>CM059432.1:50898346-52287502 GCA_030390025.1 Squalus acanthias | reverse complement strand
ACACACTGCTTCCTTCCTCTGCTGCTTCCTTCTCCGATCCTCTGTTTTCTGCTACGAATCCCCACTATTATAATTGTCATTGCCAAATCACACTCCCTTCTTCTCATACTTTCTTCTCATATTTTCCTACATTACAACAGTGACTACACTACAAAAGTACTTCATTGGCTGTAAAGCGCTTTGGGACGTCCAGTGGTCGTGAAAGGCGCTATATAAATGCAAGTCTTTCTTTCTTTCTTTTACTACTTCCCTCTCTGCCTCTCCCATACAGATTCCTTTCTCCTGCATCCTTGCTACCCTATTCTGTACTGCTGCTTCATCCTCCTATACACCCCATCTCCTACATTAACGTTACTCTTTCACATAACCCAGTACCCTGTCCTAGTTTGCTTACAGTGAGCAAATTATCTGCAGCAATCCAGTGGAAGGGATGTTAGGTTGCCTCTGACCGAATGCAATTTTGTGGGGGAGAAGCTTTCAGTATATGTTCAGTTCACAATAATCTGCAGGCAATATGGATCTAGTTCCTTAATTACCTTGAGAAGATATATTCTCCTTTTGCAGGAAATTGAATAAATGCTACATTTCAGGTTACATGTTACTTTCAGATACATTATAACAGTAAATACTACTTATATAGTACCTTTAACGTAGCAAAATGTCCCAAAGTGCTTCATGTGTGGGCTGGGGTAGGAATGGACACCAAGCAGGAAGGGTGTGTCAAGCCTTGCTCAGAGTTGGTACTTTCCCCTCTGAGTTAGAAGGTCCCACTTATTCTAGGCTGACACTTCAGTGCCGTACTGAAGGAGTGCTGCAATGTCAGAAGCCCAGCTTTCAGATGAGATATTAAATTGAGGCTCTGTCTGCCCTCTCAGTAAGATGTATGAGATCCTATGCCATTATTTGAAGAAGAACAGGGGAGTTCTCCTGGTGCCCTGTCAAAAATGTATCTCTCAGCCAACATCACTGAAGCAGATTATCTAGTCATTTATTATTGACTAACATTCACTACAAGCCCACTGACTCCCACAGCTACCTGGACTACACTTCCTCCCACCCCACTTCCTGTAAGGACTCTATTCCATTCTCCCAGTTTCTCCGTCTCCGCCGCATCTGCTCTGACGATGCCACCTTCCATACCAGTGCTTCCGACATGTCTTCCTTTTTTCTCAACCGAGGATTCCCCTCTACTGTGGTTGACACGGCCCTCGACCGTGTCCGTTCTATCTCCTGCACTTCTGCCCTCACCCCTGCCCCTCCCTCCCGGAACCACGATAGAGTTCCCCTTGTCCTCACCTTTCACCCCACCAGCCTCCACATTCAACGGATCATCCTCTGCCATTTCCGCCACCTCCAGCGTGATCCCACCACCAAACGCATCTTCCCCTCACCTCCCCTTTCAGCATTCCGCAGGGACCGCTTCCTCCGCGACACCCTAGTCCACTCCTCTACTACCCCCAGTACCCCTTCCCCTTCATCCGGCACCTTCCCGTGCAAGCGCAGGAGATGCTACACATGCCCTTTTACCTCCTCCCTTCCCACTGTCCAGGGCCCCAAACACCCCTTCCAGGTGAAACAGCGATTTACATGTACTTCCTGCAATTTAGTATACTGTATTCGCTGCTCACGATGTGGTCTCCTCTACATTGAGGAGACCAAACACAGATTGGGTGACCGCTTTGCGGAACACCTCCGTTCAGTCCGTAAGGGGAACCCCGAGCTCCCGGTGGCCTGTCACTTTAATTCTCTGCTCCACTCCCACTCTGACCTCACCGTCCTCGGCCTCTTGCATTGTTCCACGGAAGCTCAGCGTAAGCTCGAGGAACAGCACCTCATCTTTCGTTTAGGCACGCTACAGCCCTCTGGACTCAACATAGAATTCAACAATTTCAGATCATAACCACGGCCCCTATCAGATATAGATATAGATATAGATATGGATATAGATATAGATATAGAGATATAGATATAGACACATCTAGATATAGATATACACACATATTTTATTTTTTCATCCACCCTTTTGTTTGGCCCCTTTTTTTCTTCCCTCCCTGAAGCTGGCAGCTGTCCTTCATTCTGCCAGCGCATTTCACACTTCATCTAGCCTCAACCTGTCACATTACCACCTCCTCTTGTCTTGAATATCTCTTAATGTCTCTCAATGTCTCTTAATCTCTCCTGCCTTCTATACTACCACTGACCTTCCCTTTTGTTCTTTCATCCCCTCCCCCTTTTTCCAGCATTATACTTGCTTTAAATCTATTTCATTTCCTGCTTTTTTCCAGTTCTGACGAAGGGTCTTCAACCTGAAACATTAACTCTGTTTCTCTCTCCATGGATGCTGCCTGGCCTGCTGAGTTTTTCCAGCGTTTTCTGTTGTTATCTAGTCATTTATCTCTGTGCTGTTTGTGGGATCTTGCTATGTGCCAAGTGGCTGCCACATCTGCCTACATTACAACATTGACTATAATTTAAAATTAATTAATCAACTGTGAAGCGCTTTGGGAGGTCTTGAGGGCATGAAAGGTGTTGTAATAATGTAAGTTGTTGTTCTCCCTAGGAGAGGAATTAGGGGAGATGACTGAAAGCATGGCTGAAGAGGTAGGTTTTGAGGAAGCTTTTGAATGTGGGGAGAGATGCAGCAAGGCAGAGGGTTTTAGGAAGAAACTCCCAGAGTATCAGGACATGATGGCTGAAGATCACAAATGAGATGTTTCATACTTTTCACACTGTCCTTTAACAGCTATCAGAGAAAGAGGACGAACAATTTCATACACTACCCCTTCAACAATGTCCAGATTCAGATCCAGTTTCTTACTTCCAGCATTGCCAAACTCATACCAAACTAAGGCATCTCTTATACTGGGATGATTATGTACTATTTTAATGGCAGGGTTCATATAAATATAAATAACAAGTTGTTGTTATTCACTCTGGTGTTAAACCCATATCAGACTAAGTATAGGATGATACTTGTATTGTAACCTTGTATAACTGGATAAACTGATCCCTGTAAATCATTACCTTACAGCACAATATCAATTTTTGTTGCTAGGAAGCATCCCTTTTCTGATCTTATCTACTTTATCACAATCAAACATTTTTATTCATATTCAATATTGCCTCCATTCAATTATTTCACTAACAAACCACACGCCATGCTCTCAGACTGCTAGTTAGCCACCAATGTACAAAAAGGAACGTGACTTGAGCCATTTTAATGTTGTGTTAGACCTGTGCAAGCAGTGCTGGTTCCTGAGTCATGGGCTTCATACTGTTGGCTGCAAACTGAAAGTAAACTTGCTTGGATTCGCTTAGGCCAGTTGCTGGGAAGATCCAGTAAAATTGGTCTTCCCAGTTACCAGCCTTAGCAAGACCTGGCAAGTTTAGATTTGGGTTGCAGAGAACCGCTCAAGACCTGCCTGTCAGGAGCTGGCATCACTAGCATAAGTTTTAATGCAATATAAAAGAACTTTGGTTTCTTACTCTAGTGCTGAGCCCAAGCTAAAGAATTTGCTATATGAGGAGCTATACACATCATCCTATCAATCTGCGGTGTTGATATTCACTGCTATCAATTATCGTATGTTTAATGAATCTGTTAATAATATGACACATAATGCAACATTAATCCCATATTGTTTTTCATGTCCTCCAGTTTTCCCAACAAATATTTCCCCTACCCTTCTACTCTTATGTCAAAATCAAATTAGATAGAATCATAGAAGTTTACGGCACAAAAGGAGGTCATTCAGCCCATCATGTCTGTGCCGGCCGAAAAAGAACTATTCACTTTCCAGCTCTGCGAATAGTTGGATGAAGAAAAAGGGGTTGAAGGGATATGGGAACAGGGCGGGTAAATGCGATGAAAACTATTTATTTGCATGGATGGTGGATGCTGGCATGAATTGGTTAGGCCAAATGGCCTGTTTCCGTGTGGTAACTTCTATGTATTTCCTGAAGGTGGGGACACATGCTCGAGTATACTCCCACATATGCCACTTGCTCTGTGGTACCTCATCAAGGACCAACAGAGTTGAACCCAACTCCATTATTATCTCATGCACAAACACTTGTACCTCCAGCAAGTATAACTGGATAGCATTCAGGAACCCTGGCTGAGTTTTCCTCTTCCCAATGAAGCAGCACTGAAACTGCATGTAGTGTTCCAATCACCACGTGCCTGAGATTGACAAACTCAGCACAAGCCAGGGGTCATTTTTAAGATAATGTATTCTGCGAAATTTGTAGGGTGGTTCTGTTTTGTTTTAGAATCATAGAATGGTTACAGCACAGAAGGAAGCCATTCAGCCCATCGAGCCCATGTCAGCTCTCTGCATGAGCACTTCAGCTAGTCCTACTCACCTGCCCTTTCCCTGTGGCACTGCAAATGTTTTTCCTTCAGGTACTTATCCAATTCCCTCTTGAAAGCCACGATTGAGTCTGCCTCCACCACCCTTTCAGGCAGTGCATTCCAGATCTTAACCACTCGCTGCGTAAAAAAGTTTTTCCTCATGTCGCCTTTGGTTCTTTTGCCAATCACCTTAAATCTGTGCCCTCTGGTTCTTGATCCTTCCACCAATGGGAACAGTTTCTCTCTCTACTCTGTCTAACCCCTCATGATTTTGAACACCTCTATCAAACCTCCTCTCAACCTTCTCTGCTCTAAGGAGAACAACCCCAGCTTCTCTAGTCTATCCACGTAACTGAAGTCCCTCATCCCTGGAATCATTCTTGTAAATCTTTTCTGCACCCTCTCTAAGGCCTTCACATCCTTCCTAAAGTGTGGTGCCCAGAATTGGACACAATACTCCAGTTGAGGCTGAACCAGTGTTTTATAAAAGTTCTTCATAACTTCCTTGCTTTATCAAACGCCTTTTGGAAGTCCATATACACCATGTCAACCACATTGCCCTCATCAACCCTCTCTGTTACCTCATCAAAAAACTCGATCAAGTTAGTTAAACACAATTTGCCTTTAACAAATCCATGTTGGCTTTAGGGTCTTTTTTTCCTGCAGTGGGTGTAGGACACCAATGACAATGCAGTTAATGCATGATGCCGTTCACGCAGCAGGATTAATGACTCCAATTTAATCACCACAAATTTGTTCAGTAATAAAATAATATGGTCAATTTTCATGGGCAAGTGTTGTCTGGGAGCAATAGGGGCACACCACACTGTGGCTGAGCCAGAGCTTGATTTTCCAGTAAGTCCTCATTAGCTAGGAGAGGGCAGACATTGGGGCACTGGTGGAGACACTAACTCTATTGGGTGTACTAAGGAAAGTGAGAGGAAGTCCTGGAACTACCTGGACCATAAAGGCAGCAGCAACATTAAAGGAGCAGGTCAAATGGAAGCCCCATGAAAGACTCAGAATCAGAGGATCTTCAACTTTTAAAAGTAATGGTGCAGACTTTTTATAGTGGAAACTTCTGATGAACGATGGTAAGTTTTGAATGTAATTTTTGACCACTAGAAGCTGCGATTTGCATGTCGATGGTCTTCACATTTATTTAAAGGTTCCATCCCCTGTGAATAAGTTTGTGCTGTGCCATAGCTAGGAAGGCAGCTGTACCCAAGCAGGAATCTGGGCCCTGCTTCAGTCTGCATTGAAGGACCTGGTAAGAGGGTGGCACAATTGTGTCAGGCAGTAAGTGGAGGAACAGGAAAAACAAGTGTGGGTATGAAGAATTGTGGTGTGAAAATAGAAGGATGTTCCTGGATAGACTATGAAGCTTCTCTTTTTTCCCCAGGTGGCATGGAGCAGGTGCATGATCAGAGAGAAAGAGGGTCCCTATTCTAGGGTGGGGAAACAGTTAGTGGCTCAGGAGAAGCCCGGTGTTTTCTTCAGCAGCTATCAAGGGGCCTTGTGATTACATAGGATATACGGCACAGAATCAGGCCATGCGGCCCAACCAGTCCATGCCAGCGTTTATGCTCCACTCGAACCTACTCCCGTCTTTCCTCATCTAACTCTATCAGCATAACCCTCTATTCCCATCTCCCTCATATGCTTGTCTAGCCTCCTCTTAAATGCATCTATACTATTTGCCTCAACCACTCCCTGTGGTAGCGAGTTCCACATTCTCACCACTCTCTGGGTAAAGAAGTTTCTTCTGAATTCCCTATTTGATTTGTTGGTAACTATCTTATATTGATGGCCTCTAGTTTTGCTCTTCCCCACAAGTAGAAACATTCTCTCTGTATCTACTCATTCAAAACCTTTCATAATTTTAAAGACCTCCATTAGGTCACCCCTCAGCCTTCTTTTGTCAAGCGAAAAGAGACCCAGCCTGTTCATCCTTTCCTGACAGGTATACCCTTGCATTTCTGGTATCATCCTTGTAAATCTTCTCTGCACCCTCTCCAGTGCCTCTATGTCCTTTATATAATATGGTGACCAGAATTGTACACAGTACTCCAAGTATGGTCTAACCAAGGTTCGATACAAGTTTAGCATAACTTCACTACTTTTCAATTCTATCCCTCTAGAAATAAACCCTAGTGCTTTGTTTGTTTTTTTATGGCCTTGTTAACCTGCATCACTACTTTTAGTGATTTGTGTATTTGTACTCTTGAGATCCCTGTACTCCTCTACCCCACCCGGATTCACACCCTCCAAGTAATAAGTGACCTCCCTATTCTTCCTACCAAAATGTAATACCTCACATTTATCTGTGTTGAAATTCATTTGCCAATTATATGCCCATTCTGCAAGTTTATTAATGTCCTCCTGTAATTTGTTGCATTCCTCCTCAGCATTGACTATCTCCCCCCCCCCCCAATTTGGTGTCATCCGCAAATTTAGAAATTGTGTTTTGGATTCCAAAGTCTAAATCGTTAATATAAATTGTGAACAACAGTGGTCACCACTACCCGCCTTCTGCCACTGTGAATAGCTACCCTTTAACCTTACTCTCTGCTTTCTGTCTTGAAGCCAGTTAGCTATCCAATCTGCTACTTGTCCCCTGACTCCACACTCTCTGACCTTATTCATTAGTCTATTATGTGGTACCTTATCGAAGACCTTTTGAAAATCTAGGTAAATTACATCTACTACATTACTCATGTCTACTCTCTCTGTTACCTCTTCAAAAAATTCAATGAGGTTGGTCAAGCAAGACTCTCCCTTTTGAAATCCAGGCTGACTATTCATTTTTATATTTTTTGGCTTCTAGATGTTCTTCTATTTTCTCCTTTAGTAGGGATTCCATTATTTTTCCTACCACCGATGTTAAGCTGACTGGTCTATAGTTCCCTGGACATGTTCTACCTCCCTTCTTAAATATAGATATTACATTAGCTATCCGCCAGTCCCCTGGTACTACACCTTTTCTAACGAATTATTAAATGTGTGTAGTAATGCCTCTGCTATCTCTTCCCTAGATTCTTTTAAAATGCACAGATGTGATCCATCCGGACCAGGGTTTTTTTTCCCTCTTTGAGTTTGATTAGTTTATTTAATATATCTCCTCTTTTTATTTTAAATGCATTGTTTCTCATCCATTACCTCCAAATAAGCCACCTCACAAAAGGAGGGTTCCACAGTGCTGAACATAGCCCTCATCAGTGAGTGTAAAATACTAACAGCAGTCTGTAATAAGTTCTTTTTTTTAATTTAAAATTGAACAATTTATTTACAGTTAATGACATTACAGAGCCCAGGTCTCGGCTCTTGGTACAAAGTCACAAGCCATCATTCCCTACTAGGCAGGGGTCTCACACACAATTATATAAACATGAGTACTAACCACAATAAGCTTGATCCCAGTAGTCACTTTAATCGCTCTCTCCCAGAGTGAGTTTGTCAAACAGGTTCTCTCCCACACCATTCTCAGGGGCTTCCCAGTCTCCCCAAGTCGGCGACCATCCCCACTTGCTCATCCAACCAGTGGGTCTCCAGGAAGTCACACAAGGGTCGGTGCTCCCAGTGGAGAGCCCGTGCAGATCCAGCATGCAATAAGTTCTTAAGCAACACAGTTGGAGGTGGGAGGTCATGTGATGAAACCTCCAAGAATACATCCAACCAGAGTTGGCAATCCTACTGCTGAGATTAATTGTAGTGCTCCTACCGATCAGCTAACTCAGCACAGCCATGTATTGAACCTACAACCTGCCTGGTCTACATGGCTCTGCCACGATCTAGAAAAGCTCACAAGTTATCAATGAACTTGTTCAAACTTTTGAGGAAGGTTTTTTTCTTCAGTGTATATACACTGTTGATGCTTTTAGTAATTGTGCTCCACAGAACCGTAAAGGTGCTAATCAGGTCTTAAAAGATACCCCAAAACTTTAAAATAAATGATAATGCAATAAAATTTAAAACTTTTAACTAAGTAGAATTAAAGGAAAAATGTGTGTCCTTTGAAATATTACAAAAATTGTATTCCTAAAAGTTTTTTTCCAAAGGAGCTATAGTAATGTTACATTTTCAAAGATGGGTATGTTTTAGGATTTGTCTCTAAAAATTTAAAGATTAATCTGTTTTTGTTGTACTCTACTAGCTTTTTCACAATTTTCTTCCCATTTTTCCCTCCTCTCCTGAAAACATTCTTGTTTTGATACAGTTCCAGGGATACTGGCAGTTTTCCAGCACTTTGCCCAAATAGCCATCCTTTATTTGTATCACAACCCAGGGATTAGGAGCAGGAACTATAGTAGATTTTTTTATTCGCATTTTAGAAATTTACGACACAGAAGGAGGCCATTCGGCCCATCGTGTCCGTGCCGGAAGACACTCAAACTAATTATAAACCTCCCAGCCAAAAGCATGTCATTTAAACCTGAGATTTTCTGGCCTGTATGATTTAGCGTCATGCCAATCAATGCATTTTGCCCGTCTCTTTTGAATGTTTGTAACTTTGAACCGTTTGTCAGAGAATGTTTAAATAAGCGACACTTTGTCAGTACAATTGATGTAACAGTAATGTGTTAACAGCTCTCATTCTGCTTGAGAGCTACTGCTGAAGGTGTGACAATTGTTGCAAACAACCTAATTTTCACAGAACAATAGGATCAAGCACCTCACTGCCGGCTCCTTCTCTATGGGCATTCTCAACTCTTACAATCGCTTGTATGGGGCAAGATAACAAGGCTCCCATCCAGGAGCCATTCAGTCACAAATTACATGAATTGGTTAATGCAAACCGGTTTTATTGTCATCAAGCCGTTTTACAAACCAGTTATGGTTAAAGGTGTATCTTGCCTTTTACAAACTAACCTCTCTTTCTCTCCACCCCTGATTTGAACTGATTTCTCTTTAATTAGTTGGTCAGAAAAAAATGCAGGTTGGTTGGATTAAGTTTTTAAAAAAATCATAATGCGTCCTCGAAAAGTAATAGGGAGATCTGGTTAAAACCCAAAATGTTGTCCTGTCTTGGTTAACGTTTTTAAGAAGTTGTTGAAACGATAAATGACTTCTTGAGGATTGCCCCACTAATGCTTTTAAAAAAAAACCCAGCAGAGCCCATTGCTGAATGTGTAGACTCTAGGACATTTTATTGCCAAACAGATGGATTCACTCCCTCACTCTCCATGTGGTGGGGTGATCCTGCCATGATTCTATACACAGTCGTGTTATTGGTTAATTGGCACGTTTTAAAAATCCTTTTACGCCGAAAATTAAGGCAACGTTTGTCAAGCGACATCCGCGGTTTTTACTTTAATGATCGGTCAAAGGCATCCTGTGTGTGGAAGTTAAAAAAAAAGTTTGGAAACTATTTGGATTAACTTGTGGATCAGCGGACCACAAAGTACAAGCAGTCCAACATGTGGAAACAAAAGAGCAGCCGAGTGCGGAAGTGAAGCAAAAATATATGCTGTAAACTTTAAAAAAAAACAATTATTTGTTTTAAATTAAAACAATAAGATCTGCTCTATCATGGAGCGTTGGCGGTGCTGCAACGTTTAATGTTTAACCCAGCAGTTTAAAATAAAACAGTTTAAAAAAAACTGATCTCTTTTCACTGCTCCATGGGGGAGGTCTACCAACCGTCATCAAAGCGTCTCGCCACATTGCTTTCACCGGATATTAACCAGCAGAGCACAAAGAAACAACAACCACTTCAATTATAAACAGTTTCATTTGATTTACTTGTAACGAGCTCCAGAAACGACGAAACACTTAGTGTCAAATTTATTTTGTATATATATAAAAAACTTTTTTTTAAGTACTAACAGAAGTCTGGATTGGATTCCCTTGCTGTATGCAAATAGTAAACTTTTTTTGAATGGGTTTATGCTGATGTCAGAGAGGGGATTTTTTCTCTCTTCCCCCCCCCCCCCCCCCGGTGGTTTGAGGGGCGGATCCAGGACTGAGGCAGCAGCTGTCAGAGAGAGCTGTCAGCTCCTGAGGAGGCAGTGAGTGAGGCGATCCGATCCCACCCGACTAGTTCCGAGCGCCAGGTAGCAGTGATGTGTTTACCTTTTGTTTGAATCCTCCAGCGAGCAACACGTTGGGGCAGAGCGAGCGGAGAGCACTCACCGTCCGCTCACAACACACAACACTGCGGCCGCGCAGTCACAAGAAGTTGGCATTTATATATATATAAAAAAGCTTTCCTCTTCCCGACTTGCTTCTTCGGTTTTTAAAAAATAAATCTGAAAACAGATTCGAAAAGCTCGTTTTGATTTGTTGGTCGTTTCCTCCTCTCCTCCCCACCCCTCTGGATCTCGCTGGAGTGCCTGGAGACACATTTCTGGAGCAGGATGAAAGCGAAGAAAGGTAGGTGAAAGCAATGTTGCTCCCTCCATGCTGCTGGCACGTTGTCAAATCGTGTTCAGTGGCCTTCTTGAACTCTGCGTCTTCTGTCTGGGTTTTTTTTTTGTTTAATTTAGCATTTTATTTTTAATCCATTTTGTTTTGTCAATGGATTTGGAGAGGGGCTGGGGGACGATCGATGGACTGCTGAGGGGAAATAGGAAAAGTGCCTTTTGGAAAGAGGTGGGTGCTGAGAGTTTAAAGGCTTTGTTTGGGCTCTCACCTCGTGGAAAAAAGTTTTCCTGTGACAAAGCTCGCGTTTCTTTGTACAAAACGTTTAAGATCGGTTTGAAGTTTCTCACGACGGGGTTTAAATTGAAAAGTTTAATTGTGCTTTCCCGTCTGCAGCTGGTTTTCCTTGTTTAAAAAGTTTCTGAAAAGTGACTTGGATACAATGGATCTCAGGCGCTTCGAGCTGTTTGGGGGGTTTCCTATTGATTTGAAAGGCAGAGTGAGCTCAGACATACTCATTGATGTATTTTTTCGAATGACCCGATGATTTAAAAAAAATAAACTTAAAAACTCCCCATGATATGTGGGCGGAATGTGTGGAATGATTTACAGGGACGGTTATTTTCTGTTGGTCCGCAAAACCGCCACTTATTAAACACCCAGCCGTGCAGAACGTACTTTTGTGTTTTCCCGTCCATTTGCTCAATTAAAGTCGCCGGACATGGAATTTCAAAGGACTCGACACCGACAAGTATAGAGTTACCATTTTGTAGAGTGTGTTCCGAATCCTGTCGGATCGGGTCCATCGAGTTAGTTTTGTGGCTTGGTTTCTGGAGGATGATTTCCCTGTGTTGGGATATGCTGGAATGTAAAGTTTTTCACTCCCTTCCCCCTCCTTCCCTTGAACTAAAGCCAAGTAGAAGAATGTTTGTGACAGGTCCCAGTGCGCACTATCTTTGCTGTCTGTTTCATTAGTCATTTAGTGTTTTTATATATTAGCGAAATTGTCATTTACAAGGTGCTGGGTAACGTGAGGCGCTTTCAGATCCTGTTGATACAGATTATAGCAAGGATCCTTTGCTCCTTTTTATCTGTGTTGAAGGAATCAAACTCAAGTAACTTTTGAAGTCTTTTAACTCACTTTTAATCGTTTACCACTACCGCAGACTGAGATTCTTAACGAGGACAGCCTCCCAAGTCAGGATGGCTGTTGCTTAAATAATTTGAATCCATGTTTCCATTTAATGGGACTCAAGAAGTTAGCAGCACGTGTTTGGCGAGGACAAAATATTTGATTTTCAAAACAAACCAGGCAGAATGTGAGATACTACAGAACCAATCTCGCTTTACAATTGGGTCCCGTTTCTTTTGGGACTCGGTGCTTAAACGGAGTTGAGAAGCACTTGAGTTATTTTGGGTGATTTCTGTTCTTTTGTTCTGGGTCAAGCAGATAATGGCTGCTGTAAGTGCTGGAAAAGAGCAGGTATCACTTTACAAACTGACAGTCCGATCGGGTTCATAAATTCAAACTCAGCCAACCAGAGGTTTCCCTGAACAGGGGCCGAGTTGTAGCGGATTTGTCTGAGAATGGGCTGGTTGATTGAAAAGTCTGTGAGGTTAATGAGGTAGTTTGAGGACAGCGAGGGACGGCTATGCTTGAAACATTACCGCCTCTCGGTCATGAACAATTCAAGCTTGTTAGAAGTTTTTTTTTAATACTCTGAATTGTATAATTTGTTCTTGTTTACAAAACTTGGATTTTCCCAAATCATAAGCACTGAGCAACCCCACTAGATCTGTGATCAGATCCCTCCCCTCGCTAAGTAGGGTCCCGGGTAGGAGGCCAAGTGGAGCTAAATCAAAATAATTTTCTAGAGAAAATTCACTGGGATAAAATCTCTTCAAATGGGACAAACATTTTTTTTATTTAAATATTTAATATATGTGAAAATGAGCCGTGTAACATCCAGGATTAAAACTGCTGCAGCTAGAGACCATGCAAGTGTAGACACGAAGCTGACAGCGAGGCAATGAATGTGTTAAGGGTATACGTGCCGGGGCAGTGCTGCAAGGCCGGTCCCTATTGATCTGGTTTCTCCATTCATACCAGCGTGTCATTTTAACACCTCTTACTCAATCGCAGCGATGGGGCCGGTGTGCGGCAGCGAGACTGACGAGGACGAGAGTCTGGAGGTACCTCTCGACCTCTCTCATTCAGGGAAGCGGCGGAGACGGGGGAACCTGCCCAAGGAGTCTGTGCGGATCCTGCGGGACTGGCTGTACGAGCATCGCTATAAGGCATATCCGTCTGAACAGGAGAAAACCCAACTGTCGAGGCAGGCACAGCTATCTGTGCTGCAGGTGAGTGAGTCAAAGCACTTCCGGACAAGCTGTAGAAAGTCGCTGGTGGTTGTACGACCACAAAAGCTTCAACCAAGACTTGGCAATATAGATTTACCCGTAATATATACGTTATATATGAAGGTAATGTTTTATGCCCATCACAGCTATTGACAATGAACAGTTGGCTACAAAATCCAATTTTTATGTCCACCCAATGCTGGAGCTGCTATTCTATGAATTGTTGATGTCAGCTGATAGTAGTAGACTGTGGAATTGCAGCAGTTAAAACCCAGACAGGAGGCTGAGGGGCAGTCACCACTTCTCGAATTCAGTGATACAGATCAAATCACACATTTACTGTTCTCTCTGAAACCTTGCAATCAGTCTTTGTTTTGTTATTCTCTTGGACTTTAAATGTATTTGAGCATTTTAGATGATCTTGTGTTCTGCAATGTCACTTAATTGTCTGCTGATGCTGAGAATAGTTAGCTATTGTCTCACACTTGACTGCTCAGCTAATCACACCACACACTGGTCTAGGGAGGGTTTGAAACTTTTTATAAATTGCCAAAATATAGATATGCTTGGGGTCTCACTTAACAGACAAATAGGAGCCCCACAACTAAGTGGCGGGGGAGGGGAATTAATTGATTGTGCCAGTTGCTTTTTTAACAAATTGGACATCATGATGTAGCCACTGCGGGCAAGGTCACATTTATTGCCCATCCTAGTTGCCCTGAAAAGGTGGTGGTGTGCCTTCTCCTTGAACCACTGAGCCCTTATGGTGATTGTGCTATCACAATGGAGTTAGGTAAGAAATTCCAGGATTTCAACCCAGTGATGATGATGAGCAGTGGTGGTATATGTCCAAGTCAGCTTGGTTAGTGACTTGAAGGGAAACTTGCAGATCATGATCCTATGATGTTGCTGCTCTTGTGCTTCTTGGTGATAGAGGAGGCTGGACTGAGAGGTTCAGTTAAAGTAAGGATTGTGAGTTGCAGCAGCCATAGTGCATCAATGATGGAACAAGTGGTTGCTGAATCCAGTGCCAATTAAGCAGACTTGTTTTTTCCTGGATGGTGTTGAGCTTCTTGAGTGTTGTAATTGCATCCAGGTGAGTGGTGAGTATTGTATCATTCTATCACACTCCTGACTTGAGCCTTGTAGATGTTGGAGAGGCATTGGGTGGTCAGAAGGTGAGACACCAAGAGTGGCCACAATGTTGATCTGACTCATTCAGTTAAAATTCTGGTCAATGGTGACCTCTTTCCCATGCCCCGTAGATGTTAATGATGAGGGAAATCAGCAATGGTGGTGTTGCTGAAGATCGTGGGGTGGGGGGTGGTATGTTCACCTTGGTTGTTCCTTGGGATATATGTAACATAAATGTTGCCTGACCTATTGCCAGCCAAAGTCTAGAGGTTGTCCAGGCCCTAGTGTAGGTTGGCATGGGCTGCTGCATTGTCAGAGGAGTTGTGAATGGAGCTGAACACTGCAGAGCCCTCAGTGAACAGGCCCACTCCTGACCCTATGACAAGAGGGCAGGTCCTTGATGATGCAGCTGAAGGTGGTTGAGCCAAGGGTACGGCCGTGAGGAACTTCAGCAGCGATGTCCTGGGGCTGTGATGATTGGTCTCCAACAACCATGACCATTTGCTCTTGTCTCTGCTGGGAATACCACACTAAAATAATTACCAAAAATTATGCAGTGAAATTGATGAATTTTAATTGTATGTAAAGGGAGTATTCTGTCTAATGGTGTGATACAGTGTTCAAACAGCTCATCAACCAGTTGGACATCATGCAGACTTTCAACTTTTATTTGTGTGTTTTTCATCAATTTTGCTTGTATAATGGTAGTTTGTTGTGAAGTATTCTCTTTATATACTATAATAAAGCTACTTTGTGATAGTAAAGGGGAAAAGTCTTGTAACAATGAAATCAGTTTCTTTTGTTAACTCTGTAGAATTGCAGCATGTCTTCGAATAAACACTTGTTAAGAGATGTTGAAATTAAAAATGATCTGGTAAAGGCCATTTTTTTTTTTTGTTCGTACATGGGATGTGGGTGTTTCTGGCAAGGCCAGCATTTATTGCCCATCCCTAATTGCCCTTGAGAAGGTGGTGGTGAGTCGCCTTGAACTGCTGCAGTCCGTGTAGTGAAGGTACTCCTACAGTGCTGTTAGGGAGGGAGTTCCAGGATTTTGACCCAGCGACGATGAAGGAACGGCAATATATTTCCAAGTCGGGATGGTGTGAGACTTGGAGGTGGTGGTGTTCCCATGCGCCTGCTGCCCTTGTCCTTCTAGGTGGTAGAGGTCGCGGGTTTGGGAGGTGCTGTCGAAGAAGCCTTGGCAAGTTGCTGCAGTGCATTGTTAATCGATGTGTTGGGTGTAAAGCCTATTTGTAAAAGGTGCAATATTTGAGTTTATTTACTCATCTGAAACCAGTGTGCAGAGAAGGAAAGTAAGTAAATTGTTTTTAACAAACTTGGCAGAAGTTGTAAAGCAGTAGGCACATGGTATGCAGGAAGTTGGTTCTGTATATAAACACGATATGTATGCTGACTACCATGAAATCGCTTCCCAGTTGTCAATGCACCATAAAATATCTTCGGGATTCATTTATCATTTATATAGTGCCTTATCACATCCCAAATGCTTCCTATATAATGAATTACCTTTAAATATAGTTATTGTGATGTAGGAAATTAAGGGAGCTAATTAGCATGCAGCAAGGTTCCACAACTGGTAAATGAGATAATTGATCACTTTCACTGGTGGTGTTTGAAGGCGTTGTTGTGCTCGCTGACCTACATTGGCTCCCGGTTAAGCAACGTCTCGATTTAAAAATTCTCACCCTTGTTTTAAAATCCCTCCATGGCCTCGCCACTCCCTATCTTTGTAATCTCCTCCAGCCCCACAACCCTCTGTGCTCCTCTAATTCTGCCCTCTTGAGCATTCCTGATTTCAATCGCTCCACCATTGGCGGCCGTGCCTTCAGTTGCCAAGGCCCTAAGCTGTAGAATTCCCTCCCTAAACCCTCCACATCTCTTTCCTCCTTTAAGACGCTCCTTAAAACCTACCTTTTTGACCAAGCTTTTGGTCATCTTCCCTAATATCTCCTTATGTGGCTCAGTGTCAAATTTTGTTTGATAACGCTCCCGTGAAGCGCCTTGGGATGTTTTACTGCGTTAAAGGCGCTATATAAATACATGTTGTTGTCGGTGGCGGCCAGGACACAGAACTCTGTTCATCTTTGAATAGTGCCAAGGAATCTTTTAAATCCACCTAAATGGACTGATGAAGACTATGTTTCGCACTTCAGTCCTACACCAAAATGTTGACCTGGATTACGTGCTGTCAGTACTGTACTGTAGGTTCTTTCATGTATCACGTGATAAGTCTTAAACATCATGGGGTACAGTTTCTGCTTTGGGCGCAATCTGCAATCCGAGCGCAAATTGCGCTAGTTTTCTGAATTGAAATTTTTGCACAAGTTTGCACATCACCAAACGTAAAATCTTTCGTGAACCAGCACAAGCGGGGCAGCATTTTAGAACTTATTTGCTTTTTATTCTTGCATTAAAAAAATATTCCTTGATGTATTTAAGAGTGGTAACCTGGTGCAGTCTTATTAATACAGCTGAAAATGGGTTTATCACCAAAAATAAGCATTTTTAATCAGTGTCTCACCTGTGAGAAACCTGTTTTTAAATAACTGAAAATGACTTTAAAAAAAAAAGTTACAGAACAATTTCCTAGTTTCATTGTTGTACAGAAGTCAGTTTCTTATTAAATTAAATATCTTTTTTTATATATATATATATATATATATATATATATATATATATTATATTATAGGTGCCTATTAGTGTCCTCTGCACAGACAATGATTGAAACCTTGGAGAATCCTGGTCTGTAGTGATCAGTTCTGCAGTGGATAATACTTTGACCCACTGAGTCAACAGGGAAGCTTCTCCCAAGTGTACATGCTTATAGAATATCCATGATATATTTAGAATATCCATGATATATTTTGAGGTATATACACGTGAAGGTGAAAAAAAACACTCATGATACATGAAATAAATTATTTTTCATCTGTGTTACATAAAAGTAAAGTTGGTTGAATATTTTGCTGGAAATGCTAGCTTCAATGCCACACAGCCAGAGGAAGCATTAGAAGGTCATGGCTCCACGTTGTGTTATAATCATGTCCCTCAAGCCCTGGACAGAAAGGCATTTGAACTGCTTGGTGGTGAAACAAAATGCTGCAGCAGTACGGCTGGATTGAGAATTTTGCAGACGCCCTATAGCATTGTGAGGGTTCAATCAGGTTTACTTGTGATGCATGAAATGCAGTGTTGATATTCAACTGACTGAAGTGTATAGGGCAGTCTGCATTATCTATAGGCACTTCTACATCAATACTGTGCTCTCGGTGTGGCAGCAGTGCTACTGTACTGCAGTTACTGACTGTAGACCATACTATAAATAAATAAATAAATTCACGCCTCCTACTTTTCCAGAGTCCTAAGAATAGGGTGTGGAAAACAAAAGCCTCTTTCTTTTGGTCTTCTAATGGGGCCAAGCATACTAATTCAGTAAAGAGGGGAAGTTGACCCTTGAAGGTCACATGTCTCTGCTTGAGCACTGCTGTTACTGAGCACCCCAAGTGCCAGTGTAAAAGTGCCTAATGAGAGGAGCCCAAGGAAAAGGAGTGTGATTTTTAATAGCTGAAACCATCAAAGACTGCAAAAATAAATGTTTTCTGTACTTCTGTTATACTGAAACCGCGTGTTGTTAAGTGCTGAATATGGATTATTGAAACTTCCAGTGAACTGAGCGTTTTTAATAGCTGTTTGAATTGATGTCTGCATGAAACCATTCCCTAAGGTGAGTCTGGTTGACAGTACAGTGATGTAGGGTCTGTAATTCAGATGGATTATGTTGCATGTGGAGGTCAGATTCTGGGCAATTTGGACCTCCCAATGTACAGTAGAGTATTATAGTACACTTTAGATCAAGACCAGCTTCACATGTTTTATATCAAACTGTTTGAGTGATGAGTACAGAGTGACCTCATTCCAAGCATTCTCATAAAGCATCCTGCGTGTATCTAAACTCTTCAGAATGTATCTGAATGGTACAGATGAGAGCAAGCAATTGTTTTCAGCAGGGGAGAATGAAATCACCTTTCATTACAGTGAAAATGCTAAATGTAGATCTTTTATCTTTTTTTAAATCATTATTTTAAAAAAACATCAAAAGACAAAGCTTACACAAGCAGAGTGATGCAATGTGCAGCTGGGGATTTTTTAAAATTCTAAAATTTTAAAACTGGTTGCTAAAATGTGTGGTTGGGTTACAGAATCTAGCAACACAGAAAGAGGCTATTCGGCCCATCATGCCTGTGCCGGCTCTTTGAAAGAGCTATCCAATTGTCCCGCTCTTTCTTCACACCCCTGCATTTTCTTTCCCATTTCAAGTAAATATCCAATTCCCCATTGAAAATTACTATTGAAACTTTAAAAAAAAAAATTTTTTTGAAGGGTTTTAGTACTGGGGAATGGAACTCTTCCTATTTCAGATGCCTTGTCAACATCAAGCACTCCTGGGTCAAGTATAGCACATTCAGTTACAGACTAAAGCTCCATCTACCCTGCATCAACAATGTGTCTTAGTAGTCCCTGCTACATAAATGTGGCATTTTTCTATTTCCCACACCTCCCATCCAAATTCAATTCATATAGTTGTAACTATTAGAGATGAGGAAACCGTCATTCCGCTGGTCAGGTCGCAGAGGTGAAAGGCAATTGCTCCACCCAGTTCATATGTGCACTTGTTTAAAATTGCAGCTGTGTCCTCAGGTTTCTGGCTGTGAATCCCCCTGATGTCAAGGGTTTTGTACAAGCAAGTAATGTGAAATCACTACTTCTGGTCTGTATCATTAGGCTGAGAGTTTAGTTTGGCCCATGGTATCCAGTGGCAGTTGTTTGGCACTGGCAGAGTGGGGCAGGGGGTAGAAACAGCATCTGTTTTCCAGGTATCTCTATGATCTTGTTTATCTTGTAGAACTATTGCCATAGGTGGGGTGGGACTGGTTTCAACAGCAGTGCTACATTATAAATGTGGCATCAGCTGGGTGGCTGAATTTGATTTCAATTGTATTTTAGCTGTATGTTTTCTTAATGGGTTAAAGATTAATTGCGCACTCCTGGGGTGGGTGGGGGAAGCTGTGCTCTAAATGAATGAGGGTCGGAAATAGGGTTGCAACACATGACCCAATTCTCTGACTCATACTCGTTGCGAGTGGGGAATTGCAGAATTAACTTTTTAGTGTGTTTATTCTGTTTACAAGGAAGTGGCTGGACTTGCTATATTTAGAATGATCTGCTTTCTGATATTCATCCATGTAGCATTTATGTTGATTTTGTTTGTATTGTTTTCATGATATTGGATAGATTAGAGTTAAATTATCTAATAAAAAAATGTGCACATGCTGATTGTCCTCTTTGCTGCTGAATTCCAGGTCTGTAACTGGTTCATTAACGCACGCCGCAGACTGCTGCCAGACATGCTGAGAAAGGATGGCAAGGACCCCAATAATTTCACCATCTCTCGCCGAGGGAGTAAGAGTGCAGAGCACACCTCAGTACAGACCTCAATGACTTCTAACAGCTATGTTCCAGACCTTGATGAAAGATCGTTTGGATCCACGAGCTCCTACCCAGATAATGGGGAGACCTCTCCATGTAGCACCTCTTCTGCAGGAGCATTCCTGCCAAGGCCTTCGGTCATATGCCACACTACTGTCTCCACACCGAATGACGTGCCTTTACACTACTGCCCACCTGCCAGCATAGAGGGAATGTCTAAAATGGATCCTTTGTCAAGTGCAGGCTTAGTGGATACCAATCCCGGATGCTCCAAAGATGCTGTTCAGGTGGGGTCAAACCCACCCCCCCAGGGTGGACTATTTAACACTCCTCCACCCACTCCTCCAGACCTCAATCAAGATTTCAGTGGATTTCAGCTGCTGGTGGATGTTGCGCTCAAACGAGCTGCGGAAATGGAATCCCAGTCCAAGCCTATGGCCTAAATCCGACCCACTCTGTCTGCCAAACTGACTTGAGGGGAGAAAAACACTAAAGCAAAAACTTGTTTCATGTGGAAAACAGATGCTTTATGCAGCATGATGCCTTCTTATTTGCACAAGGGAATCCCAAAACGTGGCTTCCTATCACGGAATTGTCTTAACAAACTGCTCACATGGAGACCGATGAACTCATGACTACTATAGATAGAGGTTCTTTATGTTTTGTAGTTGCTGATAATGTGATAATTTTCCCATGATTATGTGATTCTTTACTTTCAATCTGTGCAATATTTAGATAAACAGAGCCTTCTTATCACTCTTATCATTCCTGCATGGAAAAATGATGTGGCCCATGCATTGTTTAGAATAACAGTTTTTATATATAATTATGTATTGTCACTGGGGCTTGTTTCTAAACTGGGTTTTGATTATTCCTTCAGTCTTCATTTCAGTGTAAGGCAGTGGACCATGGACCTGGAGAACAGAACTTTAATGTACTTCGCCTGCAGTGACTTTATTGTGCAGACTTTTCCTTGGCTTTAAAGTTCCCGTTGTTGCAGCAGGATCTGGGTGCAGGCAGTACCACCCCTGCAATATTGCTTGTGGCTGCCATCACTGGTATGCTGCTATTGTTTTGGTAGCCATGGTTACCCAACTTTAAGGTTAGCTGCTGCATCTGTACAAATAGTGATGACCAATGCAGAGAATGAGACTTAAACCAACCACTGCAAGTTTAAAATGTTTCGGTTACCTAGTTGATAACCTAATCACCAATGTTTCAGATTTGGTGGCTGGGCTGGCCAAAGTCTAAATGTAGCACAAAAGGGCTTGAATGTACATCTCCTGTATTGATACTTATGGTTTTGGTTTCTCTTGTGCATATTTCACATGGAGGCACTGGATCAGAAGTCTGGGTCCACCCAGGTCATCCTCTCCCATTAGTGGTGGAGACGCCGTACCTTCCTGGAACATTTCCTTTTGTAACTGGTGTTGTGAGGTCTGGATGGGTTACGAGTGGAGCTCATATATTGTCGGTTTGTCACCTTCCACTGTCTTCAGATATTAATGTTGAACGTCATCCATGATGGCTGTGCCATTGTGCTCTCTGAATTTTCTAAGTTGTAATTCGAAATGAAGTTGAGACCGACTTAAGTGAAGGATGTTGTTCTATTTCTATAACTGCTGTTACATAAATAGTTAGGCCCTGAGATTCCATGAGGCTTTTCCTGATCTCCCGCTGTACCTCTTGTTGTTTACACCATTTATCGGGGGAGGGGGATTCTGGCAGGCAGGAGTGTGGGAGAACCCCTGCAGAATTCCAGGACAAAAATTTAAATATATGACTGAATTTTCTAGTAGGCATAGAGACTAGCGGATATACTATGTAGCCATGCCAGTGCCGGTTTTGGTTTCTGTCACCCTGACAATGCACCTTATCCCAAAGACCAGGCCCTGTTGATTTCTCCAGTTTCTCAGTAGTGCTGGGGGAGAGGATCCCTAACACGAAGTCCTGCTGGCAATGTTCACTAATTTAAAAAAAAAATACTAAACTTGGCTGCTGACCCTTCAAACATTGGAGAGAAGAAAGTTTTTTCTCTGGGATGACTCCCAGGAGTAGTAGTAACAATGTACTCTACAACCCATTTACTTTTCTTGGGATGGGTGGAGGGTGCAGGTCTATGAGTGTTTTTGGGGATCTTTTAGCTGGAGAAAATTTAAGATTATTTAAACTGCACCTGACTGTAGTAATTTCTTTCTCCCCTTCTTCCACAATATATATTTTTTCTTTACCCAGTTTGCAATACATGCCTGGTGCTCCTGTCATCAGCAGATAAGTGCCTGAATCATGATGCAAATATGTCATGCCATCCATGTACAATCTCTTGCATGCAACAGCTGACAGGATGGCTAAGCCAGTTTCACCTTTCCCAAGACATTTTATACACTGGGGAAAGGATTATATGACTCTTGCATAGTTGGATGATTTTCATACTGGTTATGCAACATATGAAGTGATTTCTACTGCAATAATGTAGCACTGGCTGCTGTGCCATGTTCGGCACTGCCGCAAAGCCGGTTATGGGAACAAGACTATGGGCCCTGAAATTCCTTGGGGATTCTTGCTGTAACGTCTGTGGCAGCCCAGCGGAATCCCCCAAAGAAACAGCAACAATTGCCATTTTCATTCATTTATGTCACTTTGTCTGGGGGCTCCCACTAAAGTTACAGCGGGAGTCAGGGAACCGCCCTCGCCTCCCCCTTCCCGCCCCCCCCCCCCCCGAGCCTGTGAGTACAGATGCTGGAATTATATCCTACCTCCTGATGATGGATCACGCAGTTTGTAAGTTTTCTCCAGGTCCTAATGCCTACTAATGTAAAAGCTGGATCTTGTCCTGTGATAAATCCAAAAATCCAGCCAAAAATAATAGATTCTGAATCTGACTTTAAAAAGTGAGTCTGGTCTCTATATCTGTACCTCTTAAAGAATTATGATCAACTTTTTTTTGGATGGGGTCTAGTTCTGTGACTTTGTATAATTTATTATACTATGGATGCTGATGACCTGACCGGCACTGACTTGCTGTTGCTGACTGACACTTTGAATGGCAGTTGAATTAACTCTTAAAATTACACAATCACTGAAGCAAATTATTAACTGTCATCACTGATATAATTCAGTTCACATAATTCCTTTTCTAGTTAGTCAACAGTACTGTGTGGAAACATTATTTTTCCTGACTAAAATTAATCCTAATTCTTTAACATTTTTTAAAAAGAAAGTTAGTGGAGTTTCCCACTTTTAAACTAGATGCCTTTTAACCGTTCAATCTAGAAGGTATTTGTACAGTTTACATCACTGTGGTCAACTTAAATTGTAAAGCTGAGTGAAGACAGACTGTACTGTATGAACCTGGTCCATTTTTGCATTGATGTTTGCCTTATTGACTAGTCAGGTTGCAAAGGCCTGTAAAGACTGACTGAAGCTGCAGTATTCCTCTTTGCCTTGCCACTGGATTCTGCAGGCAGGGTTCTTCTCACTTCCTAATTATAGGGTGGGGGCATCAGAATGCAGTTTCACAATGTACCCAATTTTGATTTAAAATAATAAATTACTTTATTCATTCCTAATTCCGGTTCTGTTTCTTCTCTATATCTGAGAGCCATGTTTTTGGGAGCAGGCAGGATAGGGCTTTGCACAGCAACTATGTGGACAGTGCCTTTTTTTTTGGTGAGGTGGGAGTAGTGAATAGGACTTCACGCAACAACGGTGGTTATGGATCCTTCTCTTCGCCCCCCCCCCCCACCACCGGCAATTCATAGCTTCAATAACTATGTCTCGGTGGCCCAAACTGTCAAGTGGACTGCACTGATCAGAGTTTGATTTTTCTCATCCCATGATATGTGAGGGGTGATCCGACAGTTCTAGTGAGGGAATTGCACTTGTAAGGAGTGCAGTTTGGAGAATTGGGGCCAGGCTGTTGTAGCCCTATCTCCAAGCTTCCCTGATGTAGAAACACACCAATAATCCCACTTGTTTGTAATCCAAGATCTAATTCATATAAGATTTATTCTAATAATACAGTCCAACGAAATTGTTAGAAAGCAGAGAAAGAAAGTATTGCTTCAAATTAAACTGGGAAAATAGGAATTTAAACTGGTGAGTAAATATTGGATTCTCAAAAGAATCAAAATGTTCAAAATAATGTACAAGATGGCCTAGTTGAGGAAAATAAATTTAGGGATGTTGAAAATGCAGCTGGATATGATGGAGAGATGGGTTATTACAGAGATGAGCTTTGATGGGCTGAATGTACTTTATCATCCTTGGCTTTTCTTAAGTGGTGCTGCTATTTTCATCATAACACAATAATGCAGCAATGTATTTTGACCAGGATTTTGGAAAGTATGCCAGCTTTGCTAATGGCTCAGTGGGCAAAGGCATCAATGTGGCATTGAGTCATACTGCCTGGAAAATTTGAGTTCCATCTGTGAACTGTGCTGTGTTAGCGGATCTCAGCCAGGGCAGCAGTGTCCCTATGCTAGGGAGAAGAGTAAAATTATCCATATTTCTTGCTCCTGATCACGATTCAGTGACCCTTGCTGGCAATTGCATCAATGGCTTTTATAGCACCTTTTAATGTGGAAAAATGCCCCAGCCCACTTCACAGCTATTGGGAAAATGGATGCCAAACCAGCAAAAGAGAAATTAGGATGTGCGACCAGAAGCTTGGGCAAAGGGGTGGATTTTAACTAGGGCCTTAGAGAGGGAGGTGGAGGGGTTTTCAAGAGGAATTCATGAGGCTGGGACCCATGTGGCTGAAGGCATAGTTACCAATGGTGGGATGAAGGGAGGGGGAAATGCATAAAAGGTTGGAGGAACAGAGAACTTCAGTGAGGGTTGTAAAGCTGGGCAAGATTGCGGCTTGCAAGGCCACGTGGGGTTTGGAGGTGAAGACAGGAATTTTAAATTTGCAAAATTAAGAGACTAGGAATTAATGTAGATCAGTGAGGATGGGAGTGATGGCTGAGCAGGACTTAGATGATAGGATACAGAGAGCAGAGTTTTGGATGAACTGTAGTTTATGGATGGCGCAGGATGGGAAGCCAACCAGGAAAACATTGAATTAGTCGTCTGGAGCTGACAGGCATGATTGAGGGTTTATGGGGTTGGGGTAAGGGCAGAGGTGAGCAGTATTACTGAGGTGGTAGAAGGCAGTCTTTGGGTAAGAATTCAGCTCGGGGTCAAACAAGGTGCCTAGGTTGTGAACAGTCTGGTTCAGCCTGAGATAATGGCCTGGGAAAGGATGGAATCAGTAGTGGGGAGTGGAGTTTGTGGCAGGGGCTGAAGATGGTGGCAGGGGCTGAAGATGATGGCTTTGGTCTTCCCAATGTTTAGCTGAAGAAAGTTGGGACAAATCCAAGACTGGATGTCAGATAAGTGACTGAACAAATATAGTGGAAGGGTTGAAGGAGCTGTTGAAGAGGTAGTTAGGTATCATCAGTATACACATGAAGCTGACCCATGTTTATGGATAAGATAGTCAAAGGGCAGCTAATAGGTGATGAAGAGGATAGTGCCAAGGATGTATCCTTGGGGGACTTCAGATGTGAGGGTGGGAAGTCGTGAATGGTAGTTGACCATTAAACAACTGACTGGAGGAGGAGGCTCCGTGAACATCCTCATCCTCAATGATGGCATAGCCTAGCACGTGAATGCAAAGAACAAGGCTGAAGCATTTGCAACCATCTTCAACCAGAAGGGCCGAGTGGATGAGCCATCTCTGCCTCCTCCTGAGGTCCCCACCACCACAGAAGCCAGTCTTCAGCCAATTAGATTCCCTCCACGTGATATCAAGAAACAGCTGAGCGCACTGGATACAGCAAAGGCTATAGGCCCCGATGATATCCTGGCTGTCGTGCTGAAGACTTGTGCTCCAGAACTAGCTGCGCCTCTAGCTAAGCTGTTCCAGTACAGCTACAACACTGGCATCTACCCAACAATGTGGAAAACTGCCCAGGTATGTCCTGTCCACAAAAAGCAGGACAAATCCAATCTGGCCAATTACTGCCTCATCAGTTTACTCTTAATCATCAGCAAAGTGATGGAGGGTGTTGTGGACAGTGCTATCAAGCGGCACTTACTCATCAATAACCTGCTCAGTTTGGGTTCCGCCAGGACCACTCAACTCCAGACCTTGTTACAGCCTTGGTCCAAATACGTACAAAAGCGCTGAATTCCAGAGGTGAGGTGAGAGTGACTGCCCTTGACATCAAGGCAGCATTTGACCGAGACTGGCATCAAGGACCCCTAGTAAAATTTAAGTCAATGGGAATCGGGGAAAACTCTCCACTGGCTGGAGTCATAACTAGCACAAAGGAAGGTGGTTGTTGGAGGCCAAACATCTCCACCCCAGGACATCGCTGCAGGAGTTCCTCAGGGCAGTGTCCTAGGCCCAACCATCTTCAGCTGCTTCATCAATGACCTTCCCTCCTACATAAGTCAGAAATGGGGATGTTCGCTGATGATTGCACAGTGTTCAGTTCCATTCGTAACTCCTCAGATAATAAAGCAGTCCATGCCCGCATGCAGCAAAACTTGGACAACGTTCAGGCTTGGGCAAATAACATTTGCGCCACACAAGTGCCAGGCAATGAATATCTCCAACAAGAGAGCATCTAACCACCGCCCCTTGATATTCAATGGCATTGCCATTGTCGAATCCCCAAACACCAACATCCTGGGGTCACCATTGACCACAAACTTAACTGGACCAGCCACATAAATACTGTGGCTACAAGAGCAGGTCAGAGGCTGGGTATTCTGCGGCGAGTGTCTCACCTGCTGACTCCCCAAAGCCTTTTCACCATCTACAAGGCATAAGTCAGGAGTGTGATGGAATACTCTCCACTTGCCTGGATGAGTGCAGCTCCAACAAAACTCAAGAAGCTCAACACCATCCAGGACAAAGCAGCCCACTTGATTGGCACCCCATCCACCACCTTAAACATTCACTCCCTCCACCATCAGCGTACCGTGGCTGCAGTGTGTACCATCTACAAGATGCACTGCAGCAACTCGCTAAGGCTTCTCCGACAGCGCTCCCAAACCCAAGACCTCTACCACCTAGAGGGGCAAGGGCAGCAGAGGTATGGGAACACCATCACCTCCAATTTCCCCTCCAAGTCACACACCATCATGACTTGGAAATATATCACCGTTCCTTCATCATCGCTGGGTCAAAACCCTGGAACTCCCTCCCTAACAGCACTATGGGAGTACCTTCACCACAGGGACTGAAGCTGTTCAAGAAGGCGGCTCACCACCACCTTCTCGAGGGCAATTAGGGATGGGCAATAAATGCTGGCCTTGCCAGCGACAACCACATCCCAGGAACAAATTTAAAAAAAGATGGCTCTGGCTACAATTGATAATGGGGAGGAGGATGGTGTAGTCCTGTTTCAAAAGCTTCAGAGAGAGCATAACAGTCACAGAGAAAGTTATTCATGAGTTTTGTGAGGATTGTTTTCAGGAGGGGCAGAGCTGCATTGGATGGATTCAAATGGAGTTGCAGGAAAGATAGATAGAGAACTGAAAGGTGACAACACATTCAACGGCCTTGGAAAGGAAGGTTGGAAATGGGGCTGTAATTCATGATGACTGAGAGGTTAAAAATTGAGGTTTTTTTTTTTAGGAGAGCGGTAATGGTGGTTTTGAAAGAGAAGGGGATAACATCTAAGGATATGAACTAGTATGGGGGCCAGGAAGGGACATTGTGTAGATGACTTTAATTGGAATGGATTGGGGGAATGGAAGATGGGTATCCTGGATGGCATAGGTTTGGAGATAGAAGCTAGAGAATTACTGTGGATCAGGGCTGTAGTGGGAGGATAATGGCGGTCAGAGTTTGGCTAACCAGAGAAAGAGAAGCAGTGGAGACAGCATATGTTAATGTCTTGTGAGGACAGTATCGGGGTTGACTGATACCTCAAAGTCGGAATAGCTTGCTGCCACTCATTGATTTGAGTCACAGATGAAGAATGTGAGTTACTGGATGGCTGCCAGTACTTGTGGAGCCGAACTGCACCATGAATCACCATCTTTAGGAAATTCGGGGGAAAAATTGCAGGGACGTATAAGTTTGGCAAGCACTTTAACATGATGTCAGTGCCCCCTCAGGACAAATTAACTCGAGAGGATTTGTTTACTGCTATTAAAATGTTATGTCTGAATAGACTTGAGTACAGGCTGGAAAAGTAGAAGATTTGGCGAAAAGATTTAAAATGTAAAGAAAACCTGAACTGAATGTTTTTTTGAATGATGACTGAACTGAAGTAACATTCACCAAATAGACGTTTAGCTGTACCCAATCAGACCTCCCCACCATTTCCCAGGGGCACCTCCTGCTGGGGCAGAATACAGCTGTCCATGTGAAGATCTTTTTCTTTGATGTTTCTGCTGCTGCTGAATCATCCATCTCAGATTACTACAGGCCACCATGTGGCCGGAAATATTTTTAAAATCGTGCTCAATTACAATGCAAGGTGGCCCTTTAATTTTTAACCCTCAAGCTGCCTTAGCAACACTGAATGCCAGGAACACAGTGGCCTTCCTGAAGCCCAGCGTTGCTCGGACATTAATGATGGGATAATGCATTCCCATTGTTAATTTATCATCTGAATGCCCCCATCCGAACATGTCCACTGTCACATCTGATGGAATATAAGGGTATCAGTGGGAGAGCATTTTGGTGGTAGTGATCATAATTCAGTTAGATTTAGTGAAGTTATGGAAAGGACAAAGATAGACCAGGAGTAAATGTTCTCAATTGGGAAAGGCCAATTTTACTAAGCTGAGGTGTGACTTGGCAAAAGTGGACTGGAAACAGCTACTTGAAGGTAAATCAGTGTCCAAGCAGTGGGAGGTATCCAAGGCGGAGATAGTGAGGGTTCAGAGCAAATATGTTCCCACAAAGAAAAAGGGTGGGACTCCCAAATCTAGAGCCCCCTGGATGTCGAGGTGTATACAGGGTAAGATAAGGCAAAAAAGGGAAGCTTATGTCAGATACCGAGAGCTAAATACTGCAGAAAGCCGAGAGGAGTATGGAAAGTGCAGGGGTGAAATTAAAAAGGAAATTAGGGAAGCAAAGAGAGGGCATGAAAAAATATTGGCAAATAAAATCAAGAAAACTTTGCATCTGTCTTCACAAAAGAGAGGGATGATGCAGACATTGTAGTTAGGGAGGAGGAGTGTGAATTATTAGATGAGAGAAACTGTGAGAGAGGAAATATTAAGGGGTTTAGTATCTTTGAAAGTAGATAAATCGGCAGGCCCAGATGAAATGTATCCCAGGCCGTTAAGAGAAGCAATGGAGGAAATAGCGGAGGCTCTGACCATCATCTTCCAATCCTCTGGCTACAGGTGTGGTGCTGGAGGACTGCTAACGATGTACCGTTGTTTAAAAAGGGAGAAAAGGATAGACCAAGTAATTATGGGTCAGTCAGCCTAACCTCAGTGGTGTGAAAAGTATTGGAAAAAATTCTGAGAGGCAGTATAAATCATCATGGGGTATTATGTGGTGCTGGAGGACTGCTAATGTGGTACCCTTGTTTAAAAGGGAGAAAAGGATAGACCGAGTAATTACAGGCCAGTCAGCCTAACCTCGGTGGTGGGAAAATTATTGGAAAGAATTCTGAAGGACAGGATAAATCTTCATTTCGAAAGATACGGATTAATCAAGGCTAGTCAGCACGGATTTGTTAAGGGAAGGTCGTGTCTGACAAACTTGATTGAATTTTTTGAGGACCTAACAAGGAGGGTAGATGAGGGTAGTGTATATGGACTTTAGCAAGGCTTTTGATAAGGTTCCACATGGCAGACTGGTCACGAAGTTAAAAGCCCATGGGATCCAGGGCAAAGTGTCAAGTTGGATTCAAAACTGGCTCAGAGACAGGAAGCAGAGGGTAATGGTTGATGGGTGTTTTTGTGACTGGAAGGCTGTTTCCAGTGGGGTTCCGCAGGGCTCAGTACTAGGTCCCTTGCTTTTTGTGGTATATATCGACGATCTTGACTTGAATATAGGGGGTATGATTAAGAAGTTTGCAGATGATACTAAAATGTGCTGTGTGGTTGATACTGAAGAAGGAAGCTGTAGACTGCAGGAAGATATCAATAAATTGGTCAGGTGGGCAGAACAGTGGCAAATGAAATTCAATCTGGAGAAGTGTGAGGTAATGCATTTAGGGAGGGCTAACAAGGAAAGGGAATACACATTAAATGGTAGGACACTGAGTAGTGTAGAGGAACAAAGGGACCTTGGAGTGCATGTCCACAGCTCCCTGAAGGTAGCAGGCCAAGTAGATAAGGTGGTTAAGAAGGCATATGGAATGCTTGCCTTTATTAGCCGTGGCATAGAATACAAGAGCAGGGGGGGTTATGCTTCAACTGTATAAAACACTAGTTAGGCCTCAGCTAGAGTACTGCATGCAGTTCTGGTCACCACATTACAGGAAAGATGTGATTGCACTAGAGAGGGTACAGAGGAGATTTACAAGGATGTTGCCTGGAGTAGAGAATCTTAGCTATGAGGAAAGATTGGATAGGCTGGGTCTGTTTTCCTTGGAACAGAGGAGGCTGAGGGGAGACCTTATTGAGGTGTATAAAATTATGAGGGGCAGAGATAAAGTGGATAGAAATGACCTATTTCCCTTAGCAGAGGGGTCAAAAACCAAGAGGCACAGATTTAAAGTAATTGGGGGAAGGATTTGAGGGGAAATTTCTTCACCCAGAGGGTTGTGGGAGTCTGGAACTCACTGCCTGAAAGGGTGGTAGAGGCAGGAACCCTAACCACATTTAAAAAGTACTTGGATGTGCACTTGGGATGCTGTAACCTGCAGGGCTACGGACCAAGAGCTGGGAAGTGGGATTAGGCTGGATAGCTCTTTGTTGGCCGGCGCAGATACGATGGGCCGAAATGGCCTCCTTCCATGCTGTAACTTTCTATGATTCTATGATCATCTAGAAAGGCACTGATTAATCAAGGACAGTCAGCATAGATTTGTTAAGGGAAGATCGTGTCTGACTAACTTGACTGAATTTCTTGAGGAGTTAACAAGGAGGGTCAATGAGGGTAGCGCATTTGGTGTAGTCTACATGGATTTTAGCAAGGCTTTTGACAAGGTCCCACTTGGCAGAATGGTCAGAAGAGTAAAAGCCCATGGGATCCAAGGGAAAGTGGCAAATTGGATCCAAAATTGGCTCAGTGGCAGGAAGCAAAGGGTAATGGTCGGCAGGTGTTTTTGTGACTGGAAGGCAGTTTCCAGTGGGGTTCCTCAGAACTCAGTACTAGGGCCCTTGCTTTTTGTGGTACATATCAATGATTTAGACTTCAATGTAGGGGGCATGATTAAGAAGTTTTCAGATGATACAAAAATTGGCCATGTGGTTGATGGTGAGGAAGAAAGCTACAGACTGCAGGAAGATATCACTGGTCAGGTGGGCAAAAAATTGGCAAATAGCATTCAATCCGGAGAAGTGTGAGGTAATGCATTGGGGAAGGGCTAACAAGGCAAGGGAATACACAATAAATTGTAGGATACTGAGAAGTGTAGAGGAACAGAGGGACCTTGGAGTCCATGTCCACAGATCCCTGAAGGTAGTAGGACAGGTAGATAAGGCTGTTAAGAAGGCATACGGGATACTTGCCTTTATTAGCCGAGGCATAGAATATAAGAGCAGGGAGGTTATGCTTGAACTGTATAAAACACTAGTTAGGCCACAGCTAGAGTACTCTGTACAGTTCTGGTCACCACACTACAGGGAAGATGTGATTGCACTAGAGAGGGTACGGAGGAGATTTACGAGGATGTTGCCAGGACTGGAAAATTTTAGCTATGTGGAAAGATTGGATAGGCTGGGGTTGTTTTCTTTGGAACGGAGGAGGCTGAGGGGAGACTTGATTGAGTTGTATAAAATTATGAGAAGCCTAGATAGAGTAGATAGGAAGGACCTATTTCCCTTAGCAGTAATTGGTAGAATGATTAGAGGGGAGTTGAAGAGAACTTTTTTCACCCAGAGGGTGGTGGGGGTCTGGAACTCACTGCCTGAAAGGGTGGTAGAGGCAGAAACCCTCATCACATTTAAAAAGCACTTGGATGTGCACTTGAAGTGCCGTAACCTACAGGGCTTCAGGCCAAGAGCTGGAAAGTGGAGTTTGGTTGGATAGCTCTTTTTTGGCTGGCACAGATGGGCCGAATGGCCTACTTCTGTGCTGTAAATTTCTATGATTCTATGATATTCTGGAACTGGCACTGGATGCCAGGGAACTGCTGAAAGAATGAACTTACATTTATTTTGCACCTTTCATGGCCACTGGACGTCTCAAAGCATTTCACAGCCAATTAAGTATGAAACGTGGAAGTGAGGAAGATAGTAATAGACTTCACGAAGATATAGACAGGCTGGTGGAATGGGCGGACACACGGCAGATGAAATTCGATGCAGAGAAGTCATAGAGTCATAACGGCACAGAAGGAGGCCATTCGGCCCATCAGGTCCGTGCCGGCTCTCTGTAGAGCAATCCAGTCAGTCCCATTCCCCCGCTCGATCCCCGTAGCCCTGCAAGTGTGAGGTAACACATTTTGATAGGAAGAATGAGGAGAGACCATACACACTAAATGGTACAATTTTAAAGGGGGTGCAAGAACAGAGAGACCTGGGGGTGCTTGTGGCAGGACAAGTTAACAAAGCAGTTAATAAAGCATATGGGATCCTGGGCTTTATAAACAGAGGCATAGAGTACAACAGCCATGAAGTTATGCTAAACCTATATAAAACACTAGTTCTGCCCCAGCTGGAGTATTGTGTCCAATTCTGGGCACCACACTTTAGGAAGGACATGAAGGCTCTGGAGAGGGTACAGAAGAGATTTACTAGAATGGTTCCAGGGATGAAGGATTACAGTTACGTGGATAGTCTAGAGAAGCTGGGGCTGTTGTCCTTGGAGCAGAGAAGGCTAAAAGAAGATGAGATAGAGGTGTTTAAATTCATGAAGGGTTTAGATAGAGTAAATAAAGAGAAACTGTTTCCAATGGCTGAAGGGTTGATAACGAGAGGGCACAGATTTAAGGTGATTGGCAAAAGAGCCAGAGACAACATGAGGAAAAACCTTTTTACGCAGCGAGTGGTTAGGATTTGGGATGTACTGCCTGATAGGGTGGTGGAAACAAATTCAATTGTAGCCTTCAAAAGAGAATTGGATAAATACTTGAAGGAGAAAAATTGCAGGGATATGGGGAAAGAGCAGGGGAATGAGACAAACTGGATTGATCTTCAAAAGAGCCAGCACAGACTCATGGCTTCCTTCTGTGCTGTACTATTCTATCATTCTATGATTCTGTGAAGTACTTTTGAAGTGAAATCATTGTTGTAATGTTACCACTGAACCAAGGCTAACACGATGGAAATGCAGTCTGCCACATTTCCTGCTACCAACCACTCTGCTACTGTCTGAAAGAGTGCTGGTATGATGGATAATCCAGCCCGAGGCACTTTACAGCCTTCCAGACTCAACATTGAGTTCAGCAATTTCAGGTCATAACCACTGCCCCCGTTTCTTTGGACAGCAGTTGTTGGTAATGATTCTGCTATTCCCATTTACACCTCCTTTAGACTCCGCTTTTGTTTCTTTAATTGGTCATTACCATACCCATTTGCCTTGCACCATCTTTTGTCATCTGAATACCCCCATCCAAACATGTCCGCTGTCACTTCTGGTGGAATATTCTAGAACTGGCAGTGGATGACAGGGAACGGCTGAAAGAAAGAATTTAGGTTTATATTGCCCCTTTAATATCTCCTGCCTTCCACCCTATCATCAATCCTCCTCCCCTCCCCCCTTCCCCTACCTCTGCATTTGCTTAAAACCTGTTACATCTCTAAATTTTTCCAGTTCTAATGAAAGGTCATCGACCTGAAACGTTAACTTTATTTCTCTCTCCAGATGCTGCCTGAACTGCTGAGTATTTCCAGCATTTTCAGTTTTTATTTTAAGGCTTTTACAATTTGCCTCTACCTCTTGGTTAGAGAGAGGATAATCAGCCAGGATCCCAAATTGAATACAAAAAGAAAATACTGCAGATGCTGGAAATCTGAAATAAAAACAGAAACAGGGAGTTCTGACGAAAGGTCATCGATCGACCTGAAACGTTAACTCTGTTTATCTCTTCACAGATGCTGCCTGACCTGCTGAGTATCTCCAGCATTTTCTGTTTTTATCCCAAATTGAATAGCCTGCTCTGTGCCAAGGCTCACACATGTATAATGGTCACTTGGGTGTGGTACTCAACGGTGATCAGTGCCCATGGAACCATATTGGAGTGTGAAGTGGGGGAGCAAATTGGCAAGGAAAATAAATGCGCACAGGCACAGCCACTGTTGGCCAATTACTATATATTACTATTACTCAGCCTGGAACAGGAGAATATACATGGTCCATTTCATACTACTCTTAGACTGCTGCCTTGTGAATGCCCCATCACAAAGTTAAAAAAAAGACCGTCCCTGGTTGCATGCAAGAAGTGTTAGAAAAAGTTCACAACTGCAGGACTCAGATTCACCGAAAAACGTATTGAATTGCTGAATACAATCACCAAACCACTGGTAAAATTCCCACAATCCCACGTATTAAAAGTGGAATTTGACTTAACCCGTCGCTATAAAACAATGGCCCTGATCATTGTCCAAATGGGTTACTGCCTCTTTGTATTACTATTGCTGGTGATATCACACTGGGTATACAATGAAGAGCTGCTTTGTTGCCCGTTTTAACTTTGCATATTATCAACAAAAATTTGGTTAACCTCGTAACAAGTAGATGTATGATTAAGTTTTACAGTTCAAAGAAATTGTGCCCAGATGTCCTATATTGTGTCCCGGTTTTCAAGTCTTCTAATGCGACTGTGTTCCACACCTTGTAATGCATACATACAGTGCTTGAGTACAATGCAGACTGTATTCTTGAAAAACTGAATCAAATTACTTTATTAGTAGAAAGTGTTGCCAATACATCAGTAGGGTCAATGTGCACTTCAATTGAATCATTGACTCAACTGAAGTAAACAGAAGTTCTTGGATCGCATTCAGATCAGATCAAGATCATTTGGCTATTACAATAACAACTTGCACTTACACACCACCATTAATGTAGAAAAACATCCTGAAGAGTCTGACAGCACAGAGGCAGTGGAGTGTCTGGAGAGGCCACTCCAGCAGTTACTCTAGTTCTGTATTTTTTAAAGAAAGCTTAATTTGTATGGGGGGGAGGGGAAGAGGAGGGAAAATCCAATGGCTGGGGCAGTTTCCATCATGCTGGCAAGTTGAATATGCAGGTTGGATTTCATCAACTGAAAATTCAAGTTTGCGATTAGGGTTGGAAAGCAATTTTGTGGGGACAGTTTACCCTGTTCGGAAATGAGATGTCTGCTTAGTTTAACAAATGTAATCTGGAACTGTTCAAGAGGCCAATGTGAAAAATACAACTGTCAACAAAGAACAGGAAGTTGAGATTTGCAATGATAATTTGGGAAACTGTTCTCCAAGGAGTAATTATAGATTTAAAGGATTTATTAAAACCTTGAAGATTAAAGATGCTGCTGAATTTTACATAGGATTACATAGGATATACAGCACAGAAACAGGCCATTCGGTTTATTTAATATATCTCTTCGTTTTATTTTAAGTGCAGTTAACTCATTACTAATCTCATCATCCGATGTCATCTCCACCAGTTCTATCTCTCTGGTAAATTTCTGCAGGAGACCGGGTCAGAGAACCTGGTGGCCATATCTGAAATTAGCCATATCCGTCGTCCACAAGTCTAGGAGGATGGATACATTTGTTGAAGAGTGTGTCTCTGGCTGCTTGCCCATATCTTGATCACTGGTATTTACCCATGTGACCTTGAAGTGCAGGTTGATGATGTTTGTTAGATCACTGAAAGCCTTGTGTGATTGATGAGCACTACATAATTTAGACTGCTGAATTCACTAACTATTGTAATCTGTTATTGTTTTGTTAATCCCTAAATTTCATTCCACTGATGGTTTAGTGGATAAATGTACTGCCTGTTGTAGTACAAAATCTCAGGTCTGTCTTGACTGAGTTGATCTCAGATGGGATAGTTTATGGGGCACTACAACAGTGCTCCAGGAGAGAAAAATCAGTCAGGGTTCCTGCGAAGCCCTCCACAGTTGAATAACCTGCCGACACTCACCATCTGGTGTTATGTGAAGACTGGTCACTTGGACAAAGTACTGAAATGCAACTCGCACTCGTGGAGTATTTACCCAGCAAAAGTCAGCACTTTGGAAGAGATGGGGAGAAAGGAATATGGCTAAGAATTTGAAAAAATTACAATATACCATAAATATTTAAGATGTATTGATAATTAAGAAATCATCTCCTGGAGGTAGCGAAGAGTAGATTAAAGCAAAAGGGGAAGAGGACTTTGGATGCTGGAAATTAATACTTGACATATGACATAGGTTAATCAGTTATCAAATCTCACCGCTATATCCATTGGTTCCTCTATCTGTGTTGCTGGTTCATCGGCATTGTGGATTTAGTAATTTCAGCCACTCAACATTATACTGAGCTTCACCACAGCCAGATAGAACAGCAGCACTTTGTTAGGTTTAGTTTTCAATGGCTTCCTAATAATACTGAGTTACATACTGTGGATGAGTTGCAACTAAACATACGCTCTCCTCACAAGAATGTATAAAAAAAGGCAGTTCATCTGCCAATTCACAGGAGGTTCAGAATATATGTTAGGCAAAATTTTATGCTATGTGCGACACATGTACATATTAAGATGTTTGAAATGTGCTGCTGTTTATGTTATATGTAGGATCGAACAAAGGAATTTTATTATTTTTCCCAATTTTCTGCTGTCCCCATACTTGTCGGAAAATCTTGATTGCTCACTGGGGTACACTTCCATGGACTTTGGGTGGTCTCCAATAAAGAAAGAAGAACTTACATTTATGCAGCTCCTTTCACGGCCTCAGGGCATCCTAAAATGCTTTACAGCAAATGAAGTACTTTCAAGTGTAGTCACTGTTGTAATGTAGGAAACGCGACAGCCAAGTTGCACACAGCAAGGTTCCACAAACAGCATTGAGATGATGACCAGATCATCTGTTTTTTAGTAATGTTGGCTGAGGGATAAATATTGCCCAGGACACGGGGGAGAATATCTTCGAAATAATGCAATGAGATCTTTTATGTCCATCTGAGAGGACAGTCAGTGCCTCTGTTTAGCGCCTCATTCAAAAGACTGCACATCCGACAATGCAGCACTCCCTCAATACTGTACTGAAGTGTCAGCCTAGATTATGTGCTGAAGTCTCTGGGGGCGAAATTCGGTTACGCCCCGTTTGGGGGCGGTAACCAAATTAGCGGCTCACATTTAGCGCCCGGGGCGGGAGTACCACCCCACCGCTAAATTAGGCTTATCGCCCCGGCGAGGAAGCGGAGTGTTGTCTCAGGCGCTCCACTTTCTCTCGGGGCGGCGCATGGGGCATAAAGCGCAGTAGCGCCAGAGCGCTATGCGGCTGCTCCACGTAGCGCTGACATGTTTCAGCGCCCCTTCCCTTCTGTTAAAGGAGAGGGCCACTGCGCACTCTGCAGGCCATTTAACGGCCTCCACTAGCCCACCAGGGCGGCGTGGTGCCGTGGCCGCAGCCCGGCACCGAGACGCGGTGCCGGACTGCGAGATGGCGGCCACGGATCATGCCAAGGGCCACCAAGAGGGGCCGACGTGGAGGTCGGCCAAAATAAAAAATGTTGGCACGGGGCTCAGCCGGACCACCCCTTTAATTAGCGCTCCGCCAGGGGTGTGCGGCCCGGCTTCCCGAGGCAAATTTCACCCGCAGGGCACTAAGGGGCCGTGGTGGGGTGCTAAGGGGTCGCGTCGCTTGGCGATGATGTTATCGCTGGCGGCATAGCGGCCAGGGCGCTACCAGGCCTCAGTAGCGTCTAGCCGAATTTCTCGGCCGGCACTATTAGCGCCCCACCCAGGCGATAGGCCCTTTGCGCCCCGTTAGTGTTCCCGAGGCAAAGGAGGCAAATTTCGCTCTCTTTGTAGTGGGACTTGAACCCACAACCTTCTGACTCGGGCAAGATTGCTACCACTAAGTCAAGGTTGACACGTTGTACCTCACCCAAGTGCTCTTTATTCATAAGTGAGGCTTGATAGAGAGTGTCATGCTATTCGACTGTGGAGGCATTACAGCTGAGCTTGATCTGTCATCATCCAAATGCCACATACACACTTTTAGCAGGAGTTACTGAATAGAGTTCAGGTTTGTAATTCTTGGGTGATTTTCCCATCCCTCACCCAGGGGTACTGAGGCCAATTGTAGCACTCTACTACAGCCCCACTGAGATCAGCTAATTCAGCACAGACTGGAGAACAAGCCTGGGACCTTCCTGTTCGGTATGATCCAGCTAAATATTCGATTAACTCACTGGGGTAGAGGAGGGAAATTTACTTTACACGGTTCATTGATTTCATCCAACGTACAGTTGGTTGGGACTTAAATACAGTTTTAAAAAATATATCTTCAACATTTTTCGCTCTTCTGAATGAGTTCACTTATGTTAAAGTATCATTCCACATGTGCCAGGCATTCTCCAATACCTTACCCAAGCAGCCATCAGGGAGGGAGTGTCAGCAGGTACAGCCCAATCCTGCCCCCACGCACCAGGAATACATGTGACTTCCAGCAGAAATTCTATCCTGTTTGATTTTTTTCCCCTTCCCTGGTTCTGCACAATTAGATTTGTATCAACTCTAGTGGTTCTGTATGTAATTCATAGAATCCAGTCCTGCTTGTTTGTTGTGAATTCTTTCACTGTTACAACTATTTTTTGGCAGAAGCACCAGAGTATTGACCAGATTACTCCTTACTCTCTGCTCCACGATCAGCAGCAGGTCCTTCAGCCACCATGTCCCTCTCCTCTCGAATTCCCTCCCTAAATCCCGTAACCTTGCCACCATTCTCTCTGTTTCCACAACCCTTCTTAAATCTCTTCTCTTTGACCATGCCTTCCCCACAATCCCTAATTTCTGATTCTCCTGCTCGCCTCTGTTTGGTCTCCCCTTTTTCTTCCCTTTGCTCCATAAAGTAATCTGAAACATTGTTCCCTATGTGAGGGGCACTATAGACAATGTAAGTTGTTGATGTCCCTGAACCAGTGAATGTTATACATGGAGAATATTAGATGGCACTAGGTATATATTCGTCTATATATATATATATATATATTGGCCCAGAAATTAAACAGTGAGGGTTCCCGCGGGGGTAAGGATTCCCCGCGATATCGCACTCCGCGCCTACCTTTTTGCTCCGGGCCCACACGAACTTTAGTTTCAAAGCCTCTCCCACATGCAACCGTGCAGTGTGTGCGTATCCCAGAGGCGCAATTAGTTCGTGCGAGCTCTGGGATCACGTGATTCAGTTAGAGCCAATGGCAGCACACCATCTTTCATTCACAGCTTTGACAGGAAGACCTGTCAAAGCTATGAATACTACACCCCCCCCCAAAAGAACAGCTAAACCTCAATTAAATTTAAAAAAAGCCATCACATTAATAAAATAAGTATAGTTAAATAAATTAACCACTTTAAACAAAAAAATAAATTTTTGAAAAAATTTAAAATCTTTTTAAAAGTTATAAAAATAAACTTACCTTTCTTTAAAGTCTCTAAAAAAGATAAAGCTGTTAAAAAAATTTTTTAAATAACACTTAATTAACTACTTACCTTGTTAAAAGGGGGTCCTACGCCTGCTTTCTTTGTGTGTAAAATCTTCACCACTTACCTGCGCGTTCAAAGCTGGAAAAAAAACTAAGTGCACTGCGTGCGCACAGCCTGTAGCGCGCACGCGGTTCACTTAGGAACCGCCCCCTTTTGAATTCACGAAGTGCCGGTTTCCCGCGCATGCGCAGTGCATGCAGGAAACCAGCAATTGGAGACCTAATACGTGAGAGTACACAGTGCGTACTCTCGCGTATTAGGTCTAATTTTCGGGCCAATATATATATATATATGTGTGTGTGTGTATATATTACACACTAAACTCAAGAACAAATGATCTGGCTGATAGGTACAAGAGATAAAAGTCTTGAGTGAATAAAACCCTGTTTCAGTTCAGATGTGAAGCATTCCAGGATCTCACCTGCTGGTTTGTGTAACTGCTTTATTTGTACCTTCTTCCTACAACTACCTGTTTCAAGCAGAATAATTTTAATGCTGCTCGTCTGGCTTCTGGTTGTGCCATTGTAAATTCAAATAATGTAGAATACAAAATACATTTCAAATCTGTGTAGGTGCACACAAATTCTCAGGCTTTAGAACTGCAAACGATAACAGCCATCTGTTTTATTTTTCAACTCACCTACAGTTTGGGACTATAAATATTTATTACAGGCAGAATCATGAGTCTTGTATTTATACCATATCAAGGCTCACAAATGAAGAGTGGCACATGAGAAAAGTATTGTGACATAAACTGAGGTACACATTGGTAAACTATATCGACATGATCTTAACCCCACAATCATTAATATTCCTTTTATTTTAAAAAAAAAGGTCTCCCTCAATCGGAGCAAGTGTGTTGTTCAGTGTGAAACTGAGGCATACGGATATCAGTTCTGATCTTTGGTCTGTGCTGAGTTAGCTGATCTCAATCGTGCTAGCAACAGAACTGCTATAATTGTCCTCCGTGTCCCTGAATTATAAAAGGATCGTAGTCCTAAATGTTTTAAAGTTATCCATTTTGGATAGTGCACATGTGTGGACATTGTGTGAGGAAAAGATCAGGGTCAGTTGCAATGCCATCGCATAGTTGAAAAACTTGCTGGTAGTCAATCTAGGCTCGGACACAAACAATAACCATTTGGGCAAAGTACCAGAGGTCCGCCAATAGAAACATATCTCAGTGGCTACGGGAGAGGAGGAGAGAAAATTGGGAGGAGAGTTTTGTGTCACAAACTGTGGAGCTAGAAATGTAAACTAGTACGGGACAGGTAATATACAAGGGGGTTATTTTACAGGTCCACCATGCCAATAGGGAGCCTCACTCAGCAGCAGCGCACAGTCGATATTCGAGTACGCGTTGATACATGTTGCCCACAATTTCCCAACCCTTGCCCGTCAGCAGCACAGACTTATAAACTTACCACTATTTTGTGTGTGTTAGTTTCTAGTACTGAGGCAGCAACCCTGGAGCTGATGCCATACCCAAGAAATGTAGAAAAGATTTTTACAGATTGTTGCCCACATCTGTGATATACGTATCAGTATAGCTACCTCACTGCAGTATAACTCACTAGCCTATTGCTGACTGTTCCACTTCAAACAACTTCATCTATTGGTGCACTGCACTTGAGAAGGGAAGAAGAGACCCTACTGGTGGCTTTACGGACAGTGAGATGGATTTACTAAAACAGTGGAAGGGTACCTCCCACTACTGCAACACCAACAACAAATTGTATTTATATAGTGCCTTTAACGTACTAAAACATCCCAAGGCGCTTCACAGCAGTGTTATAAGACAAAAAATTTGACACCGAGCCACATAAGGAGAAATTAGGGCAGGTCAAAGAGGTAGGTTTTAAGGAATGTCTTAAAGGAGGAAAGAGAGGTAGCGAGGCGAAGAGGTTTAGGCTGGGAATTCCAGAGCTTAGGGCCTAGGCAACAGAAGGCACGGCCACCAATAGTTGAGCGATTATAATTAGGGCTGCTCAAGGGGGCAGAATTGGAGGAGCACAGATATCTCGAGGGGTTGTGGGGCTGGAGGAGATTGCAGAGATAGGGAGGGGCGAGGTCACGGAGGGATTTGAAAACAAGGATGCGAATTTTGAAATCGAGGCGTTGCTTAAGGTCACTAACCTAGATGTCTCCATTGAAGGGCATGCGATTGCATCCTACCATAGGATTAACAAGGATTTCTGCTTCGTTTTAAGGCAAATTACAGCACACAGCAAAGTACAGGGTCAACTGAAGAACTGGAAGATGTAGGAAACATGACCTGGAGTAAAGAGCTGGAAGTACACAGCAACTTGTGTATTTGCAACATTTTCACTTCTTTTGACTTGCAACTTTTTTTCTTTTAGAACATATTTAGGGAGGGGGTCCTCCTTTTAAAAATAATTACGGTCTTTTTCCCTCCCTCCTCGTAAGTTTTCTCCTCTGCTTTACTCACATAACAGCAGTAATTGCACATTGGAATTCATTCTTTGTGAAGCGATTTGAGACGTTTCTGAGCGATGTGATAAAGTATCGTATAAATGAAAGGCTTTCTTTCTTTCTCCTCTCCTGGACGTGCTGACTCTTGCTGGGGTATTGTTCCATGGCAGGTGGCTGGCAGCCTTCCTGTGCCTCAGCCAAGTGCCCACTCCTTGTGTGAGAGTTTAGGCAGTGAGTGCTGGGGGGAGGATCATTGCTGAATCCAATCCAATCCGAATCTGACATCCATGTGTCACATTCTTTGGGGGGGAGAGGGGGGGCGGGGGCAGGTACAAGGTTACTCGACTGTAATTAGAAGTAGGAGATAAAAAGAAAAAAACTACTACTGCTGGAAATCTAAACTAAAAATAGAAAATGCTCAGTCAGTACCTGTGAAGTGATAAAACAGGTTAATGTTCTGGGTGTAAGATCTTAACATCAGAAACATGAATCGTGGTATAAACAATAAATATGCATCTGTCTGGATTTCAGATGAGGACAGGATTGAGTTAGACTGCAATGACTTCTCAGGTCAAATAGCCCACCAAAACCTATTAAGCTCAAATTTGCATTATCTGATTGGGTTCGTTCTTCCTAACTTTCTTCCCTTCCTTCTTGTTTTGAAGGCATTGATTCCTTGTTGAGGCATGGATCACCTTCTGATCCCATGGCACTTTCGAAGAACAGTAAGAACATAAGAAACTTTCCCGCCTGATCCCCATATCCCTTGATTCCCTAGAGTCCAATAATCTATCTATCTCAGCCTTGAATATAATCAACGACTCAGCATCCACAGCCCTTTGGGGTAGAGAATTCCAAAGATTCACAACCCTGAGTGAAGAAATTCCTCCTCATCTCAGTCTTAAATGGCCGACCCCTTATCCTGAGACTGTGCCCCCTAGATCTAGACTACATTATAACAGTGACTACACTTCAAAAAGTACTTAATTGGCTGTAAAGCGCTTTGAGACGTCCGGTGGTCATGAAAGGCGCTATATAAATGTAAGTCTTTCTTTCTTTTTAGACTCTTGAGCCAGGGGAAACAGCCTCTCAGCCTCTATCCTGTCAAACCCCTTCAGAATCGTATATTTTTTAATGATCACCTCTCATTCTTCGGAGTGATTATTTGCACGGTGTTTTTAACTCCCTCTGCACATGTGCACTCGATCCGGTTGCGTATGCGCAGTACCGAACGGTATGGCGGCTGCGGCCTGAACCGCCACACTTTCCGATTCTCCATGCAGAGAAGGTCAGGGGATCGGATGGGGAGTCAAGAAGAGAGTGATTGAAGGGGGAAGAGGAGAGAGGATCGAAGGGAGGAGAGGAGATCATAGGAGGAAGGAGAGAAGAGGGGATCATAGGGGGGAGGGAGGAGAGAGGATCGAAGGGAGGAGAGGGGATCATGGGGGGGAGGGAGGAGAGGGGATCATAGGGGAAGGGAGGAGAGGGGATCATAGGGGGAAGGAGAGGAGAGGGGATCATGAGGGGGAGGGAGGAGAGGGTATCATAGGGGGAAGGAGAGGAGAGGGGATCATGGGGGGAGGGAGGAGAGGGGATCATGGGGGGGAGGGAGGAGAGGGGATCATGGGGGGGAGGGAGGAGAGGGGATCATGGTGGGGAGGGAGGAGAGGGGATCATGGGGGGAAGGAGAGGAGAGGGGATCATGGGGGGGAGGGAGGAGAGGGGATCATGGGGGGAGGGAGGAGAGGGGATCATGGGGGGGAGGGAGGAGAGGGGATCATGGGGGGGAGGGAGGAGAGGGGATCATGGGGGGGAGGGAGGAGAGGGGATCATGGGGGGAAGGAGAGGAGAGGGGATCATGGGGGGAAGGAGAGGAGAGGGGATCATGGGGGGGAGGGAGGAGAGGGGATCGTAGGGGGAAGGAGAGGAGAGGGGATCATAGGGGGAAGGAGAGGAGAGGGAATCATAGGGGGAAGGAGAGGAGAGGGGATCGTAGGGGGAAGGAGAGGAGAGGGGATCGTAGGGGGAAGGAGAGGAGAGGGGATCATGGGGGGAGGGAGGAGAGGGGATCATGGGGGGGAGGGAGGAGAGGGGATCATGGTGGGGAGGGAGGAGAGGGGATCATGGGGGGAAGGAGAGGAGAGGGGATCATAGGGGGAAGGAGAGGAGAGGGAATCATAGGGGGAAGGAGAGGAGAGGGGATCGTAGGGGGAAGGAGAGGAGAGGGGATCGTAGGGGGAAGGAGAGGAGAGGGGATCGTAGGGGGAAGGAGAGAAGAGGGGATCATGGGGGGGAGGGAGGAGAGGGGATTGAGGAGGGAGGGAGGAGAGGGGATCATAGGGGCAAGGAGAGAAGAGGGGATCATAGGGGGAAGGAGAGGAGAGTGGATCATGGGGGGAAGGAGGAGAGGGGATCATAGGGGGAAGGAGAGGAGAGGAGAGGGGATCATGGGGGGAGGAGAGAAGAGGGGGGAGGAGAGAAGAGGGGAAGGAGAGGAGAGGGGATCATAGGGGAAAGGAGAGGGGATTGAGGGGGGAGGGAGGAGAGGGGATCATGGGGGAAGGAGGGGAGAGTGGATCATGGGGGAAGGGAGGAGAGGGGATCGAGGTGGGGAGGAGATGAAAGGGGATTGAAGGGGGGAGAGGAGAGGGGATCGAGAGAGGAGAAGTGGGGATTGAAGGGGGAGAGGAGCACGGAGAGGGAGGAGCTCAGAGAGGGAGGAGCTCAGAGGGGGGGAGAAGGTCAAGAGCTCAGGGGGGAGGTCAGGAACTCGGGGGCTGGGAGAAGGTCAGGAGGCTCAGGGGGAGGTTAGGAACTCAGAGAGGGGGGAGAAGGTCAAGAGCTGGAGGAGAAGGTTAGGTGCTCGGGGAGAGAAGGTCAGGAACTTATTAGGTGGGAGCACGGTAAGAACAGTGGGGAGGGGAAAAGAACGTGATCCAGGTCTAAAGGAGGAAGGGGGAAATGAGAGCAAGAGCGTGATCTGGATGGCAAGATAGATCACATTCTCCCGCCTTCTCTTAGGCCTGGATCATGTTCTTCCACCCCCACCCCTTTACAGCTACACCTTCTCCCTCTCCTCCCCCCCGCAACACCCCACCCCCCTCGCCCAGCAGTTCAAGAAAGCCGCTCACTACCACCCTCTCAAGGGAAACTAGGGATGGGCAATAAATAATTTTTTTTTTTTTAAATGAGAGCGTATTCTGTGTTGGTCCTACAACATGCATAACATTACATTTATGGTTGTTTGCCGGACTCGACTATTTCAATGTTCTCCTGGCCAGCCTCCCATCTTCCACCCTCAGTGAACTTGAGCTCATCCAAAACTCTGCTGCATGTATCCTAACACGCAGCAAGACCCATTCACCCATCACCCCTGTGCTATCACCCCTGATCTATATTGGCTCATGGTCCACCAACAACGTTCCCGCTAAGCTGCACATCTGCGCAGCAGTCTGGAGGTCCCGCGCAGGCTGCTTTTGAATAGGAGATTTTATGCATGAGAGATTTTACACATGTGAAAAATTTTGAATGGGCCGCACAGCCCATTAAAGGGACCGCGCACCCAAAATAAATTAGCGAGAACATTGTCCACCTTGATTTTAAAATTCTCATCTTCATGTTAAAATCCCTCCATGGCCTCACCTCTTCCTATCTGTATTCGGCAGTGTGAGCGCAGTGAGTGCTCCTAACCCGGGAGGGTGAGCCCTGTCTGTTCTCTGAAAGCAGTAGTGTTAGCACTGTGAGCACTGGCGCCTGGTTGTCACAGTGATTGGATCAAATTACACATTGCAAAGATCTTGATTACTCCAGCAGGCAGGATCAAATTACACATTCCAGGCAGGGTGTGTCTTGTCCTCCAAGGGGACCAATCAGAAATCTGGTCCTGTCCTCCAAGGGGACCAATCAGAAATTTGGTGTTGCAAATAACCACGACCCTCATTCTTCTAAACTCCAGAGAGCATAAGCCCATTCTGCTCAACCTCTTCTTATAGGACAACCCACTCATCCCAGGAATCAATCTACTGAAATTTTTGTTGCAAGGGAATTCTCCCCAGTGCCCTGGCCAACATTTATCCCTCAACTAACATCACTAAAACAGGTTATTTGGTCGTTTATCTCACTGGTGTTTGTAGTATCTTGCTGTGTGCAAATTGACTGCCGCGTTTTCCAACATTATAACAGTGATTGCACTTCAAAAGTACTTTGTTCGCTGTGAAGTGCTTTGGGACATCATGAGGTCAAGAAAGGCACTACTTAAATGCAAGTTCTTTCTTTCTTTAAATAACTCAATCAAGTGGCTGTTATTCATGTACGAGCTGGATAGCAATCAGAAGGGAGAGCTCTATCCTATTTATCCTAACCCATACTGCTGATGCCATAGTGGCATTTTTACTGCCACTCCAACTAAGATCAACTAACATCAGCACAGACCAGGAAACACATTAAATCTTGCGCACCAATCACCCCTATCCTTGCTGACCTACATTAGCTCCTAGTCCCTAACACCTCTAATTTAATATTCTCATCCTCATGTTTAAATCCCTTCATAGCTTCGTCCCTCCCTATCAATACAACCTCCTCCAGCCCAACAACCCCCCCTAGAACTCTGCATTCTAGCCTCTTGTGCATCCCTCCTTCCTTAGCCTCACCATTGGTGGACCTGTCTTCAGCTATCTAGGCCCCATGCTCTGGAATTCCCTTCCTAAACCTCTCTGCCTCACCACCTCTCTCCTCCTTTAAGACCCTCATTAAAACCCACCTTTTTGACCAAGCTTTTGATCACCCCTCCTAATACCTTCTTTAGCTGAGCATCAATATTTTTTTAATTAGAATCATAGAATCTTATAGCACAGAAGGAGGCCATTCGGCCCATCGTGCCTGAGCCAGCTCTTTGAAAGAGCTTTCCAAATGGTCCCACTCCCCTACTCTTTCCCCATAGTACTGCAATGTTTTAATTCTTCTATGAAGCACCTTGGAACGTTTTTCTACATTAAAGCTGTTGATATGTTGTTGTAGTAGTGGTATGAGTTCCACCTTGGGACATTCCTGACCTGTATGAATGACTTACTCACTGAATAAGCTAGCTGAGCCATTCAGGGAGCCTATATAAAAATTATGGTCAACAATAATGCTTCTTTATGCACGGAAAAATAGTAAGCATTGAGGAGGATAGTAGCAGACTTCAGAAGGACATAGACAGACTGGTGAAATGGACAGACCATGGTAGATGAAATTTAAGGCAGAGAATTTTGGAAGTAAGAAGGAGGAGAGGCAATATAAACTAAATGGTACAATTTTAAAGGGGATGCAGGAACAGAGAGACCTGAGGGTTTGTGTACAGAAATCTTTGAAGGTGGCAGGACAACTTGATAAGGCTGTTAAAAAAGCATACAGTATCCTTGGCTTTATAAATAGAGTCATGGAGTGCATAAGCAAGGAAGTTCTGCTAAACCTTTAGAAATCACTGGTTAGACCTCAGCTGGAGTATTGTGTCCAATTCTGACACCACACTTTAGGAAGGATGTCAAGGCCTTGGAGAGGATGCAGAGGAGATTTACTAGAATGGTACCAGGGATGAGCAGCTTCAGTTACGTGGGGAGACTAGAGAAGCTGAGATAGTTCTCCTAAGAACAGAGAAGGTTATGGGGAGATTTAATAGTGGTGTTCAAAATCATGAAGGATTTTGATAAGAGTAAATAAGGAGAAACTGTTTCCAGTGTCAGAGGGGTTGGTAATCAGAGGACACAGATTTTAACTAATTGGCAAAAGAGCCAGAGGTGAGATGAGGAGACATTTTTTACACAACGAGTTATAATGGACTAATGATCCGGAGACATGGGGGGGGAATTTTGCCAGCCCTAGGGAGGCGGGTATGAAGGTGGGACTGCTGGGAAAATGGCAGAAACGGCTACCCGCCTCCATGCCATCTTCCCAGGAGGCGGGTAGCCGTCCCGCGCTGGGTCCCGTCTCCTTGGAGGCGGGAAGGGATTAAAGCCTATTAACTGCCTGTTAACAGGTAGTTAACAGGCAGAAAATAGGATTATCCCCTTTTTGCCCTCACAAGTGCGGGCTTCCCGAAGGCTCCAAAACCCGCCAGCTCAGCGAGGCGAGTACTGGGTCTGCGGGGGTCGGGGGGGGGTGCAAAAGTGTGGTGTGAAGGTAAGTGATGGGTGCAAGAGTGTAGAGGTGAGTATCTGAGGTAAGTGCAAAGTGTTTTTAAAAGTGTACTTACCTTTGTTTCTTCCTGCAGGCTTCAGTCGGTTTGTATGCAGAGACTCTCGGACCTCCGTGTTGCAGATGAGAGATGGCCGTTGCATTCTCAGATGCAACAACCATCTCATTTCTGTAAAAGAAAGAAGGTTGATGAAGTCTTGGATGCAAGACCTCATCAAACTGCAGAGAATGTCACTGTTTGACAGCTTCACAGAGCTGTCAAACGATGACAATTCATCTGTCAAAAGTTTTTGACAGATGAAACATCATACATTGACTTGCTCTGCAACCGTCTTTCCCTTGATTGGCCTGCTAAGCCCGCTGGACGGGCTTAACAAGGTCAATCAAGGGAAAATAGCGTGGGTTGGCCACAAATCGATGGAGGCGGGACATCGACCCGACAAGCTGCAGTCCCGCCTCCAACGCGCCCCCATTCACAAAATTGCCCCCATGAATTCAAATCCCACCACCGCAACTGGGGAATTTAATTCAGTTAATTAAATAAATCTGGAATAAAAAGCTAGAATCAGTAATGATGACCATGAAACTACCGGATTGTGGTAAAAACCCATCTGGTTCACTAATGTCCTTTAGGGAAGGAAATCTGCCGTCGTTACCCGGTCTGGCCTATATCTGACTCCAGACACACAGCAATGTGGTTAACTCTTAACTGCCCTCTGAAATGGCCTAGCAAGCCACTCAGTTGTAACAAACCGCTACAAAGAACAGCGGTTCAAGAAGGCAGCTCACCACCACCTTCTCAAGGGCAATTAGGGATGGGCAATAAATGTTGGCCTTGCCAGCGACGTCCACATCCCATGAACGAATAAATTAAAAAAAATTATGATCTGGAATGCACTGCCTGAAAGGGTGGTGGAAGCAGATTCAATAGTAACTTTCAAAAGGGAATTGGATAAATACTTGGTGGGAGAAAATTGCAGGGCAATGGGGAGAGAGCAGGGGAGTAAGACTAATTGGACAGCTCTTTCAATGGCACAGGCATGATGGGCTGAATGGCCTCCTTCTGTGCTGTAAGATTATATGATTCTATCATCTCAGGAAAGGTTGTACAATATTTAAAATATATTAATAATAATTCTGCTTTCATGATTCAGTAGGTAAATGTACTTTGTTGGATGCTACAGAACCATATTGGCCTGGAAGATCCCACATCACTGCATGGAGTGCAGGAATCCTGGCTGATTGTCCCCTCCCTAGCCTAAGGGTGTTGCGATCATTTGCAGTTCCTTTCTTGCTGCCTTGACTGAGAATAGCTAAAGTTCCTTTTATGTTACAGGATGTAGCTGATCTTGTAGTTCTGATGCCTGGGGCTGCACTCCCAAGTGAAAACAGCTGGACCTGCAGAGAACCTCATGGTTCTGCAAAGTAAATATGGGGAGCCATTCACACACGTTTGCACTTGCATATTACCGTGGAGCCCAATACGTGTCTCTGGAGACTGGCACCTGATACCAGATAAAAAAGGAGACAAGTGACACGATGAGATCACTCTCCCGAGGCAACAACAAAAGAAAGCACATTAACTCCACACAGAATCAGGATAGAATCTGGCACTCAGTACACAATGTGCATGGCACTTACCAGCTCAGGTACCATGAACTGTGCTTCTTTTGTTTTTGGCCTCTTTTGAGTCCTTGGGACATAGATGTTTGAAGAGAGATTTAGAAAATACACACATTGGCCCGTAATTTCTGATAGGAGGCTTCCTGCGTGCAGATGCCTCCTGTCGGAAGAAAATCTACGTACTTACCTGAGGGCTCCCGAGGTCCGGACACTTCCGCTCCTGGGCCTCTCCACAATCGAAATGCGCAGGGCCCACGTATCCCAGGGGAGCATGCAGTTCGCAAGCATCCCTGGGATCACGTGGGCCAGGCGAGCCAATGAAAGAAGGGAATCTCCCTTCATACTTTTGACAGATAGACCTGTCAAAATTATGAATGGGGACCACCCCAAAAAGACACTAAAACATTAAATAATTTTTTTAAAAACCATCACGTTTTTAAAATGAGTTAAAATTACATTAAATTAAATAGTTTAAACAAAAATTAAATTTTTTGAAAAAATAATTCAAGTTTTTTTACGGGGCTAAAAATAAACTTACCTTTTTTAAAAGTATTTTTAAATTATAAATGAGTGAGAATTAAAAAAAAAACTTTTTAAAACTCTTATGCTGGTAAAAGCAGGCTTTATTCTTGCTTTTACCAGGCGTAAGATTTCTAAGGGTTTTCAGCAGGCGGATGTTCTGCAGAAAGCGGAACTCTCCACCTCGCAGAGGCCCTTCTCCAGGGCAGGCGTCCGATCTGTCAAGAGCATTCTTGACAGATCGGAAATGCCGGTTTTCAGCACATGCGCTTAGCATGCCTAAAACCGGCATTTCCGATGTCCCTACGGGTGTGTACACAGCCCGTACACATCCGTAGGCATTGGAAAATACGGGCCTATATTTATTGTTGAGAGGTGCATTGAGGGCAGATTTGAATTCCCCTTATTAGCTCAGTTTAAAAGTTGTTAATACCACAGTATTAAAGTCGTATTGTCTGTTACTTGAAGCCCATGAAAATAGTGACTTTTTCTGGAATTGTATCATTTTATAGTAGCAAATGTCACATTAATATGTGAGCTGCTGGTGCTCTTGAATTTCTGGGTGGATTTCAGAGCACCAGCAACACTGAATCAGCTGTGCATTTTCGAGATTGCGTATGTATGGTTGTTCAAAAGTTGCAATTGTGACCTTAAGGTCTTGGATTATGACCTTCCACAATGTTGGAGTAAGGCTGATACTGGCCAACAATGTCAAAGCTATAGAACTGGGCTGTAGATGCAGGCTCAGAACTCAGTCAAAATGGCAAAAAAAGAAAGAACTTGCATTTATATAGCGCCTTTTACAACCTTAGGACGTCCCAAAGTGCTTTATAGCTAATGAAGTACTTTTGACGTGTAGTCACAACTGAAATGTAGAGAAATACAGCAGCCAATTTGCCCACAGCAAGGTTGTATTCCCTAGAATTTAGAAGTTTTTAAATATTAAGGGGAACAGGTAGGGTCGATTAAGAGAAACTATTTCCGCTGGTTGGGGATTCTAGGACTAGGGGGCATAGTCTAAAAATTAGAGCCAGACCTTTCGGAGTGAAATTAGGAAACACTTCTACACACAAAGGGTGGTAGAAGTTTGGAACTCTCTTCCGCAAACGGCAACTGATGCTAGATCAATTGTTAATTTTAAATCTGAGCTTGATAGCTTTTTGTTAACCAAAGGTATTAAGGGATATGGGCCAAAGGCGGGTATATGGAATTCGGTCGCAGATCAGCCATGATCTCATTGAATGGCAGGAACAAGCTCGAGGGGCTGAATGGCCTACTCCTGTTCCTATGTTCCCACAACTGCAGTGAGATAATGACCAGATAATCTGTTTTTTTTTAGTGATGTTGGTTCTTTAAATAGTGCTATGGGATCTTTTACTAGAGTGGGCTGACGGGGTCTCGGTTTAACATCTCATCTGAAAGGCGGGACCTCTGACAGTGCAGCACTCTCTCAGTAATGCACTGAAGTGTTGGCCTGAAGTTTGTGCTCAGGTCTCTGGAGAGGGACTTGAACCCACAACCTTCTGACTCAGAGGCAAAAGTGCTACCACTGAGCCAAGGCTGACACCAAAATAGCAGTCCACAGTATCGTGCCCAGTCAAGGACAATTGTTTATGCTTGATGGTCAATAGCATCGGATGAGGTGGTAGTACTGCATGTAACTGGAGGTACCCGTGCTGCCTCATTTATATTACAGTGCTTCCAACTATTGTAGGGGCTGCATCCGGCAGTTGCGCTGAACTATAAATGGAGCAACTAAGCCATATAGATCAGAAAGTCCCAGGTCTAATCCCCTGGACTCTGCCAAGTTAACTGATCTCTGCCATGACAGCAGTTGGTGCTCTACAATTGGTGTCAGTAACTCTAGTCAATAGAGTCGAATTTCAGTCAGTGTTCCCACTGTTTGAGTGCGAACCAATGACCCTTCTGGATAGCGTGTGTGTGATCTCAGTGGGTGAGAACATAACCAGGAAACACGTGAAGAATGGCCATTTTGATGAAATACTTCTTCTTCTTCTTCTTCTTCTTCTTAGGCAGTCCCTCAGAACCGAGGATGACTTGCTTCCACACTAAAAATGAGTTCTCAGGTGACTGATGAGTCCAATGTGGGACCTACAGTCTCTGTCACAGGTGGGGCAGACGCTGGTTGAAGGGGGGGCTGGGTGGGGTGCTTGGGTTGACGTGCGCTCCTTCCGCTGTTTACGCTTGGCTTCCGCTTGCTCCCGGCGAAGAGACTCGAGGTGTTCGGCGCCTTCCTGGATGCTTCTCCTCCACTTTGTGCGGTCTTGGGCCAGGGATTCCCAGGTGTCGGTGGGGATGTTGCACTTTTTCAAGGAGGCTTTGAGGGTGTCCTTGAAGCTTTGACCATGCTCGATCAGCTCCGATGGGCGGGCCACATCGTCCACATGCCCGATACGAGACTCCCAAAACAAGAGCTCTACTCGGAGCTCCGACACGGCAAGAGAGTCCCAGGTGGGCAGAGGAAACGCTTCAAGGACACGTCATCAAATACTAGAGAGCTGTTGGTGCCCATGGAATTGTACTCTAGTAAGTGCCAGTGCTTCCAGGAGAAGAGGGCATGGTAAAGAATGAATAAATGGAACAAAAAAAAGCTGAAAATGTTGATTTACTACAATAATGGGTCTTTCTGACTCTGAATGCTAAGGTGCGGCATAAACAAGAAGGTAAAGAAATAAAAAAGAAAGCTGTAGAAGTTGTTAAAAAAGGATTACCTCTATAGTCAGGGCCATTCATGTGCAAATATATTTAAAGTACTAATAACAGAACCATTTAATAAGTATGCAGAGGAACATATGGTAATTTAAATTAGCTGTTAAAAACTGAAGTGTTTTAGCATGGAAAAATTTCCAAACTTTAACGAGGTTTACTTGGATGTAGAACAAGCCAAATTATATATAAATCAGGACAGGATTTGTTACAGCTACTTAAACTTTTTGAAATAAGGTTATTTACAGGTTAATAGAAAATATCACTTATAATTTGTGGAATCATGCTGAAAATTTCAAATTACATTTATAATTAAACATACTGGATATTTATATTAATCAGGTCTATGTATAATTTAGCCATTTTTGAAGCATTTTTGTATCATATTTACAAAGTCACTGGTGGTTTAAGTGCCTTGGGATGTTTTGCTATGCATTTAAGGAGAAGCTAGATAAATACATGAGGGAGAAAGGAACAGAAGGATATGCTGACAGGATTAGATGAAGTAGAGTGAGAGGAGGCTTGTGTGAAGCATAAATACTTGCATAGCCCTGTTGGGCTGAATGGCCTGTTTCTGTGCTGTAAATTTTATGTAAAGGCACTATATAAATGCAAGATGTTGTTGTTTGGACTCATCAGTCACCAGAGAACTCATTTTTAATGTGGAAGCAAGTCATCCTTGGTTCCGAGGGACTGCCTAAGAAGAAGAAGACAACAAGAAAGTGTGCTGAGTGGAAGTACTTCACAGTTCTAGTAATATTCTACTGCAATTTTAACCTCAGCAAAGTAAACTGGAATTACTCAGCTCTAGCCTGGTGTTCATTTTCCCTCTTGGACAGCTTGACTTAAGCATCCAAACTGAGAAATGGCATAGCTGTTTGTTCAGAGTAACAGTCTCAGGCTGGAACAGCAGAAGGTGTGAAGCATGAATCTCGTTTACAGCACTTCTGAACTCACCTAAAACAATAGCAGCTGAAGCTATGGAAAGCAGCTCTGTGTGCTCACACTAATACAAAAGCAAAATACTGTGGATGCTGGAAATCTGAAATAAAAACAGAAAATGCTAGAAATACTCAGCAGGTCAGGCAGCATCTGTGGAGAGAGAAACAGAGTTAACGTTTCAGGTCGATGACCCTTCGTCAGAACTGGAAAAAGCTGGAGATCGAACAGGTTTTTAAGCAAGTGTAGGGGCAGGGATAGGGGGGAGGGGAGGAAAGAACAAAAGGGAAGGTCTGTGATAGGATGGAAGGCAGGAGAGATTAAGAGACATTAAGAGATGGTGCAAGGCAAAAGGAGATGGTAATGGGACAAGTTAAGAAACAAAAGATGGCTCTAGATGAAGTGTAAATGGCACTGGCAGAATGAAAGACAGCTGCCATGTGAGAGAGAGGAAAAGAAATGGAACAAAAAGATAGGGGCAGAGGTTATGGTCTGAAATTGTTGAACTCGATGTTGAGTCCAGAAGGCTGTAAAGTGCCTAATCGAAAGATGAGGTGCTGTTCCTCGAGCTTACATTGAGCTTCATTGGAACAGTGTAAGAGGCCGAGGACGGTGAGGTCAGAGTGGGAGTGGAGCGGAGAATTAAAGTGACAGGCGACCGGTAGCTCGGGGTCACCCTTACGGACTGAACGGAGGCGTTCCGCAAGGCGTTCTCCCAATCTGTGTTTGGTCTCCCCATTGTAGAGGAGACCGCATCGTGAGCAGCGAATACAGTATACTAAATTGCAAGAAGTACAAGTAAATCGCTGTTTCACCTGGAAGGAGTGTTTGGGGCCCTGGACAGTGGGAAGGGAGGAGGTAAAAGGGCATCTGTTACATCTCCTGCGCTAGCATGGGAAGGTGCCGGGCGAAGGGGAAGGGGTGTTGGGTGGGATAGACGAGTGGACCAGGGTGTCGCGGAGGGAGCGGTCCCTTTGGAATGCTGAAAGGGGAGGTGAGGGGAAGATCTGTTTGGTGGTGGGATCACGCTGGAGTTGGCGGAAATGGCGGAGGATGATCCGTTGAATGTGGAGGCTGGTGTGGTGAAAGGTGAAGACAAGGGGAACCCTATCGTGGTTCCGGGAGGGAGAGGAAGGGGTGAGAGCAGAAGTGCGGGAAATAAAAGGGACACGGTCAAGGGCTGTGTCAACCACAGTAGAGGGGAATCCTAGGTTGAGGAAAAAGGAAGACATGTCGGAAGCACTAGTATGGAAGGTGGCATCGTCAGAGCAGATGCGGTGGAGACGGAGAAACTAGGAGAGTGGAATAGAGTCCTTTCAGGAAGCTGGGTGGGAGGAAGTGCTGTCCAGGTAGCTGTGGGAGTCAGTGGGCTTGTAGTGAATGTTTGTCAATAGCCTATCCCAGAGATGGAGACAGAGAAGTCGAAGAAGGGAAGGGAAGAGTCGGAGATGGACCATGTGAAGGTGAGGGAAGAGTGGAAATTGGAAGCAAAGTGAATGAAATTTTCTAGTTCAGGGCGAGAGCAGGAAACAGCACCGATACAGTCATCAATGTACCAGAAAAAGAGGTGAGGGAGGGGACCTGAGTAGGACTGGAACAAAGAATGTTCCACATATCCCACGAAATAGCTAGGACCCATGCGGGTTCCCATAGCAACACCTTTAATTTGGAGGAAGTGAGTGGAGTCAAAGGAGAAGTTGCCCTCAAGTTCAGCCAGGCGGAGGAGGGTGGTGGTGAAACATTAACTCTGTTTCTCTCTCCACAGATGCTGCTTGACCTGCTGAGTATTTCCAGCATTTTCTGTTTTTATTTCTGTGTGCTCACAGTTTGATGCTCCAGTGGGTCAACATTCTTCTGGGCAAAAACGGATGAAAAGCATGTTTTTCAACCATATTAATGAAATGCCAACAAAATTGCAAGAGCGCAATATTGCAACATTCCTAAATCCTGACTAGGTCGTGTCAGCCAATACTGGTGCTGATGCAGATCTTCTGAAGCAATTATTGAGCCACTTGAGCCTCCATAAATGTCAAAAAGTCCAAAAATCCAGCAGTGGAGTATGTAATAGAGAGTTGCATTGTGTGTCAGCTGTGGCTCAGTTGGTAGCACCCTTGCCGTCAGAAGGTTGTGGGTTCAAGTCCTCAGCAAAATGACTCCGTGTCAAATATTATTTGATAACGCTCCTGTGAAGCACCTTGGGATGTTTTACTATGTTAAAGGCACTATATAAACACAAGTTGTTGTTGTTAATCTGTTGCCGCTCTGTCCTCACACTTCACCATTCTTGACTCACTGACTTATTTTGCAAATATTCACAAGCAGGAATGTTGGTGCTCTCCACCACTTTCAACAAAGATGTCACAGTCTGGGGCAATTTCAACCGTAAGAGTAAGAAGCAGCAGAAAAACAAAACACTATTTTACTATTTTTCACTATCCCCTCTGACCTTCCCCTCTCTGACCCCGAACAATCAGCCCTCAGCAAAGGCCTCAGCTTCATCCCCTTACGCCCCACCTCAATGAATTTCGAGCGTGGCACAACGCTGAGCTCTTCTTCCATTGCCTTCGCTTCCATGCCCACTTCTTTGGCCAAGAGTCTTTCCCCCACATAGCTGACCTTTTCTCCCTTCTTCAGATATCTCACTCCACCTGGACCCCTCCCTCTGGCCTCTTACCCTCTCCCGATCTTTTCGTTGGGAAATGCTGCCATGACATCAGCCGTCTCAATTTCTCTGCTCCCCTCATTCACTCTAACCTATCACCCTCTGAACATGCAGCACTCCATTCTCTCAGATCCAATCCTAACCTTGTCATTAAACCTGCTGACAAGGGTGCCACTGTTGTTTGGCGAACTGACCTCTATCTTGTGGAGGCTGAACACCAACTCTCTGACACCTCCTCCTACCTCCCCCTGGAACATGACCCCACCACCGAACATCAAACCATCATTTCCAAAACTGTCACAGACCTCATCTCCTTTGGAGATCTTCCCTCCACGGCCTCCAACCTCATAGTCCCCCAACCCTGCACAGCCCGCTTCTACTTCCTTCCCAAGATCTACAAACATGACTGCCCCGGTAGACCCATCGTTTCAGCCTGTTCTTGCCCCATGGAACTGATTTCTTCCTATCTCGCCACTATTTTTTCTCCCCTTGTCCAGTTTCTTCCTACCTACACCGACGACTCTTCCGACACCCTCCGCCACTTTAACAGTTTCCAGTTTCCTTGCCCTGACCATCTCCTTTTCACCATGGACATCCAATTCCTCTACACCTCCATCCTTCACCAGGATGGTCTGAGGGCGCTCCGCTTCTTCCTTAAACAGAGGCCCAACTAGTCCCCATTCACCACCACCCTCCTCCGCCTGGCTGAACTTGTTCTCACATTGAGCAATAAGGAAGGCAAGTGGCATCTTGGCCTTTATTGTAAGGGGGTTGGAGTGTAAGAGTAAGGAAGTCTTGCTACAATTGTACAGGGCCTTGGTGAGACCACATCTGGAGTATCGTGCACAGTTTTGGTCTCCTTATCTAAGGAAGGATATACTTGCCTTGGAAGTGGTGCAACGAAGGTTCACTAGAATGATTCCTGGGATGAGAGGGCTGTCCTATGATGAGAGATTGTGTAGAATAGGCCTATACTCTCTGGAGTTTATAAGAATGAGAGGTGATCTCATTGAAACATACAAAATTCTGAAGGGGATTGACAGGGTAGATGCTGAGAGGTTGTTTCCCCTGGCTGGAGTGTGTAGAACTAGGGGGCATAGTCTCAGGATAAGGGGTAGGCCATTTAAGACCGAGATGAGGAGAAATTTCTTCACTCAGAGGGTTGTGAATCTTTGGAATTCTCTACCCCAGAGGGCTGTGAATGCTGAGTCTTTGAGTATATCCAAGGCTGAGATAGATAGATTTTTGGACTCTAGGGGAATCAAGGGATATGGAGATCGGGTGGGAAAGTGGAGTTGAGGTCGATGATCAGCCATGATCTTACTGAATGGTGGAGCAGGCTCGAGGGGCCGTATGGCCTACTCCTGCTCTTATTTCTTATTTCTTATGTTCTTGCCACCCCGCTTCCTGTAAGGACTCTATTCCATTCTCCCAGTTTCTCCAACTCCATCGCATCTGTTCTGATGATACCACCTTCCATACCAGTGCATTCGATAGGTCTTCTTTTTTCCTCAACCAAGAATTCCCCTCCACTGTGGTTGACAGGGCCCTTGACTGTGTCCATTCCATTTTCCGCACTTCTGCTCTCACCCTTTTCCCCCTTCCCAGAACCACAATAGGGTTCCCCTTTTCCTCAACTTCCACATTCAACAAATTATCCTCCACCATTTCCGCCACCTCCAGCGTGATACCACCACCAAAAATATCTTCCCTCCCCTCCCATTTCAGCATTCCGAGGGGACCATTCCCTCCATGACACCCTGGTCCACTCCTCTATCACCCCCAACACCCACTCCCCATCCCACGGCTCCTTTTATTTTATTTGTTCCTGGGATGTGGGTGTTGCTGGCAAGGCCAGCATTTATTGCCCATTCCTAATTGTCCTTGAGAAGGTGGTGGTGATCTGCCTTATTGAACCGCTGCAGTCCATGTGGCACTTTCCCGTGCAATTTCCCAGACTCCTCCATCACCATCCCTGGTTATGTCCTGTCCCACCGGCAGGACAGATCCACCAGAGGTGGCGGCACAGTGGTATACAGTCAGGAGGGAGTGGTTCTGGGAGTCCTCAATATTGACTCCGGACCCCATGAAGTCTCATGGCTTCAGGTCAAGCACGGCCAAGGAAACCTCCTGCTGATTAACACATACCGCCCTCCCTCAGCTGATGAATCAGTACTACTCCATGTTGAACACCACTTGGAAGAAGCACTGAGGGTAGCAAAGGCACAGAATGTACTCTGGGTGGGGGATTTCAACATTTAGCACCAAGAGTGGCTCGGTAGCACCACTACTGACTGAGCTGGCCGAGTCGTGAAGGACATAGCTACCAGTCTGGGCCTGCGGCAGGTGGTGAGAGAACCAAAATGAGGGAATAACCCACTTGACCTTGTCCTCACCAATCTACCTGTTGCAGATGCATCTGTCCATGACAGTATTGGTAGCAGTGACCACCGCACAGTCATTGTGGAGATGAAGTCCCGTCTTCACACTGAGGACACCCTCCATCGTGTTGTGTGGCACTACCACCGTGCTAAATGGGATAGATTCAGAACAGATCTAGCAGCTTAAAACTGGGCATCATGAGACGCTGTGGGCCGTCAGCAGAAGAATTGTATTCCACCACAATCTGTAACCTCAAGGCCCAGCATATCCCTCACTCTACCATTACCACCAAGCCAGGGGACCAACCCTCATTCAATAAGGAGTGTAGAAGAGCATGCCAGGAGCAGCACCAGGTGTACCTAAAAATGAGGTGCCAACCTGGGGAAGCTGCAACACAGGATTACATGCATGCTAAACATCGGAAGCAGCATGCTATAGACAGAGCTAAGCGATCCCACAATCAACAGATCAGATCAAAGCTCTGCTGTCCTGCCACATCCAGTTGTGAATGGTGGTGGACCATTAAACAACTAACGGGAGGAGGAGGCTCCATGAATATCCCCATCCTCAATGATGGCGGAGCCCAGCACGCGAATGCAAAAGACAAGGCTGAAGCGTTTGCAACCTTCTTTAGCCAGAAGTGCCGAGTGGATGATCCACCTCGGCCTCCTCCTGCAGTCCCCACCATCACAGAAGCCAGTCTTCAGCCAATTCGATTCACTCCACGTGATATCAAGAAACGGCTGAGCGCACTGGATACAGCAAAGGCTATGGGTCCCGACAACATCCAGCTGTTGTGCTGAAGACTTGTGCTCCAGAACTAGCCACACCTCTAGCCAAGCTGTTCCAGTACAGCTACAACACTAGCATCTATCCGACAATGTGGAAAATTGCCCAGGTATGTCCTGTTCACAAAAAGCAGGACAAATCCAATCCAACCAATTACCGCCCCATCAGTCTACTCTCAATCATCAGCAAAGTGATGGAAGGTGTGGTTGACAGTGCAATCAAGCGGCACTTACTCACCAATAACCTGCTCAACAAAGCTCAGTTGGAGTTCCGCCAGGACCACTTGGCGCCAGACCTCCAGACTGCGACTGGTGTGTGTATGTGTTTGTAAGTGTGTGTGACTGGTGTGTGTGAGTGTGTGTTTGTGAGTGTGTGTGACTGATGTGAGTGTGTGTGAGTATGTGTTTGTCTGTGTGTGTGACAGGTGTGTGTGAGTATGTATTTGTGTGTGTGTATGTGTTTGTGTGTGTGACAGGTATGTGTGTGAGTATGTGTTTGTGTGTATGTGACAGGTGTGAGTGTGTGTGTATGTGAGTGTGTGTGAGTATGTTTGTCTGTGTGTGTGACAGGTGTGAGTGTGTGTATGTGCGTGTGTGTGAGAATGTGTTTGTCTGTGTGTGTGACAGGTGTGAGTGTGTGTGAGTATGTGCGTGTGTGTGAGAATGTGTTTGTCTGTGTGTGTGACAGGTGTGTGTATGTGTTTGTGTGTGTGACAGGTGTGTGTGTGTATGTGTTTGTGTGTGAGTATGTGTTTGTGTGTGTGTGACAGGTGAGTGTGTGTGAGTATGTGTTTGTGTGTGTGACAGGTGTGTGTGAGTATGTGTTTGTGTGTGAGTATGTGTTTGTGTGTATGTGACAGGTGAGTGTGTGTGAGTATGTGTTTGTGTGTGTGACAGGTGTGTGTGAGTATGTGTTTGTGTGTGTGTGAGTATGTGTTTGTGTGTGTGACAGGTGTGAGTGTGTGTATGTGCGTGTGTGTGACAGGTGTGTGAGTATGTGTTTGTGTGTGTGACAGGTGTGTGTGTGTGAGTATGTGTTTGTGTGTATGTGACAGGTGTGAGTGTGTGTGAGTATGTGTGTGTGACAGGTGTGTAAGTGTGAGTATGTGTTTGTGTGTGTGACAGGTGTGTGTGAGTATGTGTTTGTGTGTGTGTGAGTATGTGTTTGTGTGTATGTGACAGGTGTGAGTGTGTGTGTATGTGAGTGTGTGTGAGTATGTTTGTCTGTGTGTGTGACAGGTGTGAGTGTGTGTATGTGCGTGTGTGTGAGAATGTGTTTGTCTGTGTGTGTGACAGGTGTGAGTGTGTGTGAGTATGTGCGTGTATGTGAGAATGTGTTTGTCTGTGTGTGTGACAGGTGTGTGTATGTGTTTGTGTGTGTGACAGGTATGTGTGTGTATGTGTTTGTGTGTGAGTATGTGTTTGTGTGTGTGACAGGTGAGTGTGTGTGAGTATGTGTTTGTGTGTGTGACAGGTGTGTGTGAGTATGTGTTTGTGTGTGAGTATGTGTTTGTGTGTATGTGACAGGTGAGTGTGTGTGAGTATGTGTTTGTGTGTGTGACAGGTGTGTGTGAGTATGTGTTTGTGTGTGTGTGAGTATGTGTTTGTGTGTGTGACAGGTGTGAGTGTGTGTGAGTATGTGCGTGTGTGTGACAGGTGTGTGAGTATGTGTTTGTGTGTGTGACAGGTGTGTGTGTGTGAGTATGTGTTTGTGTGTATGTGACAGGTGTGAGTGTGTGTGAGTATGTGTGTGTGACAGGTGTGTAAGTGTGAGTATGTGTTTGTGTGTGTGACAGGTGTGTGTGAGTATGTGTTTGTGTGTGTGTGAGTATGTGTTTGTGTGTATGTGACAGGTGTGAGTGTGTGTGTGACAAGTGTGTGTGAGTATGTGTGTGACAGGTGTGAGTGTGTATGTGTTTGTGTGTGTGACAAGTGTGTGTGTGTGAGTATGTGTGTGTGTGTGTGTGAGTATGTGTTTGCCTGTGTGTGTGGCAGGCGGGCTGGAACAGAATACATTTTTAGCACTGTTAATGTGCCAGCCCCTGCTGACACAGTGCAGTTTTTTTTAATTGGCATTAGCGACAAGCATTTGCCTCCCGCTTGATAATACTGGACATCTGTAAATTGGATTGGTTTTGAATTCCACTGCATCCAATTGCTAATTTGGCCGCAATTGAAATAAAATGCCTCTAGCAACTGTAGTCAAGAAAATCTTAAAATGCAAAGAAACAAGTGTGTGCGGTGTTTTGTGACACATTCTCTGAATTCCACTGAGTGTAAAGTGATACTTTATTGGGATGGGTGAAACACACGGCCATTGAGACTCGTCTCAGCTTTTAACATCACAAAAGGCAACTAAATATTAACAAAGGGGATTGTGGTTTTGCAGGTTTGCTGTGATTAGACAGCAATAATGTCACTCTGACACTGACAGTGTGCTGCCGACAGCAAGCGCACCTCTCGCTGTTGTTGAGGATTGCAAAATACAAATGAGCCTCCTCCCTTCATGAGCCAACCTTTCGGTGGGCTGGAGATTGTCCTTTCCCCCAGTGGCCCTCCGCTGGAGTTCACAGTTTCCGACGGAACGCTGCAAAAGTGAAAAGCTGAGTTGGGCCTCCGCTGGAGTGGGGACGGGTCGAGCTGCGAAGTGCCGCGAAAGCAGAGCAACTGCTAAGTAGGAACTTCTGTAAACAAATAAAACGATCCTAAATCTTGGTCTTTTTTCCTGCTAAATCAATCACGTGCCAAATGTTCCACGGAATGATCAATCAGGTGAAACGAATAGTAACAATAAATAAAACATGCCTTTAGCCTATAGATTACCAGTGAGGAAGGAAGAGCTGGAACAGTGCACAATGAGTCACAGGCAGCAGTCAAACAGCGGAGGGACAAATGCAGCGCTTACTCGAAAGCCAAGGCTGGTTTGCTTTTTAACTTGCCATCGCTGGCAAGTAATTCACCTCTGGGAACCTCATGCATGGGATGTTTCAACTCCGATGGGCTGATTTATGAAGCGTTGTGATCGAAAGTAATGGCTTAGAACATTCCACCTAGCACGCACAATAATTATTCTACATAGTTTGTTTCAGGGAAGTTTAAGCAATGCTCCCCAGGCAGTTTGCTAAGTTTATCCAGTCAGTAGTTGATCTACACAGAGCCGGAAAGTCCCTGAACCGACGTAAGGAGGTGTACACACTGTGTGCAAATCTGGACATTTATTTCCCCTTAGGCCTGATAAATCAGCTCTCACTGCAACAGCTGATTTACCCCCTTGAGAGGGGGGAGAGAAGACATTTGCCTGTCCTTAATTCTGTATTCAGTAGTGTGGTGGAATGCACTTTCTCCTGCTCCCTGTCCGCTGTTTCTCTCCACTGTCTCGCAACTTCTGGACACTCTGCCCCACCCCAGTTGTAGTCCCTGCTCCAGGAGCATTTGTTTAATACAAAGGGCAATGGATCACTTAAAATGATGCGGAGATGCCGGTGTTGGACTGGGGTGGACAAAATTGAGAGGTCGCACAACACCAGGTTATAGTCCAACAGTTTTATTTGAAATCACACGCTTTCGGAGCTTACTACTCCTTCGTGGGGTGAAGTACGCACAGATATTTCTTTTAGAGTTAGATTTTTTTGAAAATCTTGCAATGGTGGACTAGGATCCGTTGCATCGTTGCCATTTGAAGATCTATTTTAAATTTTAAGTTTTAAAAGCAACAAATACTAAGATACTGGCTGGAATTGTTTGCTTCAATATTTGGCGCACACTGGGGGTGGATATAGGAAAACTTTGCACCCAACCCTTGATTTTCCATCCATTACTTTAGATTAAAACCATACCAACTTTGAAACATAAAGGCAACTTGCATTTATATAGCGTCTTTAACTTAATAAAACGTCCCATGGCGCTTCACAGAAGCGTTATCAAACAAAATTTGACACCAAGCCACATAAAGAGAAATTAGGACAGATGACCAGAAGCTAGGTTTTAAGGAATGTCTTAAAGGAGAGAGATAGAGAAGCAGAGAGGTTTAGGGAGGGAATTCCAGAGCTTAGGGTCTGGGCAACAGAAGGCACGGCTGCCAATTAAAATTGGGGATGTGCAAGAGGACAGAATTGGAGGAACGCAGAGATCTTGGAGGGTTGTAGGGCTGGAGGAGGTTGGAGATAGGGAGGGACGAGGCCATTGAGGAATTTGAAAACAAGGATGAGAATTTTAAAATGGAGGCGATGCGGGACCTTGAGCCAATGTAGGTCAGCGAGCACAGGGGTGATGGGTGAATTGGACTTGGTGCGAGTTAGGATACGGGCAGCAGAGTTTTGGATGAGCTCAAGTTTAAGGTGGTGGAAGATGGGAGGCCGGCCAGGAGAGTGTTGGAATAGTCAAGTCTAGAGGTAACAAAGGCATGAATGAGGGTTTCAGCAGCGGATGAACTGTGGCACGGGCGGAGTCGGGTGATGTAATGGAGGTGAAGTAGGTGGTCTTGATGATGGCGCGGATGTGGTCAGAAGCTCCTCTCAGTGTCAAATAGGACACTAAGGTTGCGAACGGTCTGATTCAGCCTCACAGTTGCCAGGGAGAGGGATGGAGTCGGTGGCTAGGGAACGAAGTTCATGGCGGGGACCGAAGAAAATAGCTTCGGTCTTCCCAATATTTAGTTGGAGTTAATTTCTGCTCATCCAGTACTGGATGTCGGACAAGCAGTGTGACAAAGTAGAGACAAAAAAGTTCTAAAATATATGAGAATGCACCAGTATTACATAAGAACATAAGAAACAGGAGCTGGAGTAGGCCAATCGGCCCCTCGAGCCTGCTCCGCCATTCAATAAGATCATGGCTGATCCAATCTTGGCCTCAACACCACTTTCCCGCTCTCTCCCCATACCCCTTGACTCCCTTGTAGTTCAAATGTCTGTCAATCTCCACCTTGAAGGTATTCAATGACTCCACCTTCACAGCTCTCTGGGGTAGAGAATTCCAAAGATTCACGACCCTCTGAGAGAAGAAATTCCTCCTCATCTGTCTTAAATGGGTGACCCCTTATTCTGAAACTATGCCCCCTAGTTCTAGATACCCCCACTAGGGGAAACATCCTCTCAGCATCCACCCTGTCAATCCCCCTCAGAATCTTATGTTTCAATAAGATCACCTCTCATTCTTCTAAACTCCAATGAGTATAGGCTCAACCTTTCGTCATACACCAACCCCTTCATCCCAGGAATCAACCTAGTGAACCTTCTCTGCACTGCCTCCAATGCAAGTATATCGTTCCTTAAATATGTATGCATTTTATAATCTATTAGTATAAAATGTACCAATTTCTGGACTTTGCACAATAATGCTTGCAGGAAGAGGGCAGCATTTTGAAGAAGGGTGTACAATTTTAAACTTTAAAACATTCATAGGCCCTAAGTCTAAGTCTGCTGATCTGAACAAAGATGCAAAAATTAGCCTTAGTGTCCCTGAATTAGGAAGGGGAGAAGTAGCCAGGAACCCTCCCTGCTGAAGTGTGCATGTGTGGACATTGAATGAATATAAGATCAGGCTCAGTTGTAATGCTCCCCTCCTTGGTTGGGTAGCATGCTGACATTCATTGTCAAGGCTCATCCATGAATAATCCTCAATTCAGTGAGATACCAAAGGTGCCTGCCACTAATGAAACCATTCACAGGAAGGGGCCACCACCTCAGGTGAGGATTTGGGGAGGGGGTAGAGTGAATAAATTACATATCAGCACCAGTGTTCCCTCTAAGCTGCATGCGTGCGTGACCGCGCAGTAATCTACAAGGTACCGCGCAGGCCGCTCACATGATTTTTCATTTGAAATACCATGCATGCGCAAATTTAAAGAGACTGCACATTGAAATAAACAGGCCGCGCATAACAAAGACAATTTAGAGGGAACATTGATCAGCACCCCTTCCTCCTCATACCTTACTGGGTGAATGTCCTGCCTGGTTCAGTACCAAGACAAACAGACCAGGTTTGAGCAAGGGATTGAAGTGCATTAACTTAACTCCTATGGGCCAGGGTCAACAGTGCTGCAGTTTACATTAGCACTTTTTAGCAAAGGAAGGGGAAAATCAGTACGGGTACTCCCTTCTGATTGCTTTCCTTTGACGCCTGCTGGAAAGTATGTGTGTGGATGTCAGGAGGGGGCTTGGTTGTCTTGCCATTCCTGGTTAAATAGCCTGCTGATAATCACTGTCTAGGGCTGTGCATGAAGAATGGTCACTTAGCAGAGGATCTGAAGGGCTGTCAGTGCCTGTAGTAGTACCCCAGCAGGAGTCTGCGCCTTCAGAACAGGGCAGAAGATTAGAATGAAAAAGGATTTCAAACAGAATGAGAATGAAAAAGGATTTCAAGCAGATAGCTCAGACGTGTAAGTGTACATCATTTTAATTGAGTAATTTCATTTTTTTTACATAATGGGAAACATTCAGTTATTTACAGAAAACTATTTTTGAATAATTAAACTTTATCAATGCCAACTATTTTGAAATTAGAGTGGGAATCCATTTCAGGTTTCTCTAGTAATTTGCTTTCTATTCAGTATCCCGTCCTACTGTTAGTGTGAACTGCAGTTTACAGAGAAATCTCTTTTGTCATCGATATGTTAAGAATTTCATTTACATTTAAACAATAAATACAAATGGGGTAACAAAAAGTTAACAACTTTCAAATAAACAATATAGAATACTCTAGCATAATATTACAACATTCATATTGAAATCTGACCACTGACGGGTTACTTGGATAAGGAGTTTTATTGGAACCATTTTTTCTTTATTTTTGATCAACAGCCAGTTGCTGCCAGGTTTTAATCTTGGTCGCACAGACAATTAATTTTTTCTTTTCATATGCTGTGGGAAGTAACATTATTCACAGTTACTGACTTTCACAAGCATTCTATATATTCTGGTAGAACAGTTCTACAGCTTCATTATTTGTATTAAAAAGAAGTGCAGGGTGACATCCACATATTACCCCTTTCAACCCAGGTGGATACAAAGGTGTGAGAGAGGCTAACGCCAATTATCTAGGCCACAAGTGCAGAGAACAAGGAAATGCCACCAATGGAACAGAGATACGGAAAGTACCATTTTCTAACAAATTGTTCAGGTTTGTTGTCCTCCAAATTCACAGTAAAGGTTCACCACTTATGACCACAGACTTGAAATTTCAAATGAATGTTTCCAGGTGCTTAAATAGTGATGTAGTACAAAGTACATTTAACATGGTTCTTTTACCCAATAATACCTGCAATGAGAATTACCTGTAATGGCTTCTCTTCGCTCCCGCACCGTTACCTCTGGTGTCCCTGAAGGATCTATCCTTGGCCCCCTCCTATTTCTCATCTATCTGCTGCCCCTTGGTGATATCATCCGAAAACACAGCATCAGTTTCCACATGTACACTGGCGACACCCAGCTCTACCTCAGCACCACCTCTCTCGACCCTTCCACTGACTCTAATTTGTCACTCTGCTTTTCCGACATCCAGTACTGGATGAGCAGAAATTTCCTCCAACTAAATATTAGCAAGACCGAAGCCATTTTCTTCGGTCTCCGCCACAAACTCAGTTCACTAGCCACCGACTCCATCTCTCTCCCTGGCAACTATCTGAGGCTGAATCAGACTGTTCGCAATCTTGGTGTCATATTTGATCCCGAGATGAGTTTCCGACCAAATCCTTCCCTGACCTCATCCCTCCCTATCTCTTTAATCTCCTCCAGCCCTACAACCCTCCGAGTTATTTGCACTCTTCCAATTCTGGCCTCTTGAGCATCCCTGATTTTAATCGCTCCACCATTGGAGTTGTTAAGGCCTTAAGCTCTGGAATTCTCTCCCTAAACCTCTCTACCTCTCTTTTCTCCTTTAAGACACTCCTTAAATGGGCATGGAGAGGAGGGGGGAGAGGACAGGGGAACTGAGGAGAACATTTCTGCCTAGACAAAAACACATATTTGCTTTTTTTGAAAGGAATTTATTTTCATATCAGCTATATATTATAGGCACAGATTAATGCATGTAGGAAAATGCATTACTAGCCCAGATCTTCAAGTTCTTTAACGTGTAATAATATAACAGAAAATGAAAGAGCTTAGCACACTGACAAAGATACATTACGTGTAACTGGTAATTTTACTCTAGCAGGTACATCATTGAACACATTTCAATCAAAAGCATATACAAACTGTAACAGTGAATAAGAGTATTGGGTATTGTGGATCAAAGGGAAATTGATAAAAGACGCAGTTAAAAAAATCAGACACCTGATAGGATAAGACCAGTTTGTCCTCAAGGTACGGCAAAGAATCACTAGCCCTTGTCTGGTGAATTTCAGAAGCAGACCCTCTCCTCTGTAAATAAGCAGCATAACCATGATTGGCAATACCGTTCAAAAATATATATATTCACTGCATCACCCAAATGGCTCATTTACAAAGACTTATCTCATAATTTTCCCCCTTTCGATATGCTCTTCCCAAACTATTGTCAATTAAAAGGTGGAGTAAGAAGCACTCCAGTGCTACTCCTGAATTTACATGGAAGTAGGGAACACAAAGATTAAGAAGCCCATTTAACACATGCCTTTCCTTTACTCAATTTATCTAGAGTTGCCTGCAACTATCACATTTTACTCATTGCAAGGGCATTCTCTTTCCAAGCCATCACTGACCTTTGTAACTAACTACTTTAGCAGATGGACGATCCATGGGACACCTTTAAAATCTGCCATCCACAATTTTAGTTTTTGTTTAATGCATTGCCATTAACCCCTGTGCTTGTGAATGCATGTTACCTCTGAAGGTTGTGAACTTCAAAGAACAAGACAATGTTTCTTGCCTTTTATACATAGTGCTGTTAGCACATTTATGATTCACTGCTGTCAAAACCCAGTTACAAAAGTGTGAGGTGTTAAGAGTTATGCACTCCATCTACTCTGAAATAAATAATCTTGGTCCTAAATACTAACATCTATAATTAGGAAGACATTAATGTCCCAAAAGACCTTTCAGCAGTATTAAAGTTCTGTTGTTTCTATTGCTGTGCACACATGAATTTCAATGTTTTTTCTTCATTTATTTAAACTATTGTCAGTACTTGAAACTTAGCTACATATGTGGATGAGTCAATGGAGCCAGAATACTGGATAGGAGTTACAAAAATGCAACAGCAAGAATTAGTGTGAAGCCATGCAAATGACATGGCAGTTAGCAAGTATTTTATGTAGCTAAACATTAATGGTAGAATATGCTAGTACAGTTTACAATCTTTTTCCTGGGTTTATTAAGAATGCCACACCTGCTCATAATTGTCCTGATTTTTAATGTTCCGATGGGGGTTAAAGTGATATGAACACTTTGTCATATCTCTAATGAAGCTGTAACATGAATATGTTACAAACAACCAGCTCTGTGATTGTAAAGTTATCACAGTTACTCTCCAGTGTGGCTTATAGTCTGGTCTGGGCCTCTGGGATATAGATCTCAATGCTGTCCGCACTCTCTGTGGCGGAGTTCTGTCTCACAGATGCAGCTCGCTTGGCAGCCATCAAGCGCTTCCGTGCCTCCTGCCTTTGTTTCTCTGTGGCTTCCAGCGATTTTTCACGTTTGAGGGGTACCTGACCCTTTGGCGGTTTCTTTGGCACGGGAGGGGGAATTCTTTTCTCCTACAGAAAGAAGTACATAGTATGTGAGTAATTTACAAACGGTTGTTTTTCAGCTAGGTGTGGCAAAGCACAACTACACTATTTCACACAATTAGCAGATGTATACAGCACCTGGCAACATTGTTGCTGTAGTTTTTGAAGGAAACGTATCAAGTCATTATCAAAATTACTCAAGCGTTATAGAGCAATAATCGACATCGCCATATCACCAATTCACACAGCAATTATCTTTCTCTCTGGTGTATTACATGCCCAGCTACACAGTATCAATGTGATATCTCAAGAAAGGGAGGAAGAATAAAGAACAGAATGTTCTTGTAGTTCTGCAGGCTTCTACTCAACTTTGGATTCTCAGCAAGTAATAGTAGAATCAGAAACAGTATTTTACAGTTAAGCAAACAAACCTGAGTGTTACCCGATTGGACTATTTGTCTCATTTCCTCAGCGGTTAAGGTGTTAACCATGGCTCAGCGGTAGCACTCTCGCCTCTAGAGTCAGAAGGTTGTGGATTCAAGCCCCACTCAACACAACAACAACAACAAACTTGTATTTATATAGCTCCAGAGATTTGAGCACATAATGCAGGCTGACACTTCAGTCTGGTATTGAAGGAGCGCTGCATTGTTGGAGGTGGCGTCTTTCAGATGACACGTTTGTCCTCTCCGATGGATGTAAATGAGCCCGTGGCAATATTCGAAGAAGAGCAGAAGAGTTCTCCTGGTACCCTGGCCAACATTTATCCCTCAACCAACGTCACCAAAACAGATTATTTGGTCATGTATCTCTTTGATGCTTGTAGGATCTTGCTGTGCACAAAGTGACTGCTGCGTTTCCCTACATTACAACAGTGACTGCATTTCAAAAGTACTTAATAGGCTGTAACACGCTTTGGGATGTCCTGAGGTCGTGAAAAGAGCTGTATAAATACGAGTTTGTTCTTTTCCTTTTACAGAAATGTTGTTTTCGAGCTGCGGCTCTATAACACTAGGATTCTTTCTGTAAGTTTAATTTTCTCTCCTCTCCTAAATTGGTATGGTTCTATGGGCACTGCCAACTCTCTGCTACCTCGCCCAAATGGTTGTTCCCCAAGTGTCAACCTAGACAGTGAGTGTTGGCAGGCTATTTAATCATTGGAGGGGTGGGAGGAATCACAGCTCAACCTGATTTTGTGTTTTTCACCTGTCTACAACCAAAGACGTTCCAACACGAGCCACCGGATCGTAATCAAGCGTAGGAACACTAACCAATTCTTCCATTCCCCAGCCCAAGGAGTATGATGAGGCTAACTGTAGTACTGTACTCCTACAAATAAAAACATTCAGCAGGTCTGGCAGCATCTGTGATGTGAGAAACATAGGGTTAACGTTTCAGTTCATTGACCTTTCGTTGAGCTCTGACAATAGGTTATCACCCTGAAACATTAACTCTGTTTCTCTCTCCACAGATGCTGCCTGACCTGCTGAGTATTTCCAGCATTTTCTGTTTTTATTTCAGGTTTCCAACACCCGCAGTGTTTTGCTTTTTGTAGTGGTCCTACTTCTGTTCAGCGTTAGCAAATTCAGCTATGGAAGAGGTGCAGCTCAGGATCTGGCAACATGAATGAAGGTAAGAATCAATGTAAAATAAGCTTAAATGTTACTGTACAGAAAGAGGCAAATGTCATTTTTACTTTCCCGCTGTTGATTTGGCAGAGAGCATCCTTTTAGGGTGGGATCCAGAGCAACAGAGCGAAACTCCTGTTTTTCAAATACATGGATCATCTTGGGGTAAATACTTTACATTTAAAAGTATATTCAAAGTACTTAGCCATGCCATTTCCTTCTCAAGATGTAGATAAATGGCCCCAGATCTTATGTTTTGAGATGCTAATGTGCTGTTCATTTAAATTGTGGTACAGTGACATCTAAATAGCTCAGTTTTACTGTGCATCTAAATAGCTCAGTTTAATACCACTATTCATTAGCTATTCATGCTTGGCTGGTTTCACATCCTTTCTTGGCCTTGGCTGAAGAAATCTGACATTAAAAGAAACAATTTTTTAAACCTTTGCTAAAAGCAAATTATTTCCACCCCATTTTCTCCCCCCTTCCTCACCGATATCAATAGCTCATGCCAGGATAATGTTTCACGTACCCGTGCAGCAATCTGCTACCTCATCTCATTTTAATATCTGAGCCTGAATATGTATTAGTGTAGGAAAAGCATTCAACCATGGGGAGCATTACAGTTGAGCCCAATTCTGTCCATATTCAGTATCTTGATGTGCACTTTCCACCAGGATCATTGGATAGCAATCAGAAGCTGGAGCCTTGGCTAATCTTTCCCCTGCCAGCCCAGGGATACGAGGGCCAATTGCAGCACCTCACCAGCTGCATAGCTCATTCAGCACAGATGAAGCTGGGACCTTCTTGGTCTGCATGCATCAGTACCACACAAATTACAGCAACAATTACAATTTCCTCACATGAATAGTAAAAATAAATAGTTAAATTTCCCGGTAATTTGTTTGTGAAATATAGGGTATCACAAGGATGCCAGAGTAATCCAACATTTACACGAGTAGTTATAACTGTATTAGTTATAAGCAACAAAGTGTTAAACATGTTATATTTGGTCAAATCTATGAGCTTTACCGATGTATCATTTGGGAGGTCAGTACACAAGCATAATAACATCTTACTTCAATTAAGTACCTTGATCTGTACTGAATTTGTGAGAGGGAAACTCTTTGTCCATCATTTCTAGGCAGCACAGCAATTTAAAAATAGGCATAGAAAGGCCACAATGATCTTGATATGTATGGCAACCAAAAAAACTAAAATAATAAATGAGGTAATTCTTTAACAAGTCTGTGAATCACATAACTATCTTTAGCATTCCTTTAAATAAATGAAGGCCCTATATGGTATTTCTGTGCAGAGTAATACTAGGTTTAGACATTTAGTGGTTTTCAGCAATTGTGGATGGGTCCTTGTGGCGTTGCAGAGGTTGCGAAGCAATGTATAATAACCACTTATATTTCTACATCACTCTTTACATACAAAGAGATGTCTCAGCACACTGTACAGGGCAGTAGAGAGTGAAGGGGGAGAAGGAAGAGGGTCAGGGGTTAAAGCTTGTTAAAAGCAGAGGGCCAAAAGGATGTTTTAGAAGACACAGTAGAAGGTAGAAATATGGCTTAAGGAGCGACTGCTAATTTTGGTGTAGTGGGAGTGGGGAATGAGAAGTAGGCTTGTTTTGGAGTACCAGAGGATGTGCAGAAGGACATAGGGCTGGAGGAGATCACGGGGGTAGAGAGGGATAAAGCAGTGGAAGAATTTGAAGGTAAGGATAATTCTCTGGCACAAAGGAAACCAGTAGAGCTTGGGATTGATAGGGGTGATAGAGATGTGGGCCTTGGTGTGTGTGTGTGGACACAGGCCACAACATTCTACGTGACGGGTATGGTAGTATAGTGGTTATGTTACTGGACTAGTAATCCAGAGGTCTGAATAATAATCTGGAGATGTGAATTCAAATCCCACGATAGTTTGTGAATTTGAATTCAGTTTAAACAAAAAATGAAATAAATCTTGAGTAAAAAGCTAGTATCAGTAGAGATGACCATGAAGCTATCGGATTGTTGTAAAAACCAAACTGGTTCACTAATGTCCTTCAGGGAAGGCAACCTGGTGGTCTTACCCTGTTTGGCCTACATGTGACACAAGACCCAGAGCAATGTGCACTTAACTGATACTCAGTTGTGTCAATCTGCTACAAAGAAGTATAATAAGAATAAAATCACTTGGATTTGGATACGACAAAGGCACACCCAGCCCAGTCGACCCTGCAAAGGCCTCCTCGCTAACATCTGGGGACTTGTGCCAAAGTTGGGAGAGCTGTCCAACAGACTAGTAAAGCAACAGCCTGAGATAGTCATACTCACAGAATCATACCAATGTCCCAGACTCCTCCATCATCATCCATGGGTCTGTCCTGCCGGTGGGATAGGACACACCGGCAGCACAGACCCTACCAAAGGTAGCGGCACAATGGCATACAGTGGGAGTGGCCCTGGGAGTCCTCAACATTGACTCTGGCCCCATGAAGTCTCATGGCATAACAACAGAAAACGCTGGAAAAACTCAGCAGACCAGGCAGCATCCGTGGAGAGAGAAACAGAGTTAACGTTTCAGGTCGAAGACCTTTCGTCAGAACTGGAAAAAAGCAGGAAATGGAATAGATTTTAAAGCAAGTTTAGGGGCTGGGAAAAGGGGGAGGGGATGAAAGAACAAAAGGGAAGGTCAGTGATAGGATAGAAAGCAGGAGAGATTAAGAGATATTCAAGTCTCATGGCATATTGGGCTCCTGCTGATACCACCTATCCCACAGCTGATGAATTAGTACACCTCCATGTTGAACACCATTTGGAAGAAGCACTGAGGGTAGCAGGACCATAGAACGTACTCTGGGTGGGGGACTTCAATGTCCATCACCAAGAGTGGCACGGTAGTACCGCCACGAACCAAACTGGCTGAGTCCTGAAGGACATAGCTGCCAGACTGAGTCAACATGAGTTGGGGGAGATGGCCTACCAGGGGAAGGCACTAGCAGCCAGGTTCATGGCACCATGGCTGGCTCTGCTGCACAGCAGGGCGGGAAAAAGAGTGGTAGGGCTATAGTGATAGGGGACTCAATTGTAAGGGGAATAGACAGGAGTTTCTGTGGCCGCAACCGAGATTCCAGGATGGTATGTTGCCTCCCTGGTGCAAGGGTCAAGGATGTCTCGGAGCGGCTGCAGAACATTCTGAAGAGGGAGGGTGAACAGCCAGCTGTCGTGGTGCATGTAGGTACCAACGATATAGGTAAAAAGCGGGAAGAGGTCCTACAAGCAGAATTTAGGGAGCTAGGAGCTAAATTAAAAAGTAGGACCTCTAAGGTAGTAATCTCTGGATTGCTACCAGGGCCACGTGCTAATCAGAATAGAGAGAACAGGATAGTGAGATTGAATACGTGGCTTGAGCAGTGGTGCAGGAGGGAGGGATTCAAATTCCTGAGGCATTGGAACCAGTTCTAGGGGAAGTGGGACCTGTACAAAAGGGACGGTCTGCACTTGGGCAGGACTGGAACCGATGTCCTCGGGGTAATATTTGCTAAAGCAGTTCAGGAGGATTTAAACTAATATGGCAGGGGAATGGGAACCTATGTAGCGAAACAGGGGGAAGTAATATGCAGTCAGAAACAAATGTTAGAAGGGTGAGAAACAATAGGGGAAGGCCGAGTAAACAAAGGCAAGAAACACAAAGGGCCATACTAAATCATAAGTCTAAAAGGACAAAGGATGTTAATAAAACAAGCCTAAAGGCTCTGTGTCTTAATGCAAGGAGTATCCGTAATAAGGTGGATGAATTGACTGTGCAAATAGATGTTAACGGATACGATGTGATTGGGATTACAGAGACGTGGCTCCAGAACAATCAAGGCTGGGAACTGAACATCCAGGGGTATTCAACATTCAGAAAGGATTGGAGGATCTCATTGGAGTTCAGAAGAATGAGAGGCGATCTTATTGAAACATATAAGATTGTGAAGGGGTTGGATCGGGTGGATGCGGGGAGGATGTTCCCGATGACGGGTGAGACGAGAACTAGGGGACATAGTCTTAGAATAAGGGGCTGCTCTTTCAAAACTGAGATGAGGAGGAACTACTTCACTCAGAGGGTGGTAGGTCCATGGAATATGCTGCCACAAAAAGCTGTAGAAGCTACAACATTAATTAAATTTAAAACAGAAATAGACAGTTTCCTAGAAGTAAAGGGCATTAAGGGTTACGGGGAGCGGGCAGGAATTTGGACATGAGTCTAGGTTCGGATCGGTCATGGCCCTGTGGGTAGTGGAGCGGGCCCAGGGACTGTGTAGCCTGATTCTGCTCCTATTTCGTGTGTGCAATTCTGTTAGATGCAGGAGATGGTTCTGTGATAGATAGTAGATTGGCGGTTAGGATCAGATCAGCCATGATCTTATTGAATGGCGGAGCAGGCTCGAGGGGCCGATTGGCCTACTCCTGCTCCTATTTCTTATGTTCTTATGATAGAATAAAAGGAAAAGGGGGTGGGGTAGCATTGCTGGTTAAAGAGGAGATTAATGCAATAGCTAGGAAGGACATCAGCTTGGAGGATGTGGAATCAATATGGGTTGAGCTGCAGAACACCAAAGGGCAGAAAACGTTAGTGGGAGTTGTGTACAGACCTCCAAACAGCAGTAGTGAGGTGGGGGAGGGTATGAAACAGGAAATCAGAGGTGCGTGCAAAAAAGGCACGGCAGTTATCATGGGTGACTTTAATATGCATATAGATTGGGCTACTCAAACTGGAAGCAATACGGTGGAGGAGGATTTCCTGGAGTGTTTAAGGGATGGTTTCCTAAACCAATATGTTGAGGAACCAACTCGAGGGGAGGCCATCCTGGACTGGGTGTTGTGTAATGAGGAGGGACTAATCAGCAATCTTGTGGTACGAGGCCCCCTGGGGAAGAGTGACCATAGTATGGTGGAGTTCTACATTAGGATGGAGAAGGAAACAGTTAAGTCAGAGACCATGGTCCAGAACTTAAATAAGGGCAACTTTGAGGGTATGAGGCGTGAATTGGCGAGGTTAAATTGGCAAGCGATATTTAAGGGGCTATCAGTGGAAGGGCAATGGCAGACATTTAGAGATCGCATGGATGAACTACAACAATTGTACATCCCGGTCTGGCATAAAAATAAAAAAGGGAAGGTGGCTCAACCATGGCTAACAAGGGAAATCAGGGATAGTATTAAAACCAAGGAAGTTGCATACAAATTGGCCAGAAGTAGCAGCAAACCCGGGGACTGGGAGAACTTCAAAACTCAGCAGAGGAGGACAAAGGGTTTGATTAGGGCAGGGAAAATAAAATATGAAAGGAAGCTTGCAGAGAACATTAAAATGGACTGCAAAAGCTTCTATAAATATGTAAAAAGAGGTTAGTAAAAACAAACGTAGGTCCCCTGCAGTCGGAAACAGGGGAAGTCGTAATGGGGAACAAGGAAATGGCGGATCAATTGAACAAGTACTTTGGTTCGGTGTTTACTGTGGAGGACACACACAACCTGCCGGAAATAAAAGGGGTCAGAGGATCTGGTAAGAGGGAGGAGCTGAGGGAAATCCTTATTAGTCGGGAAAAGGTATTGGGGAAATTGATGGGACTGAAGGCTGAAAAATCCCCGGGGCCTGATGGTCTGCATCCCAGAGTACTTAAGGAGGTGGCCTTGGAAATAGTGGATGCATTGACGATCATTTTCCAACATTCCTTAGACTCTGGATCAGTTCCGATGGAGTGGAGGGTGGCCAATGTAACCCCTCTTTTTAAAAAAGGAGGGAGGGAGAAAGCAGGGAATTATAGACCGGTCAGCCTGACATCGGTCGTGGGTAAAATGATGGAAGCAATTATTAAAGATGTCATAACAGACCATTTGGAAAGTGGCGACATGATAGGTCCAAGTCAGCATGGATTTGTGAAAGGGAAATCATGCTTGACAAATCTTCTGGAATTTTTTGAGGATGTTTCCAATAGGGTGGACAGGGGGGAACCAGTAGATGTGGTGTATTTGGACTTTCAGAAGGCCTTCGACAAGGTCCCACACAAGAGATTGGTGAGCAAAGTTAAAGCACATGGGATTGGGGGTAATGTGTTGACGTGGATTGAGAACTGGTTGGCACACAGGAAACAAAGAGTAGGAGTAAATGGGTACTTTTCAGAATGGCAGGCAGTGACCAGCGGGGTACCGCAGGGTTCGGTGCTGGGACCCCAGCTGTTTACATTATATATTAATGATTTGGACGAAGGGATTAAATGTAATATCTCCAAATTTGCGGATGACACTAAATTGGGAGGCAGTGTGAACAATGAGGAGGATGCTAGGAGGCTACAGAGTGACTTGGACAGGTTGGGTGAATGGGCAAATGTATGGCAGATGAAGTACAATGTGGATAAATGTGAGGTTATCCACTTTGGTGGTAAAAATAGAGAGGCGGACTATTACCTGAATGGTGGCAGATTAGGGAAAGGGGACGTGCAACGAGACCTGGGCGTCATGGTACATCAGTCACTGAAGGTGGGAATGCAAGTGCAGCAGGCAGTCAAGAAAGCAAACGGAATGATGGCCTTCATAGCAAGGGGATTTGAGTACAGGAGTAGGGAGGTGATGCTACAGTTGTACAGGGCCTTGGTGAGGCCACACCTGGAGTATTGTGCGCAGTTTTGGTCTCCTAACTTAAGGAAGGACATTCTTGCTATTGAGGGAGTGCAGCGAAGGTTCACTAGATTGATTCCTGGGATGGCCGGACTGACATATCAAGAAAGATTGGGTCAACTGAACTTGTATCCTCTGGAGTTCAGAAGAATGAGGGGGGATCTTATAGAGACATTTAAAATCCTGACTGGTTTAGACAAATTAGATGCGGGCAGAATGTTCCCAATGGTAGGGAAAACTAGAACCAGGGGTCACAGTCTAAGGATTAAGGGGAAGCCATTTAGGACTGAGCTGAGGAGGAACTTCTTCACCCAAAGAGTGGTGAATCTATGGAATTCTCTTCCACAGAAGGTTGTTGAGGCCAGTTCGCTAAATATATTCAAAAGGGAGTTAGATATAACACTCACAACTAAGGGGATCAAGGGGTATGGCGAGAAAGCAGGAATGGGGTACTGAGGTAGCATGTTCAGCCATGAACGTATTGAATGGCGGTGCAGGCTCGAAGGACCGAATGGTCTACTCCTGTACCTATTTTCTATGTTTCTATGTTTCTATAAAAATCTACTTGACCTCGTCCTCACCAATCTGCCTGTCGCAGATGCATCATAAGCGCCTTGGGATGTTTTACTACGTTAAAGGTGCTATATAAAAGCAAGTTGTTGTTCTTGTCCATGGCAGTATTGGTAGGAGTGACCATCGCACAGTCTTTGTGGAGACTTCCCTTCTTCCATCATGTTGTGTGGCATAACCACTTAAGAACAGATCTAGCAGCTCAAAACTGGGCATCCGTGAGGCGCTGTGGGCCATCATCAGCAGCAGAATTGTATTCCACCACAATCTATAACCCCATGGCCCAGCATATCCCTCATTCTACCATTACCATCAAGCCAGGTGACCAACCCTGGTTCAATGAGGAGTGCAGAAGAGCATGCCAGGAGCAGCACCAGGCGTACCTGAAAATGTATTGCCAACCTGATGAAGCTTCAACACAGGACTACATGCAGGCTAAACAGCAGAAACAGCATGTTACAGACAGAGCCAGGCGATCCCACAACCAACAGATGATCAAAGATCCGCAGTCCTGCTACATCCAGTCGTGAATGGTGGGGGACAATTAAACAACTAACGGAGGAGGAGGCTTCATGAACATTTCCATCCTCAACGATGGCGGACACCAGCACGTGAGTACAAAAGACAAGACTGAAGCGTTTGCAATCATCTTCAGACAGAAGTGCCGAATGGATGATGCATCTCGACCGCCTCCTGAGATCACCAGTCATCAGCCAATTCGACTCAGTCCACGTGATATCAAGAAACAGCTGAGCGTACTGGATACAACAAAGGTTATGGGCCCCGACAACATCCCGGCTGTCGTGCTGAAGACGTGCTCCAGAACTAGCCGCGCTTCTCGCCAAACTATTCCAGTACAGCTACAACACTGGCATCTACCGACAAAGTGGAAAATTGCCCAGCTATGTCTTATCCACAAAAAGCAGGACAAATCCAATCCAGCCAATTGCCGCCCATCAGCCTACTCTCAATCATCAGCAAAGTGATGGAAGGAGTTGTTGACAGTGCTATCAAGTGGCACTTACTCACCAATAACCTGCTCACCCATGCTCAGTTTGGGTTCCGCCAGGACCACTCTGCTCTAGACCTCATCACAACCTTGATCCGAACATGGACAAAAAAACTGAATTGTAGAGGTGAGGTAAGAGTGACTGTCCTTGACATCAAGGCAGCGTTTGAGCGAGTGTGGCACCAAGAAGCCCTAGTAAAACTGAAGTTAATGGGAATTAGGGGGAAAACTCCACTGGCTGGAGCCATACCTAGAATAAAGGAAGGTGGTTGTTGGAGGCCAATCATCACAGCCCCAGGACATCGCTGCAGGAGTTCGTCAGGGCAGTGTCCTAGGCCCAACCATCTTCGGCTGCTTCATCAATGACCTTCCCTCCATCATAAGGTCAGAAGCGGGGATGTTCACTGATGATTGCACAGTGTTCAGTTCCATTTGCAATTCCTCAAATAATGAAGCAATCTCTGCCCGCATGCAGCAAAACCTGGACAACATCCAGGCTTGGGCTGATAAGTGGCAAGAAACATTCATGCCACACAAGTGCCAGGCAATGACTATCTCCAACAAGCGAGAGTCTAATCACGTCCCATTGTCATTCAATAGAATTACCATTGTCAAATCCTCCACTATCAACATCCTGGGGAGTCACCATTGACCAGAAACTTAACAAGAGGTCAGAGGCTGGGTATTCTGCGGTGAGTGACTCCCCTCCTGACTCCCCAAAGCCTTTCCACCACCTACAAGGCACAAGTCAGGAGTGTGATGAAATACTCTCCACTTGCCTGGATGAGTGCAGCTCCAACAACGCTCAAGAAGCTCGACACTATCCAGGACAAAGCAGTCCTTTTGATCATCATCTCTTCCACTATCTTAAACATTCACTCCCACCATCACGAGCGCACCGTGGCTGCAGTGTGTACCATCTACAAGATGCACTGCAATAACTCGCTAAGGTTACTTCGACAGCACCTCCCAAACACGCAAACCTCTAACACCTAGAAGGACAAGGGCAGAAGGTGCATGGGAACACCATCAGCTCCAAGTTCCCCTCCAAGTCGCACACCATCTGGCTTGGACATATATCGCAGTTCCTTCATTGTCGCTGGGTCAAAATCCTGGAACTCCCAACTTAACAGCACTTTAGGTGTACCTTCACCATACGGACTGCAACGGTTCAAGAGGGCAGCTCACCACCAATTTCTCAGGGCAAGTAGGGATGGCAATAAATGCTGGCTTTGCCAGCGACACCCACATCCTGTGAATTAATTTTAAAAAATTGTACTTCACGAAAGTACAAGTAGGCAGGCCCGCAAAGAGAGCAGCGGAGTGGTCCAGCACAAGGTGATAAAAGCGCGCAGTAGGGCTTTACACTGTCTGCTCCATTCATCACACTCCAATTTTAAAAAGTTGCCTAAAACAGGCGTTAGGACCTCATTTACATATGTAAGGGACCTAACACTTGTTTTAGGTGGCTACTGGGCACACTTGGCAAATGGGTCAACCTAATATCGGGTCAGACATCTTTTAGATGTCCTTTAGGCACAGGACGTTGGTCCCCAATATTGGGTCTCATGCCTTCCCAGTAACAGCCTGAAGATAAGTCCTGGGAGTGGAGGGGGTGGAACGGCAAATGGCGGGAGTGGGATCGCATGTGGTGCGGAGTTAGGGAAGCAAGAAAATACAATTTTTGTAATTTAAAATAAAAGGCCTTTTGTTGGCAGTCATTTCTTAGGCCCCAGCAGCCAATGAAGAATACCAGAAGTTACTGGGATAAATTTTCGTGTTTGCCGCATAGGTAGTAATCTGGCTGAGCGGATCGCCTGCTCATTGTAGAACCCGTCTGACTTTCATTCTATTGATTTCCCATGTGAAGATGAAAATCTAACCCCGTCCAGTTTGATTTGTGGTATGTACTGAGCTAACTCATTTCAGCCCATACAGCAGTGGGGCAACTATAGAATTACTTAACAAGATGGAGCTTGAGGTGCAATGTATTTCAAAGAATTATTGGGCACAGGATTTGCTCTGATTAGAAGTATGGCTTCTCTTGCAATTGCCACACAAAACAGATCTATAAAAGCACCAAGCATTACAGAAATATATTCAACTCGACAACAAGAAATGCATTTTTTGTTGCTTTAAGTGGATTATCCGGGGTACCTTCTTTTCAGGAAGTTCCACCTGCTTCCAACTGTTTGCCTTCAGTTGATGCAGCTCATCAAATTTCATACTGACATTCTCAATAGACAACTGCAACATGTCCCAAAATCCTGCCAAGTCTTGGGAGGTCAGTCGAGGACAAGCATTCGGATTCTGTGCACAGCAGAAAAAGAATGTGTAAGCTTGACACTTGTTTTTTTTCTAAGAACGCATGCACAGACACACACATGTTTGCATTTTGGTTTCTATTAGATCCTTGTTTTGATGGATTTTGCTTGATCAGTAAAAATATACATGGAGTGTTATACAAAAACTAATGGGAGATTAAATGATTCAGGTCAGTCACTGTCTGTTGGGATGAGTCAGTGCTATCATGGTTACAGTAACTTGGCCAGAAGATGTGTGATGGAATGCAGATTAATGCAATATTCACATACCATGTTTTCTTCACACAGTCCACTGAATTGCTGGAACTTCTGGGACATTAAGAGCTGAGCACTTCCAATTGCACTTCGGATTTTCCCCAAAACTAAAGCAATAGGAGGAGGAGGAAGTGATATTCAATGAACTTCAAACAAACTGTACACTACAGAGTAATATTTTAACTCAATACCTAAGTCAGCCTTCTGTGTCACAGCAATAAGAAAACATGCTAAGCGATTAAATGCTTTGGGTATTAAAAAGCATTTAAGCAACATTAGAGAAATTGATATAATACTAATTTTCAGAGTACCTGAAATCAATTACATTTTCTATTAAAGAAATAGCTGGATACCTTGCTTATGTTGAGTCCTGGATAGTTAAACTGAGCTTTGATTCCAAATCTGTAGAAGCAAATTTTCATGCCAGTTACTGGTTTCCACACCTGATCCTATCTTCACCCAACATCCAAAACATTTGCATTTGCAACAAGAATTGCTGAACAGATCACTTTCCCTCCCTAACCCAAAGGTGCTGAGGCCGATTGTAGCTCCTGTACCACAGCCGTAGCTGAGATGAGCTAACACACTAGGGATTGACTGGAGTCCTTCCTGGTTGACTCAGCTACTTGCTGGACAAACCTTCTGAGTCATTGGACTGTTATTTTTCTTCAAAATACTTGTTTAGAAAATCTGCAGGGATGAAAACTGGCAATTACATGAGATTGTACCCACCATTGACCTCCACCACTGACTCCTACGCGAGGCAGCGACAGCGGTTGGTGTTTGGATGCAGCAGGCGGAGTGAGACCCCGGAGGGAGGGCGGGTACGGCAAGGAGAAAAAATGCTGAGCCTTTGCCTGGCAAACAGCACTGAGAATCGGTGCCAGAGAGAGAGAGAGAGGGAGGCCGTGACTTAAAGCTTCATCTCCTGTTTCCTCAGTGACATGATTATGTGCGTCAACTCAGTTGACAAAATTCTCTCTGTGTCCATGTTTTCTTTGCGCTTCTGGTTTCTCCTTAATTCCACCACGTGCATGTGATTTCACTCTCCCCCCCCGACCCCCACTGCTCTTCGATTTTCTTTATTTTTTTCACACTTGCGTTATGTCTTGATAATTTCATGGGGCTTCTAAGAATTATCATGCCGCCCAAATTGCAGCTTCTAGCGGTTGTGGCATTTGTGATCGCGATGCTGTTCCTGGAGAACAAGATCCAGAAGCTGGAGGAATCTCGGGGAAAACTGGGTAAGTCAGGACATCGTTCGCGTTTGTGGGATAAAACCCCATGTTGCACCCAGAGCTTTGCAGTAATATAGACTGGAACCTGGCAACATAATTTTATATGTATCTATTATATATTAAAAATTAATTCCCTTATCCCAAACCATGCCCTTGGTGGTGCATTATCAATAAAGCAACTGCACTTAGCAAATCTTGTCCTTGTTTGTCAAATTTTTATTTTTATGTTTGTAAAGCAGCAGCTGGCAAGGGCTAGGCCTGTGCTGGATGGTTGCAGCCATTGCACGAAAGCCCAACACTTGGAAAAGTATTTATATGTCTTTGGAGTCAGTGCATGCATGTGCTATTTGAGTGGAAAAACACTGGTCAAGACAGGGATTGTTACAATTGCTGTGCAACTGAATTGTATTAAACTAAATCATTAATGCAGATATTGTATATTATGATTTTGTAATTCCATGAGAGAATTTACAAGAGTGGGAAAGTTGCAATTACTATAATATATAGTATTATAATTTAGATGGGGGGGGTCTGTGATTACTAATCCATTTGAAAAGCGGTCCTTCAACCAAAAAAGTTTGAGAACCACTGACTTAATGGATGGCAGATGCCCGTAGCACAAGAGACACCCGCTTGCTCCAGGATGTCACAAAATGTGGCTTTAGGCATTTCTGGGGTTGGGTTGGGAGGTGTCAGGGCAACCCCAGCAAGTTGTATGAAGTGCCCCTTCGTCATCCTTCATAAGGCTGCAACATGCAGATATTAAAACAAAAAAAGATTCACCGTAATTTGCTTCTCTGGCCTGGACCACCAGGTAGGCCTTACTTCCACCAAAGAGGCTAGTACGCCTGTTTTCACTGGGCATACCAGCCTGCAAAAGCACTATGAACCAATGCCATGTAAGGTGAACAATGGAAGTCCCTGCCCGTGGACCCATGTCACTGGCCTTACACGGCTGAGGGGGAACTCTGATGTTAGGTCGGGGCCCGGCATATCCAAGCCCAGGCCTATCTTTCAACCCTCCGCATGTGCCAGAAGGACTGAGAATTTTTGGGCTCACTAGCTATTTAGACAAAGTGCAGTATACATTACAACCATTACTAGAATCATAGAATGGTTACAGCACAGAAGGAGGCCATTCAGCCCATCGAGTCCGTGCCAGCTCTCTGCAAAAGCACTTCAGCTAGTCCCACTCCCCCGCCCTTTCCCCGTAGCCCTGCAAATTTTTTTCCTTCAGGTACTTATCCAGTTCCCTTTTGAAAGCCACGATTGAGGCTGCCTCCACCACCCTTTCAGGCAGTGCATTCCAGATCCTAACCACTCGCTGCGTAAAAAAGTTTTTCCTCATGTTGCCTTTGGTTCTTTTGCCAATCACCTTAAATCTGTGTCCTCTGGTTCTCGACCCTTCCGCCAATGGGAACAGTTTCTCTCTCTAGACCCCTCATGATTTTGAACACCTCTATCAGATCTCCTCGCAACCTCTCTGCTCCAAGGAGAACAACCCCAGGCTAACTACTGACTGACAGGCGCTGATAACAGGGAAGTTTGAGCACTAAAGAGCAGGAGAACATTTATCTTGTTTGGAAAAAAATTATTTTCTTTTCTTTTAATACTGTGTGGGAGTGGGACTACCACGTGGTAAGATTCCAATCGATGTCACCAGACACCAGAACATGGCAATGCCCAGAGTGTGATCCAGGCTTGGCTCAACTTCAGCATGTAGAGGATTTTGAATGAAAATGAATGTCATTGTATGCCAAACCAAATGTAGAGTAATGACTATAGCGTCCCATATTCCCTATGAAGACCAACTGCAAGAGGAACACAACACCTTACTGACTCGTTCCAACCTTAATACCCTATATTTATGGCTGTAACTATTTGTAACACCAAAGTTCTGATTGGTCCCCCTGGAGGACAAGACCAGATTTCTGATTGGTCCCCTTGGAGGACAAGACACATCCAGCAGTTTGTCTGGAATGTGTAATTAGATCCTGCCTGTCTGAGTAATCAAGATCTTTGCAATGTGTAATTTGATCCATTCATTGTGACAGCCAGCTCCAGAGCTCACAGTGCTCACACTACTGCTTTCAGAGAACAGACAGGGTTCACCCACCTGGGTTAAGAGCACTCACACTGCAGAGTTCAGATAGGAAGAGGTGAGGCCATGGAGGGATTTTAACATGAGGATGAGAATTTTAAAATCAAGGTGTTGGTGGACAATGTTCAACATAACTGCACCACCAGCCTCACACACAGCACAATGCACCACACCCCCATCAGTCACCTACCTACAATCTCCAGCAATCATTACTCATACCTCACAATCATAGCTTCACCTCACCCTCACACAATTACCACTGTTGCAAGCCTCACATCTCGCACCTTGTACACAATGCCAGCTATTAAACCATGATAGGCACATCAACCAAACACATAGCACCACACTCACTGACACACTTCCCTTTCCATTGCAGGCCAAGGTGGCTCACAATTGGCGTGAGCAGGAGCAAACAGGTGGGGCACAAGCATAGCTGCAGAACCTGACCCAGCTGGAGGAGACAGTTCTGGAGATAATTGGAGGGGCCGTCACTGAGGCTGTGGCGATCGGCGAGGCTGAAAACATTGATGATGACGGTATGCTCATACCTAATCCTTCTTCTCACATCCCACTACCCCCTCACAATCTCTTCTCAATTACAAGCTGCTGATGGTGTAAGCATGCACATCTTGCTTTCACCCCCTCCCCTCACCACAACCTGACCCTTGTGCCTTTCTCCTTTCAGACACTCAGGGCTGGATTTTCATTGACCCGTGGAGGTGGGTTTGGAGGCGTGTGGGGGGATAAAATTGCAAAAACTGGTGGGCGGGCACAAGCCCGCCTCCACGCAATTTTCATTAAATCGTGTATGCTGGTCCCGACTCCGTCCCGCCTCTAAGAGGCGGGATAGGCTGTTAAGGCCCTTAACAAGCACTAAATTGCCTCTATAATGCCATTTTGAAAGGCCTTTGTGATTTTAACCCTTTTTCTACGTGAAGCACGCCTGTTCTGAACCACGAATGTGAAACCTGGCGGGAGCACATTTGGCTGGCTGGCTGGCATATCTGGATGGATGAGGAGGAGACATATATGGATGGATGAGGAGGAGACATATCTGGGAGTGGTGGTGCAAAAATATCTGGGAGCAGACTTAGGGCTGCTGCTGCTCATTTTGCATCCAGGTCCTCTCACAGCAAAGGCCAGGCAGTCTTTGAAGACCTTCAATGCAGCAGCAATGATGACATAGAGTTATACAGCACGGATAGAGGCCCTTCGGCCCATCGTGTCCGCGCCGGCCATCAAGCCCTGTCTAATCTAATCCCATATTCCAGCATTTGGTCCGTAGCCTTGTATGCTATGGCATTTCAAGTGCTCATCCAAATGCTTCTTGAATGTTGTGAGGGTTCCTGCCTCCACAACCCTTTCAGGCAGTGAGTTCCAGACTCCAACCACCCTCTGGGTGAAAAAGTTCTTTCTCAAATCCCTTCTAAACCTCCCGCCCTTTACCTTGAATCTATGCCCCCTTGTTATAGACCCCTCTACTAAGGGAAAAAGCTCCTTAGTATCCATCCTATCTATGCCCCTCATAATTTTGTACACCTCAATCATGTCCCCCCTCAGCCTCCTCTGCTCCAAGGAAAACAAACCCAATCTGCCCAGTCTCTCTTCATAGCTGAAGCACTCCAGCCCGGGTAACATTCTGGTGAATCTCCTCTGCACCCTCTCCAAAGCTATCACATCCTTCCTGTAGTGTGGCGACCAGAACTGCACACAGTATTCCAGATGTAGCCTAACCAGTGTTTTATACAGCTCCATCATAACCTCCTTGCTCTTATATTCTATGCCTCGGCTAATGAATGCAAGTATCCCATATGCCTTTTTTACCACCTTATCCACCTGTTCCGCCGCCTTCAGGGATCTGTGTACTTGCACACCAAGATCCCTCTGACCCTCCGTCTTGCCTCGGGTCTTACCATTCATTGTGTATTCCCTTGCCTTGTTAGTCCCTCCAAAGTGCATCACCTCGCACTTTTCCGGATTAAATTCCATTTGCCACTGTTCTGCCCATCTGACCAACCCATCTATATCGTCCTGCAGACTGAGGCTACCCTCCTCGCTATTTACCACCCTACCAATTTTTGTATCATCCGCGAACTTACTGATCATACCTTTTACATTCATATCCAAGTCGTTAATGTAGACCACAAACAGCAAGGGACCCAGCACCGATCCCTGTGGTACCCCATCATCAGAGGCGACTTTCAGACTGAAAACACTAATTGGGTCATGGGTTCCCACATGCTGGAACTCAATTGCCTAATTAGGTGAAAATTGCATCAATCTCCCACATCCAATTGCAGTCGGGTGGATAACACGAAAAGTGGATGACATGACCCCAACCCGCCCAGTATCAAAATCCAGCCCTCAAGAACTGCCACCAGCCCAGCTTGTGCAGGAAGTAGGAGAGTGATGGAAAAGAAGAGACACCATCACTTGATCTGACACTTCCAGGCACCAGCTCAGAAAATAGCACTGTGTGAACTTTAGAGGGTAGTATAGAGGCAGGATCTGCATGTGGTGAGTCACTGGGCATGAGTGGGCTGCAGACAGGCCAGGGGGAAAGGGCAAAGCAGGTACCAGCTCCCCAGAGGGTGAGGTTGCACACAAGTTCTGCTGCAGAGCACTGAGATGAGGATGACAGCAATCGTACTTCCACCACTGCCACTCCGCCATTACCAATGCAGTTGCCTGTCAGCCAGCCAGCCTAGACTGCTGCCGCCCATGCCGAGTTGGTGCAGTTTACACCCATGCCTTCTAAGCCCAGAGCCACTCGAGGTCATCCTGCATTGCCATCTGCAGTGTCCCCCATGGAAAGTTAGCAGCCTTCCACCAGCCATGCTGCAGTCACTGGGAAAGCACTTCATAGGAGCACTAGAATAGGCAAAGGCACACAACAGACAGACACTAAGGGAATGCACAAGGGTGATTAATTCCAATATTACATTACAAAGTCAACTAATCATTTATAAATTATGTTTGGAATGTTTGTTTTGTGCTGGCTTTCATTTCAGTATTGTACCAAGAAGACGCTGTGATGTTCCTTGACAGAGGGATGGTAAGATGGGGAAGTGTTGAGCAACGGGGATCTGGGGTTTCACTCAGAGGAACCGGAGTCTGATGATACGCTCACGGACAGCCCGTCTGGAACGGGGATTTGCAGACTGCCTCCTCCCTTCCTCCTCCTCCTCTTCTTCTTCCTCCTCCTCCTGAGTGGTCGCGGAATCCATGGTGGCAAGGGCTGCGCCCTTATGATGGCCAAGTTGTGGAGGATGCAGCAGACCACCACGAATTGGGACACCCGCTCCGGCGAGTACTGGAGCGCTCCTCCCAAGCGGTCAAGGCAGCGGAACCATTGCTTCAGTACCCTGATGGTCTGCTCGATCAGGTTTCTCGTGGCAGCATGGCTGTCGTTATATGATTGTTGGCCACGAATGGTGGGGTTGCGGAGGGGAGTCATCAGCCAGGTGTAGAGCGGATAGCCCTTGTCTCTGAGCAGCCACCCTTGGGTTTTACGTGGTGGCTGGAAGATTGCTGGCACAGCGGACTGGCGCAGGATGAAGGCATCATGACTGCTGCCAGGATAGCGGGCATTCACCATCATGATGTACTGGGCGTGGTCACACACTACCTGCACATTAAGTGAGTGGTAGCCTTTCCAGTTACGGTACATCTCAGTATTGATATGCGGTGCCTTGCACCATGGGGAAGTCAAATATCCTGGCAAAGGCACGTGCATGCTCCTCCTTGCTTCTCTCTGTTCAGAGAGAAGACAATGAAGTCCCCTCTCCTAGCATACAGAGCCTCTGTGATCTCCTGAATGCAGTGATGGACGGTGAACTGCGAGGTGTTTGCTATGTCGCCTGTTCCAGCCTGGAATGATCCACTGTCGAAAAAATTGAGGGCAACTGGCCACGCCGTCGTCACCCTGATCTGAGGCTGCAGGTCTGGTTGCAAGAGGTGGCAGAGGCGTAGGCGCTGAACACACTGCTCCTGGCTTAGGTGCAGGTAGGAGAAGTGTTTCCTGAAGATCCTAGGTGGGTAAGGCCTCCTACAAGAGCCCTCTACCCCTTCCTCCCTCTGCGAGCAGCTTGTCTTTGCTGTCTTGGCTCCATCTCCGTCATGCTGCAGTGCGAATGGGACTGCAAATAGAGCCCCCATGACTGGGAGCAAGTGGTGTAGTCAGAGGCCTTCCAGTAGCAGCCAACACCTTCCCAACGTCCAGCAGCACTCCCTGTACACTTTAACAATGTCATAAATGTCTTCCAGCAAGCCAGTATTCATTTAAACTCTGCAAGAGCCAGTACAAGCCGATGTTAATGGCCGCCCGAAATAATAGTGCAGGCCTGCCAATTTAAATTAGCGTAACGTTAAACCTACTGTGCAAGACTAGTTTTCCAGCGGTACTCTCAGCAACAGGCCCAATGAAGCGTGGCCGTAGCATCCCTGAAGCAAGAACAGCGTTGTCTTAAAGCAAAGGTGTCATTTTAGAAAGCAGTGTCGGTCCCTTAAAGGGGAACTGCCTTCTAAAATGAAAAAAATAAAAATCATTTAAAAATAGGCAGTCTTTAGCCCTTAGAGCTTAAATGCTTTCTGAAAAAAAAATAAACTTTAAAAATAATTCCTAAATGGCAGTCTTCAGCTACTGACTCTGAACTGCCTTCCGCACGTAAAAAAATGGTAAAAGTGCTTCAGCGCAAACAAAAATGGCTCAACAAGCCAGGGAAGGGGCACCCAGGGTCTTGCACGCAGCACTCCAGCTTTGTGCAGGGGGTCAAAACTGCAAGAGAGGACCTCTACCCACAGGGGCCAGGAGGCCCTCCAGAAAGAACAATGTGGGACCAGATCACTGAGGCTGTTACTGCTGTCGCTCCCACGATCTGGCTCCAGGGACCAAAGAAGTTTCATGACCTCAGACCAGTGGTCAAGGTCAGTGAATGCATCTTCAAAAGCCGTCTCCTACCAATTGCACCACTAGCCTCACACACTGCTCATTTCACGATCCCCCCCCCCTGTACTAAACACGAGGCCCACCCCCCATTCCTAGCTTCACCTCACCCCCTTGGAGGAGACAGTGCTGGCCATTCTTGGCAGGGGCATGGCTGAGCTCTTGGCCAGTGGCGGGGCTGAAAGGATACAAGATGTTGGTATTCTCGTACGTTATCCTCCTTTTCACATGCCATTTCCACCTCATCCCAAAGTGCACATGGTGCAAGCATGCAGCTTTTGCTCTCCCGCCCACCCCTCACCATAATTCTACCCTTGTGCCTTCCTCGTTTCACACACCCAAGAAATCCAGCCTGCCCAGCCAGTGGTTGACCAAGAAGAGGGAGAAGAGTGTGAAGAAGAAGCAGTCGAAGAAAAAACACCATCACTCGATTTGACATTCCCAGCTACCAGCTCCTTGAAGTCGTCCTGCAAGGCCATCTCTGCAGTGCCCCCACTGAAAGTCAGCAGCCTTCCACCAGCCATGCTGCAGCCACTGAGATAGCACTGCGTGACATCATTAGGATAGGCAAAGGCTGTACAGCAGACACCTCAAAGCACTGGAGAGCTACCACCAATGCTGCCTCCGCAAGATCCTGCAAATCCATTGGCAGGATAGGTGTACCAAAGTCAGTGTTCTCGCTCAGGCCAACATCCCCAGCATCGAAGCTTTGACCACGCTCGATCAGCTCTGATGGACGGGCCACATTCTCCGCATACCTGATACAAGACTCCCAAAACAAGCGCTCTACTCGGAGCTCTGACACGGCAAGAGAGCCCCAGGTGGGCAGAGGAAACGCTTCAAGGACACCCCCAAAGCCTCCTTGAAAAAGTGCAACATCCCCTCCAACACCTGGGAATCCCTGGCCCAAGACCGCTCAAAGTGGAGGAGAAGCATCCGGGAAGGCGCCGAACACCTCGAGTCTCTTTGCCGGGAGCAAGCAGAAGCCAAGCGCAAACAGCGGAAGGAGCGCACGTCAACCCAAGCACCCCACTCACCCGCCCCTTCAACCACCGTCTGCCCCACCTGTGACAGAGACTGTAGGTCCCACATTGGACTCATCAGTCACCTTAGAACTCATTTTTAGTGTGGAAGCAAGTCATCCTCGGTTCTGAGAGACTGCCTAAGAGAGAAACATAGAAACATAGAAACATAGAATCTAGGAGCAGGAGTAGGCCATTCGGCCCGTCGAGCCTGCTCCGCCATTCAATACGATCATGGCTGATCATCCAAATCCAGTACCCTGTCCCTGCTTTAATCCCCACAGTACACATATCCCACCCTACCCCCGTAACCCCACGTATTTAATTCCCCCTAACATATCCCATCCTATCCCCATAACCCCACATATTTAATCCCCCCTAACACTAAGGGTCAATTTATCATAGCCAAATCAACCTAACCCACACATTTTTGGACTGTGGGAGGAAACCGGAGCACCCGGAGGAAACCCACGCAGACAGGGGGAGAATGTGCAAACTCCACACAGACAGTCACCCGAGGTCAGATTCGAACCCGGGTCTCTGGCGCTGTGAGGCACCAGTGCTAACCACTATGCCACAGAGAAGAGGCAAAGGCACACACAAGACAGTCACTAAGGGAATGCACAGGGTGATTAGTTGATTTCTTGATGTCACATTGGATGGATAGATGTATAAAGTTGGATTGAAAGATTTTCTTTGTGCTGGCTTTTATTTCAGCATTGTGGCCAAGAGGACGCTGTGATGGTCAGTGACAGAGGGAAGGTAAAGTGTGGGACAAATGTTGAAAGGGGAATTGGGGTTGTGGTCACTGGTACCACGGGCAGATAATTCCATCCTGGAAGTCCTGGCAATAAAGGAGATTTCTGGGTTGCATCCTTCCTTCCGCTTCCTCCTCTTCTGCTTCTTCCTCTTCTGCGTCTTCCTCTTCCCTCTGCGAGCGGATGCTGGAAATTAGAAATAAAAATGCTGGAAATACTCAGCAGGTCAGGCAGCATCTCAGCCTAAGACGTGAACTCTGTTTCTCTTTCCACGGATGCTGCCTGACCGGCTGAGTATTTCCAGCATTTTCTGTCTTCTCAGAGGCCTTCCTTTACCATCCGAAGCCTTTCAAGCGTCCAGCAGCACTCCTTGCACACTTTAAAAACTATTAACATCTATTGCACCAAGCCACTACTTCAATAAAATATTTTTTTAAAGTCGAAGGGGGAAAAATTGGGTTGCTTTGCGCCTCCAAGAGCCCGGGCATGGCGCCACTAATGCCTCCTGCGAAATTCAGCGGGAGGTTAGCAGTGTCGGTAGCGCCCTGCACCGCCGGCGATAACGCCATTGCCGTGTGCAGCGCCGCGGCCACAAACTTCGGTTGCGCCCCCTGACCTATTGCCGGACGATATGTCCGACAGGGTCAGGGTGGTGTTTTTGCAGCCGCGGCGGCGTAAATTAAAGGGCAGGTGTCGGGGCCTGTTTTTTTGGCCGCCTGCCAGCACCTGCCCCTTCCCCTTTTTTATTTGGGGTGCCGCCCACGATTCTTCAGCCCGGCACTCCTCTTGAGTGCCGGGCTGCTTTCCCGGCACCCCGTTCCCTGGTGGTCCAGCAGGGCCACAGTGCGCGCAGCACTAGGCCACTCCCCTTTAATCAGTGGAGGGAGGCCTGCAATACCGCGGCACTACGTGCCGACACGCATGGTGCTGTTGCACGTAACGCCATGATATTCACTTGTAGCGCCCCAGGAAGATGGAGTGCCCCACCTCTTGCTTGGGGTGCTACCACTGAATATATGGCGCACGGGAGCTAACTTTTTCAGGGCACTATGCGAAGTTAGCGCCCCAAAGGGGGCACCACTGAATTTCTCCCCTCAAAAGCTTAAATCCAAACTTACCTGAAAGATGTGTGTGTCCCTTTAAGAAGAGCTGACAGCATCTCTGCAGGGCTGCTTCACGCACGCTTTTCTGAGCGTGCTTAGGACCCGGCGGTAAACAAAGCGAAAAGGTCGAAGTTTGCAGTCATGGCGTCAAATCAGGTGTTGCACACCGAATGATGCCACGCTCTGCTGATTTACATTTCAGGGGCCCTTACCAAAATGGCGGCTGCCGTGTCCTGCGCCAGAACTGAGGCGGCCACAGTCAAAAATTTTTTTTTTTAAAGGATGTGGGTGTCACTGGCAAGGCCAGCATTTATTGCCCATCCTTAATTGCCCTTGAGAAGGTGGTGGTGAGCCGCCTTCTTGAACCGCTGCAGTCCGTGTGGTGAAGGTACTCCTAGTGCTGTTAGGTAGGGAGTTCCAGGATTTTGACCCAGCGACGATGAAGGATTGGCGATATACTTCTAAGTCAGGATGGTGTGTGACTTGGAGGGGAACTTGGAGGTGGTGGTGTTCCCATGCGCCTGCTGCCCTTGTCCTTCTAGGTGGAAGAGGTCGCGGGTTTGGGAGGTGCTGCCGAAGAAGCCTTGGCAAGTTGCTGCAGTGCATCTTGTAGATGGTACACACTGCAGCCACGGTACGCCGGTGGTGGAGGGAGTGAATGTTTAAGGTGGTGGATGGGGTGCCAATCAAGTGGGCTGCTTTGTCCTGGAAGGTGTCGAGCTTCTTCAGTGTTGTTGGAGCTGCATTCATCCAGGAAAATGGAGAGTATTCCATCACACTCCTTACTTGTGCCTTGTAGATGGTGGAAAGGCTTTGGGAGTCAGGAGGTGAGACACTTGCCGCAGAATACCTAGCCTCTGACCTGCTCTTGTTGCCACAGTATTTATGTGGCTGGTCCAGTTAAGTTTCTGGTCAATGGTGACCCCCAGGATGTTGATGGTGGGGGATTCGGCGATGATAATGTTGTTGAATGTCAAGGGGCGGTGATTAGACTCTCGCTTGTTGGAGATAGTCATTGCCTGGCACTTCTGTGGTGCGAAAGTTACCTGCCACTTATCAGCTCAAGCCTGAACATCGTCCAGGTCTTGTTGCATGCGGGCATGGACTGCTTCATTATCTGAGGAGTTGTGAATGGCGCTGAACACTGTGCAGTCATCAGCGAACATCCCCATTTCTGACCTTATGTTGGAGGGAAGGTCATTGATGAAGCAGCTGAAGATGGTTGGAAGATGATCAAACTACACTAGCCATTGCAAATAGGATCCATGGCTTTTGTATTTAACTGAACAGACGGGACATTCCACCTATGCAAAGACATAGGCCGGAATTTTCTGGGGTCCGTGCGAGCGTGATCGGAGGCGGGTCGGGTGGGAAATTTGAAAAAAGTCGTAGCGGGTCGGGAACCCGCCGTCATCTTTCCCTTGGGTGCGTTTGCCGGTGCGGCAGCGACCCGACCGGCAGAGGCAGGCGACCTAATTGAGATCATTATAAGCTTGTTGTCAGACACTCGAGAGCTTTTTCCCCCCTACATTTCAAATTTCCCTGCATGGCCACGGGATTCACGCAACTTGGGAACCACGTCTGTCAACCTGAAGCGGGAGTCGAGTGGCCATTCCTCCAGCTGATTACTTGACAGTTTCAAATGTACTATAAAAGCTCCAACCTCACAGCTGATCATTTTCCTCAGGCAGAAGCTGTTGCTGACTACATTGCCAGCACAAATTTAACTTTCTGCAGGCTGCAAGTGTTTCCAGCAAAGTCTCCATCCAGTGTCACCTCATTGGAAGAACCTCTCTCACCACTGACAGATTGCTTCTCTCATCTCTACTTGACCTGCCATCTATTCCATCAGCATGGGTGCCGTTTATACTGTCTCACCTTGGTCCTCAGAATTGGACCACGATGAGCCCCAACACCAGCAGCACCAGGCACACCAGCAGCACCAACAACACCACCAACCTTCTCAGCAACCACCTGATGCTGCACAGGACAGAGGGCATCAGCACCCGAGCACATTGCTGCCTGGGAGGCCAGGGATGGCCTCATCATGTCCAGATTTACTTAACTTTACGCTGTACACCCATATGGCTGCCACATGCTGCGCCAGGTTGGCACCACCCCACAGCAACACCATAAAGAATCCCTACAATAAACAAGCCATTCCTTTCACACTGTCCACCATTGCTGGAGGTTCCGTTAAGTCTCACCAGTCACTGCAACTCACTAAGCCACTTCCAAAGGTGCACACAAATGTGTCCAAGACAGCAAAGTGGTGAAAATAAAGATTTTAATGGTTAACACTTCATTAACGGAATCTTGCCAATAACATTGACTAAAACACACAAATGGCTACCCTTGTGAATCTACTTGTGTGGCATCTTTCTCTTCCACGTGCTTCTACGAGGTGCTACCCCTATGGCTTCAGCAAGGTAGAGGCAGCCTGCTCACTTCCCTGCTGCGACTGCTTAGATACTCTTCACGGACGTCCTCTGGGTTTTGGAGCCTCTGATGGCCCCGCCAAGTCTGCTCCTCCTGCGACTGTGCAGGGGCAGACTCGGCCATCGCGATCCGAGGAGCCATCTGGGGCTCTGACCGAGGGGGTGGCAATGGGGGAGAAGTGTAAGCGCTTTGAGAGGAGCCCCCACTTCCATGTCCGCTCTCCCCTCCATCCCTCTCATGGGCCACCCGCACTTCCCTGCTAGCAAGGAGCTGGAGAGCACCTTGCTGCACAGCAGTGTGTCCAGGAGGACCCATGTCTACGCTGACATCCCTCCTAGACAGGAGGTCTATGAACCTCTGCCATCTATGCTCCATAGATAGCATATGCTCCTGTGAGTGGCGCATTAGCTGCTCCATGGAGGTGGCCATCCTATCCATGGACGAGCCTAAGGTCACCATCGCCTGCGACACGGTGGTGCTCATGTTTGAGATGGACTCCTCCATTCTCTGAACATCTGCAGACATCGCACTCACAAAACCTGTCAGAGTCTCCTGCACTTCTTGCTGCACCTCCAGGATAGCCCTCTTTCTGGATGGCCCCCGAGGCTCAGTGTCTGCATGCAGCTGAGCAGAGCTGGGAGCGTCCTGTGCCCTCCTGTGAGGAGTCTCCACTGCTGTCCCTGTCTCCACCATCTGCTCTTGCTCACTTATGACTTGTGACAGACCCAGTGACAACACTACTCTATCTCTCGTTGGACCCACTGAGGTGTGCGTCTCTGTGCTGGTGCTGGGTGCGCTCATGTCTGGAGACGCTGCGCCCTCAGAGGCTGGAGGCTCCTCTGAGGAGTCATCTTGCTTTTCCGCCTGGACAGTGGGGGGGGGGGGGGAGCTCTTGATGGGCCTGTGGGAGAGTAAAGAGATGAGTTAGATGTGCCATATGAAGAATGGGTGCACATACCATTATGCACATGATGACCATTTAGTGGCTGATCATATCAGTCCCCGTATGAGTGACTGATGTATGCCATGTAGCTGTATGATATGTAATTCTGTCACCAGGTTGTGGAGATGTCCCCCTCTTTCCATCTCCCACCTCCAGCAGCTTGGCCACTCCGGAGACTTCCAATGCAGCCTCCTCTGCTGTTGTGAGGATCGCAAGTGATGGAGGCCCAGCTCCAGTTTTCTCCCTCTTATTGTGGGCTCTCTTCTCCTGCAAGGAGGGAAAGAAGAGAATGTTGAGTGAGAATGGTGGAATGAGTGTAAGGAATGGATGGGTTACATCTTTAGAGGGAGACTATGATGGATTGGGGTGGAAATGCCAAGTGGGCTCCTTGCGTGTTGTTAGTTGGTATGATTGCATTAGGATGAGGGCGAGTGTGAGGGGTGGCTAGTAAGATGGAGATGTGATTATGTAGATAGGGAAGAGAGGGATGGGTGGACGTGCAAGGTATGTTGGTGTGAGTAAGGAGTAGGGTTGGGAAGGCAGAGTGATGGGGATGTGATGAGAGGCACAGCAGGATGAAGTTCAGTGTGGCTTTGTACTCATCTTTCCAGATCTAATGAGATCATTGAAACATTTGCAGCACTGCACCCAGGTCCTCCTGAACACATCCCTGCTGTTGACCTCCTCTGCAATTTGAGCCAGGCTCTTTTTGTCTCTTGGGGAGGTCTCTTCCGCCCACTGGAAGGGAAGAGGCCCTCCCTGCGTGCTCTGACTCCCTCCACAAGGATATGGAGGGAGTCATCGGAGAACCTGGGTGCAGCCCTCTGCCTCTGTGCAGCCATCTCTCCAACTGTTTGGAGCAATGAAAACCTCCAGTGTGCTGCCTGCACGCTCCTAGATGAACCTTCAAATGTAATGTGGCCATGGCTCCTTTAAATATACCGGCTGAAAACGCATCATGGATGACGCCAACAGACCCGCATCATTTAATTGGGCTGGGTAACGCGCAGGGCGGGCTTAATAGGGCCCATTATTGGAAAGTTGTTTTCTGCAGCTGGATGGAAGCAGCAGCGCGGTTGTGACCTGCCACACCCGACCCGCCCAGGTACAGAAAATTCCGGCCATAACATTTGTTATTAAATTGAGAACTATTTGACACTATGACTTGCTTTCTTCTGCAGATGGTCAGGCAGGTCTCAAGTGATCTTGATCTGATAATTATTAGATGGATATTGCAGACACTGTGGTCCTGATATTATCTCGGAGGTGCTTTCGGTGCAGAGGGCAAGAGTTATGGCAGGGTAACCTGGAAATACGTGGTTAAAAATCGAATCACTGTTAAAATGGAGGCATACCCTTTCCTTAAAGGGTTTCAACGACTGACCCGCCTCCAGCGAGTGGATTGGTCGCCCGTCCCTCGTCCTGCCTCCGTTAAAACTGTAAGTGGGTGGGAATGAGGCGGGTTGGGTTCCTGTTTCAGATTTTTAATTTTTAAATTGTCCACCCGAACCAAACCCAGCCATTTTTGTGGGTAAAAAATTATTCGGTGTCTTTAAGTATATATTTGTTTGGTAGCTTTGTTTTGATTTTGAGATACATTTTGATTTTCGGTGTTTCAGGTAAAATTTCAAGGGGTACCAGGGATATATTCCAGGAAATGCATTCCCAGATCATGAGGTTTTTTTTTGTTATTTTGCATCCAAGGAAGGAGTTTGAGATAAAAGTTTTATACAAATGCAAACTGTTATATCATCTTTCCTATTGCTTATCTGTTATCTTTCCAAGTCTAGGAGGTCCCACAAGAGGATTTGTGATTCGATTAAGCTAAATGCAATGACAAGGGATTAGTACATTACAAGATATTGGGCATATCACTATGGTTGGTAGGGAGCAAGGACTTGCTTACAGGAGCGATCTTTAGCGCTGAGCTTGAAGAAAATATCTGACTTAAAGACCCCAAAACATGAAGGTGCAGTAGTAGACTGAACACACTGGGAGACTGCTTCAATACACGGTATTCCGATATAAAGGTGCCATTACACATAGCGGGAAGAATAATTTGAAAACATCAAGGTACAATTTCTCATAAAACCTACCCATATTAGGTGACTAGAGAAGAGATACTCCCAGCATAGTGGCTGCAATCAAAAATGTGTAACTACTGCATAATGCATAATGATCATGCTACATGGAGCTATCAAAAAGCAACTATACAAGAGAACTATAGTACATAATATCCATCAGCCTCCTTTTACTCCCATCCAGTGGTGTTTTAGAACCATAAACATTTCAAAATGTGAAATAGGACAGAACTGGAGACAGCTGCTTCAAACAAGGACTCATTGATTCAGAGAATCTGATATCATCTTACCTCAACAGTTCCCCCCAAAAATCAGCTGTTCAAAAAGGCATGTGAAAAGACTGTTTTTCATAGACCTTTAGGGTTACCCAAATCAGAACAGTATATTTGATAGGGTAGGTACAGAGAAACTATTTCCTCTGGTGGGGGAAATCCAGAACAAGGGAGCACAATCTTAAAATTAGAGCTGGGTCATTTAAGAGTGAAATCAGGAAGCACTTTTTCATACAAATGTTAGTGGAAATCTGGAACTCTCTCCCCCAAAAGGCTGTGGATGCTGGGTCAATTGAAATTTTCAAGATTGAGATCGATAGATTTTTGTTAGGTAGGAACACGCTTGGGGGTCTGAATGGCTTACAGACTTTCCCACGTTCCTATATTAGTGGAGCTGGAAGGCTTCTAAATGTAGTTTATAACACATGTATTGCATTAAACATCATGGAATATTTTTAGTTTTAAAAGGAATATCTCAAAAGTTGGAAGTCTGAAATAAAAAAGCACTGAGGATATACTAAGAAGTTTCTTTTCTTTCAGTGTTTCATTTGCTCTTTGACTAGTTAATTCTTTTGTCCCATCTGCAGCTCTGACTTCTGTATTTTAAATTACCTATGGATTTTGTTGACACATTTTGGCCTGGTACATTTTCAGGGCTGATTTATGGACTTAATGAAAACTTTTAGATCCCAGTAATTTTTCAATATTGCAAATTATGATTCAAAAGTAACATATCTGGAAGCAAAATGCAGTCACCTTAAATGCTAATAATTTACAATCTGCATTCTTCTATGAGATGCATAATGTGGAGCTGAATTGTACGAATTTTGGAGCTTTGCCAGCAACACCAACAATTTATTTGGGGGAAGGAAGAGGAGAAAGGAAAAATCTTCCTGCAGTCAGTAAAATCATTGTACATTAGGAAATTAGATGCAAAAAAATCAGATTTTGACTGGATTTAGCCAGTTTGTAATGTCTGCCCTCAAATTAAGCTGAGTGGGAAAAATATTTCTTGCAGTCTTGAAATCTACCAATTTATAGACAATTATTATAATATAAATCTGATCAGATATCTCTGTGAGGATTAATGTCATTTGCAATATGCATAATATACAAGAGCTCAGAGCCCAAGTTTCATTCTTGGTTTGTGCTGACCTCTAGCAGGGCAGCAGTGATGTGCTATAATTGGTCTCCGCACTCTGGACTACAGAGAGGGGAAAAGAGCAGCCAGCTCCGAGTTGCTATCTGGTGATCACTACTGGACAATGAGTTTGAAACTCAGCAGCCTTCCACCAGACATGCTGCAGTCACTGGGGGAGCACTTCGTAGGAGCACTAGATCAGGAAAGGACACCCGAATGACAGGCAGTAAGGGATTGCACAAGGGTAATTAGTTCATATCGTAAGTGTAAATATGTGTCAATTGATTTTAGATAAATTTATTAATTTTGTTTGGAATCTTTTGTGGTGTCTCTCATTTCAGCTTTGTGCCCAGGAGGACGCTGTGATATTCTGTGACAGAGGGATGGTATGATGGGGATGTGGTAAGCAATAGGGATCTGGGGTTTCATTCATTGGAATTGGAGTCTGATGAGGCATTCATGGACAGCCCGTCCGGAAGGGGGATTGGCTGCCTGCCTCCTCCCTCCTCATCCTCTTGCTCATCTTCCTCTTCCTCTCCCCCGTCCTCCTCCTGAGGTAGTCCCGCAATCATTGGTGGCAAGGGCTGTGCCCTCATGAAGGCCAAGTTTTGAAGCATGCAGCAGACGACCACAAAATGGGACACCCACTCCGGCGTGTACTGGAGTGCTCCTCCCGAGCAGTCAAGGCAACGGAACCATTGCTCGATGTTGTTCCTGGTGGAAGCATGGCTCTCATTATATGATTGCTGGGCACGAGTGGTGGGGTTGCAGAGGGGAGTCATCAGCCAGATGCAGAGTGGATAGTCCTTGTCTCCGAGCAGTCACCCACGAATTTCATGTGGTGGCTGGAAGATTGCTGGCACACCGGACTGACGCAGGATGAAGGCATCATGGCTGCTGCCAGGATAGCGGGCACTGACCATCAGGAAAGCATTGGACGTGGTCGCACACCAACTGCACATTAAGTGAGTGGTAGCCTTTGCGATTACGGATTATCTCAGGATTGTTATAGGGCGCCAGCAAAGCCACATGTGTGCAGTCGATGGCACCCTGCACCATGGGGAAGCCCGCTATCCTGGCAAAGCCACATGCGTGCTTGTCCTGCTTCTCTCTGCTCAGGAAACTTAGTCCTGGTGTAGAGAGCCTCAGTGACCTCCCAGATACAGCGATGGATGGCGAACTGTGAGATGTTAGCTATGTCTCCTGCTGCAGACTGGAAGGATCCGCTGCGAAGAAATTGAGGGCCACGGTGACCTTGAGGGCCACTGGGAGAGCCGTGGTCGCCCTGCTCTCAGACTGCAGGTCTGGTTGCAGGAGGTGGCAGAGTTCTGTGACCACCTCTTTGCTGAAGCGGAGCCTCCTAATACACTGCTCCTGGCTTAAGTGGATATAAGACAAGTGCTCTCTGAAGACCCAAGGTGGGTAAGGCCTCCTGTTGAGGGCCCTCCTCCTCCTCCCTGTGCTCGCATCTTCTCGTCTTTTTTGTTGCCTCCGCTTCCTCTTCATGAGATACTCGAGTGCGAGGGGGACAGCCAGTAGAGCCCCCTTGGCTGTGAGCAAGTGCTGTAAGCAGAAGCCTTTAAATAAGAATGAAGGCGTTCTCTACTTGCAACAAAACTCCGTTACCTTAGAACCTTGAAAAAAGTTAATAAAGCTGCTGGAGTTGCAGAAAGTTGCACAGAGCCAGTCAAACTGTAGAAACATGTCAGGTGGAAGTTGTTGCTGATGATCCCTTTAAATACCGCTGCTGGAGCCTCCTTCCTGATTGTCAACGTTTGCTCAGCTCGTCGCTCTTAAGGCAAGCCAGTAAGTGGAGTGGCGAAGTCGAAACTCGTAGATCGGGCGTCAAGTGAGCGTTGCACTCTCATTGACGTCACGATCTGCATAATCTACACATCCCTAGCGAGCGCAGACATCAGCAGTGCTGCTGGAAATCCGAAAATGGTGGCCGCCACAGGACACGCCAGCAGCGAGTGGAAGAGCGGTGGTTGCCATTTTTGGCCCGAATCTGGCAGTAATGGGTGGCGCTAAACCTCCGAATTTCTAGGCCTAAGCTCCTTGCATATGTTAATGAGGGGCCTTGTGCCTGTTTAGGACCACTCTGCCAAATTGTGCTGCACTGAGCAGGTGTCAGGCCTGCTCTACTCAACTTTCCTGTCGTGGATGCGACCTAACAAGTGACTACCACCAAAGGGTAATTTTTTTTTACAGCTTGATGAGGAGTCAGGAGGAGCAGGACTGCACCTCCTGGCTCCACAATGTTCCGGAGAGCCGCTGCCCGCCCACAGTTGGCCAGCCTCCTGTTGTTCCTCTCCCACCCGGGACTTAACTGGGGGCTGCTGCCAGAAAGCCAGGGGGTGCGAAATTGTTCCCTTGGAAATGGGTGAGCTGCCTCTGGCGGTAGCTCTCTTAAAGTATTCAAATGAGGCCCGAAGCTCAATTTAGGATGGCTTCGGGCCTCCCGGTTCGGTCATGTGCAGTCTGCACGCCTTTGGTTATGAGCCTGAAAACAGGCCATAACCAATTTCTACCCTTATTTCTCTCCAAGCCAAATGGAAGACTGTATTATCAAGACATCATACTTGAGCTGGGCTCAGATTCTGAGCTAACTAACGTGATATATTTACAGAAATTAACCAAGTAAGGCACAAATAGAACAGCACAAGCTTATATACAATAATAGCAGTAGACTCGGAAGTAGATTTTTCACTGGGGTTCTCCCAATCTCCTGCCGCAATGTCATTTGAAACCTCATAGAAATAGCAGAAATGGCCATTTTCACTGTTTCTTCGGGGTTTCTGCCGAAGTTATGGTGGGAGATCGGGAGAACCTCCACGGAAATTCTACTCCTTGATCTTTTTAAAACTACACAATGCTTCTGACAACAGTAAATATAGAGACTGTCTCTTTATTAACAGTTTGTAACATGCTTGCTTTCAGTTCTGGTTCACTGCGGACCACCCTGTGGTATCCAGGCTCTCGTGGTCCGATCTTTCTTTTTCTCTCACTCTCACAGGCTTAAATGATCCGCTATACTTTGAACTGTCAACAATGGATATAAATGGCTTCATGTTTCCTCAGACTATCCCATTTTCAGGTTGAATGATCCAGAGGTGGGTGATGTTCTCACTATCCAAACAAGGGCCTAGAAATTCGTCTCGGGCAGTGGTGCAAAACGGGCAGTATCGGATCGGCCGCCCGTTATACGCAGCACCTGATATTCAGTTCCATTGCGAATTTCTAGGCCTAGGTCTTCCTGGTTTAACTAACGTATTAATGCCGTATGGAAGTCAGAAACAGAATCCACCTTCTGGAAACCAGAGACCCCAGAGCTGGATGAACATCTTAGAATTTCCCCAGCCTTAGCTTTAAATTCATACAGAGCACAATGCATTAACTTAACACAAAGCTAGTTCTGCCCCTATCTAACTACATACAATTACAATTTGTTACGACATTCATTATGCTTCATTTGTATCTGTAATTTTTTTTTTGTAAAAGCAGGATAAAGTTTATGTTATTGCACGATGTGCTCGACTCAAGAGGCGTCACTTACCTCCCATTCAAGAGGACAGTCATCAGTTGGTCATTAGACAATTGACAAGCACGGGTTTGAGCTCTTGTTAGGTAGAGAGCAGGTATCAGGAACTCCACACAAAGCATGGTGAGTTACACATTATAAAATGGGTAATCAATATTAGAGCAATAAAGGAAGGAGGTCCATCATCAGGAGGTTGCTCAATTTGTTGTTTGTGAGCAATGGATACAGGAGAAGAACAAGCTGATTACTATGTGTTAAGGCAAGGGATACTTTGAGCCATGGACAACTACACAGCTGTCTGAATGTCCACTTCAATACTTGAATTGGACATCAGCAAAAAATATTTGCTGACGCACGCCATTATCAACTTTGATATGACATCAGTAATCTCTGATAAATCTTTTCCGATAGTTTTCTGTCAGCCTTCCCTCAGAACTAATGCCATTTCACTTACTACCTGAGCCAGTATTGTGTAGCAGCTAGCACAGTAGGTATAATTATTAGACATAATATTATATATGTAGTCGGTGATCAGTTAATTAAATAAATCTGGAATAAAAAGCTAGTATCAGCAATGGTGACCATGAAACTACCGGATTGTCGTAAAAACCCATCTGGTTCACTAATGTCCTTTAGAGAAGGAAATCTGCCGTCCTTACCTGGTTTGGCCTATAAGTGACTCCAGACTCACAGCAATGTGGTTGACTCTTAACTGCCCTCTGAAATAGCTGAGCAAACCACTCAGTATCAAACTGCTACAAGAAACTATAATAAGACCTTCACCACACGACTGCAGCGGTTCAAGAACGCGGCTCACCACCACCTTCTCAAGGGCAATTAGGGATGGGCAATAAATGCTGGCCTTGCCAGTGACACCCACATCCCAAGAATGAATTAAAAAAAATTACAGATTAAGGAACAGGTACACCTCTGAGTAAATTTACGTTCTGGTGTGCTACTGAGCCATACTGACCAAGTTCAATCACTTTTTTTTGTTAATTAGGCTGAATTCTGCAGTGGATGCTGGGATCAGGAAAGGAGAGGAAGCGGTGAGGGGGAATCATTCAGGAGTTCTGCTGCTGATTCAATCCAGTGACCCCCTCCTGAAAAGTGTGTGGGTGAATGTCAGAGAGGCTAGGACAGGGCATCAATGATGACATTCACTATCTAGACCCAGAACTGAAGATGGATAAATTATTGGGGTCTCTTTTTCTCTAATCCACTAACAAATGTGGCAAGGATTCTTGGGGTTGCCATTCCTATTTAAAAAAATTAAAGTAATTAGGCAGAAATACCTGCTTTTTGTTGAAATCAACGAACTGTCAACTAAGTTATGGGACACACATTTTTGAAATGGGAAAGTCCCGAGAATGCAATTTTGTTTAACAAAAAGATAATAGCAGCCAATCACGATGCACCTGTAACATTGAAGCTTTAATCAGCCTCAAGGGGCTAACTCTGTTAATCCAGCTGTAGAGCGTGCAATTTTTGTGAAAAATGGCTCAACAAAAGCTATCCAGTAGGCTTTGCATGTGCTCAGGCTAATAGCGACGGTCTTGACTTTCCTGCTCATTAAAAGGTTTGAAACATAGAAACATAGAAACATAGAATCTAGGAGCAGGAGTAGGCCATTCGGCCCGTCGAGCCTGCTCCGCCATTCAATACGATCATGGCTGATCATCCAAATCCAGTACCCTGTCCCTGCTTTAATCCCCACAGTACACATATCCCACCCTACCCCCATAACCCCACGTATTTAATTCCCCCTAACATATCCCATCCTATCCCCACATATTTAATCCCCCCTAACACTAAGGGTCAATTTATCATAGCCAAATCAACCTAACCCACACATTTTTGGACTGTGGGAGGAAACCGGAGCACCCGGAGGAAACCCACGCAGACACTGTAAAGCGAAAATACAGGTTATGACATTTTGAGTGTACAACACTTCATTGGAAACATCATAACCCCTCTTTGCTCTTTACAGATGCTGACTGACCCCCTCTGTACTTCTAGAACTGTCTGTTTTTATTTCAGATTTCCAGCATTTGCTGTTGTTACTTTTTATAACATAATAGTATTTGAGAGCCAACCAAACCATTGATATAACATTATAGCTGAGAATCATTTTTTAATTCTCTGTTACTCTTCTTTTCACAGGTCTGACCACCCATCTCAGCTCCCTATGGTCCCTCTTGTACAAACTACAATATGTGTTGTCCTTATTTTGCCAAATATTCAACACTTGCCATAAAGACCTGAGTCAACACACCAATGGACAGATTAGAGTATCTTTGGTGGAAAAAGATAGAGAAAATACAAGCCATTGGATTAAAGCCCTAGTGGCTCGTAATATGATTGTGAAATTAAAATTTATACATAAAACGAAACTGATGATGAAAACAGTTGGACTGTTAAACCCATAATACAGTATTGTGAAGAAAATATTTCATAAAAAACAATGAAATGTGTAAAAGTTGACAGTTTGACCATAACCACTGATATTCTTAACATTGTGTTAACATTGTATAAAATAATGTTCTACTCAGATGCAATGTATTTATTTATATTTCACTATCATTACAAACGAAATAAAAGTTTATCTATATATATGTGAAAAATTACATCTACAATAATGTATGAATCCGTCCCACCTTTTAACCACTCTGAAGCTTCTCCCTACTTCTCCCCTTATACAAAATCAATGGTCTTAACTCTGGCTCCATGCTCCTCCTCCTCAGGGCCTATGGGGCCCGTGCCCAGGAGCCCCGTGAACACAGCCCATCATAAACTGAAACAGTGTTGCCTGCCGGTTGTGTTAATTACAATGCACAGCAGGCAGTGACTGGAATTGGAGTGTGAGGAAACTTAACTGGACCAGCCACGTCAATACTGTGGCAAAAGAGCAGGTCAGAGGCTGGGTATTCTGCGACGAGTGTCTCACCTCCTGACTCCCTAAAGCCTTTCCACCGTCTACAAGGCACAAGTAAGGAATGTGATGGAATACTCTCCACTTGCCTGGATGAATGCAGCTGCAACAACACTCAAGAAGCTCGACATCATCCAGGACAAAGCAGCCTGTTTGATTGGTACCCCATCCATCACCTTAAACATTCACTCCCTCCACCACCGGCGTACCGTGGCTGCAGTGTACACCATCTACAAGATGCACTGCAGCAACTCGCCAAGGCTTCTTCGGCTGCACCTCCCAAACCCGCAACCTCTTCCACCTAGAAGGACAAGGGCAGCAGGCGCATGGGAACACCAGCACCTCCAAGCTCCCTTCCAAGTAACACACAATCCTGACTTAGAAGTATATCGCCGTTCCTTCATCGTCGCTGGGTCAAAATCCTGGAACTCCCTACCTAACAGCACTGTGGGAGTACCTTCACCACACGGACTGCAGTGGTTCGAGGCGGCGGCTAACCACTACCTTCTCAAGGGCAACTAGGGATGGGCAATAAATGCTGGCCTTGCCAGCGACGCCCACATCCCATAAACAAATTTTTAAAAAGTGGGGGGTTTAGTTAACTGACTGTGGTTACGCCTGCACTGTGTGGACCGCACATTGTCCCAGTGGCAGGAAGTCGTGGTCGAAGAAACCGGTGAACAGAGTGGGAAAAGTGGAAAATGCTGTTGGAGCCTCACAGCAGGGTGGGAAGGCGTGGTGGAAGAACTTGTAGAAGCCTCTGCAGCTCTTCACAAGGTTGGATATAGAAAGAAAGCAAGAAATAAAGAAAGACTTGCATTTCTGTAGCGCCTTTCACACCCACGGGACGTCCCAAAGCGCTTTACAATCAATGAAGTACTCTTTGAAGTGTAGTCACTGTTGTAATGTAGGAAACGTGGCAGTCAATTTGCCCACAGCAACCTCCCTCAAACAGCAATGTGATAATGACCAGATAATCTGTTTTTTAGTGATGTTGATTGAAGGATAAATATCGACCAAGACACTGGGGATAACTCCCCTGCTCCTCTTCAAAATAGTGCTGTGGGATCTTTTACGTTCACCTGAGAGAGCAGACGGAGCCTCAGTTTAACGTCTCATCCGAAAGATGGCACCTCCGACAGTGCAGCACTCACACTGGAGTGTCAGCCTAGATTTTTGTGCTCAAGTCTCTGGAGTGGGACTTGAACCCACAACCTTCTGACTCCGAGGCAAGTGTGCTACTAACTGAGCCACAGCTGATACATTTAATCTTTAATCGTTTTATTACACATTTGTGTTTTAATGGATGGGGGGAGGCTTTTGTGAAGTGGGGTGTTGTGTAAGGAGAGAAGGCTTCGAGAATTCTTAATGTGGCCTTGCTCCTCCTGTATTTGAGGACCCAGCTCATCTCAGGCCCAATGTTCAAAGACCTGTTGTGAAGAATGCAAGCACATGTGCAGTGGACCAAAGCCATGCTTATCATCCCATGCCCCCGATGCTGGCTCTAGCCACCGTGCGCTCTCCTGTTCTCTCCCTCTCTCCGCCCTATAGCTCTGGTCCCAGTAAGAGAATAACAAAATGAGAGTTACAGAGAGAAAAGGCTGAGTGTACCAGATAGAAAATCGTGGAGAAAAGGAAAGAGTAACAGGGAGCATCATAAAGCAGCTCTTCAACAGACCTCAATGCTGTGATAAGTTGAAGACCTGTTTTGTTCTGAATTATAAAAGATGCTATATTTTAACATTTTTCTTGTGTGTGTCTGGCCTATAAAGAAAGAAAGACTTGCATTTATATAGTGCCTTTCACGACCACCGGACGTCCCAAAGCGCCTTACAGCCAATGAAGTACTTTTTTTTTTGAAGTGTAGTCACTGTTGTAATGGAGGAAATATCAGTTTAAACTGGCTACTACACGGCTGGGAACAGCCAGCCTAGATGGAATACACATATTATCTGGACCAGGTCTCCCACCATCTATGGCAAATAGTTATATATATAGTTGTATAAATAGTGTGACTGAATTCCGGTGCTTCTCTGATGTATTTAATTAAATTTATGGAACAAAATCAAATAAAAGCTATGGGAGGTGAAAGCTTTCTTGCCTTATGGTTTACAACAGAATGGTGGAGACAAGGCAGGGTGTAATGAATAAATCAGGCTATTTGATTTGGCAAATAATCAGTTAAGGGATAGAGGATTAACAGTTAGTCATTCATGCTCTCTCTATCCACAAAGGTGCAATTGTTTGAAAACTCAATTACCGGGCTACGAGAAAGTGGCAGACCTAATGCTTTGGGATTGCTGGCCCACCAGGGGGTGTGAGTCTATTGCAGCAGATATCTCAGCCAGGGTATCTAATGGTGGTGTTGATTGACAGCTCCGTGCTTACAGCCCACCTGACAAAAGAAATAATTACTGGAACCGTCTCCCAATTCAGCAGTTCCCTTTTTGCTGGCCTGCCGTGTGGGTGGAGGTGAATAGAGGACTTTGTCTTTCTCAGGTGAAAGCGTTTTCATCAAGGACACAAGGGGGTAGAATTTCCGCAGGAGTTCCCTGATCTCCTACCATAACTTTGGTGGAAGACTGCCATTTGTCTGGGGTTTCCATCCATCTTCCGCCGAAGTTATGGCAGCAGATCAGGAAAACAGACTTAGAAGTTGTTTAAAGCAATCCAAAGAACTGCTAAAGCTTCTGGACTTTCATTCTTTTGAAAGAGACATGAGGTGTTATAAACTAATGAAATCTGCTGTATTTGTTCTTGATTCTGTTTAATTTTACTTCTAAATCAACTTGATTTCTACGCCTAGGCTTCTCCTACTCTGCAGTTCGGCAGAAACCCTATTTTGTGTGTAGATGGGATTTCCGCCAAACGTCTACCGAAGTTAGGGAGGAAATTGCTGACAACAGTTTATAGTCTGAGCTATAGGCCTCATTAATAACTCTGAGGTGGGAACAGAGCGGGGGGGGGGGGGGGGGGGGGGGGGATGCGTGGGGTTGAACAGGAAACCCAGTAGTAAGGGTTTCTCGCAGGTCCTGTTTTAAATTTTTTTCACCAGGTTTTCCGCCCGTCAGCCAGCCAGCTTGACAGCAGCCGGGGAGCAGATCGGAAGCATGTCCGACAAAGGGGAGTCAGACATCTAGGGGTCGGCAAGTAATCAGGGAAGCTTGGTGGGTCGGGAGGAGGCACTCCTCCTGGCCCACAAGCAGTGCTGGAAAAGCATTTACCTGATGGATCCGGCCCTTCCTGCCTCCCTTCAGCTGCCGAGTTTCCCGAGGCCTGGGAAACCCGCCCTGCAGGTGGTACAAATTAAAATTTTACTTAAAATGGAGGCACGCAGCCTGCTTAAAATATTTTAGTGACCGACCCGCCTCCTGAGAGCAGAATGGTCGCCCGCCCCCCGACTCGCCTCCTTTAAAACTGGAAGTGGGCATGTTAGGGTTGGGTTGCCCATTTTTTAAATTTTTAACCCCCCCCCCCCCACCTGCAACACCCTACCTGGGGTGGGGGGGGGGGTGTTAAAATTACCCCCATACAGTCTGTCAGAGGATTGTTGGTCAGTTGGTGAGATCAGGAGTTATGATGGTATTCTGTTTTATTTGCAGTGTGCACCTCGTCAATAAGAGTTCACGGTTGACCCTGTACCCACTAACCTAGATTGCAGGCTTCCCTGCCCCAGTGCTAGATAGAAACAGCACACCCGAAGTATGGGATCATCGAGATTTCCTGTCCTGGGTCATGGATTCTGCCAGCACTGAGGAAGGTCCTAGGTGGAGCCTGACATCTGGCAGCATAGGGATGGGTTCCTGGCATCTGGCAGTAAGGGGATCCAGGCATAGAATCATTGTCTGCCACCCCACACTCTGATCTCATATGATGTTCCTTCACATCCTACTGCTACCAGATTTTTCCACTTGACGCCAGTCTGCCTTCTGCGATTGTCCTTCTGCTCGCTGTTACCAGCTGCCCAATGGTAACAGAGCGTGAAGTCAGAGGAGAGATGGAGGCAGGGTAGGAGACAGCGACAAGTGGGGAGATCTGGGATCTGGCAGGTAGTGCAATAAGACGGGAGATGGGATGAGATGAGGGAGTAAAAAGGACAAAACAAGGAGGGGGGAATGAAATGGGGACATGAGACAGGGGTACAGTCAGGGAGATGAGATGGGACAGCGAATCTAGCAGATCTGGTGCAAGAAGAAATATCGGAGCTTAATGAGCACAAGACCAAATGGGGAACAGAATTGGGGTTTGACTGTTTTGTGGGGTATGGAACGGAAGACAATGGAGGCCAACAGCCTTTATCTTGTTAGAGCCCCACATTTGTCTGCTCCCCTCCTGCTCCCCTTCCTTAGGCGTAAGACATAAAAGATTCCTATTTCGAAGAAGAGCATGGAAGTTCTCCCTGGTGTCCTGGTCAATATTTATCCTTCAACCAACATCACTAAAACAGATTATCTGATCATTATCACATTGCTGTTTGTGGGATCTTGCTGTGCGCAATTTGGCTGCCATGTTTCCTACATTACAACAGTGACTACACTTCAAAAGTACTTCACTGGTTGTAACACACTTTGGGATGTCCTAAGGTCGTGAAAGACACTATATAAATGCAAATTCTTTCTTTCTGACTCCCCTTCTCCCTTAGCCCTGTCGTCTCCCCTCCCTGTTTCCAACCCTTTTGGTCCTATTTTCTCAACCTTGTCTCCACCCATTTTCCCCTTCCATCCATTTCACATAAGTCCCGTCCACACCCATCCTCTCCCCTACCCATCCTTCCCTCCTCTTCCTATTTCCCTTCATTTATCACCCCAAAGCCTCTACCCTAATGCTAAGTAGTTAAAAGCGCCTGTTAGCATATTAAGCCTTTTTACTTGCAAAGAACAAGTTTTGCAGCTTAGTGTAGGGAAACCAGTGAAGACAAGAAGATGTTGGAGGGTGGGGAGACATGGCAGGCAAAGTATGGTCCGGGGAAGTGGAGTGGCGGGATGAAGGCCCAAAAATAGTTGGGTGCGAAGGGTAGGTTTAGCCTGAGGCCTGAGAGTGCCAGTGAGAACTAGCAGCTATGGTGGGATCCATCAGAGGCTCCAGTGGCTGCAGGAATATTCAGGCATCCCATTAAAAATAATGGGGGTGAATCTTTGCAGGGTTTCCATGGCTCTTCGGGAAACCCCCGTGGAAATTCACCCCCAATTTATTTTTAAAATTGAAGTATAATTTCTTAACTTTTTTTCAAATAACCTTACTTGAAGGCTGTAAAATCTCAAACTGAGCCCCACAGTACCACCTAGGCAGCTGTGGTGCCTACTTTGGAAACTAAAGGCTAGGAGGTAGAATTTCCGCACAGGTTCCCCGATCTCCTGTCATAACTTTAGCGGAAGATTGGTGGAAACAAGAGACTGTTTCCACCGTTTCTCCGTGGTTTCCACCAATCTTCTGCCGAAGTTACAGCTGGAGATCAGAAGAACCTCCATGGAAATTACTGGTGTAGGTTTTCTGTTCAATGTTAAAGTATCACCAGTCAGAAAATCCAGGACCATGAGGCGGACTCAATCAGGGGAAAGTAAAATCAATAGAAAAACATTAATGTGACAGAAGCAATGTTACACAATATTGTGGCAGGAAAACTGATTACAGAAACGTTTAACATATTATAGACAAATAAGTTAAATTAGCAGACCATCCGTGATATTGCTCATGGTAAATCAGTTATATTTTTGCAAAAAAGAGTGATGCTGATACATGGAAGTGGAGCAAGGGTATATATCTCCAGTGAAAGAATTTTTAAGGTACCTCCTCAAAGATAGCAAATTAAGTGTTTTGTGATAAATAAATATGGTTATCACTTCAGGCTGATAAATAAATATGTGAAGGCTACTTAAGTAAATCTCCGCCAACAATATAGTGAAGCAGCCTTTCACTGTATTTTTTTATAGTAAAGGCTAAGAAATATATAAAACTTTAGTCTTTTAGAATCATAAAATGCTAGATAACAGAAACAGGCTGTTCAGCTCATCATGTCATTCTTATTTGCATCTTTCCTTCTTTATCACTGCAATAGTAGTTAAGTGTATTTAAGCAGAACCTAGAAGTAAAACTTATTGGGGGAAAAATTGGGTTGCTTTGCGCCTCCAGTTAGCGCTAGCGCGAACGGAGCACAAAGCAACTAGCGCCCGGGCACGGCGCCGCCCACGCCTCCTGCGAAATTCAGTGGGAGGTTAGCGGCGGTGCTAACCGGTAGCGCCCCAGTTGCGATCTTCGGGAGCACCCCTTGACTTACCGCCGGACACTATGTCCGATGGGGTCAGGGGGCCCTACCTGTGGCCGGGGAGGCGCAATTTAAAGGTGAGGTGCGGGGCGGCCATTTTTGTTGCTGGCCGCCTGCCAGCACCTGCCTGCGCTCCCGTCCCCCTGAACGCCCCCCGCCCCCGGCGGAGTGCCGGGTGCCGGGCTCTTTTGCCGGCACTCCCAATCCCGGGGGGGGGGGGGGGCCCAGCTGAGCCCGTTAAGAAGGGGAGGAAGGCCTGCAATACCGTGGCGCTGCGGCACGTAGCTCCGCGATATTGACTCGCAGCGCCCCAAGAGGGATGCGGGGCGCTTCGAGTAGTGCCCCGCTTTCCTCTTGGGGCGCAACCACTCAATTTCCGGCGCGGGGGCGCTAATTTTTCTGGGGCGCTAAAAGTATTGGATAATGGCATACTCCTATGAGTCTCCCAGTTGAGGGAAATGGCTGCAGGAACCCCCATGAACTCCATGCTGAGGCACAAGACTCTGATGGAAAACATTCTTGTGCATTTTAATTTTGCTGCAGGGACCTGAAGCATGCAGTAGGCCTCTTATGCCTGAGAAACAAGCACTATGCGGCCCAATTTAATCCCCAAAGTGTTTATTGGCTTTGATTTCTTTTCACATTTCAATTTAGAAAACAGATTTTTGTATCACCAATATTCATAGAGGGGTGATTTTCCTCCCAGTTTCTCCTGCTGTATCTTTTGTGGAAGTTTGGCAGCGGAGTGGGAGAAGCGCAGATAAATGTTATATACTAGCTGTATAATATGTTTGTTTCATATGGAGACCAGAGTTGGTTAACTATTGTAGATTTTCTATCAAAGTCTACGTGCACTTACTTTCTTCAGGAAGGTCATTATCTCGTTCTTCTTTTTCCATCTGTTGACACCAGGCGTCCATTCGCTCTTTTTCAGCATGAAGCAACTTCATAAACCACCGTCCGTCTCTTTGACACACTGACCTCTGGCCTGCTTCAACTTCAGTGTCTGATGTAGAGTCGATCCAGGGTTCAGGAGGTGGCAGAAAAGAAGGATCAAAATCTGAGTCAAAGTCATTCTCCTGCGCACAGGCCTGCAAATGGTTCCCCTCCACTCCAAGAATGGTAGCTGTGGATGTACTTGCATCTTTGGAGAACTGCCTTAGCAATGGACCTGAAGCCACTTCCTGGGGTTCTAATGAACCTTCTGAATTTTCCTGATCATCTAGATCTGCCTGCACTGCTGCTGTCACACTGTTTGACCGTGTAAATCTTCGAAAGCTACAGCAAAATACAAATAAAGTTATAACAAAACAGTTTAATATAGAGGTGATCTTTGTGGTGCTTGAATATATTATACTGCTAAAAGAGGAAAAAAACACTATAGCTGATAGTGGCAAACTGGTCGTAAGGCAGACCCAGTGGCTTAGTGCACTGTCAAGTTTGAGCTATACAAAATAGAAACATCCCAGGTTACCTGATTCTCAGCTGCGACAGTAGTAAGGTCTATTGGTCCATGTGCCCTCACGCTAGTGGGGGGCAAAAAAACAAAACAGCCAGACTTCCTGCTCCTGATTGTTATCCAGTGATAGCGTGTGGGTGCTGAGTGAAGACAGGGTCAGGCTCAGTTGTGATGCCTCCCCAGTGTGCCAACATTATCTTGGGGAGGGGGGAGTTATCTACCCTCCTCCACCAGTCTCAGATTTACTTTTCAGGATTTGGAGTTACAGTAAGCCGCCCTTCTGTGCACCAGTCCCACATATCCTCCTCAGTGTGGGGTGGGGTTTGAAACACCCTTCCTTCCACATGAACAGGATATCTTTCTTGGAGGGTGGAGGTGAGGCATTGAGCGGCACTTCTTTGAAGTGTGAAAATTTCAAAGTTGCATGCCGCGAAACAGCAAACACCAGGAGCAATGGGGGAACGTACAGATTCAGATGTGTTCGTTGTTCAGTGGCTCTGAGGCAGAAGACAGTAATGAATGGTAGTAAAAGTTCTGGGGGGTGGCTGGGTCACAAGCAATTTTACAGAAACTCTCATGTGCGGAGGGTTGAGCCTCTGAAATTGCTCAGTTGAAGGGGGAGGCCAGCGGTTTTCAGACATTGCTCAGCTGAGAGTGGGTGGCTGGAGGGGGGTGGTCACACAGCTTTGTGAAATAACTCAACCGGTGGGGGGTGATTGGCAAGCTCTCGGAAATCACTGCCATTGGGAGCGGGTTGGATAGCTCTCCGCAAAGGTTAAAGGGGAATTGCAGACATGTATTTCCACAGCATTGACAGGTTAGGGACGGAATGATTATTGGCCAGTAGTGGACATTTCCGTGGTGGGCCTCTTAATATGGATGTCCAGTCTGTTCCAGCAACTTGATTTAAAGGTAAGTAATCTCATTTTTTGGTGAAAAATGTTCATTATATATTTACCTTTTATCAGAATGTTCCACTTTGGAAAATACTTAACTTTGGCCCAGAGACACTGTGATATGGGCAAACAGATTCCAGGGCTTCAATCCAAAGGCTTTGTAATGCAATTTGTGGATGACACTCAACTAATGTTACATGACAGATATAAAATGTAAATCGGCCATTTACAGCACGTGTAACTGGTACTGACGGTAAACATTGACACTTTTAAAATGGGTTTACCCATTGTCAAAGCTTGACTTTGGAATTTTTAACGTATGTTGAGATGGAACGTTGCATTTTATATCTATATATATATATAAATAACAAAGCTTTATTAAAAAAACAATCAAAATTCAAATTTCTGCAACCTTTTGTGGATGAGGTACAATTCAATGAAAAAAGTCAACAGAAGTTTAAAATATATCAAACAGTAGAAATTCTAAATTCAAACATGCCTTCAAAATGTGCCAAAATATGTCTTTCACACAGACAAAGCAAACCACTTAAATTGAAAAACACACACATGCACAGAAATGTTCTGATAAAACAACAGTTATTAGAATCTATTAAAGTTAGTTTCTTTGGAACATAAAGGCAAGTGGTAATACACCCTGAAATTAAGATTATCGCACCATAATGTTATCAGAGTTACATGACTACAATTACTGCAAAATGGTTTTAAAGACAGTTATTACACTGGCTACGAATAACCAGCTGGAAGAGTATTCATTTAGAATGTGTTTCAGAAATAAAATGACCAAAAATAAAAGGAACAAAAGAATGAATGAACCGAAACCTTGATTTAACCCTCTGATGCTCAACATGTACAATTTTAGGGCTATTCAGATCTAGAGTAGGAAATCTGCTCATTACCAGGGAAATAAAATATAGATCCAGATGAATTCCCTCTTTGCACAGCACAGATTAAAGCTATATTCATATTAGTCTTCGGATACCCACCTCACAGATGGTGGAATTGTGTACATAAGCATAGGGTGGGGCTGGGGGTTAAGAAATGGATGGAATGGGGAGAGCACAGCTCACAGGAAAAAAAGAAACATGATGCGATACCTGCATCAGAAACTTTCTCATTTATCTTCCAGTTTATTTCTTATATGAATTTAAGTTACTTGGATCAAAATTTATAGCCACCATTAAAATTACATCAAATAGATTTAATAAAAATATTATATATATTATCAATATATAAATAGCACTGCATAGTGAGTAACTGAAATTCTGGCTGTTTCACTTTCAATGACCGTCACAACTCACTTGTAACCAACATGGTTTCCCTCACTCAGATTTCATGTACCTACTTAGAATTTTTCTTATATACACATAATAAAGAAAATGAAAAATTACATTCACATAGCAACTTATCATGTGTCTCAGAAATGACCCAAAGCACTTTGCAGACATTGAATTAATTTTGTTTATGTAGACAAATGTGGCAACTGTTTGTGCACAGCAAAGTTCGACAAACAGCAATGAGATGAATGTTAAATTGCAACCCCAAAACAATTTTATGTTACTCTGCATCACCTATGAACTCCTCACCATAAATATTCTCCTTGGTATGTCACTTTATTTTGATGGGGGACAGGATCTCAAAGACAGTTAGATGGGACCTACTACACACTTATACATTTATCTGCACTATAAATACCAACAAACCACTTGCTAGCACACATTCATCTGTCAGGATTGCAGAATGGACTGGACTTTGAACTTCACCACAATAGCTCCTGTGACATCTCAGTGAGAATATAGGCCATGTGGTGTGGTGAGTCATACAGATCAAAAAAGATCCTGGGGTGGGGGGAGCCAATCATCTCAGTCTAACTTCCCCCAAGATCTTTTTAAAGGAGTTAATCACTACAGCAATACAATGCTTTTGATGGCAGTCTATTCCCCACACCTCTGTGAAAGGAAACACTTCTAGTATCTAATCTCATTTTCTGCTGTATTTTAATACTTGTGTCCTCTAACTCTGTGCTCACAGTCAAATTAAATAATTGAATTTACCTATTCCCCCTGCACTTTAACGACCTACAATATGTCTGTTCTCAACCTTCTTTTCTCCAATGAAAGCAAGTTTAGCTCTTTGATCCCTGTTCATAACTTAGTAGAGAGGTCGCACAACACCAGGTTATAGTCCAACAGTTTTATTTGAAATCACAAGCTTTCGGAGCTATCGATTTGCTCCTTCCTCAGGTGAAGACTTCACCTGAGGAAGGAGCAAATCGATAGCTCCGAAAGCTTGTGATTTCAAATAAAACTGTTGGACTATAACCTGGTGTTGTGCGACCTCTCAATTTTGTCCACCCCAGTCCAACACCGGCATCTCCGCATCATAACTTAGTACCCACTTCACTTCTTTTACAAGCAGATATTCTGCTATCATTACTGATTTAGGAGCAGCAAAAACAGTCAGAACTATTATGATCTTGAATTCCTTTAAACAATGCAACTGGTGAAAACAATAGTCAGTGGCCTAGAAATTCGGTTCTGTAGCGCCCGTTGTTTGGGCGCAATGGGTGCCGAACTGGGTCCAAAATGGCTTCCAAGCAGTGCGCGCACACTTCTGGTGCGGGCCGCACCGGACGCCATCTAGGTGAAGGCAGTAGGGCGGCTGTTAGGAGCGTGTGCTAGAAGTATGTTAAGTAGGAAGATTGTGACATCAATCAGTGTGCAACGCTGATTTGATGCCAGCGCTGCTATTTTCGTCGTCATCGCTGGAGCTTACGCCCTCTCCTAACCTCGCACAGCTGAACATGTGTGCAGCAGCAGGAAGGACCCCCCCCACCACCAATATTTAAAGGGATCAACAACAACTTTCAGGTAACTTGCTTTTTGATTTCTACTGTGTAAATTTGTAGAACTGTTTGGAGCTTTCCAGAGTTATTTAAAGTTGGTGAGGTGACAGAAAGTGGTGCTGCAAGTGGAGAGGGCCTTGCTTCTGAATTCAAGGATTCTGGTCAGACCACTTGCTCCCAGTCATGGGTGCTCTAGTTATTATCCCCCTTGGCCTGCAGCATGACAGGGACTTGGAGAAATGGCAGCAAAGAAGAGGACAAGCTGCTCGCAGAAGGAGGAGGAAGAGGGGGAGAAGGGCTCTCAGCAGGAGCCTTACCCACCTAGGGTCTTCCGAGAGCAATTTTCTTAGCTCAACCTAACCCCGGAGCAGTGTCTGAGGCGTCTGTGATTTACGAAGGAGGTGCTCACAGAAATCTGCCACCTCTTGCAACCAGACTTGCAGCCTCACTCCAGGGCAAGGACAGCGCTGCCAGTGGCTGTGAGGTGAGCATGGTCTTGATTTTCTTCGTGTTGGGATCCTTCCAGGCTGGAGCAGGTGACAACTGTAACATCTTGCAGTTCGCTGTCCACTGCTGCATAAGAGAGGTGACAGATGCACTTTATGCCAGGAGAGGGGACTTCATTGTCTTCTCTCTGACCAGAGAGAAGCAGATGGAGCGTGCATGTGGCTTTGCCAGGATAGTGGACTTCCGCATGGTGCAGGGTGCCATTGACTACACATACGAGGCTTTGCGGGCACCGTATATAAATGCTGAGTTATACTGCAACCACAAAGGTTACCACTCGCTGAATATGCAGTTGGTGTGCGACCATGCTCAGCACATCATGATGGTGAATGTCCAGTATCCTGGCAGCAGTCATGATGGTTTTATTTTGTGCCAGTCCACTGCTCCCTCAGTCTTTGAGCCACCAAGACAAACCAGAGGGTACTGGACGACAAGAGCTACCCCTTGACCACCTGGCTCATGACTCCGCTCCACAACCCAACCACATGTGGCCAGCATGCGTACAACAAGAGCCATGCTGCCACATGAAACATCATAGAGCAGACCATCGGCGTCCTTAAAACAACGCTTTCCGCTGCCTGGACCACTGGGGAGGAGTCCGACAGTACTCACCGCAGCGAGTGTCCCGATTCCTCAATGTCTGCTGTATCCGCCACACCTGGCCAGCATGAGAGCACAGCCCTTGCCACCAGGGATACGGCCACCAGCTCAGGAGCAAGAGGAGGAGGAGAAAGAGGATGAGGAGGAGGATGAGGCGGAAGCAGAAGGAAGGAGGCAACCTAGAATGCCCCTTTATGGCCGGGATCGAATCATCTGCCTATAGTACGAATGAACGCAACCCCAATTCCCCATTCAACATTAGTCCCACACCTTACCTTCCCTCTGTTACTGACCATCACAGTGTCATCTTGGCCACAATGCTGAAATAAAAGCTACCACAAAGCAAACTTTCCAATTAAACTTTATCCATATATCCATCCAATATTACATCAAAAATTTAACTGATCACCCTTGTGCATTCCCTTAGTGAGTCTTGTGTGTGCGTTTGCCTATCCTAGTGCTCTTACACAGTGCTACTCCAGTGGCTGCAGCATTACTGGTGGAAGGCTGCTGACTTTCAGTGGGAGAGACTGCAGATGGCCTTGCAGGATGGCCTCAAGGAGTTCTAGGCCTAGTAGGCCCGGCTTTGGACTTCGCCACCTCAGCATTGGCGGCAGCAGTCTGGGCTGGCTAGCTGACAGGCAACTGCAAGGGCGGAGTGGCAGTGGTGGGAGGACGAATGCTGTCATCCTGAGAGAGGACAGTCGGGTCGTCTTCCATGGATCCATTGCCACTCCCTGGGGAAGCGCCTCAGCAATCCTAGTAATCCGCTGGAGTACAGACTGCTGTGAAATCTGCAAGCCCCTTACACCCAGCCATAGCAGCAGTCTGTGCTTGCATGACTTCAGTCTGAGCTTCCATTGCAGCTTGTGCTTGTGTTGCAATGGAAGCTAAAACTTCGGCCATCAGACGCAGCATGATGGTTGGGTCCACAAGTGCTTTAATGGATCTGTCCAGCCCTTCCACGATGGAAAGGATGGGCTCCAAGCTGTGCCCAAAGCCCTGTGCAAGGCTGGAGCTGGACTCCTCCATGCTCCTTAACATTGCTATCAGGCCTTCTGGCAGGCCTGCCAATGCACCAAGCATTTCACTGTGCATACCCATTAGCGTTCTTCTGTAGCCTGCCCCATCGAGGTTTTCATCTGAGTCCTGTGTAGCAGAAGTCATGGGCTACCCTTTCCACCTGTGCTGGCTGCAGGGAACTCGTGCCCGGTGTCTCACCACATGCAGATCCCACGTCTAACCTATCCTCTAAAGTATGCGGAGTGTCAGTATTTGAGCTGGTGGCTGGCAGTGTGAAATCGAGTGACGGTGTTTCTTCTTCTTCTTCTTCTCTTTCCTCTCCTTCTTGTTCTTCAACCACTGGCTGGGCAGGCTGCATTGCTTGGGGGTCTGAAATGAGAAAGGCACAAGGGTAGGGTTGTGGTGAGGGGAGGGGGAGAAAGCAAGAGCTGCATGCTTACACCATGTGCAGATTGTAAATCAGAAGAGATTGTGGGATAAGAGGGAAGTAGGATATGAGAAGGAGAATAACATATGAGGATACCGGCATCTTGTATTCCTTCAGACCCACCGCTGGCCACGGGCTCAGCCATGCCCCTGCCAAGAATGGCCAACACCGTCTCCTCCAAGGGTGGGGGGGTGGCGGGGAGAAAGGTGATGCAGGCGAGCCTGCCCCTGCCTGTTAAGGTCTGCTGTCGTCTGTTATGCGCCATCTTTTCCTGCAAGAGAAAGGGAAGTGTGCCAGTGATTGTGGTGTGATGTGCCCGTCATGGTTGAATAGCTGACAGTGTGTTCAAGATCTGAAATGTGGGTGTGAGTTTTGCAGCAGTGGTAAGTGTGTGTGGGTGAAGTGAAGCTATGAATGTGAGGTGTGAGTCGTGTTTGGTAGAGATTGTTGGTAGGTGAGTGATGGGGGTGTGGTGCATTGAGCAGTGTATGAGGCTAGTGGTGCAGATGGTGGGATATGGCATTTGAAGATGAATTCACTGACCTTGACCATGCGTGTAAGGTCATTAAAGTTCTTCCTGCATTGAGTCCAGGTCCTCGAGGCTATACTGCTGGCAAAGGATTAATTAGCAATCTTGTTATGCGAGGCCCCTTGGGGAGGAGCGATCATAATATGATAGAATTCTTCATTGAGATGGAGAGTGAAGTAGTTGACTCAGAGACTAGGGTCCTGAATATAAATAAAGGAAACTACGATGGTATGAGGCGTGAATTGGCTAGGATGGATTGGGGAATGTTACTTAAAGGGTTGACGGTGGATAGGCAATGGCAAACATTTAAAGATCGCATGGATGAACTACAGAATTTGTTCATCCCTGTTTGGCATAAAAATTAAAAAAAGGTGACTCAACCGTGGCCAAGAAGGGAAATTAGGGATAGCATAAGATCCAAGGAGAGGACATATAAATTGGCCAGAAAAAGCAGCAAACCTGAGGATTGGGAGCAGTTTAGGATTCAGCAAAGGAGGACAAAGGGATTAATTAAGAGGGGGGAAATAGAGTATGAGAGTAAGCTTGCAGGGAACATAAAAACTGACTGTAAAAGCTTCTATAGATATGTGAAGAGAAAAAGATTGGTGAAGTCAAGCGTAGGTGCCTTGCAGTCAGAATCAGGGGAATTTATAATGGGGAACAAAGAAATGGCAGACCAATTAAATACATACTTTGGTTCTGTCTTCACAAAGGAGGACACAAATAACCTCCCAGAGATGTCGGGGAACATAGCGTCTAATGAGAGGGAAGAACTGAATGAAATCAGTATTTGTAGGGAAATGGTGTTAGGGAAATTGACGGGATTGAAGGCCGATAAATCCCCAGGGCCTGATAATCTACATCCTAGGGTACTTAAGGAAGTGGCCCTAGAAATAGTAGATGCATTGCTGGTCATCTTCCAAAATTCTATAGACTCTGGAACAATTCCCATGGATTGGAGGGTAGCTAATGTAACCCCACTATTTAAAAAAGGTGGGTGAGAGAAAACAGGAATTATAGACCGGTAAGCCTGACATCGGTAGTGGGGAAAATGCTAGAGTCCATTATAAAAGATGTAATAGCAGAGCACTTGGAAAACAGTGACAGAATCAAACAAGTCAACATGGATTTACAAAAGGTAAATCATGCTTGACTAATCTACTGGAATTTTTTGAGGATGTAACTGGTAGAATAGATAAGGGAGAACCAGTGGATGTGGTGTATTTGGACTTTCAGAAGGCTTTCGATAAGGTCCCGCATAAGAGATTAGCGTGCAAAGTTAAAGCACATGGGATTGGGGGTAAGGTACTGACTTGGATAGAGAACTGGTTGGCAGACAGGAAGCAAAGAGTTGGAATAAACGGGTCTTTTTCCGAGTGGCAGGCAGTGACTAGTGGGGTACCGCAGGGATCGGTGCTAGGACCCCAGTTATTCACAATATATATTAATGATCTAGACGAGGGAACTAGATGTAATATCTCCAAGTTTGCAGACGACACAAAGCTGGGTGGGCATGTGTGTTGTGAGGAGGATGCAGAGAAACTCCAGGATGATTTGGACAAGTTGGGTGATTGGGCAGATGCATGGCAGATGCAGTATAATGTGGATAAATGCGAGGTTATCCACTTTGGTGGCAAAAACAGGAAGGCAGATTATTATCTGAACGGCAATAGATTGGGAAAAGGGGAAGTGCAACGAGACCTGGGTGTCCTTGTGCACCAGTCGTTGAAGGTAAGCATGCAGGTGCAGCAGGCGGTTAAGAAGGCAAATGGTATGTTGGCCTTCATAGCGAGAGGATTTGAGTACAGGAGCAAGGATGTCTTGCTGCAGTTGTACAGGGCCTTAGTGAGACCACACCTTGAGTATTGTGTGCAGTTTTGGTCGCCTTATCTGAGGAAGGATGTTCTTGCCATGGCGAAGATTCACCAGACTGATACCTGGGATGGCAGGAATGACGTATGAAGAGAGATTGGGACGATTGGGCTTGTATTCGCTAGAGTTTAGAAGAATGAGAGGGGATCTCATTGAAACTTATAAAATTCTAACAGGACTAGACAGACTAGATGCAGGAAGGATGTTCCCGATGGCGGGGGAGTCCAGAACCAGGGGTCACAGTCTAAGGATAAGGGGTAAGCCATTTAGGACTGAGATGAGGAGGAATTTCTTCACCCAGAGGGTGGTGAACCTGTGGAATTCTCTACCACAGAAGGCAGTTGAGGCCAATTCATTAAATATATTCAAGAAGGAGTTAGATATATTTCTTAAGGCTAAAGGGATCAAGGGATATGGAGAGAAAGCAGGGACAGGGTACTGAATTTGGATGATCAGCCATGATCTCATTAAATGGTGGAGCAGGCTCGAGGGGCCGAATGGCCTACTCCTGCTCCTATCTTCTATGTTTCTATGTTTGACCACATTAGCTATCTGCTCCCACTGTCTGTTGCCTGGAGGGCCTCGTGGCCCCCTGTGGAAAGAGCATCTCTTTCCTGGAGTTGACCTCCTGGACCAAGTTCTCCAGTGCTGCATCCAAGAACCTTGGAGCCCTTTCTTTGGCCTGTTGAGCCATTATTCAGTCTTCTTCTTTCTAACACTTGCCTCCAAAACTGGTTCCAGCACCTGTTGCAGGAGAAGACACCTCCCGTTTAAGAGGTGCAGATTGCCTTTAAGTTGTGCAGCCCAGCTTTAATTGGAGCTAGCCTTGCACGAACTTGGTGCCCCTGCTGAGCGTTCAGCTACTCAGCAGCGCGTTCAGCGCTGGGCTGAAAGCTACAATCATGCAAAGTAGCAGGCAGCACAAATTTTATGTGCTGCCTGCAGTCCTCTGAACGGGTACAGGTTCCTATCGCATCGCGATCCCCGCGCCCGTTTTCGGGGACTACCGAATTTATCAGCCAGTAACTGTTCAGACATCCTGTGACATGAAATGTTCATAAAGTGTTCCATGTAAAGTGGAATAAGATTTTATTTTCAGTATGTAGAAACTGCACTACTAATATTGTGCAAAATGTCCAATTTGTATTTTCTTCTAGGCAAATAAAGTATTTTTTAAGCAGCTTTAAGGATGGTGTAATTATGTGAGAACTTAAAAATACCTTTGGCTAACTGGAAATGTTTCATTGTAAACAAATTTTGTTAATAAGCAACTTTGTGGCTTAGCAGTAGAAGGTCACAATATCCATAATCTTTCACCCTGTAATTGAGCATGTTGTGAACAGTTAGATTTAACTCTTCCAGCATGGAGTTGGAAGCTCTAGATTCAGAACATGCTTTTTTTTAACTGCTTCTTTCAAATCAGATAGTGTTGTGAAAATTGAGATATTAACTGCATTAACAATAAGATAAGATTTAATAAGCTGAGTAGCCAAACAGGAAGGAAACAGTAATCATGCAGTTAAAATTCATGTTCAACTTTTTTATTAAAGGGACAACTATACACCAAATATGTTGCAGTACATTATAGTTAATTTAGTACAAAACCTTAGAGAATTAATCAATACAATGGCACATTTTGAGTACTGATGGTTTTTTGCAGTTTCAAAACATCTATATTGTTTTCAGTCACCACTTTCCTGTGTAGGATGATGCTTGCGCAGAATGGCTGACACATTTCACAAGATAAATATGGATGAGGTAGAGTGATGGAGGCAAACATTCTGGGATAATTTAATAAACAACTGGATGATGTGATGGGTTTTCCTGGATGGATGATGTGTGATGGGTCAAATGATCTTCCTCGTCCATACTTATCTTGTGATCGGGTACTGTCCAATAGTTTACCCGCAGAGCTATCAAGGAACATGTGGTGCTCAGAAGTTTGTACTGTAATCAAGAAGTTTGATTTCCTGTATGTGATTTAAGTTGTGTGGAACAAGACAGAAATGATTCAACTCACCACTTCTCCGTCTCCACTTGAACTCCTACTGACTGGAATTTGTTTGTATTCAAATCTGCTAAAACTGGCTGTTCAGGCCCATCAACCTAAGAGAAACAGAAAAAGATAAAGAATAATTTAGTCTGTCATTCTAATTCACTTACGCCCATGCTTTGTTAATATCTTAGTAACTAATTTTCACTATTTCAGAAACAGGTATCTGCTCTGTGCTTGACTGGGAACAGGAAAGAAAGTGTTGCCACGCCACAAACTCATTTGTAAAGTAATAAGCAAAGGAATACCTAATCAAAGGCATCATCTACCACAATTCATTCAATTGCATTCATTATAAATTAGTACACATAAATACGGAGTTAACAGCATCATCATCCTTCATGAATTTGTAAAAGAAACCTTCTGAAGTGATTGAACCACCATGGTTTTTACAAAAACTGAAAGCCTGTTAAGTACTGCAATAGAGTTTCAAATATGCCACAGAAAATCATGCTTCAGCAATTCATGAAGGAAAGGGCTAAATTACAGGTTTTATTTAACCCTGAGATTTCTGGTAGAACTACATTTTAGCAAATAGTGTAACAATCAAACTATATAGGTGCAACATATATACAATGGATCAGAAACCTTAAACAAACAAGTTAGCTTTAGGTCAATATTTACCAAATCAGTAAAACGTGACTTTGTGTAAGTAATTTCAACTACAAAGTAAATATCCCTGGTGCAAGTGATGATTATGACTTCACTCACATACAAAAGCAGGTTGCCTTGGAGTGAATCCAGAATTGTGTACATGGAGACCTGAAGTCAGTCTAAAGTATCCAGGCAGCAGAAAAGCTTACTGTGATGACGTGATATTTCAGATTGTTCAGGTCGTATTTAACTGAATACATGTGACAGAACTTTGAATGGATTAAAGAGACTCCACTTAGCACATCTAAACAGCGCTTTGGTCATTCATCATGAAAATTCGTGGCTGTGTTCACGTTATGTATGTAAGCAAATTTACATCTCAAACAAACAAACTGAGCTGGCACAAAAAGTGGCCTGAGTTCTTACACAGTTACTATGTGTAGTTGCAGGAACTGTGATTCAAGTGCAGGAGACTATAAGTTACATATCACAACAAGTCCAGGTTCCCCATAGACACCAACATCATGATGTTATACAAAACAGTTTGACATAGTTCAGATATACCATATTGAAACAAAAAGAAAAAAAAATCCTTAAACTAGCTGAGCAGCAAAGAAGCACTAAAATAGGTGGATACATTTACATCCGGTCGCTGCAGTCAGCCCGAAAAAATCAGGCCACTTTAAGAGCAAAGATCCAACATGGGCCACCTTTGCAGCATCCATTTTCATATGGTCTTTGGCGTCTGAAGCACTGTTGAGATGACACAGCCGCATAATGGGGCCTTGGCCTAAATTACACATTTTTCCTTTAATGAGCCTAGTACATGATTGGTGTGAAGGCTGTTAGTGCCACTGGCATTTCCACGTTGGATTATTACACGTCATGTGCACGGGGTACTAAGCAGGTCTTAAGCTTCAGGAATCTATAAGACAAGAAGATGGTGCCTGATGCTCAGCCATTATTAGTGCTGAAGGTCATGTTTACTGGCCCCATAACATCATTTAAAATGGAATTGCATAAAAATGTGAAAAATATTAAAGGGTATGGAGAAAGAGCAAGTCAATAGTATTAGAGTAAACAGCTCCAGTTGAACAGCTAGCACTGGGCCAAAATCCTGGAACTCTCTACCGAACAGCACTGTGGGAACACCTTCACCACACGGACTGCAGCGGTTCAAGAAGGCGGCTCACCAACTTCTCAATAGCAACTAGGGATGCCCACATCCTGAGAATAAATATTTTTTTAAAAACTTGCAAAGGCAAGATTGGCTGAATGGTTTCCTTCTGTACTGTAATTTCTATGATTTGTATTTAAACATAGGGCAAATTGTATTGATGTGAATGGGGATCACAGATAGGTCTACAACACTGCACCACAGTTCCTTGTTGGGAAACATGGCATCAGTGAATTTGCCTTTATATGCAAACACAGATTTGACATCTCTGCTGCATACAGGCTAGTTTTTCTGCATGATAGGTGAGAAATCAGGCCTTTATATCTTCAATATAACAACAGAAAACGCTGGAAAAACTCAGCAGGCCAGACAACATCCGTGGAGAGAGAAAGAGAGTTAATGTTTCAGGTCGATGACCTTTCGTCAGAACTGGAAAGAGCCGGAAATCAAATAGATTTAAGGCCAGGATAAAGCTGGGAAAAGGGGGAGGGGATAAAGGAACAAAAGGGGAGATAAAGAGACATTAAGAGATATGCAAGGCGAGAGGTGGTGTTAATGTGACAGGTTAAGGCTGAAAGAAGTGTGAAATCCACTGGCAGAATGAAGGACAGCTGCCAGCTTCTAGGAGGAAAAAAAAAGTAGGGGCGGGGGGGGGGCCGCCAAATAAAAGGGTGGATGAAAAAATAAAATATAAATGTGATTGGAGCTGAGGTTATGATCTAAAATTGTTGAACTCGATATTGAGTCCAGAGGGCTGTAGCGTGCCTAAACGAAAGATGAGGTGCTGTTCCTCGAGCTTACGCTGCGCTTCCGTGGAACAGTGTAATAGGCCGAGGACGGTTATATCTTCATTCAACTTTAGCCCCATTAACCATCTGACTATAAATTCACCATCAGCATAGACACTTTTACAGTGACGATGTGCTGTCAACAATTGTTGTCTGATAGCCCCACTATCTGATGCCAATAGGACCTCCATAGTCCTTTTGGTATCAGAGATTCACATTTGTGTGGGTCCTGCAAGCTACCATTAGGTTGCTACATGTCTCCAAATGTGTTCAGCCAGATTCTAATACCTTGTATCAATCAATCACAGGGCTCCAGAGTCCAATGTTCTTGATTTGCAGGAAGAAGGGAAGAGTGCTCATTTCCAGGAGTCCAACTTAAATCTAAAAGTACTTTACAACACTGCTGCTGGTGCAATTTACAGTATGCTGAAGTTTACTGGAGAGATTTTTATTACATGTCTTGAGGCAACAGAAGATGTCAGTGTGATGTGATGATGCCAAACATACTTTTCCTTCCTGGGTGCCTCTACAATGGAAGTAATGGTCTGATGCCCACCTGCAGATCCAAGAGTCTTGCGCTGAAGTCACTTCAAATGTAAACACAGCTCGCAATTTAAGAAAGGCGACATTATTAGGTTGGAAATTACTCTCACTGATGTTATAGTACAAATGCTTTAATGTACATATATTAAATTCCTCTCTCTACTGTTTTAATGGAGGTGTTAATCCATTTAAAATTAACATCGGCTGCAATAATTTCCAGTCTACAATTAATGTAAGTAGTAAGGGATACTCCACCTGTATTCCAACAGAAGAACATTTGTTTTTTCTCAATACATCCCCTTTCGATTCCTCTGCTGGCAGGATTCCTTTGTCATTTGCTGGTGTGCTGTCAATGTGCTGTTGACTGTTAGAAGGTCCGTGAATCTGTGCATTTGCAGCTTCAATAGCAGCATTTAAGGCTTTGACACTGTCCAAACTTTCTGTAGAGTTACTTAGTCCTGACTGGCTGTTTAGATTACCCCTCTGGGTGTGGCCATCCAAATATGCATCTTGAGCAGATTCTGTGCTGCTCTGGGCAGTGATCGAGATGAATGGTTTAATTGTGGTCCGTGGTGGAACTGGAGGAGGATTCTTCTTGTATGTTGTAATGCATGATGACACTGGTTAGACAGATAAAAACAAAACGTCAAATATTTCTTCCACGCCCCAGGTATTGGATGTACTATAAAACCCATAACCAGTTTTAGTGCTTAACTGTCAAATTTTAAAGTAAGTGTGATAAATTTAAAAGCAGCTACTGTCTTCATCAAAAAGCGCAAGTGAAAAAAAAAAGTCTTGCCAAACTATGCCAGGATGCATCGTCATGTCACTCACGTATGATGTAATTGTGACAAAAATGATGAACAGCTCTTCACCCTCCCCTAATAAAAACAGTCTGCCAAAATACTTTGTAGTTAAAATTGTTTCAGATGATTCTTTTTACCCGTAGTGCAAACAGAACACATAAGCTTGTAAAACAAGCGCTCTACTCGGAGCTCCAGCACGGCAAGAGAGCCCCAGGTGGGCAGAGGAAACGCTTCAAGGACACCCTCAAAGCCTCCTTGAAAAAGTGCAACATCCCCACTGACACCTGGGAATCCCTGGCCCAAGACCGCACAAAGTGGAGGAGAAGCATCCGGGAAGGCGTCGAATACCTCGAGTCTCTTCGCCGGGAGCAAGCGGAAGCCAAGCGCAAGGAGCGCACATCAACCCAAGCACCCCAGCCACCCGCCCCTTCAACCACCGTCTGCCCCACCTCTGACAGAGACTGTAGGTCCCGCATTGGACTCATCAGTCACCTGAGAACTCATTTTTAATGTGGAAGTAAGTCATCCTCGGTTCCGAGGGACTGCCTAAGAAGAAGATAAGCTTGTAAGTAAGTATGCAGTCTCCCATAATAAGAAAGCTAAAATTATTATTTGGAGTAATTTGCAAAACTTTCTCGATCATCTCACTCCTTAAGCTCCAACCTCAAACCTATAATACAACAACTGGCAGAAACAAGCAGGACCATACATGACGTCACAATGTGCAGCATGGTGCAGTGCATCAGTAAAGTGCCACTGAAAATCACTTAAAAAACTATGGATAAAGGTGTATTACATCTAAAATCTAAATCCTGTGAGCTGCAGGTGCCAAGTGGACACCCCACTTTAGCTTGTAGTTGTTAGGCTGCATGTAGACCAGGTTTTCCAGAGGCCAATCCAATCTTGCAGTGGAGGCCTCAAACAGGTGTCAGGCCCCTTACTTGCATATACAACAGGCCTAACACCCGTTTCAGGCGTGGGCACTGCCTGCTGATTTTTTGGTCTTTACCAATATGGCAGGCGGCACATTTCCGGCTTGTAATGAGCGTGTGCTGCCTACCCACCATATCGGAGGCTCAAGCAACCGTTTAGTGGCTGAATATCTAGGCCGCTCTCTTTTGAATCAGAGAAAACCGAGGCTTCATCTCCTGGTTTAGGTGGATGTAAAAAGATCGCATGGCAATATTTGAAGATCAGGGAATTCTCCTGGTGTCCTGAGTTTCTTCCCTCAGCCAGAAGCAGATTAACTGATCAGTCATCTCATTTCCTCTTTGTGGACCTTGCTGTGTACAAATTGGCTGATGTATCTACTTATATAAAAGTGACTGTGAGGTGCTTTAGGATATCATATAAATGAAAACTTATTTATGATAGGTGGGAGAAAGGGCACTGCTGCTGATATTATGAAAAAGCTCCACTAATTTTATTAAGACCACTGATGTCAAAATGCCTAGCTGCCCTTTGGCACAGCGATTCTGAAAACTTGTAAAAAATTTGAAAATCATAATTTTAGGAGCTTCTTCAATGGTTTCAGTGAGTTTATTCAACGGATAACTGAGCCTTACAGACCAAGAAGTCCCACGTTTGATCCTAGATTTGTGCTGACTTAGCTGAGCTCAAATAGGACAATGGTTTGGATGGTACAATTGACCTCATCACCTCTGGATGAGATGGGAAAACTGAGTAGGGTTCATGCTCCTGATCACTATCCTGTAACCCCTCCTGGAAGTGCACGAGTGTGAACAGGATTAGGTTCGGCTGTGATGCTCCCCATGGTTAATTAGCCTTGACACACTTGCTGTCTAGGCTCACATGTGAATGAATAATGACCACTTGAGTGAGGTATCAGAGGATGAACCTTTTTTGTGGAACTGTACCTCAACAAGGACGCAAAACTTTCAGGAAAGGAATGGGGAAAAACTGGTGAAAAGAGAGAAAAATGATTAATCCTGACCATCACTATGTTCTCTATTTGTAAGACAAATTAGGCTACTCCATATAACTATTAGCATCTACATTGTGCCTTATCATGTCCTCAGGATGTTTCAAGCACATTACCAACAATGAATTATTTTTTAGGTGTGGTCATTGTTATTATGTAGACAAATGTGGCAACCAAATCACACACAACAGGGTCCTATAAACAACAAATGAGATGAATGACCAGTTAATTTGTTTTTTGGTGGTACTGGTTACGAGATGAACGTTAGCCAGGACACCGGGAGAACTCCCTGTCCTTCTTCAAATAGTGCCATCTCATCGTTTATGTTCACCTGCACAGACAGATGGACTAAGTTTAATGGGCTGGAATTTGTGGTCCGGGTGACGGCGAACTGGCAGTGTTCGCCGTCATTCCGCCTTTGAAACTGACCGCAACGTCAGGATTTGGCCCATGCGCAGGCGGAAACCTGAAGTTGCGGTCTGTCATTCACTGCTTCTCCACAGGCTGTGCTGTGCCCCCCCCGCCCAACACAGCCGGGCCTCTTTAACACAGATGTGGTGAGCTACCTGCCCAGAATGGGCGTTCAGAGGCTGCCCAGCCGCCACTCAGTTAAGTAGTCATAGAATCATAGAAAGTTACAGCATGGAAGGAGGCCATTTCGGCCCATCGTGTCCGCGCCGGCCAACACAAGAGTTATCCAGCCTAATCCCACTTCCCAGCTCTTGGTCCGTAGCCCTACAGGTGAGAGCATCCCAAGTGCACATCCCACTAGTCGGGGGAACTCAGAAGTGTATCACGAACACAGAAGGGGTGGGGAAAGGGAGTAGCTGGGGCGGCACTCCTGCTCTTCCTGGCCCCACAAAAATAATTTTTTACACTTACCTGTGAACGCCGCCGCTTCTGGTGCGACAGGTTTTATTGAGCAGAGCAAGGGTGATGGACGCTCTGCCCAGTAGGCCATTAAAATGCCTTTTTGGCCCTATGTACATCACAGGACTCTGATTTGTGTGTATTAATGAGGCTCCCGCCAGGTGGAGGGAGTTAGAATTCTCTCTTTAGTGTCAGTAAACTGCTCCACTTTGATTTCCACGATTTGATATGGGCCAATTTGCATATGATCACGCAGAGATTTTTTTAAGGCAACTGTAGAGACTACCAGCACTCTCCTGCAGTGTTTCTTGCCAGATCTGTAGGGCGATGTTACGCTACTATGGAAGTTCTGGGAAAGTGGTGCTGTGTCCCGTTTATTTTTCCACAGCACAGGTGGAAAATTCAGCAACTGTTCATAAGGCAGCCATTTTAGATTTTCAAGTGCAGCCAACTGCAGGAGAATTGCTTATTTGCTGTCCGCTGCACTTTAGGAGTTTAAAGAGCCCGGTTAATACAATGTGAAATACTGAAGTAGATTATTGCAGTATTTACATGAGCAGCTCCATCTGATCACAGAGGAAAGGGCAGATATTTCTCCGGAGTTAGCATGCACAAATTGTCTAAAGCACAAATTTTACAACAAACATAAAAGGGTTGATTTTAACTTGTGACATGTTCAGGGCCGGGGGGAGGGGTGGGGGATAGGTGTGGTGGGAGGTAACCCCCCACGTATAGTTCAGCATGAGGCCCAGACCATTTTAACTCCCGGGCCTCATTTAATTGATGCAACACTGTTTCCTCCTGAAACTGGCAGGAGTGACGTCGGGTCTGGCGGCCTGGAATGGAAATTGGGTCAGGAGTTTGAGGATGCCGGGAACACATGGGATTTAGCTAAAATGGGGTTGCGGTGCTAATGATGTAATCGGGCCGCAGCTTTTGCACGTAAAGTAGGCCCCCGCCTGCCTGGGGCGGGTGGTTCTCCAGTGCCTGATCTAAGGTCAGTTAAGATGGTTGGAGGCAGGAACGCGGCGCAATGCCCCTGCCATCTTAACCCCCGCCCGCACCATTCCCGCTGTTCCGCTATGTGGGCAGGGTTAAAAGTGACCCTATAGATACTGACTTAAGGGACTCTATCCACGTGCTGAAAATGAGAACCATACCTGATCATGCTGGCCACACACAGACATGGCTGTGTGTTATTCAATAAAACATACAAAGCCTCAATTCGTTTCTAGGTCCCAGAGCTAGATTGAACAGCTGCAGTCTGAGACAAGTTATTACAGGTCTTTGTATTGTGTGAGCTGTTACTCCCTTCAGATAAGCTCAGACATTAAAAGCAACATGTCAGTAAACCACCCCAGGCTTTTTATAACTAGAAACCATGTGGGCTGCCTCGCCCTGCTTAAAACAAACCTGCACACTTACAACCCTGTCAAATTCCCCTTATTCCCAGTGACAGCTAATGCTGGTGTACGTCTTGTGTACGTGGGTGTATGTGTAAGAAAAGTAAACCGTTCTGCATTCCTCACTGGAAAAAATAACCTCATCTCAATTAATTTCAGTTGGTTTGAAATCAATGCCACATTTCCCTTCCCCCATCAAAAACAAAACACACAAAAATACCTCACTGTTTCTAATGGTCTGATCTTGGCAATACTGCACTTAGACAGGTTTATAAAGTGTTCCATAATATTAAGTATCCAGTGGCTTGGAGGAGCAGTTCCCTTAAATTACAGTACTATTGATGTGGCTTATTTTCTACACATTATACGGGACAAAGGATTATTCGTGATAACAAATGGTTGTTTGCAGCAATGATACGTTTTTGTTCCCTACTTGAGCCAATGACAGATGTTAGTACCTAGTCAATAAGAAGACACAAGCAACAAACACCAGCTATTGCTCCCACTAGGTAATGGGAAAATCCACAAACAAGACCCAAGAGATGATTTAGGATCAAGAAGTTATTTTCTAATCTGTCTCAATTCAGTAACACTTGCATATTAATCTCTATGCTTCTCATCACATAAATTCAGCTGCCCATCCACACTTTTCTTTATGCAAAAAGTATACTTGTCTGAAAATGCACAGGCCTGCCAACCCGCTTTATAACGGGGCAAAAATTGGGGGAGGATTTTAAAAAACACCTCTAAAAAAAATTCTATTTCCTTTTCATAGATTGATGTTCCCATTAACTCCTAATTATAGTAATTGCTGTATCAGTTAAACTACCAAAAAAGTTTCCTGAGGACAACCTGAAGCAGGCAATCGGCTTTTCCTTAGCTGCACTTTTCCAAGTTGACTTGTTTGTTCACCAGACAAAGGCTGGAATATAGACAGATGGGCCTGGCTATGCTCCAAAGCAACAGAAATGGGTAAGTCAAACCCATGTGGATTCTGGTTTCGCACTTGAAGCAAGGCTCTAAAGTGATACTGTAGAAGATCTGAATGCCCTATGCTTTAATTACAGTCAAGCATCAAGTAACTTGAACTTTGTTTCTCACTCTGTGCAAACATAAAGCTGCTGTGAACTCCAATAGGATAGTATAATATACGCAGACATGCAGAGAGTTTTATTTATTTTGACCTCTAAGTTCTCTTTTAATTTTCTTCTAACATCTGTTAGAAAATCGCTATGGTGATTTTGCAGTGCCAATCCTACTAAACGACGCAGCGATGCATTTTAACAACGGCCTTTTTAACAACAGGGTGCAGCCACAGACACCTGTAACAAGGCCAGGCATTTCAAGAATTTGACTTGGGTGGCTTCTCGGAGCACAGAAAGATGTGCAGAATTTGTATCAATGATTTCCCATGGTATGCTCCAGCAGTTAAGAGGAGAAACAGTAAAGCTTTTCTTCGGTTTCTGTTTGTTTTCTGCCAGACGCACAGCACAACTTTGAAACGCCAGTGACCCTCAACTTCCAGACAGCCTTGACGGCAAGCACCAAAGTTGACAAATTACACAAGAAAGTATTCGCACTACCACTCCCACTGTTGAGTCACAGAGCAGGAAATAACTTGGGGGTAGAAAGTCAGGATTTGTTTTCAAAATCTTCAATGGTCTGCTACCCACATGATCTCAGAATTGCAGGTGGTGGAAAAAAATTCCTATTCCTGCATTGTACAGTAGTTTGTAACAGATACCAAGCGGATCAACCATTATGGTGTTGTTTAGCAACCTTGTCATAGAATTTCCCCCTCCCATTTTATAGGCATTTTATCAACTCACTTCACTAATCCGCAAATGGTTGTTTGTAGAACAAACATCAAGGGAGCCGCTACTGCTGGAGGATAGGCTTTACAGCTGCCTTTGAAACACATCAATTACTCAGCCATGAGGCAAGTAACAAAAAACAGCTGCATTACAATTAAAAATGGCCCTACTAAAGGCAAGGTAAATGCTTAACAAAAGTGCCTTTTGTTTTGACTTATTACAGAAAGTAATAAAAATTCTCCTTAAATAATTTTTATAGAGTACACTAACCCATTTTACTTTAAAGTGTGAATTTATATGCAATGTACTGTACACAGCACTTTTAAACAAATTGTAGTGGGTCCCATAAGTAATCACCTACTATACCTCAGAAAAGACAATTTGTAGTGTCTCACGAGGCAGTAAGATATTGCTAGCTGGAGACGACATTGGCCTGGAATTTGCAGGTCAGTGGCGAAGTGAAGGCGTTCGCCGCTGGCCCCAAAGTATGCTTCGGACAAGGATCTTGTCGAGAACTTCAGGTTTTCCGACATTCAATTCAAATCAACGAAGTATAGTGGGGATTCCCTTGTGCGAACTGCTGTGACGTCAACAAGCTGTCTAAGCAGCCAATCAAAACGCAGAATTCTCACAGACAGCGAACAAGGAAGTGAGTAAGCTCTTAAAATTATAATTTTTAAAAAGTGTTAGAGAGAGCAGAACAAAGATTGGGGCTCTCACATGGGGAAAAGGCAAACCTGAAATAAAGATGGACAAACTTTTAAAAAACATTAATTTTTTAAATAAGTTTCTCTATTATCTTATAGACTTATAACTCATTTCAGACAGCTGTTATTTTAGTTGATGTAAGCTTAATATTACATACTTCTTTTTATGGTTTTACAGTTTTTCATTTTTGCCACAAGGTGTCATGACTGACAGCAATGGATGGTTGGCTGTAGAGATGATGTCATTACATGTAAAACTGTAAACTTGAGTCCCAATTTTAACTCGGGGCATGAGTGTGCTGTGTGGAGGATGGGGCGAGTGACAAGCACGCATGATGGTGCCACGCAAGGCCCCGAGAGATTTTAACTCCTGGGCCTCATTACCATGTTGGAGATAAGACTCCTGCCCCAACTCTGTGGGAATCACTACCTGGTCGGCAGGATTTTGGGCTCTCCACAATCACTAATGTCAGCAATAAACATTGAGTGCACCGATAGCGTCCTTCCTTTATAAGCAGGTCCTGTGATGTCTAATCCCTGAGGCTCTGTAGTTCAGGACAAACACAATTTCTGCTTCTTTTTTTTGCCATACTTCTGCTCATTCATGCTTCGTGATTCACTGTTGCACTCTCCTGAACCGATTGCCTAGATCTCCTGAGGTAGATGTAACTGAGCTGGTGCTTGCTATGGGTGAAGTGCTTGATCTAGGGTGCTGTGAGATGCTGGCCATCTCGGACAGTCCAGGCTGGTTCTTGGAGGCCATCTACAGTAACAGAAGAGGGACGTAAGTGAGAATGTTGGCTGCAATGCACCCCATCAAATAGTGCTTACATTGCGAGAGTTTGTATCAAGATGGAGTGCATGCATGTGAGCGAGCGGGGAAAGAATAACTGATAAAAGATGATACTAGCCTTCAGCTTCAGGGTGGTTTCCAGATTTTACCTTTGTCCAATCCCTCAAATTTCTTCAGAACCAGAATGTCCGGCAAGACCTGTTCAAAGGAACTTAAGGCTATAAAATTACAAGCTCTTCTGTTCAGTTTTGTTCCCGTCTGTTATGTGTCACCTTATCTGGCAAGCAGACAAATAGTGTTGAAATGTTGGGAGCTTGAAGAGGAGAAGGAGAGACCCAAGTGTTATGCACCTAGGTTATGTTGCAAGCTTGCTTTGTGCAAATGCAGAATAGTTTCCATTTTAAATGATAGTAAAGGGGTGCCCTGCTGCATTATGTGAATGTGCTTTGATAAAGCTTCACATGCACATATTGCAATAGGGCACCTGGGACCTAGAATGTAGCCTTAGTCATGGTGTAACACATTAATAGGAAATAGTGGCATGCATACTTTGCCAAACCAGTTCATATGAAAAAAGATTAGCTTGCCCTACATTGATAGAATTCTTAAGTGTTTTAAACTTGTTCCTCTATTGTTGCCTTGTCCTTGGGGTGTTCCACACTCATATACCACTTCCTCCCAAGCTGAACATACTTCTCATGTGGAGAGGGTACCCCTGGAGAAGCAAACAGGGAAACCCTCCTTTCCTGCAATACTTGGAAAAGCATCTCCAATGCAACATCTGTAAAGGGACATATTCTGTGACATTCTGCAGCTGTCTCTGGAGTGGGGCTTGAACCCACAATATTATAACTCAGAGATAGGAGCGCTACCAACTGAGCCAAGTGTTCCTTATGGACGAAAAGAGGGAGAAAGGAACATTTTAGGAGAGGCAATTGAAAGCCTGATTGAAAAGAAATGTTTAAGAAGGCTTTGTAGGTAGAAAGACAGGTGGAGGGGTTTAGGGAGGAGTTCCAGAGGATAGGGCTGAGGCACCTGAAGACTCTGCCACCAATCATTGAACAGAGTGAGAGGGGTGCACAGAAGGCCAGAGTCAGAGGATCAAAGGAATGAGAGGGGAGGTGAGGCTGGTAGATGTTGTGGTGGTATGGTGGGGTGTGACCATTGAGGGATCTGTAGAAAAGAAAGAAGATTTTAAATTCATCGTTTTGGGGGAGATTGAGCTTGGGTAGGTCAGTGAGAATAGGAGTGATGGGTGAGCAGGACTTAGTGTGGGACAGATGCCAGCAGTGGAGTTTTAGACGAGTTGGAGTTTACAGAAGATGGAGGTCAGTGAGCAGGGCACCAGAATAATTAAGTCTAAAAGTGGTATGGATTGCTGTCTATGTGGGTCTAACACACTTTCCCTTGATGTTATATTTGTATCTCTGTCTTTTTTCTCATTCTTTATCTTTCTCAGCTTCTACAAGACAAATTGGTAGAATTTCCATTTAAATAATGAACATATGGATATATGAACATACAATAAATAATCCAGTCAGCAAAGTTGCTGTGGCAATGGTTGTGAGCCCTACAGCAAAGTTTTTCTGGTAAATATTCACACATATATACAAATGTTATTGTACCTGATCACAGTCCTGAATATTTTTCTCTACCAGTCACTACCAAGTATGATACCAGCTGAGCTGTTGAGAGAGTTTGCATTTAACCTTGGTTTTGCATTTCTGTGGGAAAGAAATGTTCTGAGACATGGACTAAAGGCTTTCTCACTTGTTACTGAGTGAGATAGTAGGGTAGAAATTCTGATCAATGTAGTTCATGTGTGAACACTTAACACTCTCATACATGCCTATGTGCACTATTTTTACACAACTGGACAGAATTTATACCCGAGTGTTTGATCGTCACTACCTTTTCCAGCTCTTGTCATATGTATAGACAGATATGACTGGATAATTCAAATTATTTTTGCACTTTTTCAATGTTGCCATTTTAATTACACTGGTTCATTCAAATAACTGGATAATTCAAATGGTTTTTGTGCAAAAATTACTTTAAATTATTAGGCTGTTGATGAAATGCTTGAATTACTGTCTTCTGCATCCAGTTTTGGTAACTGCCTATGAGATCAGAGATGTCTCTGGGCAAACTTTCCATTATTTTAATTTTTTCCCTCCCCAGTAACTTTAAAAAGCTACAGAGGAAATATCAGTGAGGGCTGGATTTTGATACTGGGGCGGGTTGGGGTCGTGTCATCCACTTTTCATGTTATCCACCCGACTGCAATTGGATGTGGGAGATGGATGCAATTTTCACCTAATTGGGCAATTGAGTTCCAGCATGTGGGAACCCATGAACCAATTAGTGTTTTCAGTCTGAAAGTCACCTCTGATGATGTCATCATTGCTGCTGCATTGAAGGTCTTCAAACACTGCCTGGCCTTTGCTGTGAGAGGACCTGCAAAATGAGCAGCAGCAGTCCTAAGTCTGCGCCCAGATATTTTTACACCACCACTCCCAGATATGTCTCCTCTCCATCCATCCATATATACATCCATCCCCATAGCTAGCTAGCTAGCCAGCCAGCGTCAACTATCCATATCCAAATGTGCTCCCGCCAGGTTTCACAAGCGTGGTTCAGAACAGGCGTGCTTCACGTATAACAAGGGTTAAAATCACAAAGGCCTTTCAAAATGGCATTATAGAGCCAATTTAGTGCTTGTTAAGGGCCTTAACAACCTATCCCGCCTCTTAAAGGCGGGACGGAGTCGGGACCAGCAGACACGATTTAATGAAAATTGCATGGAGGCGGGATGGAGGCGGACTTGTGCCCACCCGCCAGTTTTCGCAATTTTAACCCCCCACACGCCTCCAAACCCGCCTCCACGGGTCAATGAAAATCTAGCCCTTTAGTGTTTATACCAGTAAAGGCTGGTAAAACCATTGTTCCACTGTGATGGGGAGGAACAGAAGGACTTTTGGACCTGTTAGGTAGATAGTGGCTATCACTGTCGCTGCTGTCTAAAGAGGTTGCAAAATTAAATGTGAAGCTGTACCTGGTACTTTTAACTTTTGGAAACTCACTATTAGTTGGCTTTTCTTGATACTGCCCATTTATAGAGGCACAAAAGAACCATATCATGCACTCCTTTGGATCCAAGATGATTAAATGGCGAAGCAGCATGAATGGAAAATACTGTCATTTGACCTGTGCTTTGACACATTGGGCGAGATTCTCCCGCCCCTCTGACCCTACCCAAGCCCTAGCCCATTTCCTTGGTCGAGGATTATTATTGATGCAAGGCAGGCTCCCGAAGGTATTCCCAAGAGGGAGCCCCGACAGTGCCGACCACACAATCTCGGTAGTGCTGCAATGGGGCCACCCCTGCACCACGAGAAGAGATTAAAAAAAAAGACTTGCATTTATATAGTGCCATTCACGATCTCAGGACGTCCCAATGCGCTTTACAGCCAATGAAGAGATGGCTGGGCATTTAAAGAAGCAAAAGAGCACCGAAAATCAACGGAACCTCAGCCTTAAAGGCCGTGCCAGAGACCAAGACGCTCACAGCTAAGTGAATGGAGGCCTATACTAGGCCTTCTCCTTACATTCCTTGAGCTTTGGATCACTACTGGCACTATACTAGGTCTACATGGAGGTCTGAGGAAGCAGCAGTAACTGGGGCAGGCGGGAAGGAAATGGGCAGGGGACGGTGCCAATGGGGGCAGCGCAGGAAAACAGGGTTGGAGTGGTGAGGCGGCAGTATGCTTTACTGCCAGAAGTTTGCCTCATCCTCCGCCACAATACTGCCGCATTTCAGGCAGGATCACAGAGGAAGATCCAGCCCATTGTTTTTCAGCAATCCAGGTTGGCAGGCTGTAACTAGTCGGTGCCGCAAGGATCAGTGCTGGGGCCTCAGCTATTCACAATCTATATTAAAGACTTAGATGAAGGGACTGAGTGTAATGTATCCAAGTTTGATGACAATACAAAGCTAGGTGGGAAAGTAAGCTGTGAGGATGTATGTCAGGTGAATTCTTCAAGGGAGAACCAGACCAAATACGATAAGTTGAGAGGGGAAGTGAAGATGAAAATAAGATTGGCAAAGAGAGAATATGAGAGTAGAATGGCGGTTAACATAAAAGGGAACCCAAAAATCTTCTACCGGCATGTAAACAGTAAGCGGGTAGTAAGAAGCGGGGTGGGGCCTATTAGGGACAAAGAAGGTGATATATGCTTAGAGGCGCAGGGCAAGGCTAGAATACTCAACGAGTACTTTTTATCGGTGTTTACTAAGGAGGTGGATGCTGACAAAATATTGGTAGAAGTGGAAAAGGTAGAAGCAATGAAAGGGGTGAAAATTGATAGACAGGATGTACTAGAAAGGCTGGGTATGCTTAGAGTGGATAAGTCGCCTGGTCCAGATGGCTTGCAACCCAGGTTGCTAAGGGAATTGGGGGAGGAGATAGCGGAAGAGCTTGCCATAATTTTCCAATCTTCCCTAGATGTGGGGGAGGTGCCTGAGGATTGGAAAGTGGCAAATGTGACACCATTGTTCAAGAAAGGGTGCAAGGACAATCCTAGTAACTACAGGCTGGTCAGTTTAACATCAGTGGTAGGTAAAGTTTTAGAAACAATAATCAAGGGAAAAATTAACGGGCACTTGGAGAGGTTTAAGCTAATTATGGAGAGCCAACACAAATTTGTAAAAGGCAGATCGTGTTTGACTAATCTAATTGAATTTTTTGATGAAGTAACAGGGAGGACTGATGAAGGGAATGCAATGGATGTTGTCTACATGGATTTTAGGAAGGCATTTGACAAAGTGCCACATAGAAGGCTGGTTAACAAAATTGAGGCTCATGGAATAGGTGGGTCAGTGGCAGCTTGGATAAGGAATTGGCTTAAGGACAGAAAACAGTGAGTTGTGGTAAATGGCTGTTTTTCAGACTGGAGAATGGTAGACAGTGGTGTTCCCCAAGGGTCTGTGCTGGGGCCAATTCCTTTTTTGATATATATAAATGACCTGGATATTGGAATACAGAGTAGAATTTCTAAATTTGCCGATGACACCAAACTTGGGGGTGTGGCAAACAGTGAGGATGATACCAATCGACTGCAGCAGGACATAGAAAGGCTAGCAGAATGGGCAAGACAAGTGGCAGATGGAATTTAATACAGAGAAGTGTGAGGTGATGCATTTTGACAGAAGGAACAGGGAGAGGCAATATACACTTAATGGTACAGTTTTAAAGAGTAGGCAGGGACAGAGGGACCTGGGAGTTAATGTGCATAGGTCCCTGAAGGTGGCAGGACATATTGAGAGAGTGGTTAGCAAAGCATATGGGATCTTGGGCTTCATAAACAGAGGTGTTGAGTACAAAAGTAGAGAAGTTATGCTGAACCTTTATAAAGCGCTGGTTAGGCCACAACTGGAGTATTGCGTCCAGTTCTGGTCACCACACTTTAGGAAGGATGTGAAGGCACTTGAGAGGGTGCAGAGGAGATTTACCAGAATGGTTCCGGGAAAAGGGGATCTTAGCTACAAGGACAGGTTGGAGAAGCTGGATTTGTTTTCATTAGAGCAAAGGAGGTTGAGAGGTGACTTGATAGAGGTGTACAAGATTATGACGGGTTTGGATAGCTAGACGGGGAAAGGCTGTTCCCACGAGTTGATGGTACAAGGACTAGGGGACACAGATTTAAGGTATTGGGTAAGAGATACAGGGGGGACGTGAGGAAAGACTTTTTTATGCAGCGAGTGGTGAGGACCTGGAACTTGCTGCCGAGGAAGTGGTGGAAGCGGAGACACTCGGGGAAAAATTCGGTTGATTAGCGCCTCCGGGCGCTAACAGGGCACAAAGCAACTAGCCCAGGCGCGGCGATGTTTGCGCCACTCGTGAAATTGACCAGACATTTTGCGGCGCTGCTAAACACTCCCGCCACTATCTCCTGCGCCCGCAGATCATGACGTCAGTCGAGCATGCAACGCCCCAGTAGTGCCCCGGATCGGATATTGAGTGGCGCCCCCTGCCTTTCCGCCTGCCGCTAGCAACGACAGGTAGAGGGGAACATTTTGCAGTCGGGAAGGGACTGGGGGAGTGCTATTTAAAGGCGGCCGCTTCCTACCTTTTTTTGTCGGCGACATTTTTGCACCACGCATTCTGAGAGAGAGAGACTTCTGGAGAGATACAACGCTATGTGAAGGAGTTTTGGGTACTGAGCAGCACTTTGCAGGTTCATTTTGATTTGACCTTCCTTGCGTCGATTTAGAAGACTATGGGGGCTGCACTCCGAGCTCTTTCCCTGGGCCTCTCCATTGTTCTTTCCAGCAGAATTGATGTACAGGTCTCTCCAGGTTGAGATTCAAGGCTGCAATGAGCAGGGTGTGGCTGGAGAGCAAGATCGACCCTCCCCTTTAAGAACTGGCCGGCGCCAGTGTGTCTGTGTTCCATTGCTCACTGACATCACATGAGCTTCGCTAGTGCTCTGAGGCAGCGCCTGATTTAGCGCTCAAATCACCTCCAGGAGCGATAGAAGCCAAGTTTGCAGTCGGAGGCGATAATTAGCGGCAGGCGCTAAACTTTGCGCCCCAAAGGGGGCGATACTGAATTTCTCCCCCTCAAATTTTTCAAGCGGAGACTGGATAGGCACTTGAGGGAAATAAACTTGCAGGGCTACGGGGATAGAGCGGGGGAATGGGACTGACTGGATTGCTCTACAGAGAGCCTGCACGGACTCGATGGGCCGAATGGCCTCCTTCTGTGCCGTTATGACTCTATGACACAAAAAAGCTGCAAAGGGATAGAGACAGGTTAAGTGAGTAGGCAATAAGGTGGCAGATGGAGTATAATGTGGGGAAATGTGAGGTTATTCACTTTGGTAGGAAGAATAGAAAAACAGAATATTTTTTAAATGGTGAGAAACTATTAAATGTTGGTGTTCAGAGAGATGTAGGTGTCCTCATACAGGTAACACAGAGAGTTAGCATGCAGGTACAGCAAGCAATTAGGAAGTCAAATGGCATGTCGGCCTTTATTGCAAGGGGGTTGGAGTACAAGAGCAAGGAAGTCTGGCTACAATTGTACAGGGCTTTGGTGAGATCACACCTGGAGTACTGTGCACAGTTTTGGTCTCCTTATCTGAGGAAGGATATACTTGGCTTAGAGACAGGGCAATGAAGGTTCACTAGATTGATTCCTGGGATGAGAGGGCTGTCTTATGAGGAGAGATTGAGTAGACTGAGCCTATACTTTCTGGAGTTGAGAAGAATGAGAGGTGATCTCATTGAAACATACAAGATTCTGAGGGGGATTGACAGGGTAGATGCTGAGAGGTTGTTTCCCCTGGCTGGAGAGTCTAGTACTAGGGGGCATAGTCTCAGGATAAGGGGTCGGCCATTTAAGACTGAGATGAGGAGGAATTTCTTCACTCAGAGGGTTGTGAATCTTTGGAATTCTCTACCCCAGAGGGCTGTGGATGCTGAGTCGTTGAGTATATTCAAGGCTGAGATAGATAGATTTTTGCACTCTAGGGGAATCAAGGGATATGGAGATCGGGCGGGAAAGTGAAGTTGATGTCGAAGATCAGCCATGATCTTAGTGAATGGTGGAGCAGGCTCGAGGGGCCTATGCCCTACTCCTGCTCCTTTCTTATGTTCTGACCCCTCCCCAATATTTGACAATAACACAATCGGTAAGCAGTAAGAGAGAAATAAAAATCTGACAACTATCACTGCAGCACTCAAGCAACTCAAGGTAGAAAATGATGATTAAGTGTCATTCAATATGTTCCTTTTGATGGGAGATGAGAAATTCGAAACCTTATTCAGAGCTTTGTTGAGTCAGTACAGTAAAAAAGAATCATAGTACAATGTCTCTGATAGGAGCTGGACATAAAACACCTCAAGAGACAAGATGAAGCAACTTGGGGGTAACTAAATAGTGTTTGAGTTCAGATAAACTGTCTTGTAACTGATGAGGAACTTGTCAGTTGCAATCGTCTGCCTGTCAACCAAGCCTGCAACAGGGCTGCTTCATCTGTGGGAGTGCATGAACAAATCTCAGCTGACAGTCTATGCAATGAATACAAATAAGTACTCGCTTACACATGAGTCAAACAGGTTTATGACAGGAAATGGCATTGTTTATCTGAACAAGGTCATTGCAGCTTATTGGTCAAAACAATCAACAGCAGTTTCACTTTAGCAGAGGCAATTAATGAACAAAGATCAAAAGTAAATGTAACTCCTAATAAACATTGTAAAAACAGCAGAGACTGAAGTACGTTTAAATAACATTCATACACATCTGAGCGCTGAAATTCTGATCAGATCAAAGACGGAAACCTGGTGAAATTCCTGGACAGGGTTCAGAAAATGAGGTGGATCCTGGTTCTGCCTGAACGCCGCCTATATTTTTTAAGTTAGCTATTTTCCGGTGGTAGGGAGGGGGGAGCATAGGGGCATTTTCTGCCTACCCCCCACGTAAAGAGGGCTTGTCTAGGAGTTCCTAGGCTGAGAGCTGGGGTTGGTTCCACAGAAATGCCAGGAAAGAAATTGCTGTTCCAATCCCTGAGAAGCTTGAGAGTTCAAAACCTGACTTTCTGTTGGGCTCTTCCCCAGGCTCCTCTGCTCTGTCAGAAGTACGTGGTGCCAACATTCCAGCAGGTGGTTTACAGTGAGAGCCACTGAAGTGCCCCTACCCATGCAAAGCACCTGCCCTATGTATGTAAATAGCCCTGTCCCCATAATGTGGATATGGTCTGGGCCTCTCTGCTTGGGTGGAGATAGGGTGTGCTCCAGCGGATCTAGGGTCCTCTTTGCCAATCTTCTACCGGTGAAGCATCTAGCCAGGAATTTCAGGGTCCTAGTTTTTAGGTAACATTTCATGGTTTACTAAGAATCCTGGAGAGCACATTCAAGATGTTACACCATTTTCTAATATCTAGTCTGATATAACATAAAACAACCAAGCAAGATTTGCTAACTTCAATGGCCATAGGGAACACTAAAGGCACTTCTACTTTTTTGCATGCATAGAATTGGCTCTGGTCAATACTCAGCCTCACTGCAAGTGTTAATAGGCTAATCGATCTTGAGATCTCTTCATTAAAGAGAGCCGACAAATTTTCCTCCATACGTTTCACTCGCGCAATAGTTTCACTCAGTCTATCCGTAGTTAAAAAGAGACTAAATCCTAACAGCCAAACATTCTAGCTAAAATTTCTAAAAATAATTCAAGATACCAGTGCATGCGCAGACAGACAGGGCACTATGCTGACGTGCAGAAGGACTGATCTACCCTACTGGCCTCCAATGGGTATTCAGGAGACTGGTGGCAGACTAAAATGCAAAAACAGGAGAGGGACACATGGAGAAAGTTCTGGCTTCGCTATCACAGGACTTGAACATAAAAGTGCCTCAAGTGTTCGGAACTCCCAAACTCCACCAGGACTCTGAGCACATCAAGCCCCACCTCAAAACTTGATCTGAGACCCAATCCAAGTTGAACTCTGATACTGAATAGGCACATAGGATACTCTTCTAATGCTCCATTGGTAAAGACAGTCTGCAGCTGAGAGATACAGACCAGAGTGTAACAAATATGATTTAATTCTAGTCTTTGAAGCAAGTTGAGATGTTTTTCTACATTAAAAGTGCCATATCAATGCAAGTTCTTGACGTTGGTCTATGCTGCGTTAGCTGACAGCCAGGCTGTAAAGACTCTACAATTACCCTCAACATCCCATGGGCTGGGAAGGGTTCCCACTCTTGCTCTCTATTACTATGTGTGGACGAGTGTAGCTGTGTAAGCAAAGATAGGATAGGAGTCGAATCTGATGTCCCCTATGGTAGAATAGCCAAATGTTTAGAGTCACACATGAAGAATGGAAGGTCATCAAACTGAAACGTCAACTCTGTTTCTCTTTCCACTGATCCTGCCTGACCTGCTGAGTATTTCCAGCATTTTCTGTTTTTATTTCAGATTTCCAGCATCCGCAGTATTTTGCTTTTGCATGAAGAATGGATGCTTGGTTAACACACCAGAGATCGACACTCTTGGAACAGCATCTAAAAATAGTCAAGGAAATGGGGTAGAGAAAAATGGCAGAAAAAAAATCTGGCTCCCATCTACTGCACCTTTGTTTACCTTGACTGCTGTGAAGAAATCACTAGTAAAATACAGCTTTAAAAAATAGGTGTAAAAGTAGAAGCAAAATTCTGCCGGCAGTGCAAGTCTGAGCTAGTGTCTCTGCTGGTATCAGGATCAACCTCAGGCTCTTTGCCTCTTGCACAACCGAAAGCCAAATATTTCTGTCCAAAATATAAACAGGTAGTGCTGCTGAATGCCACGTGTTGCCATGTAGTTGTAGCTGCAGCTGGACAGAGTGCTTAGCCTGCTTATATCTGCCAGCATTCCAGTGTTCACATTTATGTCTAACACAGACTTTCCCAATGTGAGCATGATTTGGAAAAAAAACTGGAAGCAGTGTTGCTGCCCATTCTTTGAAATCCACCTGCAATGCAAACCCGAATAAATTCCACATCAGCAGCCTTTACACATTGTGGAACCAAAATAAATGTTAATGTTTCACAGAGAATTGTTCAAAATATAGAAATACCAGTTCAATCTGCCAATACTGTCCCTTGTAAGTAGCCTTGTAAGTAGCCCATTGTCTACTTTAGCTTCACAAATTTTAGTCACTACATTGTCTCAAAGAAATGCAATTAACACAGGAGGTGAGACAGATGAAGGTTGAGAGAGCCTGCAGCAGCAGGAAGATAAACAAAGGAGATTGTCTTACAGTTTCACAGACTGTTCACTGGCCATGAGACAGGACTTCTCCCACTCAAACAATGTAGCCTGTAATGACCATGACATCTTATCAGTAATTGGTAGAGGCAAATATTAATATTTATCTTGAAATTCTATTCAAACTAGTCTTCTTCCTTATGGACCTAAGGGGGGTTAACTTGGTCTTGGGCAGCAGCACAAAGCATTGACTTCAATGGAAAAGAAAATTGAGTGGAGTGTAAAACTGGCTGCTGATTCAATTATGTCCATTTTGTGCAACCGCCTAAGATCAATTTCACATACATGATCTTTTAAAAGAGGTGTAATTTTGAACAGATTACACAAAACATGTCGAGCAAAGCAGTGAGTTACTGAGCCATTCAGACTAGGTAGGCACCAGGTTTGATCTAAAGCCTGTGGCAGCAGTATAATTGGCTTCAGCAATCTTGGATTAGGGAAGGGAATGTCAACTCTTGATGATCATCCAGTAGCTCCTGCTGGAAGTTTGGATGTGTGGACATTGGTTATGACAGAATTGAGTTTGGTTGTGATGATCTCGCCTCATTTAAACAGCCGACTGACCCTCAACCTTGGACTTTCCGCCTACTGTCCAACAGTTTCAGGGTGGAAAACAGGATTTTAAAAAAAGACTTGCACTTATACAGTGCCTTTCACGACCACCGGAAAGTACTTTTTGAAGTGGAGTCACTGTTCTAATGTAGGAAACGCGGCAGTCAATTTGCGCACAGCAAGCTCCCACAAACAGCAATGTGATAATGACCAGATCAACTGCTTTAGTGATGTTGACTGAGGGATAAATATTGGCTAGGACACCGGGGATAACTGCCCTGCTTCTCTTCGAAATAATGCCATAGGATCGTTTACATTCACCAGAGAGAGCAGATGGGGCCTCGGTTTAACGTCTCATCCGAAAGACGGCACCTCCAACAGTGCAGCTCTCCTTCAGTGCTGCACTGAAGTGTCAGCCTAGATTTTTATGCTCAAGTCCCTGACAGAGACATGCTCTGCCATGACCCCACCCATTTTCACACCTATCAGACTTCCTGTGAAATTGGCGAATGGCATTCAATTTACCTGCCCATATGAGTGGGCATATTGAAATGACATTCAAATAAAAGAATGTCATCCAACGCATTTTACACTATTTGATCTGAAACAAAGCTGAATGCAAGGGTTGCGTACTTGTTTCTGGCATCCAGCATTGCAGTGACGTCAGAGTGAATTAAAATTTTAAACTGCAGAATGCCCGTGCTATTGATCGCACAGCACAGCCCAGATCCAATTAAAAAAAAAAGGTTTTCAAAGTTTTACCGGTTAGCCTCTGGAGCTGCAGCAGCAAATCTCCATCTTCACTATTGGCAGACTCTTTGGCAAACACCAGGGATCCCAAGAAAATGATCCCAAGGCTCGAAGATTGCATGAGGTCAGGGGTGCATCTTCACGGAAGCAGAAAACCCTCCATTCAAAGGTATACCCAAGTTCTCCAAAAGAGGAAGATCTGGCCTTACTGTTCAGATTCAAAGCAGAAAAATTACCATTTGGGTACACGGTGTCCCTGGAACCATAATCCAGCAAGGAGTCACACTTGCAAGAGAGTAGAGGAGAGGGAGAAGATTGGTGATAATAAAGGCAAAACAAAGTGCAGCTAAATTAACAAGTAGCAATAGGAGGCAGGGCTGATATTTTTTTAAATCATGAGATAAACAGATAAAAAGTAAAAGCCAGCAAAATTCTTTGAAAAATAAATTGGGAATGTGGGAAAAGGAGAAATGCTTTCCAAATTAATAACTTCTCATGTTGCGTCGTTAACTTGTGAAATAAACTGCCACCTAGTGCAGTGAACGGAGAGTGTAGGGTTTTATTTTCACCTCAGGATATGCTTCAGCAGGAGGATAGAACCAAGGAACCGTGTAAGTTAACAGCACAGAAGGAAGCCACTTGGTCTATTGTGTCTATGCTGGCTCTTTGTGGGAACAATCCAAAATGAATATCACTGTTCTGCTCTCTCGTAGCCCTGTATCTTCCTCTGTTTTGAATATTTATCCAGTTTTACCTTAAAAAATACAATGGCCTCTGTTTCAACCTCTCCTTGTGGGAAAACATTCCACCAACCCACTGTATGACAAAATTTCTCCCAACCTCTCTCCTCACTCTGTTAGTAATAATATAACTTGAATCTCTCGTCACTGAGTCTCCAACCAGAGGAAATACTCTTTCCCTATCGACTCAATCACAACTCTTCATTTTAAAAACTTCTTAAATCTCCTCTTAGCCTTCTCTGCTCCAGTGAAAATAATCCCAGGGGGAATTTTTCGGGGGTGGGTGGGGGGGGTCAGTGGGCGCGTTCCTCCCGAACCCCGCTGTCAACCCGCTGCCATGCGCCTTTCCCAGATGTCGGGTCTGTCAGTGCTGAACAGACCCGACATGCAGCGGTGGGGGAGGCAATTCAGGTCATTATGACCTTGTTAACAGCCCATTAAGAAGTATTTTGAGCACACCTTTACATTTTACGAGGTCCACGCTGCTCGAGGATCACGTCAGGTAAACAGGTCGGGAGTTGTATGACTGTGGAATTATCTCATTACTTGACTGCTGCAAATGTGCTATAAAAGCTCCCATCTCACAGCTGTTCACTTTCCAAGCTCAGAAGCTGTTGCTTACTGCATTTGGAAGACAAATTGAGCTTTATGCAGGTTGCAAGTGTTTGGAATAAATTCTCTATCCAGTGTCACCTCATTGGAACAACCTCTCTCACCATTGACAGATTGCTTCTGTCATCTCAAGTTCACCTGCCATCTATGACATCAGTGAGAAGTCGCACAACACCAGGTTATAGTCCAACAGCTTTATTTGAAATCACAAGCTTTCGGAGCGGCTGCTCCTTCGTCAGGTGAAGTGAAGAAAAAAAAAATATTTGTATTTCTTCACTTCACCTGACGAAGGAGCAGCCGCTCCGAAAGCTTGTGATTTCAAATAAAGCTGTTGGACTATAACCTGGTGTTGTGCGACTTCTCACTTTTGTCCAGCCCAGTCCAACACCGGCATCTCCGCAGCTATGACATCAGCATCGGTGCCCTTGAAACTATCTCACCTTGGTCCTCAGAATCCCACCACGATCAGCCCCAACACCACCAGCACCAGGCACAGCAGCAGCACCAACAACACCAACCTTCTCCGCAATCAACTGATGCTGCACAGGACAAAAGGCATCAGCACCTGACCACATTGCTGCCCGGGAGGCCAGGGATTGCCTCACCATGGCCAGATTTACTTCACTTGACGCTGTACACCCTGGCTGCCACATGATGCGCCAGGTTAGCACCACCCCACACCAACACCATAAAACATCCCAACAATGTGCAAGCCATTCCTTTCACACTCATCACCACTGCGGGGGGTACAGTTATGTCTCACCATTCACTGCAACTTACAAAGCCACTTCCAAAGGTGCACACAGATCTGTCCAAGAACGCAAAGTGTTGAAAATAAAGGTTGACACCACATTAACAGAAACTTTACATGAACATTGCATAAAGCACTCAAGTGCCTACCCTTGTGTGATGTTGATTGGACTAGGATGAGGGTGATTGTGAGGGGTGGCTAGTGAGATGGGCAAGTGATAATGTAGATAGAGGGGGATGGGTAGAGGTGCAAGGTAAGTGGTGTGAGTAAGGATGTGCAGGAGTAGGGTAGGGAAGGCAGAGTGATGGGGATGTGATGAGTGGCACAGCAGGATGAGGTTGAGTGTGGCTTTGCAGCAACGTTTCGTGATCTACTGAGATCATTGAAAGGTTTGCGCCACTGCACCCAGGTCCTCCTGACGACATCCCTGCTTGTGCCCTCCTCTGCAATGTGCAACCAGGCTGCGTTGGTCTCCTGGGGAGGTCTCTTCCGCCCATGGGAAGGGAAGAGGACCTCCCTGCGTGCGGTGACTCCCTCCATAAGCATATGGAGGGAGTCATGGGAGAGCTTGGGTGCAGCCGTGCACCTCTGTACAGTGCTTGTCAGTGTTTGCAGCACCTCAATGCTGTAGATCACTGACAGCACAACTGTCAAAGTAAATTTGCGGATGGTCCCTTTAAGAAAACCGGCTGATGACGCGTCATCAAATGACGTCATCAGACCTGCTTCCTTCAACTGGCTGGCAAACGCGCTGGGCGGGCTTAACAAGCCCAATTAGGGTAAATCATTTTGGACAGTGGGCTGGAGCCGGCAGCGAGGCCAGGACCCGCCACCAATGTCGCCCGCCACGGACCCGCCGAGGTAGGGGAAATCGCGGCCCCAGTATTTCAAGTCTCTCCTCATAACTATAGTTTCCCATTCTTGACATCATCCTGTGGAATGTATGCTGGATGCTCTCTATGGCTTTAATGTACTTTCTAAATGCGGTCTAACCAATGTCTTGTATAAATTCATGATTATTTATTTACGCTTATACTCTATGCCCCTATTTTAAAACCCCAAATTCTGTTGGCCTTTCTTATGGCTTTATCTATCTGCACTTGCACTTCCAGTGAATTATGTATTTGAACTCCGAGATAGCTCTGTTCATCCACCCTTCAGCATCTTTGCATTGACTGTATACCCCCATTCCTTCTTTCCTATACCCAAGTGTGCTCCCTATACTCATGTCCAAATAGACACCTTTTCAAATGCCGTCTGAAAATTTATATACATTGCACCTATTGCATTTCCTTTATTTATCCAATCAGTCATTTAAAAAAAAATTACATTTTTCAAGCATTGTGGGAGTACCTTCACCACACGGACTGCAGCAGTTCAAGAAGGTGGCTTACCACCACCATTTCAAGGGCAACTAGAGATAGGCAATAAATGCTGGCATTGCATCCCGTGAATGAATAAAAACAAAGGTAGAAAAATCATAGAGGCATTAATAAAAATCATTTTCGATCAACACTTTTTTTTAATAGTTCTGAAAATGTTAGAGTGGAAAGAAAAGGATGTTTGACTGACAGTCAAGAATCATCCAATCAGGTAATAAACTTTCCATTTGGTGAAGCAATGCGTTGAGCCATGAGACTGGACATGTTGGGCGATGAATGGGGGGAGTGGAATGGTGGGACAGTTGGAGGGAGGAGGTCATGTGATGAAACTTCCAGGAATACATGCAGCCGGAGTTGGCAACCCCAAGCTTGCCCTGGCTTGTCGATGTGAGGCCTGGCCCATTTTAAGTTCTGGTCCTCATTTCAATAAGCTCCTGCCCAAACTCAGTGTCAATGACATGACGCCTGCAGGCGTGAGTGGCCGAGCACGGCAGGAGGTTTTTGCCCGGGACCCCAACAAAGGCTTAACTCTGCGAGGGTCCGAAGCGATCGCGGGAAACCTAGGACAAAAGGGAGGCCTTGTGAGGTTCGGGGAGCACGCTTGGCCCACAAGGAAATGTTTAAAAAATAAAATGAACTCATCTTTTCGGCCCTCTTCTGGGCCTGCTGCTCCGCGGCGCCAGGTATCCCTGGCCAGGCCGGCACCAGGGGCCGACTTCACTGCAGCAGTTTTAAAATATCGTCGGAGTCCGACAGACATCATCAGAGTACAACTTTTGAATCTCAGTGAGGGCCTCAGATGCTGCTCAAAATTCATCTGTTAAAATGGCAGGGGGCACTTGTGCAGTGTGAATTTAGTGAGTGTCACGCTACCTATATTTTGACTCCCTCCCCCCCCGCACATCCCGTTCTCATCGGGTGCGGGGGTTAAAATCATTAATTGTCCAGGGTTCCTAATGTTGAATAATACCCAGTGACATCTGCTGGAAGTGTATGTGTGCAAATGTGCACACTCATGGATGTTTGGGTGAAGACATGTTCAGGCTTTGATTTGATACCCTGCAAAAGCAAATACTGTCTGGACTAATGTGTGAAGAACGACCACTTGGGCAACGAACCAGACAGCGGCTGGTGATTGTGAACTGAGCCCCTGCAATAAACAGCACCAGGAGAGACGGGAGAAAAGGGGAGAGAATTGGGAGCAAAAATGAAAAACATCCTTGTGGGAGTTAAGTTTTATATTTAACACCATTTCTTTTATACTGTTGGCTGATAAAATTTTAATTTGTTGTTTTTATTATTGAACATACTAACTTTGGCCTCTGGGTTGGTGCCTTTTGCCAGACAGTCATCTGTCTCTCACTACCCTCCCCATACCTCATCAAACCAGGCCTGTTATATGCATGTTTGCAGATAGAAACAGTAACAATTGTAATTTTGGATTTAGTTGTGTGTACTATGAGTTTAAATTTAAAAGACTACCTAAATAGTCTACCTGGCAGGCCAGGTTTTTAGAGAAGGGTAAGGAACCAGGGAGAGTTCTTTCTATTGATTGTGGGTGAAGCTTGCATTCTTCCTTAATGCTAGCTGTACTTTAAATTGGAAGAAATGAAGGAATTGAGCTTTATTAGCTTATGGGGTTTAACCAGATGGTAAATTTACCTGATTGTAATACTTGCAATCAAAATAAGGCATTGATTTAAAAAAACTTCAATTATATTCAGTTAAAATCACTGATGTTGGTATTATTGTCCCTTCATCCCTTCTCTGGGGAGGAATACACCTGATGAGAAATCTGACACCAGGTGTTAAGGATCCTCGAGGAAGCAGTTAACAGTTTTCCAGTTTTTCCAAGAGAGTTACTTAGATACCGAGCTTTCTCCCAGTAGGAGACGTGTGCTGCAGGTTTACTATGCAGCATTGTTTACTTCTGAAACACTGATCAATGCAGCGAATGGGCTTCTGAGCAGGACAGTGGCAAAAATCCTGGATTCATTTAAGAAACAGCCTGGTGCTGTGAGGGCAGGGGGGAGAAACTTTAGTTTTGTTCTGGACGGAAGACTAAGATGGGTAAAATGGCCTTCCTCATCTGTACCAATCATGTGAAGTTTGAAAAACAGTATAGGTTCCAGCTTTATGCCCCTCCTCCCAGATGTCTCAGAACAAAGGGGCTGATAGCTTCCGCTCTGTGCTGGAAATGGGAATCACATTAGTGTGTGCTCTTCCAGCTTTGCTGGCATTGAGACTCTGAATACTCCATATACTGTTGGTATCTCGGGATATGCTTATTCCTTGGTAATGAGTTCTGTTGGTTAAGGGGATGGACACTCATACACACCAATAGGCTATAATTTGATATTTTGTTGCTAATTTATCAATCCTTGTCATAACAGTTTTGTTAATAATGATGCCTGATTTGCTTAGAAATTCTGCATTTGAGCTTTGTACCCAGTACTGAAAACTATGTTGATCTGCACTGATCATTATGGAGCCTTTGGCTGACGATTCTTGTAATAAGTCAATGGAAACAAAAACGAGCTAGCCGATTGCTACCACCCATTTTCTGCCTGGCAGTAAAAGTGAAAATTCACGCCAGTGATTGCTTGTAGGCTATATGATCTTTGAAAACGTCACAGTTGAGTCTAATTCTGACCCCGCAGGAAAGTGTACAAAACAGAACATTGGATGAGGACAGGATTGCAGTAGGGGAAAAAAACTGGTGCAAATTTAAAAGGATGAAAATGGTACATCAAATTAAAGTCCGGTACAACAATGCAAAAAAGGGGCAGTGGCAAAAACCAAAACACCCATCTGAAAATGCTTGCCCCTTTCCCAATTGCAGCTTTTGTAGATCAAACAACAGAACTGATTCAAAACTTATTACAAACTGGCAAGATAGTTCCTAATAAGCAATCAATTTATTCATGATTCAGCTTTTTTATTTTTGGCATTTCACTTAGGATCAGGGGAGCTCTGTTATATATTTAAGTTAGTAACAACAGTTTTCTAAAACAAGTCATTATAGAAAGAGAAAAAACTTGCAACACATGTCTTTCATGACCTCAGGATGTTGCAAAGTGCTTCACAGCCGATGAATTACTTTTGAAGTGCAGTCACAGTGCGCACACCTCTCTGCCAAAGCTCCTCACACGAGGATCTGGATAAGCAACTTGGATGTATAGAACATTATAGAAGTTGGTTGGCACAATGCAAGTTGTCCTGTGTGGGTCTTTCCACCACAAAGAAGGCAGATGTCCTCCATATTCCTGATTAGGAAACTCAGACTTGGGATGACAGTTGCTGGAAGGCATTACCTGGAGGCCGAGTTTGAGAACTGTGACAATGTTTTTAGATATTTTATGGTGAGTTATGGTTAGCACCATGCCATTCATGAGCAGCTCCAGATACCTGGAGATGCTGGCACAGGCTCAAACCTGCAATTGTCACCAGTCAGGAGATAAGCAGTGTGTCTTTGCGGTCAATATGGCACCCAGGGGACATACATCGTGATGGAAATTCAGACCCAAGTTAACCTTCTTTAATAAAGTCAGCAATCGACACCTGAGTAATCCAGGGCATTGTTGATGATTGGCTAGTCAACCTGGCTCAGTAATAGAACTGGAGAAGGAGACCTGTCACTGAGGGCTGGAATTCTTTCCACTCAGCACCCGAGAACCCTGCAAGCTATTGCCTCCAATAGATTGGGTGGCCCTGGCCAGACATGCAGCAACAAATTTACCAATGCGTAGTTGGCTAAACCCCAGCAATAAATCAGTACCTACTTGGCAGTCCCTAAACCGTGGCTCCGCTAAAGCTGTACCTAAACTCTCTAGATATAAGTAAGTAGGGTGTATCCCTACAAGGAGAGTGTGGATTCCACATCAGGCAGACAGAAGCTCTACCTGGTCAGTAGCTTTGCTGAGAGGCTGGTAAATATGGTGATGAGTTTCGGCTTGTCATGCATCTGGCATGCACACTTATGGGGATATGATGTAACCACAAGAAAGGAAAAACATCACTGTGCACCAGCAGCAATGACAGCTGAAATAAACCATTCAAAAATACAAAACTTTAATGAACCAACTAATGAGAAATAAAATGTTGCCAGGCAATTTTATTAAAGGAGGTTTCACATTATTCCCATCAGGTATCTTGCTGTTTGAGGTTGTTCAAATTCAACTGTGAATTAATTATTCTTCTTAGTCTGCCCTGTCAGGTGGACGTAAAAAAATCCCATAGCACTATTTCGAGTAGGAGAGTTATCCCCGGTGTCCTGGCCAATATTTATCTCTCAATCAACATCACTAAAACAGATTATCTGGTCATTATTATATTGCTGTTTGTGGGAGCTTGCTGCGCGCAAATTGGCTGCCGCGTTTCCTGAATTACAACAGTGACTACACTTCAAAAAGTACTTAATTGGCTGTAAAGCGCTTTGGGAAGTCCGGTGGTCGTGCAAGGCGCTATATAAATGCAAGTCTTTCTTTTCTTAAACTGCCTTTGGCTTAAAAAGTGCAATTTGCTTTGGTGTTCTAATGCTGCAGCTAGTATTGAAAAGGGGTTTGGATCTCAGCACGGGCAACAGATATTCTACAAGCTAGCAGTCGCACTCCAGATTGCTATTCAATGTACTCCTGCCAGAAGTACACAGGTATGGACATCGGGTGAGGATGGGATTGGGCTCAAATGTGATGTCCCTTGCAGTCAAACAGCCTGACTTAGTTTTTGCACGTAGCAAGGCCCCACAAACAGCAAGCTCCCCCAGATAACATCTCATCCTAAAGACAGTGGGAAGAAATTTCAGGCCTCCCACCTGGCGGACACAGGGCAGTAGCACCCCGAAAATGGTGAGCAACAATCTACCACCCCGTTGCCACTGTCACTGTGGCCGTGGCAATGTCACCTCGGGCCTACAGCTGAACGACCACACCAGCTCCATGAGTCAGGCGGTATGGGATGCCCGTTTAAAATGCTAACTGGGGTACTTTGATGCACACAGGGCTCCGATTTCCATTTTTGAACTGAGCTGGGTGGATAAAGTGCCGTGCATGCTCCGAACAGCATCAGGTGGCTGTCTGGCCGAAGAGGACCCAAAGGTGAGTTCCTCTTCATTATTGTAGTAGGAGTGCTATTTTGTAATAAGGTTACATAACTGATTCTCACCATAATGTAGCATAGTCAAATTACTGAGAGCAGTATATTACAGTGCTATCTGCAGAGAAAGACTGTAAACATGCCACACTTTTTTTTAAAATCAAGAATGTTAAGTAGTCTGCCAGGAAGTCTAATTAGATACTTTTGGGAGTCTGTCATTCAAGTATTTTGCTTTTGGTCAAGCCACATCACAGAGTAGCAAATGCTTTTAACAGCTCTTTTATCTAACCATCTAGAGTCAGTACCCTGCTCTAACATGTCTGTTGCTTGTGTATTCTGTAACTTGTCTTTTTAAATACTCTTTCCTCTTAACTCACAAGACGTCTGAGAAAGGTTGTTTGTTTAGCAGCTAAAACAAGGGAATTTAAAAATATTTACACAGCAAATACAACTATAGGCACTTTTATATTGACAGGTTCCCCAAGCATGGATGGGACTCATGCAGCCAGCTGCACTAGGTTTGCGTTGGGGCACCTGGCGGCACTAGCATAAAAGCACCTTACAAGAGAAGAAAGCTTTGCTCCAAGTTTTCAAATCAGTTTTAGAAGCAACATTGGCTCTTTAACAGTCTCAACTGTGAGCCATCCCAGTGACTCAAGATAATGGCTACATATTAAGGCCATACACCAAAGAAGGTCCCAGGATCAATAACCCAATCTGTGCTGGTTTGGCTGCTTGGGAGAGGGATGGAGTTGGTGGTGAGGGAATGGTGTTTGTGGCAGGGACCGAAAGACAATGGCTTCGGTCTTCCCAATAGTTAGTTGGAGGAAATTTCTGCTCATCCAGTACTGAATGTTCGACAAGCAGTCTGACAATTTAGAGACAGTGGAGGGGTCGAGAGAAGTGGTGGTGAGGTAGAGCTGGGTGTCGTCAGCGTACATGTGGAAACTGACGCTGTGTTTTTGGATGCTGTTGCCAAGGGGCAGCTTGTAGAAGAAAAATAGGAGGGGTCCAAGGATAAATCCTTGGGGGACACCAGAGGTAACGATGCAGGAGCGGGAAGAGAAGCCGTTGCAGGTGATTCTCTGGCTACGATTAGATAGATAAGAATGGAACCAGGCGAGTGCAGTCCCACCCAGCTGGACGACGGAGAGGCGTTGGAGAAGGATGGAGTGGTCAACCGTGTCAAAGGCTGCAGACTGGTCGAGGAGGGATAGCTTACCATGGTCACAGTCACAAAGGATGTCATTTGTGAGTTACTTTCTCATCCCTGTTATTTTTATTGTAGAAACCTGTAAAGTGTAGACTATTGCAAAGTAGTACTAATAACCACAACACAAATAATCCATTTTGAAGTTATAACAAGTAAAAGTTTTTTGTATTTGTTAAAAAAGACACACTGGTATGTTTACACTGGGTCCGTTAGGCATAAATGACAACAGTGCTTTATCCTTGTAAATGCACACACTGTGGTGTACCCACGGTGACATGCAGTATTACACAATAGCAAAATACTGCGGATGCTGGAAATCTGAAAAAACAACAGAAAATGCTGGAAACACTCAGCACCCTTCGTCAGAACTGGAAAAAGTTAGAGATGTAACAGATTTTAACCAGGTGCAGAGGCAGGGAAAGTGGGGAGGGGAGAAAAGAACAAAAGGGATGGTCTGTGATAGGGTGGAAGGCAGGATAGATTAAGGGGTAGAAATTAGGTCGCGCCCCATTTGGGGCGCAAATATCGTCCAGACGCAAATATTAGCGCCTGGCGCTAATTATCGGCACTGACAGGAAACTTCACTTTTACCGCCCCGGGAGGTGAGTGGAGCGCTAAAGCAGGCGCTGCACACCTCTCTTAAGGCGCAAAGGCCAAGGAGTGAGGCGCTAACTCAGCGCGCGAGCGCAGCGCAGCTGCTGCCAGTTAGCGAGGGAACACAGACACACTGGCGCCGGACACTTCTTAAAGCGGGGGGGGCCACTTGCTCCCCAGCCACACCCTGCTCATTGCAGCCTTGAATCTCAGCCTGGAGAGACCTGTGAATCCATTTTGCTGCCAAGCATGGAGAGGGTGAGAGAACGCGCTCATCGCTTCACCGAGCGGGCCTTGGATGCTCTGGTTGGCGCAGTGGAGCGCAGACGATGTATGCTGTTCCCTGAGAGTGGCAGGAGGCCTTTGCCACGCGAGTTCAGAAGAGTGTGGAGGGAGGTGGCTCAGAGCGTCTCCTCCAGGAGCATGGTGCCCAGGACCCATACTCAATGCCGCAAAAAGTTCAACGACCTCACTCGGGTCGTCAGGGTGAGTGGCTTTTTCTCAATACCTCTCCATCCCTCCATCTCAACCTCACTCCACCTCACAATGCACAACACTCATCCAACACCTATGGCCCTTTCATCAAACACACACACACATTCCACACTTTGCATACAGTAAGGGCTATTCACCTATGGGAGGCACATCAGGCAAGACCATGGCTGTATATTGTAAGGGCTATTCACCTATGGGAGGCACATCAGGCAAGACCATGGCTGTATATTGTAAGGGCTATTCACCTATGGGAGGCACATCAGGCAAGACCATGGCTGTATATTTACTCAGATGCTGTCCTTTTTCTTGCAGGCTAAGCTGGCTCATAATAGGAGACAGCAGCAACGGACAGGTGGAGGGCGGCTTCAGCTGCAACCCCTCAGCGATCTGGAGGAGCGCATCCACAGGATTGTGGCAAGCCGGGTGATCGGTCCCGTCGCCACTGGAGACGCCGACCCCGTTGTGGACAGCAATGGTAAGGTCATCACCTTTTTGTCCTCTGTCCTTCCACTTGTCCCTCACAACACCAGCCTTTGACACTTTCAATCCAACTTGCTAACTCGCTGCACTTATTCCTCCCTTACTGCCACCCTGTCCTCACGCTAAAGCCACTCTTGTACCTCCCTGCTTTCAGATGGTGATTCACCAGCTGAGGAGACGGGCCCTGAAGCTGCCACTGGGAGTGATGCTGCAGCTGAGGAGGAAGAGGAAGCCAGAGCATCAGTGCCACCCTCTCCCGAGGAAGCCCATGCCCACACTGGGAACACGCCTTCCCCGGAGGGGAGCAGGGGGGAAGGGGCTGATGATGGTGAAGCTCCAGGACCCAGCGGGCTGCAGCAACGCCATGGGGGGGGGGGGGGGTAGGGAAGAACGGGGGCCTTCTCCCCAGAGGGAGAGTATGCCAGACACTCCTACTGCAATGGACGCAGAGGAGGAGCGGCTGATTGCAGAAATGAACACCCAGGCGGTGGGCATGCACACTGAGCTCATGGGTGCAGTGGGAAGGGTGCCCGAATGCATTGAGTCACTGGCAAGGAGTGTGGAGCACTTCGCTGTAGCACAGGCGGATGCCACACTAACGCTTAGTGCTGCAATTCAGTCACTGGCTGCCGTGATCCCACCTCTGACTGCTCTCATACAGACTCAGATGGAGGCCACGCGAGCACAGACTGCTGCCAACCTCGATGGTACGTGCACATGTCCCCGGGGCTGTCACCGCGCCGCAGCAGGCCAGCAATCTGTTCTCCGGCAGATTGCTCCGGATGCTGAAGTGCTGCCCCGTGGGAGTGCCAGTGTGTCGGGCGAGCAGGGAGTTGCTGGCCTCTCTCACGATGACAGCATTCCTGCTGCCAACACTGTCACTTCTCCACTGCACTTGCCACCGCCTGTAGGACAGACTGCTGCCGCCCATGCAGAGTTGGTGCAGTCTGCAGCCGGGCCCTCCAGGCCCAGAAGTGGTCGAGGCCGTCCTTCAGGGGCATCTGCAGTGTCAGGGTCTGACGAGCAACAGCCTTCCACCAGCCTTGCTGCAGCCACTGAGGTCCCATTACGGAGGAGCAGTAGGGTTAGAAGGGGGGAAGTGCGCAAGGGAAGGAGATCACCCTCGAAGGGCAAAAAGTAGGAGGTGTGACAAAATGCTGGTCATTTTTTTATGAAAGGCCAAGGTTCATGGTCCAACTTTTGTTTAGTGTTTTGGACATTATCTCCAGGTTGTGAGAACCAGTTATGTTATTGACTGTTTTTTTGTGTTTATTTCTATGAGTTTGTCATGAGGAATTGACACACACAGAGTTTGTAAAATAAATAAGTTTCTGTATTCAAAATATACATGGCTGGTGGTTGGAATTATTGGTGCCTTGGCCGGCTTAGGGGTTGCGTGCTGGGTTGATTAGTGTTTGTAGCAATGGCAGGGGCCCTAGAAGCGGCTTGCTATTAGCCGTTGACGGACGGCCCTTGCAGTTTGACCATTGTGGGCCGCCCTCCCGCCTTGGTGCTGCTGATGATCATCGTCCTCGTCCTCTTCCTCCTCCTCCTCTGGTGGTGCTACAAGGCCTGGTGGCATTGGCTGGGTCCTGAGGATTGCCATGTTGTGCAACATGCAGCACACGACTACGAAGTTCGAAACTTGCTCAGGCGAGTACTGCAGGGCTCCTCCGGAATGGTCCAGACAGCGGAACCGTTGTTTCAGCACGCCAATTGTGCGCTCAATAATGTTCCTGGTTGCTTGATGGCTTTCATTGTACCGCAGCTCAGCAGGGGTGTTTGGCGTACGGAGCGGTGTCATCAGCCAGGTGCTCAATGCGTACCCCTTGTCCCCGAGAAGCCAACCAACTGGCTGATGTGGTGCCTCGAAAACTTCTGCCACAGTAGTCTGGCGCAGGATGAAAGCATCGTGGCAGCTGCCCGGATAGTGGGCATTGACAGCGAGTATCACCTGTCTGTGGTCACAGACCAATTGCACATTCAAGGAATGGAACCCCTTTCTGTTCCTGAATTCCTCTGCATTCTCTCGCGGAGCACGCAAGGCCACATGCGTGCAGTCAATGGCGCCCTGCACCATGGGGAAGCCCGCTACCCTTGCAAAGCCCAGAGCACGGTCACGCTGCTTGTCTGGGGTCATAGGGAAAGAGATGAAGTCTCATCTCCTTCTGAAGAGGGCATTGGTGACCTGCCGGATGCAGCGATGCACCGCAAACTGGGAGATATTGGTGAGGTCCCCAACAGCAGCTTGGAATGAGCCAGTGGCGTAGAAGTTCAAAGCCACTGTGACCTTCACTGCCACCGACAGAGACGTCCTGGACCTCAGCTGAGGCTGCAGATCTGGCTGCAGCAGGTGGCAGAGCTCAGTGACCACCTCCTTGCTGAATCGCAGCCTTCGCAAACACAGCTCCTCGGACATATGGATGTAGGAGAGCTGTTCACGATATACCCTGGGAGGGTAAGCTCTCCTGTACATGCGCCTGATGGCCCTCCTCCGTCTGGCCATCATTGCCACTCTCTGTCTGCGTCTCTGTATCCTCCGATTCAGCTGGAGCAGGACGACGCCCCCAATCATTGCAGCCCCCATATTTTCTTTGCCAGAAAAGTAATGAGGTACAGCAACTAAAGTAGCAACAAAGTTAGGATGAATAGGCAAAACTACCTCACAAAGCGTTGAGTCAATGTAGAAGTCTCTCTCTCTCTCTCTCCGAATCTCTCTCTCTCTCTCAGAACGAGTGGTGCATAAATGTCGACCACAGAAAAAGACAGGAAGAGGCCCCCTTTAAATAGCGCCCCCCCCAGCCCCACACCGATTGATAGCGTTCCAGTCTTCCGGTCGTTGGAAGCGCCAGGTGGTAAGGCAGGGGGCGCCACTCAATTTCCGCTCCGGGGCGCCCCAAGGGCGTTGCACCATGGAATGACGTCATAATCTGCGCGCGCAGGTGGTCGCAGCGGTAAGTTTTAGCGCCGCCGCACAATCTCAAGTTAAGTTCTCGAGCGGCGCAAACATCGCTGCGCCCGGGCGTTAGCGGCTTAACGCCCCATTAGCGCCCTCTTAAGGCGCTAACGGGAGGCGCAACCAAGTGAATTTTTACCCTTAAATGTTGCAAATGGGGATGGCAGAATCATCAACAGCTGCTGCCTGAAAAAATAGGAGCAGGGGTTATAGTCTGAAATTGTTGAACTCGATGTTGAGTCCAGAAGGCTGTAAAGTGCCTAATAGAAAGATGAGGTGCTGTTCCTCGAGCTTACATTGAGCTTCATTGGAACAGTGTAAGAGGCTGAAGACAGAGAGGTCAGAGTGGGAGTGGAGCGGAGAATTAAAGTGACAGGTGACCGGGTCACAGACCTGAAACATTAACTCTGTTTCTCTCTCCATGGATGCTGCCTGACCTGCTGAGTGTTTCCAGCATTTTCTGTTGTTATTGCAGTATTACATAGGTTGGTATTACACAGAATTTACAGCACAGAGAAAGGCCATTCGGCCCAACTGGCCTATGCCAGTGTTTATGCTCCACACGAGCCTCCTCCCACCCTACTTCATCTAACCCCATCAGCATATCCTTCTCTTCCTTTCTCCCTCATGTACGTATCTAGCTTCCCCTTAAATGCATCTATGCTATTCGCCTCACTGCTCCATGTGGTAGCAAGTTCCACATTCTAACCATTCCCTGGGTAAAGACGTATCTCCTGATTTCCTTATTGGATTTATTAGTGACTGTCTTATATGCATGACCCCTAGTTTTGCATTCCCCCACAAGTGGAAACATCTTCTCTACATCTATCCTATCAAGCCCCTTCATAATTTTAAAGATCTCTATTAGATCACCCCTCAGCAATGTTCCATTGAATTTTTTTTTGGATGTGCGGCCCATTCAAATTTCCGCACATGTGTGGTTGTTCCTATTGTCAAGCCGGCTGCGCGGCCGCTGGGAATATTGCACCTCAGCCTTCTTTTTTCTAGAGAAAAGAGCCCCAGACTATTCAATTTTTCCTCTGTTTTGCACCTTCTCCAGTGTCTCTATATCCCTTTTGTAATATGGAGACCAGAACTGTGCACAGTGTGATCTAACCAAGGTTCAATATAAGTTTAACATAACTTCTCTGCTTTTCAATTCTATTCCTCTAGAAATGAACCTCACTCCTTTGTTTGCATTTTTATGGCCTTGTTAACCTACGTTGTTACTTTTAATGATTTGTGAATCAGTATCCCTCGATCCCTTTGCTCCTCTACCCCATTTAGATTCTTATTTTCTAAGGAGTATGTGGCTCCTTATTCGTCCTACCAAAATGCACCACCTCACTTATCTATGCCTATCAACTGTGATCAACAGCTAGTCTCACAGCTCCAGTAATGGATATCTTGCTTATAAAAACAGACTTTTACTTGTTAGAATTTCAGAGTGTAAAGGATCTTTTTTAGCAATCTTTGGAACAGTGATGGGCTGAAGCTCTACCTTTCCATAGTAAAATGTGCCCAATGCGGCACTGATTTGTGTAGAATAGCTGGGGCATTAGACATGCAGCTACACATTGCCTGTTTTGAATCAGATAATTTAGATGCTACAACTGCTCCCTCTGCTGTTGAAAGTCACACTTGAAGGACTACAAGTCTTCATACTTTTCCAAATTTGCAAATCATCCCATATCCAAATAGAAAACTCTGAACAATCCCTCCCACGCATTTAAAGTGATCAAAATTTGAAGTACTGCCTAGATTCTTCCCAGGCACATAAAACAGATATGTTGCTTCTGTACACAGAACGATAATTTAAGTTGAGTTTAAATATGACCATTTATTGATCAGGCAATAAATGTTATCAGCAATTTGGTGTGTTGCAGGGAACACAGAATTAGGAGTAGGCTATTTTGTCAACTGCGGCAGTTCATTCTTTTAAATCCCAAATTCACTCTCTATTCTCCATATCCCATAATATCCTTACTTCCCAAGTAAGTATCTATCTTACTTTAAAACAACTCAATTAAAAAAAAAAATTAAGTATTTTCTGGGGTGAATGGGGAAATACTATTTCCTCTGGTTTGGGAGTCAGGGACAAGGGGTAATCAATTTAAAATTAACACTAAAAGGATGAGGAGAAAGGTTAGGAGTAACCTAAACTCGCAGCGGGTTATTAGAGCATGGAATCATGAAGTGGTTGGGGCAGAGGCACCTCAGGAAGGACATACTGGCCTTAGAGGGGGTGCAGCACAGAGATTAGTTTTGGATTGCTCTAGCAAAAAGACGACACAGAGATGATGGGCCGACAACCACTTTCTGTGTTGTTATCCTCTATGATTCGAATTGACTTTGCATTTGGGGCAGTGTATTCCACATTATCATAACCCTTTAGCCTAGATTTTCTGATTGGCTTTGTTTGAATTGGAAGTAATGGTCAGCTTTAAAATAATGCTGATCATACCTTTGTGCTAAGGCATTTTTCCTGAATTCTCTTTTAATTGACTTAGCTCCAGTTCTATATTAATGTTGTTCAGGATTCCCCTACGAGAGGAAAGAATGGTTCCCTATCTATCCTATGCGAAGACCAACAAAAGCACCATATAACAAGGTTTTCAATGTCTCCAGACAAAGCTCCAGTTATGTATATAGAAGAGAAAGTATTTAATAATAACCAGTAACAATAAATACAAGTCAGCAACTGCTACAGAACTTCACCTTCCATCTTGAACCTTCCCATTTGCCTTACATACTCAACGTTCCCTCCTCTTCCCCAGGGGTGCGAGGAGCCACAACTCCACCTTATACAGTTCAGTATTTCAGGATCATTATACCTGCGAATTCCCTTCATTATTTTAAACATCTCAATCACATCACCCCTAAACTAATTGCCAGGGAATATAATCCAAGTTTACCCAGTTTCTCATCATAATCCAGCCCTTTCATCTCAAATATAATCCCAGTGATATTCTCCAAGACCAATATATCCTTCCAAAGGTGGGATGCCCAGAACTGAAGGCAGAACTTACAGAAAATGGGTAAACATACCCTCTGGTCTATTACTGTGCCACACAGCAAAGTCCCAGCTTCAATACCTAGCCTGCGTTAATTTAGCTGATCTCAAACAGAGAGGAAGTCAATATTGAGGTTAAAAAAAAAGTCACCTAGGTTTTCACTCCCCACTGATATCCATTGACCTCCACTGGCAAGTGCACATGTATGGACATTAGGTGAGAACAGGACTGGGCTAGGCTGTGATGCTCCTTATGATTGAATAGCCTACTGACACTCACCATCTAAGTTCATATCTGAAGTATGACCAATTACTTGGGCAATGGCGCTCATTGAACTGTACCGCTGCATGAATCACTGAGCCACAGGAAAACAATGGGAGAAAAATGCATTCTTTTAAAACTCACACAAGAGTTTTTTTAATAGGTAAATTAAAATTAGTAAAATTTTTATTCTGCTTTAAAGAGTTATCATGCAGCTGTTTTGGAAAATTTTCATTGGGTTTTTTAAAGTTGGAGATATTTGTAAATAACAGGCGTTGAAAGGACCTGCCCTTCTGGTAGTTTGTGTTATATTACAGTATTAATTTGGGAGACACCAAGTCTGACCTAGTACTCCACTGTGGTCTGCCTGGACTGAATGTATACCATCTGCATGTACCTCCAGCTGTCACTGCCATTCTAGTGCAGTGTCTCCCTGGAGTGAAAAAGTCAGCTGTGCCTGTCTGCCATCAGAAACAATATAGCAATAGGCTTTTGACTACAAAACTATCCTGTACAGTTAGTTACAGTCATGTCTAATATCTCATTACAGTGGTTAAGAGGAACCAAATCAACAACAAAAAATAATCAATAATGAATTTGGCTGCCATTTCTCACTAATAACCAGTGTCAAGATAAATAACACTGCTTTTTTTTAAAGAGTAAGTTTGCTTTGGCTGATTTTTTTGAAGGATTCCTTAGTGTTCTAACCATTATGAATTAGTATGGACTTCACAAAAAGTTTATACAGTGAATCAATATAGCCTTGCCTACGTGCCTTCTGCCATTAAGCGGTTTTGTGGGATCTACATGACTTGGATTCTCTCGCTTTATGTAGAGTTAAAATGACAAACCTGTGCACATACCAATAAGCTATGGCCCTGAATTTCCTCGCACTTTCTGCCACTGTGCCACAGTAACTCTGCCGGAAACCCCGTTTATGCGCGTAAACGGACCTTCCGCTGCACTTCCATTGAAGTTATGGTGGTGCAGCGGCAGAAAGTCCAAGGAAATCCAGGGCCTATGCGTTTGTGTATGTATCTTGCATCTACATTGGTTACAACAATTATTGGCCCAGAAATTCGGCTGAATACGGGAGAGTACGCACTGTGTACTCACCCGTATTCGGTCCCGAAGTGCCGGTTTCCTGCATGCACTGCGCATGCGCGGGAAACCGGCACTTCCGATATTGCGAAGGGGGCGGTTCCTAAGTGAACTGCGTGCGCACTACAGGCTGTGCGCACGCAGCGCACTTAGTTTTTTTTCAGGTTTGAACGCGAGGGTAAGTATGGAAGATTTTACACATGAAAAAAGGAGGCGTAAGACCCCCTTTTAACAAGGTAAGTAGTTAATTAAGTATTATTTTAATTTTTTTTCAACAGGTTTATCTTTTTTAGAGACTTTAAAGAAAGGTAAGTTTATTTTTATAACTTTTAAAAAGAATTTAAATTTTTTCAAAAATTGATGGTGTGCTGCCATTGGCTCTAACTGGCCCACGTGATCCCAGAGGTCACATCGAACTAACTGTGCCTCTGGGACACGCACACACTGCGCGCCGGCACCAGGGAGAGGCCCAGGACCAGAAGTTTGTGTGGGCCCGAACCATAAAGGCAGGCGCGGTAGGTAAGATCACGCACGATCCTTACCCCCGCGGCAACCATCGAAGTCTAATTTCTGGGCCAATGTTTTCTTCACTCTATCTAGACCCATGCACGATGGGGTTAATTTGCTCGGAGCTTCTTCCGCTTCATCCTCGTAACTTTGGCGGAAACCCCGTTTACGGCAGCAGAGCAGAAGCCCTGAGGAAATTCAACCCACAAGTTCAGAGGTAAACTTTATAAAAACGGAGTGATTATTTGCAACGCATTTTTGACTCTCTCTGCGCAAGCACACCCGTTTGGTACTGCGCATGTGCACTCGATCCGGTCGCTCATGTGCACTCGATCCGGTCGCGCATGTGCACTCGATCCGGTCGCGCATGTGCACTCGATCCGGTCGCACATGCACAGTACCAAATGGTGCAGTGGCTGTGGCCTGCACCACCACGCTTCCCTCGGCTCCATGCAGAGAAGGTGAGGGGATTGGGGGGCGGGGGGGGGAGAGAGGAGAGGGGATCGAAGGGGAGGGAGGAGAGGGGATTGAAAGGGAGGGAGATGGGGGGATTGAAAGGGAGGGAGGAGAGGGGATTGAAGGGGAGGGAGAGAGAGGAGGGATTGAAGGGGAGGGAGGAGAGGGGATTGAAAGGGAGGGAGGAGAGGGGAACGAAGGGGGGAGGCAGGAGTGGGGATCAAAGGGGGGGGAGACAGGAGTGGGGATCGAAGGGGGAGGGAGGAGAGGAGATCGAAGGGGAGAGAGGAGATCGAAGGGGAGAGAGGAGAGGGAATCAAAGCAGGAGCAGAGGGGACCGGGAGAGAGAAGGGATCGAAAAGGGGGTAGAAGGGATCGAAGGGAGAGAGGAGAGGGGATTGAAGGGGGGAGGGAATCAAAGGGAGAGAAAAGAGAGGGGATCGGGGAGGAAAGAGAGGGGATCTAAGGGAGAGAGGCGAGGGGATCGAAGGGGGAGGGAAGAGGGGATTGAAGGGAGAGAGAGGAGAGTGGATCGGGGGGAGTAGAGGGGATCGAAGGGGGAGAGGAGCTCAGAGTGGGTGAAGCAGGTCAGGAGCTCGGGAGGGAGGGGCAGGGAGGTCAGGAACTCGGAGAGAAGGTCAGGAATTTGTTGGGGTGGGGCGGAGCACAGTGAGAAGGGTGGGGGGTGTGGGAAGTATGTGTTCCAGGTCTAAAGGGGGGTGGGGGGGGAGGAATGAGATCAAGAACGTGATCCAGATGGGAAGATAGATCACGTTCTCCCGCCCCGTATTAGGCCTGGATCCCGTTCTTCAACCCTCACCACACCTGTATCACATTCTTCCTCTCCTCCCCCCGTACCCGTCCCCGCCCGAGGTTCAAGAAGGCAGCTCACCACTACCCTCTCAAGGGCAACTAGGGATGGGTAATAAATAAATGAACTTTAAAAAATGAGAGCGTATCTGTGTTGGTCCTACAACATGCATAACATTACATAAGAAATAGGAGCAAGAGTAGGCCATTTGGCCCTTCGAGCCTGCCCTGCCATTCATTAAGAACATGGCTGATCTTCCTCCTCATCTTCACTTTCCTGCACTATCCCCATATCCCTTGATTCCCTTAATATTCAAAAATCTATTGATCTCTGTCTTGAATATACTCAATGACTGAGCCTCCACAGCCCTCTGGGGTAGAGAATTCCAAAGATTCACCACCCTCTGAGTGAAGAAATTTCTCCTCATCTCAGTCCTAAATGGCTGACCCTTTATTCTGAGACTGTGACCCTGGTTCTAGACTCCCCAGCCAGGGGATACATCCTCCCTGTCAAGCCCTGTAAGAATTTTGAATGTTTCAATGAGATCACCTCTCATTCTTCTAAACTCCAGAGAATATAGGCCTAGTCTACTCAATCTCTCCTCATAGGACAATCTCCCCCATCCCAGGAACCAGTCTGGTGAACCTTTGTTGCACTCCCTCTATGGCAAGTATATCTTTCCTTAGGTAAGGAGACCAAAACTGTACCCAATACTCCAGGTGTGGTCTCACCAGGGCCCTATATAATTGTAGTAAGACGTCTTTACTCTTATACTCAAATCCTCTTGTAATAAAGGCCAACATATCATTTGCTTTCCTAATTGCTTGCTGTACCTGCATGTCAACTTTCAGGGATTCGTCTACAAGGATACCCAGGTCCCTCTGAACACCAACATTTCCAATCTGACGAAGGGTCATCGATCTGAAACGTTAACTCTGTTTCTCTCTCCACAGATGCTGCCTGACCTGCTGAGTATTTCCAGCATTTTCTGTTTTTATTTCAGATTTCCAGCATCCGCAGTATTTTGCTTTTGTAACATTTCCCAATCTCACCATTTAAAAAATGATCTGCTTTTCTATCTCTCCTACCAAAGTGGATAACTTCACATTTCTCCACATTATATTCCATTTGCCATGTTCTTGCCCACTCACTTAGCCTGTCTATATCCCCTTGAAGCCTCCTTGCATCCTCCTCACAACTTACATTCCCACCCAGCTTTGTATCATCAGCAAACTTGGATATATTACATTTGGTCCCCTCATCCAAATCATTGATATAGATTGTGAATAGCTGAGGCCCAAGCACTGATCCTTGCGGTACCCTACTAGTTACAGCCTGCCAACCCGAAAATGACCCGTTTATTCCTACTCTGTTTTCTTTCTGTTAACCAATCCTCAATCCATGCTAGTATATTACCCCCAATCCCATGAGCCCTAATTTTTTTTAATAACCTCTTGTGTGGCACCTTATCGAATGTCTTCTGAAAATCCAAATACACCACATCCATTGGTTCCCCCTTATTTATTCTGCTAGTTACAACCTCAAAAAAACTCCAACAGATTTGTCAAACACGATTTCCCTTTCATAAATCCGTGTTGACTCTGCCCAATCCTATTATTATTTTCTAAGTGCCCTGTTACCACATCCTTAATAATAGATTCTGGCATTTTCCCTACTACTGATGTCAGGCTAACTGGTCTATAGTTCCCTGTTTTCTCTCTCCCTCCTTTCTTAAATAGTGGGGTTACATTTGCTACCTTCCAATCTGCGGGAACCGTTCTAGAATCTATGAAATTTTGGAAAATGACAACCAATGCATCCACATTTATGTGTTATTTGCCAGACTCGACTATTCCAATGTTCTCCTGGCCAGCCTCTCATCTTCTACCCTCAGTGAACTTGAGCTCATCCAAAACTCTGCTCAACATATCCTAACACACCGCAAGTCCCATTCACCCATCACTGTTGTGCTCACTAAGCTGCGCAGCTATCTGGAGGTCCCGTGCAGCCCATTAAAGGGACTGCGCACCCAAAAAAAAATAGGGGAAACATTGTCCACTACACCTTGATTTTCAAATTCTCATCCTCATGTTAAAATCCCTCTATGGCCTCACCACTTCCTATCTGAACTCAGCAGTGTGAGTGCTCCTAACCCGGGAGGGTGAGCCTGTCTGTTCTCTGAAAGCAGTAGTGTGAACTCTGGAGCTGGATGTCAATGAATCAAATTACACCTTGCAAAGATCTTGATTACTCAGGCAGGCAGGATCTAATTACACATTCCAGACAAACTGCTGGGTGTGTTTTGTCCTTCAAGGGACCAATCAGAACTTTGGTGTTACAAATAGTTACAGCCTTATAAAAACTCACATTAACAGTGACTGGATAGAAATGGAAGGGCAAGAGACAGACAGCATGGCTGCAGCCATTTATTTCACCTGACGAAGGAGCAACGCTCCGAAGGCTTGTGATTTCAAATAAAGCTGTTGGACTATAACCTGGTGTTGTGCGACTTCTCACTTTTGTCCACCCCAGTCCAACACCGGCATCTCCGCATCATGGCCATTTATTTAAACAGCCCTTAGCATGATTTCTTCCTTCCCTCAATTAAACATCTATGCAAGTTTCACCAACAGCAGAGAGCAGCTTCCAATGTGCACAGTAGCTCTCCCTTACTGCTCTGTATCAAATGCGGAACTCCTAGGAATGCCAATTGAGGCTGAGTTGATTAACACTTTCAAAAAGAAATTAAATAATTATCTGGTTAGGAATGGGACTGGAATTTATGTAGATCGGTATGGATTTAGATAATAGCCCGTGTTACTGGGGTGAGGATGGGTGGGTGTGAAAAATGTTGTCTGTGGTGGGCTGAATGGAAGTGTAAGTAAATGCACTGCCTGGTATGTTACTGAGCCATGCAAACCAGAAAAATCCTAGTCTTGGCCTGTGCTGAGTTAGTTGATCTTAGCCAAGACTGTGGTGAAGATACTATAATTAGCTTCAGCATCCTGAGAATAGGGAGGGGAAATGTTAAATGAGCCAGGGTTCCAGCATCTGATTGCAAATTCAGCAACTCTTGCTGAGACTCAGTTCCACCTCTCCACAACTTCCCTCATCCTCATGGCCACCTCTGTGCTGTCATGGATGAGTCAGAATTTCACCTACTGAACATCGGGAAGATTGAAGCTATTGTTTCCCCTCCACCATCATAAACTTCGCTCCCTTGCCACTGACTCCATCGCCCTGCTGGACATTCATACACATTGAACTAGACAATGAAAATGTTGGTGTCCTGTTTGACCCAGAGCTAAACTTCAAACCCCACATTACATCCATCACCAGGACCACGTCTACATCTACTCCTACCTCGTCCACACCTGGGATCTTTAGGCTGCATTGACTCCGACACACCTTGGATAAACTTGCTAAATCCTTAAGAGAATGCTGCAGTCTTAGACGTGTGCTCGGTAAAATAACTTTGAGAAGCAGCAGCTGCGAGCAGAAAACCACAATCTTTTGATAGGGTTCATTTTATTCAACGGCACACCATAATCTCTCACTGCTACATGTTTTAAAAATAAAATAGATATGTAAGTTTTTTTCCCGTCTAATTTTTTCCCTCTTTTCTTTCAGCCTGTCCTAAAGATAATGGCCCGGAATTTGTGATCCTGAGGATGGCAAACTGGCAGCGTTCGCTGTCATTTCAGCTTTAAAACTGACCGCAACTTCAGGATTTAGCGCATGCGCAGCCCAACGCAGAAATCCAGAAGTTGCGGTCTGTCATTCACTGCTCCTCCACAGGCTGCGCTGTGCCCCCCACCCCCCCCCCCCGCCAAGTGGAGAACATTTAGCTCAGCAGACCAATGGCTGAACTTGGGACCTTCCTTGTCCATATGATTCAGCGCCACAAACCACACTACATGCTGCACTGACCCATCAAGGAATCCTGCTTGTGTTTAAAGAACCAGATAGAAGGTAGCAGTCACCAGCATGCAGCAGCAGATGATACACAAGCTCCCACAATTATGGTGACACAGCACAAAATGAGGCATGCCTCAGTGCCCACGGTGAGAAATTAAAGGATAAGGAGAAAACCACTAAAGATTAGTTTGACGAGGATCAGCCATTATTTTCCGATTTGTAATAACCACCACAAAGTGGTTGCTAGTAAATTGCTATTTCACCGATAAACTATTTTTTTTTCTGTTGTGCGTATGGTAAATTATAAACAAGATTATGGGAGATAATAAACAGAAATACTCATCCTCTTTAGTAGTAATTCTATAGTAGGGTGAATAACATTTTTAATCAGTGTTGCCATTAAATGAATTCCAAAATGTAAACTTTAGTTTAATATCTCAGCTGACTGACAAATTGGTACTCCATCAGTAGGGCTCTGAAGTCTAAACGTAGATTATCGGCAGACATTTCCTCAGAGTTTCTCTTGTTCGTAACTTCAGTTAAAATCCTGGGTAAGCTGTGTAAACGGGGTTTGCGCCAATCTTCTGCCGAAATTACGGAGAAAATTCCTGGGGTATGTGCTCAAGTGATGGAGTGGATCTTGCAACTCCTCCCACTCAGCTCCAGTTCAGCATACAAGCCAATTCCTTAATGGATGAATGGTCCTACCTAGACCAGCAGTGGAACCTTCCTGGTGTTCAGTCGCAGTAAGCTGTTGTGTTTTAGCCCAGCAGTACCATATGCTCACTTGAGGATCCCCACACTTTGGCTCACGCTAACCTCAGCTAAAATTCTCTGTACTTAGATAGTTGGGAAGTGTCCCTACAAGGAAAGATTGTTCACTCTCATGTAGATTTCTCAGGGCTTTGGAGACTTAAGCCTGGTGGTGGGTTTCTGCATGCATCAGACGCCAGGCCGGTCAAAAAAACTGTCAAACTTCAGAAAAGATATTCAATTTTTGTTGCATGTTAAGGCCTTTCCCCCGGAAATAAGAACAGCTGCTGAAGTGAAATGTCAAAACAAATACGTATCTTGAAATTGAAATCTTAAATTGAAAATGATATTATAAACTAAAAGTGTCATTTTTGTGTTTCATGTTTGCCGAGTAATACGGTTTGGATTACGATGCCATCCACAGATGGTTCAGTATGTCAACTTTGTCTCAATTCTGTAGAGGCATTGTGCACAGGTGAATTCCAGGAATATTGGATTTGAGATCAAAGCTGATTCGAGAGCTGTGCATCAGCAAGTGTTACTGTATGAACACCTGGATTGTTATGATCCATTATAAGGTGTGATTCGAAGGTGTGGAGGATGTTACTGCATAAACTGATACATCCACACAAAGATGAATTAGCTGAGGTGATAGCAGACAATCTAAAAACACTGAAAGAGCTCAAAAAAGGGGAAAGAAAAGCATAGAAAAGATATTTCTGACATGAACTCCCTCTTAATTTTTAATCTTGACGCCTGTAATAATAAAAATTGCAAATGTACTGTTAAAAAAAACTATTGTGCCTGCAACATATTTTTGATTTTTGTTTCAATCACTCCATGATGTCACTGTCATTGTAATATTATTCTTTGTTAGTTACATGGTTACAAGAGACTAATGAGCTATGGCTACCACGGGCTAATAACAGGTGAGAATGTTCAATCACATATATCGCCTGGATATTAACAGGGGTAGGTTACGTAGGCGGAGGAGCAGAGTTTCGAACGGCAAACCCAGTATTCCCACATGCTGTGGAGTTTTAACTCCACATTGTGCGTCCTTTGGCTCTGACTGGTTATCCACCAGGAAGTCAGCCTGATTGACAGGCTTGGCTTCCAGTCAGGCGGGGAGCACTCTGGAGCAGGTAGGTCTGAACCACAACACCAGGGGGGGGGGGGGGGGGGGGTGTTCCGATCCCCAACCCCGGGGGGCTTTGTATAGGGTGGGGGGGGGGGGGGGGGCGGGGGGTTGAGGGGGCTGGGGGGAAACACTCCTGCTCCTCCTGGCAAGCAGTGCTGTGAAGGCACTTATCTTCTCCCCGAAGCTGTCCTCGCCTCACTTCAGCTGCCGGGTTTTCCGAGGCCTGGGAAACCCGGCCGCCCACTGTAAAACCTGCAAAGCTACCAACCTCATTAAAATGTTTGAATTGCCAACCCAGCTCCTGGGAACGGGTTGGCTGCCCGCCACTTCGTCCCGCCTCCATAAAACCCGGAAGTGGGCGGGTTGGAGTCGAGATTCCGATTTAAAAAATGTTAACATCTGAACCGAACCCAACCTACCTGGTTCTGTGTGCTAAACTTCAGCCCATTATTCCCACCTACCAAACACAGGCCCAGATGGCGCTGAGCAAGCAGTGCGCACCTGAACTGGGAGACCTGAGGCCGGCCCAAAATTAGGCCTCGGGCCTCATTTCAAAAATTTAGGCGAACAGCTACGCCTATTTGCCACCACAGGCAGCTCGCCCATTTCGAATGATGGGCATACTCAGACATGTGCCAGCGAGGATAGCATAGCAGGAAGGAGACAATAAGGAATTGCTGTGGAGCCGGGAGCAGCACTCCTTTTCCTTCTGGCTCCATATTAATCTTACAAAACATTTTTTACTTACCTTTTTGTTGGCTGCTTGCAAAGCTGCTTGCAAGGCTGCGTCCATGCCTGGAAAACCAGAGTGGAGCAGGCACGATGCTTGCTCCGCTCAGGACAGCCCAACTTCAGGAAGGTGTCCTAAAACATGGCGTTAGTCCCCATTTCAGCATTTGCAAGAAGCCTAACACCTGTTTTTGGCACCTCCCTGGATGCCTGAAAATCAGCTGAGGCCAATATGGCATCATACATTTTTCAAACACCTTTGTAGCACTAAATTGTGCATTTCCGCCCTGTTTTCATCCGAAAAACGGGCACTACAATTTCTATCCCCCAATGCTCAAAAAGAGCACTGATTACCACAGCAACTGCCCATCCAACCTAACCTGGCCTGTCTTTACAAGTATTGGTCCAGAGACCCATTAAATAAACACAGATCACTTAGTTGGTCATATAAGTAGCTGAAGGCAATGAGATTACAAAAAAAGGATGAGAATAGAACAGTCATATTATCACTATTGGCCAAAGAGATTACTGAAAAGGTTTATACTGTAAAAAGTCACATGTTTGGGGTCAAAAGATCTTCCTCTTATATGCACGTTATGTCTTCACTCTAGTTGTTCCCTCCTGACTTGTTTCCCTCTTTGTGAAACAATCTCATGAAAAATGGTGGACCCGTAAGTATTCCTATCAACTACTGCTTTGTTCCACTCTTCAAGTGCTGTGACACTAAAATAATAAATTTCCCATCCAACTCCTGTCCAAACTCCTACTACTGAATTAAATTTGGAGACAGTTCAGTAGGATAGATATAGGGACAGAAGATGTAAAATTAGCAGCAGGAGCCAGGACTGAAGTTAGGAGGCAGAGTTGCTATTTAAATATTCCAGATCTGGAGGAGCAGAGGAAAAAGCTGATAAGAATGTGATGAAATGAGAAATGTAAATGTATTTCTGTTGCCATGCAACATGTAAGTTTGAATTTTTCTGGAAAGAAACATTGTAATATTGTTCCTCATCTTGTACTGGAGTCATGAATTTTTCTGTTTTATTTTCTGTTTTTATTTCAGATTTCAGCAAGTAATCAAAAAGGCAAATGGAATGTTGGCCTTTATTTCAAAGGGGTTGGAGTATAAAAGCAGGGAAGTCCTGCTACAACTGTACAGGGTATTGATGAGACCACACCTTGAGTACTGCGTACAGTTTTGGTCTCCTTATTTAAGGAAGGATATACTTGCATTGGAGGCAGTTCAGAGACGATTCACTCGGTTGATTCCTGAGATGAGGGGGTTGACTTATGAGGAAAGGTTGAGCAGGTTGGGCCTATACGCATTGGAATTTAGAAGAATGAGAGGTGATCTTATTGAAACATATAAGATACTGAGGGGGCTCGACAAGGTAGATGCAGAGAGGATGTTTCCTCTCGTGGGGAAATCTAGAACTCGGGGGCATAGTTTCAGAATAAAGGGTCGCCCTTTTAGAACTGAGATGAGGAGGAATTTCTTCTCTCAGAGGGTCGTAAATCTGTGGAATTCTCTGCCCCAGAGAGCTGTGGAGGCTGGGTCATTAATTACATTTAAGGTGGAGATAGACAGATTTTTGCAAGATAAGGGAGTGAAGGGTTATGGGGAGCGGGCGGGGAAGTGGCTTTGAGTCCAAGATCAGCCATGATCTTATTGAATGGCGGAGCAGGCTCGAGGGGCCAAGTGGCCTATTCCTGCTCCTATTTCTTATGTTCTTATGTTCCAGCAACCACAGTATTTTACTTTTGTATATGTGGTATATGTCTTCTTCTTTTAAAAAAGAAAGAGGAACTCACCTTTGGGATCCTCTTTGGCTGGGACGCCGGCTAATACTGGCCAGAGTGTGCATTGCGCACATAGGACTGTGTACGACATAGGACCCCGATTTGCATTTCCTACCACCTGACTCGGGCCGCTCAGTGGTAGACCCTGGGGAACATTGCTGCAGCCACCGTGACAGGGTGGTAGGTTATTGCCGACTAATTTCGGGGCGCTGCACTCCTGTTTCTGTCAGGTCTGAAAGTTTACCCCGTTGTCTCCTAATCTAAGTCATTCTTTTCCAGAACTTCAAAGCTATGGAACTGCACATCTCCATCAGTCTACCTTTGCTCCTACAATTTACAGACTTTTAAAGAATCAATCTTTGCATCGCCTAATCATTACTACTTGATCTACTTTATCTTCCGTCCTACTGTTTTTAACTTTGGTGCTATGCCCCAAGGTGGGTGCTGGTCCTTCCTCTAAAGCTAAAATAAAACACGAGCCATATCCCAAATTAAACTGGGATAGTTTTAATTCTTGTTCTGGAGAGCACACATGTCTAGAATCCTCTGCCACCACACTCCAGTGTTTTTATGAATAAACTCTACTGTACCATCATTGAACCCAGTCAACCTTCAATTAGGTAATTCCTGAAGCAAATGCATGTGGTAACCTCTTTCACAAAGTAGGCTAGAACAGACAGTGGAGCAGAGAATGAGCAGCTGCTTTGTTATAATTTCTGTCACACAGATTAGATATTTATTCTCCAACAGTTCATATGATTTAAAAAGAAGTTGCTAACTGCGGTCTAAATGTAAAAGCTCTCTTTACAGGAATCAGTTTCATGGTGAAACTGGCTACAGATGGTGATGGTTTCTAAAAGATCTGCTCAATTTGGAAAATCAAAGCACTAGTACAAACATTAAGTTTGTGTAGTAAAAATTTGAAATGGTATACAACAAAACTTCAACTTCAATAGCATGCCTCCCTTGCACAAAGGTAATTAAAAAGTGCTTTACATTAACAAGGACAAAATAGATATGGAAAGTCATATCTGTTCCAACACAAGTGGAGGAGAAAAATCTTATTCCAACTAAATTTATGACCAGAAACTTAACTGGACCAGCCTTGTAAATACTGTGGCAACAAGAGCAGGTCAGAGGCTGGGTATTCTGCAGCAGTGTCTCACCTCCTGACTCCCCAAAGCTTTTCCACCACCTACAAGGCACAAGTAAGGAGTGTGATGAAATACTCTCCACTTGCCTGGATGAGTGCAGCTCCAACAACACTCAAGAAGCTCGACACCATCCAGGACAAAGCAGCCCGCTTGATTGGCACCCCATCCACCACCTTAAGCATTCACTCCCTCCACCACCAGCACACCGTGGCTGCAGGATGTACCATCTACAAGATGCACTGCAGCAACTTGCCAAGGCTTCTTCGACAGCACCTCCCAAACCGGCGACATCTTCCACCTAGAAGGACAAGGGCAGCAGGGGCATGGGAACAACACCACCTCCAACTTCCCCTCCAAGTTACACACCATCCTGACTTCGAACTATATCGCCGTACCTTCATCGTCGCTGGGTCAAAATTCTGGAACTCCCTCCCTAGCAGGACTATGGGAGTACCTTCACCACACGGACTGCAGCGGTTCAAGAAGGCGGCTCACCACCACCTTCTCAAGGGCAATTAGGGTTGGGCAATAAATGCTGGCCTTGCCAGCGACGCCCACATCCCAGGAACAAATAAAAAATAAATAAATTACAGCTGTCCCAGACACTCAGGGCTGGATTTTCATTGACCCGTGGAGGCGGGTTTGGAGGAGTGTAGGGGGTTAAAATAGCGAAAACTGGCAGGTGGGCACAAGCCTGCCTCCATCCCGCCTCCATGCAATTTTCATTAAATTGTGTCTGCTGGTCCCGACTCCGTCCCACTTCTAAGAGGCAGGATAGGCTGTTTAGGCCCTTAACAAGCACTAAATTGCCTCTATAATGCCATTTTGAAAGGCCTTTGTGATTTTAACCCTTTTTCTACGGAGCGCGGGCGGGCGGGCTGGCTGGCTGGCTATGGGGATGCATATATGGATGGCTATGTGGATGGAGACATATCTGGGAGTGGTGGTGTAAAAATATCTGGGAGCAGACTTAGGGCTGCTGCTGCTCATTTTGCATCCAGGTCCTCTCACAGCAAAGGCCAGGCAGTCTCTGAAGACCTTCAATGCAGCAGCAATGATGACATCATCAGAGGCGACTTTCAGACTGAAAACACTAATTGGTTCATGGGTTCCCACATACTGGAACTCAATTGCCCAATTAGGTGAAAATTGCATCAATCTCCCACATTCATTTGCAGTCGGGTGGATAACACGAAAAGTGGATGACACGACCCCAACCCGCCCCAGTATCAAAATCCAGCCCTCAATGTTCGCTGATACTACATTCATATTACTGGAAAATTCTGAATTTGCCCTGAGCATATTCGGAACCCAGTGGTAACACTTCAAAAAATGTACCTGCGCAATGTTATGTGATGCAGTTTCTTAAATCATATTTATGACTTTGTGCTTGTGACCAATGTTCCCTGTAAGCTGCGCTTTGTTCTATGCGGTCTGTTTCTTTTAATGTGCGGTCCCTTTAAATTTCTGTGCATGCGCGGTACTTACAATGTAGAAGTTGGTGATCGGCCTACGCGGGACCTTTGAGATTACTGCGCAGCCGCACACCTTAGGAGGAACACTGCTTCTGACCATAGATTTTCCACCAATGTTGGAGATAGCGCCGTACAAGTCAGCAATGTGAATACCACATTTCTCACTGTAAGGGTAGACTGAGGGCAAAACTAATTGTTACACTGATGCCATATCCTGATCAATGCCAGTGAAGGGCACTGAAAAAAATCGAAGATACATATTTGTGCAATTTTCTCTACTCTCCTCCTAAAAGTGTTGACTCCTTGCTGGGCTTGGTTGCACAGGTTACCCTCTAGTACTTTGCCGAAGGGCCCATTAATAAGTGCCGAAGAGCCCATTACTAAGGTGCAATTAGGGTGATTGTCCGTAAATGCTTTCACGAGACATGTCACGTTTCAGATTCATTGATTACTAGTTTTGCAATACAGGAAAATATAGTTCTACCTTCAGAAACAGCTCCAAAAGACAGAACAAATGTTTCTACAAGATCTCTCTAAATTAATGTAGTATGATGGGATAACAATGCATCCAAGCACCTTGGCTCGTTTTCCTATATTGAAGGTGCTATATAAATTCAAAGTGATTATCTGCACGAAGATTTTTGTGGCCTTCTGCGCATGCACAACTGATCCCCTCCTGCGCAACTGATCCCCTCCTGTGCAACTGATCCCCTCCTGCGCATGCGCACTATTTACCAAGGCCGCGCACACGCAGTACCCAACAGTTGTGGCCTGCAGTGCAGCGTGGGCCACACTTTCCTTAAGCTCCGTGGGAGAAGGCCCGTCACTGGATCCGTGCTGGCCGGGGGTGGAAAAGAGGATCGGAGGGGGAGAGAGAGAGAGAGAGAGAGAGAGAGGGAATCGGAGGGGGAGAGAGAGGGGGAATCGGAGGGGAGAGGAGGTCAGGATCTGGGGGGAGAGAAGGTCAGGAACTGGGAGGGGAGAGAAGGTCAGGAACTGGGGGAAGGGAAGGTCAGGAACTGGGGGGAGGGAAGGTCAGGAACTGGGGGGAGGGGGGCAGAGAAGGTCAGGAACTGGGGGGAAGAGAAGGTCAGAAACAGGGGGTGGGGGCAGGAGAGGTCAGGAACTGGGGGGGGCGGAGAATGTCAGGAACTGGGGGGGGAGGTCAGGAACTGGGGGAAGGGGGAGTGAAGGTCAGGAACTGGGAGGGGAGAGAAGGTCAGGAACTGGGGGGGGGCTGAGAAGGTTCGGAACTGGCGTGGTGGGGGGGGGGTGTGGCGGAGAGAAGGTCAGGAACTGAGACGGGGAGAGAAGGTCAGGAACTGGGGAGGGGGAGAGAAGGTCAGGAACTGGTGGGGGGGTGGGTGGGGGGGTGGTGTTCTGCACACTGATAGCAGTTCTGGCCCTGGAAATGTAAATTAAGAGGGGGTGACATCACGCTGACTTAATGTCATCTCAGCGAATTTCGACCTTAGCACTGAGTCCTAAGCTCGCTATGAAAACCCAGCGTTCAGCAGACTGACAGAGACGCTACCAACACCTCTTAAAGGGACACACAAATCTTTCGGTTAAGTTTGCATTTAAGCTTTGGACTGGAATTTTTTTTATTTTATTGAAGTAGTGGCTTGGTGCAGCACATGTTAAAAGTTTTTTAAGTGTGCAGGGAGTGCTGCTGGACACTTGCAAGGCCTTAGATGGTAAAGGAAGGCCTCTGAGAAGACAGAAAGTGCGATAAATACTCAGCAGGTCAGGCAACATCTCGGCCTGAGACATGAACTCTGTTTTTCTCTCCACGGATGCTGCCTTTATGCTTTCATTTCAGATTTACAGCATCAGCTCGCAGAGGGAAGAGGAAGATGCAGAAGAGGAGGAAGCTGAAGAGGAGGAAGCAACCCAGACAGCCCCTTTCTGGCCGGGATATCCGGGATGGAATCATCCACCTGCGGTACCAGTGACCACAACTCCAATTCCCCTTTCAACATTTGTCCACACCTTACCTTCCCTCTGTTACTGACCATCACAGCATCCTCTTGGTCTGCTGAAATAAAAGCCACCACAAAGCAAACATTCCAAACCAACTTTATACATCTATCCATCCAATATGACATCAAGAAATCAACTCACCACCTTATGCATTCCCTTAGTGACTGTCTTATATGTGCCTTTGCCTATCCTACTGATGTCACGCAGTGCTACCCAAGTGGCTGCAGCACCAATGCTGGAAGGCTGCTGATTTTCAGTGGGGGACACTGCAAATGGCCTTGCTGGTTGACCTTGAGGAGCTGGTGGCTGGGAGTGTCAAATCAAGTGACAGTGTTTCTTCTTCTTCTTCTTCTTCACTCTCCTCCCCCTCTTCTTGGTCAACCACTGGCTGGGCAGGCTGTATTTCTTGGGTGTGTGAAATGAGGAAGGCAAAAGGGTTGAGTTGTGGTGAGGGAAGGGAGGGAAAGCAACAGGTTCATGCGAGAAGGAGGATAATGTTTGAGGATGCCAGCATCTTGTAGCCTTTCAGCCCCACCGCTGGCCAAGGGCTCAGCCACACTCCTGCCAAGAATGGCCAGCACCGCCTCCTCAAAAGGGGGTGAGGTGAGGCTAGGAATGGGAGGTGTGCCTCATGTTTGGTACAGATTGTTGGTAGGTGAGTGATGGGGATGGGGGGGGGGGTCATGCATTCAGCAGTGTGTGAGGCGAATCATGTAGTTGGTAGTAGGCGGCTTTAGAAGATGCAATCACTGACCTTGACCACTTCTCTGAGGTCATGAAACTTCTTTGGGCACTGGAGCCAGGTCCTGCGGGGGGGCGACACTGCTGGCAGTGACCGCCTCGGCGATTTGGTCCCACATCCTTCTTTCTGAAGGGCCTCCTGGCCCCCTGTGGGTAGAGGACCTCTGTTGGCCCCTGCACAAAGCTGGAGTGCTGCATCCAAAACCCTGAGTGCCCTTTCCCTGGCCTGTTGACCTATTTGTGTTAGTGCTGAAGCACTTTTACCATTTATTACATGCAGAATGCAGTTTCGTTTTAAGAGCTGAAGACTGCATAGTTTGAATGATTTTGATTTTTTTTTCAGAATGCAGTTGAGCTATAAGGGCTAGAGACTGCCTATTTTTGAATGTTTTTTTTCCGGAAGGCAGTTCCCCTTTAAGGGCTCGAAGCTGCTTTCTAAAATTATGCCTTGCTTTAAGAAAAGGCAGCCTCGCTCCAGGGATGTGACATTGGGCCTCCTGCTGAGCACACAGCCTGAAGCAGTACGTTCGGCGCTGGACTGTGCGCTGACATCATTCAAATCTGCAGGCAGCACCAAAATAACGTGCTGCCTGCGATCTTTTAACGGGCGCAAGCAAATCTCGCCCTGCGGTGGCACCCCCTGTTTTCGGGCCTTATCCAATTTGCAGGCCTAGGTCTGTTAGCGCCTCACACTTGCTATTGCAGATGTTCAAATTCCTCCATGTGCTCTGTAACCTCCTCCAGCTCTACAACCCTCCGAGAACCCGCTGTTCCTCCAACTCCGGCCTCTTCTCCATTCCCCACTTCCTTCACCCCACCATTGACGGCCGTGCCTTCAGCTGTCTAGGCCCTAAGCTCTGGAAATCCCTCCCTAAACCTCTCCGCTTCTATCTCCTCCTTTAAGACCCTCCTTAAAACCTACCTCCACCTGTCCTAATGTTTTCTTCTTTGGCTCAGTGCCAATTTTTGTCTGATTACGCTCCTGTGAAGCACTTTGGGATATTTTACTACATTAAAGGCGCTATATAAATGCAAGTCAATGTAACCTGTAATTTTTTTTCGTCCGGTGGTCGTGAAAGGTGCAATATAAATGCAAGTCTTTCTTTTCTTTTTCTTTCTCATGACTCCAAAACTAATTGTAGCACCTCTACTCCTGCCCCAACTAAGATAAGATAAAATCAGCAGACGATAGATCTATACCTTGAACATTCTAGGTCTCACTCCCACACCAGGACTTGCATTTATGGACTATGTCACTGGGTGAGCAATATACTGTCAATTTTCATACAAATGTAAACATCAGCAAAGTGACGGAGGCAAATGTACACAGGCAATAAGGATGCGGGACACATACTCCTTAACAAATTCGCTTTAACCACTGTTTAACATATACAGCAGTACAGGCAAGCATGTGTTTGAATGTTAGAAAACCAATAGTGTGTCTAAGTAGAATATGTCGATATTTGTCAGAAAGCTGGAACCTAATAAAAGAACTACACAGTCGGAAGATTGCACTTTTCCTGTATTTTTCTATTTTGTGCAAAGCTTGTAAATATCAATCAATGAAACTAAAAAAGGGTATAATGACATTTTCTTATCAGTTATCACTTATATGCATAGATAAAAAATGTTTTACATTACATAGAATGTACGGCACAGAAACAGGCCATTCACTCCAAAGGGTCAATGCCGGTGTTTATGTTCCACACAAGCCTCCTCCCACCCCTCTTCATCTAACCCTATCAGCATAACCTTCTATTCCTTTCTCCCTCATGTGTTTATCAAACTTCCCCTTAAATGTATCTATGCTATTTGCCTCAACTACTCCTTGTGGTAGTGAGTTACACATTCTAACCACTCTCTGGGTAAAGAAGTTTCTACTGAATTCCCTAGTGGATTTATTAGTGACTATTGTATATTTCTGACCCCTAGTTTTGATCTCCCCCACACGTAGAAACATCTTCTCTACGTCGACCCTATCAAACCCTTTCATAATCTTAAAGACCTCTATCAGGTCATCCATCAGCCTTCTCTTTCCTAGAGAAAAGAGCCCCAGCCTGTTCAATCTTTTCTGATAGGTATAACCTCTCAGTTCGGCTATAATCCTTGTAAATCTTTTTTGCACCTTCTCCAGTGCCTCTGTATCCATTTCATAATATGGACACCAGAACTGTGCACAGTACTCCAAGTGTAGTCTAACCTAGGTTCTATACAAATTTAACATAACTTCTCTGCTTTTCAATTCTATCCCTCTAGAAATGAACCCCAGTGCTTTGTTTGCATTTTTATGGCCTTATTAACCTGCATTTTGGTGATTTGTGTATCTGTACCACTAGATCCCTTTGCTCCTCTACCTCATTTAGACTCTTATTTTCCAAGGAGTATGTGGCCTCCTTATTCTTCCTACCAAGATGCACCACCTCACATTTATCTATATTGAAATTAATTTTCTAATTACATACCCATTCTGCAGGTTTATTAATGTCTTCCTGTATTTTGTCGCAGTCTTCCTCCATATTAACCATACCCCGCAATTTGGTGTCATCCGCAAATTTTGAACTTGTACTTCCGATTCCCGAGTCCAAATTGTTTACGTATCAGGTGAATAACAGTGGTCCCAGCACTGATCCCTGTGGAACACTACTTCCCACCTTTTGCCAGTCTGAGAAACTACCCTTAACCCCTACTTTCTGTTTTCTGTTTTGTAGCCAGCTTGCTATCCATTCTGCTACTTGTCCCCTGACTCGACATGCTCTGATCTTAGTCATGAGTCTACTATGCGGTACCTTAGCAAAGGCCTTTTGAAAATCCAAATATATTACATCTACTACATTACCCTTGTCTACTTCTTCAAATAATTCAATAACGTTGGTCAAGCATGACCTTCCCTTTTGAATCTCAGCGTTTTCATGTGACTCGGCCAACGTTGACTACCTGATACGTTGCAGGAAAGGATGCCCCAGAGCATGGTACATCGGCGAGACCATGCAGACACTGAGACAACGTATGAACGGACACCACGCAACAATCGCCAGGCAGGAGTGTTCCCTCCCAGTCGGGGAACACTTCAGCAGTCAAGGACATTCAGCCTCGGATCTGCGGGTAAGCGTTCTCCAAGGCTGCCTTAGAGACACACGACAACGCAAAATCATCGAGCAGAAACTGATAGCCAAGTTCCACACTCATGAGGACGGCCTCAACCGGGATCTAGGGTTCATGTCACGATACATGACGTAGAGTCATCCAGACTTGAGTCGTCGTTGGCTTGTTCACAGATGTGATTTCCAGTAAAAAAAAGTAAAAATTTTAACGTTTATCGTTTTCCATACAGACTGCAGCTTTTGACACATTAGACCCCCTGTAACCCCACCTCATTGTCTCAGTTGTATCTTGCTATGTCTTTGATGTGGTGCCTTCCTGGCTGACCTGATTGTTTCTCTGCCGAGGTGTGACAAAAGGCAGTCAGGAGGATTAACTGTAGTCGTCTGCCATTGTACGCTACACATGCATTGTTCTCTATCTATATATGCTTTGTCGATTTGTATTCCTTTACTTCACCTGACGAAGGAGCAGCGCTCTGAAAGCTTGTGATTTCAAATAAAACTGTTGGACTATAACCTGGTGTTGTGCGACTTCTCACTTTTTTCCCTTTTGAAAGCTGTGCTGACTTCTCTATTATATTTTCAGTTTCTAGATGTTTTTCTATTACATCTTTGAGTAAAGATCCATTTCTTTCCTACTACCAATGTTAAGCTAACTGGTCTATAGTTCCGTGCTCTTGTTCTATCTCCCTTTTTAAATATAGGAATAACATTACATGTTCGCCAGGCGCCAGTCCTCTGGCACTATTCCCTTTTCTAATTAATTTTTATAAATATGTAATAGTGCCTCTGCTATTTCTTCTCTAACTTCTTTTAATATGTGGATACAATCCATCTGGACCAGATGTTTTATCTTCTCTAAGTTTGATTAGTTTATCAATTATCTTCCCCCTTTAATCTTAAATGTCTTTATATCTTTTTTGATTCGTCTTCTAATGTCATGTCCACCATATTAATCTTCCTTTTAAATAATGTGACAAAGTAATTGTTCAATATTTCTGCCAGTTTGATGTCATTACCTGTGAGTTTATGTTGTGCATCCCTTAGTGGCCCGATCCATATCTCACTTTTTCTTTTGTTAGTTGTGTCTGTAGAATACTTTAACTTAATTCTGTAGTTCCTCTTTGCTTTCCTAATTGTTTTTTGACTTCTTTCCTAACCTCTTTGTATTCTTTTTCGTTATCCTCTCCTTTATCGCCTAGGTACTTAGTGCATGCCTTTTTAGTTTCAATTTTACCCTTATCTCTTTATTCATCCATGATGTTTCATGATTGGCTAGTTTGTCCTTGGTTTTATTAGCGGGCTATATTTCTCCTGAACTCTGTTGATCACCATTTTAAATATTTCCCACTGCCGTTTTGTCCCTTTGTCATTTTTTTTCCAGTTTACCTTCCCTAGTTCCATTCTCATCCCCTCAAAATTAGCTTTTTCCAATCTTTTACTTTTGTCTTTGTCTTATATATTCCTCAATCATTATTTTAAACCTTATTATGCTTATATAATGATTAATTAAAACAGTGGAACGTGCCTACTCACGTCCTGATGTACATCAGAAAACTTTATTCCAATTATATTCCTTTTCCCTACATGTTTAATCTAGGAATGTGATGCACAGATCGTAATCAGCAATCATACTTTTTGACCTTAGCTTTGTATGCATCATGGTCAGTCTTGCGCCTAGATTCATAATTCATTGTGTTCTTTTTTAGCCCCCAAACTAATCGCGGCTCAACGTTTTGGTTCATCGTCGGATTTCACTTTATGTTCCTAAACCCTTTTCCTCAGTATGTTTCCAAAGATGGACCAGTACTTACACATTCCAATCCCGTGTCTTTTCTCATCACCTTTCATTTTCTTTCAACCTCTATCAGCAGCTTTTCAACGTCGTGCCGCGGCAGCATCAGTTCACATACGGTCTGTAGATTTTACTTAACGTTTAATGTCCACAGTCAATGAATTCATTTGAATTAATAGCTACTCGTAACTATAAAATGAAAATACCAAGACAAACTGGATTCCCACCTGGATTAGTGACTGTTGCCATCAGGAAAGTGACTGACTGGACAATGTGTTTTCTCTCTCTGCTGTTTTTTGTGGTGGGGGATGCAACTCCACAGAGGGTTCAAACGCATGCAGACCCTGGGGATAGGAGGAGACACGAGCCGCTCAAGCTGGGACAATGTTGCCGCCGGTTCGCGCTGCAGCCAATCACCGTTGCACTACTGGGAGGTGACAAGCGCGCTGCCTAGCGACCGCACAGCCTGTCGCCAGGTAACGGCGCGGCGGAGTCACGTGGCCTCCCGGGACAGGCAGAACGTGGTGAGGCTGAAGAGCAGGAGATGGTTTTTACACCGCTGTAAGTTTTTGATTTGGGAGGGGACTAGAATATTGGCTTCATGTATAAATTACAGGGAGGGGAAATTTTTGTCTCTGACTCCATTTAATATGTGCTCTCTCTGAATCTGTCCTTTTGTCAATCTAATTTCTGTTTTCTCGCTTTCTTGTCCTTTAATTGTCCCCTCCTCCCTTCCATTTGCTCTCTCTTAAATTGCTGATACATGCTCGGGTATTGTTAGTTCCCTGATGCCAACAGCTCTTTGGTACTACCGGCCAAGTAGCTTTTCTTTGTGAGTCTAGATTAAATCTTGGCAGGCTGTTTGTCTATGGAATATATCATAGAACCATTGATGTTCAACCCACCCTGTCTGTTCCTCCTTATTTTTCCTGGTGCAATCCAGAAGTAATCCCACTGTCCCGCACTCTCCCTAAAGCCCTGTACCTTCCCCTGCTTCAAATGGTTATTTACTCTTTCTTTAAAGGTAGCCATAACTACATTCTGTGACAAGTGCTAAACTAGAAGCCATCAATATAAAATAGTCACCAAGAAATCAAATAGGGAATTCAGAAGAAACTTCTTTACCCAGAGAGTGGTGAGAATGTGGAACTCGCTACCACAGGGAGTGGTTGAAGCGAATAGTATAGATCCATCTAAGGGGAAGCTCGATAAGCATATGAGGAGAAGGGAATGGAGGGTTATGCTGATAGAGTTAGATGAGGAAAGACGGGAGGAGACTCGAGTGGAGCATTAATGCCGGCATGGACTTGTTGGGCCAAATGGCCTGTTTCTGAGCTGTATATCCTATGTAATCCTATAAAAAAGCGTTCCATACTGGGACAGCTCTGTGTCAGAAGCTATGCACTCACGCAAATTCCATAGTCACTCGATAGCAATTAGAAGTGTGTATCTTGGCAATTTTTGTCTCTCTTTCTAGCCCAGAGGCATTGATGTCAATTGTAGCTTCCCAGTTAAAACCAGCTAATGTCAAGATTACATTCCAGAACTGCTTCTAGTTGAAGTGGTTTTCTTACATGCTGGGATCCCCATGCTGTGGGATCCACACAGTTTGCATTGTATGGTGATTCCACAGTGCTAACATCAATACACAAACAACTAGGAACGTACAATTGTTTGAAAGCCACAATTGCAACTTTAATTTCTGCTGGAACTTTTCTGATGGGTGGTGAAGGCTCTTACAGGCAAGCAAGCTGAGTCCTTCTGCATTCAGTACTGACAGCCATTTACTCTGCTGCTACTGCTGAGCTGCCTCTAACTGTGGGGGAAAAAAAACATCTTTTGAGGCGGGTATTTGCTCCTTTGGAGGCCATTTGTCAAAATCAAGGCTGTCAGCAGTGAGCCGAATGTGAGCCAAATGCAGCATGAGATTAGCATAGACCAGAGATCAAAGCTGGGAACTTTTAATTCTGTGCATCTGAGTATTACATTGGGAGGTGCAATTAGCCACAGAGCTATCAAAAGAGCATTCTTCTTTCCTTCAATTATCAGTCAACCCAGCTGTGAAATGTTGCTAGAATTGGCATTTTGGTTATCTGAAGGCACAAACACACCGGCGCTCCAAGTTTTGAAGACAAATACAATTCATTGAATTTTACAGTACAGAAGGAAGCCATTTGGTCCATTGTTTCTGTGTTGGCTCTCGAAGATCTATCCACTTAGTCCCATTTTCCTGCCCTTTCCCCATACTATTTTAAGTTTTTCCTTTTCAAATATTTATCCACTTCCCTTTTTAAAGCTATTATGGATTCTGCTTCCTCCACTGTTTCTGGTAGGATATTTCATGTCCTAACAACTCTATGCGTATAAAAAAATCTTCTAATCCCTCTGTTCTTTGATGCTGATCTAAATTTATGCCCCTAGTTACCGACTCACCAATCAGTGTAAATAGTTTTTCCCTATTTACATTATCAAACCCTTCAAATTTTAAACACCTCTGCTAGATTTCCTCTTAACCTTCTCTGCTCTAATCAAAAGAGTCCTTGTTTCTCTACTCTTTCCTGATAACTAAAGCCTGTCATCACTGGTATCATTTTAGTGAATCTCTTCTTCACCCTGTTCATTGTTCCTAAAGTAAGGTGCCCAAAACTGGGCAGCTTATTCCACTGTGACCTAACCAGTGATTTGTATAGGTTGAGCAATACCTCTTTATTTTTGTGCTGTGTGTCCATGTTTATGAAATTTAAGATTGAACTACATAGAAATACATACATAGAAGTTACAACACAGAACAGGCCATTTGGCCCAATCAGTCTGTGTCGGTGTTTACATTCCACGTGAGCAATCAATCCTAACCACGTTTACCTGCTCCGTTCCCATATCCCTTTATCAATTTTTCTTCATCCACCTATCTAATCTTGAATGTTGGCATAGTTTCTGCCTGAACCACTAACCCTGGAAGTAAATTTCACAACCATACAACTCTCTGCTTTCTTCTATTATTTACAGATGTATTAATATCTGATTGATGTGTAGCATTAGCATTGAGTTAGGAGTCCATTCTCTTAGTGAGGCATTGCTTTATGATGGAGGAAGATCACAACTGGGGCAAGGAAAATACATTTTAAATAATAAAACAAAAAGAGTCTAATGCTGAGAATTCCTCTTTGAACGAGATTTTGTTTGTTCTCCTGCTTTTCTCCTTTCTTTCCTGAAGCTACTGACTCTCGGTGGAATATGGTTTCACACATGTCAGCAGCTTACCAGCACATTAGCTATAGTAGCCATTCTTTCTGTGTGAGCCTAGAGAGCGAGTGCTGGCAGGCTTCGGAAAGCATCACAGCTGAGTCCCATCCTGTCCTCCCTTGACATCTGCACATGCACTTTCCAGCATGCATCAGTGGATAGCAATCAAGACCAGCTAATGCTAGCTAATTTATCCTCTTCCTTGCCCAGGGAAGCTGAAGGCAGTGGTAGCCCTGCTGCTCTGGCTGAGGACAGCTCACATCACAGATCAAGGATCAAGTCTGAGACCTTCCTGGTTTGTGTGACTCGATGAGCCATCTGGGAAGCTAGGATTCAGTTTTATGGTTGTTCATATTTAAACATTTAAACTAATGAACAGTATCCGAATGAACATGTCTAGCAGTAATTTTTGAATAAACAAAATTGTCCTTTATATTACTGTACATGCAATAAGTTTCATTCCCAAGTGGCTGTAATTCTGAATTGGTCTTATAACTGAAATTTTCTAGTTAAGCCATAACATGTACTGTCAAAGAAAAGTAAGTTGAGGAATTATTTATTTAATAAAATGAATGCTATAGACAGTATAATTATATATCATGGTTATCACAAAAATGGTCACATTATCTGAACACATTTCATCAGCTATCTCTCCCAGCATTTCCACCAGAATCAAAGGGATAAATGTGTAAATAACATTACAAGTATACTTTGCATGCTTGGCTGATGGATGACAATAAACAGCACTGGTTTAATTAGATATGTATTATTTACTAAATTATCTTTTGTTTTGCTTGCAGGAGTTATATACACGGTAACATAATTAACAAAGAGAATTTTATGATCCCTTTATTTTATAGTGCTGCCACCAGATCGCAAACAGCTTCAACAGCAGTGATGTAGAGTAAATGAGCAGGGCACTGCAGCTTCTAGCTACCATTGATGGCCGTGCCTTCAGCTGCCTAGGCCTTAAGCTCTGGAATTCCCTGCCTAAACCTCTCTGCCTCTCTTTCCTCCTTTTAAGATGCTCCTTAAAACCTACCTCTTTGACCAAGCTTTTGGTCACCTGCCCTAATTTCTCCTTATGTGGCCCGGTGACAAATTTTTTGTCTTATAATACTCCTGTGAAATGCCTTGGGACGTTTTACTACGTTAAAGGTGCGATATTAATACAAGTTGTTGTTGTTTATTATATGCAAAGGGAAAGTTAATTGTTCAACAGAAAGAATATGTAGAGAGAAAGAAAAACAAAGCAGCACTTTGTTTAACAGTACATATTTAATTAAACTAGGATGTTTGCTTTTATTCAGTCAGCCAAACATTCAAAATGTGCCTTTCAGCTCACCTGTGCAATTGCTTTCCAGTGATTGAAGGAAGTGCAATTCACTACTTTCAACCAACTGAACAGGCACAGTTGTTTGTTGTAGCCAGTACTGTGCAATCTGCCCTACAATGTAAATGGGGATGTAAGGTACGATGAAATAAGGGGTGATTTTAACCTTGTCCTCCTGGCAGAAACTGGGCAGGTGGGCAGTTAAAACCGCCCATGGGTCTTATCCGCCGAGGTCCCACTCTTCCCTATGGTTCCGATTTTAACTTGCTCTTCTCAGCAGGCGTGAAGGATACCCATAGGAAATAGCAGGGTCCTTCTTTAAATATGCAAATCGGGTTCCGATGACATCATGGGAGCCGAACTGCTATTTTAACCAGAGGTCTGCGTGGAGAAGCCATTGTGGTTTTCCCGCCAGGCCAACCTTGCAGGAACAGGAGTTGGGGCTAGAAGAGGCTCAGAAAGGTACGTGGTTTTACTTTTTTTAAACTTTCCTTGTGGGACCAGGAGGAACACAAGTGCAGGCCGCACAAGGAACGTGTAGGCCTCTCTTTCCCCCCCCCTTCTCCAGCTCCAATTGCGAGGCCTTCCCGAACCTACTCCCGGTGACTTACTCGAGTCCTGGAGACCATTAGTTTGGTCCCTGGCGGTGGCATCCTGTAGCCTGACATTTTGCTCCCACCTGTTGGGAAGCTGCTGCGTTCTGCGGTTTCGGGCAGGTCCTATGCAGATGAGGCAAAGGAGTTAAAATCTCCCAGGCCTCACAACGCTGAGGTCAGGTGAGTTTGCCGTCCGTTTTGGCCCCTGTCCGTACAAATTTAAAATCGTCGCTATAGATTATCTGTAGCTTGGTTTGGATGCTCTGAAGAGAATGGTAGCCTATTGGTTCTGGTGCATACGAATTAGGAGCAGGAGTAGGCCACTCGGCCCCTCGAGCCTGCTCCCCCATTCAATAAGATCATGGCTGATCTGATTACTCCACATTCCCGCCTACCCCCGATAACCTTTCACCCCCTTGCTTATCAAGAATCTATCTACCTCTGCCTTAAAAATATTGAAAGACTGCTTCTACCACCCGCTGAGGAAGAGAGTTCCAAAGACTCACAACCCTCTGAGAAAAAATTTCTCCTCATCTCTGTCTTAAATGGTACTAGATTAGAAACCCAGAGGTTAAGCATTAAAATCTAGTATATGACCAGTTGTAAAACTAAATTCCAAACATTTAGCAATATGTGAGTTAGCACCAGAGAAAATTACCATGAAAGCTTCTGATTTTATTTAAAAACCCAACAGGAAGGGAACCTGCTGCCTCTATCTAGTCTGGCGTATAAGAGACTACACTGCATGCTTGTATCTTAATGCTCTTAGTACAATGGGATGAGAATATAAATGTTGCCTTGTTGGAATCACCATGTTTCAAGAAACAAATTAAAAAAAGCACTGCAATGCATTTTTGTGCCTGTTTGACACCCACCTGACCAAAATAACTAACTGAAAGGATTCCGCAGTGCCAAGAGATCCAACACTTTACAGAACTACGACTGAAAAATAAAGGGGGTACAAAGTACTCAGAGTTGAAAGAATAGCCCAGGATAAGGTCCTGCAGTGGTTATCTCGTTGAGTATTTGTAAGAGAACACCTTTCATATATTCAAAACAAATTACACCACCTTCTTACTATAGCTACTGTAAAATGTGGAAAATAAGTTTAAATTTTCAATAAAGTCGTCCAGTTCCCTCAGCTCCTGCGATATATGCATTTGAAACATTTTGGCAACTTAAGTTGATAATCTAAATTAGCATCGCAGAAGCAAAACTGGATATTTGAGTTACATAGCATATTTGGCTCTTTGCTAATGCTGGCAATAACATTTAAAATCTATTTTTTCAAGAAAATGGGATATTACAGTTGCTTTGAAGACTCTTTTATGACTCTATGACTCTTTGTAAAGTGTATTGACGTATGTTCCTCTTACAGAAAAAGAATGCAAATTTTAAGTCTTCAAAACCACATCTGATAGACTAAATTTACCTGCCATCTCTTGACTGTCTAGAATATTGCATGTAATGAAAATTGCCAATAAATACATATTCATAATAGAATTCATCTTTTCAGTATATTTATCATAGAATTCCATAGCAATTCTCTTTGCACGCTCCCACTCCTCAATTTATTCTTTCTCCTGCCTACATTTTATCTTTGTTCCAACGCATCTCATTTTGCCGATTTATTTTCAGTTGCATATTAGCTGTGTTTCTGTTCTCTGCTCCTCTGATACTCTCCCATTATCCTCTTAATATAACCTGTTATGACCCTCCAGTACCTTGCACTAGTAGCCACTCTTCATATGTGAGTCTAGCCAATGAGCAGGTCACTGAACCATGGAGGGCATTACAGTTGAGCCGAATCCTGTCTTCACTTGATATTCACAGATGCAAACTTTCTGGGAGGCGTCACCGAATAGTGATCGGGACCCTTGCTGACTTTTCCCCTCTCTAGAGAGGGGCACGGAGGTCAATTGTAGCACCCCCAACCACAAACTGGGAATCAAATCTGGAATCTTCTGGTCTGTATGGTTTAGCATGGTGTGACAAAAATGAATTATTTTTGTCTATGATGTATCATGGAATTGAGTCATAGTCATAGAGTTATACAGCACAGAAAGAAGCCCTTCGGCCCATTGTGTCCACGCCGGCCATCAAGCCCTGTCTATTCTAATCCCATTTTACAGCTCTTGGTCCGTAGCCTTGTATGCTATGGCGTTTCAAGTGCTCATCTAAATGTTTCTTGAATGTTGTGAGGGTTCCTGCCTCTACCACCCTTTCAGGCAGTGAGTTCCAGATTCCAACCACCCTCTGGGTGAAAAAGTTTTTCCTCAAATCCCCTCTAAACCTCCTGCCCCTTACCTTGAAACTATGCCCTCTGGTTATTGACCCCTCTACTAAGGGGAAAAGTTCCTTTCTATCTATCCTATCTATGCCCCTCATAATTTTGTACACCTCAATCAGGTCCCACCTTAGCCTTCTCTGCTCGAAGGAAAACAACTCCAGCCTGTCCAGTCTCTCTTCATAGCTGAAGTACGCCAGCCCAGGTAACATCCTGGTGAATCTCCTCTGCACCCTCTCCAATGCAATCACATCCTTCCTATAGTGTGGCGACCAGAACTGCACACAGTATTCCAGCTGTGGCCTAACTAGCGTTTTGTACAGCTCCATCAAAACTTCCCTGCTCTTATATTCTATGCCTCGGCAAATGAAGGCAAGTATCCCATATGCCTTTTTAACCACCTTCTCTACCTGTCCTGGTGCCTTCAGGGATCTATGTACATGCACACCAAGGTCCCTCTGATCCTCTGTCCTTCCTAGGATCCTACCATTCATTGTGTATTCCCTTGCCTTGTTTGTCCTCCCAAAATGCATCACCTCACACTTTTCAGGGTTAAACTCCATTTGCCACTGTTCTGCCCATCTAACCATCCCGTCTATATCGTCCTGTAGCCTGAGGCTTTCCTCCTCACGATTTACCACTCCACCAATTTTCGTGTCATCTGCGAACTTACTGATCATACCTCCTACATTCATATCTAAATCATTAATGTACACTCCGAACAGCAAAGGACCCAGCACCGATCCCTGCGGTACACCACTAGACACAGGCTTCCAGTCACAAAAACAACCTTCGACCATCACCCTCTGCCTCCTGCCACTAAGCCAATTTTGGATCCAATGTGCCAAATTGCCCTGGATCCCATGGGCTCTTACCTTCTTGACCAGTCTCCCATGTGGGACTTTGTCAAAAGCCTTACTGAAGTCCATGTAGATTACATCAACTGCACTACCCTCATCCACACACCTAGTCACCCCCTCGAAAAATTCAATTAAATTGGTCAGACATGATCTCCCCCTGACAAAGCCATGCTGACTATCCCTGATTACTCCCTGCCTCTCCAAGTGGAGACTAATTCTGTCCCTCAGAATTTTTTTCTAATAATTTCCCTACCACTGATGTTAGGCTCACTGGCCTGTAATTCCCTGGTTTATCCCTACTACCCTTCTTGAACAATGGTACTACGTTAGCTGTTCTCCAGTCCTCTGGCACCTCCCCTGTGGCCAGAGAGGTTCTGAAAATTTGTGTCAGGGCCCCTGCAATCTCCTCCCTTGCCTCACACAGCAGCCTGGGATACATCCCGTCAGGGCCTGGGGATTTATCCACTTTTAAGCCCGCCAAAACCGCTAGTACCTCCTCCCTCTCTACTAATTTGTTCAAGTATATCACAATCCCCCTGCCTGATTTCTATGCCTACATCACCCTTCTCCATAGTGAACACAGATGCAAAATATTCATTTAAAACCTCACCTACATCTTCCGGCTCTACACACAGATTGCCACTTTGGTCCCTAATGGGCCCTACTCATTCCCTGGTTATCCTCTTGCCCTTAATATACTTATAAAACACCATGGGATTTTCCTTTATTTTGCCCGCCAGTGTTTTTTCATGCCCCCTCTTCGCTCTCCTAATTTCTTTTTTAAGTACCCCCCTGCACTTTCTATACTCCTCTAGGGCTTCCACTGTTTTTAGTCCTTTGTATCTGCCAAAAGCCTCCCTTTTTTTCCCTAATCCATTCTTGTATTTCCCTTGACATCCAGGGTTCCCTGGGCTTGTTGGTCCCACCCTTGACCTTTACGGGAACATGTTGGCGTTGTACTCTCTCTATTTCCTTTCTGAAAGACACCCATTGCTCTGATGTTGATTTTCCTACAAGTAGCTGATCCCAGTCCATTTTGGCCAGATCCTGCCTTATCATATTAAAATCGGTCTTCCCCCAATTTAGAACCTTTATTTCCAATCCATCTTTGTCCTTTTCCATGACTACCTTAAATCTCACCGAATTATGGTCACCGTCACCAAAATGCTCTCCTACTGACACTTCTACCACTTGCCCGGCTACATTCCCTAGAATTAGGTCCAGTACCGCCCCCTCTCTTGTAGGACTTTCTACATGCTGGCTCAAAAAGCTCTCCTGGATGCACTTTAAGAATTCCGCACCCTCTAAGCCTTTCACACTCTGACTATCCCAGTTAATATTGGGGAAGTTGAAATCCCCTACTATTATTTCTACACTTCTGAGATTTGCCTACATATCTGTTCCTCTATCTCCCCCTGACTGTTTGGGGGCCTGTAGTACACTCCCAGCAAAGTGTTTGCCCCCTTTTTGTTTTTAAGTTCTACCCATATGGCCTCATTAGAGGAACCTGTTAAGATATCATCCCTCCTTACCGCAGTAATTGACTCCTTGATTAATATTGCGACACCCCCTCTTACACCCCCCTCTGTCTCGCCTGAAGATTCTATACCCCGGAATATTAAGCTGCCAGTCCTGTCCCTCCCTCAACCATGTCTCTGTGAGAGCAACAATATCATACTCCCATGTGTTCATCAACACCTTCAATTCATCTGCCTTACTCGCAAGACTCCTTGCATTAAAATAAATGCCATCCAGCCTTGCCATACTCCCTTGTGCCGTTACATATTTGCTCTGCCTTCCAGGCTGACCTGTTTTTCCCTCTATATTTGGCTGTGCCTCACCCCCTATTGTAGCTCCACTCCATATCCCATCCCCCTGCCAAGTTAGTTTAAACCCCCCCCAACAGTACTAGCAAACCTCCCCGCAAGGATGTTGGTCCCGTTCCGGTTCAGGTGCAACCCGTCCGACTTGTACAGGTCCCACCTTCCCCAGAAGCAGACCCAGTGATCCAGGGAACTAAAGCCCTCCCTCCTGCACCAACTCTTTAGCCACGCATTCATCTGCTCTATCCTCCTATTCCTATATTCACTAGCACGTGGCACCGGGAGTAATCCAGAGATTACAACCTTTGAATTCTTTCTGTCTGTCATATGAAGTTAAAAACGAGGTTCACCAACAGAAAATAGCCCAGCTTGCTTTGATCCACTGACACCCCAGATCTGCATGATGTGCTGCTGGTGATCACATACCAGTTGCAGATTAATGGAGGGGAAACCCTTGTGATTCCTGAAGGCAGTTTGGGTCATTTGAAGGAGCCTGCAGCGTGACGTAGGTGTAGTCAATGAGACCCTGGAATTGGGGGAAGCCTGCAACCTGTGCGAACCCTAGCTGGAGTATTGTGTTCCAATTCTGGGCACCACACTTTAGGAAGGATGTCAAGGCCTTAGAGAGGGTGCAGAGGAGATTTACTAGAAAGATACCAGGGATGAGGGACTTCAGTTATGTGGAGAGACTAGAGAAATTGGGGTTGTTCTCCTTAGAGCAAAAGGCTAAGAGGAGATTTAATAGAGGTGTTCAAATTCATGAAGGGTTTTGATAGAGTAAATAAGGAGAATCTGTTTCCAGTGGCAGAAGAGTTGGTAACCAGAGGGCACAGATTTAAGGTAATTGGCAAAAGAACCAGAGGCGAGATGAGGAGACATTTTTTTACACAGCGAGTTGTTATGATCTGGAATGCACTGCCTAAAGGGTGGTGGAAGCAGATTCAATAATAACGTTCAAAAGGGAATTGAATAAATACTTGAAGGGGAAAAAATAATTGGATAGCTTTTGGCATGATGGCCGAATTTCACTAATTTTGTTTTTCAATGAAGCAGAGATCTGTACATGTTGATGGGAATTGTTTCCACTTCCGCTAAAATGGCTGTCAGTTGCAAAACACTTGTAGCTTTATGCTGCATATTGCTTCTAACTTATTGCACCAGCAATAATATTCGAACAGTACAATTCCCAAAATACAAAACAAAACACTTGTCACTCAAGAAGGGTCCAGGCTCAATCTCAGCCAAGATTTCAGTCAGGGGAGGAGTTGGTGTGTACATAGCGAGGGAGGAGTAAGTCAGTTAGGAGTTCCATTGCTAATCATTATCATTATCTATTAATGCCTGGTGAATAGTGTGCATGTGTAGATATCAGGCGATTACAGGATTGGCTGTATGTTTATTTTTTTTTATTCGTTTGTGGGATGTGGGCGTTGCTGGCAAGGCCAGTATTTATTGGCCATCCCTTATTGCCCTTGAGAAGGTTTATTCATAACATGAATTTATTTTTTGTGAATCAGCAAAACATCTAATCTAAAATGTGTCATTCTTCAAACTTGTAATAAATTGTACTGTACATATGAATCCCTCCACAGTCAACTCATTGTCTCAGCACATGAATGAAAAATGGTCACTTGGGCTGCTGGCAGTCATGCTCTCTTGCCCTGAGCAAGAATGTCTTCAAAAGAGACCAGAAAAGAAAAAAAAAATGAATAAAAGTGAAAATAAAAAAAAACACCTAAAACATAAGGCAGGACCAATAAAATCACTGTTGACAGTTTTTCCTACAGAACAACACTTTCCTTGAAAAGATCGATGTCGGACCGCTTGTGTCAACGGCAGCAACCCAAAGGTAATTCCCGTTGGGAGGCAGGAGAAGAGGAGGGGACCGACCGTGGGCCAGGAGCAGACCTTGGGAGTGCTGTGGAGCTGGGAGGTGATCTCCTGCACCTCCTGGTTCCACATCAAACTTAAAAAAACACTGACCTTTATAGCGGCAGTCGCTTTCTAGGCTGCATCCAAGCATAGAAAACATGAGCCGGCCCTGCTCAGGGAAGTCCAATTTTCCTGAGGGGTCCTAAAACAGGTCTCTTATTAGCATATTCAAAAAGCCTAACGCCTATTTTAGGGGCCGCCCCAGGCACCTGAATAATGGCCCAACCCAATATCGGATTGGACGTCTTCCAGGTGTCTTTGGAGCACAGGACGTTGATCCCCGAAATTAGGTCTCATTGTATTCCCATAAAAAGGGTGCAACATGGTCCAAATACTACCCCAATGAGTCCAAGATGAATAGGAACTCAGTTATCCCACAAATACCCCATTTTCAAAAAATATTTAGCCCTATTTCAATATGTGCTGGCTGGACACAGACCCCCCACCCCAGACTAAAAGTGCAAACATATACAGCAATTGATGGGAAGAAGTGCGCACAAGCAACACAATATTATATGCCCACTTAAATATATTTAATTTACAATTTCTGCATTGTCTGTCCATATGGGTACATGATAGCTCTGAAAATTGAGTGTAGCTTATACCCAAATCAAAAAAAATATATGCACCGCTCTCCACAGGCATATTGTGAATGCACCTGCAAGGAAAATGTTGCTCTCACTGTGTTTCCTTTGAACCCACAAGTGTCTAGATTGCTATTTTATGCTTTAATTCTACATAATTTAATGATGCAATTCTTCCCTCAAAGTTTCTTGAACATGAAGTTTAATAACTGAACTAAATAGAGTCTTTTGTATGCATGGGGCATAGCATGGGAAGCTTTTCAGTTACATTATTCATTCATATTCTTGTTACAGGCTGGCACCTGTCAGATGTCAGTACACTAAATAATTAGAAAATTCAAACCAAATGAACTAAAAAGTGCCAAGAAGACTGCATTTGAATGTTTGTGTGATGTTCTATATCAAGGAGTATGTATATTAAAATATGTTTTCATGTTTTTCTTCTGTACCTAAAAATGAGTGCACTGCAGTTTCAAACCATCTGTCACCTTTCACTAGCTGTATATCATAGATATAATAGAAATAAAATGGCATCTGCCTGCAAATTCATAGCATATATATTTGAATCAAGAATAAAAATTTTCTGTGGTTGACATATGGCCAATGTCACTCCATTCTCCAAGCTTAAATTATCCTGAAATAGGTAAAAACTCAGACACAATTTTGTGATGTTGGCAGAATCAAGCAGAATGTTGTGGCACATGGACGGCATTGCTAGTAGCAAAGAGGGTTGGACTCATAAATTTTGCATGGCTGACACCCCTGCCCGCACCCCCCACTCCCTCCCCACCACCACCTCACCTCCACCCTCTTCATTTTACTAGGCTCCCTGTGCATGAAAACCAGGTGCAGGGAGTCTGGCCAGCAGCATGATTGCCTGGGAGGTGTGAAATCTGGTAAGCCAGCAGCTCACCATTTAAAAGGAAGTAAGTTGTTGTAGTAGCCAAAGTTTGTTTCCAATAAAGAATAGTAATCAGCTGTAGGAAAAGTTGCCAGAGCTGCGTGCAACAAAAAATGTCTGGAAGCAGGAATCTGGGGAGAACTTACCCATTTAATGCCTTGGAGGTCTTGCAGGGGGTTGTGTGTGTGTGTGTGGGGGGGGGGGGGGGGGGGGGAGCGGCAGTGCGGTTGGAGCAAAGGAGAATCACCCACTTTGGAGCAGCAGGTCATCCTTTGGTCAAAGCAGAGGTCAAAGCAGCTTGCATAGAAATAGCAGGGATACTAAATGGAGTTCCTAGAGTCCGTAGAACCCAGGCACAAATGAGAAAGAAGTTTTGTGATTTCAGGAGGGGTGCCAAAGTAAATTTACCAAACTTTGCACACACTATTTTGCTGTTGCAACATAGTTCACCAGTGCCAAACTAAAGTTGTAGCACCCTCAAGGAGGTAGCATGCAAAGCATGGAGACAATCTTCACTTTTTCTACACAGAAAAGCTGTAGGATACACTTCTTGTGGGGCACACAAATAGCTGACACGTAAATATTCAGAGGTGTGCAACAAACCAGCACTACCAGCAGAATCAACGGACTGGATATTAACGGGCAGGTTACGTAGGCAGGAGGTGCGGAGTTTCAGATGGGGAACCTGGAGTTTTAACTCCACAGCATGCATCTTTTATCTTCGACAGGTTCCTTGCCCGGAAGTCAGCCTGATTGACAGGCTTGGCTTCCAGTTGGGCAGGGAGCACTCCAGAGCAGGCTGCAGGAGCAGGTAGGCCCGATCCCCGACCCTGGAGGTCTTTGTATGGAGGGGTCTGACTGGGGGTGAGGGTAAGCACTCCTGCTCCTCCTGGCTCACAAGCAATGCTGCAAAGGCACTTAACTTCTTCTCCCCGAAGCTGTCCTCGCCTCCCTTCAGCTGCCGGGTTTCCTGAGATCTGGGAAACCCGGCCGACCACTGTTAAATCAGAGGCTGCCAGCCTCATTAAAATATTCAAATTGCCAACCCGCCTCCTGGGAGCGGGTTGGCTGCCCGCCCCTTGTCCAACCTCTGTTAAACCCGGAGGCGGGCGGATCGGGTTTGAGATTTTTTTAAATTTTAACATCTGATCCAACCAAAACCCACCCATTTTTGGTGTTAAAATTCATCCCTACATGCCTGCTGTATTGGATTGCAAGCTCAAGGAGGGATGTGGACTGGTCAGAGGTTAAATTTGATCTTCGACAAAAGCGCAAAACAGGCGATAGTGAATCGACAGCCTATTTTGAAGTCAATGGAAAGTAAAATCGGGCGCAGTATAAAGCTGGCTGCCGATTCACTGTTGCTTATTTTGTGCTTTTGCCAATGACCTATTTCAGCCCATCCGTATACTTTGGCAGTTTCTAACATGTGGATGTGATGTGTGTGTGCTCCCAGAGAAATGCCACTAATGGGCACGTACTGGCAGAGATTTCCCAGTGTGAGGGAGATGGCAATAGGCTTTTCAGCAATGATGGAGTTTTGGAAGGAATGTTTGGCAGTGTGCTGCCACTATCCAGCAACTATCCTTTTTTGTGTAATTGCTAACTTTATTTACATTCTCACCCAGTAACAGAGGCAAATATTATATAATAGTGGGGTAGCATAGTGGTTATGTTACTGGACTAGTAATCCAATAGGCCTGGACTAATAATCCAGAAACGTGAGATCAAATCCCATCACAGCAGCTGGGGAATTTAAATTCAGTTAATTAAATAAATCTGGAATAAAAAGCTAGTATCAGTAATGGTGACCATGAAACTACCAGATTGTCATAAAACCCAACTGGTTCACAAATGTTCTTTAGGGAAGGAAATCTGCTCTCCACAGCGATGTGGTTGACTCTTAACTGCCCTCTGAAATGTCCCAACCACTTAGTTGTATCAAACCGCTACGAAAAACTATAATCCAAACAGAATGCAGCTGTTCAAGAAGGCAGCTCACCACCACCTTCTCGAGGGCAATTCGGGATGGGCAATAAATGCTGGCCTTGCCAGCGACGCCCACATCCCGTGAATGAATTAAAGAAAAGTAGCATGACACACAATATATTGGCATCTCACCTCTTAGAAGGCATTCTACCAGCAGTGGAATTCCTTGGTGGGTGTAATCCAGGCATAACTGCCAGGGTTGCGCCCCCATGGATTTTCTAGGCCATGATCTCGACTCGTACAATGATAACACACTCCAACCCAAGTGTTATCTTATACGTAAAGAGAGAGAGGCATGTAGTACTTAAAAAAAGTGAAATACAAGTACACTTATCACTCATTGAGTTAATCAGGTGCAGCAAATATAGCTTAATAAACTAGATCTATCTGGAGTCACACTTACAAGAAATGCAATACTAGGTTGTATAATGACTTGCCACTAATCAGTGACTGATGAAGGATCATTCATACATGGTTAATCTAAAGCATAATCACAAGAGACAAAGGAAAATTAAAAATGATAATAACTGCAACGTTGTAATATTTGCCTGACATATATATCTGGAATACTAATAGCACAACACTACAAACAATTACAGCAGAGAGGTGATTTCATCCGCATAAATCTGTTATTAGCCTAGAGAGAGAAGGATGACATATTGGAAACCACATCATGATGTTTCTAAGCAATGATTTGCATCATCATTTTTCACGTTAGCTAAGCATAAGTCTCCAAGCAGAGACTGATATCATTGGCATTTATGCAGATGGTGCCAGGTGCCTTTGAGAACCTCCAGAGATTAGTAACTTGCAATAACTAAAACAATCAGATTATCTATAAAGATAAAATACTACTTTTGTATTTTCTTTTCAATTCAGAATCGAGGAACATACAGCTTTGCACATCCACTTTGTTTTATTCAAAAGATGCATTCAGGTAAACTGGGTCTTAAAATTCAACGCACTGTTTGCCTTGGTAAATAACACATTTCAATATCCAGTTTAACAGAGGAACGTATGAGACTCATTTGGAGAAATGTTGAAGCAGATTGTCAACTCACGGCCGCCTGTTTCTCGCCTGGGGCTGGGGAGCACCTCGGCCACCCCATTGGCACCCAACACTTGCCCTATGCAATTTTCAGGCGGACCTGTAAATGATTGAGCAGCCCGCCTGCCTGAAACAGGCATCAGGCTGCTTAAATATGCAATTCTGGCTCCTCAATTGCAAATTTCAAGTACTTTTGGACAGAGGGTGTGCCGTTTGAGGGCCCCCTGCTCCCGCAATCGTCTCCCCACCACACCAACTACTGGTCGCCTCAGCCTGGGAACGGGACGATTTCCTGCCCTCCCAGCTGCAGTGGCGCCGCCAGTTTGGTGCCCACAGCTCGCCGGCAGCATTTAAAAGAACCCCAAACGCTGGCCTTGGGCAGGCGCAGAGGCCGCCTCGCTGACTCCGCACCTGTTTCAGGTAGAAATCAAATTTCTCCCTCATTATGTCTTGGGTGATAATTCTGTAGTCAGCACTGTGACTAAATACCATTTGTCTTGACTATTCTGTATGGACTGTGCAGTTAATGCTCTAAATGGCCACAAGTAGTCAGGCTTGATGGAAAAAATGAGGTCAAAGGTCAGTTCAAACCTTAGTTTTGAAGCCTTACTGCCTAGGTTTAACGCAAAATCATCGAGCAGAAACTAATAGCCAAGTTCCGCACCCATGAGGACGGCCTCAACCAGGATCTTGGGTTCATGTCACGCTACATGTAACCCCACCTGACGTAGAGTCATCCAGACTCGAGTCGTCGTTGGCTTGTTCTATCTACAAGATGCGGCCGGACCTGCTGTGATTTCCAGCAAAAAAAGTTTTTTGTTTTCCATACAGACTCCAGCATCTGCCACATTTGACCCCTTGTGACCCCACCTCATTGTCTTTGATGTAATGTTTTCCTGACTGACCTGTTTGGACACCATCCACACCTTTGATTGCCGTGATTATCTCTCTGCCGAGGTGTGATAAAGGGCAGTTAGAAAGATTAACTGTAATCATCTGGCAGTGTTCTCTGACTATATATACTGTGCCTATATACATCTCTTCACTTCACCTGATGAAGGAGCAGCGCTCCGAAAGCTTGTGATTTCAAATAAAACTGTTGGACTATAACCTGGTGTTGTGCGACTTCTCACATAGGTTTAAGTGGCAATTGTTTGACTGAAAAGAAAGAAGGTGACATGAATCAGACATGAAAGATCACAAGTCATTGGACTAAATGTGCATACCATGATTTGTAAGAAATATATATAAAAGGATAACACAACAAAAACATTGCTCTGATTCTTCTGAAAGATAAGCACGGATTTTAACTCCTGGCAGGAGTTGTATGGATGGAAGCTGAGGTGGACGGGAAACCATCGACCCTGCATGGGAGATTTTAAATCCCGGGCCTCATCTGCATGGACTCCGTCAGTCTCCCAGTGGGTAGTGCTAGCTGGCCGGCAAGTGGGAGCGGAATTTCCAGTGCCTCGAGACCGCTGCCATGGACCCAAAGAAACAATCGCCGGCAGTCAGGAATGTTCTTAGGAGGGGATCGTACTCGGAGGAGGAAATCCAGACCAGGGGAGGCACAAGGTTTCCTTGTGGAATCCATAGGAGCACCTCTGCTCCTCCATGGCCCATAAGAAAATTAAAATTAATTAAAAATTACCTAATTTTCTGGGCCTCTTGACCCCAAATCCGCTTGCCACCAGGCTGTACTGAAAGGGAGGGTGCACTGGATGGGACTGCTGTGTTTGTTGTTAAAGTTGCTTTGAGGTCCAAACTGCATCATAGGACACCAATTTTATTGTCTTCATGAGGCCCCTGTCTGACTGCTGTGGGTGCCTCTCCCACCTCTGAAAATTGCAGGGTTAAAATGGCAGCAGGCAGGAGTGCATCGGAACACAGCGGTAAGTACTCCAGTGCTATTTTAATCAATGCCTGCCTCATTTTCATCGCCGGGCAAGGTTAAAATCGAGGCTTATAGTCTTGTATTGACATCATTGGAAACAGTAGAGGCCTGATGACATAGATTTGAAGATCTCATTTTATTTCCTGTAGAGATAATGCTTAGTAAATGAAGAAACATAATGACATGGTGGAACATAATGACTCACTATCATCATGTTTCTGCAGTTGCTGAGTGCTTCTAATGTTAGCAATAACATTAATTTATTTATATGGCAGACAGGTGGCAGATGAAATTTAATGCAGAGAATTACAAAGCTTCACATGGAGACAAAATATTAAGGAAGGTACTATTATTTAAATGGAAAGAAAATAATGCGCATGGAAAAAGAGAGATCTGAGGGTCCTGATTGACAATAAATTGAAGCTATCACAACAATGCTCGGTGGCAATAAGTAAAGGAAATCAGATGTTGGGACATATTAAATTGAAGCTATCACAACAATGCTCGGTGGCAATAAGTAAAGGAAATCAGATGTTGGGACATATTAAAAGGTCAATATTGAGCTGAAACAGTGAGGTAATTTGCCACTTTATAAATCATTGGTGTGACCGGATTTAGGATACTATGTACAGTTCCGGTCGCCTCAGTACAGAAAAGATATTGCAGCTATTGAAAGGATACAGAAGATGGCAACTAGAATGATTGAGGGAGTGGAGGAATTGGATTATGAGGGTTTACAGACAGAGGATGAGCTACCTCAACATGAGTGAGCAGCAGTGCCAAAGGAGGCTAAGACTTTTGAGAGGTTGTCAGAGAGATCTGCGGACTGCTGCAGCAAAACCTGGTGCCCAGAGGAACGGGTGGACACCCCTTACCAGTGGCTGTCAAAGTCACCACCGCATTCAACTTCTTAGCCTCAGGCTCCTTCCAGGGATCATCAGCAGATATCAGCGGCATCGCCCAGTCGGCCGCCCACAGTTGCATCACGCAGGTTACCGATGCCCTTTTCACTAAGGCCCACAATTACATTCAGTTCTCAAGGGATCAAGCAAGTAAAACCGCCCACTCGGTTGGCTTTGCAAATATGGCAGGCATACCAATGGTGCAGGGCGTCATAGACTGCACACGTGGCCCTTAGGGCACCCCATCACAACCCAGCTATCTTTGTCAACCGAAAGGGCTTCCACTCCCTCAACGTACAGCTGGTGTGTAACCACAAGAAGGAGTTTTTGCATGTTTGCGCCAAGTTCTGTGGTAGTTGCCATGACCCTTTCATCCTGCGGCACTCTAGTGTTCCTCGCTTTTCAATTCGCCAAACCAACTTAACGGATGGCTCCTTGGTGACAAAGGCTACCCCCTGAAGAAGTGGCTAATGACGCCAATCAGGAGGCCAGCCACACTTTGACCAGGTCCATTATCGAGCAAACCATTGGGTTGTTGAAGATGCGCTTCCGTTGCCTTGACTGATCAGATGGAGCCCTGCAGTATACACCATACAGGGTCTCCAGAATGGTCGTGGTGTGCTGTGCACTGCACAACATCGCACAGAGTCGTGGCTTGCAGCTTCCTGATGAGCAAGTGGCTCAGTTCCAGCCCTCCTTAGATGAGAATGAGGAGGAGGAGGCTGAGGAGGAGGAGGATCTGGAGGAGGTCAGAGCATTGGTGTATCGACCAGCAGCAGCACGCGAGCACATGGCTGCCGGGATGCAAGGGATGAACTTATCCTGGCCAGATTTGCATAGGTTGCCCAAGTTGGCACATGTCCTTGGCTCCATCCTAAGACATCATTGACAATGGACATGACTCTCTGGCCTCCTTTCACTCAGGCCACCAACCTGACAACGCAAGTGTGGTGGAGCCCACAATGTGGAGCTGCCTAAGGCATCAGATCATTTTAATGCTTTCCAACAGGGATGGCATTTCATCGATACACAGAAACATTCACCCAATCTGCACACAGATTTGGAGGCTATATCCCTTGCCAGCTGGATCCACACAGCCTTGGTTTCTTTGGGAGGCCTCTTCCTCCCAGATGAGTGGAAGAGCAACTCCCTGCTAGCTGTGACCCCCTCAAACAACATTTGCAGTGCCTCATCCGAGAGCCTCGGGGAGGCCCTTGCCTTGGAATTGGACATAGTGGTTTCTCAGAATATGTTGCAGGTGGTGCAGCATAGGCAGAAATCCTGTGGAATGATCCAAGGCAGCAAGAAGCCATAAAATCAGGCTGGAAAAGTGATGTCAGCAGAGGCGAGTTTCAGTCCCAAAACACTAATTGACCAAGGGCATCCCACACCTCTGAAATCAAGTGGCCAATCAGGGGAAAATTGTAATTTTTTGAAAACTATCAGTGGAGACGGGTTTCAAACCCACCCAAACTGAAACCCACCTCCATCTCGCCTCCAGTGGGAAAATCGCCCCCATGGTTCCCAAAGCTTACCACCACTGGGGGTTTCTTCGCCTCATGTCTGGGTCTGTTGTAGACTAATTGATAGATATTGATTTCCATGATTAGTCAACAATTCCATTATTATTGTATCATGTGACTACTTGAAATGCTAGAGGGCGAACTAGATGGAACTTGGTCTTTTTTGGTCTAGCAATTCCAATATCCCTGTTTACTGCTTTACTGCATTTTGTAATGGTCTACGAGCCTAAAGTTAGGAAAATATCATAATTCAAGCCACTTATTTTTTATCTCTTAAAGTACGGAGACAACCTTTGCCAGTATTTCCACTGGATCCACTAAAATGTTATCAGTAGTAGCATATGGAGAGACTCAAAAAGGAGGGAGTGGTGAGTCAGTGGGGAAAAATGTCTGAAATAACACATACCACACATTTTCTAAGAAGCCCGATTGAGAGCAGAAGATGTGAAAAGTAGGTTCTCATTATTCCTCCTCTCCATCATTGAAGCAGCACAGTGATGCTCTGACATATTACCACAATGCAAATGTCCCCATCCCTGCACACCACGGTCCCACAAACAACAATGAGATGAATAACCAGTTAATCTCTTTTTGGTGATTATGGTTGAGGCATAAATGTTGGCCAAGACTCCAAGCGAACTCCCTTGCTCTTCTTCAAATAGTGCCATGGTATCTTTTATATTGGCCTGAGATGCAAACAGGACTTGAGTTTAATAATTCCAGGATATGAATCCAGCCATACAACTTACACTTTGAATACTGACCAGCTGTATTCCACAGATGACTCATCTGTGGTTCTAGCAGCACAGCGATTGTTGTGGAAATCCCTCTCTAATGGTTTCTGCTTCTTCACCCTCCTCTCCTTTGAAACCCACCTCTGAAAAAAACGATGGCCACCCCTCCTAATCTCCCCTTCTTTGGCTTGGTATTAGTATTCATTATGTCTCTGTGAAATGCTTGTATTTCTATATTAAAGGCACCACATAAATGCAAATTCCTTTTGTTGTTAAATGCAAACCGCTGAATCCTCAAGGAATAAACCACTTCTATCAAATCCAAATAAACTGAATTGTTTCCATTCACTCTTTGTATATGCAATCCAAAAGGATCCAAATCCTTTCCATTTATTCGAATTGTACAGAATCCCAATGGACAAAATTCTTTCCTATTAGTTGACATTGTATTGAATCCCAGTGGATTAAAACCTTCTCATTCTCTCCATTGTATAGAATTAATCCAAGCACAACAATTAACCTTGATCCATACATCGAAGTCTTCCCCAATTATCTTTTTCAACAACACACTAAATACCGCCAGCCCAGTGTTCTAGTTCTGTAAATAGTTGAATGATTCAAGCAGTCATGTTACAAAGAATCCTGATTATAGCAGAAGATTTCTTGGCAACAAGTGATGCATTTATCAGGAACCAGCTGTGCGAGGAGGACTCTGAGCATAGTTGATGATTTAAAATTAATTCACTGAGGCAGAAGATAAGCAGAATTCAGACAAAAACCTGATTTCAAAGAACAATTATCAGGAAGTAACACTAACTGGGCTCTTGCATGCCAAGGGATCATAACGATACAGCAGAGTGTGCTCTTTTGAGGCTGTGGCTACAGCTTCTCATGATATATTTGCTGAGATTATAAACAGTGATCCCCAAACTGTACTGAGCCCTGCTGTGTTAAAATTCAAAGTGCTCAATTAAATTTTTTAATTCCCAGCAGCAACATCCCTCTCTAACAAACATGTACCCCTCCAAACGTAAACAACCACCCCCCCCCGAAAATTTGATAAGAAGAAAGACTTGCCTTTATATAGCACCTTTCACAATCTCAGGATGTCCCAAAGCACTTTACAGCCAAAAAAGTACTTTAAGTGTCATCACTGTTGTAATGTAAGAAATGCAGCAGCCAATATGTGCACAGCAAGCTTCCACAAACAGCAATGAGATAATGGCCCAGAAATTAAAGACTGAGTGTTGACGCGGGGGTAAGGCTTCCCCGCGATCTCTCACTCCGCGTTGGCTTTTTCAGATCCAGCTCGCACGAACTTGATGTTCTAGACATCAGCTGGGCAGTGCTTGCGTATCCCACCGGCGTAGTGAATTCGTGCGAGCTGTGGGATCACGTGACTCAGTTAGAGCCAATGGCAGCACACCATCTTCCATTCATAAGTTTCACATACGTGCTGTGAAAGCTATGAATCTTACACACCCCCAAAATAACAGCTAAACCTCAATTAAATTAAAAAAAAACCATCACATTAATAAAATAAGTATAGTTAAATAAATTAACCATTTTAAATAAAAAATTAAATTTTTGAAAAATTTAAAATCTTTTAAAAAGTTATAAAAATAAACTTACCTGTCTTTAAAGTCTCTAAAAAAGATATACCTGTTAAAAAAAATTCAAAATAATACTTAATTCACTACTTACCTTGTTAAAAGTGGGTCTTACTCCTCCTTTTTTCATTTCTAAAATCTTCCGTCCTTACCTGCGCGTCCAAAGCACTAAGTGCACAGCGTGCGCGCAGCCTGTAGCGCGCACGCGGTGCACTGAGGAACCACCCCCTTTTCCAAAAACCAAGTGCCGGTTTTCAGCGCATGCGCAGTGCATGCAGAAAACCGGCAATTGGTGACAGAATACGCGAGAGTACACAGTGCGTACTCTCGCGTCGCGGGACTAATTTTTGGGCCAATGACCAGATAATCTGTTTTTAGTGATGTTGATTGAGAGATAAATATTGGCCCAGGACACCGGGGATAACTCCTCTGCTCTTCTTTGAAATGGTGCCATGGGATCTTTTACGTCCACCTGAGCGAGCAGACAGGGCCTCAGTTTAAAATCTCATCTGAAAGACAGCACCTCCAACGGTGCAGCACTCCCTCAGTACTGCACTGGTGTGTCAGCCTAGATTTTTGTGCTCCAGTCTCTGGAGTGGGACTTGAACCCACAACCTTCTGACTCAGAAACAAGAGTGTTACCAACAGAGCCATGGCTTATACTGAAGGCAAGAAAAGTAAAATCTGGGCAACGAAAAAAGGCAATTTCATCCTCAGTCAGATCCATTCAATCTGATAGGCCAGCGCTGCACAGAATTCCTTTCCACTGATCTCAATTGCGTCATATCCCATCTCAATTATGTCACCTTATTTTAGATTTAAATTTATACCCTGGTATGACTCTAGAAAAAAAAATACATCTTGTTGAAAGGATCCACAGACTCCAGACTTGTGGTGCCGGCCCCATTTCCACAAGATTATTCAACACAATTGAGACATAAAATTGTTTCACTAGAGGTTAAAGTGATGTCAGGACAAGCTACTAATGCTTCTATTCTAATGCATAGTCACATGCGCAACACACTTTATACACAAAATGTATCAACAATAGAAACAGAAAATGCTACAAATGGACTCTAGTCCACAAGGGTGTCACAGATTCTGTAAGGATGCAAGGTGTGGAAAATTAAAATGTCACACCTTGCAAGTAGACAATTCCCTTGTGAAACTGGTGTTAGATAAGTATAGACTCTTGGATCAAAGTCATGCTATTCCTGACATGGGACTGCTTATACAGATAATGCATGGAAAATGCTCCTTTCTCCATATAACATTCTTCACCTTGAGGAACACAAATCCAACAATCATTTATTTTTTCAAATTTGCAAAGTTCTGATGTTACAGAACCAGCCAGTTGTACAAGAAGACAGTGCTGCTCTGAGCAACGTGACAGGCCAAAATATCCACAGTATTGAGAGTGTACTGTAGTTTAGTTTGCATTGTGAATGGTAATGTGCTCTGTCCATGTCCCCATCAAATTGTGCAAGTTAACAGTATCTACACACATACATCTAAAGATTACAGCAGGTAAAGATGTATTCAAGAGCCAAATAAATATTAAACCATGTTGGAGTATAGGTTGAGTGATGCTGTGCTCCTGGCATGAAGTGTTGCCTAATGGGAGTGCAGATTGAGATATGTGCCTTAACATTATTGGGCCGATTCTGCAACCCAAGCTCCCATTGAGTGAGACGCCACACCAGGAGTGCAGGATCATCAAATTTACTCTCTATATTATGAAACTTTATACACCAGCACAAACCCGCACATAGGTTTAAATAAACTACTCCAGTTGTTATTACGCTTCCTTTTTCTTTGCACTGCTCTCTTTCGTTATCTGATCAATGCGATTTTCATTTACAGAAAGTCACACAGTGTGAAATTTTTTTGAACCAAACATACAATGCAACAGACATTTTAAGAAATAATTATCAGTGATTAATGAAAAAAATGTTACGGACAACTTCACCACAAGCACAAACATTGGCACCTTCCTGACAGTGTCTGCCATCTCTAAGGATTGATACACTGGCACCCAGACATTCAATGTAGATAAAATATATCTTTCATTTAGACAGGACTAATTCTCGTATTGAATGTGTCGGCTGTTAGACACAAAGTGCATCCTTATCATTTGTTAATAATACTGCAGGCAAGAATAAGCACTTTTGACTTTAGGAGATGGAATGGGGGTGGGGAAGAATTTTCTGAGTTTGTGCCACTGGCAGGTAGCCTTATCCAACAGCCATGCATGTGGAAAATTTTGGGCAGTGGCTCAGGATTTTCCATCCATTAATGCCCGGTAGCAAAAGCTTGGAAAATTTCCTGATTCATGGGGTCCTGTGTACGCTATTCAAGTAAATTGCCACTAAAGTGCACTAATGCTTATGGATTATGGTCTGTTATTCTGGGCAGAGACTAGGGCCCACAATTCTTTGTGAAAAATGGGAGAATAACTGCTTTTCTCCATAATTAACAATCTGCTAATGAGATTTTGAAAACATGTGGCTTTGAACTGTGCATTTTTTGAGAATTTAAATTTTATTAGGGGTCGCTAATTATGGAAAAACGGGGTGTACTAATGGAGAAAACATTGCATTGTTTTTCATTATTCTCCCCCACACCCACCCACACACTTTAGGGTTAATAGGATTCAGTAGAGTGGGAGATCATCCAAGAACCTACCAGTACTGCTTTGGATGGTCCTCACTGTAGTGGTTGTTCGAGGTGGTGATGCTGACCTAAGTGACAAACTTTCATCATCCTGTGAGCAGCCACGTTCGATGGCCCTCACATAGCTGTGGCTTCGCATACGGAAACATCCTGGCATGGGCAGATCCAGTGCCTCGACCGCCTGGGACTCCAGTTCACTAAATACTGACTCGCAAACAGATTCGAATTGTCCATTAACTTCCACTTCACTCACCTACAGACAGAGATCACACCAAGTACCATTTAGTTTGGAGTAAGTCAGGTGACTTAAAGCTTAATTCTGAATTACCACAGATTGCCTACCTGACTGATGGTGCTCATGGCTCTCATATAACTCTCGTTGCGAGAACGGAATTTAGGCGAGGCGAGAAGCACCGCAGGATCCAAGCTATCCAAACTTCGATTAATTGAGACTTCACTGACTGCTCGTAAGTAACTGTGGCTTCGTATCTGAAGTTTGGGAGAGTGTTCACTTGATATCCTGAGGGAAAAGGAGGAGACGTTTCAATAAGTATGCAGTTTGTTAGTTGTGGGCGGGAGAAGCAAAGATCAACTTAGATAATCATGGGCTATATTTTCCTCTGAAAAGGAGAGAAATGCCTCTTTTCCTTCATAATTTATGACCCACTAATGAATTTACAGGAACACAAAGTTTTGAAACATTTGACTCCTGAGAATGCAGTCGTAATCCACAAATAACATCAATCGTGAATAATCCTTTAGTGTTTCTCAAGTAGTTAACAAACCACTTAAATGGTATAAATGTGGAAAACCTTGTTACTTCAGCTGTAGAGTGTGCAACATTTGTGGAGTATGGCAGGACTAAATGCTCTACTACCTGGCCCTGGACGCACTTACAGTCATCTTCTGGGCCCAGGCATATCTTTGCTCCATTCCCCGAGCTCAAGCCTGTATGTAACTGCAGATTGTAATTTTGTAGAAAGAATGCCCACTAAGGCTCTTGTCCCGACAACCCGCTTTCCTGATCAGCAAGATTCCATGGTAGTCCTCAGTCTCACTAGGATCCCCTTCTTCTGAAAGAAACCACAACTGTGCCTCAAACAGAATCATAGTCCCCAGCTTCAGAAGGGCCCTCTGTGAAGAAGGGACACAGTCAGCTCCAAGTTCATTACAACCAAGAGCAGCTTTTAGGAATCTGATATAAATAACAGCCACACTTGCTGCCCTAGTATAGGTAGATGATGCAGTGCGGAGTTCACCAAGAACTTCTACCTGCATGGTACACCCCACTGGTTGTTCCAACCTCCATGTATCTTGACTAAGGACTGCTGGCTCAGACAAAATGCTGGCTTCATGCCAAGGAGTGACTGTCAATGCAGAGTGGCTGATGGTATCTGTGCTACGAGTGATTAGTACTCAGCCACAAGAAGAATATTGCATTTACGTACTGTACTAGCTGATCACAGTTTTCAGAAATGTCTCAAAGCTCCCCAGGTACAGTGATTACTCTGAGGGATCGTACAAAACACACTGACCAAAGAGCTTAGAACCATAAAAGCATTTCCCCCAGACAATCTTAACCAAGGAAGGAATCAGAGAAATAGTCAGTACTCACTATAAAGGATAAGTAATGTTGCACAGATATTTCAGATAGCCCTTTTGTAAAATCTACCGGTAGAAATTCATAATATGGGATGAAATTAATGAACGCTTAGAAAGACACGCAAATCTGGGACAGTCACCGTGGATTGGTAAAGGACAATTCAATTTATTTATTTAACTGATATTTGTGAGAAGGAATCAACTCCAGTTGAAGAGCTAGCATTGGCATGGGCACAGACACAGGCACAACGAGCTGAATATCCTCCTTCTGTGTTGTATTTTTATGATTCTATTAGCCTTAGAAGAATTCTGACAACATAGGATCTAATAAATTCATCCATAAAAACAGGAAGTGAAGGTATAGGATTGACACCATATTCATGGAGCACATCAGTTAGAAATAAGCTGTCAATTCACAGTGTTTTCAGATTTTACCTGAGCCAAAGTCAATGCTCAATACTCATGTTACAGAGAGAGTGACATCTGGCCCCGGCAGTGCCCATAGGTGGGAGCAGGATAACATGCGGGTTTGCACAACAATTTGTCATATGGCGGAAGGGGTTATTCCTGTTTACACTAAAATGTTGCATGTACACAATGGCCCGTAATTTCCGATAGGAGGCTTCCTGCGTGCGGATGCTTCCTATCGGGAAAAAATCTACGCCCTTACCTGAGGGCTCCAGAGGTGCGGCCATTTCCGATCCTGGGCCTCTGCTCTATGAAATGCGCAGGGCCCATGTATCCCAGGGGCGCATGTGGTTCGCAAGCATCCCTGGGATCACATGGGCCAGGCAAGCCAATGGGAGAAGGGAATCCCCCTTCATACTTTTGACAGATAGACCTGTCAAAAGTATGAATGGGGATCACTGAAAAAAGACATTAAAACATTAAATAAAGTTTTTAAAAAATCACGTGTTTAAAATGAGTTAAAATTACATTAAATTCAATATTTTAAACAAAAATTTAACTTTTTGAAAAAAATAATTAAGTTTTTTATGGGGCTAAAAATAAACTTACCTTTTTTAGAAGTATTCAGGCGTATGATTTTTAAGTGATTTCTGCGGGCGGAGGTTCTCCAGAAAGCGGAACTCTCCGCCCGCAGAGGCCCTTCTCCAGGGCAGGCGTGCGATCTGTCTAGAGGATTCTTGACAGATCGGAAATGCCGGTTTTCAGCACATGTGCTTCGCATGCCTGAAACCGGCACTTGCGAAGTCCCTACGGGTGTGTACACAACCCGTACGCATCCGTAGGGATCGGAAAATACGGGCCATAATCTTCCACAAATCAGTGAATGAAAATTATTTTAGGAGTGAAGAAGAATTTGAAAACCATTTTTAAAGAAAACCTTTGGATATGATTGGATGTGATATTGAAGGATTGCATTTGGAGGAAGTGATAAATGAAATTGACTTAATTAATCGACTTAATTATGTTCATTTCGCTTCACATAACTAGAACAGCTCCACTGAGGCTGTAATATTTTTCTTTAAACCTTCATTCTCAATTTCTTTACCTCTCTGTGTTTCACTCCACTGATTGTTTTTTTAATGAAAAGAGCCAAATAACTGGAATGATCTATCTTTATAAAATAAACAAAGCTGTGCAATTTGTAGACAAACTAAAGAAGTTTTTCTTGTTGCAATTTTCTACATAACCCTATGTAAACAGTGACAATGAAGTAAACAGTATTAATTGCAGGCAGTTCTGCTTAATATCTACCAGTTATTAAAATAGAAAGCTAATTTCCCTGTTAATATTGCCATACATGACAAAAACTACGTTGCTGATTCCCATCACAGTGGGAAAGCTGGGGGCGGTTAGATGACTCAGTGGTAGTGGGATGAAGAAGATTGGCAAGAGCCTAAAAGATGTAGGAGGTACCAAAACAGCGATATTAGCATCGAGTCTGGGAAACAGAAGAAATGATCATGTGGCCTAGTTTTCTACTAAATTTTGTGTCTGCATAAATGTATGAATTTAGGGTTCCTATTGCTTTTTGACTATCAGTCACTACAGGACTAATATGGCTGTCAGTTACTATTGGCCATTCTGGCCTCTTATGCATCCCCGATTTCCTTTGATCCACCATTGGAAGCCGTGCCTTCAGCTGCTTAGGCCCTAAGCTCTGGAATTCCCACCCTAAACCTCTCCACCTCTCTCTCCTCCATTAAGTTGCTCCTTAAAACGTACCTCTTTCACCAAGGTTTTGGTCTCCTAATGTGGCTCGGTGTCAAATTTTGTCTGATAAGTTCTTGTGAAGCGTCTTGGGACATTTTACTACGTTAAAGACGCTATATAAATGCAAGTTGTTGTTGGGCACTACTGGACCAATGGTATCACATGAGAATCAGTGATCTCACTTGGAACTAAACAGCAATGTATGAATGTCTTAACGTTTATACATTTTTATTCAGTATATGTAGATTATTTATATATGTGTTATTTTGAAATATTAATTCCCTCTGCTTTTGGGTCTGAACTGAGTTAGAGTAATTGGTGCTAACTGATCTGAGTTAATAGACTGAATGTCTGGTCAAATTATTAAATTATAAATACTGGTTTTCTGTTGGTGGTCACTACAGATAACGAGTTGAGTAACTTACGTGAGCAGTCCCTGGGAACATGACACAGGTTTGTCACACAACAATTTGCACTCTTGAGTTCGTCACCCATAACAAGTTTCATAATTTAAGTTGGATCAAAGTAAATAAGTAGTGACTATTGAGTATAATTAAGGTAACCAGAGTTGTTGCGTTAAGTACCGGAGAACATAAATGAAGGACCAGATTTTGCTGGAGCAGGGCATCTCGCGGTGGGCCCGTTAGTTAGACTTGTTCGTGCACGTTTAGACTTGAAAAGTTTTTGTCCACAAAACTGCTGGAAGTGCAAGATCACACTGGCGCAGCGAGGAAACAGGGACCTTGATGAACAATTGGACAAACAATATATCTACTTAACTAATGAGATTACAAGAATTGAGAAATAAATAGATGAAGGACTGCAATGGAGAGTGAGTTAGAGTGGGTGAGTTCAATGTCAAATCAGGTACGGAAAGAGAAATAAAGAGGGAAAGAAAGATTGGATTAAGAGAGAGAAAAAAGTGACAAAGAAAAAATAAGAGAAAAATCAGAAAAATTTAAAATAATGCATTTTTAAAATATCCTAAAACAATTCACAACCTGAAGGAATGAGACTCCACACTAATAAACACACTTTCTGGGCAAAAGAGGTTGATTGGCAACCATTAACAATTATCACATTGTTAAAAGGGTACTTGCGCTAATAATTACTAGACTTAACTTTCTCTGGCGAGTTTAATGGGCAATTAATGCGCAAATACAGCAACTTCATGAAAATCACGAGATGCTGTTTTGGCAAAGCTAATGGCCAGCAACTTGTGGCAATTTGCAATTCACGGGGTATCTCTTCCTCGCTACAAGTTACTGGCCGAGTTGCACATTAATAATGGCATGTATCATTCAGACACTGTTATTTTATCAGCAAAGTCTGGCCCATTGTTGATATCTAAGAAAATCTAGTTATGGTACAAGGCATTCATTTCAATTTAATATTGCAATACCCATTGTCCTGCTTAGTCTCATTTGTTTTGGTTTATTTTGTCCTCACTGATGTACATATATTCCTAATTATCAACATCTCACATTTAAAATACTTGTGCTTGTCTTTAAATCTTCATGATCTTAGGGCTAGAAATTCAGCTCCTTTGTGCCTGCCGTTAGCACCTCCAACCTCTGTAACCTTTTCCAGCCGTAAAACCCTTTTCAAACTCTCCATTCTTCTAAGTCTGGCCTCTTAGAACTATAGAACCACAGACATTTACAGCACAGAAGAAAGCCATTTGGCCCATCATTTTTGTAATGGGTATTTATTAGAGCAATCCAAACCAATCTTGCTGCCCCACTCTCTCCCCATAGCCCTGTATCTTTCTCTACTTCAACTATTTATCCAATTTTCCCTTAAAAGATGCATTTGTCTCTCTCAACCAGCATTTCACCTTCCAACTCCCTGTGTATAAATTTCTCCTAACCTCTCTCCTCACTCTTTTGAGTTTTAAATTGATGACCCCTCATCACTAACTCCCCAATCAGAAATAGTCATTCCCTATTCACTCTATCAAAGCCCTTCATAATATGAAAAACCTTTAAGTCTCCTGTTGGCCTTCTCTATGTGTGTGGAAATAATCCCACCATCTCAAATCTCCTGATAACTATGGTTTCCCATCCCTGACATCATCCTGGTGAATTTACACTGTATACCTTCTATGGCTTTAAAGTTTTTTCTATAATGACGCAGTAAACTGTGGCCTAACCTAGGATTTACATAAATCTATTATTATTTCTTTACTCTTGTACTCTATATCCCTATTTATAAACCCCAAAATGCTGATGGCCTTTTTTGTGGCTTCATCCAAGCCTAACTGGTTCATTAATGCCCCTTAGAGAAGGAAACCTGCCGTACTTCCCCGATCTGGCCTATATGTGACTCCACTCCCACATCAACGTGGTTGACTCTTAATTGCCCTCTGACTGGCCTAGCAAGCCACTCAGTTGGATTAAACTGCTGCAGCGGTTCAAGAAGAAGGCCCGCAACCAACTTCTCAGGGCAAGTGGGGATCGGCAATAAATGCCCGCCTTGCCAATGGTGCCCACATTCCAAGAATGAATAGCAAAATACATAAAGATGCCAATGTTGTTGTCAGCTTATGATGTTTTAAACATGCACTGTTACTTACTTGAGTGCGCTGAGCTCTGTTAGGGATGGCTGTGTGGCCTTGAGATAGCTCTCACGCCGTGCAGAAATCTTTGGAGAAGGTTTAGGGCTGGTGTCTGAGTCCCCGCTGTCATCATCTCCCATTGCTTTAATGTAGCTGCCACTGCGCATTCGCCGACAAGGAATTTCATCTTCTTTGCCTTGTGGAGAATAGCCACTCCATTCATCTTGTGGAACCTAGTTAAATATAATTTAGCGATGTGACATCCTGCTTTTCTGGGTTGGCAGACAAGATTTCAAAATATTGAAAAATTGGAACAGTAACTGACATTGTAAATCATTTTGACTAAGTTAATATTCATATATGGTGGAATCACTCATTGAAGAAAGAATATGCTTCTTGGCCTACCTGAGGCTGTAATTCAAAATGTAAGAGAACATCTTATCAGTGGTACTGACAATCAGTGTTCAATATATTTCTGACAATATTTAACAAGGTAATTATGCTGGATCTGTAGGATACCTGGCAAAATAACATTCTAACACCAGGTGTTTGTTTCCACTTCCTGCTGGAATTTCTATTTGAATGGAAGGTATTGAAATGTAAAACATAATTATTTTGTGATAGATTTCAGTGTTTAGTAATCACTATTTGTTTTGTATTTTAATGAATAAATTCAGCGGAATATTGCCCTTTCCCTTTTTCCAAATGTTTAAAATGTAGTTAAGATGTTTGCAGGTTTTATTTTGCACAGATTTGACCATTCAATGTTTGTTATAAAACAAAGCAGATTTTTACTTAAAAGGATTATTTTCCATAGCTGCCCCCAGTATCTCAGCCAAGTGGCCATTCTCCACGAGTGGACCTAGTGAGTTTGAGTGAGTTTGAAGAACATGACAACTGAGCCCAATCCTGTCCTTGATGTGCATATATACATATTTTCCAGCAGGGGTCACTAGAGAACAGTCAGGAGCAGGAATCCAGGCTAACTTTCCCTTTCTCAAACTTAGGTACACTGAGGTCATTCAGCGTGCTCCAACTGTTGCCCTGACCAAGCTCACATGTCACAGACTGGGAATGGAACCTGGCCTCATTCTGGTCTGCCTTTCCTCTCAAAAGTCCTAGAATGTGCTTTCGCGTCCCAAAATATGCCCATCTTTCCCACAAGTCCGTGTTCGAACCGCTCCAATCAGGTTTCCACCCCTGCCACAGCACTGAAATGGCCCTTATCACGGTCATAAATGATGTCCTATGTGACTGTGACCATGGTGAACTGTCCCTCCTCATCCTTTGCAGCCTGTCTGCGGACTTTGACACAGTTGCCCACACCCTCCTCTGTTGTCCAGCTGGATGGGACTGCTCGAGCGGGTTCCATTCCTATCTATTCAATCGTAGCTAGAAAAACTCCTGCAATGGCTTCTCTTCCCGCTCTTGCACCATTACCTTTGGAGTTCCCAAAGGATCTATCCTTGGACTCCTCCTATTTCTCATCGACAAGTTGCCTGTCGGCAACATCATCCACAAACACAATGTCAGGTTCCACGTGTACATTGATAACACCCAGTTCTACCTCACCACCATCTCTCAACCCCTCTACTGCCTCTGACTTGTCATGCTGCTTGTCCGAGATCCAGTATTGGATGAGCAGAAATTGCCTTCAACTAAATATTGGGAAGACCCAAGCCATTGTCTTCGGTCCCCGCCACAAGCTCCGTTCCCTAGCCACTGACTCCATCTCTTTCCCTGGCCACTGTCTGATGCTGAACCAAACTCTTTGCAACCTTGTTTGCAACTAGTCGGATTTGACCCCGAGCTCAGCTTCCAATGCCATTTCCTCTCCATCACCAAGACTGCCTACTTCCATCTCCATAACATTACCCGCCTCCACCCTAGTTTCAGTTCATCTGCTACTGAAACCCTCATCCATGCCTTTGTTACCTCTAGTCTTGATTATTCTAACGCACTCCTGGCTGGCCTCCCATCTTTCACCCTCCATAAACTTGAGCTCATCGAAAACTCTGCATCCTGTATCCTATCTCGCACCAAGTCTTGTTCACCCATCACCCCTGTGCTCACTGATCTACATTGGCTCCCAGTCAGTCAACGCCTCAATTTTAAAATTCTCACTTTGTTTTCAAATCACTCCATAACCTCGCCCCCTCCCTATCTCTGTATCCTCCTCCAGCCCTACAACCCTCTGAGATCTCTGCGCTCCTCCAATTCTGGCCTCTTGCGCATCCCCGATTTCTTCCCTGATTTCTTTGCTCCACCATTGCGGCCATGGCTGTAGGCTCTATGTAATTAACAACTCTGAATGCCTAGGCCCTAAGCTCTGGAATTCCCTCCTTAAATATATCCACCTCTCTCTCCTCCTTTAAGATGCTCCTTAATATTTCTCCTTATGTGGCTCGGTGTCAAATTTTGATTTATAATGCTCCTGTGACGCGCCTTGGCATTTTTTATTACGTTAAAGGCGTTATATAAATGCAAGTTGTTGTTGTTGCATAGTTCAATACAGTGTATATGTGCTCTATTCCCAGGTATTCATTCTATATATAAATTACCTGGATTTGTGAATAGTAACCATTCTATGATGCTATGATTCTATGCTGGCCAAGGCACTCTGCGAGCAGATCATAGAATCATAGAATGGTTACAGCACAGAAGGAGGCCATTCGGCCCATCGAGCCCATGCCTGCTCTCTGCAAGAGCACTTCAGCTAGTCCCACTCCCCCGCCCTTTCCCCGTAGCCCTGCAATTTTTTTTCCTTCAGGTACTTATCCAACTCCCTTTTGAAAGCCATGATTGAGTCTGCCTCCACCACCCTTTCAGGCAGTGCATTCCAGATCCTAACCACTCACTGCGTAAAAATGTTTTTCCTCATGTCGCCTTTGGTTCTTCTGCCAATCACCTTAAATCTGTGTCCTCTGGTTCTCGACCCTTCCGCCAATGGGAACAGTTTCTCTCTATCTACTCTGTCCAGACCCCTCATGATTTTGATGGTTCCTAACATGGACTTAGGGAAGCCATGACGTCACTGAAGTGGAACTTTATAATGTCACATAAGATGCCGATTTATGCTCCGATAAGCCTCTCATCAAAGGGCTGCAAGGCAGAAAGTTACCTGGTATTGAAAGGCAATTGAATATTACTTTTCATAGCATCAAGAGATTATGAGGCAACTTAACAGCACCTACCTTGCTTTTGAAATACACTGGATGATTCAAAATATGTTGATACTTAAAGGGGAAAGAAGGTATAAAAATAAACACTCACAAATAAGTATCTTGTTATTGTTAGTTTCGGTGCCTTTAACAAAACAATTGTAAATAGTTATTTATTTTAATCAGCAGTGGTTCTCTGGTGCTGCCATTTCGATGAACTCATTGTGACTATGGGATAGTATTTGTGCATGAATCTCTTGAATTTCTGTTGTAACTTCAATGGAAGATCAATGGAAACCCTGGAGAAATGGCATAAACGACCATTTCCACCATTTTTCTGGATTTCCGCTGATCTCTACCAAAGTTATCACGGAAGGTAATCCTAACAGAAATTATTGACATATTTCTAAGGGGGGAGGGTGTGGAATAAGCCTCACTGCGCTGTCTCTGTTGCCTTTTTTTGGCCTGGAGTGATTGGCAGTCGATGGGTTAATGTTTCCCCAGTGAAAATTAGCTACATAACTCACAAGTGATTGTTATTTCTGAATCGCACACTTGCCCACGACATCTCTTCTGTATCTGTCACATTTTTCATTGTATAAAACTACAAAGACGGCACTGTAATAAAGATCAAGAGGATTTTTTTCATTTGAGCTGGCTGACATTAAATAAAGAAGTGAGGTGATCAATCAAAGTTTGTAATCTTTTCCCATCAAAAAATGTCACACATTTTCTTTACTTTCACAGCTGAGTTTGTTTGGCAGATTTTTAATAACTGGCAAAAATCTGAAATCTGATTTTACCACTTAAATTTTACCTTAGTAAACAGGCACCAATTTTCAGAATTTCTCTAAAATATATAGTAAACTTGATACGTGAAAAAAAAGCTGGTTTTGTGTTGGTGCTTAATGCCACTCAAAATTATACTGTTCAAAATATTGGCCCAGAATTTGCGGTCGGGTTGACGGCGACCTGGCAGCGTTCAGCATCATTCCGCCTTTGAAACTGATCGCAACTTTGGGATTTGGCCCATGCGGAAATCCTGAGGTTGCGGTCAGTCATTGACAGCTCCGAAATAGACTGCACTGTGCGCCGCCCCCCCACAGCCACAGAGCCGTCAATCAGTGTAATCAGCCAAATCATTGAAACTGACGAAAACTTCGGCTCTTCCTCAGTAATTACTCTGTTAAATTCCCCACTAAAAGTTAGACCCAAAAGGATTAGGTGTAACTGGAGTTTTAACAGCGTATTGACTGCTAAACAAATGTTAAGGGCCAGAAAAACTAATTTTAATTTTGTGCAGTGTGAAATTTATCCCTTTTTAAGAAACTGTTCCAAAAACATTAAAAAAAATGATTTTAAATTTTGCCCATCTTTATTTTAGGTTTGCCTTTTCCCATGTGAGAGCCCCTGTCTTTCTTTTGCTCTCTCTAACTATTTTAAAAAGTGAGAATTTTAAGAGTTTACTCACTTCCACGTTCGCTGTCTGTGAGAATTCTGTCTTTTGATTGGCTGCTTAGACAGCCTGTTGACGTCACAGCAGCTCGAACAAGGGGATCCCCACTATACTTCGTTGAATTGAATTGAAGGTTGGAAAACCCGAAGTTCCCACTACAGGGATTGCGAGGTGTCGGCGCTTGCCAAAATTATGTAGATTATACAGATCATGATGTCAGTGAGAGTGCAACGCTCACTTGATGCCCGATCTGCGAGTTTTGACTTTGCTGCTTCACGTACCGGCTTGCCTTAAGTGCGACGAGCTGAGCAAGCGTTGAGAATCAGGAAGGAGGCTCCAGCAGCGGTATTTAAAGGGATCATCAGCAACAACTTCCACCTGACATGTTTCTTCAGTTTGACTGGCTCTGTGCAACTTCAGCAGCTTTATTAACTTCTTTCAAGGTTCTAAGGTAAGTGTTGTTGCGAGTGGAGAACGCCTTCATTCTTATTTAAAGTCTTCTGCTTACAGCACTTGCTCACAGTCATGGGGACTCTACTGGCTGTCCCCCTCGCGCTCGAATATCTTAGGGAGAGGGAGCAGAGGCAGCGAAGATGACAAGAAGATGCGCACAAAGGGAGGAGGAGGTGGACCAGAAGGGATCTCAACAGGAGGCCTTACCCACCAATGTCTTCCGAGTCCACTTCTCTTAACTCCACTTAAGCCAGGAGCAGTGTATTTGGAGGCTCCTCTTCACCAAGGAGGTGATCACAGAACTCTGCCACCTCCTGCAACCAGACCTGCAGCCTGAGAGCAGGGCGACCACATTGCTCCCAGTTGCAATCAAGGTCACCATGGCCCTCAATTCCTTCGCCAGCAGATCTTTTCAGTGTGCAGCAGGAGACATAGCTAACATCTCCCAGTTTGCTGTACATCGCTGCATCCAGGAGGTCACCGAGGCTCTCTACACCAGGAGAAGGGACTATGTTTTCTTCTCTGAGCAGAGAAAAGCAGGAGGAGCGCGCATGTGGCTTTGCCTGGATACTGGGCTTCCCCATGGTGTAGGGCACAATTGACTGCACCCACGTGGCTTTGTGGGTGCCGCATAACAATCCTGAGATCTTCCGTAACCGCAAAGGCTACCACTCACTTAATGTGCAGTTGTTGTGTGACCACGACCAGCGCCTCCTGATGGTCAATGCCCGCTATCCTGGCAGCAGCCATGATGCCTTCATCCTGCGTCAGTCCGGTGTGCCAGCAATCTTCCAGCCACCACATGAAACTTGAGGGTGGCTGCTCGGAGACAAGGACTATCCGCTCTGCACCTGGATGATGACTCTGCTCTGCAGCCCCAGCACTCATGCCCAGCACTGATCTAATGAGAGCCATGCTGCCACCCGGAACGTCATCGAGCTACTGAAGCAACGGTTCCGCTGCCTTGACCGCTCGAGAGGAGCCCTCCAGTACTCGGCGGAGTGGGTGTCCCATTTCATGGTGGGCTGCTGTATCCTCCACAACTTGGCCATCATGAGGGCCCAGCCCTTGCCAGCAGGGATTACGGGACTACCTCAGGAGGAGGACGAAGGAGAAGAGGAGGAGGAGGAGGAGGAGAAAGAGGAAGGCGAGAAAGAGGAAGAGAAAGAGGAGGAAGGGAGGAAGCAGGCAGTCAATCCCCCTTCCAGACGGGCTATCCGTGAACGCCTCATTAGACTCTGATTCCAATGAATGAAACCCCAGATCCCCGTTGCTCACCACATCCCCATCATACCATCCCTCTGTCATGGAATATCACAGCGTCCTCCTGGGCACAAAGCTGAACTGAGAGCCACCACAAAAGATTACGAACAAAATTAATAAATTTATCAAAAATCAAATGACACATACGATATGAACGAATCATCCTTGTGCAATCCCTTAGTGCCTGTCGTTCGGGTGCCCTTTCCTGATCTCAAGCTCCTACGAAGTGCTCCCTCAGTGGCTGTAGCATGGCTGGTGGAAGGCAGTTGAGTTTAAATGGGGAAGACTTCGAGCAGCTCTGGTCCTAGAAGGCCCAGCTGCAGACTGCACGACCTCAGCATGGGCGGCAGTAGTCTGGGCTGGCTGGCTGCCAGGCAACAGCAAGGGCAATGGCGGAGTGGCAGCGGTGGGAACAGGAATGCTGTCATCCTGAGAGAGGAGAGCAGGGTCCTGCTCCACTGACTCACTGCCACTCCCCCGGGCCGGCGCCTCAGCATCCCTAGCAATCTATTGGAGCACAGATTGCTGGCCTGCTGTGACACCCTGCAAGTCCCGGTCGACACTGGTAAACCCAGCCAGGAGGCAGCAGTGGTACTTGGGTGGCAGCAAGCTGAGTCTTCATGAGAGCAGTCTACGCGTCCGCTGCAGCACTAAGACATTGCGTCGCTTCTGCTCATCACACGCAGCATCATGTCTGGGTCGACACGGTCTCTTCGGGAGTTTTCCATCATTTCCAGCCTGGAAATCCTGGGCTCCAAGCTCAGCGCAAAGCCCCGTGCAATGTTGGAGGTGGACTCCTCGATACTCCTTGAGGCTCACTGGCAAGCTTGCCATTGCACCTAGCAATTTGGTGTGCATGCCCATCACCCTTCTTCTAAAGGCCTCCCCATCGTGGTCCTCATCTGAGTCCTTGTCCTTCTTCTTCTTCTTAGGCAGTCCCTCGGAACTGAGGATGACTTGCTTCCACATTAAAAATGAGTTCGCAGGTGACTGATGAGTCCAATGCGGGACCTACAGTCTCTGTCACAGGTGGGGCAGACGGTGGTTGAAGGAGCAGGTGGGTGGGGTGCTTGGGTTGACGTGCGCTCCTTGCGCTGCCTGCGCTTGGCTTCCGCTTGCTCCCGGCGAAGAGACTCGAGGTGTTCGGCGCCTTCCCGGATGCTTCTCCTCCACTTTGTGCGGTCTTGGACCAGGGATTCCCAGGTGTCGGTGGGGATGTTACACTTTTTCAAGGAGGCTTTGAGGGTGTCCTTGAAGCGTTTCCTCTGCCCACCTGGGGCTCTCTTGCCGTGCCGCTTGTGCAGCAGAACTCACGTGCGAACTCACCCTCCAGGGAGCTGGCCCCCGAGCTACCCTTCCCCCTGGCCTTGCTGCAGCCCACTCGTACCCGGTGCCTCACCCTGTGCAGATACTGCTTCTACACTAGCCTCTAAAGTATGCGCAGTGCCAGTTTCTGAGCTGGTGTCTGCGTGTGACAGATGTAGTGATGCAGTGTCTTCTTCATCTTCTTCTTTTCCCCTCGCTCTCTTGCATCACCTCAGGGACAGGCAGCTTGGGTGCTTGTTCTTTATTAGCTGAAAGCAGAAAGGCACAAGAGTCGGTTTATGGTGAGGGGAGGGGAGGGGAGGGGAGAGAAAGCAAGATATGCATGCATACAGCATCAGCAGCTTGAAAGTGAGAAGAAATTTTGGGATGAGGGGGAAGTGGGATGTGAGATGAAGGATTAGGAATGAACATACCGTTGTTGTCCCCAAGGGCTTCAACCTCGCCGGTTGCCACGGCCTCCATGATCTGCCGCCCAATGATTTCCAGTACTCTCTCCTCCAGGTCGGGGAGGTTCTGTAGTGGCTTGCCCCCCGCCTGTCTGCTGCTGCTCCCTCCTGTTTTGTGTGACCTTGGCCTGCAAGAGAAAGGGAAGTGTGTGAGTGTGGTGCAATGTGTTTGGGTGATGTGCCTGCCATAGTTGAATAGCTGTCAGTGTGTGCAAGGTGTGAGATGTGGGTGTGAGTGTTGCAGCAGTGGTAAGGTTGTGAGGGTGAAGTGAAGCTATGATTATGAGGTCTGAGTGGTGACAGGTAGAGATTGTTGGTAGGTGAGTGCTGGGGGTGTGGTGCATTGAGCAGTGTGTGAGGCTTGTGGTGCAGATGGTGGGATATGGTATTTGCTGAAGCCTTCACTCACCTTGACCTGCCATGTGAAGTCATTAAACTTCTTGCGGCACTGGATTGCCGACCTGGGGACCACAGTGCTGGCCGTCACATAGGCGGAAATCTCTTGCCAGAACCTTCGAGATGTATATGGCAAGGGCTTCCTGCCAGTCTGCAGGAAAAGGACAGCTCGCCTCCTCTCCACGGCCACCACCAGTGCCTCAAGAGACACGTCTCCCTGTGCTGGGGCTCAGCCATGTACTTCCATTGCCAGGTGAAGTTGTAAGTGGATTGACAATTAGGTGCTGTAGCTTCAATGCACCTCCCCTTTAAGTACTGAATAAAGCCTGTGCCAAACATGACTGGGAATTAGACTGGACCCGATATTGGCCCACCTGCTGAGTGGTATGCCAATGAGCAGCGGTTTTAGTGCTGAGATCAAGACTTTAAACAAGTTAATGAGGAGTGAGCATGAATTTTGTGTGCTACCTAGACCATTTTGACCTGGTGCAGCTTATCATCGTTGGGCCTTAACACTGCCTGTTTTTTGGCCATATCCAATTTCTAGGCCTTTGAGTCATGTCGGAAAGTGTCATTTCAAACCAACCTAATTTACATATGCGTGAATAAATTCATAGAGCGTAATTTATATAATGGTGTTTCCGATTGCTTGGTGATTATATCTGAGTGCTGTGAATGTAGGACTTAGTGGAAATTGTACAAGCATAAAAGGTTCAGCTTTTGTTCCACAATCATACCACTATGGGTGCTAGCCAAATGGAATTCAAAATCTAGGGGTGGATTTCCTCTGATTGCTTCGTGTAAGTGTCTTCGTAAATACAGCAGGAAGATTTCCTCTATTTCTAGCAAAATCGTTATGGATTCTTTTAGAATGCTGTTATGATTTTTCTAGAAATAGCCAACAAGAGAAATCATCATGCCATTTTTCTGATGCTGGTAACTCATAGGGGCCAGAGGCAATCTTCTCCACTCCCTTGCCCCCAGGTTAGGATATTACAGGTTAATTTATAAATCCTCAATTGTAGGCCATTTGGATAAGTGCAGGTTTAGGTTGGTCCGGCACTATTTTCCATATTTTTTTTAGCCTGCCCCAAGACAGAAATGTCTTCTTTGTTCTGGTAGTAAGTAGGCAAGTGACTGATGTCTGTGACTGGAAGCAGAGAAAGAAATGCATTTGTTGTTACCCCCCATCCCCTCTTTCCTGAAGGCTGTGACTCATGTAGGCACATGATTCCATGGACACCAGAAAGTCTCTGGTACCTCACCTAAATAGTGGGGGATAAATTCATTTGTGCCGTTTACAGGTGCAAACTGGATAGCGCGCATGCTGCATCCGCCAGAAGAGGCCGGCTTGAGGACCACCCAAAATTGGTCCTTGGGTTTCATTTTAATAATTTGGGCAAGTTGCTACCGCCTGCCGCATCTCCAGAGGCAGCTCGCCGCTTTGGTGCCCTCCAATTAGGGCCAGCTACCTTGTTGGCAATGGCCCAATGTAAGTTCTGTAGGGAGGGAAACAGAAAGGGAGAGGGGCCGAGTGCAAGAAGCAGCAGCCCTAGTGGTGCTAAGGAGCATGGAGGAGCACTCACCTAACCCAATATGGAGTTGGACGTCTTTCAGGTGTCCTTGGGGTGTGGGACATAGCCTTGTAAAATTGGTCCCTTTTGCCCACGTTTCCTGCCCAGAAAATGGGTCCAATTTTTTCCCCAGTCATTCTTTCATAAGGCATGAACCTGAACTGCGAGTATTGGCAGGCAAGTCTAGCATGGACAGGTGGAGGGAGGTTGGGGGTGGGGGGCGGAGGTTGTCATAACATTCAAACCTGTTCCTAGCTTCATAGAGTGCATTTTCTAGCACTGGATGGTGATCAAGTACAGGGTCCCTGGCTAATTTTTCTCATCCAGGAACATCGAAGTTACTTATAATGTTTCAACTGCTACTTTAGCTGAGAATAGATCAGTGATTGAAGTTAAACCAATGTTGTTCCTGATCTGTATAGCTCAGCTGTATTGCTGATATATTTTGATATATATTAATGACCTGGACTTGGGTAGACAGGACATCATTTCAAAGTTTGCAGATGATACGAAACTCGGAAATGTAGTAAACAATGAGAAGGATAGCAACACACTTCAGGAGGACATAGACAGACTGCTGAAATGGGAAGACACAATGCAGATTAAATTTAATGCAGAAAAGTGTGATGTGATACATTTTGGTAGGAAGAATGAGAAGAGGCAATATGAACTCAATCATATGATTTTAAAGAGGCTGCAGGAACAGAGACCTGGGGTGTATGTACGCAAATCTTTGAAGGTGGCAGGACAAGTTGAGAAGGCTGTTAATCAAGCACTTGGCTTTATTAATAGAGCAATAGAATACAAAAGCAAGGAAGTTATGCTAAACCTTTTATAAAACACTGGTTAGGCCTCAGCTGGTGTATTGTGTTCAATTCTGGGCACTACGCTTTAGGAAGGATGTCAAGGCCTTGGAGAGGGTGCAGAAGAGATTTACTGGAATGGTACCAGGGACGAGGGACTTCAGTTATGTGGAGAGACTGGAGAAGTTGGGGTTGTTCTCACACTCAGCAGTTTGTCTGGAATGTGTAATTAGATCCTGCCTGCCTGAGTAATCAAGATCTTTGCAATGTGTAATTTGATCCATTCATTGTTGACAGCCAGGCTCCAGACAGAGCTCACAGTGCTAACACTACTGCTTTCAGAGAACAGACAGGGCTCACCCTCCTGGGTTAGGACCTTCTCCCCCCCAACAAGTTCCTGACCTTCTTCCCCCAGCCCCATAGATGGGGCATTGTGTGTGGGTCATGGATTGTTAACAGGTTTATTGAGTATGAAGTGAATAGTGACAGTGTCACGACTTTCGGATTTCGTCCAGGGCAACACGGTGGCATAGTGGTTAGCACTGGTGCTTCACAGCGCCAGGGACCCGGGTTCGAATCTGACCTCGGGTGACTGTCTGTGTGGAGTTTGCACATTCTCCCCATGTCTGCGTGGGTTTCCTCCGGGTGCTCCGGTTTCCTCCCACAGTCCAAAAATGTGCGGGTTAGGTTGATTTGGCTATGATAAATTGACCCTTAGTGTTAGGGGGGGATTAAATATGTGGGGTTATGGGGATAGGATGGGATATGTTCGGGGGAATTAAATACGTGGGGTTACGGGGATAGGGTGGGATAGGTGCAGGCTCGATGTGGGGATTCGGTGTGAGAAAGCAGGGACAGGGTACTGGATTTGGATGATCAGCCATGATCGTATTGAATGGTGGAGCAGGCTCGACGGGCCGAATGGCCTACTCCTGCTCCTTGTTTCTATGTTTCTATGTTTACATGCGCCAGGCTCAACCAGGTCTAGGGGGGAGGAGAGGGAGAACGTGGTGCGGGTGTAAAGGGGGTGGGGTTGGAAGAACGTGATCCACATCTAACAGAGGGGGGAAGAACGTGATCCGTCTTCCCATCTGGATCACGTTCTCGCTCCCAATTCCCCCCCCCCCCCCACACTTTAGACCTGGATCACGATCTCCCCCACTCCCCTCTTTGATCCCCTCCTCTGCCGATCCCCTCTCCTCTCCCCGCTCCAATCTCAATTATTAAGATAATAGTTGAGAAGGACATAAGTATGATGAAGACCAGGGTAATAGATTGGAGAAAAGCTGATTTTGAGGGGCTGAGACAGAACTTGGGAAAATAAAATGGACAAGAACATTGGCAAACAATGACTGTAGAACAGCAATGGGAAACGTTTAAAATGGTGTTCAACAGAGTCCAGGAAAAATATATTCTGCTAAAAAAAACTAAACACTAATGGGACACCATGGATGAATAAAGCCATAAGGGAAAAATTGAGGGTAAGGAAAGAGGCATACACTACGTACATAGACAGCAGGAGCATGATAAGGGAGAATACGAAGAGATTAGGAGTGAAGTCAAAAAAACAATTAGGAAGGCAAAGAGGAACTATGAAATTAAATTCTCAAGGAACATAAAACAAAATAGTTAAATATTTTACAGGCACATCAATAAAAAAAGGAAAGTTGGGATAGGAATAGGGCCATTAAATGATGGACAGGATAATACCACAGGCAGTGATAGAGAGATGGCAGAAATATTAAATAATTACTTTGTTTCAGTATTTACCAGAGAGAAAGAACAGGTGGACATGACATTGGATCATGAGATTAGTAATGAAATAAATGCATTTAAAATAAAAAGAGGAGATATATTAAATAAACTAATCAAACTCAAAGAGGAAAAAATCCCTGGTCCGGACGGATTACATCCGTGCATTTTAAATGAATCTAGGAAAGAGATAGCAGAGGCATTACTACACATATTTAACAATTCATTAAAAAATGGTGTAGTGCCAGAGGACTGGCGGATAGCTAACATAATACCTAGATTTAAGAAGGGAGATAGAACATGCCCAGGGAACTATAGACCAGTCAGCTTAACATTGGTGGTAGGAAAAATCATGGAATCCCTACTAAAGGAGAAAACAGAAGACCATCTAGAACCCAAAAATATAACAATGAATAGTCAACATGGATTTCAAAAGGGAAAGTCTTGCTTGATCAACCTCATTGAATTATTTGAAGAGCTAACAGAAAGAGTGGACAAGATAATGCAGTAGATGTAATTTATCTAGATTTTCAAAAGGCCTTCGGTAAGGTAAAGAAAGAAAGACTTGCATGTTTATAGCGCCTTTCACGACCACCGGACATCTCAAAGTACTTTACAGACAATTAAGTACTTTTTGAAGTGTAGTCACTGTTGTAATGTAGGAAACACGGCAGCCAATTTGTGCACAGCAAACTCCCACAAACAGCAATGTACCACATAATAGACTAATGAATAAGGTCAGAGAATGTGGAGTCAGGGGACAAGTAGCAGAATGGATTCAATGAGGTTCTGATGAAAGGTCTTCGACCTGAAACATTAACTCTGTTTCTCTCTCCGCGGATGCTGCCTGGCCTGCTGAGTTTTTCCAGCGTTTTCTGTTGTTATTTAGAATGGATAGCTAGCTGGCTTCAAGACAGAAAGCAGAGAGTAGGGGTAAAGGGTAGCTATTCACAGTGGCAGAAGGTGGGTAGTGGTGTTCCATAAGGATCAGTGCTGGGACCACTGTTGTTCCCAATTTATATTAACAATTTAGACTTTGGAATCAAAAATACAATTTCTAAATTTGCGGATGACACCAAATTGGGGGGGGGGGGGGGTAGTCAATACTGAGGAGGACTGCAACAAATTACAGGAGGATATTAATAAACTTGCAGAATGGGCATATAATTGGCAAATGAATTTCAACACAGATAAATGTGAGGTATTATAGTTTGGTAGGAATAATAGGGAGGTCACTTATTACTTGGAGGGAGTGAGTCTGGGTGGGATAGAGGAGCAAAGGGATCTCGGACTACAAATACACAAATCGCTAAGAGTAAGAACACAGGTTAACAAGGCCATTAAAAAAGCAAACCAAGCACTAGGGTTTATTTCTAGAGGGATAGAATTGAAAAGTAGTGAAGTTATGCTAAACTTGTATCAAACCTTGTTTAGACCACACTTGGAGTACTGCGTATAATTCTGGTCGCCATATTATAAAAAGAATATAGAGGCACTGGAGAGGATGCAGAGAAGATTTACAAGGATGATACCAGAAATGCGGGGGTATACCTATCAGGAAAGGATAAACAGGCTAGATCTCTTTTCTTTTGAAAAGAGAAAGCTAAGGGGGACCTAATAGATGTCTTTAAAATTATGAAAGGTTTTGAAAGAGTATCTACAGAGAGAATGTTTCCACTTGTGCAGAATAATTAGAGGCCATCAATATAAGATAGCCACTAAGAAATCAAATAGGGAATTCAGAAGAAACTTCTTTACCCAGAGGGTGGTGAGAATGTCGAACTCACTACCACAGGGAGTATTTGAGGCAAATAGTATAGATGCATTTAAGGGGAGGCTAGATAAGCATATAAGGGAGAAGGGAATGGAGGGTTAAGCTGATAGAGTTAGATGAGGAAAGACGGGAGGAGGCTCGATCGGACAAGGGCTGCAACGTTGCATGCGCAGCTCCGGTGGCGGCGGGACGTTGTTTAGGCTCCGCCCCCATGTTCGTGCAAAAAATCCCTCCGGTAAATAAGGAGGAACTGTTTCCAGTGGCAGAAGGGTCGTTAACCAAAGGACTGAGATTTAAGGTAATTGGCAAAAGAACCAGAGGCGACATGAGAAAACATTTTTTTTCACACAGCGAGTTGTTGTGATCTGGAATGCACTGCCTGAAAGGGTGGTGGAATAGTAACATTCAAAAGGGAATTGGAGAAGTACTTGAAGAGAAAAAATTCACAGGGCTATGGGGAAAGAATGGGGAGTGGGATTAATTGGATAGCTCTACCAAAGAGTCGGCACAGGCACGATGGGCGGCATGGAATCCTTCTGTGCTGTATCATTCTATGGTTGTATGATTGACCCACAGAACAATTGGATGCTGATTTTGTACAGTTTTTAAGCAAAGAATAATGATTACCTGCAGCATTGGGGGTGGAGGGAGGAGGAGGGTGGTTTTGTATAGTCTCTTATTCCAAGGAACCAAGCATGGATTTGCTTTCCCCAGTGCTTTCTGTTTCATAGTTAGCTGAGGGAGATGTCTGATTCCTGATGGCCTTGAATTAATCCACTTTCCCCTGGTGGCAAGGTACTTGAAGTAGTGTTTAATATGTGTTCATTTCCCAGTTGGCCTGAGGTGTTTTATTGTCATTGTGAAACTCCCTCATTAAAAAGTAGTTTCTCCTGCTTCTTAGTCGCCCTGTGCCTTCCACTATCAATAGTTGAGAGGCTGACTAGCTAACCTGCTTCTAGGCCTCCACCCATGCTGCTCTGTGTTTGGGAGACTTGGGGTTGATTGACATGGACACTGACATTCCCTCCCTCCCTTTGGGGAAATTTTTGACCTCTATGGCACAGCTGAGATCAGGAGCGTAATGTGTGAAGAGTCATGAAAGCAAATTAGGGGGGTGGGGGGGGATAACCTACAAGCAAAACCTTGCATGCAAAAGACAGTTTTTTTTAATAAGCTTTATTTCTTTGGGTGCAATCGAGTAAATTCCTGACTTCTGTTGTTTTTATATTTTTATTTACTTTCTTTGTCTGCCTGGCCTTCTGCCATCAGCAAGAAGACAGGCACATTGCCTTCTCTGAGGCTTGTTGCCAATGTCCTATGCAGCTGGCCAGCAGGAGGCACCAGACACTGACCTGGTGTCACTTAACCCTCTGATTTTCTATTCCCTCTGCAGAAAGTGTAAATAGTTGTGTGTGTTTTTACACAGAGTGACTAATCCTGTGTACAGTGTAGTTCACTCCACATATTGGAGCAGTAAAAAGAAAGAAAAGAAAGACTTGCATTTATATAGCACATTTCATGACCTCAAGACAGCCCAAAGCGCTTTACAGACAATTAAATACTTTTGAAATGTAGTCACTGTTTTAATGTAAGAATGATTTTTAACAGACTCATCCCTGCACCCCGGTTCAAATTTCTTCCATCCTCTTTTGAAGACGCTGGTTCATGCTAAAATATGCTTCCACATGCACAGGCAGCCCTCCGGTACCCAGCCCAAGTGCTCATTCTTTATGTGTAAGCCCAGATAGCAAGTGTCACAGGCAAGTCCAAGCATAAAGGCATCTGGTCCTCACTTTGCACAATGCACGCATCATTAGATAGCTATCAATGGTGGGAGTCCTGATTGATTTTTCTCTTCTTCAGTCAAGTCCAGTAGTTCTACTGCCACCTAAACTGAGATCAACTAACTCAGCATAGACTGGAGATCAAACTTTGGACCTTCGTGGTCTCTTTTGGTCAGTTCCACACTTGGCATGGATTTACCAGTCCAAGCATGAAGGCCTGAGAGCGTACCCTTGTGATTTGCATGAACTGGACTTTCTCCATGCATGTGTGGTGTGCAGCATTGGACGCATGCCCAGGCACCAGAGGAAATAGCATTTTTACTGCTGGTCTTAAAGGCCCATGTCACCTTGAAGGGGTAGTGTTGATCTCACTGGCTGTTTCTAGTCTATATTCATAACCTGTGTTGTCATTTATCTGGTAGTTAGAGACTAGAAAACTGCCTTTTTGGATCTGAAATTGTTTAGTTCCAGCTTGTTTTAGGGTGGAGGAATTTTTTTGGTGCTGTGGCAGTCTTGTGCCTAGTTCCCCAATGTCTGTACCCACCTTTGGGGATGAAGCCATTGAAATACTGCTGCAGAAAATAGATCACAAGAGGGAAGTCCTTTTTTCACACCACAGTCAAAAGATGATCAAGGCAACACCATAAGGTCATGGCAGAGTGCATTATTGAGAGTTGCACAGTGCACAGGAATTGGTTGCAGTCACAAAAAAAGGAGGGCAAGCTAGGCAGGTGCAAGAACCCCTTGTATTTATGTTCTGCATTTAGTAGCAGAGGCATGTTCCAGCACATGATCCCTATTAACTTTCTCCACCTTCCCGTTATAGATCATTTAATGTGTGCACCATCCACCACATTCCTGGCCACATAACCTTCCCTTTATCACATGCACTCAAACAATACCCTGCTGAGATCATTCCAATCAGACCTGCATGGACCAACTGCCTGATCTCACAATCCTGCTGGTGTTCACCATCAGAAATTGGGTGATAGCACTGCTTGCTCACATGATAATGTAACTGAAAGAAAAGGATGCACACATTTGGCGGGATGGAAATGCAACTGGAGGTAGCCAGGTAACAATTAGCGATCTCACCTCATTTGAAGAGAGGGCCCTAGAGATTCAACGACATGATGTCCTTCAGGAGGCTAGGGATGGTGAAGCAGAAGGACATGTCCATCTGCAGGGTTCGTATTGCTTATTGCTCCAACCATAGCCACTATCACACAAGCTGAGAACCATTTGATGCAGTGCACCAGCTGCCTGCCCTGAGTCCAGCAGTGTTCTCTCTCCTAATTGTTGCCTCTTTACATATTCATATGTTTGGCCCATGAAGAACTAGCAGATCCCTCACAGGAGCTGTCCTCACCTCACCTGGAATTGTGTTACACTTGCACACAACCACCAACTCAGAAACATCACCCCATGGGGATCCAGACAATCAGTTTGAGAGCAGTCCGCTAGGTGATGCACTGAGCATGGGTGAGCAGAGCAGGTAGAAATGGAAGAGGAAGAACAGGAGGCCCCTCACTGGGGGACAAGATTGTTTTCATTCATAGCTGGTGAGGCCAGTCATCCTAATCTCTGTGGCCCAGCCTTTAAAAGAAGATTGCTTACTGAGTACTGAAGATTGTTGAAGTCTTTGGAGCAAGTTACCAGCGTCCAACACGGGGTAGATAGAAAGAAGTCCAACCCCTGCATGTATGGGGTGCTATTGCAAGGATTCTAAAATATGCAGTCAAGCTTGAAGTGAGGGGCAGCTCCAGGGACATCTGCAGCACAGCCCCTAATGGCAAAGACCATTATGCCAGTCTTTGTTAAGTCCGAATCTAGGGTCTTAAATCTAAACAAAGCAAACTATGTAGGTATGAGTGGCAAGTTGGCTAAGGTAGACTGGGGAACTATATTAAAAGATATGACGGTAGACAAGCAATGGCTAGCATTTAAAGAATGAATACATAATTTACAACAAATATACATTCCTTTAAGGCACAAAAACCCCACAGGAAAGGTGGTCCAACCATGGCTAACAAGAGAAGTTAAAGATAGTATTAGATCAAAGGAAGAGGCTTATAATGTAAGCCTGAGGATTGGGAGGATTTTAGAATTCAGCAAAGGAGGACCAAGAAATTGATAAGGAAAGAGAAAAAAGAATATGAGAGTAAATTAGCAAGAGATATAAAAACAGATTGTAAACGTTTCTATAGGTATGTAAATAGGAAGAGATTAGTGAAAGTAAACATGGGCCCATTAGAGGCAGAGACAGGAGAAATTATAATGGGCAATAAGGAAATGGCAGAGACATTGAACAAATACTTTGTATCTCTCTTCATGGTAGAAGACACAAAAAAATTTGGAAATAATGGGGAACCTAGGGTCTAGCGAGAATGAAGAACTTAAAGAAATCAGCATAAGTAAAGACATAGTACTGGAGAAATTAATGGGACTAAGTGGCGACAAATCCTCTGGACCTGACAACCTGCATTCTAGGATTATAAAGAGGTAGCTGCAGAGATAGTGGATGCATTGGTATTAATCTTCCAGAATTCCCTAGATTCTAGAACAGTCCCCAAGGATTGGAAGATAGCAAACATAACCCCACTATTCAAGAAAAAAGGAAGTGAAAAAACAGGAAACTATAGGCCAGTTAGCCTGACATCAGTAGTAGGCAAAATGCTAGAATCTATTATTAGGGACATGGTAACAGGGCACTTAGAAAATCATAATATGATTAGGCAGAGTCAACATGGTTTTATGAAAGGAAAATCGTGTTTGACAAATCTGTTAGAGTTTTTTGAAGATGTAACTAGTAGGATGGATAAGGGGGAACCAGTGGATTTAGTTTATTTGGATTTTCAAAAAGCTTTCGATAAGGTGCCACACAAGAGGTTATTACACATAATTAGGACTCATGGGATTGGGGTAATATATTAGCATGGATTGAGGATTGGTTAATGGACAGAAAACAGAGAGTAGGAATAAACGGGACTTTTTCGGGTTAGCAGGTTGTAACTGGCGGGGTACCGCAAGGATCAGTGCTTGGGCCTCAGCTATTTACAATCTATATCAATGACTTAGATGAAGGGACTGAGTGTAACGTATCCAAGTTTGCTAATGATACAAAGATACAAAGGTAGGTGAGAAAGTAAGCTGTGAAGAGGACGCAGAGAGATATAGACAGGTTGACTGAATGGGCAAGAACATGGCAAATGGAATACAATGTGGGGAAGTGTGAAGTTATCCACTTTGTTAGGAAAAACAAAAAAGCAGAATATTTTTGAATGGTGAGAGACTGGGAAATGTTTGCATTCAGAGGGACCTGGACACCTTGTACATGAATCACAGAAAGTTAACATGCAGGTACAACAAGTAATTAAGAAAGCAAATGGTATGTTAGCTTTTGTTACAAAAGGATTAGAGTATAAGAGTAAAGAAGTCTTACTACAATTATATGTGGCATTGGTGAGGCCACACCTGGAGTACTGTGTACAGTTCTGGTCTCCTTACCTAGGGAAAGACATACTTGCCTTAGAGGGAGGGCAACAAAGGTTCACTAGACTGGTACAATAGCAAAATACTGCGGATGCTGGAAATCTGAAATAACAACAGAAAATGCTGGAAGCACTCGCTGCCTGGCCTGCTGAGTGCTTCCAGCATTTTCTGTTGTTATTTCACTAGACTGGTTCCTGGGATGAGGGGATTGCCCTATGAGGAGAGATTGAGTAGACTAGGCCTATATTCCCTAGAATTTAGAAGAATGTGAGGTGATCTAATTGAAACATACAAAATTCTTAAGGGGCTTGACAGGGTTAATGCTGGGAAAATGTTTCCCCTGGCTGGGGAATCTAGAACACGGGGTCACAGACTCAGAATAAGGGTAGGCCATTTTGGACTGAGATGAGGAGAAATTTCTTCACTCAAAGGGTTGTGAATCTTTGGAATTCTCTACCTCAGAGAACTCAGTCGTTGAGTATATTCAAGACAGAGGTCATTAAATTTTCAGGAACTAAGGGAATTGAAGGATATGGGGATAGTGCAGGAAGGTGGAGTTGAGGTAGAAGATCAGCCATGATCTTGTTGAATAGTGGAGCAGGCTCGAAGGGCCTACTCCAGCTCCTATTTCTTATGTTCTTATGTTCTTTGCATCCCTCCTGAATGCTCAGATTGATGCCATAAAAGCCTTGGGCAACTGTGTAACCTCCTCCTCAAATCAGCTTGTCTGAATAGAGAGACCCAAGAACAGGGGCTTCAAATTTGCCATTGCTTCAATGAAGTTTGCACCCACACAGATCACAAAGCACAGTGACGCAGAGGCTTCCAGCAAAGGGCTGGATGGAACTGCAGAGGGATGAGATTTCTGTCTCTCATTAAGAAAATCCTACCACTGCAGTTTTCCCTCTGCTCTACTACTAGCATCCTACTACTCTACTGGATCCAGTAAGCAGGCAGGGCTAAAGATACATGGGTTAATGCTACCATTAAATTAATGGTGATCATAAATTCTAGGCGATAGAATGTTACAGTATCAAAACAGATCACTTGGCACATCAAGACTAATCCCACATCCTTGTTCACTCTCCATATCCTTTACCATTCCTTTTTCATGATGTGGAGATTCCTTTTTCAAGCAATTATCTAATTCCCTGTTAAAAGTGTTTATGGACTTTGCTTCAACAATGATTTGTGGCAGGGAAGTTCACATTCTAATCTCTCATTTACTTTTTTTTGTGATTATCTTAAATTTGTGACCATGTTGCTGATCAGCAAAAGCAATTTATCAAATAAAAACAGAAAATGTTGGGAATACTCAGCAGGTCAGGCAGCATCTGTGAAGAGAGAAACATTTCCGGTCGACGACCTTTCGTCAGAACTGGAAAAAGTTTGAGATATAACAGGTTTTAAGCAAGTGCAGAGGCAGGTAAAGGTGGGAGGGGAGAAAAGAACAAAGGGGAAGGTCTGTGATAAGGCAGGACCCTTCCTCTGTTTTTATTTCAGTCAGTTTACATTGTGTTTGAATGGTACTAAATCCTTTGCTGGCCGGGTTTTCCACTTCTTCAATCACCAGCCCATGATTTTCTGTCCTAAAATCAAGTGGTGGTAAATGGCAGAGTGGGGAATGCAGGAATGTAAAATCCCAGCCTAAACGTCCACTGACAGCATTGGCCAGGTTGTATGTGCTTGAGTAGCATTGTGCTGTGGTGCTGTAGGAGTGCAGAGAGCTCGGTGGATATACTAGATTCGATCATCTTCCATTGTGGACTTTTAATACATAGGTTGGGACTTTACTGTCTTCTGATACTTAAGCTGTGCCGGTTGGTCCCTTGTCATGGAAAATCATTCAGTTGGTTTATTCATGTCAATGTCAAAAATGTGAGGAAATTGATGGTTGTGTGATTATTATTTGATTAATAAGTACATTTGTTAATTATTTACATTGTTACCTTATTCACACATCGGTTAAATAGTTAAAGTACCAGAGTGGTGAATGGACAGTAGAATTAACCAATATTACTGCCAAGAAAAATGTACTATAGCTATATTAATGATATTTGTAAAATATCCAGATCATTGGAGGTCAAGGGTACAAATTTCCTATCTGTAATCACGGGGGTAATTTTAAACCCAAGGACGGGTGGATTTGGGGTGGGTGGGAAGTAAACATTTTTTTAAAATTTCAAACCCGACCTACAAACCCAATCCGCCTCCAACACACCCACTCCAAGTTTTGAGCAAGTGCAGAGGCAGAAAATGTGGGGAGGGGAGGAAAGAATAAAAGGGAAGGTCTGTGATAAGGTGGAAAGCAGGAGAGATTAAATGACAAAAGGTATGATTGTACAAAGCAAAAGGAGAAGATAATAGGACAAGTAAAGAAACAAAGGATGGGTCTAGAAGAGGTGTAAATGGGAATGGCAGAATCATCAACAGCTGCCATTTGATAAAATGAGGGCAGAGGTTATGGTCTGAAGTTGAACTCGATGTTGATGATATGGAGCGAAGAATTAAAGTGACAGGTGACCGGAAGCTCGGGGTCACGTTTGCGGACTGAACAGAGGTATTCCACAAAGCGGTCACACAATCTGCGTGAATACAGTATACTAAACTGCAAGAAGTACAAGTAAATCGTTGTTTCACCTGGAAGGAGTGTTTGGGGCCCTGGATGGTGGAAAGGGAGGAGGTAAAAGAACAGGTGTTGCATCTCCTGCACTTGTACGGGAAGTTGCCGTGGGAAGGGGAGGGGGTGTTGGGGGTGATTGAGGAGTGAACCAGGGTGCTGCGGAGGGAATGGTCTCTTTGGAATGCTGAAAGTGGAGGGGAGGAGAAGATGTGTTTGGTGGTGGGATCACGCTGGAGGTGGCAGAAATGGCAGAGGATGATCTCTTGAATGTGGAGGCTGGTGGGGTGAAAGGTGAGGACAAGGGGAATCCTATTGTGGTTCTGGGAGGGAGGGGAAGGAGTGAGAGCAGAAGTGCAGGAAATGGAATAGACACGGTCGAGGGCCCTGCCAACCACGGTAGAGGGGAATCCTTGGCTGAGGAAAAAGGACGACATATTGGAAGCATTAGTATGGAAGGTGGCATCGTCAGAACAGATGCGGCTGGAGACGGAGAAATTGGGAGAATGGAAAAGAGTCCTTACAGGAAGCGGGGTGGGAGGAAGTGTATTCAAGGTAGCTGTGGGAGTCAGTGGGCTTATGGTGATATTGGTCGATAGCCTATCCCCAGAAATAAGAACATAAGAAATAGGAGCAGGAGTAGGCCATTTGGCCCTTCAAGCCTGCTCCGACATTCAATAAGATCATGGCTGATCTTCTACCTCAACTTCACCTTTCCGCACTATCCCCATATCCCTTAATTCCCTTAGTTCCCAAAAATGTATCGACCTCTGTCTTGAATATACTCAGACTGAGCATCCACAGCTTTCTGGGGTAGAGAATTCCAAAGATTCACAACCCTTTGAGTGAAGAAATTTCTCCTCATCTCAGTCCTAAATGGCCGACCCCTTATTCTGAGACTGTGACCCTGTGTTCTAGATTCCCCAGCTAGAGGAAACATTTTCTCAGCATTAACCCTGTCAAGCCCCTTAAGAATTTTATATGTTTCAATTAGATTACCTCCCATGAACCAGTCTAGTGAACTTTTGTTGCACTCCCTCTGAGGCAAGTATGTCTTTCCTTAGGTAAGGAGACCAGAACTGTACAGAGTACTCCAGGTGTGGCCTCACCAATGCCCTGTATAATTGTAGTAAGACTTCTTTACTTTTATACTCGAATCCCTTTGTAACAAAAGATAACATACCATTTGCTTTCCTAATTGCTTGCTGTACCTGCATGTTAACTTTCTGTGATTCATGTACAAGGACATCCAAGTCCCTCTGAATGCAAACATTTCCCAGTCTCTCACCATTCAAAAAATATTCTGCTTTTTCGATTTTCTACCAAAGTGGATAACTTCACAAATAGAGACAGAGAAGTTGAGGAAGTGAAGGGAAGAGTTGGAGATGGGCCATGTGAAGGTGAGGGAAGGGTGGAAATTGGAAGCAAAATTAATGACATTTTCCAGTTCAGGGCGAGAGCAGGAAACGGCACCGATACAGTCATCAACGTACCGGAAAAAGAGGTGAGGGAGGGGACCTGGGTAGGACTGGAACAAAGAATGTTCCACATTTCCCACGAAAAGGCAGGCATAGCTAGGACCCATGTGGGTTCCCGTAGCAACACATTTTATTTGGAGGAAGTGAGTGGAGTCAAAGGAGAAGTTGTTCAATGTAAGAACAAGTTCAGCCAGGTGGAGAAGGGTGGGGGGTGAATGGGGACTGGTTGGGCCTCTGTTCTAGGAAGAAGTGGCGCGCCCTCAGGCCATCCTGGTGGGGAATGGAGGTGTAGAGGGAGTAAACGTCCATGGTGAAAAGGAGATGCTTGGGGCCAGGAGACTGGAAACTGTTAAAGTGGCGGAGGGCATTGGAAGAGTCGCGGATGTAGGTGAGAAGAGACTGGACAAGGGAAGAAAAAATAGAGTCGAGATAGGAAGAAATCAGTTCCGTGGGACAAGAGCAGAAACAATGGGTCTACCAGGGCAGTCCTGTTTGTGGATCTTGGGAAGGAGGTAGAAGCAGGCTGTTCAGGGTTGGGGGACTATGAGGTTGGCAGTCGTGGAGGGAAGATCTCCAGAGGAGATGAGGTCAGTGACAGTCTTGGAAATGATGGCTTGATATTCTGTAGTGGGGTCATGGTCTGGGGGAACTGCTGAGTATTTCCAGCATTTTCTGTTTTTATTTCAGATTTCCAGCATCCGCAGTATTTTGCTTTTGTGGAAGCAACGCATCACTATTTAACATGTTGGCCTAGAAATTGGATAAGGTCCATGAAGCGCGATATGCCCCCGACAGTTCAAAGTGGTGCTGGCAGCACGCAAAATTCATGATTATAATGATTATAGCACTGATCTCAGCACGAAACACGCTACTGATTGGCTTAGCGCTGAACAGGGGGGCCAGTCTACTGGTCAATGAAGTTTGGCCTAGGCTCTCTGCACTATTTAAAGGGGAGGCACTTTGTTGCAGAAGCACCTCATTGTCATTGTGGAGAAAGCTGTGGCCCAACAGCCAAGAGAGAGGGCGAGGAGGTTTTCTGATGCGGCATTGGATGCCTTGGTCCTGAGGATTCAAAGATGCCGTCTGGTCCTCTACCCGCAGGAGGGCAGGAGGCCTACAAGGCAGAACAGCAGAAGGATGTGGGAGGAGATAGCTCAAGCCGTCAGTGCGACGACTGTTGTCCTCAGGACCTGGAGCCAGTGCCGCAAGAAGTTTCATGACCTCACTCGAGTGGTCAAGGTGAGTGAATGCATCCTCAAATGCCACATCCCACCATCTGCACAACTAGCCTCACACACTGCTCAATGCACCACATCCATCGCTCACCTACCAACAATCTCTAGCAATCACCACTCATACCTCACAATCATAGCTTCACCTCACCCTCACACACTTTCCACTGCTGCAAGACTCACACCCACATCTCACACCTTGCACACACTGCCAGCTATTGAACCATGGCACATCACCCAAACACATTGCACCACACTCACTGACATGCTTCCCTTTCTCTTGCAGGCAAGGGTGGCTCATAACCACTGAGAGCAGCAGCAGATGGGTGGAGGGGAAGCCCCAACCTCACAGAGCTGGAGGAAGCAGTGTTGGAGATCATTGGAGGGGCCGTCACTGAGTTCGTGGCGAGCGGCAAAGTTGAAATCATTGCTGCTGATGACGGTATGCTCATACCTAATCCTTCTTCTCACATTTCACTTCCCCCTCATCCCACAATCTCTTCTCACTTACAAGCTGCTGATGGTGTATGCATGGATATCTTGCTTTCCCCCACTCCCCTCACCACAACCCAACCCTTGTGCCTTTCTCCTTTCAGATACCCAAGACATCCCACCAGCACAGCCAGTCCCCAAAGTCATGGAGGGGGAGAGTGAAGGACAAGAAGAGGCAACGTCACTGCATCTGACAAACCCAGGCACCAGCTCAGAAAATGGCTCAGAGGGTAGTATGGAGGCGTGATCTGCACGTGGTGATTCACCGGGCACGAGTGGGTTGCAGCCAGGCCAGAGGGAAAGGCTAGCTCTGGAGCCACCTCCCTGGAGGGCGAGTTCATGCACGAGTTCTGCTGCACAGGACTCAGATGATGAACCTTGATGGGGTGGCTTTCAGAAGAAGGGTGATGGGCATGCACATGGAAATGCTAGTTGCAATAGCAAGCCTGCCAGAGAGCCTCTTGTCAGAGTTAAGGAGCATGGGGGAGTCTGGGTCCAACATTGCACAGGCTTTGCACGGAGCTTGGAGCCCAGGATTTCCAGGATGGAGATGATGGGCAACTCTGTGAGAGACCTTGTGGACCCAACCATGATGTTGGGTGTGATGGGTGATGTTGCAGCTTCCATTGCAGCACAGACATAAGCGACTCAACATCTTAGTGCTGTAGTCGAAGCTCAGACTGCTGCCATCATGGCCGGGCTTACGAGTGTGGAAAGGGGCTTGCAGGGTCTCCAACAGATGGCTAGGAATGCTGAGGCACCGCTCCGGGGGAGTGGCATTGGCTCCGTGGAGCAAGAACTTGCTGTCCTCTCTCAGGATGACAGCATTCCTACTCCCACCACTGCCACTCCGCCAGTGGCTTTACTGCTGTCTGTCATCCAGCCAGCCCAGACTGCTGCCGCCCATGCCGAGGTGGTGCAGTCTACAGCCGGGCCTTCTAGGTCCGGAGCTGCTCGAGGTTGTCCTGTAAGGCCATCTGCAGTCTCCCCCACTGAAAGTCAGCAGCCTTCCACCAGCCATGCTGCAGCACTGGGGTAGCAATACGTAGGAGCACTTGAGTAGGAAAAGGAACACGAAAGACAGACACTAAGGGAATGCAGAAGGATGATTAGTTGACGTTGTTGTTTTGATTTGATAAATTTATAAATTATGTTTGGAATGTTTGTTTTGTGGTGGCTCTCATTTCCGCTTTGTGCCCAAGAGGACGCTGTGATGTTCCGTGACAGAGGGATGGTAAGGCGGGGAAGTCGTGAGCAACGGGGATCTGGGGTTTCATTCATTGAAACCGGAGTCTGATGAGGCGCTCACGGACAGCCCGTCCAGAACAGGGATTTGCTGCCTGCCTCCTCCCTTCCTCCTTCTCCTCCTCCCGGAACCCGTGGTGGCAAAGGCTGTGCCCTCATGATGACCAAGTTGTGGAGGATGCAGCAGACCACCACGAAATGGGACTCCTGCTCCGGTGTATACTGGAGGGCACCTCCCGAGTGGTCAAGGCAGCGGAACCATTGCTTGAGCACCCCAATGGTCTGCTCGATGAGGTTCCTGGTGGAAGCATGGCTCTCATTACATGAGTGCTGGCCACGAGTGGTGGGGTTGCGGAGGGGAGTCATCAGCCAGGTGCAGAGCGGATAGTCCTTGTCTCCGAGCAGCCACCCTCGGGTTTGATGTGGCGGCTGGAAGATTGCAGGCACACCAGACTGATGCAGAATGTAGGCATCATGACTGCTATCAGGATACCGGGCATTCACCATCTTGGCGTGGTCACACACCAACTGCACATTAAGTGAGTGGTAGTCTTTGCAGTTATGGAACATCTCAGGATTGGTATATGGTGCCCGCAGAGCCACGTGTGTACAGTCGATAGTGCCCTGCACCATGGGGAAGCCCGATATCCTGGCAAAGCCACATGCGTGCTCCTCCTGCTTCTCTCTGCTCAGAGAGAAGACAATGAAATTCCTTCTCCTGCAGTAGAGAGCCTCTGTGACTTCCCAGATGCAGCGATGGATGGCGAACTGGAAGATGTTAGCTATGTCCCCAGCTCCAGACTGGAAGGATCCGGTGGTGAAGAAATTGAGGGCCACTGTGACCTTGAGGGCCACTGGCAGCGTCGTGGTCGCCCTGTTCTGAGGCTGCAAGTCTGGTTGCAGGATGTGGCAGAGTTCTGTGACCACCTCCTTGGTAAAGTGGAGCCTCCTAATACACCACTCCTGGCTTAAGTGCAGGTAGGAGAAGTGCTCTCGGCAGACCCTAGGTGGGTAAGGTCTCCTGCTGAGAGCCCTCCTGTCCCTCCTCCTCCTCCCTCTGCAAGCATCTTCTCCTCTTCTTCGCTGCTTCCAGTGCGAGGGGGACTGCAAGTAGAACCCCCATGATTGGGAGCAAGTGGTCTGAGCAGAACCCTTTAAATGAGAAGCAAGGCGTTCTCAACTTGCAGCACCACTCACTGTCACCTCAGCAACTTCAAATAACTCTAGAAAGCTCCAAACAGTTGCACAAACTTACACAGAGCCAGTAGAAATGAAAAAGCAAGTCAGCTGCAAGTTGTTAATGATCCCTTTAAATAGCATTGGTTGGGGGTCCTTCCTGCTGCTGAACACATGCTCAGCTGGTCATGATTTGGAGAGGGCAGTAAAAGGAGTGGTGACGTCCAAAATGGCAGGTCATTCGTCAAATCAGCGTTGTACGCCGATTGACACCATGATCTGGCTCATCTAAATATCTGGAGCGAGTGCAGGCTTCCTCAGGCTTTCTGTTGCTGTATCACTGTAACTTTGTTGGAAGTGTGGCGGAAACCCTATTTACAAAGTTACGTCGGCATAGTGCCAGAAAACCAAAGGAAATTATGGGCCCTAAATCTAACTACTCTGAAACATGGCACTTGCACAGGAAACCCATAATTCGTGCTAAACTATGGGCATGTTTCAGCTGTTGGCCCATACCCATGGGGAACTGGATTGACACTGAACAAACTAATTTCATTCAGCACACTTAAAACTGAAAGGGTGTTCACATCCCATTTGTCTGGGCTGGATTCAATCCCAAGTCCACAAAGTGTGCCTACCTACTGTACCATCCAATCTGCAAGTTGTACTATGCTACATATTTCAATGTTGCAGTTGGGTCTGTAATATTTCCTTTTTTCAAACCAAGAAGGTTATGTCAACTTCACTCAAAGAAAGAACTTGCATTTCTGTACCACCTTTCACAATTTTAGGACATCCCAAAGCACTTTGCAGCCAATGAAATACTTTTGAAGTGTAGTCACTGTTATAGTGTAGGGAAACACAGCAGCCAATTTGCATACAGCAAGGCCCCACAAACAGCAATGAAATAATGACCAGATAATCCGGTTTTTTTTTCAGTTTTGCTATTTGAAGGATAACTACTAGCCAGGTCACCAGGAGAACTCCCCTGGTCTTCTTTGAATAGTATTATGGGATCGTTTACATCCAACTGAGAGGGCAGACATTTTACCATCTCATCCGAATGACGGCACCGCTAACAGCGCAGCACTCCCTCAGTCCTGCATTGAAGCGTCAGCTTACATTATGCATTCAAGTCTCTGGAGTGGGGCTAGAACCCACAACCTTCTGACTCAGAAGTGAAAGTGTTACCACTGAGCCAAGGCTGACACCTGGCTTGAGCTGCAAAATGAACTGAAATCAATACATCAGGTTCTTAATTAGATTTAAATGTATTTTCTGCAACAAACAATTATTTAAACAATATTTAAAGAGTCAGTGTGTTCTGAGGTAGATAAAATTCAAACACTGATGCAAGAGTCTGTGTGCCCGAGGAAATATATCTTTGTTTACTGATAGCTAAGTGCTTGGTGTTCTAGTTTTAGCCTGTGAAATTAAACTTATAAAACAACCTCCTGCAACACCGGCTTTGTTTTGTGCTGCTCTCATTATTGGATGTGATCTATCACACTGTCAAAAGCGTGGCAGCTACCAACTGTGCACATCAGAGAAGATAAAATAGATTAATTTGGAGAGCAGACTTTAAAAATCTACATTGTACTTTTACAACAGCTTGCCAGTTATTTAGGGTACCAGAGGCGACAGCTGGTGTGAACTGGGTGCAGGGAACGATCCCTGTGCCAAAACGGGTAGACCCGAGCCACACTCGATATTGGACCTTTGGCCTCATTTAAATGAGACCAGCAAGCTGTGGACGCCAGCTGGTGTCCCCAGGCAGTCCGCTGGCGAATTGGAATGGGATTTTGTGCCGCTGAGTTTCTGGCAGTGGCCCTCAGGTAGGTCCTGGAGCGGGCTGACGAATGGGAGGGAGGGGAGTGATTGGAGCACTGGAGCAGAAAATCCCACCCCTTGTGTTGGAGTGGAGCAGTTTTTGTCAGTGTTCGAATACAAGAGCTGGAGTACAGTACGACTCCATTCGGGCAATAACTCTACTTGGCAGGTGTATTCCCAGGTAATAGCTGTAATCGTAGTCAGTATACAGCAGGGTTCTTAAATGTTAAATTTTAACATTTATAAAAATTCCTGCAGGTTAGATACAGCACTGTTCTTTTCATTCCCAGTGACTGTAAAGAACTCATTATTAGTTATTGAAAATTCCATCTGCAGTCAGGCGCCGCAGAGCAAAGCCCTGTCTTTGTGTCTCAGTACATATGCAGATGCCTTTCCTCCATTCAGTAATGGTGTGAACGGACAAGATAACCATGGTTTCTTAGCTTGAGCTTGCCCGGCGGTTTAATGGTTAATGCACGGGTCTGTGCCACCGAGACCAGGAAGAGGGGAGACAATTGAAATAAAACAAAACAAGAGAACCTAATCTTGGGCTTCACATCACAGAAGCAATTTCAGAGACCAGCTGCTTATTCCAGGTCAATAACTTCCAGCTCATTTTTCATACCTGGAAATTTTCACACAGTGTAAATCAGTTTCACAAAATGCCTCTTTTCTTCAAAAGCTCATGTAAGAATTCTGTGGTATTTCAATTTATTTTTGGCTGGTTGGGTACAGTAAGGAAATGTAAATGCAATAATAAACCAACCTTTGTGGTTTTTCTGGAAGTGTGATATTCTTGGAAAGATTACATCTCTTTGACATTGGCATGTAGAGAAAATATGAACGCTATAGTGAGCAACTTTTTTTGTGAAATAAATATGCAATTTACATTCTTAAATGGATCAATTTTTGAGTTTAGACTTCAAAGCAGTGCTTTAGTTTTGTGATGGTAAGTTCCGCTCTCATCTTTCACACCTGTGGGTCAAGCATGTCTGACAACCTATAGTTTAATTTATTCTCAAAGAAAAGCAACATTCTTTGTCGTGTTTTGATGCATTTAAGGGGAAGCTCAATAAGCATATGAGGGAGAATGGAATAGAGAGTTATGCTGATAGAGTTAGATGAGGAAGGACGGGAGCATAACCGCCTGCATGGACTGGTTGGGCTGAATGGCCTGTTTCTGTACCTTATATTCTATGTAAATCTATGTAACATTCTTAATTTGAAATTGAGGCTATCTTCGAATTTGTGTTTTCTAAATTGAATAAACCCACTGGCTACTTCTAGCCAAATCATTTGTATACTCAAGGAGAAATTTCCGTGGGCCAAAACTATTTGTCATTGTGGAGTTGTTGTGTTGCCATCTACCACGTACATATAAGTGACATCATTTTCGACAAGTAAACCAAGGGAATGATTGTTTTTTTAAACTCCAGCACTAATACAGTTAGTTTTACGCACACGCTGTTATTTTCAGCATAAGTGTACGCTATTTATTGGTGGAACATAAATTGTATTACATACATAATTTAAAGATGTTGAGTGGGATGCCATTGATGCATTCACTGCTACGCAAGCAGAGGCATCATGCAAAGTGTGTGAAATTGTGTCTGGAACTCAAGTATGCAATCAGGATTGAAAAATACAAAAGGAAATCATCATAGGACTCAGTGGGCCACTGAAAAATACACCAAGAGATATCACAACACAAAACTCCTGAACACCAGCATTAAAGAGAAATCACGAGTATAACAATCCTATTAGGAACCTCATTCTTCCATGAAAAGCCACAAAGGCTGGTTTTATTACTTCCTGTGGCTCTGCTTGCATTTATTTTTCCTTCTATACACAACCAAACTGAATATGAGATCTGATTCGCAAGGGGTCTATTTTCTAGTAATCCACCGAGCCTCAGTCACTTACCTGCTTTATATTTTTTTCATGTGGAAATGAGTTGAGATATTTAGTTGGAAAATGAATCAGAGCTTCCCACTGCAGAGGTTAATTTGTTGGAGCTTCTACTTTGCAATGCTCTATTTATTGAATGAGGGAGTTGCACCAGCTAAGATACTTGTTTAATTTATATTCTAGGCTAAATGGCCAACCCAGCTCCTGGGAGTGGATTGGTTGCCTGTCCTACCTCCGTAAAAACCAGAAGTGGTTGGGTTTGAGATTTTAAAAATGTGAACATCCCCCCCGTTTTCTGTGGTTAAAATGATCCCCATTGATTCTGTTCTCATGTCTTTGACTTCAGTGACTGTTTTATTCATTGGCTTGTGGTTGCTTAGGGAATGTTTGATCAGGATTTTTTATAGTTTGTGGATGAAAGCAAAATAGCTGTTGAAGTTTAAACATTCAGCTTGTTCTGTGTTACAGTTTAAACTTTCTCCCAATTTTTTTTGTGTGAATAGCTTGACAAGTTTCCTTAAGAACATAAGAAATAGGAGCAGGAGTAGGCCATTCGGCCCTTCGAGCCCGCTCCATCATTCAATAAGATCATGGCTGATCTTCTACCTCAACTCCACTTTCCTGCACTATCCCCATATCCCTTGACTCCCTTAATATCCAAAAATCTATCGATCTCTGTCTTGAGTATACTCAACGACTGAGCCTCCACAGCCCTCTGGGGTAGAGAATACCAAAGATTCACCACCCTCTAAGTGAAGAAATCTTTCCTCATCTCAGTCCTAAATGGGCGAGCCCTTATTCGGAGACTGTGATCCCCAGTTCTAGACTCCCCAGCCAGGGGAAACATCCTCCCAGCATCTAACCTGTGAAGCCCTGTAAGCATTTTATATGTTTCAATAAGACTACCTCTCATTCTTCTAAATTCTAGGGAATATAGGTCTAGTCTCCTCAATTTCTCCTCGTTGGACAATCCCTCTGTCCCAGGAATATGTCTGATGAACCATTGTTGCACTCCCTCTCAGGCAAGTATATCCTTCCTTAGGTAAGGAGACCAAAACTGTACACAATACTCCAGGTGTAGTCTCACAAGGCCCTATATAATTGCAGTAAGACTTCTTTACTCTTATACCCCATCCTTTTGTAATAAAGGCTAACATACCATTTGCTTTCCTAATTGCTTGCTGTACCTGCATGTTAACTTTCAGTGATTCATTTACAAGTACACCCAAGTTCCTCTGAACACCAACATTTTCCAATCTCTCACCATTTAAAAAAAATTCTGCTTTTCTATTTTTCCTACCAAAGTGCATAACTTCACATTTCTCCACATTATATTTAATCTGCCATGTTCTTGCCCACTCACTTAACCTGGTCTATATTCCTTTACAACCTCTTTTCATCCTCCTCATAACTTTCCCACCTGACTTTGTATCATCAGCAAACTTGGATACATTGCACTCGGTCCCCTCATCTCAGTCATTGATGTAGATTGTGAATAGCTGAAGCCCAAGCACTGATCCTTGTGGTACACCACTAGTTACAGCCTGCAAACCCGAAAATGACCCGTTTATTCCTACTCTCTGTTTTCTGTCCATAAACCAATCCTCAATTCATGCTAATATATTACCCCCAATCCCATGAGCCCTAATTTTGTGTAATAACCTCTTGTATGGCACCTTATTGAATGCTTTATGAAAATCCAAATGCACTACATCCACTGGTTCCCCCTTATCTACCCTGCTAGTTACAACCTCAAAAAACATGATTTCCCTGACATAAATCAGTGTTGACTCTGGCCAATTATATTATGATTTTCTAAGTGCCCTGATGTCAGGCTAACTGGTCTATAGTTCACTGTTTTCTCCCTCCCTTTTTTAATAGCAGGGTTATATTTGCTACCTTCCAATCCACGGGGACTGTTCTAGAATCTAGGGAATTCTGGAAGATCAAAACTAATGCACCACTATCTCTGTAGCCATCACTTTTCAAAGCCTAGGATATAGACCATCAGTCCAGGGGATTTTGTTGGCTTTCAACAGCACTGAAACAGATTATCTAGTCATTATCGCATTGCTGTTTGTGGGAGCTTGCTGTGCGCAAATTGGCTGCCGTGTTTCCAACATTACAACAGTGACTACACTTCAAAAGTACTTCATTGGCTGTAAAACGCTTTGGGACTTCTGGTGGCCATGAAAGTCTTTCTTTTTAGGCTGGTGTTGAATGTTTAGGTTTTTTTTATATTTTCACTTTTGAACCAAAGAAGGAAGACATTATGCGTGGGAAGCAAACCTTTTGCAGGATGAAAAGAGTGAGGTCCATTTTGACTTGTGGAGGTTATTTGTGTAAAGTACTGATGTGTCATTTGTGCGTTTTGAGATCATTGTCATTAAGCTATGGGTTATAATCGACTTTTATTTAGACCTTTTCGTTGATAATGAGGGAAATCCAGTGAATATAATTTACTTGAATTTTCAAACGGGATTTAATAAATTTTCACAAGACTTTTAAACAAGGTTAATGGAATTAATGGAAATTACGAGCTGGTTTGAGAGTTGGTTTGAAAATTGGAAGTAGAATGTGATGATAAATGGGAAGAAAACTTTGTCTATATGCAGTGACTAGTCAAGCACTGCAGAACACTGCTTTAGGCACCCAGTTGTAAATCCCCTGCTGTTCATGCTATTCATAACTTAATTAGGGAAGATTGCTTGTAGTGTTGCAAAATCTGCTGATGTGATAAAATATGTGGTAAGTCACAAATATTAAGGAGACATGCAAAATCAGAGAGATTTAGACCAATTAAGTAGATGGTTTTAGAAATGGCAGGTAGATAAATGTAAGATAAATGTAAGAAACTGCTAATGAAGTACACTATTTCTAGATAGGCTGGTATATCTTGGGATTGCGCGAAGTCCAACTCTACTGGAGTATGACAAGTGCCACAACGAATTAGGTGAAGTGGAAAAGGAAAAGCTTTTGGACGTAATTATTGTTCAGTCAATGATGGTTTCCAGCAATGTGAAGTTGTTATGGTACATCATAGGAAGAAAAGTGTAAAAGAACAAATGGACCTTGTGGAGAATGAAAGAAGTAAGATGGTAGCGAAGGGTAAAACATATTTCAGATTTTAAAATAATTTTTTTCACAACAATTTTCACTAATGATGTCGATAGTGTTTCTAAGCAACTAAATAAAGCGGTGAGAGATCCATTGGAGATCGTGAGTCATTATGATTATTAGCAAAGTGGAGCACCAGAATTTTCATAAAGTATTAGCCTCAAGAAATGGGGATAGAAGTAAGGAGTCCATTTTGGAAATTTTGCAAGGTTCTTGGGGAACAACGGTGGTACGAGATCACTGTAGTCTTTTGAAAAGATCAGAAGCATGATCACAGACTTACTAGTCTGGCATTTCTGGCAGAATAAAACAGTGGAATCTAGTATAAAGGCAACAATTCAAAGACTTCCAGTAAAAGTAAAAGCACTAGGAAAATTACAATGTGGGATGCAAGGTCAGATAGATATTCCAGAGGTATGCTTAATTTACCTTGCAGGTCAGGTAAAACCTTCCCCAAAAGTTAAATAATGTGGGTAGAATCTTTTAATAAAGTGGAATGTCTGTGGGAGGAATGAAGTTTCTGTCAGTTCTTGTTTAATGCTCTCTTATGTGAGCCACATGGTTTGTGAAAGGCTTAACAAATGTATTCTAGTGCTTTGAGGATGTCAGTGTTAGGCATAACTAATTGGCTAAATGAAAGTTAAACAGTAGTAATGGTAATATCCATAATTGGGTAACAATGACCAGTATTAATTGGCTCCCTCCCCTGTACTGGGCTCTTCCTGGGCATGCTATTTCTAATGATGTCAATAAAGATATTTGGCTGGAATTTCCTCGATCTGATTTACACTGAAATTTCTATGCTGATCTTGCCAACGGCAATTTATGCTGAAATCTCCTGATAATCTCATCAGCAAATGCCTGAATGGAAAAACCAATGTAAAACAAGTGGAAATCTGGGTCTTAGGAAAGCATTGAACGTATGCCATCAGTCTTCTTTAAGTCCATCTTTATCTTATTGATGTTATGAAATTAAAGTTTGAAGCCATCAAACCATCATTTATGCACATTAAGCACAGCATGTTTAAAAAAGACAATAATGGCAGTTTTACTCTTTTTAATGGTCCTGAATTTGCGGTCGGAGGCTTCCCGCGGGCGAATGCCTCCGAATCGCAATAAATCTACACACCTACCTGATTGTCCAGGATCCATGGAGACTTGCACTCCTGGGTCTCTACACGTAGGCCTCCGTAGAAGCCCACATATCCCAGGGGCGCAAGCGGTTCGCAAGCGCCCCTGGGATCATGTGGGTCGGCCCAACCAATCAGAAAGGGGATTCCCATTATACTTATGGGGATTACATTTAAGAACATAAGAAATAGGAGCAGGAGTAGACCAATCGGCCCCTCGAGCCTGCTCCGCCATTCAATGAGATCATGGCTGATCTGATCCAACCTCAACTCTAAAGAACACAAGAAGTAGGAGCAGGACCAGGCCACTCGGCCCCTGGGCCCGCTCCGCCACCCACAGGGCCTTGACCGATCCGAACTCAAACTCATGTCCAATTTCCAGCCCGCTCCCCGTAACCCCTGATTCCCTTTACTTCTAGGAAACGGTCTATTTCTGTTTTAAATTTATTTAATGAAGTAGCTTCCACAGCTTCCTGGGGTAGCAAATTCCACAGACCCACTACCCTCTGAGTGAAAAAGTTTCTCCTCATCTCAGTTTTGAAAGAGGAGCCCCTTATTCTAAGATTATGTCCCCTAGTTCTAGTTTCACCCATCATTGGGAACATCCTCACCGCGTCCACCCGATCAAGCCCCTTCACAATCTTATATGTTTCAATAAGATCGCCTCTCATTCTTCTGAACTCCAATGAGTAGAGTCCCAATCTACTCAACCTCTCCTCGTATGTCCACCCCCTCATCCCCGGAATTAACCGAGTGAACCTTCTTTGTACTGCCTCGAGAGCAAGTATGTCTTTTCTTAAGTATGGACACCAAAATTTATGCAGTACTCCAGGTGTGGTCTCACCAATACCCTATACAACTGCAGCAATACCTCCCTGTTTATATATTCTATCCCCCTAGCAATAAAAGCCAACATTCCATTGGCTTTCTTGATCACCTGCTGCACCTGCATACTAACTTTTTGATTTTCTTGCACCAAGACCCCCAGATCCCTTTGTACTGCAGTACTTTCCAGTTTCTCGCCATTAAGATAATAACTTGCTCTCTGATTTTTCCTGCCAAAGTGCATAACCTCACATTTTCCAATATTGTATTGCATCTGCCAAATCTCTGCCCACTCACCCAGCCTGTCTATATCCCCTTGTAGGTTTTTTATGTCCTCCTCACTCTCTACTTTCCCTCCCATCTTTGTATCATCTGCAAACTTTGATATGTTACACTCGGTCCCCTCCTCCAAATCGTTAATATAGATTGTAAAGAGTTGGGGACCCAGCACCGACCCCTGCGGAACACCACTGGCTACTGGTTGCCAGTCCGAGAATGAACCATTTATCCCAACTCTCTGCTTCCTGTTAGATAACCAATCCTCCACCCATGCCAGAATATTACCCCCAATCCAGTGATTTTTTATCTTGAGTAATAATCTTTTATGTGGCACCTTGTCGAATGCCTTCTGGAAGTCTAAATACACTACATCCACTGGTTCCCCTTTATCCACCCTGTATGTTATGTCCTCAAAGAACTCGAGCAAATTTGTCAGACATGACTTCCCCTTCATAAAGCCATGCTGACTTTGTCCTATTAAATTATGTTTATCTAAATGTTCCGTTACTGTCTCCTTAATAATAGACTCCAAAATTTTACCCACCACAGATGTTAGGCTAACTGGTCTATAATTTCCAGCCTTCTGCCTACTACCCTTTTTAAATAAGGGTGTTACATTAGCAGTTTTCCAATCTGCCGGGACCTTTGCTGAGTTCAGGGAGTTTTGGAAAATTATTACCAAAGCATCCACAATTCCTACTGCCACTTCCCTCAAGACCCTAGATGTAAGCCATCAGGTCCAGGGGATTTATCCGCCTTGAGTCCCATTATTTTACTGAGTACCAATTCCTTAGTGATTTTAATCATATTTAGCTCCTCCCCCACTAGAGCCCCCTGTTTGTCCAGTGTTGGGATATTCTTAGTGTCCTCTACCGTAAAGACTGAAACAAAATATTTGTTCAGCATTTTTGCCATCTCCATGTTTCCCACCATTAATTTCCCGGTCTCATCCTCTAAGGGACCTACGTTTGCCTTAACCACCCTTTTTCTTTTTATATAACTATAGAAACTCTTGCTATCTGATTTTATATTTTTTGCTAATTTATTTTCATAGTCTATTTTCCCTTTCTTAATCAATCCTTTAGTTACTTTTTGTTGTCTTTTGAAGACTTCCCAATCTTCTATCCTCCCACTAACTTTGGATACCTTATATGTCCTTGCTTTTAGTTGGATACTATCCTTAATTTCTTTACTTAGCCATGGATGGCTGTCATTTCTTTTACACCCTTTTTTCCTCAGTGGAATATATTTATTTTGAAAGTTGTAAAATAACTCCTTGAATGAACACCACTGCTCATGTACCGTCTTACCCTTTAATCTATAATTTTCCCAGTCCACTTTAATCAATTCTGCTCTCATGCCATCATAGTCTCCTTTATTCAAGCTTAGTATGCTTGTTTGAGAACCAACCTTCTCACCCTCTAATTGGATATGGAATTCAACCATGTTATGGTCACTCATTCCAAGGGGATCCTTAACTAGGACATTATTAATTAATCCAGACTCATTACACAGTACCAGGTCCAAGGTTGCTTGCCCCCTTGTAGGATCAGTTACATACTGCTCAAGAAATCCATCCCTAAGACACTCAATAAACTCTTCCTTAAGGCTGCCCTGCCCAATTTGATTTGTCCAGTTAATATGATAGTTAAAATCCCCCATAATTATAGCTGTTCCCTTATTACATGCCCCAACTATTTCCTGATTAATACTTCTTCCAACAGAGTTGCAACTATTAGGAGGCCTATATACTACGCCCACCAGTGTTTTTTTTCCCTTATTATTCCTTATCTCTACCCAAACTGTTTCATTATCTTGATCTTTTGACCCAATATCATTTCTCTGTATTACAGTGATTCCTTCCTTTATTAACATAGCCACCCCCCCCTCCCCTTCCTTCCTGCCTGTCCTTCCTGATTGTTAAATACTTACGGAATCCCCATAAGCATAATAGGAATCACCCAAAAAACACATGTACACAACCTTGAAATAAAAAAAGTCATTACGTGTATAAAATTAATTAAAATACAATGTCATTAAACATTTAAAACAAAAATTTAATTTTTTGAAAAATAAATTTAAACATTTTTTAAGGGGCCAAAAATAACAAACTTATTTTACAGGTTTTTGAATGTTAAAATGATTTAATTTTTTTTACCAGGCATAAGAGTTTCATGGGCATTCACTGGGCAGCAGTTGGGCAAATAGCCCAAACCTCTGCCAGCGGATGTCCATTTCCTGTGCGTGCGGAGGATCTGCCAAGAAGATTCTTGACAGATCGCAAGTTCCAGGTTTTTGCGCATGCGCAAACCCGGAACCTGCGAGGCACTTACGGCCGCGTACGCACCGCGTACATGGTCATAGGCCCCGGAAAATCCGAGCCAATGTATCAGATTCTGATGTCATAAAAAAACATTTAAAGATATAGGAAAGATAGTGCATCTCAGTAAGGATGAATAAAAAAAAAATCACTAGAAAACACCAGAAATTGTGACTTCCGGTCCAGCTATGCCTAAAATTTTGGGATTAAATTCAGAACTGGTATAAATGCAGGAAACTCACGTTCTCTGATTTTTTTGCATGGGCACGGAACTATGTTAATGAGCTTAGTGAGGTTTTGGAAGACGTGACAAATGATGAAGGAAATTTTCGTGTAACAATGTTTTAGTGTAAAATCGGAGTAAATCAGTTACATGCGAATTCCCTGGAAAAAATTGCCGCAACTCCACTTTTACATCCTGGTTGTCTCAAAACTTTCCAGGAAATTCTATTGTCAGTAGAATATTTAAGATTATGGATGACAAAAGGTTCTGTTAGAAAATGCAATATTCCAAGAATAGGGAATTAGTTTGAAGAGATTTAAGGACAGGGACTTTAAAGAAATTTACAGCCATTAAACAACTGAGCAAATCAAAACTAAACAATATTTAATATTGCAGAATGTAAGATCATGCAATAACGATACATCAAGTATATATTGTTACACAAGGTGAAGCTGGAAAAAAGGTTAATTGAGGGTCAGCTGGTAGTGATCGTCACGTCCCACAATCTTGGATCTCATGAAGGCATCACATGCAAAGGTGCCAAGATGCATTTTCATGTGATTTATGTCACTGTGTTGTGTGTTTGTAAACAAATAAAATGTAATTTGCCAAAGACTTTTTGTAAAACCAGTGCCCCTTAAAGAAACTTCTCTTTCCAGTGCAATAAATGGAAAGCAGAATCTTTCCAGTTTTGGTGTGCTAATAGTGTTGTGGTGTTTCCAGCACAGTCCACAAAACATGGCCACTGCACTTGTTGTATTAAAAACCTTTTAAATGTATAAGCAATTTTTGCAGCAGTAATATGCTCTGACATTTTTACGTGTTGGATGCATACCTGGAGATACTGGCACGAACGTTCTTGCTGGCATGTTTCCGATTTCATGACAGTTTTATTATCAAGATTCACCGAGGATTTCTGATAAACTTCATGGGCTCGGCTCACAGTTAACGTTGAAGACCACGAGCTCTTCTTCATGATTTGTGTGTCAACATTCAGTGGGATATTTACACAAGTTGTGCACTTCATGTCATTATTGCTCCTAGAAGTTTTTAAGGTTTGCTCACTGATAGTGTTATAAGCTTCCATGAAGTACTGGGATGTTGAACGGTCAGGACATCGACCCATGGTCATCACATTTGTTGGCCCATGATAAATGCATACATCACCATCCAAGTTATCATCTGAGCTCCACCACCCGGAAATATTAGATTTGTTCTTCAGTTCTGACTTCCTATCTTTGCTCTTGCTGCGCTTGCCACGTTTCATAGCATGTACCTCATCAGGACTTGCTTTATTGCCATTCATATTTCCTTTGGAAGGACCTTCCAGAGAATGTGACTTAGTAAACAGCTTTTGCACTGAATGGACCAGGTGGCGGATCCTTCCTGGACTTTCACTGCGGTGTTCCAGGGCTGTCCGTTTATACTGCAAGGTGTGGAAACCATCACGACGGATTGGGAGTTGCCTCTCAAACTGGTCCAGGAGGTTGGCAGGGATGCGGTTGGTTTTATTGGATGAGGGTACAGGCACCAGGGCACATTCATCCTTGAGGTCATGATGTGAACTATAATGTCTTCTGGGAAAAGTGCTACTGGACATTTGGTCGTTGAATGGAACCATGCATTCTGAGTGAAAGGAGTTCCGCTGGGTGTAATAAGAATGATCTCCAGCGTGGGAGTCAACTGGATTGAGTATGTATGGCTTCCTTTCCTGTTGGTGCGACAGTGTATCATATGAAGGGTCACAGTTGGTTGCATGATGGTGGCCTCGGCTGCTCGATAACCCTTTCATTATCGTGGTTGAGATGTTTCCCAAGTCATTTAATAACTGTAGTTATTATCAGGAGAAGTCTTGAGAAAGCCCTAAAAATTATAAAGTGAAATAACTAATCAGCAATATAATTTCCCATTATACTTTTTTGGGTTAAAAATGTAGTACTAGAATAAGAAATGTGACTGAATTCTTGAAAACACAGTTTCTACTTTCTGGACCCCAAAACACATAGCAAAAACTGATAGTATTAAAAATTAAAAACTCTGACACCCGGTTCTTATTTCTATCCAACCACATTTCTTTGACAAAGTTTGCATTATTTTGTTAATCAGGTTAACAACCAATTCTTAAAGAAAAGAAAATCTCATGTTTCCAGAGATAAATAGGTGGTTATTGTTCATTTGAAAAGTAGCACTCCATTATTGAAGTGATGCTATCAAAGACCATTTGGGTCTAATTTTCCTCAGTGCACTGAATGTGTATAAAAAGACCCAGGAAAATATGGCATGGCATAAGGCGCTTACACCATCATTTCCTAGAAATTATAACGCTGTAAATTGGACCCTTCAACATAGATGCGCCATACAATGCTGCAAGTCTCCAGGAAAATCTGGGCCATTGCATTGTTTCAAAGTTATTTTCAAAGGATTAGCTTAGTTCTTTGACTAGTGTTCTTTTTACCACAGTATCCACTTGAAGAGTTAAATTGCAGGTTGTGTTCTGTAAATATATAATTATAATATATGACTGTTACTTAGATGCTTGCTTATCATTTGTTTAACATCCACTTTAGCCTCCTTCGTCACCCACATCTCTGGACATCAGCCCAGAAAGAATGGCCGGAATTTTGCCGGCGCTGAGAGGACGGGATCGGAGGCGGGTCAGCTGTGAAATTTGAAATGATTGACAGCGGGTCAGGACCCTGCTGTCAACCCACCTCCACGCTGGTCTCCCAGGTGTCGGGTCTGTCAGCGCTGAACAGACCCGACACCAAGCGGCGGGGGAGGCAATTTAGATCATTAGCTGGATTATTAAGAGGCAATTAAGCATTATTTTAAGCTCACCTTTAGATTTTTAGTGGTCGCCAATGCCTTCCCCGCTGTTCGGGGATCACATCAGGTAAGGAGGTTGGGAGTTGTGTCAGCATGGGATGATTTACTAACTTGACAGCTGCAAATGGTCTATAAAAGCTCCCATTTCATAGGTCTTCACTTTCCAAGGTTAGAAGCTGTTACTAACTTCATTTGGAAGACAAATTGAGCTTTATGCAGGTTGCAAGTGTTTGGAGTAAACTCTCTATCCAGTGTCATCTCGTTGGAACAACCTCTCTCACCATTGACAGATCGCTTCTGTCATCTCAAGTTCACCTGCCATCTATCACATCAGCGTCGGTGCCCTTGAAACTATCTCACCTTGGTCCTCAGAATCCCACCACGATCAGCCCCAACTCCAGCATCACCGGGCACACCAGCAGCACCAACAACAACACCAACCTTCTCCGCAATCAACTGATGCTGCACAGGACACAGGGCATCAGCACCCGACCACATTGCTGCCCAGGAGGCCAGGGATGGCCTCACCATGGCCAGATTTACTTCACTTGATGCTGCACACCCTGGCTGCCACATGATGCGCCAGGTTGGCACCGCCCCACACCAACACCATAAAGCATCCCTACAATGACCAAGCCATTCCTTTCACACTCATCACCATTGCGGGGGGGGGGGGGGGTGGGTACCGTTATGTCTCACCATTCACTGCAACTCACTAAGCCACTTCCAAAGGTTCACACAAATCTGTCAAAGAACGCAAGTGTTGAAAATAAAGGTTTCAATGTTTGACAGCACATTAACAGAAACAACACATGAACATTAGCTAAAACACCCAAGTGCCTACCTTTGTGAGTTGTTAGTTGGTATGATTGCACTAGGGTGAGGGTGAGTGTGAGGGGTGGCTAGTGAGATGGGGAAGTGATAATGTAGATAGAGAGGGATGGTTGCAGGTGCAAGGCAAGTTGGTGTGAGTAAGGATGTGCAGGAGTAGGGTAGGGAAGGCAGAGTGATGGGGATGTGATGAGTGGCACAGCAGGATGAGGTTGAGTGTGGCTTGGCAGTAACATTTCATGATCTGCTGAGATCATTGAAAGGTTCGTGCCACTGCAGCCTGGTCCTCCTGACGACATCCCTGCTTGTGCCTTCCTGTGCAATGTGCAACCAGGCTGCATTGATCTCCTGGGGAGGTCTCTTCCGCCCATTGGAGGGGAAGAGAACCACCGTGTGGGCTGTGACTCCCTCCATAAGCATATGGAGGGAGTCATGGGAGAGCCCGGGTGCAGCCGTGCACCTTTGTGTAGTGCTTGTCAGTGTTTGCAGCACCTCAATGCTGCAGAACACTGACAGCACAACTGTCAAAATCAATTTGGACATGGCCCCTTTAAGGAAACCGGCTGATGATGCGTCATCAAATGACATCATCAGACCAGCTTCCTTTTAATTGGCCGGGAACCTCGCTGTGCGGGCTTAAGAAGCCCAATCAACGTAAAATCACTTCAACAGAGCGGGCTGGAGCAGGCAGCGGGCTGGGACTGCGCTACCGACCCCGGCTGCCCCGGACCCGCCTCAGTAGGTGAAATCGCGACCAATGTTTCTGATCTTATCCTCACTGATGTCCACACATTCACCTTCCAGCAAAAGTTATGGAATAGAACTCCCTCTATGGCTCAGTTGGTAAACACAATGGCCCGGATCTTCCGGGGCCTATGGCTGTGTTTGCGGTGCGTACACGGCCATAAGTGCCCGGTAATTTCCGGGTTTATGCATGGGCTGCACATGCGCAAAAATCAAAAACTTGCGATCTGACAAGAATCTTCTTGAAAGATCCTCCGCATCCCCAGGAAATGGCTATTTGCCCAACTTTTGCCCCGCGAATGCCCATGAAACTCTTACGCCCGGTAAAAGCCAGCGTAAAGCCTCCTTTTACCAGCGTAAGGGTGAAAATAAATATTAAAATAACATTTTAAAAATTATTTTAACATTCAAAAACCTTTAAAATTAGTTTGTGTTATTTTTGGCCCCTTAAAAAATGTTTAAATTTTTTAATTACATGTTTTAAAATTAAATTTTTGTTTTAAATGTTTAATGAAATTGTATTTTAATTAGTTTTAAACATGTAATTTTTTTCAAGTTTGTGTACATGCATTTTTTGGGTGATTCCTATTAAGCTTAGGGGGTTTCCGTACGTAAATGGAATCCCCATAAGCATAATGGGAATCCCCTTTCTGATTGGTTGGGCCAGCCCACGTGATCCCAGGGGTGCTTGCGAACTGCTTGTGCCCCTGGGATATGTGGGCCTTTACGCAGGCTTACCCCTGCAGGTCCAGGAGCGCGAGTCTCCATGGATCCAGGACCATCAGGAAGGTGCGTAGATTTATTGCGGTTCGGAGGCTCAATGTGCAACTGAGACATAGAGATCAGAAGGTCTGAAGGGCAGTTCCTGGGGATCCTGGCATGTGCTGATTTAGCTGATCTCAGCCAGGGTGGCAGTAGTGCTGCTAAATTGTTCTCAGGAGGGAGAGGAAAATCAATCAGGTTCCTGCTGCTGATTGCAGAACAGTGACACCTGATGGAAAGTATGTGTGTGTGGGCATCCTGGACATTGGATGAGGACATGATTGGATACACCCACAGTGGAATAGCCTGCAAATATTGTGGAGTTGAAATTCAATAGCGCAAAAAAAGCAATGCGAGATATGCCCGCGCCTGTTCAGAAAGCGCAGGCGCAACTTCAATTTTGTGCTGTCTGCTAATTAACATGATAGGAGCGCACAGCCTAGCAAGAAACGCACTGCTGACAGGCTATGCACTCAGCAGGGGGCCGAAGTTCGCGTCACTGGAGCGAGGCTAGCTTTACATAAAGCAAGCCTGCTCCTCTTCAAGGCAGTTTGTAGATCTTAAAGCTGAACTGCCTTCTGCACATAAAAAACAATAAAAATCCTTCAGCACTAGGCAGTCTGCAGCTCTTAAAGCCAAACTGCCTTCTGCAAATAAAAATGCTTCAGCACTAACACAAATGGCTCAACAGGCCAGGGAAAGGGCACCCAGGGTCTCAGATGTTCGGAGAGGTCCTCTACCCACAGGGGGCCAGGAGGCCCTCTAGAAAGAAGGATGTGGGAATAGATCACCGAGGCTGTCACTGCCAGCAGTTTCACCCCCAGGACCTGGCTCCAGTGTTCAAAGAAGCTCAGACGAATGGTCAATGTCCATGAATGCATCTTCAAAAGCCGTCTCCTACCAACTGCACCACTAGCCTCAAACACTGCTCAATGCATGACACCCCCTCCCCATCACTCACCTGCCATTCTTGGCAGAGGCATGGCCAGAGGTGAGGCTGAAAGAATATAAGGTGCCGGTATCCTCATATGTTATCCTTCTTCTCACATCCCACTTCCCCCTCATCCCACAATCTCTTCTGATTTACAAGCTGCACATGGTGTAAGCATGCACCTCTTGCTTTACCCCACCCTCCCCTCACCACAACCCTACCCTTGTGCCTTCCTCATTTCAGACACTCAAGAAATCCAGCCTGCCCAGCCAATGGTTGACCAAGAAGAGGGAAAGGAGAGTGAAGAAAAAGAAGAAACACTGTCACTCGATTTCACACTCCCAGCCACCAGCTCCTCCAGGTCGTCCTGCAAGACCATTTGCAGTGACCCCCACTGAAAGTCAGCAGCCTTCCACCAGCCATGCTGCAGCCACTGGGGTAGCACTGCGTGACATCACTAGGATAGACAAAGGCACACACAAGACAGTCACTAAGGGAATACACAAGGATGATTAGTTGATTTTTTGATGTAATATTGGATGCATAGATGGATATTACCAGTTAATAAAGGTCTTCAAGTTTTTATCATTGCTGTTTCTTAAAGCCATAGGACAAGCAAATTTAGTTAGTGTTGAGAGCAGAGCCACTGGGTTACAGTGGGCTGAAATTCAATTTTGGTGGTGGTGCAAATCGGGCAGTAATGGATTGATCGTTCGTTATATATTCCGCCCAATTTTTTAATCCATCGACTTCATTATGGGTGACCTGATTGAGGTCTTTAGAATTATGAAAGGGTTTGATAAGGTAGATGTAAAGAAGATGATTCCATTTGTGGGGAAGACCAAAACTAGGGGCATAAATATAAGAGAGTCTAATAAATCCAATAGGGAATTCAGGAGAAACTTCTTTACCCAGAGAGTGGCAAGAATGTGGAATTTGCTACCACAAAGAATAGTTGAGGTGAATAGCATAGATGCATTTAAGTGGTAGCTAGATAAACACATAGAAAGGAGAAAGAATAAATAAATAGATAAACACATGAGGAGGAAAGATTATGCTGATACGGTTAGATGAACAGGGCTGGGAGGAGGCTCGTGCGGAGCATAAAACAGTTGGCATACACCAGTTGGGCTGAATGGCCTGTTTCTGTGCTATGTGTTCTCTGTTATTCTCTGTAATAGAAAGAAAAATCAGCCAGGGTATATCATGGGCAGCCAATCCGCTACCACCTGTTTTGTGCCCCCACTGAAGTTAAATTTCACCCCCAATAAGTCAAATTCATGGGATTCTGAGATTTTCATCCTTGTTTTGGAGATTTTATATGGAATTCCATTTTGAAGATGGAAAAACTAGCCTTGCCTATAATACACAAAGGGACTTATCTTCCCTATCAACAAGGTCATTGGCTTATAGTGACTGCATATTCCAGATCCTGTTTTTATTACGAGAGGTATTTTTAACCAGTGTTTTTAAAAATTGCATTTCATGAATCCATCTGTTTTTCCACAAACACTGAAATCCATTGGCCTTGGTGGTTAGCTTTCTGGTAACATGGTATAGGCCATTCGTTAATCCTAGGAACAAATGGAGAGAAATTCAAATGTAGAGAGTTTTGCAGCTGTAAAATGGGCTTTAGGCCTTTGAATTTTACTTTGCTATCTGTTGTGCCCGATCTGCACTGGATGTGTGCCAGATGCCATATTGGCTCGGGTGACTTTTCGTTGTCTAGGGTGCCCACCTGAAACAGGCATTAGACTCTTTAAATATGCAAATCAAGGTGCTAAGCCAGTTGTAGGACCCCAAATGCGAAATTCAGATACAAATGGGTGGAACTTGTGCTGTCCACGCTCCATCTAGTTGTACCAGGTCTTAAAGGGACGGCTGGAAACCGTTCAAAAAAAGGCCCATAAATATTCATTTTTTATTTTTGTGGACCCTGGAAAAATAGGAATCCGCCACAAAATACTCTGGCACACTGCCAGCACGTTTGATCCTCCCTCCACCCATCCCGGGATAATTTGCCCGCTCATCCCAGAACCAACCTTGTCGGCTGCTTGCCAGTGGCATTTAAATGAGGCCCAAAGCCAAGTTTGGCTTGAACCTCAGGCCAGCACAGACCAGCGCATAGAGCAGACGCTCTGACCATTTTGTGCTCGTTTTAGGCATAAATGAATTTCCCTCAAAGGGTTCAGTCCAGAAAGAACTAGACTACAGACATATGTTCTAGTAGACAACATAAAAATCCCTGAAAACATTGTACTAAGAATTTGGCATTCTTGCTTGGAACGTCCATCAAAGACACTGTATGCAAAATGAAACGAGCAAATGGCACAACAGGGGATAGTCTTCCAATGTTGGTTTTATGTGTTTTCTTGTCATGGTAACCAATGGGAGTTCAGCTATTACTTCCAAGTGATATCAGAGCTGTGAATGCTGGATGCTGTTGTTAGTGATGTTTCATTATCTCAATCTGATTAACAAACATTAAAGGAGCATTAACTTCATGAACAAATGTTTTTTTTTCTTATGACAGAATCACATAAATGTAACTGAAATAATTATTGAATCACTTTTAAATGACAGTTTGGCAAAAGTGATATAAAGCTTTTCTCCCAGCCAAAGAAACAAAGGTTTGCCAAACTATTTTTAATTAAAACCGTGCACTGTCAACTAAAACATTTACTAATTAAATAATTATTACAAAGAACTACACTATTAAAATGGGTATAGGACACTCTCTATAACTCACCTGGTAAATATACAATCGAGGGTGGCATTGATCCATATGGACCGGAAAAGTTTCATTCCTGGTCTGTTTTGAGTTAGCTGATCTCTGATTAGCAATAGTGGTGCTATAACAGCCTTGGATTAAGGAAGGAAAAATCAACCAGGGATCCCACGCCTGATTGTTATCCAGTGACTCCTGCTGGAAAGTATGTGTGCGGGTATCATATGGGGACAGGAGTAGATTTGTCTGTAATGTCCTCCATGATTGCGCAATCTAATGGCATCCAGTGTCTAGGCATCCATATAAAAAAATGACTACTTCGAGGGATGTTGTCACATTAAACTGTAATCCAGGGTGAGTCAGCAGCTTCAGAAGAAGGAAAGAGAGGCAGGTATGGGCTATACTGAACTGAACAAAATTGTACTAAACAGTTAATTTAAGCAAATAATTTTGATTAAAATATCATCAGATGTTTAGACTAGTGCAGCATAGCATGTGGCCCGAACAAACGTAAATGAGGGTATAATGGATCACATTTGCAAAGATATTACAATTTGATAATTACTTTTTATTGTATTTTTATCTGTAGACTTTTTGTCATCATTTATATTCCTCACTGATTGCAGCAATTCATGTCTTGAGGCTAAAAATGTCTCTTTGCCCACTGTTGGAGCTGTTCCATTATCAGCCCATTACCAGGCATTCTACTGCTATGAATAAGCCACATTCATTTTTATCTTTTCTGAACCTAGGCTGTTCGCTTCAGTAAGGCACACCAAAGAACAGACAAAAATCCTGGCAGATAGCCCACCAACACAAATGCACAGCTTTATGCAAAAGCAAAAAACTGCGGATGCTGGAAATCTGAAATAAAAACAGAAAATGCTGGAAATACTCAGCAGGTCAGGCTGCATCTGTGGAGAGAGAAACAGTTAATGTTTCAGGTCGATGACATTCAATAATAGGTGTAGAAGTAATTTGGAAAAGTGCTTCTGAACTCAGCACCAACACTGAGAATGAAACAGTATCCATTCCTGTCACAACTAAAAATATCTAAACACAAGGGCCGCGATTTCCCCAACCTCGGCGGGTCTGGTGCGGGAGACGTCGGTGGCGTGTCCCAACTCCGCTGCTGGCTCCAGCCCACTCTATAGAATGATTTTACATTGATTGGGCTTGTTTATCATCAGCCGGTTTCCTTAAAGGGACCATGCGCAAATTTGAGGTGCTGCAAACACTGACAAGCACTGCACAGAGGTGCACGGCTGCACCCAGGTTCTCAGATGACTCCCACCATATGCTTATGGAGGGTGTCACAGCACGCAGGGAGGTTCTCTTCCCTTCCCATGGGCGGAAGAGACCTCCCAGGATATCAACAAAGCCTGGTTGCACATTGCACAGGAGGGCACAAGCAGGGATGTCATCAGGAGGACCAGGCTGCAGTGGCTCCAACCTTTCAATGATCTCAGCAGATCATGAAATGTTACTGCCAAGCCACACTCAACCTCATCCTGCTGTGCCACTCATCACATCCCCATCACTCTGCCTTCCCTACCCTACTCCTGCACATCCTTACTCACACCAACTTACCTTCCACCTCCAACCATTCCTCTCTATCTACATTATCACTTCCCCATCTCACTAGCCACCCCTCACACTCACCCTCATCCTAGTGCAATCATACCAATTAACAACACACAAGGGTAGGCACTTGGATGTTTTATCCAATGTTCATATGAAGTTTCTCTTAATGTGCTGTCAAACATTGAAGCCTTTAATTTCAACACTTTGCATTCTTGGACAGATTTGTGTGAACCTTTGGAAGTGGCTTTGTGAGTTGCAGTGAATGGTGAGACATATCGATACCCGCAATGGTGATGAGTGTGAAAGGAATGGCTTGGTCATTGTAGGGATGCTTTATGGTGTTGGTGTGGGGTGGTGCCAACCTGGCGCATCATGTGTCAGCCAGGGTGTACAGCTTCAAGTGAAGTAAATCTGGCCATAACGAGGCCATCCCTGGCCTCCTGGGCAGCAATGTGGTCGGGTGCTGATGCCTCTGTCCTGTGCAGCATCAGTTGATTGCAGAGAAGGTTGGGGTTGTTGTTGGTGCTGCTGGTGTGCCTGGTGCTGCTGGAGTTGGGGCTGATCGTGGTGGGATTCTGAGGACCAAGGTGAGACAGTATAAAGGGCACTGATGCTGATGTGATAGATGGCAGGTGAACTTGAGATGACAGAAGCGATCTGTCAATGGTGAGAGAGGTTGTTCCAACGTGATGACACTGGATAGCGAGTTTGCTCCAAACACTTGCAACCTGCATAAAGCTCAATTTGTCTTCCAAATGCAGTAAGCAACAGCTTCTGAGCTTGGAAAGTAAACAGCTGTGAGATGGGAGCTTTTATAGCACATTTGCAGCTGTCAAGTAATGAGATGATCCCATGGTGACACAACTCCCGACCTCCTTACCTGACGTGGATCCCATGGGCAACCTCGTAAAATGGTACGGTGAGCCCAAAATACTGTTTAATGGGCTGTTAACAAGGTCATAATGACCTAAATTTCCTCCCCTGCTGCTGCGTGTTGGGTCTGTTCAGCCCTGACAGACCCGATATCTAGGAAAGTAGCGTGGCGGTGGGATGACAGTGGGTTCCCGACCTGGTGTCAGAAAAAATCATTTTCCCACCCGCCCCGCCACCAAACGTGCCCGCTGAGCCCCCGAAAAATTCCCCCAAGGTCAAATATAAGAAAATAAGAACATAAGAAATAGGAGCAGGAGTAGGCCATTTGGCCCTTCGAGCCTGCTCCGCCATTCAATAAGATCATGGCTGATCATAGAATCATAGAAAGTTACAGCACAGAAGGAGGCCATTTCGGCCCATCGTGTCCGCGCTGGCCAACAAAGAGCTAACCAGCCTAATCCCACTTCCAAGCTCTTGGTCTGTAGCCCTGCAGGTTAGAGCATCCCAAGTGCACATCCAAGTACTTTTTAAATGTGGTTACGGTTCCTGCCTCTACCACCCTTTCAGGCAGTGAGTTCCAGACCCCCACAACCCTCTGGGTGAAGAAATTTCCCCTCAAATCCCCTATAAACCTTCCTCTAGTTACTGTACTTTAAATCTGTGCCCCCTGGTTTTTGACCCCTCTGCTAAGGGAAATAGGTCCTTTCTATCCACTTTATCTATGCTCCTCATAATTTTATACACCTCAATAAGGTCTCCCCTCAGCCTCCTCTGTTCCAAGGAAAACAGACCCAGCCTATCCAGTCTTTCCTCATAGCTAAGATTCTCTACTCCCGGCAACATCCTTGTAAATCTCCTCTGTACCCTCTCTAGTGCAATCACATCTTTCCTGTAATGTGGTGTCCAGAACTGCACGCAGTACTCTAGCTGAGGCCTAACTAGTGTTTTATACAGTTGAAGCATAACCCCCCTGCTCTTGTATTCTATGCCACAGCTAATAAAGGCAAGCGTTCCGTATGCCTTCTTAACCACCTTATCTACTTGGCCTGCTACCTTCAGGGATCTGTGGACATGCACTCCAAGGTCCCTTTGTTCCTCTACACTACTCAGTGTCCTACCATTTAATGTGTATTCCCTTTCCTTGTTAGCCCTCCCCAAATGCATTACCTCACACTTCTCCGGATTGAATTCCATTTGCCACTGTTCTGCCCACATGACCAATTTATTGATATCTTCCTGCAGTCTACAGCTTCCTTCTTCAGTATCAACCACACAGCCAATTTTAGTATCATCTGTAAACTTCTTAATCATACCCCCTAGATTCAAGTCTAGATCGTTGATTTATAGCACAAAAAGCAAGGGACCTAGTACTGAGCCCTGCGGAACCCCACTGGAAACAGCCTTCCAGTCACAAAAACACCCATCAACCATTACCCTCTGCTTCCTGTCTCCGAGCCAGTTTTGAATCCAACTTGACACTTTGCCCTGGATCCAATGGGCTTTTAACTTCGTGACCAGTCTGCCATGTGGAACCTTATCAAAAGCCTTGCTAAAGTCCATATACACTACATCAAATGCACTACCCTCATCTACCCTTCTACCTCAACTCCACTTTCCTGCACTATCCCCATATCCCATGATTCTCTTAATATTCAAAAATCTATCGTTCTCTGTCTTGAATATACTCAACGACTGAGCCTCCACAGCCCTCTGGGGTAGAGAATTCCAACGATTTACCACCGTCTGAGTGAAGAAATTGCACCTCATCTCAGTCCTAAATGGCCGACCCCTTATTCTGAGACTGTGTCCCCTGGTTCTAGACTCCCCAGCCAGGGGAAACATCCTCCCTGCATCTTTTTAAACATTTCTTTATGGGATGTGGGCATCGCTGGCAAGGTCAGCATTTATTGCCCATTCCTAATTGCCCTTGCGAAGGTGGTGGTGAGCCGCCTTCTTGAAACGCTGCAATCCGTGTGGTGAAGGTACTCCCACAATGCTGTTAGGTAGGGAGTTCCAGAATTTTGACCCAGTGACGATGAAGGATCGGCGATATATTTCCAAGTCAGGATGGTGTGTGACTTGGAGGGGAACTTGGAGGTGGTGGTGTTCCCTTGCGCCTGCTGCCCTTGTCCTTCTAGGTGGAAGAGGTCACGGGTTTGGGAGGTGCTGCTGAAGAAGCCTTGGCGAGTTGCTGCAGTGCATCTTGTAGATGGTACACACTGCAGCCATGGTATGCTGGTGGTGGAGGGAGTGAATGTTTAAGGTGGTGGATGGGGTGCCAATCAAGTGGGCTGCTTTGTCCTGTATGGTGTCGAGCTTCTTGAGTGTTGTTGGAGCTGCACTCATCCAGGCAAGTGGAGAGTATTCCATCACACTCCTTACTTGTGCCTTGTAGATGGTGGAAAGGCTTTGGGGAGTCAGGAGGTGAGATACTCACCACAGAATACTTAGCCTCTGACCTGCTCTTGTTGCCACAGCATTTATGTGGCTGGTCCAGTAAAGTTTCTGGTCAATGGTGACCCCCAGGATGTTGATGGTGGCGGATTCGGCGATGGTAATGCCGTTGAATGTCAATGGGCGGTGGTTAGACTCTCGCTTGTTGGAGATAGTCATTGCCTGACACTTCTGTGGCGTGAATGTTACCTGCCACTTATCAGCCCAGGCCTGAACGTCATCCAGGTCTTGTTGCATGTGGGCATGGACTGCTTCATTATCTGAGGAGTTGTGAATGGCGCTGAACACTGTGCAGTCATCAGCGAACATCCCCATTTCTGACCTTATGTTGGCACGAAGGTCATTGATGAAGCAGCTGAAGATGGATGGGCCTAGGACACTGCCCTGAGGAACTCTTGCAATGATGTCCGGGGGCTGTGATGATTGACCTTCAACCACCACAACCCTGTCAAGCCCTGTAAGAATTTTGTATGTTTCAATGAGATCACCTCTCATTCTTCTAAACTCTAGAGAATATAGGCCTAGTCTACTCAATCTCTCCTCATAGGACAATCCCCCCCATCTCAGGAACCAGTCTGGTGAACCTTCGTTGCACTCCCCCTATGGCAAGTATATCCTTCCTTAGGTAAGGAGACCAGAACTGGACACAATACTCCAGGTGTGGTCTCACCAGGGCCCTATATAATTGCAGTAAGACCCCTTTACTCTTATACTCAAATCTTCTTGTAATAAAGGCCAACATACCATTTGCTTTCCTAATTGCTTGCTGTACCTGCATGTTAACTTTCAGTGATTCGTCTACAAGGACACTCAGGTCCCTCTGAACACCAACATTTCCCAATCTCTCACCATTTAAAAAATACTCTGCTTTTCTATTTTTCCTACCAAACTGGATAACTTCACATTTCTCCACATTATATTCCATTTGCCATGTTCTTGCCCACTCATTTAGCCTGTCTATATCCCCTTGAAGCCTCCTTGCATCCTCCTCACAACTTACATTCCCACCCAGCTTTGTATCATCAGCAAACTTGGATATATTACATTTGGTCCCCTCATCCAAATCTTTGATGTAGATTGTGAATAGCTGAGGCCCAAGCACTGATCCTTGCAGTACCTCACTAGTTACAGCCTGCCAGCCCGAAAATGACCTGTTTATTCCTACTGTCTGTTTTCAGTCCGTTAACCAATCCTCAATCCACGCTAGTATATTACCCCCAATCCCATGAGCCCTAATTTTGTTTAATAACCTCTTGTGTGGCACCTTATCGAATGCCTTCTGAAAATCCAAATACACCACATCCATTGGTTCCCCTTATTTATTCTGCTAGTTACAACCTCAAAAAACTCTAACAGATTTGTCAAACACGATTTCCCTTTCATAAATCCGTGTTGACTCTACCCAATCCTATTATTATTTTCTAAGTGCCCTGTTATCACGTCCTTAATAATAGATTCTGGCATTTTCCCTACTACTGATGTCAGTCTAACTGGTCTGTATTTCCCCATTTTCTCTTTCCCTCCTTTCTTAAATAGTGGGGTTGTATTTGCTACCTTCCAATCTGCAGGAACTGTTCCAGAATCTATGGAATTTTGGAAAATGACAACTAATGCATCCACTATTTCTATAGCCACCTCACTCTCTGCTGTGATAATTACAAATATATTTATCACAATATGAATTGAAAGGTCACTTGTCCATGTTTTTGCCTGCAACAAATATATTTGTAAAATCTACCCTTATAGTTAAAATACTTGCTGTACAAGTGGTATTTCATGTAGAATAGTATATGGGGAGAATGGATTGAATCTTCCGTAATTTTATAATGAACGTAATTCTCACTTAAATATATTTTAAAAAAATTCACACTATTGATTCCATTAAAAATTAAAGCAATAATGGATGACCAACCAGTACACTGCCCCAGGAAGCTGAGTACAACATATTCAGCTGAAGGAACAGAATACCATATTCTGCCTTTAGTTCAATAACCTATTGTTGATTCTCCAGTACGTTTGCATAGAAAAAGTCTTTTTCTGCTGCTATTCAAACACATTAAAAATATTAAACCTTTTTATAGTGTATATCTTGGAGGCTCTTTGAGTTACATGAGTTTCTTTAAATTTTCAGTGTATCCAGTAGCTCAAAATGGTCCATTGGCACTGATGAGACATCAATAGGTCTGATTTGGTAATGTCATGTGCTTTAATCTCACATAAGTGTCCAAGGCCTGACGGTACTTAACAGAGTTAGAAGGTACAACGATCAATCAGAATTCTGTTTTTGAAAGCACAGTGGCTTAGCAATTATTGTAAAATCGTAGTGAGGTGTGGTTAACCGATCTGTTCAAAATCTTTTTTATTACAGCACCAACAGCAAAAAAGGCTGTGATTAGATATTTGTTCCAGTTCTCTGTTTAGGTAAAAGTGTGCTAATACTTGGTGTGGCACATTTTTGCTCATCCCAGGTTAACAAATGAAGTGATTAGCAATTTTATTCCCGGAATTTCTATTGCTACACTTGCAAATAAGAGATGCGAGATTAAAACTGTTATGATTGCTTTGGTGGTTGCAGATAATACTGCCTTTCTTTGTTTAAAAAATTAAAATATGGTCTGCATGTACGATATTGTGTAAAGAACAATGATCTATATTTAATAATAAAAATAGAAAATGCTGGAAACACTCAGCAGGTCAGGCAGCATCTGTGGAGAGAGAAATATAGGATTAACGTTTCAGGTTGATGACCTTTCATCAGATCTATAACTACTTCAATGCCTAGGAATGTCTCCCTGCCGATAAATTGCATGAGCCAGATTTCCCATGGAAGCAACATTTTTTTTAGTTAGGTTTGCCAGCTGTTGTAGCGCTTGCTCTGACATTGTTATGCCAATTTTGTCTAGGACATAAGAACGTCAAGGATTTTGACTGAGTGCCAGTGCTCTATAAATTCATTCATAAATATTTCATTTGTAGAACAAAGTAACATGTGACTGTTTTAGCTCTGTCTCCATACAAGACCTTTAACATAATTGAAGAAAGTGGCCTTTTGGTATCGGATAATTATTCATACTTTTCCTCTTTCATTTGTGTGAAAAAACAAAGCCATTTAAATTTGCTCCACAAATACCTTTCCTGCATTAAAAAAAAATCCATTTCAATTATGCAAAGGATCATTTATCTCAAAAGCAAAATACTGCAGATGCTGGAAATCTGAAATAAAAACAGAAAATGCTGGCACGTCAGGCAGCATCTGTGCAGAGAGAAACGGGATTTTAATGTTTCAGGTTGATGACATTTCATCAGATCTATATTTACTTCTGTATGGTTGGGTAATTATATTTTATTTAAGTTCCTAATCTCAGCCCTGCTATCAGGGAGGTAGTGAATGGAGATGGGGGTCGGGGTTGAATTTCCTTGGGGTGGGGTGGGGGATTCTCTCACTCATCCACCATACTTCTAGCAGAAGAGCCATGGAAATCCTGGAAAAACTGCGTAAATGGTTTCCCCGGGGTTTTGTGGCTTTTCTGCTGAAGTTACAGCAGACAATGGACAGAACTCCCACAAAAATTCACTCTGCAGATGCTTCCGTAGAAGGAGAGAGGAGAAATTTTAGGGACAGTTACCTTGGCCTGCTCTTTTGTACCTTCTAGTAGCCAGTGAGGGAATGGCATTGAGAATAGTTGCCTGATTGTCCTCTTGGCCAATTTATGATATATTAGAACTCTTAAATTCTACATGCACTTTCTGTCTACAAATCCTTATTTCCTGTTTTCACAGGGTTGATAGTCCTCTGCTGGGTGGGATCAGGGCGGTAACACCATTAAAATTGCAGTGGAGCAGTTACTGCTCCATTCCCACCAACGTCCGCTTCGCCGCCATTTTGGTTGGGGTCTTGAAATGGGTACCCAGGTGCCTACTGGAAATAATTGGGAGTCTCATTGGCCCACTAGTACTTGGCGTTGAGCAGCCTAACCAGTGGTGCTTAAAGAGACTGCTGTAAGCCACTCAGAAAAGGTGAAAAAAAAGGTTTGCAAATGAATTTCGTGAGGTCATGAGCAGCATTAATTTTCCTTCAAGCCCCATAAAAATCTTCCCCTTTGATGCCTGACCCACCAAAGTCCTCCCTCGGATCACCTCCCCTCCCCTTACCTTACCGCGACCAGCTGGGCTGCGTGGTAGAGCTGTCAGATTTTCATCCCCCTCTAATCAGCGAGCTGCTCCAAATGTGCAATCAGCTCGCTAATAGAATGGTAATGAGGCCAGACCATGAAAATCGTTTGGGTCTCGTACCACTTCCAGTGGGCAAGTGGTGGGCTCACCCTGACCACCTACTGCCCGATGGAAGCGGCCACACGAAAATCTACCCTAATGTTTTTGCCATACTTTTTTTGTCAATGTTTTCCATTTTTTTTTGATAATGCTTTTGTGAAGCGCTTTGGGATGTTTTATTACATTAAAGGCCAAAAGAAATATAAGTTGTTGTTGTTATAATTTCCTATGACAACATTTATAATGGAAGCTTTCCAGCATCCGCAGTATTTTACTTTTGTTTTCTAATGTAAGCTACTGATCTAAACTTGTGCTGTAATTAAATCTTCCCACCAGTAGTGTTGCTGTAGAGCCTCAGTTTTGCATTGCTCAGCTCCTCAGCCTGTACTTCAGAGAAACTCCGATGATACAACCAACTCTACTTCTCTGCTTCCCAAATTGTCATTAAGTTTTCCTAATTATCTGTTAATAACAACAAATGTTGGAAGGAGTGCGGCGCAGATTCACCAGAATATTACCAGAAACCCAAGGGCTAGATTATGAGGATGGATTACATAGACAATGCTTGTATTCCCTAGAATATAGAAGGTTAAGGGATGATTTGATTGAGGTTTATTTGATTTTGAAAGGAATTGATAGGGTAAATAGAGAGAACCTTTTTCTGCTGGTGGGGGCGTCTCCTGTTCCTATGTTCCCACAAGGGTATAAAAGATATGGAACCAAGACAGGTGGATGGAGTTAAGATACAGATCAACCATGATCTCACTGAATGGTGGAACAGGCTCGAGGGGCTGAATGGCCTATTCCTGTTCCTATGTTACTAAACCAAAATATTATGTTAAAATAAGGACAGAATGTATAACTTTAAAATGGAGACTGAATTATGTCTGCACACTCTAACCCAATTATTCCCCACCCTCTAACTTCTCCTGAATTATTCCCCACCCTCTAACTTCTACGTGGTCTGAACTCCCCAAGTGCAACGGCACAGGAGATTGACTGTATAAAAAAAATTACAAGAAACAGTCAAAAATGTAGCTTTTAGGAAGCTTTTGTTTATGATACATAACATTTTCTGTTCCAACTACTGAAGTACATACAAACATTGACGAACCACACATAACTAATGAGGCATTTAACTTGGGTTTTCAGTTTGGCTACTTATGACATAGCCTGATAGATTACTGGGAAGCTGTAGGTTAAAGTACCCTTGTTTGTCCCTTGACTGTGGAGCAGTAAAGGAACCTTCCAGGTTTTCTGCTCCTTGTTGCTACTCATTGCCCTTTTCTAGAAAATGCACATTTACGTATATTGGGTAATTACAGGATTGGGTTGATCAGTAATACCTCCATCGTCAAATAGCCTGACAATGCACACTGTCTGGGCTCATACATAATGAATGGTAAATGGCCACTTTGGCTGCCAGCATCCATGAAACTGCACACCAAGTAATCACTAACTTCAGGTGGGAAAGGGAAAAAAGGGGAAAAACAAAAGAAAAATATTCTCATTTTACTCAGATTAAAAAGATCACAAATTGGATCTACTTGTACTAATATTTAATTGGCACAAACAGTAGACAATGACACTGTCTCACATGGAAGCACCATAGCGAAACTAGTCACACGAGTTTCACTGGCCCAAATTTCACCTTTACATCCTTGGAGGTTCTGAAAGGCATCAGATGCTCGATACACATATCTCCACTGGCCTTTCCTAGAGATTTAAGCCATGGACAGAATCATTTCCTCTTTAACTGTACTTTCAGAGCAGATCAGCAACAATATCTTGAGCATCCATTCAGAATGCTTGAGCTTGAATCCCAGTATCAATTGTCAGTTGAACTCTGGGGGCAGGGTTGGTTGGTTCTCAACTTGGTCGCTGCTAGATAGAGTTCATGATGTTAGTGGAGTGGGAAAATCAGCAGGAAGACTTTTTGTCAAGTTGCAGCTCCTGTTGGCTGCGAGGCCAAAATCTTGGAAAAAAAACATGGAAAAACTTACAAATTAGACCATCCGCCTCCAGACTTAAGGTAGACAGAAAGAATGGAAAAGACATTGGTGGAAGGAAATACAACAGGGTGAATTATTATTTAAAAGAAAATAAATAGACTATTCATGGCAGATACAGAAAAGAATCCTGTTGTACTAGAGCAAAATAAAAGCTCTGGTTGATTAGTAATGCATATACTCCTCTCATTAATGTTTTGAACAGATTAAGAAATGGTGTCTCGGAGGACTTGCTAGAACCATATGATTAACTTGACGATGTGCAACGTGGAACTATAGAAATAACACTGACATTTGAAATAGTTACATTTTTTTGTGTCCAAAAACAAAACAAATGATTCATGAAGATTTTGTAAATCAGAGGTTGAAAAATGCAATCATTGTAAGGATGAATCACTGCTGAAGATGCTGAAAATAATATTTAATAGGAAAAACCTGGTTTTCAGTAGAATCTTTTCCCGAGTCTTCTCTGCTCTTGAAGGTAGTGACTCATACTAAGGTACAGAACTGAAGTACTGACAGCATTCCAATACCTCAACGCAGTTAGCATTCCTAAAATGTGAGCATAGATAGTGAGCGTGTGGATTTTTTGATTTATCAACCGAACCCAGTCTTCTTCTTGCCGGATGTCCACACATGCACTTTCAGGCAGGAGTTGATGGTAATCAGGAGCAGGAAGTCTGGCCGATTCTTTTCCCCTTACTAACCCAGGGCACTGAAGTCAATTGTAGACCTCTTACCATTGCCACAGCTGAGATCAGGTAACTGATTCCAGGCTGAAGGTTGCACCTCAATGCTGTTGGTTTAGTAATACGCTGGATAGTACATTTACAAATAAGCAATATAAAGTTCTTTTCCTGTGACTACACTTCAAAAATTACTTCATTGACTGTGAAGCACTTTGGGATGTCCTAAGATCAAGAAAGGCACTATAAAAATGCATGGCCACAATGGGCCGAATGGCTTCCTGTGCTGTATCATTCCATGATTTTGTTTACCCCATGTCACAGGGTGTTTGGTTTTAACCACATGCAACATGCATTTCTCATGTAAAAAGACACAAGTAATACCTGTGGTGTTCCCTTCCTCCTGTCTTCTCTCCTTTTCTCATCCAAAAAAAGTACAATTATAATGGTATCCCTTGTTGTCTCTCAGTCTTAATCCATCTATCGTAGTGTTCAAATGGATAGTGTTGCTGCAGATATGATGATACTGCAAATTGTAGGTTAGTAGCAGCTCCTTTTATTCTCCTATGAGGAAAGGGAAATTCCTTTAGCTATTCTCCTGGTAGTAGGATTGATTTATTTGGGAGGGCCATATTCTAGGAGGTTTCAACAACAACAACAACAACTTGTATTTATAAAGTGCCTTTAACATAATGGCCCAAAAATTCGTGAGGAAGCCTTCGTGCGAGGGTAAGGCTTCCCCGCGATCTCTCACTGCGCGTTGGCTTTTTCAGTTCCAGCTCGCACGAACTTGATGTTCTGGACAGCTGCTGTGCTGGGCTTGCGTATCCCACAGGCGCAGTTAATTCGTGCGAGCTGTGGGATCACGTGACTCAGATAGAGCCAATGGCAGCACACCATCTTCCATTCATAACTTTCACATAAGTGCTGTGAAAGCTATGAATACTATAGCCCCCCAAAAGAACAGCTAAACCTCAATTAAATTTAAAAAAAACCATCACATTAATAAAATAAGTATAGTTAAATAAATTAACCATTTTAAATAAAAAATTAAATTTTTGAAAAAATTTAAAATCTTTTAAAAAGTTATAAAAATAAACTTACCTGTCTTTAAAGTCTCTAAAAAAGATATACCTGTTAAAAAAAATTCAAAATAATACTTAATTCACTACTTACCTTGTTAAAAGTGGGTCTTACTCCTCCTTTTTTTATGTGTAAAATCTTCCATACTTACCTGCGCGTTGAAACCACTAAGTGCACTGCATGCGCGCAGCCTGTAGCGCGCACGTGGTTCACCTAGGAACCGCCCCCTTTTCCATTCACCAAGTGCCGGTTTTCAGCGCATGCGCAGTGCATGCAGAAAACCGGCAATTGGAGACAGAATACGCGAGAGTACACAGTGCGTAGTCTCGCGTATCAACACAAATTTTTGGGCCAATAAAATGTCCCAAGGCGCTTCACAGGAGTATTATAAGACAAAAAATTTGGCACTGAGCCACATAAGGAGAAATTAGGGCAAGTGACCAAAAGCTTGGTTTTAAGGAGTGTCTTAAAGGAGGAAAGTAGGGAGGCGGAGAGGTTTAGGCAGGGAATTCTAGAGCTTAGGGCCTAGGCAACAGAAGGCACGGCCACCAATGGTTGAGCGATTATAATCAGCGGTGCTCAAGAGGGCAGAATTAGAGGAGCGCAGTTATCTCGGGGGGTTGTGGGGCTGAAGGAGATTACAGAGATAGGGAGGGGCGAGGCCATGGAAGGACATCACATGACCTCCTGCCTTCAACTGCCCCACCACATGCTCCCGCCATTGGTCACCTCACAGCAATCAGCCAATAATGGCGGCTTCAATACCCACAAAGCTCTGTGTTGTGGAAACTGATGTATCCATTGTGTGGTTTTGATAGTTAGAACGTGCACACGCCAGGGCTGTATTACACCCAAAGCGTGTTGCTGCCCTGCTATTTGTGAGTCTGGCCAGAGCAAAGCGGGAGTAAAAAATGCCCTATGATTTTTCTCCCGGGTTGCTCTCAGCAGCATCGGGGGATTAAGGGGTAGAGGTTCTGATTTAGGTGCAATTCGGAAATTGCACCTAAAATGCGCTCGAAATTGCGCTGGTTAGGTTCATGTTTCCGATAAAAAACATTTGTGTAATCACAAACGTAAAATCTTCCATGAACCTGCGCAATCGGGTAGCGTAATAGAACGTAATCATTTATTTTTTTCTTTCCAATATTAATTAATTTATTTAAATGTGGTAACCTGGTGCAGTTTTATTAATACTGCTGAAAATGGGTTTATCAAAAAATAAGCATTTTTAATAGTGTCCACTCTTCCACCTGTGAGTAATCTGATTTAAAATCACTGAAAATTACTTAAAAACACTATACTGAACCATTTACTACTTTCATTGGTGTACACTAGTCAGTGTTTTAGTAAATTAAATATTTTTTGATATGAAAAAACTTTTAAAACGTGCCTACTAGTGCCTGTGGGCCCAAGAAAAATAGCACAAATTGAAGTGTCTTCCCTAACCAGCGCAATCGACGGAAACTCACAATGTTGACCTGGGGGCATGGCCAGTTTTGTGGACAGGGCCTGGTCTCGCAAATTTAACCTTAAACCAGTGTTAAAGATCGCGGAGAACACGAACATAAATGGTTTTGGGTGTAACTCATGTTTAAAATTCCCTGATCTTTTGCGCTGGTTTGGCCAATTCCCTCAAAATTGTATAATACTACTGGTGTAGATGAACGGAAACTCTACCCCTATTTTTTTTTTAGTTCTGGGAGACCCCAAGACAATCTGGGAGGATTGGCACCCCTATGTGGAAGCTGTGCTAACAGCTAATGCAGGAATGTGAATTGCCACGCTGGCAATGTTGATTTGCAAATTTTCCTTCCTGCAAAGCCTGCATGATTTGGGGAAGAGGAATAGGTGGGAAGATAAAGGTAAGTTTCTTTCTCTCTCTCCCTCTTTATGCCTGGATAAAATACAAATTCAAAATTAATGTAGATAAACCCTAGATAACCCATAGATAAACCCCTGGTGAAGGTTAGACCTGATGCAGGACAGACAGGGTTTGAGAAGATTTACTGGCTCGGTCATGTGGAAGTCAAATTGTGTAAAAAGAAAATTGCTTGAAATTAGCATGCACAGCATTGTGCAAACTGCAAATTGCCTGATAGGGATTGTGCTAATAAACTGGTTTGATTTCTACTGCTGAACCTTGTACTTCATTCAAACCTGATAAATGAGTTATCCTGAAAAACAACAGTTAAATGTGAAAAAAAAGCAAAATTCTGTGGAAATCTGAGACAGCAGAAAACCATTTAAACCTGGAGTGATTATTTGCACCGCTTTTTTGACTCTCTCTGCGCACACGTGCTTGTTTGGTACCACGCATGTGCACCCGATCCAGTCGTGCATGTGCATTCGATCCGGTCGTGCATGTGCACTCGATCCAGTCACGCATGCGCATTCGATCCGGTCATGCATGTGCACTCGATCCAGTCACGCATGCGCATTCGATCCGGTCATGCATGTGCACTCGATCCAGTCACGCATGCGCATTCGATCCGGTCATGCATGTGCACTCGATCCAGTCACGCATGCGCACTCGATCCGGTCGTGCATGTGCACTCGATCCGGTCACGCATGCGCACTCGATCCAATCACGCATGCGCACTCGATCCAGTCACGCATGTGCACTCGATCCGGTCACGCATGCGCACTCGATCCGGTCGTGCATGTGCACTCGATCCGGTCACGCATGCGCAGTACCCAATGGTGTGGTGGCTGCCACCTGCACCACCACGCTTTCCTCAGCCCTGTGCGGAGAAGGTCAGGGAATCAGATGGGTGGGGGAGAAAAGGGGATCGAAGGGGGGGAGAGAGGAGAGGAGATCGAAGGGGGGAGAGGAGAGTTGATGAGAGAGGAGAGGGGATCAAAGGGGGGAGAGAGGTGAGGGGATTGATGAGGGGAGAGGAGAGTGGATGAGAGAGGAGAGGGGATCGAAGGGTGGGGAGAGTAGAGCGGATCGGATGGTAGGGAAGAGAGGAGAGGGGAATGAAGGGGGAGAGGAGAGGAGCTCAGAAGAGGGGGAGGAGGTCAGGAGCTCAGGGAGAGAGAAGGTCAGGAACTCGGCCGGGGGGGGGGAGGGGGGATGGAGGTGGTGGAGAGAACAGAGAGAACAGTGGGGAGGGGGGGGGTCGAACGTGATCCAGGTCTAAAGAGGGAGGTTGAGAGCGAGAACGTGATCCAGATGGGAAAACAGATCATGTTCTCTCCCTCTGTTAGACATGGATCACGTTCTTCCAACCCCACCCCTCCCCCTTTACACCCACACCATATTCTCCCTCTCCTCCCCCCAGACCTGGTCGATTTCTCGGAAAGCCCGACACATGTGAAGCAAGTGACATCATTGGACTGGACAAAATCCGGAAGTCATGATACTGTCACTATTCACCATACTCAATAAACCTGTTAACAAGCTGTGACCCACACACAATGCCCCATCTATGGGGGAGAGGGGGGGGAGAAGGTCAGGAACTCTGGGGTGTGGGGAAAAGGTCAGGAACTGGGGGGGGGGAGAGAAGGTCAGGAAGTTGTTGGGAGGGGGGTCAGGAACTGGTGGGAGGTAAAAGGCCAGGAACTTGTTGCGGGGAGGGGGGGGGGGGGTGAGGGGGTGGAGAGAAGGTCAGGAACTTGGAGGGTGGGGAGAAGCTCAGGAACTTGTTGGGGGGGGGGTGGGGAGTGGGCAGAGAAGGTCCTAACCCGTGAGGGTGAGCCCTGTCTGTTCTCTGAAAGCAGTACTGTGAGCTCTGTTTGGCCCTGGTAGTCAGAATGAATGGATCAAATTACACATTGCAAAGTACTTGATCACTCAGGCAGGCAGGATCTAATTACACTTTCTAGACAAACTGCTGGGGGTGTCTTGTCCTCCAACGTGACCAATCAGAAATCTGGTCTTGTCATCCAAGGGGACCAATCACAACTTTGGTGTTGCAAATACACACTGCCATTTATACCTTCTCTGGACCCATCTTTTGTTTCTATACTTATCCTATTATTACCTCATTTTGCCTTGCACCATCATCCCTTTTTGTCATTTAATCACTCACCCTATCACAGACCATTCCCTTTTGTTCTTTTCCTGCCCCGTTTCCCCATGCTCTATTTGCTTAAAAGCTGTTCATCTGTGACGTCTTCCAATTCTGATGAAAGGTCACCTCTCTCCCACAGATGCTGCCTGATCTGCTGAGTATTTCCAGCATTTTCTGGTTTTGTTTTAGTGAAATGTGTTATGTGATCCTCTGAAACAATAATCTAATCAAGGGTTCAGATGAAATCATAGACTGTGAGAGTGAAGCTTGAGTGGTTTATAACTAGCTTGTGAACCCAAGATTTGATTAGCACTTTGAATTTACTCCAGAATATCTATTATCTCTTCATAATTCATTTAAGAGATGGTTGTATTCACATTTGTGACCATTTCTGTAACAGCACTGACTGTGCTGAAGCTGACTGCCAATATACATTTTGTCGCCGATGTGTGATGATAATGTTTGTACCATAGCACTGCTGAGTCATTACTGCAAGTTTGTTAAGAAATAATTTATAGTTGATGACTGGCAATTTCTATGGCTAGTATTTATTCACTCTAATTCCTTCCTTCAGAGTAATCTCTTGTCGCAACAGCAAATGCAGATTAAATTATTGGTGAACAGTTTCCTTTTTATTAATTAATTTTGAGTTGGTGGTTGACTGTTTCAGAAAATGGAAATGTTCTTTCCAAGATATTTTGAGCTAAAAAGAACAAGAGCATTTCTATTTTTATTCAAACACAGTACAGAAATTGTAAATAAAATGAAAACGTGCTGGAAATACTCAGCAGGTCAGGCTGCTTGTAATGTTATGGTAAAGCTGCCAAACCATTAATCACTGATCACATTAAAAAGCTTGATGCAGAAGACTGATCTTATGCATTTAATCCTTAAGACTACATAACTGGCAGTAGATTTAAGTGCTATGGATGTTCTCCATGATAAGAGATAATGGGATGTATTTTCTGCTGGTTAAATTTAACAACTTCAAAAAAACTGTGTGATAAATGGTAATGGTCACTCCTGCCATTATGACTGATGTTCAGAGTTTTCCATCCATTCTAAAAAAATGTGTGGTGTCATTAATGAAGAGAGAAACACTTACTTGTTAAAACTTATTAAGGGACCATTAACAACTTATCACAAGGAGATGCTGCAACTTCCCACTGGCAAAACATATAAATGGTCACATGTTGAGCTGGACTTAATTGTAATGATGGAAAGCAAAATTTGAAAGTATCACCACAGCACCTACAGAAGGAGAGCTCAGAGTAACTACATCATCACTACCCAAGTGTCCTGTAGTGCTAGTCATTTGCTGCAGTGCCATTGCTTGGTGCTAGTGGGTGGTGCTGCGTTGTTGATTTATGGGGAAGATGACTACAGGGCTCCATCAACTGCCTAGATCATCTTCTAAAATCCTGTTTATGGAATCTAGTGACTCATCAACAGCAACCACATGCACTATCCTCTGACTGAAAGCTGGCTCATTGAGGTTTGCATCCTTGGGCAACTGAGGAGAGGCACTGAGCAGGCTGGTCCACCCAGAATCCCCAGTTCCTTCCAAACCCTCCCTATTGCAAGTGCTTGATCCTTTCTTGTAAGTGTTTGGCCCTTGACCTGCTGATTCCTCTTATACATCATTACTGAAATGCTCTGCATTGTTGTTCTATTGCTGCAGTGCCATTGCTTGGTGCTCATGCTAGTGGATGTGATAATGGGTGCTGCTGGGCTGTTTGGTGCTCTTTGATATGTCCTGCAATATACTTAACTCCCCTTCATCTGTATAAAGAGTAGATGAGACATAATCAGTTTATAAATGTACATATCCATTTATATACTGTATTGTTTGTGTTGCTGTTTTGTGTACTGTATTACACTACTATGTGGTTAGGTTCTACCTGTATGCCTGAAAAGCTTGCTGAGAATTAACGTACCCATCACAGAACATAGGTTTATTAATGGACACATCGCTTTGTATTCCAGGGTACTTAACTTTTAGAAGAGATAGGCAAAATGGAAAAAGAGATGGGGTAGCCCTGATAATAAAGGATGGGATAAAGACAGTAAAGAGAAAGGATCTTAGCTCAAAAAATCAAGAAGTAGAATCAGTTTGGGTGGAGCTAAGAAACAGCAAGGGGCAGAAAACATTGGTGGGAGTTGTTTATAGGCCCCCTAACAGTAGTTGTAATGTAGGGCAGAGTATAAATCAGGAAATTAGAGCTGTATGTAACAAGGGTAATAATCATGGGGAACTTTAATCTACATTTGGGCAAACCACATTTGCAGTAATAGTTTGGGGGACGAGTTCATGGAATGCATACAAGATAGTTTTCTTGATCAGTATGTTGAGGAACCAACTAGGGAACAGGTTATTTTAGATCTAGTATTGTGCAATGAGAAAGGGTTAATTAATAACCTTGTAGTAAAGGGGCCTTTAGGGAAGAGTGACCATAATATGATAGAATTTTATATTGAGTTTGAAAGTGATTTAGTTAAGTCCAAAACTAGGGTCTTAAATCTAAACAAAGCAATCTATGTAGGTATGAGTGGTGAGTTGGCCAAGGTAGATTGGGAAACTACATTAAAAGATATGACGGTAGACAAGCAATGGCTAGCATTTAAAGAATTAATATATAATTTACAACAAATATACATTCTTTTAAGGCACAAAAAACCCACAGGAAAAGTGGTCCAACCATGGCTAACAAGAGAAGCTAAAGATAGTATTAGATCAAAGGAAGAGGCCTATAATGTTGCCAAAAAGAATAGTAAGCCTGAGGATTGGGAGGATTTTAGAATTCAGCAAAGGAGGACCAAGAAATTGAAAAGGAAAGAGAAAAAAAGAGTAAATTAGCAAGAAACATAAAAACAGATTATAAACATTTCTATAGGTATGTAAATAGGAAGAGATTAATGAAAGTAAACATGGGCCCATTAGAGGCAGAGACAGGAGAAATTATAATGGGCAATAAGGAAATGGCAGAGACATTAAACAAATACTTTGGGCTGGATTTTGTGGGGGGGGGGTCAGCGGGTGCGATCGGTGGCGGGTCAGGTGGGAAAGTGGTTCTTTTCTCCAGCGGGTCGGGACCCCGCTGTGAACCCGGCACCACACGCCTTTACCAAATGTCGGGTCTGTCAGCGCTGAGCAGACCCGACACGCAGCGGCGGGGGAGGCAATTAAAATCATTAGTGGCTTGTTTACAGCCACTTAACAATGGTTTTTTCCCCAGCTTTTTGAATTTGACAGGCCACCCACCGGTTTCCCGCTGTGCCTAGACCTTGTCTGTGAAGCTTGGCCATTGAATCAGCTGATGAGTTGACAGCTTCAAATGTCAAATCAAAGCTCCCAGCTGATTGAGAAATGTTCCCTTAACCACTAGCTTCTCTAAACTGCATTTCCACTACAGATTCAGAATGCTGCAAGTCTTTACACAAGTCTCCATCCAGTCTCACCTCATTACCTCTCCCATCATTGACAGATCGCTTCTGTCATCTCTACTTCACTTGCAATCTATTCCATCTGCATGGGTGCCATTGAAACTCTCTCACCTTGGTCCTCAGAATCCCACCACGATCAGCCCCAACACCAGCATCACTAGGCACACCAGCATCACCAGGCACATTAGCAGCACCAACAAAAACACCAACCTTCTCTGCAATCAACTAATGCTGCACAGGGCATCAGCATCTGACCACATTGCTGTCTGGGACGCCAGGGATGGCATCACCATTGCCATATTTACTTCACTTCACGCTGTACACCCTGGCTGCCACATAATGCGCCACATTGGCACCACCGCACACCAACACCATAAAACATCCCTACAATGCCCAAGCCATTCCTTTCACACTCATCACCATTGCGGGGTATACCGTTATGTCTCACCATTCACTACAACTCACTAAGCCACTTCCAAAGGTGCACACAAATCTGTCAAAGAACGCAAAGTGTTGAAAATAAAGGTTTCAATGTTTGACAGCACATTAACAGAAACTTTACATGAACATTGGATAAAACACTCAAGTGCCTAACCTTGTGTGTTGTTAGTTGTTATGATTGGACTAGGATGAGGGTGAGTGTGAGGGGTGGCTAGTGAGATGGGGATGTGATAATGTAGATAGAGAGGGATGGGTGGAGGTGTAAGGTAAGTTGGTGTGAGTAAGGATGTGCAGGAGTAGGGTAGGGAAGGCAGAGTGATGGGGATGTGATGAATGGCACAGCAGGATGAGGTTGAGTGTGGCTTGGCAGTAACATTTTGTGATCTACTGAGATCATTGAAAGGTTGGAGCCACTGCAGCCTGGGCCTCCTGACCACATCCCTGCTTGTGTCCTCATGTGCAATGTGCAACCAGGCTGCGTTAATCTCCTAGGGAGGTCTTCTCCGCCCATGGGAAGGGAAGAGGACCTCCCTGTGTGCTGTGACTCCCTCCATAAGCAAATAGAGGGAGTCATGTGAAAGTCTGGGTGCAGCTGTGTACCTCTGTGCTGTGCTTGTCAGTGTTTGCAGCACCTCAATGCTGTAGAACACTGACAGCACAAATATCAAGTTAAAGTTGGCCATGGTCCCTTTAAGGAAACAGGCTGATGATGTGTCATCAAATGACATCATCAGACCCGCTTCCTCTAATTGGCCGGGAAATGCATTGGGCGGGTTTGACAAGCCCAATCAAGGTAAATTCATTCTGCACAGCGGGCTGAAGCCAGCAGCGGAGCCGGGATCCGCCACCGACGTCACCCACCACAGACCTGCTAAGGTTCGTAAAATTCAGCTCTTTGTAACTGTCTTCATGGTAGAAGGCACAAAAAACATTTTGGAAATAATGGGGAACTAAGGCCGCAAATTTAATGGAGGAGACGGGATGGTGGCGGGAGAACTGATTTCCTGGATCCGGTCCCGCTCCCAGCTGCAGCCGCTCTGTAGACGTAATTTTCCCTTGATTGGCCTTGTTAAGCTCACCCCACGGGCTTCCCGGCCAATTAACATGAACTGGGTCTGATGAAGTCATTTGATGATGCGTCATCAGCTGGTTTCCTTAAAGTGACCACGTCCACATGGAGTTTGATAATTGTTCTGTCAGTGTTTGACAGCATTGAGGTGCTGCAAACACTGACAAGCACTGCACGAAGGTGAACGCTTGCACCCAGGCTCTCACATGACTCCCTCCATATGCTTATGGAGGGAGTCACAGCGCGCATGGAGGTTCTCTTCCCTTCCAAGGGTGGAAGAGACCTCCCCAGGACACCAGTGCAACCTGGTTGCACATTGCACAGGAGGGCAAAAGCAGGGATGTCGTCAGGGGTGCCTGGCTGCAGTGGCGCCAACCTTTCAATGATCTCAGCGGATCATGAAACGTTACTGCAAAGTCACACTCAAACTCACCCTGCTGTGCCACTCAACACATTGCCATCACTCTGCCTTCCATACCCTTCTCCTGCACATCCTTACTCACACCAACTTACCTTGCAACTCCACCCAACCCTCTCTCTCTACTTTATCACTTCCCATCTCACTAGCCACCCCTCACACTCACCCTCATCCTAGTGCAATCATACCAACTAACAACACACAAGGGTAGGCACTTGAAAGGTTTAGCCAATGTCCATGTGAAGTTTCTGGTAATGTGTTGTCATACAGTGAAATCTATTTTTCTAAAAGTGCCCTTTATTGGACAGATCTAAACTCACCTTTGGAAGTGTCTTAGTGAGTTGCAGTGAATGGTGAGACATTACGGTATCCCCCGCAATCCTGATGAGTGTGAAAGGAATGGCTTGGTTATTGTAGGAATGCTTTGTGGTGCTGGTGTGGGGTGGTGTTAACCTGGCGCATCATGTGGCAACCAGGGTGTACACATCAAGTGAAGTAAATCTGGCCATGATGATGCCATCGCTGGCCCCCCGGGCAGCATTGTTGTCAGGTGCTGATGGCCTGTGTCCTGTGCAGCATCAGGTGATTGCGGAGAAGGTTGGTGTTGTTGGTGATGTTGGTGTGCCTGGTGATGTTGGAGTTGGGGCTGATCGTGGAGGGATTCAGAGGAACAAGGTGAGATTTTTTCATGGACACTGATGTTGCTGGAATAGATGGCAGCTGAATTTGAGATGACAGAAGCGATCTGTCAATGGTGAGAGAGCTTGCTCCAAGGAGGTGACAGTGGATAGAGAGTTTACTCCAAACACTTTCAAACTGCATGCAGCTCAAAAGTGTCTTTCAAGTCTCGAAGGCTCAAGCTTCTGACATTGGAAAGTGACCAGCTGTGAAATGGTAGCTTTTATACCACTTTTGCAGCTGTCACCTATTCACAGCAATGGGGAGACATAGAGAACCCGACCTACTTACCTGACGTGATCTCTGAACGACGTGAACCCCGTTAAAAATGTGGCAAAATAGAAAAAGGTTGGCAAAATAGTAGTAAACAAGCAGTTAAGTATCTTAAATGCCTCCCTCGCCGCTTGGTGTCGGGTCTGTTCTGAAATCGCAGACCCGACACTCTGGAAACTTACATGGAGGTGGGTTCGGAGTGGGTTTCCAACCCACTGTCAATCATTTCAATTTTGACAGCAGACCCGCCTCCAAACCCGCACTCTGAGCATCGGCAAAGTTCAGCCCGGAGAATTAGCGTCAGGTGCTAATGCTTTAGAGTGCACGCAAAATTCGTGCTCACGGCTCAAAAACATGTTTGGAGTCCTAATTCAAGTCTTAGCCCAAGCTCATTGGCGTTACATTCAAAGGGTGGACCAATATCAGGTGCAGTCTAATCGAAAGTCGATTGCCACAGGCTTTTCTCAGTACTTAAAGGGGCGGTTCATTGATGCTGCAGTACTTCATTCTCAGCATTGCTGGCTGTGCAGCTGCCTCAGCCAGCAGAAGCAGAAGCAGGACAAGGAGAAGGTGCCGGAGGACTGAACCAGGTGTACTCATGGCAGATCCACACCCCAGGGAGAGAGCCCGCAGATTTTGCAATGAAGCATTGGAGTCATTGGTTTTCGCTGTGGAGAGACGGAGGGCGGTGCTCTACGCAACAATTGGCAGGAGGCCCTCGCCACAAGTTTTCCACAGCATGTGGAGGGAGGTAGTGCAGCACGTCTCGGGCAGCACTGTGATTCCCAGGACCCACACACAGTGCAGGAAGAACTTTAACAACCTCACTCGGGTAGTCAGGGTGAGTGAATGCTTCAACAAATGCTACATACCATTATCTGAACCACAGTCTTCACACACTGCCCAAAGCATCACGCCCCCAGCACTGACCCAGCAACAATCTCTACCTACCAACCCTCACACCTTGCGCACAATGACAGCTATTCAACTATGGAAGGCACATCACCCAAACACATTGCTCCACACTCACTCACACACTTTTGTTTCTCTTGCAGATCAAGGTGGCTCATAACAGGAGGGAGCAGGTGTGCACAGGTGGGGGACAAGCCGACACCCAACCACTGTCTGCGCTGGAGAATCAAGTGCTGCAGAATATTGGGTGCCAGGTGTTGAGCGCCATGGCCATCAGCGACATTGACCCCCTTGGGGACAACAACGGTATGTTCATCCCTACTCCTTCTTCTCACATCCCACTTCCCCCTCACCCCACAAGCGTTTCGCACTTTCGAGCTAACCATGCTGTATGCATGCATTTCTCCCTTTCTGCCCCCCTCCCCTTACCTTAAACCGACTCTTGTGTCTTAATGCTTTCAGATATTCAGCAAGCACCTGAGCAGCCTGTCCCTGAGGGTACCGTAAAGATTGAGGTGGGAGAAGACAAGGAGGAAGAACACACCGTGTCACTGTTCTCTCACCCACAGACACCAGCTCAGATACTGGCACTCCACGTTCTTTAGAGGCTAGTATAGTAGCAGGATCTGCACAGGGTGAGGCACCGGGGAGGAGTGGGCTGCAGCAAGGGCAGGGGGAAAGGGTAGCTCGGGGGCCAGCTCCCCGGAGGGGGAGTTCTGCTGCACAGGGCTCAGATGAGGACCTCGATGGGGAGGCCTTAAGAAGAAGGGTGATGGGCATGCACATGGAGATGATAGGTGCATTGACAAGGGTGCCCGAGAGCCTCTCGGCATTGATAAGGAGTGTGGAGGAGTCCGCTTCCAACATTGCACAGAGCTCTGTGCACACCATGGAGCACATCATTTCCAGTCTGCAAAGGATGGTAGACTCCCTGAGAGACCGTGGCGACCCAGACCTCATGCCGCGTGTGATGGGCGATGTCGCAGCTTCCATTGCAGTACAGAGAGAAGCGACGCAACGTCTTAGTGCTGTAATGCAGTCTATGCTTGGTGCCAGTCAATCTCAGACTGCTCTCATGCAGTCTCAGCTTGATGCCACGTAAGCTCTGACTGCTGCCATCATGGCTGGGTCTACCACCGTCGACCGGGGCTTTCACGGTGTCGCAGCAGGCCAGCAATCTGTGCTCCAGCAGATTGCTAGGGATGCTGATATGCTGCCCCGGGGGAGTGGCAGTGTGTCAGTGGAGTGTCCTCTCTCAGGATGACAGCATTCCTGCTCCCACCACTGCCACTCCGTCATTGCCCTTGTCGCTGCCTGTCATCCAGCCAGCCCAGACTGCTGCCGCCCATGCCCAGAACTAGTTGAGGACGTCCTGCAAGACCATCTGAAGTCTCCCGCACGGACACTCAGCAGCCTTCCACAAGACCTGCTGCAGCCACTGGGCCAACACTTTGTAGGAGCACTAGAGTAGGCAAAGGCACAGTAACGAGTGGTGCTAAGGCATTGCACAAGGGTGAATAGTTAATATTTTTGGTGTAAATATGTGTTCACTGATTTTTGATAAATTTATTAATTCAATTTGGATTCTTTTGTGGTGTGTCTCATTTCAGCTTTGTGCTGTGACATGGCCTGCGACAGGGATGGAATGATGGGGATGTGGTGAGCAACGGGGATCTGGGATTTAATTCATTCGAACAGCAGTCTGATGAGACGATCATGGATCGCCCTTCCGGAAGGCCGACTGAGTAGCTGTCTACTCCCTCGCTCCTGTTCCTTCTCCTCCTCGTCTTCCTTGTCTTCCTCTTCCTCCTCATGCTCCTCCTCCTCCTCCTCCTGAGGTGGTCCCGCAATCCCTGGTGGCAAGGGCTGGGCCCTCATGCTGGCCAAGTTGTGGAGCATGCAGCAGACCACGATGAAATGGGACACCCACTCAGCCGAGTACTGGAGGGCTCCTCCCGAGCGGTCAAGGCAGTGGAACCGTTGCTTCAGCTCGATGATATTCCTGGTGGGGTTGCGGAGGGGAGTCATGAGCCATCTGGAGAGCGGATAGCCCTTGTCTTCGAGCAGCCAGCCGCGAGCTTGACGTGATGGCTGGAAGAGTGCGGGCACACCAATCTGGCGCAGGATGATGGCATCATGGCTGCTGCCAGGATAGCGGGCATTGACATTGAGGACTCGCTTGCTGTGGTCGCACACCAACTGCATATTAAGTGAGTGGTAGCCTTTGCGGTTACGGAAGATCTCAGGATTGCTATGTGGGTGCCACGTGGGTGCAGTCAGTAGCGCCCTGCACCATGGGGAATCCTGCTATCCCGGCAAAGCCACATGCACACTCGATCTGCTTCTCTCTTGTGATGGGGAAGGAAATGTAATCCCTTCTCCTACTGTAGAGAGCCTCTGTGACCTCCCGGATGCAGTGATGTTGGCTATGTCTTCTGTTGCAGACTGGAAGGATGCATTGGTGAAGAAATTGAGGGCGACGGTGACCTTGACTGCCACTGGGAGTGCCGTGGTCGCCCTGGTCTGAGGCTGGAGGTCTGGTTGCAGGAGGTGGCAGAGTTCTGTGACCACCTCCTTGGTGAAGTGGAGCCTCCTAATACACTGCTCCTCACTTAATTGGAGGTAGGAAAAGTGCTCTCAGAATACCCTCGGAGGGTAAGGTCACCTGCTGAGAGCCCTGCTGGCAATCCTCCTCCCTCTGGGCACATGATCCAATCTTTCTCGCTGCCTCTGCTCCCTCAGCCGTAGATCGTGGAGGGCGAGGCCGACTGCTAGTACAGCCCCATTAATGTTAACAAGTGTAGCAGTTTGGTTCTTTGAGGAATAAATGTAGCTACTTTTTAGTTGCCACAAGACTCCCGATAAAAAAGAACCTTGAAATTACTGAATGAAACTGTTGGAGTATGTGAAACTGACAAGAAACCACTGAAACTGCACTAATCTGACAGCTGCAAGTCATTACTGATGATCCCTTTAAATAATGTCCCTGGAGCCGGCTTCCTGGTGCTTCACGCCAGCTCTCCCTGTCGGTGTTTACTCCAGGCGCTAAGGTAGGTGGCGATAATCAATTTAGCAGATCGGGCAGTCAGTGAGCATTGCACACTCACTGACATCACAATCCACCTGGCGTTGACGTTCCCGGCAATAACTCTTAGTGCCGTCGCTATGGGGGGTGAGGCTGGGGGTGGGATTTGGCGTGCACCGCTGGATTTGTCTCATCCCGGTGATACTGCTCTAGCGCCCCGCTGACGGTTAGTGCCAGCACCATCTGGTGGCACTAACGGGAGGTGCTCAGGGGACTTATTTTTTCCCGATAGTACTGGAGAAGTTAATGGGACTAAGTGGCGACAAATCCCCTGGACCTGACGAGGAGCAAGGAACAATCTAGAGTGGAACTTCTAAACTGGAATAGGGCTAACTTCAATGGGATGCGAAAGGATCTAGCCAGGGTAAAATGGAACCAAAGACTGACAGGAAAAACTGTAACGGAACAATGGGTGATCTTTAAGGAGGAGATGTTCCAAGTACACGCTAGGTACATTCCAACAAGAGGGAAGAGTATGGGAACCAAAGCAAGGGCTCCTTGGATGACAAGGGAGATAGAGAAGATGATGAAACAAAAAAAGAGGGTGTATGATACATGTCAGGTGAATTCTTCAAGGGAGAACCAGACCAAATACAATAAGTTGAGAGGGCATGTGAAGATGAAAATAAGATTGGCAAAGAGAGAATATGAGAGTAGAATGGCGGTTAACATAAAAGGGAACCCAAAAATCTTCTACCGGCATGTAAACAGTAAGCGGGTAGTAAGAGGCGGGGTGGGGCCTATTAGAAACAAAGAAGGTGATATATGCTTAGAGGCGCAGGGCAAGGCTAGAATACTCAATGAGTACTTTGTATCGGTGTTTACTAAGGAGGTGGATGCTGACAAAATATCGGTAGAAGTGGAAAAGTTAGAAGCAATGGAAGGGGTGAAAATTGATAGACAGGATGTACTAGAAAGGCTGGGTATGCTTAGAGTGGACAAGTCGCCTGGTCCAGCTGGCTTGCATCCCAGGTTGCTAAGGGAATTGGGGGAGGAGATAGCGGAAAGGCTTGCCATAATTTTCCAATCTTCCCTTTTTCAGCTTGGCAGGCTGTAACTAGCGGGGTACCGCAAGGATCAGTGCTTGGGCCTCAGCTATTTACAATCTATATTAATGACTTAGATGAAGGGACTGAGTGTAACGTATCCAAGTTTGCTGATGATACAAAGTTAGGTGGGAAAGTAAGCTGTGAAGAGGACACAGAGAGATATAGACAGGTTGACTGAGTGGGCAAGAACATGGCAAATGGAATACAATGCGGGGAAGTGTGAAGTTATCCACTTTGGTAGGGGAAAAAAAAGCAGAATATTTTTTGAATGGTGAGAGACTGGGAAATGTTTGCACTCAGAGGGACCTGGGTGTCCTTGTACATGACTCACAGAATGTTAACATACAGGTACAGCAAGCAATTAAGAAAGCAAATGGTAGGTTAGCTTTTGTTACAAAGGGATTAGAGTGTAAGAGTAAAGAAGTCTTACTACAATTATACAGGGCATTGGTGAGGCCACACCTGGAGTACTGTGTACAGTTCTGGTCTCCTTACCTAAGGAAAGATATACTTGCCATAGAGGGAGTGCAACAAAGTTTCACTAGACTGGTTCCTGGGATGAGGGGATTGCCCTATGAGGAGAGATTGAGTAGACTAGGCCTATATTCCCTAGAATTTAGAAGAATGAGAGGTGATCTAATTGAAATGTATAAAATTCTTAAGGGGCTTGACAGGGTTAATGCTGGGAAAATGTTTCCCTGGCTGGGGAATCTAGAACACGGGGTCACAGTCACAGAATAAGGGGTTGGCCATTTAGGACTGAGATGCGGAGATTTTTCTTTACTCAGAGGCTGGTGAATCTTTGGAATTCTCTACCCCAGAGAGCTGTGGATGCTCAGTCGTTGAGTATAATCAAGACAGAGGTCGATAAATTTTTGGGAACTAAGGGAATTAAGGGATATGGGGATAGTGGAGTTGAAGTGGAAGATCAGCCATGATCTTGTTGAATAGCGGAGCAGGCTCAAAGGGCCAAATGGCCTACTCCAGCTCCTATTTCTTATGTTCTTATGTATACACAGCCCTCCAATCTCAAAAAGCACAGCCCTCCAATCTCAAGCAGCTCAGTGCCTAGGAATGTCTCCCTGCCAATAAATTGCATGAACCAGATTTCCCGTGGAAGCAACATTTTTTTTAGTTAGGTTTGCCAGCTGTTGTAGCGCTTGCTCTGACATTGTTATGCTAATTTTGTCTAGGACATAAGAACGTCAAGGATTCATAAATTCATCATAAATATTTCATTTGTAGAACAAAGTAACATGTGACTGTTTTAGCTCTGTCTCCTTTAACATAATTGAAGAAAGTGGCCTTTTAGTATCGGATAATCATTCATACTTTTCCTCTTTCATTTGTGTGAAAAACAAAGCCATTTAAATTTCCTCCACAAATACAAGCTTTCCTGTATTAAAAAAAATCAGTTTCAGTTATGCAAAGGATCATTTATCTCAAAAGCAAAATACTGCAGATGCTGGAAATCTGAAATAAAAACAGAAAATGCTGGCAAACGCGCAGCAGGTCAGGCAGCGTCTGTGCAAAGAGATTTATCTCAATTTGCTCTCTACATGTACCTTTCACCAACAATTTTAGAAAAGCTGCTGCAACAATTACTTATTCATTCATAATTTCCCACCTTTCTCCGTAGAAATTATTTTATAATTTACTTTCCGCACATGGTCATCCTCTTACATTGGTGCTCTGCTCGAGATTGTGAAACATTTTTCGAAGCTTCTTCCAAATAAATTAAGAACACAGTGAATTGAAGATGCTGACCTTTCTGACCAGTTCTCCAATCTGTGTTTTCATTGAGGGAGAAATAGATGGCGTGATGCGAACGAGCATCCAAAGACCTTAGCTTGAGTCCCATTGCAAAGATCATGACCCGAAGTTTATCCCTCCAACCTTAATGTCTTGCCCCCAAAAATGGGCGAAACAAAATTGAATTTCTCCCCCTTTGAATGAGATTTTACATTGGGAGGGCAATCTGAGAAAATTGACCTCGTTATTTCAATTTGCTATGGTTTAATTCTACAAAAAATTGAGGAGATTAAAATCTTTCTTTCTAAAAGCAGAAAATATACCACAATGAGGGCAAATTACAAAAGCAAACTGGAAGCTGGTCTATGAGGCCCAGGTTTCTCTTGGTCCCCGGCGGTGACCTCATGCCGTACTCACCCGCTGGTGCCACATCATTGATGCTGGGTTCAGGCGGGAGTCAGCCGTAACTTATTGAAATGAGACCCGGGTGTTAAAATGGCCTGGGCCTCACATCGCTCCTCGCCTCCAGTCTACCAAGTCGAATCAACATCACTTTTGCCTCCAAAATACAATGGTACGTTGGACTCTTGGTCAAGTTAGGTAATCTTGGTGTCCCCAGGTTGGGGGAAACAGCATCCTACTCCTAACCACTATCCAGTGACCTTTTATTAAAAATGTGCATATGTGGATATTGGGTTAGGCTAGGAGTTGGCTCAGTTGTGGTGCTTTCTTCCATATTGTCCAAGTTCAAGCATGATGGCTGGCTGTTTCAGTGAGGTACCAAAGGGTTACTGTTCCCTGTGGAATTGTAGCCCAGCATAAATCTTCAAGAATGGAAGTGAGGAAGGAGGCCAAAAGAGGCAATGAGGATGTTATTTTTGGCCTCCTCTACATTGGGAAGATCAACCGTAGATTGGGGGATTGCTTTGCTGAGCATCTCGGTTCAGTCCTCGAGCATGACCCTGAGATTCCAGGTGCTTGCCACTTTAATTGTCCATCCCCCTCCCACTATGACCTTGGCTTCCTACAACAACAACAACAGCACCTCATCTTTCTATCAGGCACTTTACAGCCTTCCAGCCTTAACATCGAGTTTAACAACTTTAGATCGTAACTAACGCTCCCATTTTCTCAGACAGCATGTGCTGGTATTGGAGGATGGTTGTACCAGAGCCACTGGGAGTGGGAGGTATGGGCTGGTTCAATCAGTACATGGCCAGTGGGGTTGTCCACACCCCTGGTGTCTACCCACCTTTCTCTGCCAAATTCTCGGGCCACTGGAGCCTTCTCCTCCTTGCCATATTTTTCATATTTCCATCCCCCTCTGCTATTTTGCTGGAACCATTTACACCTCCTCTGGACCAATCTTTTGATTCTTTACTTGTCCCATTACCACCCCCTTTTGCCTTGCACCATCATCCTATCACCTACCTTTGTTCTTTCCTGCCCCCCCCCCCCCACCCCCCAACCATACCCTGCCTCTGCACTTGGTTAAAACCTGTTACATCTCTAATTTTTTCCAGTTCTGCTGAAAGGTCATTGACCTGAAACATTAACTCTGTTTCTCTCTCCACAGATGCTGTTTGACCTGTTGAGTATTTCAAGCATTTCCTGTTTTGATTTAAGGATATTCTTTTAATGCTTTTAGAATTTCCATTTGTTCATTTGTAAAATGGTTTAAATCTAATAATCTGTTCTGTAATATCTCTGACCAAATCATCCTTTTGAGTAAAATTTTTTTTTTTATCATTCAATGAACACAATGTTGGGAAAAATCATCAAGCTGCTTTACATAGCTTACTGAGCCGGAAAATCTGATTAGAAGAGGCAGGAAATAAAGGTTTTACTGTTAAAACTAATGCTTGTATTAAACTACTAGCATGTCAGTGCTCAAATAAATAGACATATAGAATTCAAATGCAATGACTTTTTTCACATGAAAATAACTGTCGAATCAAGTGAGACTTAACTTTTCTAAAAACAATAATTTCTTGAAAATAACATTGATACATTATTTAATTTAGGTCTAAATATTAGTTATTGTGGAAGTGTACAATAGCAATCACTGCATCCAGGAGACAATGCATAATGGGAGAAAACTGGAGGAAAAGAGGCATAGGCCGCGAAATTTGGTAGGTTAGTGACTCCCGTTAGTGCCTGGCGGGGGCACTAACGGGGTGCTAAGGGGTTAGCGCCCGGCCGCGGCAAATCCAATGCTGCACGTGACCTTCAATGGTGAATTAGCGCTGGCGCTAACTGTTAGCGCCTAGGCCGCTAGCGCCTCTCACATGGTGACGTCAATGCGTGTGCAACGCCCCGTTAACGGACCCGATGCAAAATTGCCTTTCGCCCCTGCTTTAGTGCCTCGTGCCTACAACGCCAGTGAGAGGAGGCGTTGTGCACTCGGAAGTGCACTGCAGGAGCGGTAATTAAAGGGAATGCTTCCATGTCGCTTGAACATCGCGAAAAAGGCGCTTTCAGTGATTGCACCATTTATTACTTACACCAGTCTGCTGCCTGCGCAAATTTTTTACACCTTTTCCTCAAACATCTCCAAATGCTGCACTTTCTGAAAGTGCTGGGGGCTGCAATGGCAGTCGACCAGGTCACATTGAAAAACACCACTGATGACTATGAGGTGCTACAGCGTGATTGGCCCTTCCCTTTAAGAGATGGATGCAGCCTGTGTGATTAAAGAGTGCCGTTTGGACTGCGCAGGACCTTCTTTATCACTCTGCCGGTAGCGTCCCGCTCTCAGAGGTTAGCGTCCTAAGTTCCCTGGCTGTCATTATATGAGTGCTGGGCACAAGTGTTGAGGTTGCGGAGGGGAGTCATGAGCCAGGTGGAGAGCGGATAGCCCTTGTCTCCCAGCAGCCAGCCGCGAGCTTGATGTGGTGGTTGGAACAGATCTGGTGCACCAGTTTGGCACAGGTTGAAGGCATCGTGGCTGCTGCCAGGATAGCAGGCTTTGATGGTGAGGATTCGCTGTGTGTGGTCGCACACCAATTGTACATTAACTGAGAGGTAGCCTTTGCGGTTATGGAATATCTCAGAATTGTTATGAGGTGCCCGCAAAGTGACGTGGGTGCAGTCAATGGTGCCCTGAACCATGGGGGAGCCCGCTATCCTGGCAAAGCCACATGCACGCTCGCGCTGTTTCTCTCTGGTCATGGGGAAGGAAATGTAGTCCCTTCTCCTTCTGTACAGAGCATCTGTGACCTGGTGGATGGAGCAATGGACGGCAAACTGGGAGATGTTGGAGATGTCGCCTGTCGCACACTGGAATGATCCGCTGGCGTAAAAATTGAGGGCGACGGTGACCTTGACTGCCACTGAGAGAGCCGTGGTGATCCTGATCTGAGGCTCGAGGTCTGGCTGCAGGAGGTGGCAGAGCTCTGTGACCACATCCTTGCTGAAGCAGAGCCTTCTAACACACTGGTCCTCAGTGAAATTCATGTAGGAGAACTGCTGCTGGAATACTCTGGGTGGTTAATCCTCCTGTTGAGAGCCCTGTTGGCCCTCCTATCTCTGGCCACATTTTGCACTCTTTCTCTGTGCCTCAGTTGCCTCCAATGTTGACACTGGAGGGCGAGGTCCAGTGCCCCCATGAAAGGATACAAAGGATACAAATATTGCACTTTCAAATCTCCCCTCAATGAAACTCAATAATCTTTATGTGCCAGAACACTCATTGAAATGCAAAACGTGCAAATCGGTCAAAAGGCCACTTTGCCTATGTGAAATTAACAAAGCAGCATTGTTGGCAGACGAAAACTAAACCGGATGTGGACGCCTTTAAATAGCGCTCCTCCAGCGGACATCTGACTGAAAGCCGCCTCCTCTACCTGTCGTTAACGGCAGGCGCACAAGCAGGGGGCGAGAGGAAATTTTTCATCCGGGGCGCAACCGGGGCACTACGCACGGCAATGATGTCACGATCTCCGGGTGCAGGAGATCGGGCCGCAATGTCTTACCGCCGCCGCAAAACTCCCACCGAATTTAGCGTGAGGCGTTGATATCGCTGTACCTGGTTGCAAACCCATTTGCACCCCATTAGTGCCCCCCGGAGGTGCTAATGGGAGGCGCAAAGGAGCCCAATTTCTAGCCCTAATTAGCACCTTAAACGGGGCTATACCGAATTTCTCCCCCATAAGTTTTAACATTTCAAGGCCTTTATTTAAAATGTTTATCTTTTAGAATCTTTGTTTTGATTTAAGTAATTTGATGGAGTACTTAATAATGGATTCAACAGGTGCAAGTATTGAAGAAGCATAATGTTAACATATGCCCTGGGAAAAGTGTTATGAATGATTAACTTGGCACATTTTATAAGCACACTTGATAATCTGCTATGCACAAGTAGGAATAAGCAGACTTTTGATAAGGAAGGTTTGGCACAGACCCAGATCTTTATTCTCAGATCTGCCATTGACCAATGCAATGAACTGCAGAAACCTGTTTCTCTTTGCTGACGTTGAAAAAACTTGTGACTCAGTACACCAGCCTGCACTTTGAGACATTTTACATTGTTATGGGATACCTGTGTAAATGATCAGTGTTGTGAAAGTGCTCTGTAATAATATTGAGAGCTGTGTGAAGGTCAACAGAAGGTCATTCTTATGGTATTCAGGAATGATAGAGAAGGAAAAAGAGGAAGGGGTGTGGCAGTATTGATTAAGGATGATGTTCCAGTTCTAAATAGGAAGGAGAAACTAGATGGTTCTTGGACTGAATCTATTTGGCTTGAGTTGAGGAACAGAGGGGGAGCTGTTACATTGTTGGGAGTTTTTTATAGAGCGCCAAACAGTGAGAAGGAGTTGGATGAGGTAATTTCAAAGGCGTGTAACAAAAATAGAGTAGTAATATTCGGAGACTATAATTACCCTAATATAGATTGAAAAACATAGCGCTCAGGGTAGGAAAGGAGAGGAATTTCTGATATGTGTACAGAACTATCTCGATCAATATGTCTCCAGTCCAACAAGGAAGGAGCAGTATTGGATCTGGTTCTGGCAAATGAAGTAGGGCAAGTGGAGTGTGTTACAGTAGATCATCTAGCTAACAGTGACCACACCATAATTTGGTTTAAAAAATGATGGAAAGAGTCCAGAAAATATCGAAGGTAAAAATGCTCCACTGGGGAAGAGCTAATTTCAGTGATTTAAGAAGGGACCTAGCACAGGTAGATTGGAAAAGGCGATTGCAGGGTAAAGCAGTAACAGAGCAATGGAGGGCATTCAGGGAAAAGATAGTTCAGGTGCAAACTAGGTATATTCCTTTGAAGGGAAAATGTAGAACATTCAAAGCATATGCGCCCTGGAGGACAAAGAAAATAAAAGTTAAAATAAAACAGTAAAAGGAGGCTTATGGCAAATGTCAGGAGCAAGATTCAGTAAATAACCAGGAAGATTATGGAAAGTACAGGAGGGAATTGAAAAAGTTAATACGGGAGGCAAAGAGAGGTTACGAGAAAAGATTAGCAGGCACCATTAAAGTGAACCCTAAAACATTTTATGCGGTTAGCTAGGGGAAAATGTTGGGTCTATTAAGGACCCAAAGGGAAATCTTCAAGTCGAGGCAGAGGACATGGCTAAAGTATTAAATGAGTACTTTGCATCTATCTTCACAAAGGAAATGGATGATGTGAAGGTTACACTAAAAGAGGAGAAGGAAGTTATGGACAGGATAGTAATAGATAGAGAAGACATACTAAAAAGATTAGCATCACTGAAAGCTGGTAAATTACCTGGTCCAGATGGAATGCATCCTAGGTTGCTGAAAGAAGCAAAGGTAGAAATAGCAGAGGCATTGGTCACAATCTTTCAATCCTCATTGGATACAGGAGTAGTGCCAGAGGACTGAAGGGTTGCTAATGTTATACCACTATTCAAGAAAGGGGAGAGGGATAAACCAGGAAACTACAGGCCAGTCAGCCTAACATCGGTGGTGGGGAAGTTATTGGAAACCATTATCAGGGACAAAATAAACTTTCATTTGGAAAGGCATGGGTTAATCAAGGAGAACCAGCATGGATTTGTTAAAGGCAAATTGTGTCTGACTAACTTGATCGAATTCATTGATGAGGTAGCAGAGAAGGTTGATCAAGGTAGTGCAGTAGATGTTGTATATATGGACTTTCAGAAGGCATTCGACAAAATGCCACACAGGAGGCTTATTAAGAAGATGGAAGCTCATGGAATTAAGGGGAAAGTGGCGGTATGGATACAAAATTGGCTCAATGACAGGAAGCAAAGGGTGGTGGTGGATGGATGTTTTTCAGGCTGGGAGGTGGTTTGCAATGGTTCCCCAAGGGTCAGTTTTGGGTTCATTACTCTTTGCAATTTTTATAAATGACCTAGACTCGGGTGTAGGGAGCAACATTATAAAGTTTGCCGATGATATGAAACTTGGCAAAGTCGTAGATAGTGATGAGGATAGTTCTAGGCTTCAGGATGACACAGACAGGATGGTGAAATGGGCAGAAGCATAGCAGATGGAGTTCAATGTGAAGGAGTGTGAAGTGATGCACTTTGGGAGGACTAATATAGAAAGACAATAAACATTATATGACACAATTTTGAAAAGTGTAGATGGGCAGAGAGACCTTGGTGTCCATATACATAAATTCTTAAAGGTGGCAGGGCAAGGTGGTTAAAAAAGCATATGGATTACTTGTGTTTATAAATAGAGGAATAGAATATAAAAGCAAAGAGATCATGCTAGAACTTTATAAATCACTGGTTAGACTTCAGCTGGAGTATTGTGGACAATTCTGGGCACCACACTTCAGGAAAGATGTAAAGGACTTAGAAAGGTTGTAGAGGAGTTAAGAAATAATAGAGGTGCCATTACATTAATAGGTGTATTCTATAGGCCACCAAATAGTGGTAAAGATATGGAGGAGCAAATCTGCAGAGAAATTACAGAGAGGTGCAAGAACTATAGAGTAGTAATAATGGGGGACTTCAAATATCCTAATATAGACTGGGATTGTAATAGTGTTAAGGGCAGAGAAGGGGAAGAATTTCTGAAGTGTGTTCAGGAGAACTTTCTTGATCAGTATGTTTCCGGCTCGACGAGGGAGGAGGCATTGCTGGATCTGGTTCTGGGGAATGAGGTAGGTCAAGTGGAGCAAGTGTCAGTAGGTGAACATTTAGGGAACAGTGATCATAATATCATAGGTTTAGATTAGCTATGGAAAGGGGCAGGAAGCAATCTAGAGTAAAAATGTTTAACTGGGGGAAGGCCAATTTTAGTGGGATGAGAACGGATCTGGCCCGAGTAAACTGGAATCAAAGATTGGCAGGCAAAACTGTAGTGGAACAATGGGCTGTAAAGAGGAAATAGTTCAGGTACAGTTGAGGTACATTCCCACTAGGGGGAATGGCAACTAAAGTCAGGGCTCCTTGGATGACGAAACAGATAGAGAATATGATGAAGCAGAAAAAGAGCGCCTATGACAGATGTCAGGTTGCAAATACATCTGAGAATCAGGCTGAATATAGAAAGGTCAGAGGAGAAGTGAAAAAGAAAATAAGAGGGGCAGAGAGGATATGAGAATAGAATGGCAGCCAACATAAAAGGTGTAAAGATAAACCCAGCAACTACAGGCCAGTCAGTTTAACCTCAGTAGTGGGGAAGCTTTTAGAAACAGTAATCAGGGACAAAATCAACAGTCACTTGGCTAGGGGTGGATTAATTAAGGAAAGCCAGCACAGATTTGTTAAAGGCAAATCGTGTTTAACCAACTTGATTGAGTTTTTTGATGAGGTAACAGAGAGGGTTGATGAAGGTAATGTGGTTGACGTAGTGTACATGGATTTCCGAAAGGCGTTCGACAAAGTGCCACGTAATAGGTTCGCCAGCAAAGTTGAAGCCCATGGACTAAAAGGGACAGTGGCAGCCTGGATACGAAATTGGCTAAGTGACAGAGAGTAGTGGTGAACGGTTGTTTTTCAGGACTGGAGGAAGGTATACAGTGGTGTTCCCCAGGGCTGTGTTCTAGGACCACTGCTTTTCTTGATATATATTAATGACTTGGACTTGGGTGTACAAGGCACAATTTCAAAATTTGCAGATGACACAAAGCTTGGAAGTATAGTGAACAGTGAGGAGGATAGTGATAGACTTCAAGAAGACATAGACAGGCTGATGAAATGGGCGGAAACGCGGCATATGGAATTTAATGCAGAAAAGTGTGAAGTGATATATTTTGGTAGGAAGAATGAGGAGAGGCAATATAAACTAAATAGTACAATCCTAAAGGGGGTGCACAAACAGAGAGACCTGGGGCTATGTGTGCACAAACCATTGAAGGTGGCAGGGCAGGTTGAGAAAGCAGTTAAAAAGGCTTACGGGATCCTGGGCTTCATAAATAGAGGTATAGAGTACAAAAGTGTGGAAATTATGATAAACCTGTATAAAACACTGGTTCAGCCCCAACTGGAGTATTGTATCCAATTCTGGGCACCATACTTTAGCAAGGATGTGAAGGCCTTAGAGAGGGTGCAGAAAAGATTTATGAGAATGATTCCAGGAATGAGGGACTTCAGTTACGTTGATAGACTGGAGAAGCTGGGGTTGTTCTCCTTGGAGCAGAGAAGATTGAGAGGAGATTTGATAGAAGTGTTCAAAATCATGAGGGGTCTGGACAGGGTAGATAGAGAGAAACTGTTCCCATTGGCAGAAGGGTCGAGAACCAGAGGACACAGATTTAAGGTGATTGGCAAAAGAACCAAAGGCGACATAAGAAAAAATGTTTTACACAGCGAGTGGTAAAGATCTGGAATGCACTGCCTGAAAGGGTGGTGGAGGCAGACACAATCTTTTCTTTCAAAAGGGAGTTGGATAAGTATCTAAAGGAAAAAAAATTGCAGGGCTACAGGGAAAGGGCGGGGGAGTGGGACGAGCTGAGAGTCGGCACAGGCTTGACGGGCCGAATGGCCTTCTTCCATGCTGTATCCATTCAATGATTCTATGAGGTTTACCAGGAGGTTAACACGGTGGCATAGTGGTTAGCACTGTTACCTCACAGCACCAGGGACCTGGGTTCGAATCCGGCCTCGGGTGACTGTCTGTGTGGAGTTTGCACATTCTCCCCGTGTCTGCGTGGGTTTCCTCCGGGTGCTCCGGTTTCCTCCCACAGTCCAAAGATGTGCAGGTTAGGTTGATTTGGCTATGATAAATTGACCCTTAGTGTTAGGTGGGGTTACGGGGATAGGGTGGGATATGCGTCGGTGCAGGCTCGATGGGCCGAAATGGCCTCTATCTGCATCGTGAGGATTCTGTGATTCTGTTACCAGGAATGTGGGACTTTAGTTATGAGGAGAGGTTGGAAAAGTTAGGACTTCTCCTTGGAACAGAGAAGGTTAAGAGGTGACCTAACAGAGGTTTTTAAGATGATGAAAGGTTTGATAGAGTAGACAGAGAAAAACTATTCCTTCTGGCGAGTGGGTCAATAACTAGAGGTCATAGATTCAAAATCATTGGCAAAAGATCTAGAGGGGAGATAAGGAGAATTTTTTTCACTTAGAGTTGTCAGGATCTGGAACGCTGTACCTGAAAAGGTGGTGGAAGCTGATTCCATAAATAATTTTAAAAGGGAGTTGGACAGTGTCGTAAGAATGAGCCTTACGCGTGGTGAACTTAAAGTAAGCTTTAATCAACTAAAAAGGTGCTACATACAAAAGAGGTCTTACTCTATGCCTCTCCAGGATCCAACTGATCAGCCCAGTATTTATCCTGGACTAATCACAGGAAGTGATGTAATAAAGTTCAAGTCACAGGAAGCTGTATTGTGTTACCACATTCTCCCCCCCCAAAAGATTAGGAGGCTGGGATGAAGTTCGAGTCACAGGAAGCTGTATTGTGTTACCACATTCTCCCTCCATTTCGTAGCCGCTGGACGAGGGAGAGCCGCACCCGTTTGGGTTCTCGTAGCGGTAGAGGGCCCCTAGCCCGTTTACCCGCCGCGGGCCGTGGACCAGAGTCCGAGTGATCCAGCCCGCTCTGTGAGGGGTCAGGACGATCCTGACTGTGTACTGGTGCCCGAACGGGTGTCGGGCAGGGCTGTGGCAGATCCGTTTCCGAGCGTATGGTACGGGGTGGATCGTGGCTGCGCGTGCGAGCCCCGACGGGCTCATAGTCAGTCTGCCCCAGGTCGGCACGCTGGAGTGAGGTACCAGCCGGCGTCAGATCCAGATCGTGATGAGAGGCACCTGGCGAGCCCAGAGATGTGCCTGGTACAATATCATCCCCTGGTGTCCCTCTATGTTTCGGCGGGCAGGGAGCCAGATCCCGCAATGACACGGTAGATTCCCGACCGTCAGGATACCGAATATAGGCGTAGGTAGGGTTGACGTCAGTGAGCTCAACCTCATCTACCAGGGGGTCATTCTTAGACCCCCGAACATATCTTCGGAGTAGCACTGGTCCCGGTGCAGTCAGCCACGACGGGAGAGATATCCCATAGGATGAGCGACGCTGAAATCGGAAGAACCGTTCATGAGGCGTCGTATTTGTGGCGGTCGAAAGGAGGGACCGTGTGGAGTGTAATGCGTCTGGAAGTACTGCTTCCCATTGCTGGTTGGGTAGGCCCCGAGATCTCAAAGCCAGACGTACCGCATTCCAGATGATAGCGTTAAAACGCTCGACTTGCCCATTCCCGACCGGATGATAAGGCGTCGTTCTGCTGGCAGCAATACCCCGTTCCGAGAGATAGGCCTTGAGTTCTCCTGACATAAAAGAAGGGCCCCGATCTGAATAAACATAGGATGCCATGCCACAGAAAGCAAATACCTGCTCAAGGCAGCTGATAACCGTGGTCGTCAGCATATTGGGGCAGGGAAAGGCAAACGGAAAACGGGAATACTCATCGACCATGGTCAATAGATAAGTGTTGCGAGTTGAAGAGGGCAACGGCCCCTTAAAATCGATGCTAAGCCGTTGCATTGGCTGGGTCGCATGTATGAGTATACCACCCGAGGGGCGGAAAAACCGAGGTTTCAATTCCGCACAGACTCTGCAGTCCGAGCACATCTTCTTTACATCCCCGGTAGAGAATGGGAGATTTCGGGACCGCACGAAGTGTAGCATGCGAGTAACGCCCGGATGACACAACCCATCATGGATGTCTATGAGCGTAGAGGGTGCCATGGCGGAGCAGAATGCTCGTGTGAGGGTATCCGGAGCCACATTCTCCTTGCCAGGTCGATAGTGGATGGTGTAACCAAAAGAGGCCAATTCCAGCCGCCAAAGCTGGATTTTATTATTTTTAATTTTGGTCCGTTTTCGATTATCGAGCATGAAGGCGACCGATCGCTGGTCCGTGATTAAGGTAAAGTGCTGGCGAGCTAGGAGATGAGTCCACTTCCGTACTGCCTCTATGATGGCTGTAGCTTCTTTCTCGACTGGAGGATAATGTAGCTCAGCCGCTTGAAAAGTCCTGGACAAAAATGCCACCGGACGACCTTCCTGATTCAGAGTGGCCGAGATCGCCACCTCCGAAGCATCACACTCAACAACAAAAGGAAGACTCTCATCGATGGAGTGAAGAGCCGCTTTCTCCAACTGTTTTTTCAGGAGGTTAAAGGCTGCAACAGCCGCTGTGTCTAGTGGGAATGTGCTGGCCTTCAGTAGAGGTTGGATTCGGTCCGAGAAGTTAGGAATCCATTTAGCATAGTATGCAAACAGGCCGAGGGCCCGGCGCAAGGAGGCCGGATTCTTAGGTGGCGGGAGTTCTTGGAGTGGGCGAAGCCTTTCAGGGTCAGGTTTAATGATGCCATTGCCCACACAATAGCCAAGGATGTTGATGGTTGGTTGTGACTCAATGGATTTAGCCGCATTTAATGTCAAATTACGGTGCTGGAGTGCATCCCAAAATCGTTGGAGATTGGCGTCATGTTCCCGCTGATTGCGACCTGCGACAGTAATATTGTCCAGATAAGGAAACGTATCCTTTAAGTCTTCCTGTTTGACCAGGTCATCCATTGCTCGCTGGAAGACAGCCACTCCATTAGTGACCCCAAAGGGGAGGCGACGAAATTGATACAGCCGTCCATTGGCTTCAAAGGCCGTATACTGCTTGTCTGAGACCTTCAAGGGTACCTGATGATAGGCACTTTTCAGATCATATGTTGAGAACACCGTGTACTCAGCCAGTTTATTAACCATATCATCGATGCGCGGCAATGGGTATGCGTCCAAGTCCGTATATTGATTGATGGTCTGTGAATAGTCAATGCACAGCCGTTTCTTGTGAGGTTGTAGAGGGTTCTTAACAATAACGACCTGGGCGCGCCATGGCGACGAACAAGGCTCGATGATATCCTCTGCTAAAAGCCGAGAAATCTCAGCCGCAATAAAAGACTGGTCTTCCTGACTGAAACGTCGTGACTTTGTTATAATCAGTTTGCATCGAGGAGGGATACTGGTAAACAGTGAGGGTTCATCCAGTGAAGCTGCTGACAATGCACAGAACGGTAATCGAGGTCGTATATTAGAAATAGTGAGTTCAGGTTTGGATCCGCCGAACTCAATGGTGAGCTTCTTATGCTGCTTTTGAAAATCTAGCCCTAAGATAAGATCACTACATAAGTCCTTGAGCACCGAAGGCCGGGTGGAGGGATACCTGTGACCATTAAGTGTTATTTCAACCATACAAAAGCCAGAAATTCTGGTATTAAGTGATGACTGAGCCATCGCAATTGCCTGGTCCGATGGGAAAACATGTAGCTTTAACTCTGCAACAATCTGTTCCCTAATGAAACTATCAGTGCTACCTGAGTCAATTAAGGCATCTAAAGTATGTCCATTAATTGATGCTTTTGTAGCTGCATGGAATAGGTTCTGAGGACAAGCAGCTGTAATTGGTGTCGTTGCACAAAGAGTGGCTGAAACTCTAGGTGTGTTTCTTCGAGAGAAAACCCGAGAGGAAGCACGATAGATTTTAGCCGGAACATCTTGATAGGCCCTTACCGGGGCAGTTCGGTAGGACTTAGCTTGATAAGCCCTCGTAGAGGCTCTTGATAGGCAAACCTTTGCAAAATGACCCTTTTTGTTGCAATGACTGCAAAACGCATTGCGAGCAGGGCAGAATTTCCGAGGGTGAAACTCATCACCACAAAAGAAGCATTTCTTAGATTGCCAAGAGGCTGCCACAGTGGGGTCATCATCCTCTTCATCAGTGAAGTCATCAGATTGATCGTCAGGGATAAAGTCCTCCCTAATAGAGTTCACCTGTGGCCTCTTAAATTGCCTGACTGTAGTTAAGGCAGCAGACCGAGGTCCGGGCACTGTATAAAGGTCTGCATTTCTTTTTGCCAGATCTAGAGAGCAAGCCATGTCATAAGCTCTCTGAAGCTCAAGTGTCTTACTTTCCAGTAGACGCTGGCGTATAAATGGGGAGGCAAGCCCGCAGATGAAAGCATCACGGATCATTTCTTCACGGTACAGCTCAGCTGAGGCCGCCTGAAAGTTACAGTCCATACTAAGTCTGCGAAGCTCTTGGAGGAATTTATCAATGGATTCCTCCGGCCCTTGTTGGGCTGTAGCTAGTAGATGTCTGGCATAGACCTCATTCGGTGTCTTAGTATATAGTCTTTTAAGCGTCCGAATTGCCTCCTCGTAACTGCCCCATTCCTCGACATACTGAAATACATTCGGGGTGACACAGTTGATGAGTATCCGCAATTTTGAGTCATCATCAGCCTTGCAATATTCGAGAAAATTGTCAAACGTGCGATACCAGTGTTTCCACACCTTACCGGCTGCTGGGGTGTTTGGGTCCAAGTCAAGACGCGATGGTTTAAGGATGTTTTCCATGATGGGTGATTCCCTGGATCCTTAGTTCCGAGTTCGTCCAAAAAGTTTGAGTGCGAAGTTTTTCAAAGTTGATTAAATTGTCGTAAGAATGAGCCTTATGCGTGGTGAACTTAAAGTAAGCTTTAATCAACTAAAAAGGTGCTACATACAAAAGAGGTCTTACTCTATGCCTCTCCAGGATCCAACTGATCAGCCCAGTATTTATCCTGGACTAATCACAGGAAGTGATGTAATAAAGTTCAAGTCACAGGAAGCTGTATTGTGTTACCACAGACAGGTACTTGAGGATGAGGAAATTACTGGGTTACGGACAAAAAGTGAGGCTGTGGGACTGAGCACGACTGCTCTTTCAAAGAGCCGGCACAGGCACGATGGGCCAAATAGCCTCCTTCTGTGCTGTAAGTTTCTATGATTCTATGAATTACAATTGTGTAAATCAATGAGATGTACTTTTCCTCATTTTATTCACACTTGCTTTTGACTGGATTGTGCAAAATATACCGACATAAATGTAAATTATTATAATGAATTATTATAATGAATTATACACTATCTAGATTATGACAATGATCTCTGCCTTGGAATGAAACTGGAAGAAAATCATGAAAGAGCTGATTTATTAAATATAATGGCAAAAAGAATTGGATTAACTGTCTGTAATCGGAAGACTAAGGTTATGAGGATACAACCTGCTGATAAGACACTGATACAATTGATAACTTACAATTAGAAGATGTGGATAATTTGATATATCTAGGAAATTAAATACTGCTGGATGGAGATATGCTTGGGAAGGCACCAAGGACTTACTGTGAGGACACAGATTGGAATCTTCAACAGCAGTTTAATGAGTGTTTTGTATGGTTTAAGAGTGCTAGAAAGTTCTGAAAGAAATTCCAAAATTTTAATGAACATATAGGAGGAAAGTTATGAAATTCCAGCAGGAACAATTAAGAGGAAGAAAGAAGAGTGAAAACTTTCTGTGATGGCAAAGATGAGACTTTATTGAAGGCAATTTTAAGTAATGTAGCCGGAACCAATGATAGATATTTTCCATGTACTGCCAACCCCAGGTGCAAGATGCCCTGGTAGACATTGAAGAAGAATCGTAATCATGCCAAGCAAAGTCCAGGATGGAAGTGGATGATGCCACATCATTAACCCCCTATGGACCATCTGAGCTCTGGGATGGATTAAAACTAAAACCTTAACAAGGGAATGATGTGGCATCAGTGAGACAAATAGACAATTAAAAAAGAGCATGCTGATTTCAATCTCATTCCTTCCAATAACCCTTGTACAATTTGCGTGACTGTGGACTTGTTTAACCACAGGTAATACTCCCAAATGAAGATAAAACTGATATATCTCCCTAAACCCCAAAGGTAATCAAGTGAAGTTTCCAGGATATCAATATAACATCACAATCTATCTTATTCAACTGTGACTGGTTGCATTTCATAGATGACATTTCCCTGCTCCCAGCAGGATTCAACTATAGCACCGCATGGAATATTTAATAATTAGTGTCTACAATAAAAAAATGTAATCCCATTAAACTGTTTCACTACTAAGGCCTTGCATCATCATTTTCACATAGGAAAGCACTTGCAGTAAAAAATTAAATTTTCAACCTACAATAAAAAATACATTTTATTTAAAATTGGTGATACTGTTATGACAATGTACATCAATAATGTTGTAAAAATGTGTCAATTACGCAAATTTGTGGCCAAAATTAGGCTTTGGATTTGATGTAGTTTTGAAACGAAAGTATCTAACTTTTGGGGTGGCATCTTTGCTCCAATCTTTGCCCCTGTGGAGAATCAGGAACAAAGCCTCACAAACATTACCTCACATGTTATGTGGCAGTCTATTTTATGCCATTCAATGTTAGGATCAAATGAGTAAAAATCTATATGGAAACTCAAACAAAACACGTGGAAATAACATCCACAGCACAGAGGAACATGTTTCAGTTCTTAAAAAAATGCCATTTTGACCATGGGAGATTTGTAAGCAGTTTCACCTCTCCATTAGGCTACTCTTGGGAAAATGCATTAATAAAACATGGCTGGAGTATTCCATGTAAACATATAAATGCGAGTTTTAACCCCCAAAAATGGGTGGGTTGGGGTCAGGTTAAAGTGTTAAAAGTCTGAATCCCGACCAGATCCCGCCTTCAAACTGCCCTCTTCCGTTTTTAACGGAGGCGAGACAGGCAGCCAACTCGCACCCAGGAAGTGGGCCGTCCATTTAAATATTATAATGAGGCTGCCGTGCCTCAGATTTAACCTTCATTTTAAATTTTACAGTGGCTGGTCGGGTTTTGCAGGCCTCATGAAATCCGCGAGCTAAAGTAAGGCGAGGACTGCTGGACCCAGGAGGTAAGTGCTGGGATAATGGGTAGGTACTCTAATTGGCAGGATGTGACTAGTGGTGTCCTGCAGGGATCTGTGTTGGAGCCTTAACTATTCACAGTATTTATTAATGACTTAGATGATGGCATAGAAAGCCATATATGCAACTTTGCCGATGATACAAAGATAGGTGGTATTGTAGGCAGTGTAGATGAAAGCATAAAATTACAAAGAGATATTGATAGATTAAGTGAATGGGCAAAACTGTGGCAAATGGATTTCAATGTAGGCAAATGTGAGGTCATCCACTTTGGACCTAAAAAGGATAGAACAGGATACTTTCTAAATGGTGAAAAGCTAAAAACAGTGGAGGTCCAAAGAGACTTGGGGGTCCAGGTACATAGATCATTAAAATGTCATGAACAGGAACAGAAAATAATCAAAAAGGCTAATGGAATGCTGGCCTTTATATCTAGAGGACTAGAATACAAGGGGGTAGAAGTTATGCTGCAGCTATACAAAACCCTGGTTAGACCACAGCTGGAGTACTGTGAGCAGTTCTGGGCACCACACCTTAGGCCTTGAAGGGAGTGCAGCATAGGTTTACCAGAATGGTACCCGGCCCTCTGATCGTTCCTGACCCCCACTGTTCCCCCCACCACCGGCTCTTCCGGCCCTCCGATCGTTCCAGACCCCCCAACCCCACTCCTCCAGCCCTCTGATCATTTCCGACCCCAGCCCCTGCCCACTCCTCTGGCCACCCCTTGGCCCCCACATGATCCCTCCCGCCCTCCTCTCTGCGGCCTAGTGTCGCAGGCCTACGCACCCGCAGCCAGCCTCTCGATCTGGCTGGCTGCAGGTGGGAAACAGAGGTTTCCCTTGCAAATCAGGCTCTGCCATTCAATTCTGCAGGGCCTGCGTGAATCCCAGGTTTCCTGATCGCTTACGAGCGCCCCCTCCCCCGCCCTGCTCCCAATCTGCCTCATGATTAAAATTCAGGCTTAGAGAATATGAGGATGCAGAGGAAATATATACTGATTAAATATTAAAAGATATTGTAGCTGACAGTCATCAGCAATGCAATGTTGTTTTTGATTAAATAAAACTAGTTGAAGAAATATTAATTTTCAGCAAAGACACACAAATATGGATAGAATATAAAGAGTTTTAAATTAAAAAAAAACGGATTTGTTTGGGTTTACATAATCTCCAATATGTTCATACATCTTTCTCTTTAGAAAACACCACAGAGAGACAACATATGTAAAAGAGATTTATTGTATTCAACCTTCATTTCTCACCATTATTAGGATATAAATATGAGATGATCTGGCTTGTACCTTCAGATTTAGAATATATTACATGAAAAGCAACTAAGCACTGAGAGTCCCAGCATTTCAAACTGCTTTTAGATTACAACACTTCAAGATAAACCCTGCTCAGAACACACTGTTTACAGAATCTGACTAATGTACTTTTCACCAAGCAGTCTTCACTTGCCCAACTTGACTGAATAGTTCAAAATTAAAAGTCCACAAGACCCATGTGACACCCTCCTCATAAAGATCAAGGGGTAAAAATTCACTTGGTTGCGCCACCCGTTAGCGCCTTAAGAGGGCGCTAATGGGGCGCAAAGCCGCTAACGCCCGGGCGCAGCGATGTTTGCGCCGCTCGAGAACTTAACTTGAGATTGTGCGGCGGCGCTAAAACTTACCGCTGCGACCACCTGCGCGCGCAGATTGTGACGTCATTCCATGGTGCAACGCCCTTGGGGCGCCCCGTAGCGGAAATTGAGTGGCGCCCCCTGCCTTACCGCCTGGCGCTTCCAACGACCAGAAGACTGGAACGCTATCAATCGCTGTGGGGCTGGGGGGGGCGCTATTTAAAGGGGGCCTCTTCCTGTCTTTTATTGTTGGTGGCATTTTTGAACTACGCATTCTGAGAGAGAGAGGGAGAGACTTCTGGAGAGATTCAACGTTGTGTGAAGGAGTTTTGGGTACTGAGCAGCACTTTGCAGGTTCATTTTGATTTGCCATTCCTTGTATCGATTTAGCAGAGACCGTGGGAGCTGCACTCTGAGCTCTTTGCCTGGTGCTCTCCATTGTTCTTTCCAGCACATTTGATGTGCAAGTCTCTCCAGGCCGAGATTCAAGGCAGCAATGAACAGGATGTGGATGGAAAGCAAGATTAACCATCCCCTTTAAGAACTGGCCCGTGCCATTGTGTGTGTGTTCCATTGCTGACTGACATTACATGAGCTTCGCCAGCGCTCCGAGTTAGCGCCTCACTGCTCGGCCTTTGCGCCTTAAGAGAGGTGTGCAGCGCCTGCTTTAGCGCTCCACTCACCTCCCGGGGCGGTAAAAGTGAAGTTTCCCGTCAGTGCCGATAATTAGCGCCAGGCGCTAATATTTGCGTCCAGACGATATTTGCGCCCCAAATGGGGCGCGACCTAATTTCTGCCCCCAATAGTTTAGTTATTTGACTGCTCTGTTAGCATTTATTTACTTTTGTTAATTTTAAGGCATTTTAGTTCATGGGTGCAGGACCGTCCTATCTTGGTGCAATTTTATCCCTACCTGTCTGGCAGAAACTGGGCGACGATGTTCCCTGTAATTTATTTTTGGGTCCGTGGGCCATTCAAACTTGTGCGCATGCACGCTTTTTCTATTGAGAAACCGGCCAGCGGCCTGTGCAGGAGCTAAACGGGAACATTGCTGGCCGGCTGGGAAGATAAAATAGCCCAGTTCCTTATGGTGCGGGGGTGGGAAGAGAAGCCATTGCTGGAAATTCTCTGGGAATGATTGAATAGGTAAGATTGGAACCAAGAGAGGACGGCCCTACTGAGCTGAGAGTCGAGAGGGGGATGGTATGGTTGACCGTGTCAAAGGCTGCAGAGAGGTCGAGAAAGAGGGATAGTGCGCTATGGTCACAGTCACAGAGGATGTCATTTGTGACTTTGATTAGGGTCATTTCAGTGTGATGGCAGGAGCAGAAATCTGATTGGAGAGATTCAGACATGGAGTTGTGGGAAAGATGGGCATTGATTTCGGTGGCAACAATTTGTTCAAGAACTTTGGAGAAGAAACAGAGGTTGAAGATAGGCCGATAGTTTTCAAGGTCAGCGGGATGAAGGGTGGGCTTTTTGAGGAGAGGGTTGATGGTGGCAGTTTTGAAAGGGAGGGGAAGTACTGAGGGAATTATTGACATAGTCAGCTAGCATGGAGACCAGGAAGGGAAGTTGTGTGGTCACCAGTTTAGTGGGAATGGGGTCAAGAGAGCATGTGTAAGAAATCGTGGATTGAAAGAAATAATAGTCTGTTACGGGTTCCCTAGATCAGCATTTTGCCTAAGTTGATGACACAGAAAGATTCCAGTCATGTCAGAAAAATAGCTGTACAGAGAGCTGAATTACGAGGTCAGAACACAAAAACAGGCCTTCGAGTGGGCATAATAGGGCTGATAAGGGATGCAGCAAGGAGCTGTAGGATAAACAAGCTGTCTACGAGAGGGCAACAAGACATTTAGAACAGAGATAAGGAGGAAAATGACATCATGAGGCTGGGAGGGGGCTGTCATAGGTAGCCTCTCCCTTGCAATTGGACAATAGGATGGGGAACAAATGATTGACACCAGGTAATCACCAGCCCATCCGAAATAACTATAAATATAGATGACCGAGAGAGGAAATCAGGCAGTTAGGGGCGAAGGCTTCCCCGAGGTGGCTACGGCCTAACTCCTTGGCCAAGTTTAGCCTCTGAGGTGGCTGACGGCCTAACACCTCCAGCAACCGTCCATCCGGTTGTTTCGTTCCGTTCCGGGAGTCGTAGATCGCTCTCTACAGTCATGGGTTGTATGTCTATTATACTTAGCTTAACCACATGTAATATCTGATTATGCTTTAAACTGTAGCTCTTTAATAAAAAGCCTTACAACTCCTAAGACCCTTTGGGTAATCTGTGTGTGACCTGTGATCCTAATCTTACAGTGGTGTCAGAAGTGGGATCACAGAGTTGGGAGTTGTATGCCTCCGGTTGTGGGGACCGGAGGAACTTGGACAAACGCACGTGATCCTTGCTTAGACTGAGTATTTTTTCCCTCTGAAAGAAGGGAGCAGGAAAGAGAGTGTGGTAAAGGTAAAACCAGAAATACAATGGCGTTGGCATATCACAGGGAACAGTTGATAGATAGTCTGAAGGAGATGAAGCATAAAGTGCAGGAGAGAGAGGGGGGAGATAGAAAAGGAAAAAATCTAAATTGCAGGCTAACCAATCTGAAAACTCAGCAAAGAAAGTGAAAAAACAGGGATTTGGTAAGCCAGGAAAAGCTGCTGAAACACCAATTTAAAAAAGGGGGAAAAAAAGAGAAACTTAGGGGGAAAAATTCGGTTGGCTTACACCTCCCGTTAGCGCCTTAAGAGGGCGCTAATGGGGCGCAAAGCAACTAGCGCTCGGGCGCGGCGATGTTTGCACCGCTCGCGAAATTGACCAGACATTTTGCGGCAGGCGCTAAACACTACCGCCACGATCTCCTGTGCCCGCAGATTGTGACGTCAGTCGAGCATGCAACGCCCTGGTAGCGCCCCGGACCGGATATTGAGTGGCGCCCCCTGCCTTACCGCCTGCCGCTAGCAACGACAGGTTGAGGGGAGCGTTTTGCAGTCGGGAAGGGACTGGGGGAGCGCTATTTAAAGGCGACCTGCTTCCTGCCTTTTATTGTCGGCGACATTTTTGCACCATGCATTCTGAGTGAGAGAGAGAGACTTCTGGAGATATTCAATGCTGTGTTGAGGAGTTTTGGGTACTGAGCAGCACTTTGCAGGTTCATTTTGATTTGATCTTCCTTGCATCGATTTAGAAGAGACTAGGGGGGCTGCACTCTGAGCTCTTTCCCTGGGTCTCTCCATTGTTCTTTCCAGCAGCTTTGATGTACAGGTCTCTCCAGGCTGAGATTCAAGGCTGCAATGAGCAGGGTTTGGATGGAGAGCAAGATCGACCCTCCCCTTTAAGAACTGGCTGGCGTCAGTGTGTCTGTGTTCCATTGCAGACTGACATCACATGAGCTTCGCCAGCGTTCTGAGGTAGCACCTTGCTCCTCAGCGTTAGCGCCTTAAGAGAGGTGTGCAGTGCCTGATTTAGCGCTCCAATCACCTCCAGGGGCGATAGAAGCCAAGTTTGCAGTCGGAGGCGATAATTAGCGCCAGGCGCTAAACTTTGCGCCCGGCCGATAATTGCGCCCCAAACGGGGCGATACCAAATTTCTCCCCCTTAAAGTTTTACCGACATGGAAGTTATTAACGTCTGTGCCAAGACAAATAAAACACAAGATTTGCTGAGTGAAAGGAACCTTAAAAAATGCTGAAATCTCAGTTTGTGTGAAAGTGTGTGTTAAAGTGTGAAAGGTTTCCTGACTATGAATGTTTAAGAAGTTACAGTATTCCTTTTCTCTGAAAGTCTGTCTTTAAAACAAAACATGTCTGTTATGTGTGTTTTAGCTCCACCCACTTCTCTGTGTTAAAAGCCGTTTAACCCTTTTGACTTGTCTTGGATTTTGGAAGTTTTAAGAATGTGCGAATAAGATTGTGCACCCAGAATTGGAAAAAAAAACTTTGAACTACAATTTAAGTTAAGCTGGTGTGTAAAAACTGAGAAGAACAACAAAAAGTTTGTTTAACAAAACACTAAGTTTCAGTCTAAGATTTAACCTTGGAGTTATGGTTGCTATGGTGAAATTTTCCAAAGCAGTTTGATTTGATTTGTTTAAATGTGAAAAATAATTTTTCTCCAGTTGTATTCAATATTTTTACAGTCATTTGAAAACACATCTGAAGAAAGGACAATAAGAAATATGATGTAATTTACTGTTTTCTGCAAGCATGCGCTATTTTGTTTTGTTTTATCTGTTCTGTGTTTCGTTAATACAGTATTGGTCTGAATTAGATTGGAATTGTTAAAGGTAACTAACCTATTAAATTGTGAAAACACAACTGTCTTTTTCGATCAGGAAAGTTTTTTTTAATTTACGTGAAGTGACGCAATTCCGTGCACCTGACAATGTTTCGCTCCACCTTCTAAAAACTTGCAAAGGAGTTAACCCTTTCCACTGACAGCTGTTTAAGTTCACCAAGCAACACCTTTAGTATTACTGAATGAAATTTAAAGATATTGGACATTATTAAATTTAAGTTTCTTAATTTTAAGTTAATATTTCCCCACAGTTACAGAAGGAAAATTATGATTTGATAAATTAACCCCTTGGGCTCTTAAGCAGAGCCACAATTAATTCTCTGCTTTCTTTTGTTATATGGAAGTTACCTTGTAAACTAATTGCAGCACTTCTTTCTCTAATGTTAAGACACCATGTAAACCTCCTAGCCTGGGAATCACTTGTTTCTGAAATTGGAATTGATAAGATAAATTGATAGAAATGAAATTGAACATTGACAAAACCGGTCAGTCCAACAATACTGCTGTTTGGATTTTGGGATAATTTTGAAATAACAAAATGGACTCAGGCACTATATATTGGGTTACTTTTGAGAAAATAAAAGATCCTCTAAAATAATGAGAAATAAAAAGTGTTAATAATCAATACTGTACTGGACAGTAAAGTTCCTCCAGGGCTCATGAATGAGATATGAATAGTAATTAATGGGGTGCGTAAAATGGAGAGTTGAAGTGATTGAGGGTGTAAGATAGAAACAGGAAAATTACACCACCAAATGGGTATTTTCCAAACTTTCTAGTGAAAGTCAGGAACGTGTAGCTACAAATAGTAAATTGATAGCTTTCTCTTGGCGACATTTGTGTCCCTGCCTATAATGAACTTTTTAAGAAAACTGAATTTGATAGCCTGGCCACTACCCGAGGCATCGGGACCATGCAGAGGAAGATGAGCAAAGATCTCCAGACGACTACAATCTTTTGATAGGATACCTGAAAGCCTGAAAATGGCTTCTATCGGATGGCACGTGCGGCATGATATTGAGATGTGAGTGTGCAAATGTGATTTGTTACGTATGAAGCAATTACCATCGGGAAATGCATGGTGAATTTGCACTGAAGAATGGGTCTCAGACATGCTCAGTTACTTGACAACAGCATGACATGAAATGGTTAATGTGGCTCAGGAGTGTGAGATAACTTTTAAAGCATTGACACATACTCCATCGAGAAACTATCTAATTAATGAAACAATCAGAATAGAGTTAAACACACTGGTACCTGTTAGAGGGATTGAAATTGAAGTTGAAGTGGAGAGTTACACGGAATTTGGATTGGGACAATTGAGAGCTAAGGAGAAATCATGCTTAGCAAGAATTATCCACAAGATGGATACGAGTAAGAGAGATCTGGCGAATCTTTTAAGTCTATGATTTGTTGATTAGATGTTAAACTGTAATGTCGCTTGAAATGATTGTAAGACTGAATTTAACAGTGACTGTAATAATTGTGTTTTGTAGGTAACAGAGCGTGGGAAAAACCAGTACGAATCCAGTATGAGGTGGTTTTGGTGGTGCCTCCTGTGTCACTACTACTGCAACTACCATGCTTTACGGGTCTAACAGGACCTGTCCCATCAATCAACACGTTTTACTCACTATCAAAACCTATGCTCAAGTGAAACTGACAGTAAATGAGATACTTAAGTATGAGCTGCACAATTATGTGGCACAATTCGGGTATGACATTCCCCTGTTGTCTGAGGGTTTCAGTGAGCTCGTGATGCGACTGAACTCCTCCCTAAAGCATTTTTATGTTTTGGAGCAAGACAACTCGAGAATAGATATTGAAATTGACAGCATAGGGGACAACTCATACTGGTGGGAAATTGGGCTTAATACATCAGCACACCCTTAGGTTTGTATTATTTCACACGCTCTGGTAGTTCTCCAACTTGTAATGATAGTGTATTTGATATATGTAACCCATGTAGTAAGACTTCGATGCACAAGCCAATTGTGTACTCATGCCTATGACTAACCAGCACCAACAAATTAATTGAGCACACTGAAAGAGAAGATCAAAGCAACACAGAGGAGACCCCAGGCGGGGTAAGATCAGGAAAGATAGAAGAAACAGAGGATACCCCAGGCGGGGCAGAATTGGAACGCTGGAACAGTGAATTGAATTTGAGTAAGGGGTCAGAGGTTGCTCCTCCCCTTCAAAGGAATGGACTGTAAGAGAGGGGGAAATCTTCATTTTCGAGACTCTCTACTGAATAACGCCCAAGTTGAGAGAGCAATAAGAACTAGCTAGATTAGTCAAGAGCCGATTGTGAGAAGTCAATAAGGATATTTCCTTCTCAAGGTGGGGAGATGTAAGAAATCGTGGATTGAAAGAAATAATAATCTGTTACGGGTTCCCTAGATCAGTAGTTTGCCTAATTTGATGACACAGAAAGATTCCAGTCACTGCCAGAAAAATAGCTGTACAGAGAGCTGAATTACGAGGTCAGAACACAAAAACAGGCCTTCGAGTGGGCATAACTAGGGCTGATAAGGGATGCAGCAAGGAGCTATAGGATAAACAAACTGTCTATGAGAGGACAACAAGACATTTACAACAGAGATAAGGAGGTAAATGATCTCATGAGGCTGGGAAGGGGCTGTAATAGGTAGCCTCTCACTTGTAATTGGACAATAGGATGGGGAACAAATGATTGACACCAGGTAATCACCAGCCCAGCAAAATAACTATAAATATAGACGACCGAGAGAGGAAATCAGGCAGTTAGGGGTGAAGGCTTCCCCGAGGTGGCTAAGGCCTAACACCTTGGCTAAGTTTAGCCTCTGAGGTGGCTGACGGCCTAACACCTCCAACAACCGTCCATCCGGTTGTTTCGTTCCGTTCCGGGAGTCGTAGATCGCTCTCTACAGTCACGGGTTGTATGTCTATTTACTTAGCTTAACCACATGTAATATCTGATTACGATTAAACTGTAGCTCTTGAATAAAAAGCCTTATAACTCCTAAGACCCTTTGGGTAATCTGTGTGTGACCTGTGATCCTAATCTTACACATGCAATGGGTCTCGAAGAAGATAAGCTCGGAGAGGGCATCAAGGGAGATAGGAGAAAAACTAAAGAAAGTTGTGGGGTCAGGACTAGGACAGAGGGGAATCTCGAAGGAGGTTTGGCTTAGTGGGGAATGGGGCGTGCAACAGGCAGCTAAACGGATGGTCTCAATCTTAGTGACGATGAAGTCTGTGAGTTCCTTACATTTGTTGTTGGAGGTGAGGATGGAATAAAGGAGAGGGGTTTAAGGAGACAGTTGGTAGTGGAGGAATGAAGCTGGGGGTCATTTTTGCTCTCCAGGGTTATCCTGTAGCAGTGAGCAGTTTTGGCAAAGAAGAGCAAAGCCCGATAGTGCCTGATGTGATCCAGCCAGATCTGACAATGAATGGCTGTACCTGTTGTGCACCAGATATGCTCAAGTCCGCACCCCTTGGACTTGAGGGAAAGAAGATGGGGGCCATATCAGGTGAATGACCAGGGTGGGAATGAGTAAGAGCTTTATTGGGGACAAGGGCATCAAAGATGTAAGTAAGGGAATGATTGAGGAAATTGACAGGAGTATTGTCACGAATGGCGGGCCAAAAGTTCGACAGTTGGGAGTTTGAAAGTGACTTGGGGAGAGTTTATTCCAGTGGTAGATGCAAAAGAAAGTGGGGTTGGAAGTGGGTAGGAGAATGTGGGTGATGAGGGATCCAAGGATGTGGTCAGAGTTGGCCTTGGCTGTGATCGATATAATGAGATCACATGACATAGCAAGGTTGAAGAGGTGGCCGCAAATTTGGGTAGGGAAGTTTATATGGAGGGAGAGGTTATTGGAGGGGAGGAGGTCATTGAAATCAGAGCAGAGAGGTGAGTTGAGATGGAGATTGAAATAATGGAGGACGAGTCGCTCAGTGCAGAGGCTGAGGGAGGAAAGCAGTGGGGGACCCTCTGGTTTGGCCTTGGTGGAATTTTAAAGGAGATGTGAGAGGGGTGGAAATAGGTGAGGTGCTCGAAGGAGGAGAAGATGCCAGAGGAGTACGGGGAGGAAGCAGGTGCAATTTGGTGATAAGGATGATAACACCACTTCGCAGGTTTGGGCGGGGCAGGTGGTGGAAAATATAGCCAGGTGGAGAGGCTTCAGTAAGGGGAAAGGTGTCATCACAAGTGAGCCAAGTTTCCGGTAAAGGCACGATGTCAATGCAATCATCCACAAGAATGCAGTGGATGCCAAAGACCTTGTTTGAAAGTAAATGGACATTCTGGAGGGAAATGCAGAGAGGAGCGATGTTTGTTGGTCCACTGGCAAAGTCCAATGCCTACACCTCATTGTCTCAGTTGTATCTTGCTATGTCTTTGATGTGGTACCTTCCTGGCTGACTTGATTAACTTTATCACACCTCGGCAGATAGTCAGGATGATTTAATTTAGTGGTCTGCAATTGTAAGGTACACATGCTTTGTTCTCTATCTATATATGCTTTGGCGATTCTGTATCTAATTTACTTCACCTGAGGAAGGAGCAATTGATAGCTCCGAAAGCTTGTGATTTCAAATAAAACTGTTGGACTATAACCTGGTGTTGTGCGACCTCTCAATTTTGTCCACCGCAGTCCAACACCGGCATCTCCGCATCAAAGTCCAATGGGGCAGGGGTTGGTCAGATGAGCAGGATGGGGAATGCGATTGGAGACATTAGCCCCCAGTGGGCACGCTGGGTGGGAAGGTTGGCAAGAGAGGAGGATGAAGCAATTGGGGTTGCTGCTCATAAGAAGGCAGTGACAGGTGCCTTGAAGGGCCTTTCAGAGAATGCTGAGAGAGGCACAGAAAGTAGCTGTCGGCTTATCCAAGGAAGATTCAAGTCTGGAATGGTGGCAGGAGAGTAGGAAGGCAGAGCAGTTGTAATGGATTGGGCTAGGGATTAGGAGGGGCAAAGTATCTTTGCTCATAATTTTAGAATACCCGCTGTTGTGTGGGCACAATGGCCGGAAATTTGCTGTCAGCGGCGAAGCAAAGGCGTTCGCTGCTGGCCCTGAAGAAAGAGTCCCACAAAGATCTTGCGATCTCTGTGGTGAGAAATTCAGCTTTTCTGACGTTCAGTTGCGATCAGTGCAGTGTAGTGGGAATTCTGTAGCGCAAACTGCTGTGACAGCGACAAGCTGTCCAAGCAGCCAATCACAATGCAGAATTCTCAGAGACAGGAAACCAGGAAGTGAAAAAGTGCTTTTATTCTGACTTTTCAAAAATGTTATAGAGAGCAAAACAAAAATTGGGGATTTCACATGGGGCAAAGGTCAACCTGAAATAAATGCGAACAAACTTTTAAATAACATAATTCTTTTTGAAAGTTTCTTAAAAGTTATAATTTTTATCATAATGGAGAAATTTGACATTCCACAAAATTAAAATTAGTTTTTCAGGGCCATAACATTTGTTTAGCAGTCAGTGCGCTATTAAAACCCCAGTTACACCTAATCCAACAAGGTCTAACTTTTAAAGGGGTATTTAACAGCAATATTACCACGGAAAAGCCCAGGTTTTCCTTCAGTTTCACTGATTTCCCTGATTGCACTGATTGCCAACTGGGGGGGCCACAGCGCAGCCAGTGTCAGAGCAGTGAATGACTGACCGCAACTTCAGGATTTCTGTGTTAGGATGCGCATGAGCTACATCCTGAAGTTGCGGTCAGTTTCAAAGGGATAATAGCAGCGAACACTGTTCGTTCGCTGTTATTACCCGTCACAAATTCCAGGCCATAGTATCATAACAATAACACACACGAACAGTTTTTGTGTCTGTTTATCTCTACAAAATAGAGAATTAAAATAAGTAGATGAAGGTCAACAAAAGCCCTAGGAAATGCTAAATTGCAAAATAATTAATTTCATTATTTTATGTATATTTGCTCTCATCATTGTATGCAGAATTATCAGACCAAGAAAGATAAATTTATCTTCTCCGAGGTTTCAAAGTGTAATATATCAGACTTATCATTCAGAGATGTTTATAGAGTTGTGAAATGAAAGTGGAATGTTACGGATTACAGCAAAAGTCCCTTAATTCATTTTGGTGACAGATTTAAGATTGAATGGCCCTGGAGGACATGGGGAGGGTACAGTGGTATTGTGCAATAAATTATACATACCATCAATAGGTTGAGAATGGAAGCCAAAATTATGCATCTTCAATCAGTTGTTAACCAAGCTAGTTTTTAAAATTGGAATTGGGTAATTTATTTAATACTCAAGTTGTTAAACAGAAAGGGGCTGATTTTCCTGCTGTTATAGCCTGTGTGCACCAGTTTTGTGACTGCAGTTGCAGAAACCCATAGTGCCAAATCTCCAACTCTTTTACAAATGACATGCATTTCCAGTGGGCAAACATGGGCTCTGCAAATTAAATAGAAAACAATACATTTGGTGTCACTTTCTGGCCTCAACACAGCCAGATTGCAGACCCTTCAGGAATATGCTTTCAGGTTCACAAAGGCTGTCAAAAAGGTTTGTTTTTATGGGTGGGTTTGAAGTCACTCTCCAGACAGTTATCAGCCAGCCATTATAGGAGTAGGTGTTTATAGCGTATAGATCATATTTTACAATATCCTGCTGAAGTGAAGGACTCGTAAGGGGAGAAATTCCCCTAGAGGGCCATTTGGGGCGCTAAGTCAAAAATGTTTGGAAAGTTAGCGCCAGGCGCTAACCTTTTCAAACATTTGTTAAATTCCCTCTTTTTGCTCCAAGAGGGAAGTGGAGCGCTAAATCAAGCACTCCACTTGCCTCTTGGAACGCAAGAGGCGGGGAATGTCCCGATCCGGGGCGATGTGCTCAGCAGCGCCACGTGTGGCCATGTGTGGCGCTGCCACGTTGCAGGGGCTCTTCCCTCAATTAAAGGGAGGGACTCCCCGCTGCGAGCGTTGCATTTTTTTTTGCATCTGTTGGAGCACCGGGGTGTGGGAGAGCCGCACTGAGTGCTGGACTGAACGATCGTGGCATTCAGCCGCATCCAGTGCTCAGAATTTATTTTTTTTTAAATCGCCGATTTTTTTTCATGTCGGCCGGCCACCGCGCCTTTAAATGGCTCCCCGCGAGCGGCCGGCCGGCCTCACTGTTCGCGACCCCTGCAGCAGTCGGTAACATTGCCCGGCGCTGCTGTGGGGCGTGAGGTGGAATTTTTCTCCTGAGGCGCTACCGGGGCGCTGCGCCTGGAGATGACGTCATGATCTCCGGGCACAAAAAATCGGGCCGATACCCGGTGGCGCTGCCGCTAACCTCCTGTGGAATTTAGCGAGAGCCTCGCAGGAGGCGAAAAGCCATTTGCGCCCCTTTAGCGCCTCCCACTGGAGATTTCGCCCCCTTACTGTTTTACCATGATGGAGTGTGCACTCATGGTTATTTTTACATTGAAGCCTAGAGAAGATTATCTGACATGACATCTCGAATGCCTTGATTCATTTTCAAATCATATCCATTCACACAAATATCAAAACACTTGGTTAAAAGAGCATTTTCTATGTATTTATACATATTTTGTCACAATCTCTTATAACTCATCTTGCACTTTGATGTCCACACAGCTTATATACACCTTGAAATTCAAGATCAGTTGGGTGCCTCTGTCTTGCAGCTTAGAATCATAGAAAGTTACAGCACGGAAGGAGGCTATTTCGGCCCATCGTGTCCGCGCCGGCCGACAAAGCTATCCAGCCTAATCCCACTTTCTAGCTCTTGGTCTGTAGCCCCTAGGTTACAGCACTTCAAGTGCACATCCAAGTACTTTTTAAATGTGGTGAGGGTTTCTGCCTCTACCACCCTTTCAGGCAGTGAGTTCCAGACCCCCACCACCCTCTGGGTGAATTTGCATTTTCACCATAGTGCATGTAGCCTATTTTTAAGGATAATTTTTGTTGTTCCACAAAACAATATTTGTGAGTTCACGCATGCCACCAAAATTTGACTCTTAACTGCCCTCTGACTTGGTCTAGCAAGCCATTCAGTTATATAAAACCACTGAGTACTTTTACCACATGGACTGCAGCAATTCAAGAAGAGACAATGGAACGAAAATGTAAAACCCGCCCTATTTTCATTCCATTGAAATCAATGAAATGAAGATTGGACGGATTCTATAATGGGTGGGTGATCCGGTCTACCAGATTACCACCCAGGGGATGAAGATAAAAATCTACCCCATAGTGTAAAATACTTGCACCATTTATTGCTGAAAGAGCAAATTGTAGCTTCAAAAGGCATTGAAGTTAGTGCTGTCATTGTTTAAGAATGGGACTGTTCTCTTTTTTTATTTATTGTCTGGATGTGGACATTGCTAGCAAGGCCGGCATCTATTGCCCAATCCTATTTTCTTTTGACAAGGTTGTGTTGGGCTTTCTTTTTGAACTGCTGCAGTCCATGTGGTGAAGGTACTACCACAAGGCTGTTGGGTAGGGAGTTCCAGGATTTTGACTAAGCAAGGATTAAGGAACGGCGATGTATGTCCAAGTTGGGATTGTGTGTGACACGGAATATAAGAACATAAGAATTAGGAGCAGGAGTAGGCCATTTGGCCCTTTGAGCCTGCTCCGCCATTCAATAAGCTCATGGATGATCTTCAACCTCAACTCCACTTTCCCGCCCGATCCCCATATCCCTTGATTCCCCTAGAGTCCAAAAATCTATCTCTCAGTCTTGAATATACTCAACAACTCAGCCTTCACAGCCCTTTGGGGTAGAGAATTCCCAAGATTCACAACCCTCTGAGTGAAGAAATTCCTCCTCATCTCAGTCGGAAATGGCTGACCCCTTATCCTGAGACTATGCCCCCTAGTTTTAGACACTCCAGCCAGGGGAAACAACTTCTCAGCATCTACCCTGTCAATCCTCCTCAGAATCTTGTATGTTTCAATGAGATCACCTCTCATTCTTCTAAACTCCAGAGAGTATAGGCCCAGTCTACTTGATCTCTCCTCATAGGACAACCCTCATCTTCCCAGAGATCAATCTAGTGAATCTTTGTTGCACCGTCTCTAAGGCATGTATGTCCTTTCTCAGATAAGGAGACCAAAATTGTGCACAGTACTCCAGGTGTGGTCTCATCAAAGCCCTGTACAATTGTAGTAAGACTTCCTTACTCTTGTACTCCAACCCCCTTGCAATAAAGGCAACATGCCATTTGCCTTCCTAATTGCTTGCTGTACCTGCATGCTAACTTTCTCTGTTTCCTTGTAGGAAGACACCTAAATCCCTCCGAACACCAACATTTAATAGTTTCTCACCATTTAACTGCGGACATAACACCAGTAAATAGGACAGAGTCTCATCCCGTGTCCCACACACTGGGCATGTTGCCACCTCCACTCGCCCAATCTTACAGTCATGGTAAAAGTACGGTTATGAGCCAATTTAAAATCCAATCAATCCACTCTTGACATTTAAAATTTGTCCACACTCCTTTTCAAATCCTGTTGAAGTCCAGCTGTGGGTATATACGCTGCCAAAATGCCTGACCAGTTGGTGTCTTGAATCTCCATTCTCCAAATACCCCATAAAAATCTCAAGTATTGCAGTTGTCAAATTGGACCAACTCCTCCCCTTTCTCCAGCTGAAAGCTTGGAAAAGCAGGACACATTTTACTTCCTCTGGAGAGTTGCGCATTTATTTCTTCCACCCAATCCTGTGGCATTTCCCTCACAAACTTCTCATACATGACCCCTATTGCTTTTTCCTGTACCTCCTGATCCTCCTCCCAGACCATGTCCCTCATGACCGCTTCCGGCAACCAACCTGGAATAACCTCATATAATACATTTTTCATGTATATAATACCAGCTTTTAAAAGAGCTTGATTAAATAATATTGTTCTTTCAATGTTTATCCATCTGTTTAAAAATAAGGGCTGTTCTAAAAACTCCTCAGCACCCTTGGGCATAAAATGCACACTTTTTAAAAATTGGGTCCAAGTCTCTACACCCCCCTTATAAAACCTAGGGAGAGATTTAAAAGATTTCAAAAACATATTATTGTATTCCATATAAAATATCCCCTATCTTCCCATCCCACTTCCTTTAAAAAAATGCTCAAAACAACGGAGGGGAACTTAGAGGTGATAGTGTTCCAATGCCCCTGCTGGCCTTGTCCTTCTGGGCGGTAGAGGTCATGGGTCTGAGAGGTGCTGCCAAAGAAGCCTTGTTGAGTTGCTGCCGTGCATTTATAGATAATATACACTGCACTCGCAGTCTGTTGGTGGTGGAGTGAATGGACGTTTAAGCTGCTGGATTGAGTGCTGATCCAGAGGCTGTAGAAGGTCAGCAATGGCAAACTGCACTGCCAACCTGTAGTGATGCTCAACCCACAGGTGGCTAGAAATCATAACGGGTTCTCTTTGCTTGTATTGTATTGTTGCCTCTGGAGATCCCTTTTTAAGAAGCAGTGCAACATTAATACAGCATAAAACACTGAAAACCTGTACTTAAGAAAACTCTTAGCTGCACTATTTAACCAAAGGAATAGGTGTTAAAATGCGTACATGAGGCATACAGTGCTTTGAGCTAATGGTTTCTAAATGTGACTGACATGGTCTGCCTTTAGAGCAACTAGAATTTTAACCACTGAGATTCCGAATGAGTTGACAGTTCTGCAGTGATCCATAATACAGATCTCTAAAGAAAACCACTTTGCTCTTTCACCTTCCCATCACTGACCTTGCCATAGCTTCTGAGGGCTCTAACACATCTCATGGCATCAAGAATGTGAAAGATTCCATTGATGTGTAGCATGTTTTTTTCTTTCTACTGTCAACCTTTAATACTTTTTCCCCAGACTTGAAGACACCATCATTCTCATATAGATTTTTAAAAAGTCTATCATTCCCATGATTAGAAGAGGCTTGGGGGGGAAAATTGAGTCGCGCCCCCTTTGGGGCACTAACTTCACCAGGGCGCTACTTTTAGCGCCCTGAAAAAATTAGCACCCCTGCGGCCGAAATTCATCGGTAGCGCCCCAAGAGGGAAGCGGGGCGCTTCCAGTAGCGCCCCGCTTCCCTCTTGGGGCACTGCGAGGGAATATCACGGCACGTCTTCTTAAAGGGGAGGGACCTTGCGCAGCGTGACCCGGGGCCCAGCTAGGCCACCAGGGATTGGAGTGCCGGCAAAAGAGCCCGGCACGCAAGAGAAGTGCTGGGCTCACAGAGTGAAGCTGGGACTCCATGGGGGTGCTGAAGAGGAGGCCGGGGACGGCAACGGGGGCAGATGCTGGCAGGCAGCCAGCAACAAAAATGGCCGCCCGGCACCGCCCCTTTAATTTGCGCCGCCCCAGCCGCAGGTAGGTATCCCTGACCCCATTGGACATAGCGTCTGGCAGTAAGTCCGGGGGGGCTACCAAAGATCGCGGCCGGGGCGCGAGCGGGGCGCTGCACACGGCGATGACGTCATCGGTGGCGGCGCAGCGCCGTGGAGCGCTAACGGTTACCGCCGCCGCTAGCCTCCCGCTGAATTTCACGGGAGGCGTTGGCGGCGCTGTGCCCAGGCGCTAGTTGCTTTGCGCCTCCCGTTAGCGCCCTCTTATAGCCCCAGTCATTGCTTCCTCACAAACCTCACATAGGATAGTTTTGTAAGAAATAATGGCCAAACAATTTTCTTCAGCAGATAGATATCTGAGTTACTGCTACTTGCAAAAACAGTAATAGTAAACCATGAGAGGCTGCTAGTAAGATCATCATTCTTTCCAGATATTATGTAGACCACTGATGAAAGGGGAAAGGATTTCAAGGCATTTTATTTGATCTGCTTGAGTTTAATGATACTGACTATAGTTATCAATGTTGGTGCACCACACTGAGACATACACATCCTACTGTCTGCTAGAAATTGTTACTGTTATCATCAATGCCATTAGGACTGTTGTTGAATCACTTTCATCTGTCGTCTTAAGTTAACCAGTACAGCGTGTCTCAACTGCTACATGACGGCTCATGTTGAGTAAATAAGCATGAATCAGAAGGAGGAAGGAAGAAAAACTAGACTTCAATCAGATAGAATTTGAAAGAGGGGAGTACATGTAATCAATCTGTCTGACCACAGTGAATGGAAGGTGCATAACATTTGATTTGTTTTCTCCTTTATTTAAAAAAATACATATCAAGAAAATAAACAGAAATTTAACCTTCTGTAAAACTAATTTGCAGATACAGCTGTATATTATAATGAACAATACAATTTGAATTACTGTGATAATTGGACACTTATTGCTGTGGAGTCCCTGTCAGGATTCGGGAATTGTGACTATTTTTCCATGGAATAGATTTTGGTGTGATTTATATTAAAAATGTTACCTTTAAGTTAAATCCAGATCTCAATGGATTACAATTATTACAGCAGCCAGAGGATGGGAAGGCAGTGTGATTTAAAGCTAGACAGAGCAGAGCAGATGTGGAAGGTTGCTGCTCATATATCACTTTGAACTGAGACAGCAAGAGTCACTGACTTCTCCCAAACTCTTTGAGGGAGAAATTTGACTTGTGGCCAAAAAAGGTGACAAGCCAAGAGCGATTGTTCCAAGCGGTGGTTCATGCCAGCCTGAGGCCCAAGCCAAATTCAGCACTGGGCCTCATTGAATGGAAGCTGCAGGCGCTAAATGGGCCTCCTGATGCAGCTCGTCTGTTGGGGCCTGATGAATTCCACCTGACTCCAACGGCGAGTTTGCCCACAGGTAGGCCCTGGCAGAGGGTAGATGAAGCCGAATGGAGTGAGCCTGGGCCGGCAGCGGCCCACAGTAATTTTGTGGATACAGGAAGAGCACTCCTGCTCCTCCTGGCTCCACAAAAATATAAGTTTGGAAAAATTTTGTGGACGTTTTTTGAGCTGGTTAGGTTGCTCAAGACCTGGTACAACTAGGCAGAGCATTTATACTAGAATTTTGCACTATGTCTTACAACCAGCATAGGACCGTGATTTGCATAGTAAAGTAGCTATATGCCTGTTTCAGGCGAGCGGGCTACTCGGTCATTAGAGGCCCACCTAAGTATGACATCAGGCAGGCCTGGGGCATCAAAGAGGCAGCTAAAGTGCTCCCTTCTCCTCCCCCCACCACAGGTTTTCAACTCCTGGCCATCTGTTTTTCAGGAGCAAATTGGATGACCGTGAGTTGAATTTCTCCCCGTAATGTCAAGATGGTTTCTAGGGACCGACACCCAAGGTGGAGGAGGGGGTGGGGGAGACATGCAGTAGCTATTTTAATTGGCAGTCCCAGTGGCCAATTCCTGGACAGGGGCAGGGTCAGAGGTCATCTTCTAATTTCCTGTCCAGAAGGAAGGAGACAATAAAGACCTAAATGCAGAAGTCAGTCAGGATGACCTGCTGAGAGAAAGGCAAGAAAGGTCTAGGCATTTTATTGTAAGACTAGTGGTGACTAAGCCTGTGCAAGCCTTTGTCTGTTTCAAGGCTGAGATGAATCAAAAGCAATTGTCTAACCAAGACAGGGCTATACGCTTTATTAGTGTTCTTATTCTTTGAAATTTAGTTAATCCTGGTAGGGTCACTTAAGCCAGATAGGTCAAAAGGTAGAAGCCAGACCAAAGGGTGTCCTCTGGTTCCCCCCGGCCCACAAGGAGTGCTGGAAAAGGCACTTACCTTAAGTAGCTGGCGGCTCCCGTCTCCCTTTCATTTCCGAGTTTCCCAACCCCTGGGAATCCCGCGCAGCAGCAGTGGATTTTAAATCTGAATCCCAATTGCACTGAGGGAGCCCGATTTAAATATGTTAATGAAGTGCCCCTCCCTCCACGGCAGGACATTTGGACGCCCCGATATCCCCCGCCATAAAAACGGCAATGGCTGCGTCAATGTTTGCCCTAATTTTAAATTTGGGTGGGTGGTCCCTTTAACGGGCTGCGCAGCCCATTCAAGGTTTTGCACATGGTTCCAAGGACATCAGTCGTCCTCCAATTTGTTGCCATTGTTCATGGGAATGAGCATCAGTAAGTTATTCAACTGCATCGGGTATCACAACTGAGCCAAATCCTGTTCTCACATGACATCCACACATGTGCATTTCCAGCAGGGTCATTGGATAGTGATCAGGAGCAGCAATCCTGTCTAATTTTCTCTCCCATGACACAGTGGCATGGAACTCAATTGTAGCACTCCTACTAATGCTACATCTGACCTCAGCCAACTAAGCACATACCAGGAATTGAACTTGATGTTTTCCTGGTCTCAGCAACTCACTGGATAAACTCACAGAACCATTGGGGCTTTGGTGAGAGGACAATTTAGAACTGTGAGCTGTGGAGAGATCTTGGGAGTAAGATTTATGATTAGCAAAAATAAAACAGACTGCATACTTATTTGAACATTTGGAGTTATGGTTATTTTTAAGAATCACATACATCAAGATTGAGCATAGGCTAGATATTACTGCTGACACTAACAGTGGGGGGACATTTAATCACTTTGTATGACATGCCTTTGTCTGCTACTTTAATTCAGGATTTAACCCATTTATTGCAACAGGCAGAGGAGTGTTATACAAATATACTAATTCATTATTATCACCAACAGTCATTTCTAACATATATATATTCACATCAAAATAAGTTCATATATCAAATGATTGTTACTTGGCATATCTGAGAAATTCAATCTTTTGCAAATCTCCAATGAATACTGATGTTCCAGAGGCATTGTGGAACTATAAAAATGCATGTTCTGGAGAATTCCAAACAATGTAACTAGGTTATGTACCTGTGTATAAAATAGTTACAGCCTGAGTATATAAATAGACAAGTATTAATTTGTTAAGTCTCTGGCTGCTGCAGTCTGAGACACCATCTGCTGTAAGGTGAGATGCTTTCCAACTCCCTATTTATATGCAGTACAGTAATCTGCTCAAACTCTGAAGGTTGTCCAGATATGGTTCATACTTTGGGAAGAGTTGAAGTGGCAGCTCAGCACATGGTCATCAGGTCTGTCACATAACTCAACAGGAGGGAAGCCTCCAGTATTTCTACTACATGCCTAATTCAAATCTCTGTTTCACTGGCCAGACCTAAAAGTTGGGAGTTTCTCCTCTGAAATACACAGCAATTAACTCTGCATATCTGGACTAGACCACAGTCTTGATTTGTTTTGCTCATTTTAGATTAGATTAGGTTGTCCAAGTGCAATGTAAGCGTACCTCACATTTTCAGCATATACTGGATAGTTAAGGTTTTGTCTTTTGTAAGCTATAAATGGCTACATGAAATAAATTTAGTTTTCTCAGAAACTGCACTATGTAACCTCCACCCACACAGCTCAATTGAACCTGACAAATAGAATTGCTTGGTAATATAATGAACCAATCAAATAAATTAAAGTAGCATGACATCTCAGCTTGCTGTCTCATAGCAAACCTCAGCTCATGAACACAGGCCGGCCAAAGGAGCCACTCAGAGGCAGGTGAAATTATTAATTGCCATGGTATCAATTCTCCTTGGGTTAGATTTTGACTTTGTGTGCTGGTGTAAAATAGGTGATAGTGAATCGGCAGCCCTGTTCTACATCTCTCCTGATTTTTATTTCCATTGAAGTTGGACCCCATTTGGAGTACTCCATTCAGTTCTGGGCACCGCACCTCAGGAAGGATATACTGGCTTTGCAGGGGGTGCAGTGCAGATTCACCAGAATGATCCCGGGGCTAAAAGGGTTAAATTATGAGGACAGGTTGCATAGACTAGTATTCCTTTGAATATAGAAGGTTAAGCGGTGATCTAATTGAGGTGTTCAAGATGATTAAAGGATTTGATAGGGTAGATAAGGATTTGATAGGGTAGATAGAGAGAAACTCTGTCCTCTGGTGGGAGAGTCCAGGACTAGAGCTAACCCATTCAGGGGTGATATCAGAAAGCACTTCTTCACACAAAGGGTAGTGGAAATCTGGAACTCTCCCAAAAAGCTAGGTCAACTGAAAATTTCAAACTGAGATTGATAGATTTTTGTTAGGCAAGGGTATTAAGGGTTACATAGCCAAGCAGGTAGATGAATTTAAGATAAGGTCAGCCATGATCTAATTGAATGGCGGAATAGGCTCAAGGGGCAGAATGGCTTACTCCTGTTCCTATGACAGCACTCTGGTACTTTCTTCACATGTGACCTACCGTGAGTGTGAGCAGGCTATTCAACTGTAAATGGCCCCATAGCTGAACCTGAACCTGCTATCACTCGATGTCAGTGAAGACTTCCTTTCCACCAGGGTTCACTGGATAATGATCAGGCATGTAACCTTGGCTGATTCTCTCCCATTTAGAGATGCTGAAACGATTTGTATAATCCTCACTATTCTACTGGCTCAGATGAGCTAATTCAATGCAGATCAGAAATTGAACCATGGCATTTTTGGCCTGTAAGGCTCAGTATCATACTATTTAGGCATTTAACTATTGAGCTATATCAGCTTAGCTCTGTGCTATTCTGAGAGAAGGAGAGAATGTCTTAATGGTGGAGACTGAGGGGGAAGATCTAGTGTGAACTACCTGAATATGTCAAAACATAATTTCTAGGACCTGATAACAAGTGAACTTTAAACATTACCCCAGCTGCAAGAAGCTGCAAAAATGTCTCAAATGCCTCCAGCTCTTAAAATCAGATGGGCAACTCAGCCTCCTAAGTTTTGAACACTTTTACTGTGCAGCCCAGACCTAAATGATTGTGGCCTGGTGCCACAACAAAGCACATGGCTAGGAATTAGTCAGGACCTCACTTTCAACCCCACTTTCCATACCTCGGGAGCCTACTGTCAACAAGGGCAGACGTCGATGACAGAGTCCAACATCGCCTTCAGTGTGCCAGTGCAGCCTTCGGTCGCCTGAGGAAGAGAGTGTTTGAAGACCAGGACCTCAAACCCAGCACCAAGCTCATGGTCTACAGAGCAGTAGTGATATCTGCCCTCCTGTATGCTTCAGAGACATGGACCATGTACAGCAGGCACCTCAAAACACTGGAGAGGTACCACCAACGCTGCCTCTGCAAGATCCTGCAAATCCATTGGCAGGATAGGCGCACCAATGTCAATGTTCTCGCTCAGGCCAACATCCCCAGCATCGAAGCTTTGACCACGCTCGATCAGCTCCGATGGATGGGCCACATTGTCCACATGCCCGATACGAGACCCCCAAAACAGGCGCTCTACTCGGAGCTCTGACACGGCAAGAGAGCCCCAGGTGGGCAGAGGAAACGCTTCAAGGACACCCTCAAAGCCTCCTTGAAAAAGTGCAACATCCCCACCGGCACCTGGGAATCCCTGGCCCAAGACCGCACAAAGTGGAGGAGAAGCATCCGGGAAGGTGCCGAACACCTCGAGTCTCTTCGCCGGGAGCAAGCGGAAGCCAAGCGCAAACAGCAGAAGGAGCGCACGTCAACCCAAGCATCCCACCCACCTGCCCCTTCAACCACCGTCTGGCCCACCTGTGACAGAGACTGTAGGTCCCGCATTGAACTCATCAGTCACCTGAGAACTAATTTTTAGTGTGGTAGCAAGTCATCCTCCGTTCCGAGGGACTGCCTAAGAAGAAGATTCTGAGAGAAGGAGAGAATGTCTTAATGGTGGAGACTGAGGGGGAAGATCTAGTGTGAACTACCTGATTTTGTCAAAAAATAAGTTCTGGGGCCTGATAACAAGTGAACTTTAAATATTGCCCCAGCTGCAAGAAGCTGCAAAAATGTCTCAAATGCCTCCAGCTCCTAAAACCAGATGGGCAACTCAGCCGCCTAAATTTTGGACACTATTACTGTGCAGCTCAGACCGAAATGATTGTGGCCTGGTGCCACAACAAAGCACATGGCTAGGAATTAGTCAGGACCTCACTTTCAACCCCACTGCACAGCTTACCATTCATGCTCCCTGAGAAGACATCAATAGAGAGCCATAAGCATCCCATTGTCTCCGCAATCCTCTTAGCCTGGAGATGAGATTTCGCCTCCCTAAAGATGCTGGGGGGTGAAAGTTGCCCTGGGTGGTAGCGCAAAACGGACGATAGCGAATTGGCAGCCGGTTTACACTACGAATGATTTTCTATTCCATTTGTAACTCTGGTGGGCGTACGGTGGAAATGAAATTGGGGCCCTGATATGCCATGTCCCAGTCTTACATCAGGGATTACATGGGGCCTCGTAAAGAACAGAACTTCCATATGCCCCAAGCAAGGCCAGTGGAATAGGAGGGGCGAGGGCTTTGGATGGGGACTTCTAACAATGGAAGTTCCCATTCCTCAATCTTGCAGTAGCCAGGTGAGACCAGATGTACCGGCCCACTGAAGGGTGGGAGTAGGGCTGAACTGCGAGCCCAGGCCTGGCTTGTAGTCTGGAGCCTAGAAGAGGAGTCAATTTTTTCAAACATCTCAGCCCCCTTACAACAGGAGCTGAGGGGTCATATCTCTCCTCTTACTGGTGGGAGAGGGGGATAGACCCAGAAAACCCCCAGCCTCCCGACCCAGCAATCATAGCCTCGTTCAGTATGTGGGAAACTAGGAATAGGCAATAAATGCCAACCTTGCCAGCCAGTGAAGCCCACATCCGAACAATGAATGAAAAATATACAGAGGTGCTGTATTCATGCCATTTCCACCCTTTTCTTTGAGGCTACAGCTAATGAGAGGGGATTGAACAAATCATTTGCTTTGTGACAAATTGCACTCATTGTGAAATATAAGCATTGTGTTCTATTGTACATAAAGAACAGAATTCATCCCGGTATCATTCATCTGTGCAGCATGGCTCTATCTTTCATTGCTTACGAGTGTGGAGAAAGAAAAGGTGACAAGCTTAACTCAATGGAACACATATAAAAACATCAGGAACTCTTAGGCAGATTCATAAAGATCTGCAAACTCTAACATCTTTTTAGGAATTTACAGGCTGGATTCTCCTCCACGCCAGAGAATGAGGGAAAATTCGGGTGTTGAGGCCTATGGTTTTGCCACCACCCCAACTTGAATCTCTTCCCCCACCTCTGTCGGGAACACCGCTGACCACTTAATCCCCACATGTAAATAGCGGTGTGGGTGGGTTCCAGGTCCCCGGTAGATTTTCCTTGTGTCCGTCCCACTTACTATAACTTCCTGAGGTTGCCATGTTGAAAATGGCAATAGGCCCTGGGAAACGATGGTAATGACCCTGATGTCAAGGAATGGAAGGAGAATGCCTTGTAGAGGCCTCCTTTCTCTCCAATTCTGACCCAGCACTTACCTGTTTAATGTCTTGTCATGGCCATGCCTTCAGTGGGATGTTGAAGTGCTCTTCTGTCCCTCTAAGGTCCCTTATCATCTCTTCTTGTGCTGCAGTGGCATCCCTGCTGCAGCACCACAAGTTTTTCCTCTTTGCACTGGCGGACTCCCTCTTGGTGGTGGACAACCTACTCTGCATCAGAAATGACCCCCGACCCATGGAAATGAGTTGGGGGTGGGGGGGCTTTGAGGGGTGTGTGAACGCCCCACCCTGCCGAAACTCCATTCCGAAGATGAGAACTCAGCCTACGTGTCAGAATGCTGTATAAACACAGGGTAGATTACAGATAGCACAGCTGGTAAATGTATTGCCCAATATGGAAGTGAGGTATAAAGAGCAGGAAGGTGCCAGGTTTGATTCCTGGATTGTGCTTAGTTGGCTGATCTCAGGTGGGGAGATAACTGAGGCACGACTGTTGACCTCGGTGATTCTGGATAAGGGGAGGTTAAAAATAAAATCAGATATGGCCTCTGAGACCCCTTGCTGGAAAGTCTGAGCATGTGAGCATTTGTGAAAAAGAGAACAAGTTCATTTATGTTGGCCCTTGTTGTTTGAGGAACCCTGCTGTCTGCAAGTTGTTGGCTGTATTTCCCTACATTACAACCATGACTATAATTAAAACGTACTTTATTGTGAAGTGCTTTGGGATGTCCTGAGGTCATAAAAGCCAATATATAAATGCAAGTTCTTATCTTTCTTAATGAAATAACCTGTCAACCCTCACTGTTTAAGCTTATGCTGAAAAATGCCCAATGGAAGAGGTACTGGAGGGAAGCCAATGCTTATCAAATTGTATGCCAGCAAATGTCAGTGGCGGTGAAATTGGCCTTCGGCAGAAGTGTAAAACAGGCAATAATGATTTGCCAGCCAGTTTTACACCCACCCAATTTTTCTTTTCCCATGACTTAATTCACCCTTAGTGCCTGTGAGAGAGGAGGGAAAAACTTGTGGGGGAAGGGGGGAAATTCAAAAAATAGAAAAATAACTGCACACTTTTTCAGTTACAGGACCTGAGGTGTCAGTCGTGGCTCAGTGGGCAGCACCTTCACCTCTACGTCAGAAGGTTTTGGGTTCAAGTTGCATTCCAGAGACTTGAGCACAAAATCCAGGCTGACACTCCAGTGCAGTACTGAGGAAGTGCTGCACTGTCGGAGATGCCATCTTACGGATGAGATGTTAAACGGAGTCTGCCGTCTCAGGTGGACGTAAAAGATCCCATGGCACTATGTCAAAGAAGAGCAGGGGAGTGATCCCCGGTGTCCTGGCTAATATTTACCCCTCAACCGAGATCACTAAAACAGATTATCTGATCATTATCACATTGCTGTTTGTGCAACTTTGCTGTGCGGAAATTGGCTGCCCTGTTTCCTACATTACAAGAGTGACTCCACTTCAAAAGTACTTAATTAAAGCGCTGTAAAGCACTTTGGGACATCCTGAGGTCATGAAAGACGCTATATAAATGCATGTCTTTCTTTCCTTTGAGGCACACCATAGCTGGAACCTAATATATTTTTGTCCATGATACAGTACCTGTCCCAAGACTGCAACATTTGGTTCTTCTCCTTAAATCTCGTTACTGAGTGGGCACTGATATCATCTGTGGGTTGCCATAGTTAGTATAGTTATGCACATACTGCTGCTCAATCGGCCACAAATAACATCACCAGTTATTACTCACAGGCATAATCTGTAGACAACCACAGTCTTGTTGCCTTCTCTGTTATACAACTACTATTAAAAATAATGTCTGATTAATGTTTTGCTCAGTTAATTGGTGACTCATTACAATGACTAGAACACATAAATTAGAGTTGTTTTTTTATTTTATTGTCCCACTATCTCACAATATCACATTGGAAATGAACCATACAGATGTTACCACTTCAAAAGAAAGTGCCATGCAGTTATTCCACTCCCTCCTAGTAAGGTCGTTGCTGTTTTTACACTTGCCAGTGATACTATGAAGGTAAAGTGAGAAATTATCATAAGTACCAAATATAACATGGAGGAAAAGCAGTTTTGTCTTCAAAAATAGTCATGCCAATATTACACTTTCTTTTAACGTTCCATCGAATTGTTTTTGTTAAGGTAATGGAATTGAAGACATTAGTTCAGTCCAGAATGCAGCTAGTTAATAGGCTGGATAAGTTGAAATACTAGGGGATGAGTTTAATATGCTGAATGGCCCCTTCCCATCCATGACTTTTCTTAAGTTCTAATTGTAGTATTAAATCAGGAGTTAAATGAAAAATAAATTCTCTGCTAAGTTAGATTCAGTACCTAAAATCTGGTAAAGTGAGGTACTCATGATAGTATTTGTGAAAGAGATGCAATGTAATCGTTTATTATCAATATTAAATTTAGAGATTTTGAGAACACTTTTCAAAGGGTAAGATAACATATTTTTTTTAAAAGAGCAACTTTGCAAGATAACTGTGATATTCAATGAGAATTATGTTTATTTTTAAAATATTTATTCTCAGGGTGTGGGCAACTGCTGCAGTCCATGTGGTGAAGGTACTCCCACAGTGCTGTTAGGTAGGGAGTTCCAGACTTTTGACCCAGCGACGATGAAGGATTGGCGATATGTGTCCAAGTCGGGATGGTGCGTGACTTGGAGGGGTCCTAGTAGGTTATGATGTATCCATAGGAACATACAAAAATGTTGGACAGGAAAAGCTTGTCCCTTACAGTCATTATGCCTTATGCACAGACACGCCTGACCCACCTGGAGTCATGTAATCTCATGGGAGAAGCAAAAAAACAGATTAAAGCCCAGTGCATTTGGGGGGGAGGGGGTTGAAATTCCTCTTCGACCCCTTTAGACGATCAAAACTAGTCCAGAAGACCACATTGGCATCGACTTATATTACAGGGTCTTCTCTTCTTCTTAGGCAGTCCCTCGGAACCGAGGATGACTTGCTTCCACACTAAAAATGAGTTCTCAGGTGACTGATGAGTCCAATGCGGGACCTACAGTCTCTGTCACAGGTGGGCCAGACGGTAGTTGAAGGGACAGGTGGGCGGGGTGCTTGGGTTGACGTGCGCTCCTCCCGCTGTTTGCGCTTGGCTTCCGCTTGCTCCCGGCGAAGAGACTCGAGGTGTTCGGCACCTTCCCGGATGCTTCTCCTCCACTTTGTTCGGTCTTGGGCCAGGGATTCCCAGGTGTCGGTGGGGATGTTGCACTTTTTCAAGGAGGCTTTGAGGGTGTCCTTGAAGTGTTTCCTCTGCCCACCTGGGGCTCTCTTGCCGTGTCAGAGCTCCGAGTAGAGCGCCTGTTTTGGGGGTCACGTATCGGGCATGCGGACGATGTGGCCCATCCATCGGAGCTGATCGAGCGTGGTCAAAGCTTCGATGCTGGGGATGTTGGCCTGAGCAAGAGGTAGGGTACCTACCTCTTGTCCGACGTGATTCCAGATGGCATGAAGAAGTTGTACAGTTAGGGCAAGGGTGGAGGTGAGGGGTGGTGGGGCGGCGGGGTAGTGGGGGGGGGGATGGTTTCCTACTCTCTGATGGGGAAAGCTTGATAGTTGCTCAGAAGAGCTCCGCAAATTGCTTTGGCTCATTGGTAGCACTCGCGCCTCTGGATTAGAATGTCACAGGTTTAAGGCCCACTCCAGAGACATGAGCACACAATCTAGGCTGACAATTCAGTGCAGCACTGAGGGACTGCTGGATTGCCAGATTCTTTTGGATGAGACGTTAAACTGATGTCCCGTCCGCCCTCTCAGGTGGTCATAAAAGATCCCATGGCATTATTTGAAAATGAGCAGGGGAGTTCTCCTGGTCTCCTAAAACTATCCTGACCAACATTTATCTCTCAACCAAAACAGATTATTTGCTCATTTATCTCATTGCTGTTTGTGGGATCGTGCTGTGCTCAAAGTGGCTGCTGCATTTCCTTACATTACAAAAGTAATGACACTTCAAAAGTACTTCATTGGCTGTGAAGCACGTTGGGAAATCTTCAGATCGAGAGAAGTGCTATATAAATGCAAGTCATTTTCTCGTTACTTCAGGGGCTGTCAAGGGGCTTTTAGTTAGAATCATAGAATCATAGGAGTTTATGGCACAGAAGGAGGCCATTCAGCCCATTGTGTCTGTGCCGGCTGAAAAAGAGCTATCCAGCCGAATCCCACTTTCCTGCTCTTGGTCCATAGCCTTGTAGGTTAGGGCAGTTCAAGTGCACATCCAAGCACTTTTTAAATTTGATGAGGGTTTCTGCCTCTACCACCCTTTCAAGCAGTGAGCTCCAGATCCCCACCACCCTCTGGGTAAAAAAAGTTCTCCTCAACTCCCCTCTAATCCTTCTACCAATTATTTTAAATCTATGCCCCCTGGTTATTGACCTCTCTGCTAAGGGAAATAAGTCCTTCCTATCCACTCTATCTAGGCCCCTTATAATTTTATACACTTCAATTAAATCTCCCCTCAGCCTCCGCTGTTCCAAAGAAAACAACCCAAGCCTATCCAATCTTTCCTCCTGGCTAAAATTCTCCAGTCCTGCCAACATCCTCGTAAATCTCCTCTGTACCCTCTCTCTTTCCTGTAATGTGGTGAATAGAACTGTACGCAGTACTCTAGCTGTGGCCTAACTAGTGTTTTATACAGTTCCAGCATAACCTCCCTGCTCTTATATTCTATGCCTCAGCTAATAAAGGAAAGTATCCTGTATGCTTTCTTAACCACCTTATCTACCTGTCCTACTATCTTCAGGGATCTGTGGACATTCACTCTAAGATCCCCCTGTTCTCAACACTTCTCAGTATCTGGCCATTTATTGTGTATTCCCTTGCCTTGTTAGCCCTCCCCAAATGCATTACCTCAGACTTTTCCAGATTGAATTCTATTTGCCACTTTTCTGCCCACCTGACCAGTCCATTGATACCTTCCTGCAGTCTACAGCTTTTTACCTCACTATCAACCACATGGCAATTTTTGCATCATCTGCAAACTTCTTAATCATGCCCCCTACATTGAAGTCTAAATCATTGATATATACCACAAAAAGCAAGGAACCTCGTGCTGAACCTTGCGGAACCCCACTGGAAACAGCCTTCCAGTCACAAAAACACCCGTCGAGCATTACCCTTTGCTTCCTGCCACTGAGCTAATTTTGGATCCAACTTGCCACTTTAAGAACATAAGAACTTTCCCTTGGATCCCATGGGCTTTTACTTTTCTGACCAGTCTACCATATGGGACCTTGCCAAAAGCCTTGCTAAAATCCATGTAAATGTGCTACCCCCATCGACCCTTCTTGTTACCTCCTCAAAAAATTCAATCAGGTTAGTCAGATACAAGCTTCCCTTAACAAACCCATGCTGACTGTCCTTGATTAATCTGTGCCTTTCTAAATGACAATACTAACCCTCAGAATTTTTTCCAATAATTTGCCCACCATTGAGGTTAGGCTGACTGGCCTGTAATTACTCGGGCTATCCTTTTCTCCCTTTTTAGCACAACTTTAGCAGTTCTCCAGCCCTCCGGCACCATGCCTGTAGCCAGAGAGGATTGGAAAATGATGGTCAGAGCTTCCCTTATTTCCTCTCTTGCTTCTCTTCCAGCCTGGGATACATTTCATCCGGGCCTGCCGATTTATCTACTTTCAAAGATGATAAACCCCTTAATATTTCCTCTCTCACTATGTTTATCTCATCTACTTTTTCACACTCCTCCTCCTTAACTACAATGTCTGCATCGTCCCTCTCTTTTGTGAAGATAGACACAAAGCATTCATTAAGAACCATCCCCACGTCTTCCGCCTCCACACACAGGTTACCTTTTTGGTTTCTAATAAGCCCTACTCTTTCCTTAGTTATCCTCTTGCTCTTTATATATTTTTAGAACATCTTTGGGGTTTGCTTGATTTTAGTTGCCAATATTTTTTCATGCCCTCTCTTTGCTTTCCTAATTTCCTTTTTAATTTCACCCCTGCACTTTCTATACTCCTCTCGGCTTTCTGTAGTATTTAGCTCACGGTATCTGACAAAAGCTTTTTTTCCTTTTCCTACCCTGTATACACCTCGACATCCAGGGAGCTCTAGATTTGGGAGTCCCACCATTTTTCTTTGTGGGTACATATTTGCTCTGAACCCTCACTGTCTCCTACTTGGATACCTCCCACTGCTCTAACACTGATTTATCTTCAAGTATCTGTTTCCAGTCCACTTTTGCTTAGTCACCTCTCAGCTTAGTGAAATTGGCCTTTCCCCAGTTGAGAACTTTTACTCCTGGTCTATCTTTATCCTTTTCCATAACTACGCTAAATCTAACTGAATTATGATCACTACCACCAAAATGCTCTCCTACTGATACTCCTTCCATTTGGCCAGCTTCATTCCCGAAAACTAAGTCTAGAACTGTCTCCTCTCTTGTTGGGCTTGCTACGTACTGGCTAAAAAGGTTCTCCTGAATGCATTTTAAGAATTCTGCGCACTCTATACCTTTACACATGATTCTATCACAGTTAATATTAGGGTAGTTGAAATCCCCTACTATTACTGCCCTATTGTTTTTGCACTTCTCAGAAATTTGCCTACATATTTGCTCTTCTGTCTCCCTCTGATTATTTGGGGGTTTATAGTACAGTCCCAGCAGTGTGGTTGTCCCTTTTTTGTTCTTCCGTTCAACCCATATGATGATCCTTCTAACATAGCATCCCTCCTCACAACTGTAATTGTTTCTTTAACCAATATTGGGACCCCCCCTCCTTTTTTATCCCCCTCTCTATCTCGTCTGAAAACAGGAATGTTGAGTTGCCATTCTTGCCCTACTTTAAGCCATGTTTCAGAAATAACTATGATTCCACATGATTCCACGTGTCTATCTGTGCCCTCAGCTCATCTGCCTTATTCCTTCCATTTAAGTATATACCATTAAGCATTGCCAAACTCCCTTGTTGTCTATTTTCTAGCCTTTGTTTCCTCTGCTTTCCAAACTCACTTACTAATTTTCTACCTTCCATTTCCAGCTTTGCTTCTCTCCCTTCTGAATCTACACTCAGGTTCCCATCCCCCTGCCAAGCTAATTTAAATCATCCCCTTTGTTTCCCTTTGTTTGTCTGCAAATAAACCAAATTATAAAAAGGGAGAGCTGTAAAAGAGTACTGAACATGGCCTCTATCAGTAAGTAAAAATACTACAAACATTCTCCAACAGGTCCGAAAGCAGTAAAACTACTTTTTATTCAAAAAGTTAATAAAAAACCTCTCTTGACAGCTATCCCTTAAGATTAAAAGCAACTAAACAGCAGCTCAGGAATCAGTCATGCCAGATTTTTAAGGGGGCAGTTTTCCTCTGAACTACACTGGCACTATTAGAGGAAATGTGGATGCAAATTCCTCTGACATTGATTTGCATGAAATTGACATTGCTGCTCTCTCTTCAGGTGCAGACACCGGAAAAGCCACAAAGGAACTTCGGATGCAGTGCTGTTCAGAAGCAAAATGGGAGCAAAGGATTAGTGACCATTTTCTCTCTGCATTGCACCCATTTTTCAGGCATTGTTTGGAGGCAAGGCTCTCTAGTCAAAACCGAATACTCTGAGGTTAGGTATAGCACAGTCAGATGTACAATAAAGCTCCCTCTCCTTTGTACCGAAAATGTGACTTTGCTCTAATCTCAGAAAAGCACCCACTACTTTCCAGTGTGAATGTTTCCATTTCACACACTAGTCATCTGTCATGTTTTAGGATTTATGACTATATTTTCACAGAAAGGATTTGGAATAGAATTACATTTAGATGTTGGGTTATTAAAGTAAAGAGGCCGATTTTCATCCCCTGTGCTGGGCAGGAACAGGTCGGGAGGGCATTTAAAACATCAGAGCAGCCCCGTTCCTGCCCCGTTCCTGTCCCCGTCCGGGATGCTGCCATTTTGGTCATTCTCATTTTGACACTCTTCCCAGGAATAGTTTTTCATAATGTTATTATTTCAGAAAGCGTAATATAACAAAAAAACTGCCTCCAGACACTCAGGCTGATACATTCAATAGAATTAAAAACTCAGCACCTGAAAAACTGCAAAGGCTCCACCCCTTTGAGGCCAAGCAGAAAATCCCAGCTTAGGTTGGGACCAGCTGTATTTGGGTCCTGGCTTACCTCAGAGCCATTCCACTATTTTCCCACTGGAGTTACGACAGGAGTCCATCAAAATGGTCAAGGAAATTCGGTTGCACAATGTCTTAGATTGTTTGGAGGTGTCAGGGGCAACAATGGTGGCTGCTAACACTGCACTTAGATTTTATTCACTGCCTCACTCATTTAAAAAAAATCTAAGAACAGATTTATGTGTAGCTTTTATATAAGCTACTATTGAGTCAGCACTGAATTTTTGGGAATTAGGTTTCAAATCTGTTATTTTAATTTTTAAACCTATCTCTGCCAGTGTTTATGCTCCACACCCACCCTACTTCAATTCACCCTATCAACATATCCTCCCATTCCTTTCTCCCTCATGTGGCTTCCCTATGCTAGTCACCTCAACTGCTCCTTGTGGTGGCGAGTTCCACATTCTCACTACCCTATGGGTAAAGGAATTTCTCGTTAATTCCCTCCTGGCTTTATTAGTGACTATCTTATATTCATGGCCCCATAAATATTATGATTTAAATATGCTGTAAATCTCAGCACAGACGAGTTTAATTTCCATGAGACTGCACTGCAAGTTGCTGTAAATAGGAGATTGAAATGGCGTGGCGCCCTCTACAGAGCATCTGGGACCTGTGTGAACAGGGCAAGTAACTGTCTATCTCCTTAACCAATCAGATTGAAGAATTGAAGATTGAACAGCGCAGAGTCTGAACCAGGAAGTGTAAATTAGAATAGTAAATTCAATGTCAAATCAGGTACAGAAAGCAAAAGAGAGGGAAAGAAAGATTGAATTAAGAGAGAGAGATAAAAGAGGCATAAAGGAAAATTAACTTAAAAAAATTACATTTTAAAAATCTCCAACAACAATTGAAACCTGAAAGAATAAGACTCCATATTTATAATAGTTAATTTTCAGTGCCAGAGAAGTTAATTGACAGTAATTAACACTTAGCACATGGTTAAAGAAGTACTTAGACTTGATATGACTTGATTTAACTTTCTGTGGCGAGTTTAGTTCATATCTACCGTGCAAATACAGCAACTTCATGGCATTCAATGCATTTCAATGATGAACCTAGACAGCGAGATGCTGTTTTCGTGAAGCTAATGGTGGAGCGGCGCAACTCGGACAGCAACTTTTGGATTTTTGAGTTTAACCACACATCTGCCTGTCACCTGAAGTTACTGTGCTATTTGCGCATCAATAATGATGACACCATTAGCCTCACTGTTATTTTGTAGTAAATTCTGGCCCAATATCTTTAACAATGTTTCCTGAAAGTCAAAAATGTACATATTCATTCTAACCGGGTTTTCAGCTAAAAGGAAAATCTGACATCAATTAGTTCTGAACATTCAACTGTACTACATTTATGAAACCTCGCTGCTCTTATTACTAACAATACAGTACTCAGGCAGGAGGAAAAAATATTGGGAATTTCACAATCATCCTTGTTTTCAAATCCCTCCTTGGCCCTCCCTATCTCTGTAACCTCCTCCAGCCCCAAAAACCCGCTGAGATATCTGCACTCCTCCAATTCTGGCCTCTTGTGCATCCCTGATTTTAATTGTTCCACCGTTGCCAGCTGTGGCTTCAGCTGCCGAGGCCCTAAGCTCTTGAATTCGGTCCCTTAATCTCTCTGCCTCCCTATCTCTCTTTCCTCCTTTAAGATGCTTCTTAAAACCTACCTCTTTTTGGTCATCTGTCCTAATATCCTCTTATATGGCTCAGTGTCAAATTTTGTTTGATAAAGTTCCTGTGAAGTGCCTTGGGATGTTTTACTACGTAAAGGTGCTATATAAATACAAGTTGTTGTTGTTGGAGGAGCAGCGCGAGAAAGAACTGGGACAAAGTTTACAAAAAGTTTTCTAGGGTGCAAGGATTGAGTGCTGATAATGAATTCTTCTTTAACCACTAACATGCTGTAACAATATGCATGAGACATCGACGGTGATTTTGCCAGTGCTCAGTGCACCCGATTGGTGGCGGGTCAGCTGTGAAATTTAAAATGACTGACAGCGGATCGGGAAACCACTGTCAAAACACGCACACCTGTATTTCCCGATGTCGGGTATGCCAGCGCTGAGCAGACCCGACAGGCAGCGGCAGGGGACCCAATTCAAATCATTAGTGGCTTGTTTACAGCCACTTAACAATGCTTTTTACCCCAGCTTTTTAACTTTCACAGATCTCCCATGGGTTTCCCGCTGTGCCTAGACCTCATCAGTGAAGCTGAGGGGGGAGTTCAGTGGCCATTGAATCAGCTGATGAGTTGACAGCTTCAAATGTCAACGCAAAGCTCCCAGCTGATTCAGATATCTTCCTTTAAGCACTAGCATCTCTAAACTGCATTTCCACTATAGATTCAGGATGCTGCAAGTCCTTACACAAGTCTCCACCCAGTCTGACCTCATTACCTTGCCCACCATTGACAGATCACTTCTGTCATCTCTACTTCGCCTGCTATCTATTCCATCAGCATGGGTGCACTTTATACTCTCTCACCTTGGTCCTCAGAATCCCACCACGATCAGTCCCAACACCAGCATCACCAGGCACACCAGCAGCACCAACAACCACACCAACCTTCTCTGCAATCACTTGATGCTGCACAGGATAGAGGGCATCAGTACCTGTCTACATTGCTGCCCGGGATGCCAGGGATGGCCTCACCATGGCCAGATTTACTTCACTTGACGCTGTACACCCTGGCTGCCACATAATGCACCACGTTGGCACCACCCCACACCAACACCATAAAGCATCCCTATACTGTCCAAGCCATTCCTTTCACACTCATCACCATTGCAGGGGCTACCATTATGTCTCACCATTCGCTGCAACTCACTAAGCCACTTCCAAAGGTGCACACAAATCTGTGCAAGAAAACAAAGTGTTGAAAATCAAGATTTCAATGTTTGACAGCACATTAACAGAAACTTCACATGAACATTGGCTAAAACACCCAAGTGCCTACCCTTGTGTGTTGTTAGTTGGTATGATTGGACTAGGATGAGGGTAAATGTGAGGGGTGGCTAGTGAGATGGAGAAGTGATGATGTAGATAGAGAGGGATGATGGGTGGATGTGCAAGGTAAGTTGGTGTGAGTAAGGATGAGGAGGAGTAGGGTAGGGAAGGCTGAGTGATGGGGATGTGATGAGAGGCACAGCAGGATGAGGTTGCGTGTAGCTTTGCAGTAACGTTTCGTGATCTGCTGAGATCATTGAAAGGTTTGCGCCACTGCAGCCTGGTCCTCCTGACAACATCCCTGCTTGTGTCCTGCTGTGCAATGTGCAACCAGGCTGTGTTGGTGTCCTGGGGAGGTCTCTTCCACCCATTGGAAGGGGAGAGAACCACCCTACGTGCTGTGACTCCCTCCATAATCATATGGAGGGAGTCATGGGAGAGCCTGGGTGTAGCCATGCACCTCTGTGCATTGCTTGTCAGTGTTTGCAGCACCTCAATGCTGTAGAACACTGACAGCACAAATGTCAAAGTAAATTTGCGCATGGTCCCTTTAAGGAAACCGGCTGATGACGCGTCATAAATGACATCATTAGACCCGCTTCCTTCAATTTGCCGGGAAACTCGTTGGGCGGGCTTAACAAGCCCAATCAGGGGAAAGTCATGTCGGAGGCCGGGATGGAGCCAACAGCTGGGTGGAGACCCGCCACCAACGTCGCCCGCCAAGGTAGGGAAAATCACGGCCATCATCACTATACTCCAAACTGAGGAAATAATTTTGTAACAATTTGGCTTTACCCCTTTTATTAAAGTCTTGTTTATGAATACCGTGCTTCCTGAATTTGAATACATTTGGTTCCACTGTTTAATTTTTAAAAAATGTCTTAAAAAATGAAAATAAAAAATAATTTGTTTCTTTTCAAAGAAATAAAATTAATTTCAAATTGAAACTTTGACTTGGTACCAACAAACTGATTTTCCTGGTCTAATTAACTCAGTCAATTAAATGAAGTAAGTGTCACTTTCCCCAAATGAGAAAGCTCATCGAAACTGAATGAAACCTACAAAACAAATTCGCACAGAATTTTTTCAAAAATTTTCAAATAATAAAAGAAGAAGTACTTTCATTCTCTTACAGACATCAAATACTGGTACCAGTTACTTCACTCCTGGCTGCATCTTCAATGTACCCAGGCCCAGTCATCTTTCCACATATTTCCTCAGTTCCATCAAGTCTCCTCCAGCCTAGCCCTACTCAATGCCTTTCAGTTCTCTTTAACCACGCAGAAAAATTTGCATCTTCAATGGAAATGAGAATCAGGTAAAATGTATAACGGGTGGCTGAATCAATATCATCCGTTTTACACTATCACCCAAAATCAAAATGACCCCCAAGGTTTCATTGAACCCGTTGTTACTCTTGGTCCTCGGATTAAGGAATGATGTCATCAGCCACAGTTGAAGTGGCCAATCCTGGTCTCCAACCAGGATTGCTGACAAACTCCACGGATGCTGCCTGGCCTGCTGAGTTTTTCCAGCGTTTTCTGTTGTTATTGCTGACAAACTGCTGTGGCTGAACAATACAGTTATCTTCAAATGCCAGAGAATGAAAGAATCATGGCAGCTTTTAGGGTAGCATGGGGTCACATGCAGATTGATGTGGCGCATCACTCATAAACTGCATATTCAAAGGATGAACACCTTTTCTATTAATGCAAATTAGGGCGTGTTCACTCAAGGCCTTAATGCCACATGGGTGGCATCAATAACACCTTGTACTTGGGGGGGGAAATCCCGCCACTTCATAAGTGACTAGAATAATCCACTGCAGATTTTCGAGGTAGCCTGGAAACATCTGGCAGCATAAAAATTTAGAGCTGTTGTTACCTATGTCTGTGCTCTTGGTAGAAAGAGACTGTGCTTCTGGTGCCAACAGATGGCATAACTCACTGACTGTAGCCTTCCTACACACTGCCTTTGGGAGAAATCCATATATGATCTCCTGGGTCTGAAAGCCCTCTGCTTGGGTACCCATGTGTCAGGTGTGCATGATGATAGATTCTTTTAGCTTCCCTCCACCTCTCCTCTGTGCCCTCATCCTCCTCTTTCTCCATGCATAGAAACAATGGAATCCCAAAAGGGAAATGCATTATCTATTTATAATGCTGTTCTAAATTTAAATTCTTTGGAAATAGCAGCGATACCTTTAAATCCTGACAACTTACCATTGTGGTTTAATGGAAGTCACTTCCAATATGCAAGACTGCTGGATTCAGTGACCTTTATCTACATGTGGGCTACATGGGGTCACCACAGGAAAATAATGGTGCCCATTTTTTGGAGTGAGTTGTCAGCGGAAGGCTTTACTACCCCATGTCCTTTGCAACACTGCCTCTGTACTGCCTGAATTTGGGCAGCTTTTTCCAGGAAAACGCCATCCTAAGAGTTGAAGCCAATGGCTACTAAACACAATGGGGGAGAATTTCTGGGAGGTTCTCCCGATCTCCTGCCGTAATTTTGGCAGACGATCAGGAAAAAACCCCGGGCATTGGCATAAATGGATGTTTTCCACTGTTTCTGCAGCTTTTCCACCAACCTTCCGCTGACAAGAAATCTGAGCGATCAGGAGAACCACCGTGGAAATTTCAGGTGATTGTTTATAAAAGCTGTGGCGGACTAGGCACATGCAATTGTGATCTGCCGTTTGTGTGTTATGTATTTCAGTATGTAAAGAAAGAAAGACTTGCATTTATATAGCGCCTTTCATGACCTCAGAATGTCCTAAAGCGCTTTACAACCAATGAAGTACTCTCTGAAGTGTAGTCACTGTTGTAATGTAGGAAACGTGGCAGCCAAGTTGCGCACAGCAAGCTCCCACAAACAGCAATGTGATAAATGATGAGATAATCTCTTTTTTTTAGTGATGTTGATTGAGGGATAAATATTGGCCAGAACACTGGGGTAACTCCCCTGCTCTTCTTCGAAATAGTACCATGGGATCTTTTACGTCCACCTGAGAGAGCAGACGGGGCCTCGATTTAATGTCTCATCTGAAAGATATCACACACTGTTAATAGTACAATAGCCTGAATACAATTATTGATAGTAAATCCAATGGGCTAGAAATTCGATGCATTTGCACCTCTCGTTAGTGCTAACGGGGCACAAACGATTTTTCGCCTGGGCGCGGCGCCGCTAACGACTCCCGCTAAATTCAGCGGGAGTTTAGCGGCGGCGGTAACCGGTAGCGCCCCACTCCCCTGCAGAAGCGATGATGACATCATCATTATGCACAGCTCCCCATTTTCGCCCCACCTGCAAAATTGACCAACGCCCCCTGAATCTGCGCCGGCGATGACAGCGACCAATTCAGGGGGCAGGAACAGAGCGGCAGGAGGCTTGCGGGGCGATAAGTAAAGGGGAGGTGGTGGGCGGGGAAAAAATAAATCAGCCAACTTACTTGTCGTGGCCCGTTGCCTCTTTGAACGCGGGGTCCGTGCCGTGATCTGGCAGCCTGGCACTCCTCGTGTGTGCTGGGCTGCTGGCCTGGCACCCCGCTCCCCGGTGGTCCAGGTAGGGCCCCGCAGAGTTGTGGGCTTGGGCCCTCCCCTTTAATGAGGGGAAGAACCCTTCCATGTGGCAGCGCTACGTGGCCCAGTGCGAAGCGCTGCAGAACGCACCGCCCCGATATTTGGGGTTAGTGCTCTAAGCAGGAAATGGAGCGCTTGAATTAGTGCTCCACCTCCCTCTTGGAGCGCTAAAACTGAAATTAGCGATTGCTAGCGCTATTTTTCGCTGGATGCTAAATTTAGCGCCCAGGCGATGTTAGCGACCCAAAATGGTCGCTAACGAAGTTTTCCCCCTTTGTTTCTTATTTCTTCTTATTCTCATTCTTTCCTTTTCCAATTAAGTGGAGCGGCTTTCCAGTGTGATGTGCTTTTCATTTCACTAGAGAGAATTGTTCAGATAAATAGTTGGTGAAAAGAACTGCTGACTGTTGATTCATAAAAAACAAGAGAATTTGGCATTACATTAAGGCTATAGACTGATGTCTAACAGAGCCAATAATTAAAATTCCTCAGTGGACTCTCAAAGCTTTTCAATATGGTTCTTACTGACTAGAATAATTACAATTTAGGAATATTAATTATTCTGTATTTAAATAGTGAATGCTCCAAGGAAGAATATCAGTACAACTTTTGATCACATTTTCCATCTCCTGGATCAATGTAAATTGCATTTTGCTGTAGGTGAAAACTTGTGCAATTGGCTTATCCCCAAATTAAAACTGATTTGTGGCACCATCCCTTACCATTGGGATCATCCCAGGCAATTAACAGCAGGCATGATTCTGTACCTTAAAATCATGTGGGGAAAAAAAGCAATTTTCTTCCCTCTTCCATATCTCCTGAAGACAGTTTGTAATGCGAAGGATCTCCTGGCAATGGCTGCCTTCGAGCAACCTAGAATAGTGGCTAATTTTCATGTGTGAGCCTCAACAGTAATTGTCAACAGGTTATTTGACATTGAGGGATATCATAGCCAAGCCCGATCTGATTCCTATTTCCTTGAGGAACAGCACCTCATCTTCCGATTAGGCACTTTACAGCCTTCCGGACTCAATATTGAGTTCAACAATTTCAGATCATAACCTCAGCCCCCTACCATATATATATATATATTTTTTTATCCACACTTTTGGTTTGTGCCTTTTTCCTTTTTTTTCTCTCTCCCACACGGCAGCTGTCTTTCATTCTGCCAGCGCATTTCACACTTCTGAGCCCTCTTTTGTTTCTTAACCTGTCCTATTACCATCTCGTCTCGTCTTGAGCATCTCTTAATGTCTCTACTTCTCCCTTTTGTTCTTTTATTCCTTCCCCCAGCCTCCAACTTGCTTTTTCATCTGTTTCATTTCCTGCTTTTTTCTCAGTTTTGACGAAGGGTCTTCGACCTGAAACGTTAACTCTGTTTCTCTCTCCATGGATGTTGCCTGGCCTGCTGAGTTTTTCCAGCGCTTTCTGTTGTTATTTCATATTTCCTAATGTTCACATTTTAGCAAGCGTCATTGGACAGTGATCAGGAGTCAGAACACTGGCTGAATTTTCTGCTCTGTAGCCCAAAGACACAGAGGTTAGCGGTAGCCCCCTTGCAGAAGCCCTAGTTGATACAAGCTATCTCAGCATTGACTAGGGTTTAATCAGGATCTTCCTGATCTGTATGACTCAATACCACATGCTGTTTATTCATAAGCATGCTATTCAGCTCCACCATACTATAAGTGATTATGCCACAGGTTCAATCGGGGAATTTGCCCACTAAGCCATCAGGATAGCCACATTAGAAAAATAAGATAAAATTAATAACAATGAATGGTGAATGGTGTTGAATTATGGCCCCAAAATTGCGGTCGGCGGCATAGCTACGGAATACGTCACCAACCTACGAAAAGAATACGTACTTACCTTGTGCGAGGCCCAGAATTCCTCTTCAGCGCTGCAGAGTTGTGCGCAGCGTATAACATCACGAAGACCAGCAGCGCAGCGTACAGCCTATGCGTAAGGGAAGACACGCCCACAAAAGCTGTCAAAACTAAGCCACGCCCACAGAAACTTCTCTCAGTCTCTTCCATTGAAATTACATTCTTAAAACTTTTTAAAACTTTTAAAATATTTAATTAAACTGGTACTTGGACTAATTTCATATATCAGCATTTTGTTATATTTTTTCATCCAAACTCACAATTTATTTGTCCCTATGTATACAGCTTGCTGTTTTGATACTCAGTAAAGGTCTAACAATGTTTTATATCTCCTACAACTAATGTTGCTGAACTTCAGAAAGAGATTCCCAGCCATATATTCAATATTAATTTTCAGGATTAAAATATAATGGCCCAGATAATCCGATCCCTACGGGTGGGTACGTGCTGTGTACCCACCCGTAGGGACATCGGAAATGCCAGTTTCAGGCATGCACAGCGCATGCGCTGAAAACCGGCATTTCCGATCTGTCAAGAATGGGCTTGACAGATCCTCCGGCTGCCCTGGAGAAGGGCCTCTGCGGGCGGATAGTTCCGCTTTTTGGAGACCCTCCGCCCGCAAAGCATAAAGGAGGCGTGACCGTGCCAGTAAGACACTGACTGATGCGCACTGCAGGATGATCTGGGGGGAGGGGGCGGGGCTAACTGCTACAATACTACGAGTTGTGCAACAGAAGGCTTCCTTTAATCCGTGTGTGAAATCCAGAAACTAAGCTGTGAGAGGAGTTGTAGCAAAAGGGGGAAAACAATTTATGAAGGTAGGTGTGGGAAATATGAACACTAAATCCTGCACAAACGCCACAGTTATATAAGAAATATTGTATTGAAACATTCTAATGTGGAATCTCTCAGTTCAAAGGTATCAGACATTAATTTGCTTAAGTTGTCTTCACTTTATTTTGGCTGAAATTGCACAGTGTATTGAGCTGGTTTCTCAAAGTGGGGAGAGAAGCAAGAGGTGGGGGGGTTTAGAGTGGGAATTCCAGAGAAAGAGACAAGGCAGCTAAAGGTTCTGCCACAAATGGTGAGGCGAGGGGACTGGGAATGCCAGAGTCAAAAGACTAAAGGATGCAGGAAGGGGTATAAAACTGGAGGAGGTTGCAGAAAGTTGGGTTGAGGTTGTGAAGGGATTTGAAGATACCGACAAAGATTCTAAATTTAAAAAGTGTTGGGGGACACACAGCCATAGCTAGTTTGTGAAAATGGGGATAATGGGTGAACAGGACTGAGTGCAGAAAAGAATAAGAGTGGCTAAGTTTTGGACAAGTCAGAAATTATGGAGAGTCAGAGCCAGAAAGAGGGGATTGGGGAAAAATATTCTGTAGGTGACAAAAGCATGGATAAAGGGTTCCAGCAGTGCAGGAGTTGAGGTCGGAGCAGAAACAGGCAGAGATGGAAACCAGAAGTTGTGGTGATAGGTAGGATGTGGTGTTTGGAGCTCAGCTCTGGATCAAACAGAGGTCAAGGTTTCGGACCGAATGAGTGGCTGGGGAGGAGGATGGAGTCAGTGACAAGGACTAGAGTTTATGGTGGTGGCCAAAAACAATGATAAACCATATTGTTACTTCTGGACTATCTCAGACACAGCATGTATAGTAGCGTAGGTTTTGGTTTTGGTTCACAGGAGAGTTGAGGCTTGATTTTAACATCAGGCATCAAACACGTGGGCAGTGGGCGGAATGCTTGCCTCTTCCTGCTGGCAGGTTGCCCAAGCTACCCACGCCATAAATATATATGCTTAATTGTATAACTAATTTATGTTAGTCATCATAACCTTAAACTGAGATGCATGGCAGCATGGTGATAACGGGTAGGATTTTTAAAAAGTTTTTTGTAAAGCATTTTCAGATACTGTGATATAGTTTTGTAAAGAGCTGTGACCTGTTCGAGATTAAATAAAGCCACTAATGAGGTTTATAAACCAACTGTATATTGGTTTATGTTTGAAAAAATAGCAACTCATAATTTCTTACCAAATCTCATGATTTTTAAGAGATTTAAGAGACGATGGGTTTGGCATTACTGTAAGAGTGAGCTGCCTGCTCATCCTCTTGGTGCATGGCACAGGGACAAATAAATACTTTTAACCTGATAATTTGCATGTGTAATGACTTGGAGCAGAACAAGGCAAATTGGATTGACTTAACAAGGTGCTTAATGTTATAGTAGGAGCCATACCTAAAAATAAAGGATCATTTTAATGATAGTTATGAGTCCCAGATCATTTGAAGCTTGCACTCTGTTCTAAAAACTATACTGGATTTTGGCATAATGGAAAATAGCTAAAAGTAAACACTTAACTGTCTAGGTGTTATTTAAAGAAACAATATAGAGTAAAAGAAACTGTTCTGGACTCCAGCCAATAACAGCTATTTGGTTCATTCTATTAGGGAAAAATTGAGGAGCTCTGTGCCAACATGACCAACCTGCACATCATGTGACTCCACCCTCTGAATCTCTCTTTTTCCAATGCAAGAGACTGGCGCTCTTGATTAAACTCAATAGTGCCAGTATCAGATAGATCTTACACTGAAGAATGGGGTCACTGTCATTATGATAGAGAAGCTTAGCAAAAATGTTCTCCTTCACTCCTTCCAGTACCTTTCAATCTTGGAGCTGGCATGTCAGCATTCCCATTTCCACTCTAAACCTGCAGCATGTTCATCTCCTGGTACGCCTATCCTATAGAGCCATGATGTGCTCTGTGAATTCGGGAAATAATTTTGTATTGAATACTTGTCAAAGAAATTCTTGACGGTAAAATAGTTCCAGCAATTGGATTGTGATAAGATGTTATGGAATACAACAAATAGTTCCAGGAAATGACATCAAAATGCAGTGTGAAGTTGTGCCTAGGAAGGAGTGCAGTCAGTTGAGGGGCATGATTCAGTGGGTCTATACCATCAACAGCAGATCTTGCTTTAGCTGTTATAAAAATTCTTTTATAATAGCCAAAAATATGTACAGCATCAATCGTGAATGGTGGTGGACAATTAAACAACTAACAGGAGAAGGTGGCTCCATGAACATCCCCATCCTCAATGATGGCAGAGCAAAAGACAAGGCTGAAGTGTTTGCAACCATCTTCAGCAAGAAGTGTCGAGTGGATGAACAACATCACAAGAATGGTTGTGGTTGTTGGAGGCCAATCATCTCAGCCCCAGGACATCACTGCAGGAGTTCCTCAGGGCAGTATCCTAGGGCCAACCATCTTCAGCTGCTTCATCAATGACCTTCCCACCACCATAGGGTCAGAAGTGGGGATATTCACTGACGACTGCACAGTGTTCAGTTCCATTCACAACTCCTCAGATAATGAAGCAGTCAGTGCCCGCATGCAGCAAGACCTGGACGATGAGTGGCTTGGGTTGATGAGTGGCAAGTAACATTTGCGCCACACAAGTGCCAGGCAATGACTATCTCCAACAAGCGAGAGTCTAACCACTGCCCCTTGACATTCAACAGCATCACCATCGTTGAATCCCTATCATCAACAACCTGGGGGGGGGTGTCACCATTGACCAGAAACTTAACTGGACCAGCCACATAAATACTGTGGCTACAAGAGCAGGTCAGAGGCTGGGTGTTCTGTGGTGAGTGTCTAACCTCCTGACTCCCCAAAGCCTCTCCACCATCCACAAGGCACAAGTCAGGGGTGTGATGAAATACTCTCCACTTGCCTGGATGAGTGCAGCTCCAACAACACTCAAGAAGCTCGACACCATCCAGGACAAAGCAGCCTGCTTGATTGGCACCCTATCCACCACCTTAAACACTCACTCCCTCCAACACTGCAGCAACTCGCCAAGGCTTCTTTGACAGCACCTCCCAAACCCGTGACCTCTACCACCTAGACCTTCAATTACCTTCTCACATTACAACAGGGACTACACTCCAAAAGTACTTAATTGGCTGTAAAGCGCCTTGAGATGTCCGGTTGGTCGTGAAGGGTGCTATATAAATGCAAGTCTTTCTGTTGGAAACAACAACAACTTATATTTATATAGCGCCTTTAATGTAATAAAATGTCCCAAGGTGCTTCACAGGAGTATTAAAAGACAAAAAATTTGACACTGAGCCACATAAGGAGAAATTAGGGCAGGTGACCAAAAGCTTAGTCGAAGAGGAAAGGGAGTTAGCAAGGCGGAGAGTTTTAGGCAGGGAATTCCAGAGCTTAGGGCCAAGGCAACAGAAGGCACGGCCACCAAAGGTTGAGCGATTATAATCAGCGATGCTCAAGAGGGCAGAATTAGAGGAGCGCAGATATCTCGGGGGGTTGTGGGGCTGGAGGAGATTACAGAGATAGGGAGGGGCGAGGCCATGGAGGGATTTGAAAACAAGGATGAGAATTTTGAAATCGAGGCGCTGCTTAACTGGGAGCCAATGTAGGTCAGCGAGCACAGGGGTGATGGGCGAACGGGACTTGGTGCGAGTTAGGACACGGGCAGCCAAGTTTTGGATCACCTCAAGTTTACGTGGGGTAGAATGTGGGAGGCCAGCCAGGAGTGCGTTGGAATAGTCAAGTCTAGAGGTAACAAAGGCATGGATGAGGGTTTCAGCAGCGGATGAGCTGAGGCAAGGGCGGAGATGGGCAATGTTACGGAGGTGGAAATAGGCAGTCTTAGTTATGCAGCGGATTGTGGTTGGAAGCTCATTTCAGGGTCAAATATGACACCAAGGCTGTGAACAGTGTGGTTCAGCCTCAGACAGATGTTAGGGAGAGGGATGGAGTCAGTGGCTAGGGAAACAGAGTTTGTGGCGGGGACTGAAAACAATGGCTTCGGTTTTCCCAATATTTAATTGGAGAAAATTTCTGCTCATCCAGAACTGGATGTCGGACAAGCAGTCTGACAATTTAGAGACTGTGGAGGGGTCAAGAGAAGTGGTAGTGAGGTAGAGCTGGGTGTCGTCAGCGTACATGTGGAAACTGACGCTGTGTTTTCAGATGATGTCGCCAAGGGGCAACATGTAGATGAGAAATAGGAGGGGGCCAAGGATAGATCCTTTGGGAACACCAGAAGTAACGATGCGGGAGCGGGAAGAGAAGCTGTTGCAGGTGATTCTCTGGCTACGATTAGATAGATAAGAATGGAACCAGGCGAGTGCAGTCCCACCCAGCTGGATGACGGTGGAGAGGCGTTGGAGAAGGATGTAGTGGTCAATCGTGTCAAAAGCTGCAGACAGGTCAAGAAGGACGAGGAGGGACAGTTTACCTTTGTTACAGTCACAAAGGATGTCATTTGTGACTTTGATGAGAGCCGTTTTGGTACTGTGGCAAGGGCAGAGACCTGATTGGAGGGATTCAAACATGGAATTGCGGGAAAGATGGGCACGGATTTGGGAGGCGACAACATGTTCAAGGACTTTGGAGAGGAAAGGGAGGTTGGAGATGGGGCGGTAGTTTGCAAGGATGGAGGGATCAAGGGTTGTTTTTATGAGGAGAGGGTGATGATGACAAATTTGAGGGAGAGGGGGACAGTACCTGAGGAGAGAGAACCATTAACAATATCAGCTAACATGGGAGCCAGAAAAGGAAGTTGGGTGGTCAGCAGTTTGGTAGGAATAGGGTCGAGGGAGCAGGAAATAGGTCTCATGGACAAGATGAGCACGGAGAGGTCATGAGGGGAGATCGGAGAGAAACTGGAGAAAGTTGTGAGTTCAGGGCTAGAGCAGGGAGGAACCTTAGAGGAAGTTTGGCCCGGTGGGCTAGGGGAAGAAAGGGAAGTGGCAGAGGCAGCTGAATGAATGGTCTCAATCTTAGAGACAAAGAAGTCCATGAGTTCCTCACACTTGTTGTCGGAGGTGAGGGTGGAGGAGACAGGGGAGAAGGGTTTAAGAAGATCGTTAGCAGTAGAGAATAGGAGCCTGGGGTTTATCTTTGCATTCCAGAATGATACTGGAATAGTGAGCAATTTTGGCAGACAAGAGCAGGGCCCGATAATGTTTTATCAGATCTGGCGGTGAATGGCTAAACCAGTTGTCCGCCATATCCGTTCTAGTCTGCGTCCCTTGGACTTAAGGAAGCGAAGATGAGGGCCATACCAGGGGGAATGGCCAGGTTGAGAGAGGATAATTGTTTTAATAGGGACTAGGGCATCAAAGGAGGTGGTGAGGGTGTGGTTGAGCAGATCGGTAGCTGTAGAAATATCATGGTGAATGGAGGACCAAAGGCTGGACAGTGGGGATTTCATAAGTGCAGTTGTAAGAGAGTTGGGAGAGAGTTTTTTCCAGGGCGGACACAGAATGAAGTAGGGTTGGGGGGAGCGGGGGTCTGTGGAAGGGTGATGTGGGTGGAGAGCGATACGAGGAAGTGGTCAGAGATGGCCTTATCTGCGATTGACAAGGGCAGCAGGCACATGGGAACACCACCACCTCCAAGTCACACACCATCCTGACTTGGAAATATATCGCTGTTCCTCCATCGTTGCTGGGTCAAAATCCTGGAACTCCCTCCCTAACAGCACTGTGGGAGTACCTTCACCACACGGACTGCAGCGGTTCAAGAAGGCGGCTCACCACCACCTTCTCAAGGGCAATTAGGGATGGGCAATAAATGTTGCTGGCCTTGTCAGTAATGCCAACATCCCATGAATGAATAAAAACAACTTGCACAGTGCCAAGCAATCATCCAGTATCAAACTATACGGATACCTTTGTCCCATAACTCTCTTAAAAACTTCAAATGTATCAAAAAATACAGTAGATTAAAAATAGCATTGACAAAACAAGGTTTAGCAAATATCTACATAATGGCTCCCAGATTTCTTTGGTTGTGAACCAGGACGTTATCCTGGGATTGCACCCAACAGTCCTTCCCAGCATTCACCCTGCTGGACTTTGCAGAGCCAGCATGCACCTCAACTGCATGGGCCAAGCGAGTTTAACCCACCAATTCAGGCACATCTCCAATACCTGCTTGCTCATTAATTGGCTCCTTCCTGCCAAGAGGGAGTGTGGGGGTGAAGGTTGCCCAGCCTTCCCAACCCCAGCCATATTAACTTCAGCCCACTGAAAAATGTGACTGATTTGCAATTGTTAAAAGTAAATTGAAAGGTCTTTGGGGGGGTCACGTCTGCTTGCCTGGTCTGCACCCAATCGGTAGGGACCACATATGGCCATGAGGAGTCGGTACACCTCCACTGCTCAGCATCTTGTCTGAAAAGTATCGATGAGATTGAATTAAACGAGCTATTTAACTTGAGCGTAGGACTAGAGAACACAAGTACAAAATTCACAAGATTATTGCTTGGAAAAGCTCCCTCCCCCACAGTATAGTGGTCATGATGCGGAGATGCCGGTGTTGGACTGGGGTGGACAAAAATGAGTATAGTGGACGTGTGGGGCAGACTTCCATTTTCCTATTGTACTTAGTAACACTAAGGAACAATAGCAAAGAGAAATTGTTGTCAGCTTGCTTCGCTGGAAGCAGGTAGCTCACAGCAGCAGTGCAACAAATAATTGACAACTGTGAGACTAATTATACACATGAAAAACAGATGGCAGGGTTATTGCAAAATGCATTAGTATTTATCAGTTCTTTCAGTAGTAGTATTGAATGCAAACCTTCCCATAAACTAAGGTTGCTCCATTTGTTTTGTCAAAGGTGGTTGCATTTTTGTGATTAGGAAGTCCCATCGATGGAAACATTTCTAGTGGAAACGTCTCTAGTCCCTTGATGGAAACATCTCTGGTGAGCTTACCTTTACGTTCATTTAAATGTTCCTTTGAACAATATTGAAATTACTAAGGCTGTTCCTGATTATCGGCAATGTGTTATATATGAGCACATAGTCTAGTCATTACGGAAGAGTGCAAAGCAAAACTGGATCTGAAGTAATCTGAGTCAGCCACTTGAGGCTTGTGTGAAAAGACCAAAAATGGACCAATTCAGAGCACCACTGCAATGGGAACAGAAGCCCCCATGACATCGCCAGCATGAAGACTGGGCAATTTTAACACACGGGCCTCATTTTAATATGATTGACGGGCTGTCCGCTCACTCTCATGTCAGGAAACGGGCAGCCCACCCATTTTTGCGGTGCAATTTTTGGTGGGCTTCCTGAGGCCCTATTTAATGGACCTCTGAAAGTAAGGTTGTAATCCTTGATGCTAGATTTCTTTTTAACAGTGTGGAGAGAATTAACTTTGCAGTCACAAGGTTACCCCCAGATTTTCTGATGCCTCCTTGATGGTCCGCATGGAGGTCAAAGCAAGGAAGGAGCTACTCGTCCCCACCACCTGCAGGAGCATCCCCAGCACCACACTTTTGCAGGCCTGGACAGAGGTGGCTGACAGGGTCAGTCCCAACAGCATCACCCCCAGGACCTGGCCTCAATGTAGTCAGAGGCCTCGATTTTAACTCCCTCCCTCGATGGGCAGGAAAGAGTCGGGCGAGGGGTTAAAATCTTGAAAATCGCCTCCAGACGCCGTAATATTAATGGCTGTGATTCAAGCCATCGATGTGGCTCCCACTAAAGGTAGGCATGGGCCTACTTAACATGCAAGAGTCGCAGGTTGTTGACGTAATTGGCGCGCGACGTAATATTAACGTCAAGCCAGGGGGCATTCCCGCACTGTCAACCACGACAGGAGGAGTCAACTGGCCAGAAGAGGCCAAGGTTAGCTTGAGAAATGTTTTGTTTGAACTCCTTGTGGTCCAGGAGGAGCAGGAGTGCACCCCCTAGATCCCACAAGGAGTCCTTGGACAACTCCAGCCCTGTCCCCCGCCCCCCAATCGCACTGAAACCGCACCGCCCCCCCCCCCCCACCCCTGATTGATGATCTTCTCCAGATCTGACTGCCGGGGACCAATCCTACGGGTCCCTGGTCCAGCAGACAGAAGCTCCGGTTGCAGGAGGCTGCAGAGGTTTGCAACATCCTACTTTGAGAAGCACAGCCTCCTGATGTACTGCTCTTCAGATAGATACAGAAACTGACTCTCGGCCTGTACAATCAGTGTCTTGGGTATGACCTCCTACATGCACCCACCTCCCACCTGCTGTCATGTAGTAGGTCCAGCTGCAACTGCTGTTGCTGCTCCTCTTCCTCAAAATGTTCCTCCAGCCAAATGAAAGTGGCACTAATAGTACCCATGATAAGCACAAAGATTACCGAGGGTAAGGCACAAAATGTGAGAAAGAAGCGAACTGTAATTTGAAAACTCTCCTGGCACTCCAAACTGGCAGGTGAGTGTCCCTTTAACATAGAAACATAGAACATAGAAAAATAGGAACAGGAGTAGGACATTCGGCCCTTCGAGCCTGCTCCGCCATTCAATCTGATCATGGCTGATCCTCTATCTCAATACCATATTCCCGCTCTCTCACTGCTTCAGTGGTTCGGGCCGTGATTTCCCCGACCTCGGCAGGTTCGGTGCTGTTGGGGTTGACAGCGAGTCCCAACCTCTCTGCTGGCTGCAGCCCGCTGTCCAAAGTGATTTTACATTGATTGGGTTTGTTAAGCTTGCCCAGCACGTTTGCCAGCCAATTGAAGGAAGTGGGTCTGATGACATCATTTGATGACACGTCATCAGCCGGTTTCCTTAAAGGGACCATGCGTAAATTTATTTTGACAGTTGTGCTGTCAGTGTTCCATAGCATTGAGGTGCTGCAAACACTAACAAGCACTGCACAGAGGTGCACGGCTGCACCCAGGCTCTCCCATGGAGGGAGTCACATCACGCAGGGAGGTTCTCTTCCCTTCCAATGGGCGGAAGAGAACCTCCCCAGGAGATCAGCGCAGCCTGGTTGCACATTGCACAGGAGGGCACAAGCAGGGATGTTGTCAGGAGGACCAGGCTGCAGTGGCATGAACCTTTCAATGATCTCAGTAGATCACGAAACGTTATTGCAAAGCCACACTCAACCTCATCCTGCTGTGCCACTCATTACATCCCCATCACTCTGGCTTCCCTACCCTACTCCTGCACATCCTTACTCACACCACTTACCTTGCACCTCCACCCATTCCTCTCTTTCTACATTATCACTTCCTCATCTCACCAGCCACCCCTCACTCACCCTCATCCTAGTCCAATCATAACAACTAACAACACACAAGGGTAGGCACTTGTGTGTTTTAGCCAATGTTCATGTGAAGTTTCTGTTAATGTGCTGTCAAACAATGAAATCTTTATTTTCAACACTTTGCATTCTTGGACAGATTTGTGTGCATCTTTGGAAGTGGCTTAGTGAGTTGCAGTAAATGGTGAGACATAACAGCACCCCCCGTAATGGTGATGAGTGTGAAAGGAGTGGCTTGGGCATTGTAGGGATGCTTTATGGTGTTGGTGTAGGGTAGTGCCAACCTGGTGCATCATGTGACAGCCAGGGTGTACAGCGTCAAGTGAAGTAAATCTAGCCAAGGTGATGCCATCCCTGGCATCCCAGGCAGCAATGTGGTCAGGTGCTGATGCCCTCTGTCCTGTGCAGCACCAATTGATTGTGGAGAAGGTTGTTGTTGTTGTTGGTGTTGCTGGTGTTCCTGGTGATGCTGGTGTTGGGGCTGATCGTGGTGGGATTCTGAGGACCAAGGTGAGATAGTTTCAAGGGCACCGATGCTGATGTAATAGATGGCAGGTGAACTTGAAATGACAGAAGCGATCTGTCAGTGGTGAGAGAGGTTGTTCCAATGAGGTGACACTGGATACAGAGTTTACACCAAACATTTGCAACCTGCGTAAAGCTCAATCTGTCTTCCAAATGCAGTAAGCTTGAAAAGTGAACAGCTGTGAGATGGGAGCTTTATAGCACATTTGCAGCTGTCAAGTAAAGAGATCATTTCATGGTGATACAACTCCCGACCTCCTTACCTGGCGTGATCCCCGAGCAGCATGGAACCCGTGGGCTACTTCGTAAAATGCTAAATTAAGCTCAAAATTCTCTTTAACAGGCTGATAACAAGCTCTTAATCACCTAAATTGCCTCCCATGCCACTTGGTGTTGGGTCTGTTCAGCGTTGACAGACCCGACATCTGGGAAACTAGCATAAGAACATAAGAAGTAGGAGCAGGAGTAGGCCAATCGGCCCCTCGAGCCTGCTCCACCATTCAACAAGATCATGGCTGATCTTCTACCTCATCTCCACTTTCCTGCACTATCCCATATCCCTTGATTCCCTGAATAGCCAAAAATCTATTGATCTCTGTCTTGAATATACTCAACGCATGGCAGCGGGTTGACAGCGGGTTTCGTGCCCGCTGTCAAAAAATATTTTTCCCCCACCCGACCCGCCATGAAAGGCGTCCGCTGACCCCCCGAAAAACTCCCCCCTCTGTGACCAATCACACTAGGTTTTTTGGCAGGTTGGGTGCTGGGCCAGACTGCTGAGATTTTGAATTAAAATGGCATTGGTGTCCTAATTGCATGTTGAACCCTGATTTGCATGTATTCATGAGGCTCCTGCCTGCCTCTGGTGGGTGCCTCAGCCGACTAAAAAAACTGCACAGTTAGAATCAGCTCATTAACATTTAATGCGCAAAATTCCGATGCCTGTTGCACTTCCACGGGCAGCTCTCACATTTGAGGAGAATGAACGCTGGATCACTTGCCTCGCTGGAATGGCCTGAAGGTAAGTCTGGGAGATGGGTTGGAGAGGAGAAGGGGGAGGGTGAAATCACGACAACTGTGGAGTTGAGAGAGTGTTCCTGCTCCTTCTGGCTCCACAGTAAGTTTTTATTAAAAAAAACTAACCTTACCTTTAGTTGACGGCTGCTGCTTAAGAATTCTGAGCGGGGGCAGGCCCGACGCACGTTATTTACATATTTAAGGCACCTAACGCCATTTTTAGGCGGCCACCAGACATGTCTGAAAAATGGTCCAACTCGATTGCAGGTTGGATGTTTTTCAGGTGTTCCTGGAGCGTTGGACATCGCTTCCTGAAATTGGACCTCGTTTGCCTGTTTTACACATGCAAAATGTTCGCTACGAGGTGCAATTTCTACCCCATGGTTCACTGTGATGTGGGTTTGTTAAGAACAATTCTTCAAAATATTTGCTTTTACTTCAAAGATACAACATTTTTATAACCCAAAGCCCTCTTCGAGTTCTCTACTGCCCTTGGCGATAATACATGCCTATAGGGGGTCTGTGAGGAATCGTTCTATTAATTATTACTGGAGAGTGTTTCCAAGAACATGCTGAGAAAAACTGCAAGCATTCCAGATTCTGTCCTTTTTTAATTTTAACCAACTGACAAATTTATTTTCTATTCAAGTTTGAAAATTCTGCTCTATTGCTATGTAACTATGGGGGAAAAATTCAGTTGCTTTGTGCCTCCCGTTAGTGCCCTAAGAGGGCGCTAACGGGGCGCAAAGCAACTAGTGCCCGGGCGCGGCACCGCCAACGCCTCCTGCGAAATTCAGCGGGAGGTTAGAGGTGGTGGTAACTGTTAGCGCCCCGCGTTGCTGCGCTGCCGGCGATGACGTCATCGCCGTGCGCAGCGCCTCGCTCGCGCCCCAGCTGATCTTCGGTAGCGCCCCCTGAGTTACTGCCAGACGCTATGTCCGACGGGGTCAGGGGGGCCTACCTGTGGCCGGGGCAGCGCTAATTAAAAGTGAGGTGCCGGGCGGCCATTTTTGTTGCTGGTCTCCTGCCAGCACCTGCCCCTGTTGCCGTCCCCGGTCTCCAATTCAGCCCCCCCGCGGAGTGCCAGCTGCGCTCCGTGAGCCCGGCACTTCTCTTGAGTGCCGGGCTCTTTTGCCGGCACTCCGATCCCTGGTGGCCCAACTGGGCCCCGGGTCACGCTGCGCTAGGCCCCTCCCCTTTAAGAAGGGGAGGAAGGCCTGCAGTACCACGGCGCGACGTGCCGCAGCTCGTGGTGCTGTTGCACGTAGCGCCGCGATATTCACTTGCAGCGCCCCAAGAGGGAGGCAGGGCGCTTCCAGTAGTGCCCCGCTTCCCTCTTGGGGCACTACCGATGAATTTCGGCTGCGGGGTGCTAATTTTTTCGGGGCGCTACGACGAAGTTAGCGCCCCAAAGGGGTCCCGACTCAACTTTTCCCCCTATGTCTTTTTACTTCGATATGCTCTTTTATCTATAAATGATTGTGACCAAGTAGTTTCACATGTACGCAGTGGTCTAGTGGTGTGTTTTTTGTCACCTTCTGAGATGATGGGAAAATAGGAAGCTAGGAACAGGAGTTAGCCATTCAGCTTGTCAATCCTGTTCCACCATTCAATTAGTTCATGGGTAATCCGTACCTCAACTCCATTTACCTGTTTTTGCTCCATATACCTTGATACCCTTAACTAACAAAAATCTATTGATCTGAGTCATAAAAATTTCAACTGACCCAGCATCCACAACGTTTTGGGAAGAGAGTTCCAGATTTCCACTACCTGTTGTGTGAAATAGTGCTTCCTGATTCAACTCCTTAATGACCTGGTTCTTAATTTTAAGATTGTACCCTCTTGTTCTGGATTCCTCCACCAGAGGGAATTGTTTCTCTGTATCTATGCTATTGGATTCATTTTAAATATCTTGATTAGATAACCCCTCAACCTTCTAAACGAAAGGGAATACAAATCCAATTTATGCAACCTGACCTCACAATTTAACCCTTTAAGCCCTGGTCTCATAGGATTGTAGGAACAGGAGTAGGCCATTTAGCCCCTCAAGTCTGTTCCGTCCGCCATTCAATAAGATCATGGCTGATCTGCGACCTAGCTCCATATACCCGCCTTTGGCCCATATCCCTTAATACCTTTGGTTAACAAAAATCTATCAATCTGAGACTTAAAATTAACAATTGATCTAGCAGCAATTGCCGTTTGCGGAACAGAGTTCCAAACTTCTACCACCCTTTGTGTGTAGAAGTGTTTCCTAATTTCACTCCTGAAAGATCTGGCTCTAAATTTTAGACTATGCCCCCTAGTCCTAGAATCCCCAACCAGCAGAAATAGTTTCTCTCTATCTACTCTATCTGTTCCCTTTAATATCTTGAAAACTTCGATCAAATCACCCCTTAACCTTCTAAATTCTAGGGAATACAACTCTAATTTGTGTAATCTCTCCTTGTAATTTACCCCTTGAATTCCGGGTATCATTCTGGTAATCCTGCACTGCACTACCTCCAAGGCCAATATATCCTTCCTGCTCACCAGGTGTGGTCTAACCAGGGTTTTGTATAGCTGCAGCATAACTTCTACCCCCTTGTATTCTAGTCCTCTAGATATAAAGGACAGAATTCCATTAGCCTTTTTGATTATTTTCTGTACCTGTTCATGACATTTTAATGAAATATGTACCTAGACTCCCAAGTCTCTTTGTACCTCCACTGTTTTTAGCTTTTCACCATTTAGGAAGTACCCTGTTCTATCCTTTTTAGGTCCAAAGTGGATAACCTCACATTTGTCTGCATTGAAATCCATTTGCCACAGTTTTGCCCATTCACTTAATCTGTCAATATCCCTTTGTAATTTTATGCTTTCATCTACACTGCCTACAATGCTGCCTATCTTTGTGTCATCGGCAAGTTTGGATATGTGGCTTTCTATGCCATCATCTGGTCGTTAATAAATACTGTGAATAGTTAAGGTTCCAACACAGATCCCTGCGGGACACCACAAGTCACATCCTGCCAATTAGATTACCTGCCCATAATCCCTACTCTCTGTCTCCTGCCACTTAGCCAATTTCCTAACCAGGTCAATAATCTGCCTTCAATTCCATGGGCTTCTACCTTAGTTAACAGTCTCTTATGAGGGACTTTATCAAATACCTTCTGGAAGTCCATATAAATAACATCCATAGACATTCTTCTGTTCACTAATTTAATCACCTTCTCAAAAAATTCAATCAGGTTTGTCAGGCATGACCTACCTTTCACAAATCCATGCTGGTTCTCTCTGATCAGCTGAAAATGTTCAAGGTGTTCAGTCACCCTATCCTTAATTATAGACTCTAGCAATTTCTTGACAACAGATGTTAGGCTAACTGGTCTATAATTCCCTGGTTTCCCTCTCTCGCCATTCTTAAATAGTGGAGTGACATGCGCAATTTTCCAATCTAAAGGAATGGTCCCTGAATCGAGAGAACTTTGGAAGATTATAGTTAGGGCATCTGCAATATGCTCACCTACTTCCTTTAAAACCCTGGGATGGAAACCATCTGGTCCTGGGGATTTGTCACTCTTTAGTGCCATTATTTTCTTCATTATTGTTATTTTGCTTACGTTAATTTTATTGAGTCCCTGTCCCTGATTTAATATTAGTTTCCTTGGTATTTCCTTCATGCTATCCTCTTACTCTACTGTAAATGCTGATGCAAAGAAATGATTCAACATGTCTGTCATTTCCTTATCATTGACAATATCACCAATAACAGTTTTCAAGGGGCCAACATTACTTCTGACCACCCTCTTTTTCGAAATATAATTGTAAAAAATGTTCATGTTGATTTTGATATTCCTTGCAAGTTTCTTTTCATACTCCATTTTTGTAGCTCGTACTATCTCTTTTGTGACCCTTTGCTGTTCTTTGTATTTTTCCCATTTTGCCAGGATCTGTGCTATTTTTTGCATTTTTGTATGCTTTTTCTTTTAGTTTTATGTTGCCTCCTACCTCTTTAGTCGTCCATGGCTGTTTTTTTTGGCAAGTAGAGCTCTTGCCCCGTGGGGGTATAAACTGGTTTTGTATCACATTAAATTATTTTTTGAACACCTCCCACTGATCTTCTGTCATTTTACCCATTAACAGATTTGCCCAGTTTACTGTGGACTGTCTCTGTCTCATCCCACTGAAGTTGGCCTTACCTTAGTAGCTGTTTCGTGTTTCTCCCTTTCAAACACTACGTTGAACTCGATCATGTTATGATCGCTATTAGATAAATGTTCACGCGCCGTTAGGCTGTTAACTAAATCTGGCTCATTACTCATTACTAAATCTAATATGGCATGCCCCCTTGTTGGTTCTAGGACATATTGTCCTGGACACGCTCAAGAAATTCACTACCTTTCTGACAGGTGCTAGTCTGCTTATCCCAATCTATATGAAAGTTAAAATCCCCCATTAAAACCACTTTGCCTTTGCTAAATGCTTGTCTAATCTCTGCATTTATACAATCTAGCACTTCACAGCTGCTACCAGGGGGCCTATCCACAACTTCCACTACAATCTTAAATCCTTTCCTATCTCTTATTTCTACCTATAAAGTCTCCACTGCCTGCTTACCTCTCGTTATATCCTCTCTTATTATTGAAGTGATTTCATCCTTAATCACTAAGGCTACTCCTCCCCCTCTACCATTTTCCCTATCTTTCCTGTAGAGCTTCTGGTATATTTAGTTCCCAGTCCTGACTGTCTTGCAGCCATGTCTCAGTAATGGCTGCCATGTCATACACTTCAAGTTGAATTTGTGCCTGCAGTTCATTCAATTCATTCCTTATACACCATGCGTTTTTATAAAGAACGCTTATTTGGGCCACACACTCTAGCCTGTTCTTCAGCTCTAATGTTTACTCACATGTTTCTTATTTCTCTCTCCTGGTTTAATCACTTTACATCTTTTAGTTTTCCCTTTACCTGTAGTGCCTAAAGCACAATTGCTGGCTGTTACTCTACTCTCTTCCCTTTCATTTGTTTTTGAACTACTATTTGTACTACAATTTCCCCCTCCCCCTCCCCCCATTTACTAGTTTAAAGTCCTTGTGACCACCCTATTTATCTGTTCTGCTAGGACCCTGGTCCAGACCGGTTCAGATGAAGTCCGTCCCAACAGTACAGTTCCTTCCTGTCCCAATACTGGTGCCAGTGCCCCATGAAATGGAACCCCTCTTTCCCACACCACTCCTTCAGCCACGTGTTCACCTCCCTAATCTGCTTATCCCTACACCAATTTGCATGTGGCTTAGGTAATAATCCAGAGATTTTAACCCTTGAGGTCCTGTTCTTTAATTTAGCTCCTAGTTCCTGGTACTCCCCAAATGGGACCTCTTGCCTACTTTTCCCTATGTTGTTTGTCCCAACATGGACCACAACGACTAGATCCTCTCCCTCCCTCTCCAATATCCTTTCAAGCTGATTCGAGATATCCCTCACCCTGGCACCAGGTAGCCAACATACCATGTGGGACTCTCGATCTTGCTTACAAAGAATGCTATCTGTCCCCCTAATTATAGAATCCCCTACAACTAGCACACTACACTTCCTCTCCTCCTCTTCCTCCTCCTCTTCCTCCCCCCTTAGGACAGCCTCCTGCTCCAAGGTGCCATGGTCTGCATTCTGGCTGTCCTTCCGACAGTCTTTATCCTTATCCTCACAGGTAACAAGTACATTGTACCTGTTGGATAGGATCAGTTTCTGTGGATTCTCATTCCCTATCTTACCTGGGTTCCCCCTACTCTGTACACTATCGGTCACACCAACCCCGTTCTGAACCTACACCTCTCTACGAGGTGTGAGTGAGGTCTGGAGCAAACTGTCCAGATAATGCTCCCCCTCCCTTATGTGTCAGAGTGAATCTGCGCCATACCCACTCCAAGGCCAATATACTTTTCCTGAGGTGTGGTGCCCAAAATTGAACGCTGTATTCCTAATGCGGTCTGACTAAAACTAAAACTAAAACTGAAGCTTCACTTCCTCCCCTTTGTATTCTATCCCTCTTGAGATAAAGACCAACATTCCAGTAGCCTTTTTGATTACCTTTTGTACCTGTGCACTAACTTTTAGTGATTTGTGTACATAGACACCTAAATTACTTTGCTTTCCTACAGCTCCTGGTCTCTCACCATTAAAAAAATATCCAAGAATGTGATGGGCATCCCATGTATTTTCCAGTAAGCGATTTATCACAAATCGAGGTTAATTGTTAAATCTGGACCATGTTGGCTCATACACAGTGGAAACGAAAGACCATAGTTTCAGTTTTAAGGGACCCAGTTCACTTACAGAAAGTATGGTTGACACTTGTATGCCATATTAGTATGGTGACAAGAGTATGCATTCATTTTCAGCGATAGTGTTGTGGAGAGGTGTGTAGAATTAATTTATATTTCCTGGAATTGTTCAAAGGTTGTTCAGTCCAGGAGGAAATGGTGTCTGCATCTGCATCCTATAGCCTCTTGCACTCAATTAAATTTATTTTCTAATCTTTGAGGCTCTGGGTACATGCCTGGGAAATACAGATTTATTTTTGTATAGTTTGGTACATTCTCTGGGATTTTGGTGTAAATGTCATGGTGAATCATATATTTTGTGATAATCTAGTAGTAGCAAAAGAATATATTAGTTCCTTGTCTTTGTTCTGTTCACCAAGTCCCCCATTTTTTTAATTATAATTTTCTCCCATACAAATCTAATTTGCATTATTCCTGCCAGTTACAGACCTTCTTGTATTCTTTATAAAATCGCATTTTATTCCTCTTTTGTTTTTTAATGTCTCTGGCTTACTAATTCATCATTATCCCTTTTCGGACTACTCCCTTTTCAGACAACAATCTCCAATGAACCCAATAACAATCTTTATTTCTTCTCTGCTGACTGCTTCTTTCCTGCCTGTTGCTCCAAAATTGTCATTTATTTTAACTGTCATGGCACAACCAGCTCTGGGGGGATTAACTCTATGCACAGGGCCAATCGAATTCTCTCCTTCCCATTTCAGCCTACTCAGACTGCCAACTGTTTTTAATGGATTCCTCCCTTGTTCTCCTCTTGTCAGATTCAAACAGATGGGAGGCGGGCAAGTTGAGCATCATTTGGCGCCAGTTCAGAAGTTGGTCTCTCCTTAGTTTCTCTTTCATTAATTCACTCTTTCACTTCTGGTTCTCTTCATTTTCGTCTCTCCTGCTCTTTCTTGCTTCTGCTTTATTTTCAATTCTCTCTCTCTCTCCCACTTTCATTTCTATCTCTCCCTTCCTTCACGTTTGTTTGTCTCTTCACTAGCAGTTGATTAGTGGCTGACACTAAAGCAATGTCTCATCAGGGCCCTAGGTTTCAATGTTAGGATATTTTGCTGTCATTTCATAGGATGACATAGGATTTTTTAAAATTCGTTTATGGGATGTGGGCGTCGCTGGCAAGGCCAGCATTTATTGCCCATCCCTAATTGCCCTTGAGAAGGTGGTGGTGAGCCGCCTTCTTGAACCACTGCAGTCCGTGTGGTGATGGTACGCCCACAGTGCTGTTAGGTAGGGAGTTCCAGGATTTTGACCCAGCGACGATGAAGGATCGGCGATATACTTCCAAGTCAGGATGGTGTGTGACTTGGAGGGGAACTTGAGGTTACAGATTGTGGTGGAATACAATTCTGCTGCTGCTGATGGCCCACAGCGCCTCATGGATGCCCAGTTTTGAGCTGCTAGATCTGTTCTGAATCTATCCCATTTAGCACGGTGGTAGTGCCACACAACACGATGGAGGGTGTCCTCAGTGTGAAGACGGGACTTTGTCTCCACAATGACTGTGCGGTGGTCACTGCTACCAATGCTGTCATGGACAGATGCATCTGCGACAGGTAGATTGGTGAGGATGAGGTCAAGTAGGTTTTTCCCTTGTGTTGGTTCTCTCACCAACTGTCGCAGGCCCAGACTAGCAGCTATGTCCTTCAGGACTCGGCCAGTTAGTAGTGGTGTTACCGAGCCACTCTTGGTGATGGGCATTGAAGTCCCCCACCCAGAGTACATTCTGTGCCCTTGCTACCCTCAGTGCTTCTTCCAAGTGGTGTTCAACATGGAGGAGTACTGATTTATCAGCTGAGGGAGAGCGATAGGTGTTAATCAGCAGGAGGTTTCCTTGCCCATGCTTGACCTGAAGCCGTGAGACTTCATGGGGTCCGGAGTCAATGTTGAGGACTCCCAGGGCCACTCCTTCCCGACTGTATACCACTGTGCCACCACCTCTGGTGGGTCTGTGCTGCCGGTGGAAGAGGACATACCCAGGGATGGTGATGGAGGACTTTACGACATTGGCTGAAAGTTATGATTCTGTGAGTATGACTATGTCAGGCTGTTGCTTGACTAGTCTGTGGGACAACTCTCCCAATTTTGGCACAAATCCCCAGATGTTGGTGAGGAGGACTTTGCAGGGTCGACTGGGCTGGGTTTGCCGTTGCCGTGTCCGTAGCCGGAGCCGAGGTCGATGCCAGGTGATCCGTCCCATTTTATTCTTATTATTGTGTTTCGTAGCAGTTTGTTACAACTGAGTGGCTTGCTAGGCCATTTCAGAGGGCAGTTAAGAGTTAACCACATTGCTGTGGGTCTGGAGTCACATATAGGCCAGACCAGATAAGGACGGCAGATTTCCTTCCCTAAAGGACATTAGTGAACCAGATGGGTTTTTATGACAATCCGATAGTTTCATGGTTACAGCACAGAAACAGGACATTTGGCCTCCACTCAAGCCTCCTCCAGTCTTTCCTCATCTAACTCTATCAGCATAACCCTCTATTCCCTTCTCCCTCATATGCTTATCTAACCACCCCTTAAATGCATCTATGCTATTCACTTCAACCACTCCCTGTGGTAGCGAGTTCCACATTCTCACCACTCTCTGGGTAAAGAAGTTTCTTCTGAATTCCCTATTTGATTTCTTCGTGACTATCTTATATTGATGGGCTCCCTTTTTGCTCTTCCGAACACTTGGAAACACTCTTTCTTTATCTACTCTATCAAAACGTTTCATAATTTTAAAGACTTCTATTAGGTCACCCCTCAGCCTTCTCTTTTCAAGAGAAAGGAGACCCAGCCTGTTCAGCATTTCCTGATAGGTATACCCTCACATTTCTGGTATCATCCTTGTAAATCTTCTCTGCATCCTCTCCAGTGCCTCTATATCCTTAATATGGCAACCAGAATTGTACGCAGTACTCCAAGTGTGGTCTAACCAAGGTTCGATACAAGTTTAGCATAACTTCCCTACTTTTCAATTCTATCCCTCCAGAAATAAACCCTAGTGCTTTGTTTGCTTTTTTTATGGCCTTGTTAACCTGTTTCATTACTTTTAGTGATTTGTACTCTGAGATCCCTTTGCTCCTCTACCCCACCCAGACTCGCACCCTCCAAGTAATATGTGACCTCCCTATTCTTCCTGCCAAAGTGTAATACCTCACATTTATCTGTGTTGAAATTCATTTGCCAATTATATGCCCATTCTGCAAGTTTATTAATGTCTTCCTGTAATTTGTTGCAGTCCTCCTCAGTATTGACTATCCCCCCCCAATTTAGTGTCATCGTAAATTTAGAAACTGTGTTTTTGATTCCAAAGTCTAAATCATTAATATAAATTGTGAAAAAATGTGGTCTCAGCACTGATCCTTGTGGAACACCACTACCCACCTTCTGCCACTGTGAATAGCTACCCTTTACCCCTACTCTCTGCTTTCTGTCTTGAAGCCAGCTAGCTATCCATTCTGTTCCTTGTCCCTTGACCCCACATTCTCTGACCTTATTCATTAGTCTATTATGTATTTCGCTTCAAAAGGATGAATTCCTTCTATTTACACATTCGTGCCAATCTAGAAAACTAGCAAAAGTTGATCAACAGTTTCAAAAAAATGGTACAACCTTCAAAAAACATACAACTCAAAAGCAGCCCTGAACACAGCCTTCTGACTTGTGAAAACACATTGGGCCAGAAATTAGGCTCCCTGGCTTCCCGCGGGTGCAAGGATCGCGCGCGCACCTACCTACCGCACCTGCCATTGACCCCTGGGCCCACGGGGGATTCCGGTCCTGGGCCTCCTCCAACTGCCGGCGCGCAGTGCTTGCGTATCCCAGGGGCGTAGTTAGTGCGATGCGTCCCCTGGGATCACGTGGGCCATGGAGAGCCAATGGCAGCAGACCATCTTTCATTCATAGATTTGACAGGAAGGCCTGTCAAATCTATGAATACAGATCGGCCCCAAAACATCCCTAAAACTGCAAATAAATTTGAAAAAAACATCACATTTTTAAAATAACTATAAATTACATTAATTAACTATTTTAAACAAAAATTTAAATTTTTGAAAAAATTAATTAAACTTTTTAAAAGGGCTAAAACTAAACTTACCTTTCTTTAAAGTAATTAAAAAAGATAAATCTGTGAAAAAATGTTTAAATTTTAATAAAATCAACACTTACCTTGTTAAAAGAAGGCCTTGTGCCTCCTTTTTCAATGTGCATCTTCTCCATGTTTACCCTCAAGGAGGAACCTGTAAAAAAACCCGAAGTGCGAGGCGAACGCGCTGGCCCTCCGGCGTGCGCGTTCGACCTCTGAACCCCTTCCTTCAGGGGAACGGAAGTGCCGGTTTCCCGCGCATGCGCAGTGCATGCAAGAAACCAGCACTTTCGTTCCGTCCACGGGTGAGTACATAGTGCGTACTCACCTGTGGCGAGCCTAATTTCTGTCCCATTGTTATACTGAAAATGCCATGGGATACCAGCTTGTCATAACTTAAGCTGCTAGTATACCCATCATTCCATCATCATACAAGCAGAAAAAAAGTAGAAGTACGTGAAAGTATTGTCTGCAATGGTGGCAAATTTTAGACATTTCTGAAGGGAATTTGAACACTGAAATCACAAGATTTATTTTATAAGGTGGTTTGGTTTGAGCTTGATGCTTCATTTGATGTATTTTCCATTAGTTTGTAGTTCACTCTATGGTAACCAAAGCATTTCAGTGATGTTATGACTTTAAGAGATGACAAATATTTAGATGTAAAACATTTGAGTCCAGGCAGTAGAAGGGATACAAAATGAGACAACAGGATGAGTAAAAGTGCACAATTTATTCATATTGTCTGAATAAACATTAGTGAAATGATAATCAGGGTCACTGGTTTATGCTGGCTGAATATGTAAAATTCCATTTTTATTTTATTTAATTCTGTAATTTTTACCTGCATTTTTTTGATAATGTTCTGTGATTCTGTCTGTTTTTCCATGTAACTATAAAACCAGTGACCTTACTATAATGTACAAAGGGCTGTTATTCTCAATTATCAGGGCCATTGCTTTATGGTGACTGAATAAGTCACATTCTGTTTTTATTACTTGGGATTCAAGGATTTTTACCAGTGTTTGGGGATTGCATTCCACTTTGTTAGTTTTTCTGTGAAAATTCAAAACTAGGCGTGGCTACGCGGCACTGTTTTAGTCACACGCACTAATTTTAGTAGAAAACGCCTTACATATGCTCACAGATAAATGTACTTCACATGTGCATATTTACTTGACAAACATCTACCACGAAGGAAGTAAAGCACTGAACAATTAAAAAAAAATTCAGGCAGACTGCTTTTCATCTTACTGTTTTACCAACAAATGCACAAAAAGTTTAAAGCACACATACAATAGCGTGTGAATATGAGTATTGAGAGCACATGCTCAACATTGGTGAATAGAACTCATTTTATTTAATAATCTGAAATGCAATTAGCCAAATCTGGATTCCCAATTCACCACGTGTGACTCGTGGCTAATGCATTGGACAACACTGGTCCAATCTTTGCCATATCCTGCCCTCAGCACTGGTTCCGATTTAGAGATTGCACATTAGCAAATCTAAACAAATAAAATTGTTTCTGCAAAATATATATTTCACAAGGAGAATTATTTTTCTGTTAGCTCTTTAGTGGATGGACCAATTTGGAGATTATGGGCAAAAATTGAGTAGTGCCCGCTAACTTCGCCAGGGCGCTACTTTTAGCACCCTGGAAAAATTAGCGCCCCGCGCCGGAAATTGAGTGGTTGCGCCCCAAACATAGAAGCATAGAAACATAGAAGTTAGGAGCAGGAGTAGGCCATTCGGCCCCTCAAGCCTGCTCCGCCATTCGATGAGATCATGGCTGATCATCCAAACTCAGTACCCTGTATCTGCCTTCTCCCCATATCCCTTGATACCTTTAGCTTTAAGAAATATATCTAACTCATTCTTGAATATATTTAATGAATTGGCCTCAACTACCTTCTGTGGTAGAGAATTCCACAGGTTCACCACTCTCTGGGTGAAGAAATTCTTCCTCATTTCTGTCCTAAATGGCTTACCCCTTATCCTTAGATTATGACCCCTGGTTCTGGACTCTCCGACCATCAGGAACATAGAAACATAGAAACATAGAAAATAGGTACAGGAGTAGACCATTCGGTCCTTCGAGCCTGCACCGCCATTCAATGCGTTCATGGCTGAACATGCTACCTCAGTACCCCATTCCTGCTTTCTCGCCATACCCCTTGATCCCCCTAGTTGTGAGTGTTATATCTAACTCCCTTTTGAATATATTTAGCGAACTGGCCTCAACAACCTTCTGTGGAAGAGAATTCCATAGATTCACCACTCTCTGGGTGAAGAAGTTCCTCCTCAGCTCAGTCTTAAATGGCTTCCCCTTAATCCTTAGACTGTGACCCCTGGTTCTAGTTTTCCCTAACATTGGGAACATTCTGCCCGCATCTAATTTGTCTAAACCAGTCAGGATTTTAAATGTCTCTATAAGATCCCCCCTCATTCTTCTGAACTCCAGAGGATACAAGTTCAGTTGACCCAATCTTTCTTGATATGTCAGTCCGGCCATCCCAGGAATCAATCTAGTGAACCTTCGCTGCACTCCCTCAATAGCAAGAATGTCCTTCCTTAAGTTAGGAGACCAAAACTGCGCACAATACTCCAGGTGTGGCCTCACCAAGGCCCTGTACAACTGCAGCATCACCTCCCTACTCCTGTACTCAAATCCCCTTACTATGAAGGCCATCATTCCGTTTGCTTTCTTGACTGCCTGCTGCACTTGCATTCCCACCTTCAGTGACTGATGTACCATGACGCCCAGGTCTCGTTGCACCTCCCCTTTCCCTAATCTGCCACCATTCAGGTAATAGTCCGCCTCTCTATTTTTACCACCAAAGTGGATAACCTCACATTTATCCACATTGTACTTCATCTGCCATACATTTGCCCATTCACCCAACCTGTCCAAGTCACTCTGTAGCCTCCTAGCATCCTCCTCATTGTTCACACTGCCTCCCAATTTAGTGTCATCCGCAAATTTGGAGATATTACATTTAATCCCTTCGTCCAAATCATTAATATATAATGTAAACAGCTGGGGTCCCAGCACCGAACCCTGCGGTACCCCGCTGGTCACTGCCTGCCATTCTGAAAAGTACCCATTTACTCCTACTCTTTGTTTCCTGTGTGCCAACCAGTTCTCAATCCACGTCAACACATTACCCCCAATCCCATGTGCTTTAACTTTGCTCACCAATCTCTTGTGTGGGACCTTGTCGAAGGCCTTCTGAAAGTCCAAATACACCACATCTACTGGTTCCCCCCTGTCCACCCTATTGGAAACATCCTCAAAAAATTCCAGAAGATTTGTCAAGCATGATTTCCCTTTCACAAATCCATGCTGACTTGGACCTATCATGTCGCCACTTTCCAAATGGTCTGTTATGACATCTTTAATAATTGCTTCCATCATTTTACCCACGACCGATGTCAGGCTGACCGGTCTATAATTCCCTGCTTTCTCCCTCCCTCCTTTTTTAAAAAGAGGGGTTACATTGGCCACCCTCCACTCCATCGGAACTGATCCAGAGTCTAAGGAATGTTGGAAAATGATCGTCAATGCATCCACTATTTCCAAGGCCACCTCCTTAAGTACTCTGGGATGCAGACCATCAGGCCCCGGGGATTTTTCAGCCTTCAGTCCCATCAATTTCCCCAATACCTTTTCCCGACTAATAAGGATTTCCCTCAGCTCCTCCCTCTTACCGGATCCTCTGACCCCTTTTATTTCCGGCAGGTTGTGTGTGTCCTCCACAGTAAACACCGAACCAAAGTACTTGTTCAATTGATCTGCCATTTCCTTGTTCCCCATTACGACTTGCCCTGTTTCCGACTGCAGGGGACCTACGTTTGTTTTTACTAACCTCTTTCTTTTTACATATTTATAGAAGCTTTTGCAGTCCATTTTAATGTTCTCTGCAAGCTTCCTTTCATATTTTATTTTCCCTGCCCTAATCAAACCCTTCGTCCTCCTTTGCTGAGTTTTGAAGTTCTCCCAGTCCCCGGGTTTGCTGCTACTTCTGGCCAATTTGTATGCAACTTCCTTGGTTTTAATACTATCCCTGATTTCCCTTGTTAGCCATGGTTGAGCCACCATCCCTTTTTTATTTTTACGCCAGACCGGGATGTACAATTGTTGTAGTTCATCCATGCGATCTCTAAATGTCTGCCATTGCCCTTCCACTGATAGCCCCTTAAATATCGCTTGCCAATTTAACCTCGCCAATTCACGCCTCATACCATCAAAGTTGCCCTTATTTAAGTAATGGACCATGGTCTCTGACTTAACTGTTTCCTTCTCCATCCTAATGTAGAACTCCACCATACTATGGTCACTCTTCCCCAGGGGGCCTCGTACCACAAGATTGCTGATTAGTCCTTCCTCATTACACAACACCCAGTCCAGGATGGCCTCCCCTCGAGTTGGTTCCTCAACATATTGGTTTAGGAAACCATCCCTTAAACACTCCAGGAAATCCTCCTCCACCGTATTGCTTCCAGTTTGAGTAGCCCAATCTATATGCATATTAAAGTCACCCATGATAACTGCCGTGCCTTTTTTGCACGCACCTCTGATTTCCTGTTTCATACCCTCCCCCACCTCACCACTGCTGTTTGGAGGTCTGTACACAACTCCCACTAACGTTTTCTGCCCTTTGGTGTTCTGCAGCTCAACCCATATTGATTCCACATCCTCCAAGCTGATGTCCTTCCTAGCTATTGCATTAATCTCCTCTTTAACCAGCAATGCTACCCCACCCCCTTTTCCTTTTATTCTATCCTTTCTGAATGTTGAATACCCCTGGATGTTCAGTTCCCAGCCTTGATTGTTCTGGAGCCACGTCTCTGTAATCCCAATCACATTGTATCCGTTAACATCTATTTGCACAGTCAATTCATCCACCTTATTACGGATACTCCTTGCATTAAGACACAGAGCCTTTAGGCTTGTTTTATTAACATCCTTTGTCCTTTTAGACTTATGATTTAGTATGGCCCTTTGTGTTTCTTGCCTTTGTTTACTCGGCCTTCCCCTATTGTTTCTCACCCTTCTAACATTTGTTTCTGACTGCATATTACTTCCCCCTGTTTCACTACATAGGTTCCCCTTCCCCTGCCATATTAGTTTAAATCCTCCCGAACTGCTTTAGCAAATATTACCCCGAGGACATCGGTTCCAGTCCTGCCCAAGTGCAGACCGTCCCTTTTGTACAGGTCCCACTTCCCCCAGAACTGGTTCCAATGCCTCAGGAATTTGAATCCCTCCCTCCTGCACCACTGCTCAAGCCACGTATTCAATCTCACTATCCTGTTCTCTCTATTCTGATTAGCTCGTGGCCCTGGTAGCAATCCAGAGATTACTACCTTAGAGGTCCTACTTTTTAATTTAGCTCCTAGCTCCCTAAATTCTGCTTGTAGGACCTCTTCCCGCTTTTTACCTATATCGTTGGTACCTACATGCACCACGACAGCTGGCTGTTCACCCTCCCTCTTCAGAATGTTCTGCAGCCACTCCGAGACATCCTTGACCCTTGCACCAGGGAGGCAACATACCATCCTGGAATCTCGGTTACGGCCACAGAAACTCCTGTCTATTCCCCTTACAATTGAGTCCCCTATCACTATAGCCCTACCACTCTTTTTCCCGCCCTGCTGTGCAGCAGAGCCAGCCATGGTGCCTTGAACCTGGCTGCTGGTGCCTTCCCCTGGTAGGCCATCTCCCCCAACAGTATCCAAAGCGGCATACCTGTTTTGGAGGGAGATGACCACAGGAGACTCCTGCACTACCTTCCTGATATTGCCCTGCTTCTTGGTCACCCATACACTGTCTGTCCTAGCCTTTACCTGCGGTGTGGACAACTCACTAAATGAGCGATTCACCGAGTTCTCGGCATCGTGCATGCTCCAGAGTGAGTCCACCCGCAGCTCCAGCACCGCCATGCGGGCTGTCAGGAGCTGCAGCTGGACACACTTCCCGCACACGTAGTTGTCAGGGACACTGGAAGTGTCCCTGGTTTCCCACATGGCACATTCTTCCTGCATCTAGTTTGTCCAAACCTGTCAGAATTTTATATGTTTCGATGAGATCCCCTCTCATTCTTCTATACTCCAGCGAGTATAAGCCCAATCGACCCAATCTCTCCTCATATGTCATTCCTGCCATCCCAGGTATCAGCCTTGTGAATCTTCGCTGAACTCCTTCCATGGCAAGAACCTCCTTCCTCAGATAAGGCGACCAAAACTGCACACAGTACTCAAGGTGTGGTCTCACCAAGGCCCTGTACAACTGCAGCAGGACATCCCTGTTCCTATACGCAAACCCTTTCGCTCTGAAGGCCAACATACCATTTGCCTTCTTCACCGCCTGCTGCACCTGCATGCTTACCTTCAGCGACTGGTGCACAAGGACACCCAGGTCTCGTTGCACTTCCTCTTCTCCCAATCTATTGCCATTCAGATAATAGTCTGCCTTTCTGTTTTTGACACCAAAGTGGATAACCTCGCATTTATTCACGTTATATTGCATCTGCCATGCTTCTGCCCACTTACCCAACCTGTCCAAATCATCCTGGAGTTTCTCGGTATCCTCCTCGCAGCACACACTCCCACCCAGCTTTGTGTCATCTGCAAACTTGGAGATATTACATTTAGTTCCCTTATCTAGATCATTAATATATATTGTGAATAGCTGGGGTCCAAGGACCGATCCCTGCAGTACCCCACTAGTCACTGCTTGCCACTCAGAAAAAAGACCCATTAATTCCTACTCTCTGCTTTCTGTCCGCCAACCAGTTCTCTATCCAAGTCAATGCCTTGCCCCCAATCCCATGTGCCTTAACTTTACACGCTAATCTCTTATGCGGGACCTTATCGAAAGCCTTTTGAGTCCAAATACACCACATCTACTGGTTCTCCCTTATCTATTTTCTCAGTTACATCCTCAAAAGATTCCAGTAGATTAGTCCAGCATGATTTACCTTTTGTAAATCCATGTTGACTTTGTCCGATCCTGTCACTGTTTTTCAAGTGCTCAGCTATTACATCCTTTATAATGGACTCTAGCATTTTCCCCACTACCGACGTCAGGCTTACCGGTCTGTAATTCCCCGCTTTCTCTCTACCACCCTTTTTGAATAGTGGGGTAACATTAGCTACCCTCCAATCCATGGGTACAGTTCCAGATTCCATCAAATCCGCATCCCGCTTGGGGCGCTGCGAGTCAATATCGTGGCGCGACGTGCCGCAGTATTGCAGGCCTTCCTCCCCTTCTTAAAGGGGAGGGGCCTTGCGCAGCGCGATCCCGGTGCCCAGCTGGGTCCCCCGGGGATAGGGAATGCTGGCAAAAGAGCCCGGCACTCAAGGGAAGTGCCGGGCTCTTGGAGCGCAACTGGCACTCCACGGGGGCGGGGGGGGGGGAGCAGGCCAGGAGGCCAGGGATGGGAGCGCAGGCAGATGCTGGCAGGTGGCCAGCAACAAAAATGGCCGCCCCGCACCTCGCCTTTAAATAGCGCCTCCCCAGCTGCAGGTAGGCCCCCCTGACCCCGTCGAACATAGCGTCCGGCGGTAGTCAGGGGGCGCCTCCGAAGATCGCGGCCGGGGCGCGAGCGAGGCACTGCGCACAGCGATAACATCATCGCCGGCGGCGCAGCGCTGGGGGCGCTACCGGTTAGCACCGCCGCTATCCTCCCGCTGAATTTTGCGGGAGGCGTGGGTGGCGCCGCGCCCGGGCGCTAGTTGCTTTGCGCAAAGCAACCCAATTTTTACCCCCACAACTTTTAGCCTAGGTATCACACTATGCAATATTATCATACAAACTCTTAATGCATTTGTATCAACTTTCTTTGCTTTTATTAATGGAGGTAGTAGCCCATTTAAAACAAATGGATAATGTCTCAGTTAAAATAGTTCTCAGAGGAATTTGATACAAATGTGTTAAATGTTTGTACAATAATATCACACATTGGGGTAGATTTTGACTTTGTGTAATAGTGTAAAACAGTGATAGCGAATTGGCAGCCCATTTTACATCTTTTCTGATTTTTATTTCCATTGTGGAAAGAAAAATTGGGAGAGATGTAAATGGGCTGCCGATTTGCTTTCATCCGTTTCACACTATCGCACAGTCAAAACCTACTCCAGTGTAATTTTCAAGATTTTAAGTTTGAATGAATTTTCCACAGTAACTACAGTACAGCTTTAAGAAAAAGTCATTGCATAAATCACGACAGAGTTAGCATGTCCTGCATCTTCACTCTTAATGCAATAAATAAATAAATAAAATTCCAACATTATTTAAAAAAATGTTCTTATGTGCAATAAATAATATGGCAAGGCATACTGTAAGTGATAAAACAGCAAGGGTTGCAACGTGTAATTATATGTAGATACTTCAAGGAATTACATTTTTTTTCACAACATATTACTCAACCCCTATTGCCATTAAATCTCATTATGTGCCAAAGCTCCTGCTGATGAAAGGCAGGATGCTTTCCTGGGCATTCATTTGGGTATCAACCCTGCTGTCCTTTCAAAGCATCAAAACCGGAACAATCATTTCTTGATTCACGTAATTATCATTAATCCTGGGGGTTAAAACGGGGTCTTCTGATTTGGAGCTCTTCATTAACTCCCTCTCTACCAGGACCCCTCCAGTTCGACTGAGCTTGAGAACCACATGATGTGGCAGCTCAAGTACATTAAAAACTGAGATGTTTCTCTGGAAAGGGCATAGAAGCTTGGAAACATGAATGATTGCAGCTTGAACTTGGCTCTGTGCTGATTTAGAAGTGAATATGCGGACAAGGAGGGCAGTAAGTTAAAATATTGGCTTCCGTGTAAAACATGTTAGACAAAGGGAGAACTTCCGCTTGATCTTTCTAATCTCAAATCCTGCTGCAGGTTTGTTAATTTTATGCTGATGTCCTTTATCATTGAGCTCACAGTCCAAGTTAAATAAATTGTCTGCAACTACATCATCCATCTTCCTCGGCATGTTAAAAACTAGGACCATTTCCTCTTTCAGTCTTCGCTTCACTGAAATTCTTTTCATAAGAGCCCTAAACCTGGAATCTCTCTTGTCACTCTTCTCTGAACTCTCCAAACACATTCATGTACTTTTGAAGGTAGGCTGTCCAATCTGCACGCATATGGATAAATCCACTAATCTCATGTTCCCAGTGGGAAGTTGTACTCAAAGAGAGCATGGGCCACAGAATTGGCGCTACAGTGTTGTACTCCTATCTCTGATCCATGCTCCCTTCACTTGCAGCGAGCTCCCTGCTGGAAACGTGGGAATAGTGAATTTACCTGAACATTCCAAATGTTGTACATTATAGGCTATGTCCTTTCACCTGGTTTCTCAATTTTAAAAGAAATGTGATTAAGGAGTTTAAAATTGACGTTTGGATTTAGGCTCTGGCTGAGCATGACAGGAATTTACACAAGAGGGTAAATTTTGTTCGGCCCATGCTAGCAACACAACCTCACACACAGCGAATACATGTTGGAAAATGGTGAGCAATATACACTGGCTATGTATGAGACGCTGACCGTAGCATGAGCCTTGCAACATTCACCTCAAGATATTCTAAACCATGCTAGCATTATCTTTTTCTGTTTATGAAAACACTAATTAGCACCCATCAGATAGAATCTTAGTGCTTGACGTACTACATACAAATGAGACTCTGACTATTGATTTTGTCTAAAGTACTGAAATAAATTTGCTTAGAATTGCTTCAGTGCACAAACTGTACTGTTCATGAAAACCAACTGTTTTTCCATTCAGTCAAGTGGAAAATGAATCAGAGGGGGCGATTTTAAACTGTGGTGTAAATCAGGTGGGTGGTGAATGGGAGTCCGCTAGGCTCACCCAACGGCACCAGTGGGTGGCCTGAAACATATTAATGGATGGGCCTCATCTGCAGATTTCGGTGAGGTGCCAGCGCTCAAAAAGCTGACAAGCAGCTCACTGATTAGAGAAGGGGGGAGTGGGAAATCCAGCAGTACCTCTGCTAAGCAGGAACCCGGTTCATAAAGCGGGGGAAGTCATCCCGGCGGGGAGTGGAGGGTGGGAGGGAGGAAGCACGGAGGGACTGGCAGTGGAGCAGAACTATTTTGTGGGGTCAGCAGGATTCCTGCTGACTGTGGTCCCACAAAAATCAACATCACAGGCTTCTTTTTTTTTTAAGTGTTTGGGTCCCTTTAAGGATCGTTAATTCAGCTGTTCAACATTCAGTTCAAAAACCTAGTTGCGTGGGCCTTGGGGGACCAGTGGGTGGTAGGCTTAAAAAAAAATGAGTCTGCGTACCATCCCATTTTCCAGCATGAATGGGGTGGTAGGCAGAAGACAAATACCTTCATTGTCTGAGCAAATATTTCCTTTTAAAAGGTGTACCCACGTGTACGGTGCCCATTACCTGGTACATGGTATGCCGTAATCTAATAAACAGTAAAAGGAGGTGTGCTGCATTTTTTACATTTTATTCAGCGCTGCTCAGATGTCACTATGCTGATACTATAATTATATTAAGGTCCAGTACGGGGCTCTGGATGTCTTAATACAATCCAATCTGTGAAAGGCCACTGGTTGAGCTAGATCCACATAAAAAGCATGCTTTAGGCAGTGAAGTATCATAGTAATTTTACTGTTTTTTAATTCAGATTTTACTAGCATTTTGATTTTCACACATAGATTGAATTTTTAGCAGCATAACAGTAATTTCAATTTCTAAACATATTTTACATTTTTTAATCAGCCCTCCTCTAGTAGTGAAAACCTAATTACCTTTGCCCGGGTTCCCCGACTCCTTGTTCTTTTCTGCTTATTTGTGGTTCTTTTCTTCCCATGTGCTTCTGTGTTCAAATTGATGATTGAACTATTAGCTAAATAGAAGAAATTGAAATAGGGCAATGAGTAGACGGGGACAGCTGCAGTGCAATGCACCAAGAGCAAAAGTAGCCAGCAGCACTAAACAAACTAATCTCAATGTACAATCAAATATGTACCATCTGCATTTTGTATCAAAATATACATTTAGTTACGCTCAGCCGCCACTTCAATATGTTCTCAGGTTATTGGAAATGAAACGGCGTAAGGCCTGCTTTTACCAGCATAAGAGTTTTAAAAAATAGAAAAATAAAATGTTATCACTCATTTATACATTAAAAGCCCTGTCCAATAAGGTAATTTTATTTTTAGCCCTGTTAAAACATATCATTTTTTTTCCAAAACATTAAATTTTTGTTTAAAATATTTAATTAAATGGCATTTTAATTAATTTTAAATATGTAATTTTTATTTTTTAATTTTTTAAAATGTGTTTGTGTATTTTTTAAGTAATCCCCATTCCTACTTATGGGGTTTCCGTACGTACGGAACTCCCATAAATAGGAATGGGGATTCCCTTCTTTTATTGGTTGGGCCGGCCCACGTGATCCCAGGGGCGCTTGCGAACCGCCTGCGCCCCTGGGATACGGAGGCCTTTGCCCGCGCGTATCCGGAGAGGCCCAGGATCGCAAGATCTCCCGGGCCACCAGGTAAATGTGTAGATATTTTACAGGTCAGAGGCATCCGCCCGCAGGAAGCCTCCGATCGCAAATGTTCACAGATTCACCAGAATCCTTACTTTCTTAGAGGAAAGGAAGAAGGAAACAATCAACAGAAGGCAAGTTAACGTGTTGCATTCTTACCCATTGGCTGTTCTCGCTGAGCGAATGGTGTGTGGTGTTTTTAAATGAAGGACTTAATGAGGTGAGTGAAAATGATTTATAAATGAGGGAAGCAGCTACCTTAAATCTTGACCCATTATCCTTCATCACAAGGTGCATGAAAAGCAGCCTCCAGTATTGTTGTGTCTTATTTTAGTTTCCAATGTAAGTCATCATTAATCGAATAAGATCCGAATGGGTGAACATCAAAAATGAAGGCGGATTTTTAAGAGCGACAATAATTTTAGTCATCTTACTCATTCACTCTTTGCCACTATTGACGCAAGGCAATAGCATTTAATTAGTCTTCATTCAATTGAATATTTTCTATTCTGAGATTTTGTTCCGGAGAATGTCATCACTTTCAGTTTGAAAACTCAATGCAAATGTCAATCTCCTAATAGTTAAAATTAATAATTCAAATTACTAATTCAAAAATAAACACTAATACAATATTAGAAATTTAAAATAAACAGCAAGACAAAAACCTCAAGAGATGGATTATGTAAAATGAACATAATTAATCTCTGTCAGAGACTGGAAGTGACGCATACACTGCAGCATGTATTTAGCATTTTAAAATGAAATCTGTTGACAAAATTGAATTCAGTTCAAAGCTTTTAGCAACTTGCTTTCCAGTCTAGTCATATGTTAACGTGAATGAAGCAGCTGCTTGGAATTCATCCGTTAATTTATCAGGTTGTTCTGAAGAAAGCAAGAGGAGCTTGGATTAATAACAACTAAATACAAAATTAAGGCCATCTAAGGCAACCCAACTCCTCAGTAACAGAAACCTTTTGCCTTAATAAAGCTATTATTAATAAGTAGGTTTAACGGCTTATACCGAGCTTATCCCAAGTTTTTTTCCATTAGAATAAATTGAGGTCAGTACTGGGGAAAAGTGCCTGTTAGAGACAGGAACTGAGTAATATAGATAACCATTAGATTGGATGGAGCCATAATAATAAATAGTTTACACTGTATGTATTGTTTAAGGAATACACCACTGCTGAAAATACTTTTGAGAAGTCGCACAACACCAGGTTATAGTCCAACAGATTTATTTAAAATTACAAGCTTTCGGAGCTGTCGCCCCTTCCTCAGGTAGAGTAGCTGTGAGAGAATCTCCCAGAATTCACAATATAGACACAGAAAAAATGTATTCAAATCTTTCCCTACATCAAAGACACACTAAGAGCACAGCCAAGACAATGAGAAAATACTTTTGAAAGTGATTTCCACTCTTATTTGAAGCAATTTAGTTTCTTGACAGAAATCAATGATATCTCAAATGTTATTGAAACATTAGTATTTTTCAAATTAGGGCAGCTGAGTTATAAGTTCCGTCAGGGATTCAAACCAGTAAATGTATAGAATTTGAACAGATAAAATAGTCAGGCTTCATGATCGTAGTACGCAAACAGTGCAATGACAGTCATAGCCTTTGCTGGACTGGCACTTACCACGTCTTAACCAGATTGTGACTCAGACCAAGTCATGAATCAATGGATTGAGGCATGCTTTAGTATAGTTCCTCTCATAAACTAACTGTAAATCAGAATTACATTTTGATTGTCTGTACTAAATTATAACTTTTTGAAAATTATTCCATTGGATCTCGCCACAAGCCCAATTGTATGTGAGCCAAGTCAGAATACCAGGGCTATTTGGAAATGTAAGATATCATATTACTGGATGAATTTAATCACTGAAAAATCAGGAGTGCCACAAATTGGGCAAAATGACACCTGCTCTCGACACATTGTTTCATGCTCCCATTGTGCGAGGCTCTGTGTCAGGAGCAGAGCCTTACACAATTTACCCTAATGTCATTTTAGATTGCTAATGGTTCATATTAAATACTGGATATCTGATTATATGTTGGTATGTATATGTATACAAAATTATATCACCACATCTAAAGGCCTGGCAATTCTGTATGGAGTTCTTATGATCTCACACTGTAACTTCAGCAGGAGACTGGTGAAGGCCTTGGTGAAATGGATAAGAATGGCTGTTTACACCATTTCTCTGGGGGTTCCGCCTGTTTCCCACCAAAGTTCTGGTGGGCAATCGGGAAAACTCCCAAGGAATATTTATTCCAAAATGGCAGATTATAGAGAGATACCATTACATAGAACATAGAATTACATAGAATACACAGCACTGAAACAAGTTATTCGGCCCAACCAGTCCATGCCAGCGTTAATGCTCCACTCGAGTGTCCTCCTAGCCTTCCTCATCTAAGTCTATCAGCATAACCCATTATTCCCTTTTCCCTCATATGCTTATCTAGCTTCCCCTAAAATGCATCTGTACTATTTGCCTCAAATACTTCCTGTGATGGTGAGTTCCACATTCTCACCACTCTCTGGGTAATGAAGTTTCTTCTGAATTCCCTATTTGATTTCTTGGTGACTATCTTATATTGATGGCCTCTCATTTTGCTCTTCCCCACAAGTGGAAATATACCACATAACTCATATCATCCTACGTTTATCATATTAAAAAGAAGTTGATCACTGGGGATGTGATCTCTGTCAACTTGCTGTTGCCAACGCGATGGATGGAGATCCACAGCCCGATCAGTAATGTTCTGTTTGGGAGGTGCTGTAACACATACAGCTAATGGATATAGTGGGGCTGAAGGCAGTGACTGGGAGAGAGTGGAAGGTGAAGCCTGGGCTGGGAAGAATGGGAGAGTTATGTGATTGTGAGGGAGCAGACAGGCTGTTGCCTGAAACTACACCTTCGACTGTGTCTTTGTAGGGCACAGGAAAGCCATGTTTGTGTTAGGGCTTGAGCAGTTACAGGAAGACAGTCAAGATATTTGGGTATATCTGTAGCTAGGAGGGAGTGCAGGAGCCTCATCCCAAGCTTGGGACTGGAGCTGTGCTGGTGAGAATATGGGGAGGCCAGTGAATTTCTGGGTTTTAGTGTTATTAGAATGGAGGGGAGGACGGGTGGGGGAGAAACACATGCAATTGATCACAGAGCCACAGTAAAATTCCTCCTTTCACACTAGGACAGGCACCGCAGTTGTAATGGAACAATACTGGTGCCCAGCCAAAATATTTAAAATAGCATGACCCTGGGATTTCTGACGGTATCAGGGATGTTGGCAATGGGAAAGTGGGGGCGGGGGTGGGGGGTGGGGCGGGGGGGAATAGGCAGATATTCTGCTTTGTCCCAGGTCTGCTCCCACAAAGCCTTCCATAGGAATTGCAGGGCTTATGTCTTTGTATGGAAAGAAAATGAAAGGAAACTACCTGGTGATGCCATCATTCTTTTCCCACACAAGTATAAATGAGACAGTAATGCCATAGGGTTCTGTAGAAACTCGTTAAACAAATACAGTTTTCCATTGCATTCTAAAAATATGTATTATTGTTTTGCTGTACATTAGATGATGTGACAACAGAGTAGAGCTGAAGGCAACTGTAACAAAGGCTGAAACAAGTTTGTTACCCTGGCAGCCATTGTAGCATAGAAAGAAATTTCTAATAAAAATATGCACGCCCAAGGTCTCATGATTCATTCTTATCGTGACCTGTGAAGTATTATTTGCTTTTTCCAGACCCTTACTTTAGAAACCAAGCTAAGTTAGTTTTGCTTAAACTCTTAACAACTGTTTCTTCGTTTCAATGCAAACTACAATAACACCAACAACCAACTACAATGCCTTTAAAATACATTCTTCGACAGCACTTCCCAAACCCGCTTCAACACTAACACAAATGGCTCAGCAAGCCAGGGAAGGGGCACCCAGGGCCTCGCACGCAGCACTCCAGCTTTGTGTAGAGAGTCAACACTGCAAGAGAGGTCCTCTACCCACAGGGGAATACCATCACCTGCAAGTTCCCCTCCAAGTTGCACACCAGTCTGACTTGGAAATATATCACCGTTCCTTCATCGTCGCTGGGTCAAAATCCTGGAACTCCCTCCTTAACAACACTGTGGGAGTACCTTCACCACAAGGACTGCAGCAGTTCAAGAAGGCGACTCACCACCACCTTCTCAAGGGCAAGTAGGGATGGGCAATAAATGCTGGCCTTGCCAGCGACGCCCAGATCCCAGGAATGAATATACAAAAAAGGGGCCAGGAGGCCCTCCAGAAAGAACAATGTGGGACCAGATCACCGAGCTCGTCACTGCCAGCAGTGTCACCCCCACCACTTGGCTCCAGTGCCCAAAGAAGCTTCGTGACCTCAGACCTCAAGGTCAGTGAATGCATCTTCAAAAGCCGTCTCCTACCAACTGCACCATTAGCCTCACACACTGCTCTATGCATGACTCACCCCTCCCCTCCCGCAATCACTCACCTACCAACAATCTCTACCAATCACGAGGCATATCTAGACTCACCTCTGAGATTGATAGATTTTTGTTAACCAAAGGTATTAAGGGATATGGGCCAAAGGTGGGTATATGGAGTTAGTTCACAGATCATCCATGATCTCATTGAATGGCTGAACAGGCTCGAGGGACTAAATGGCCTACTCCTGTTCCTAGGTTCTTTGGAGGAGACGGTGCCGGCCATTCGGTGAGCCCTTGGCCAGCAGCGGGGCTGAAAGGATACAAGATGATGGTATCCTCATAAGTTATCCTCCTTCTGGCATGCAACTCTTGCTTTCCTGCCCTCCCCTCACCACAACTCCATCCTTGTGCCTTCCTCATTTCACACACCCAAGAAATGCAGCCTGACCAGCCAGTAGAGGAGGGAGAGGGAGAAGGAGGAGGGAAAAGGAGAAGGAGAAGAAGAAGAAGAAACACCATCACTTGATTTCACATTCCCAGCCACCAGCTCCTCAAAGTCGACCAGCAAGGCCATCTGCAGTGTATCCCATTGAAATCAGCAGCCTTCCACCAGCTTTGCTGCAGCCACTGGGGTAGCACTGCGTGACATCAGTAGGATAGGCAAAGGTACACACAAGACAGTCACTAAGAGAATGCATAAGGGTGATGAGTTGATTTCTTGATGTCATATTGGATGGATAGATGTATAAAGTTGGATTGGAAAGTTTGCTTTGTGGTGGCTTTTATTTCAGCATTGTGGCCAAGAGGACGCTGTGATGGTCAGTAACAGAGGGAAGGTAAGTTGTGGGACAAATGTTGAAAGGGGAATTGGGGTTGTGGTCACTGGTACCGCAGGCGGATGATTCCATCCCTGATATCCCGGCCAGAAAGTGGCTGTCTGGGTTGCATCCTTCCTTTGACATCCTCCTCTTTGGCTTCCTCCAATTCAGCTTCCTCCTTTTCTGTATCTTCCTCTTCCCTCTGTGAGCGGATGCTGTAAATCTGAAATGACAGTAAAAAATGCTGGAAATACTCAGCAGGTCAGCAGCATCTTGACCTGAGATGTAAACTCTGTTTCTCTCTCCACAGATGTTGCCTGACCTGCTGAGTATTTGCAGCTTTTTCTGTCTTCTCAGAGGCTTTCCTTTACCATCTGAGGCCTTGCAAGCATCCAGCAGCACTCCTTAACCACTGAAAAAACTTTTAACATCTATTGCAGCAAACCACTACTTCAGTAAAATCAAGGAAACCCAGTCTAAAAACTTAAATGCAAACTTACCTGAAAGATGTTTGTGTCCCTTTAAGAGGTGCTAACAGTGCCTCTGTGAGTCTGCTTGCACGCTGGGTTTACCTGGCGAGTTTAGGACCCAGCACTGAGCTCAGCGCAAAGGTCCAAGTTTGCCGTGGTGACGTTAAGTCTGCGTGCACGTCACCGCTCCCTCATTCTTACCGGCAGTGCTGTTGGGCCTCGGAAAATGGAGGACACCGCGGGATCCACCACCAGATGGCGAAAGAGCGGTGGCAGCCCTGCTATCGCCATTTTTTGACGGTAACGGGGGGCATAAAGCCCCTTAATTTTTAGCCACTAGAATTCCTTTAGTCTTTTTTATGGCCTTATCAACCTGAGGTGCCGCTTTTAATGTCTTGTGAACCCATACCCCCAAATTCATGTTCTTCCACAGCACCGAGCCGACTTCCATTCAGAGTATAATTACTGCTGATATTTTTTTTTACCAAAATGTATCACCTCACACTTACTGACATTAAATTCCATCTGCCACTTTTTAGTCTATTCCCCTATCATATCAATATCCCATTGCAGCTCCCTTTGGTCTTCTAAAGAATTAACTGTACTGCCATCTGCATATTTCAACATCACTCTGGCAACACTGTGGCAACAAGAGCAGGTCAGAGGCTAGGTATTCTGTGGCGAGTGTCTCACCTCCTGACTCCCCAAAGCCTTTCCACGATCTTCAAGGCACAAGTAAGGAGTGTGATGGAATACTCTCCACTTGCCTGGATGAGTGCAGCTCCAACAACACTCAAGAAGCTCGACACCATCCAGGACAAAGCAGCCCGTTTGATTGGCACCCCATCCACCACCTTAAACATTAACTCCCTCCACCACTGGCATACCGTGGCTGCAGTGTATACCATCTACAAGATGCACTGCAGCAAATCACCAAGGCTTCTTCGGCAGCACCTCCCAAACCTGTGACCTCTTCCACCTAGAAGGTCAAGGGCAGCAGACGCATGGGAACACCACCACCTCCAAGTTCCTGACTTAGAAGTATATTGCTGATCCTTCATCATCGCTGGGTCAAAATCCTGGAACTTCCTACCTAACAGCACTAGGAGTACCTTCACCACACGGACTGCAGCGGTTCAAGAAGGCAGCTCACCACCACCTTCTCAAGGGCAACTAGGGATGGATAATAAATGCTGGCCTTGCCAGCGACACCCCATCCCATAAACAAATTTTAAAAAACTCCATCTAGGCCTATGTCGAAGTCATTAATATATGCAGTGAACAGATGTGTCCCCAAAACTGAGCCCTATGGGATGCCACTACCCACTTTCAAACACTCGAAAAAAAACCTGTCCTGAACTCCTACAGTCTGTTTTCTCTCTTTCAACCAGTTTTTAATCCAGTTTGCCTATCCTCCTGCTAATTCCATACCCCTTAATCCTCTCTAATAATCTCTCATCTGGCACCATCAAAGACTTTCCTAAAGCCCATGTAAATACATCCACTGCATTTCCACCCTCTACTATGTCTGTTACATCCTCATAAAATACTGAGGTTTGTCAAACATGATGGTCCTTTTTGAAATATGTGCTGGCTATTTCTAACTATTTTCTCTTTATCTAGACTCATGTTAATTAAATTGGATTGGGGCCGAAAACAGGCGCTGGGAGCCATTTAAAAATGGTGCAGGCAGCACGCAAAATTCGTGCTGCCTGCTCATTATAGTGATTGGAGCGCTGAGCTCAGCGCTAAATGTGTTGCTGGTTGGCTCAGCACTCTAGAGGTGGGGAGGCCAATATCGGACGCAGCCTACTGGCCAATAAAATTTGGCCTAAGCTCTCTGCACTTTTAAAGGGGAAGTGCTTTGTTGCAGAAGCATCTCATTGTCACTCTAGATGTAGCCAAGTCTCAACAGGGAAGAGAAAAGGGCAAGGCACTTCTCTGATGCAGTACTGGTGGCGTTGGTCGTGGGGATACACAGAAGAAGACAGGTCTTCTACCCGCAGCGGGGCAGGAGGCCTTCCAGGCAGAACGGCAGGAGGAGACAACACAAGCCGTCAGTGCCACGTGTGTTGCCCCAGGACCTGGATCCAGCTCCACAAGGAGTTTAATGACCTCACACGAGTGGTCAAGGTGAGTGAATACATCTTCAAATGTCATATCCCACAAACTGCACTACTAGCCTCACACACTGCTAAATGCACCACACCCCCATCACTCACCTACCAACAATCTCTAGCAATCACATACCTCACAATCATAGCTTCACCTCACCCTCACACACTTAGCACTGCTGCAAAACTCATACCCACATCTCACACCTTGCACACAAATGGGTACGGTAGCATCATGGTTATGTTATTGGACTAGTAATTCAGAGGCCTGGACTAATGATCCAGGGACATGAGTTCAAATCCCACCTGTGGGAATGGTCCCTGGCAATCAGCTAGGGGTGAGGGGGCAACGGAAGTGATCGGGGGAAGGTGTTTTTGGCCACCACGGTGGGGGGACATGGGAGGGGGGAACAAGGGTGGCCCAAGGCTTCCTCATGAGGCCGGGAGGAGCACTCTTGTTCCTCTGGGTCCACAAGGAAGCCTAAATTAAAGTTATAAAACAAAGTTGTCAAAATCAGGGCCAACAAGTCTTAAGTGTGAATAGAGATGAGAAAATGTTAGTTTTGCACAGAAATTTTAGTTTTTCCCCCCTGAAGCGCCTTGGTCGCTCCTCCTATCTCTAACCTTCTCCAGCCCTCCAACCCTCTGAGATATCTGTGCTCCTCCAATTCTGGCCTCTTGCACATCCCCGATTTTAATCACTTCACCATTGGCGGCCGTGCCTTCAGCTGCCTGGCCCTAAGTTCTGGAATTCCCTCCCTAAACCTCTCCGCCTCTCTACCTCTCTCTTCTCCTTTAAGACGCTCCTTAAAACCTATCTCTTTGACCAAGCATCTGCCCTAATATCTCCTTATATGGCTCGGTGTCAAAATTTGTTTGACTCCTGGGAAGCGCCTTGGACGTTCTACTACGTTAAAGGCGCTATATAAATACAAGTTGTTGTTTTATTACGTTAAATTACGTTAAATAAAAGTTGGGTGTTTTTTTAAATAAATTTATAATAATCTCGAGCTTTTTGCTTTGTTTTTTTTTGTTGACAACTTACCACCACAATTGGGGGAAGGAAATGTCTGATCCAGGCCCCACGTCCTTCAAATAGATGTATTTTTTTTTAAGAAATTGGGATTGAAAGTGTAATTGTGTCCAACTTATCTATTGATTGCAAGTTTTGTGTGGATTAAAAAGGATTTTTGTGCACTTGAGAATTGGATAAATATTTCAAAGGGAGAAATTTGCAGGGCTATGGGGAAAGCACAAAAGAAAGACCAGCATTTATACAGCGCCTTTCACAAACTCAGGACATCCCCAAGTGCTTTCTTGCCACTGTAGTACTTTTGAAATGTTGTAATGTAGGAAAGCAGAGGAGTGGGACTGATAGGATAGCTCTTTCAAAGAGCCGGCACAGGCACGATGGGCTGAATGGCCTCCTTCTGTGCTATATGATTCTACGATTGAGAATAGTGGATTATATAGAATAGACTCTCAGCAAATAGTTCATTAAGAATTGGATTGAATATTTTAAGTATACGTATAGACAGATGATTGAATACTCCATGAATTGCTATAGTTTCTATGCTGCTGGCTTGTGAGAATCTTATCAAATGCATCGGATCAGATTTTAATGTTAGATATATATTTTGGAAATTTTGACGTTGCAGGTCAAGGAGGAATTTCAATTCTGTATTAGCAGTTTTACATATGGTTATTTAGCTCCTCTGGGAGAGCCATTGATGGGACAGCTTCTACATTGTTGAAGGAATACACTTGATTGGCTAAATTCCTTTTTCTCATTCCAGATATCCTGATATTCCATCAGTGCAATGACCATTCTATGGAGTATTTGCTCTTCTCTTTAAACTCCTACCCTATAACTTTCAATCCTGTTTCAGCGAATAGACAAACAGGGGCCTCTGCTTGATGGACCAAAAGGCCATTTCTTATTCCATGTCTTCTTAAGTTTTTTATATGATTTTCTAATCTCCCCTGTAGGAGCTTTACCTCAGAAATGTTCTGTGGTAGAAAGAGTTCCATTACATCTGCAATCGTTTTGCAATTATTTTATTTTCTACAGTTGCCAGCCTAATCATAATTTTTATATTAGAAAAATAAACTTATTTGCACTTTTATGCATTTTTAATGTATTATAAGACTAATCAGCCTCAGGTGGATAAGGCACAATAACATTTTTTAATGAGGGAAGAATAAACTGAATTGTTGTCAGATTTTCCACTTTTACTCAGTAGTTCTGGAACATCAGCCCATCAGAAAAATAAAAGGATAAATATTCATCTGTCCTAAGTGTCTATATGAAATGAATTGAATTCCTGAGACAAAGGCCCTGACATTTTGCCATGGGATGCTAATGTATGAATGCATTCCTCTAAAATTTCTCACTCTGTTATTTTTGTAGATTATTTAAAATGTATTAAAGTTTCCACTAAAATAGCAGAAACAACTATTTCAGATGAATGCATTAAGCTAATATCCCATGGAGAAATTTCAGGTCCAATTGTGTTTTATTCTGTACTATCATTCAAATGGAATTTTACTTTTATTAATGGCACCGCTACTCTGAAGGATATAAAGGATTGAATCAAGTTCCATGATGATTTAATGCATACTGCTACACATGTCATAGAATGATAGAATCATAGAATTTTATGGCACAGAAGGAGGCCATTCAGTCCATTGTGTCTGCGCCGGCCAAAAAAGAGCTATTCAGCCTAATCCCACTTTCCAACTCTTGGTCCGTAGCCTTGTAGGTTACGGCACTTCAAATGCATATCCAAGCACTTTTTAAATGCGATGAAACTGATTCAATTAATATTTAAAGCTCAGTTATTAACATAATGAATGACAGGACCCTAGACATTTTAGTCCTAATTTTAACTCGGGGTGAGAATCAGGCGGGTGGGGTGGGTGAGGGGGGGTGCGCGTGGGGGGGAATGTGGCGAGTGGGAAGCCCCCATGAGTGGCCAGTGTCAGTGTAAGACCCGGGCAACTTTAAAGCCCAAGTGTCATTTCAATGGCCCAGAAATTGATCTCGCTCTGTTCCCGCGGGGGTAAGCCTTCCCCGCGATGTCTCACCTCGCTTATGCTTTTTCTGATCCAGCTCGCACGAACTTGATGTTCCAGACATCAGCTGTGCTGGGCTTGCGTATCCCAGCGGCGTAGTGAATTTGTGCGAGCTGTGGGATCACGTGACTCAGTTAGAGCCAATGGCAGCACACCATCTTCCATTCATAAGTCTCACAGCATGGCTGTGAGACTTATGAATCTTACACCCCCCCAAAATAACAGCTAAACCTCAATTAAATTTAAAAAAAACCCCATCACATTAATAAAATAAGTATAGTTAATTAAATTAGCCATTTTAAATAAAAAATTAAATTTTTGAAAAAATTTAAAATCTTTTAAAAAGTTATAAAAATAAACTTACCTGTCTTTAAAGTCTATAAAAAAGATATACCTGTAAAAAAAAATTCAAAAAAATACTTAATTCACTACTTACCTTCTTAAAAGCGGGTCTTACTCCTCCTTTTTACATTTCCAAAATCTTCCCTACTTACCTGCGCGTCCAAAGCATGAAGTGCACAGCGTGCGCGCAGCCTGTAGCGGGCACGCGATGCACCCAGGCCCCGCCCCCTTTTCAGAAGAGCAATTGCCGGTTTTCAGCGCATGCGCAGGGCATGCAGAAAACCGGCAATTGGAGTGGGAATACGCGAGAGTACGCAGTGCGTACTCTCGCGTCCCGGGATCAATTTTCGGCCCAATATGATTAAGGGGCTGCCCACCCATTCATGTTGAGAATCGGCAGCCCATCCACGTGATCTGCGCAATTTTCAGCAAGCTTCCTAAGACCTTTTTAAAGTGGGAATGGACCTCTTAAAGTGAAGTTGTATTCCCTGCTTTGAATTTTGTTTCAACAGCGCTGGTCACAATTGTGGCACCAGAAATGAATCAGAGGACTTTCTGATGCCACCCTGGAGGTTGTCACGGAAGGATGTGCTGTTCCATAGCACCCGCAGGAAGATGCCCATACCTGTGCAGGCTGAGAGGGTCAGTGCCAGAAGTTTCTCCTAAATTTTCTATTGGATTTATTAGTGACTATCTTATATTTATGGCCCCTAGTTCTGGTCTTGCCTGCAAGTGGAAACATCTTCTCTATCCATCCCTTTCATAATCTTGAAGAACTCTATCAGGTCACCCTTCAGTCTTCTCTTTTCTAGAGAAAAGAGCCCCAGCTGTTCAATCTTTCCTGATAGGTATAACCTCGCAGTTCTCATATCAACCTAGTAAATCTTTCTTGCGCCTTCTCCAGTGCCTCGATATCCTTTTTATAATATGGAGATTGGAACTGTTCACAGTACTCCAAGTGTGGTCTAACCAAGGTTCTATACAAGTTTAAAATAACTTCACTGCTTTTCAATTCTATCCCTCTAGAAATGAACCTCAGTGCTTTGTTTGCTTTTTTTATGGCCTTATTAACCTGTGTTGCTATTTTAAGTATCTGTACCCCAGATCTCTCTGTTCCTCTACCCCATTTAGACATGTTGTCTCCTTATTCTTCCTACCAAAATGTATTACCTCACACTTATCAATATTGAAGTTCATTTGCCAAATACACACTTCACCTCTCCATTTCTCTCAACAACACCTGTCAACACTCCTTCTATCCCCTCCTCTACCACTCTCAACAATTCCTTCCCTTCCATCACATCTTTCAGCAGACACTGACAAGGGCAAAATGAACACTTCTCTTTCTCATTCCAAACACACTCACTTCTTCTTTCCCCTCTTCACACCACACACTAACACCATACTCTTCTCACATCCCAGCACTTGCACAGCCAGGTTCTCCTCCCAGCATTCCTTCCTCACTTCACATTCCACACTTTATATTCATCACCTCCTCATCATCGTTCATCGAGCTTCTCCTCCAGCTCTCAGCATATGCGCTTTATGCACAAGCTCTGCACATCTCCACTCACCTTTTCAACAGACACTCACTAACTCTCACCCTCTCTTTCTGCAGGACAAGATAGCACATAACATGAGGAAGAGGACCAAAGGGAGGACTATCTAACATCCTAACCCTCACCCAAGCAGAGCAAGAAGTCCTGGATATTAATAGCCCGGGAAGAGCCATCTGCATCTACCTGAGCAGGGTGTCTGCATATTACTTGTAACTCTTCATTCACCTCAGCAAATATTCAGCAAGCTTCACAACTTCTGGCTGCATGCTGAAGCATCTCAGTGATCTCCTAACAATTATCCCTCTCAGTGATCTCCGAACAATTATCTCTCTCAGTGATCTCCTAACTCTTGTCCCTTTTCTATTTCCACTGAGTCCTTTTCGGCAGCACGAGCCTCCTGCAGAAGACACCTTGTCATGCACTCCATCCCTCCCAAGCACCAGCACAGACATTGGCTCTCTGCGGGGTTAGATAGTGAGGGGTCTCCAAGTGATGAAACACCCAGTACGAGTGAGAAGCCTCAGGAACTGCTGACAGTGACACAGTGCAGGAGACAGCTCGCCGAAGGGCGAGGTCCTCTCCCAGCTCTGCTGAGCAGGACAGAGATGAGGACTTCATGAAGTCATGAAAAGAAAACTGCTGCCTCACACAAAGTAATATCGGTCAGGCGACGCCAAAAAGTGCATGGTTAAAATGGCGGCAGGCGGGAGAACATCAGGAATGCAGTGGTAAGTCCTCTATCGCTATTATAACCACTCAACTGCCCTGTTTCCATAGGTTGGACAGGGTTAAAATCGGGCTTTTTGCCTTTGAATTTACATGGGGTTTCTATAGGTCTCCCACTGTAACTCTGGCAGGAGACTGATAAAACACCCAGGGAAATAGCATGTATGGGGGAAAATGGCCACTTATGCCATTTCCTTAAAAGCTCTGCCAGTCTTCTGCTGGAGTTACTGCAGGAGAGCAGCAGAACCCCATGGAATTTGAGGGCCTTTGAGTTAATATTCCATGAGTCTAGAAATCGGATAATGCATGAAAACGGGCGGTGTCACTGCAGGGCGAGGTTAACTCATGCCCATAAAAAGAGCGCAGGCAGCACCATTATTTTAGTGCTGCCTGCTGATTTAAATGATTGCAGCGCAGAACCTACCATGCAACACGCTGTTTCAGGCAGGAGGCCCAATATAGTGTGACCGTAGCGTTCCTGGAGCGAGGCAGCATTTTTCTTAAAGCTAGGCTTTCATTTTAGAAAGCAGTCTTGAGCCCTTAAAGGGGAACTGCCTTCTAAAATAAAAAAATAAAAAATCATTTAAAAATAGGTAGTCTTTAGCTCATAGAGCTCAACTGCCTTCTGAAAAAACAGCATTAAAAATAATTTCAAAATGGCAGTCTTCAGCTGTTAAAGCTGAACAGCCGTCTGCACGTAAAAAAATGGTAAAAGTGCTTCAGCACCAACACAAATGGCTCATCAGGCCAAGAAAAGGGCACCCAGGGTCTTGCATGCAGCACCCCAGCTTTGTGCAGGGGGTCAACACTGGAAGAAAGGCCCTCTATCCACAGAGGGAAAGGAGGCCCTCCAGAAAGAAGGATGCAGGACCAGATCACCGAGGCCGTCACTGCCAGCAGTGTCGCCCCCATGACCTGGCTCCAGTGCCCAAAGAAGCTTCATGACCTCAGACCAGTGGTCAAGATCAGTGAATGCATCTTCAAAAGCTGTCTCCTACCAACTCCACCACTTGCCTCACACACTGCTTAATGCACGACCCCCCCACCATCACTTATTTACTAACAATCTCTACCAAACACGAGGCACATCTCACATTCCTATCTTCACCTCACCCCCTTGGAGGAGATGGTGCAGGCCATTCTTGATAGGGGCATGGCTGAGCCCTTGGCCAGCGGCGAGGCTGAAAGAATACAAGATGCTGGTATCCTCATATGTTATCCTCCTTCTCATATCCCACTTCCCCCACATCCCACAATCTCTTCTGATATACAAGCTGCACATGGTGTAAGCATGTATCTCTTGCTTTCCCGCTCTTCCCTCATCACAACCCTACCCTTGTGCCTTCCTCATTTCAGTCACCCAAGAAATCCAGGCTGCCCAGCCAGTGGTTGACCAAGAAGAGGAAGAGGAGAGTGAAGAAGAATAAGAATAAGAAACACCATCACTCGATTTGACACTCCCAGCCACCAGTTTCTTGAGATCATCCTGCAAGGCCATCTGCAGTGTCCCCCACTGAAAGTCAGCAGCCTTCCACCAGCCATGCTGTAGCCACTGGGGTAGCACTGCGCGACATGACTAGGAAAGGAAAAGGCATTTGCAAGACAGTCACTAAGGGAATGCACAAGGGTGATTAGTTGATTTTTTGATGTAATATTCTATGCATATATGGATAAAATTGGATTGGAAAGTTTGCTTTGTTGTGGCTTTTATTTCAGCATTGTGGCCAAGATGGTCAGTAACAGTGGGAAGGTAAGATTTGGGACAAATTTTGAAAGGGGAATTGGGGTTGTGGTCACTGGTACTGCCAGATTCCATCACAGATATCCTGACCAGAAAAGGGCTGTCTGGGTTGCATCCTTCCTTCCGCTTCCTCCTCTTCTGCTTCTTCCTTTTCTGCTTCTACCTCTTCCCTCTGTGAGCAGCTTGTCCCCTTTGCAGTCTCTGCTTCATCTCCATGTGCTGCCCAGGACTGTGAGCAAGTGGTCTTCTCAAATGCAAAATACTTCGGATGCTGGAGATCTGAAATAAAGGCTGAAAATGCTGGAAATACTCAGCAGGTCAGGCAGCATCTTGACTTGAAATGTTAACTCTGTTTCTCTCTCCACAGATGCTGCCTGACCTGCTTAATATTTACAGCATTTTCTGTTTTCTCAGAGGCCTTCCTTTACCATCTAAAGCCTTGCAAGTGTCCAGCAGCACTCCCTGCACACTTTAACAACTTTTTAAATGTATTGCACCAAGCCACTACTTCAATAAAATATTAAAAAAAGTCCAAAAGCTGAAATCCAAACTTACCTGAAAGATGTGTGTGTCCCTTTAAGAAGCACTGACAGCGTCTCTGCAGGGCTACTTCACGCACATTTTTCTTTGCGTAGTTAGGACAGGCTGTTATGGCGTGCAGTGACATCCAAAATCGCAGTCTTGGCGTCAAAACAGGCGTTGCACGCCGACTGACATCACGATCAGCTCATTTAAATTTGAGAGGCCAACGCTGGCAACGTCAGCGCTATGTCCCTCACCAAAATGGTGGCCGCCTTGTCCCGTGCTGGAAGCAGGCAGAAGTGAGGCACCCGTCATTTTTTCAACAAAACCGGCCTTAACGGCCAGCACTACAACGGGGAATTTCTAGGCCCATATCTTTACAAGTATATCTCTGCAAAACGTAAGTGGTAAACTCCAAGAATGAGACATGCTGACTTAATATCCCATACAGGACAAGAGTTTCCCTCACTACATTTTATATCCTTCTGGTATAACTCTTTTGATTATTTTTCTTTCAGTGTCTATATTATTCTCTTTTCCACTTGTGCATAAGCTATATGGAGAAGATGACAGCTCAGAGGAAAGTTGGGAAGTCCATGACAAAATTTCATTGATGGAAATAATGATCATCACTTTAGACAGTACCAGCTATATTCATCATTACATGTGTCAAAAATCATCTGCTACTCCATAGGTATAGCTGATGAATTTTTCCAATCTAGATCCTGAAGCGGGCATTCACCAATTAAGGAAGAGAAGCTATTACAATCTGGTCTGACTGGCATCAGCTGTTCCTTTTGAGTTAATAATGAATGAAGCATACAAAAAATAGTTCATTAATTTCTGAAAACAAATTGTGTATGGAATATGTTATTCAACAGGCAGCACTTGTTTTTATTTTTTTGCCAGTACACAGCCTTGGATTAAAATCTGCCTATTTAGCCTGGGACATGTGGGCTAGATGTTGCTCAGTGATCATGCAGAGAAGTGAAGATGGGGGAAGAGCAATGGAAGGAGTCTGTGAACTGTGAACTACCAATAGAACTCTTTCAGATGTCTTCAGTTGTTCAAAATATTCTCACTTCCCTCGGCCATCTGATTTTGCAGGTTTTGTCTAATTTTGGACACTCTTGTTTTTGAGTTTGGGATTTAAATATTTCCTTTTAGTCCTCTTACTTTGATACACAATTCTAATTCCTAACTAGGTCAATTGGAAGACAAAACAATCTCCAGATCATGATGATAAAATGTTCTGCTATTGTTGCAAATTTAAACTGAACACTTACCGTAGGCATAGCAATGAGAGGTTCTCAAATTATTTGCTTAGATTTAAACTGTAATCATACTACATATATTTTCCAGCTTCGATGTGAGGTATCACTACTGAATTGGTTAATGCTCCTTTTACGTCTAACTTATCAGTATCGTGAATAATGCAACCTTAGTTATGTTGTCCAGTTTGTACTGCTTGGACAAAATTGGGTGCTCTGACTTTGTTCAAAACTCAAAGTACCACTGTGAATGCACAAGAATGAACATGCTGCAGTATGTACTGCATTTGCAGTTGTCTGAATTTCAGAGAAACCTGGAATGCCCAGTGCATGTGGGACCACCCACCCACACACGTTACATCTACCAATGCTTTGTGTACTGATCAAAGGAGTTGGGATTAGGCCGGTAGGTAGGTTGACATAGAAACGACAAGGGAGATTTTTAGGCCTCCCACCCAGCAGAAACGGGATAATAGAGCCCCGAAAATGGTGGGGAATGTCTTACTGCCCCGTTTCTGCTGACAGCATCCCTATCTTTCCCAGGGCCTACTGCTGAGCAGCCGGACCACCCGCCTGAGTCAGGTTGTAGGCCCTTTTAGTATGTAAAACGAGGTCCTTTGATGTACATAGGACTCCAATTGACATTTTAAGGCAGCGCTGGGCGTACTACACACTGTTTTAGCTGACGGTCCAGTCGAAGAGGAATTGAATAGGTAAGTTTTAATTTATTTTTGTGGGGCCAACAGGAGCAGGTGTGCTACTTTGTTCTCTTTGAAAATAACCTGGGCCACTGTCGCACCGTGTCCTCTTCCTTCTGAGAACGGACTTCCCCTGACTCATCTTCTTTTAGCCGGAGGCCGGGTGATATTGTGGTGGCCTGAAGCCGTTGAGCTGCCCTGGGGTGCTCGTTTTCAGCCCGTCAGCCCGTCAGCCCTATGCAAATGAGATCTGGGCATCAAAATCGGAACTATCAGGCGCTCGCCCGAACACTGCTCAGAGGCAGAGACTACCCTATAGGGTGGAAGTTTCAACATCGGCAGGGGTGTAAAATGGGTGCTAGTGGATCGGCCGCACGTTATACACTCCGCCCGATTTTCATTTTCATCGAAGTCATGGAAAGGACAATCGGGCAGTGTGTCTAATGGGTGGCTGATCAGCTACCACCTGTCTTATGTACCCGCCGAAGTTGAAAGTTCTGCCGGACATCTGCTGTGCATGCTGTAACCTTCTGATCAGTGAGGCAGTAGATTATTAGGCATTCTGTACTGTTATGCTGGTTCATCGCTTTGGGGAGGCTTTGGTGGAATCAGTTGAAACTGTATTGGATTTGTCACTGCTACACTGGAATTGTGCCATATTTAAGACATTCTGAACAGTTTTATCAATTCCAAGTTAGTTATTTTATTTATACGATACATTAATGATGTACATGAACTGTTTTCACTTGAATTATTTTCACTTGAATTTGAAAAGTTTTTGTAACCCAAGGTCAAGTAACTTCATTAGAATTACATCCATGTTATAACATAACCTGTTTAAAAATAACCTTCTCATTTGCAAGGCCGTGAAAGCCCAAGGCCCCGATCTTGACAGGTGCGGGTTGCGCAGGCGGGGGTTCTGTCGGGAAACCCAGAAGTTCAGGTTTCCCCGCATGCTGTGGAGTTTTGACTCCACAGTTTTTTTTCTGTAGGTTCCCTGCCCAGAAGTCAGCTTGATTGAGAAGCTTGGTTTCCAGTTGGGCGGGGAGCACTCCGGAGCAGGCCGCAGGAGTAGGTCTGGGAATCCCGGTCTGACAACCTCATAAAATATTTAAATAGCCAACCTGCCTCCTGGGAGTGGGTTGGCTGCCTGTACCTGTGTCCTGCCTCCATTAAACCCAGAGGTGGGTTGGGGTTGGGTTTGAGATTTTTAAACTTTTAACATCTCACCCACCCTCAACCTACTCGTTTTTGGGGTTAAGATTGAGCCCCAAGTTTCTTCAGTCTTTCCTTATAACTCAGGCCCCTGACACTGTATTTCACCATGTAGTCATGGGGGGCTAAATTCGATAGCCCCCGAAAACGGGCGCGGGTATTGTGATGCGCGATTAGCCCACACCCATTGAGTCCGATGCAGGCAGCATGCAAACTTCATGCAGCCTGCTAATTTAAATGATTGCAGCTTGCACCTAATGCTAAACGCGCTGTGGAATGGCTGCATGCCTCAACAGGGGTCCCATGTTTGTGCAAGGCTAGCACCACTTAAAGCTAGCCTGGACTACTTAAAGCCAGCCTGCACCTCTTAAAGGGAAGGTATATTCTGGCTGGAGCAGGTGCTGGAAGTGGCTGGAAAGAGAGTCTGACCTGTAAGTAGAGTGACTAATGGCGCAACAGGGGAGAGATGCACTGGAGGCCTTGGTGAAAGAGGTGCACAGGAGGAGAGAGGTCCTCTATCCATAGGGGGTCGGGAGGCCCTCCAGACAAACTCTGCGAAAGGAGTGGGGGCAGGTAGCCATGGCGGTCAATGCCAGGAGTCAAGCCCCAAGGACCTGGATGCAGTGTCGCAAGATGTTCAATATCCTCACACAAATGGTCTAGGTCAGTGAATTCAGCTTCAAATGCCTTATCCCACCAACTGCACCACTAGCCTCACTCACTGCTCAATGCACCCCCATCACTCACCACCAACAATCTCTATCAAACATGACTCATACCTCACATTCAAAGCTTCACCTCACCCTCACAAACGTAGCACTGTCTCACACCCACATCTCACAGCTTGCACACACTGCCAGCTATTCAACCATGTCAAGCACATTACCCAAACACATTGCACCACACTCACTGACAGACTTCCCTCTCTCTTGCAGGACAAGTTGGCACATAACCGGAGACAGCAGGGGCTATCTGTAGGGGGAGAGACGTATCTGCATGCCCAAAACCTCATGGAAGAAACGGTGTCGTAAGAATGAGCCTTACGCGTGGTGAACTTAAAGTAAGCTTTAATCAACTAAAAAGGTGCTACATACAAAAGAGGTCTTACTCTATGCCTCTCCAGGATCCAACTGATCAGTCCAGTATTTATCCTGGACTAATCACAGGAAGTGATGCAATAAAGTTCGAGTTACAGGAAGCTGTATTGTGTTACCACATTCTCCCCCCCCAAAAGATTAGGAGGCCGGGATGAAGTTCGAGTCACAGGAAGCTGTATTGTGTTATCACATTCTCCCTCCATTTCGTAGCCGCTGGACGAGGGAGAGCCACACCCGTTTGGGTTCTCGTAGCGGTAGAGGGCCCCTAGCCCGTTTACCCGCCGCGGGCCGTGGACCAGAGTCCGAGTGATCCAGCCCGCTCTGTGAGGGGTCAGGACGATTCTGACTGTGTACTGGTGCCCGAACGGGTGTCGGGCAGGGCTGTGGCAGATCCGTTTCCGAGCGTACGGTACGGGGTGGATCGTGGCTGCGCGTGCGAGCCCCGACGGGCTCATAGTCAGTCTGCCCCAGGTCGGCACGCTGGAGTGAGGTACCAGCCGGCGTCAGATACAGATCGTGATGAGAGGCACCTGGCGAGCCCAGAGATGTGCCTGGTACAATATCATCCCCTGGTGTCCCTCTATGTTTCGGCGGGCAGGGAGCCAGATCCCGCAATGACACGGTAGATTCCCAACCGTCAGGATACCGAATATAGGCGTAGGTAGGGTTGACGTCAGTGAGCTCAACCTCATCTACCAGGGGGTCATTCTTAGACGCCCGGACATATCTTCGGAGTAGCACTGGTCCCGGTGCAGTCAGCCACGATGGGAGAGATATCCCATAGGATGAGCGACGCTGAAATCGGAAGAACCGTTCATGAGGCGTCATATTTGTGGCGGTCGAAAGGAGGGACCGTGTGGAGTGTAATGCGTCTGGAAGTACTGCTTCCCATTGCTGGTTGGGTAGGCCCCGAGATCTCAAAGCCAGACGTACCGCATTCCAGATGATAGCGTTAAAACGCTCGACTTGCCCATTCCCGACCGGGTGATAAGGCGTCGTTTTGCTGGCAGCAATACCCCGTTCCGAGAGATAGGCCTTGAGTTCTCCTGACATAAAAGAAGGGCCCCGATCCGAATGAACATAGGATGCCATGCCACAGAAAGCAAATACCTGCTCAAGGCAGCTGATAACCGTGGTCGTCAGCATATTGGGGCAGGGAAAGGCAAACGGAAAACGGGAATACTCATCAACCATGGCCAATAGATAAATGTTGCGAGTTGAAGAGGGCAACGGCCCCTTAAAATCGATGCTAAGCCGTTGCATTGGCTGGGTCGCATGTATGAGTATACCACCCGAGGGGCGGAAAAACCGAGGTTTCAATTCCGCACAGACTCTGCAGTCCGAGCACATCTTCTTTACATCCCCGGTAGAGAATGGGAGATTTCGGGACCGCACGAAGTGTAGCATGCGAGTAACGCCCGGATGACACAACCCATCATGGATGTCTACGAGCGTAGAGGGTGCCATGGCGGAGCAGAATGCTCGTGTGAGGGTATCCGGAGCCACATTCTCCTTGCCAGGTCGATAGTGGATGGTGTAACCAAAAGAGGCCAATTCCAGCCGCCAAAGCTGGATTTTATTATTTTTAATTTTGGTCCGTTTTCGATTATCGAGCATGAAGGCGACCGATCGCTGGTCCGTGATTAAGGTAAAGTGCTGGCGAGCTAGGAGATGACTCCACTTCCGTACTGCCTCTATGATGGCTGTAGCTTCTTTCTCGACTGGAGGATAATGTAGCTCAGCCCCTTGAAAAGTCCTGGACAAAAATGCCACCGGACGACCTTCCTGATTCAGAGTGGCCGAGATCGCCACCTCCGAGGCATCACACTCAACGACAAAAGGAAGACTCTCGTCGATGGAGTGAAGAGTCGCTTTCTCCAACTGTTTTTTCAGGAGGTTAAAGGCTGCAACAGCCGCTGTGTCTAGTGGGAATGTGCTGGCCTTCAGTAGAGGTTGGATTCGGTTCGAGAAGTTAGGAATCCATTTAGCATAGTATGCAAACAGGCCGAGGGCCCGGCACAAGGAGGCCGGATTCTTAGGTGGCGGGAGTTCTTGGAGTGGGCGAAGCCTTTCAGGGTCAGGTTTAATGATGCCATTGCCCACACAATAGCCAAGGATGTTGATGGTTGGTTGTGACTCAATGGATTTAGCTGCATTTAATGTCAAATTACGGTGCTGGAGTGCGTCCCAAAATCGTTGGAGATTGGCGTCATGTTCCCGCTGATTGCGACCTGCGACAGTAATATTGTCCAGATAAGGAAACGTATCCTTCAAGTCTTCCTGTTTGACCAGGTCATCCATTGCTCGCTGGAAGACAGCCACTCCATTAGTGACCCCAAAGGGGAGGCGACAAATTGATACAGCCGTCCATTGGCTTCAAAGGCCGTATACTGCTTGTCTGAGACCTTCAAGGGTACCTGATGATAGGCACTTTTTAGATCATATGTTGAGAACACCGTGTACTCAGCCAATTTATTAACCATATCATCGATGCGCGGCAATGGGTATGCGTCCAAGTCCGTATATTGATTGATGGTCTGTGAATAGTCAATGCACAGCCGTTTCTTGTGAGGTTGTAGAGGGTTCTTAACAATAACGACCTGGGCGCGCCATGGCGACGAACAAGGCTCGATGATATCCTCTGCTAAAAGCCGAGAAATCTCAGCCGCAATAAAAGACTGGTCTTCCTGACTGAAACGTCGTGACTTTGTTATAATCGGTTTGCATCGAGGAGGGATACTGGAAAACAGTGAGGGTTCATCCAGTGAAGCTGCTGACAATGCACAGAACGGTACTCGAGGTAGTATATTAGAAATAGTGAGTTCAGGTTTGGATCCGCCGAACTCAATGGTGAGCTTCTTATGCTGCTTTTGAAAATCCAGCCCTAAGATAAGATCACTACATAAGTCCTTGAGCACCGAAAGCCGGGTGGAGGGATACCTGCGACCATTAAGTGTTATTTCAACCATACAAAAGCCAGAAATTCTGGTATTAAGTGATGACTGAGCCATCGCAACTGCCTGGTCCGATGGGAAAACATGTAGCTTTAACTCTGCAACAATCTGTTCCCTAATGAAACTATCAGTGCTACCTGAGTCAATTAAGGCATCTAAAGTATGTCCATTAATTGATGCTTTTGTAGCTGCATGGAATAGGTTCTGAGGACAAGCAGCTGTAATTGGTGTCGTTGCACAAAGAGTGGCTGAAACTCTAGGTGTGTTTCTTCGAGAGGAAGCACGATAGATTTTAGCCGGAACATCTTGATAGGCCCTTACCGGGGCAGTTCGGTAGGACTTAGCTTGATAAGCCCTCGTAGAGGCTCTTGATAGGCAAACCTTTGCAAAATGACCCTTTTTGTTGCAATGACTGCAAAACGCATTGCGAGCAGGGCAGAATTTCCGAGGGTGGAACTCATCACCACAAAAGAAGCATTTCTTAGATTGCCAAGAGGCTGCCACAGTGGGGTCATCATCCTCTTCATCAGTGAAGTCATCAGATTGATCGTCAGGGATAAAGACCTCCCTAATAGAGTTTACCTGTGGCCTCTTAAATTGCCTGACTGTAGTTAAGGCAGTAGACCGAGGTCTGGGCACTGTATAAAGGTCTGCATTTCTTTTTGCCAGATCTAGAGAGCAAGCCATGTCATAAGCTTTCTGAAGCTCAAGTGTCTTACTTTCCAGTAGACACTGGCGTATAAATGGGGAGGCAAGCCCGCAGATGAAAGCATCACGGATCATTTCTTCATGGTACAGCTCAGCTGAGGCCGCCCGAAAGTTACAGTCCATACTAAGTCTGCGAAGCTCTTGGAGGAATTTATCAATGGATTCCTTCGGCCCTTGTTGGGCTGTAGCTAGTAGATGTCTGGCATAGACCTCATTCGGTGTCTTAGTATATAGTCTCTTAAGCGTCCGAATTGCCTCCTCGTAACTGTCCCATTTCTCCACATACTGAAATACATTCGGGGTGACACAGTTGATGAGTATCCGTAACTTTGAGTTATCATCAGCCTTACAATATTCAAGAAAATTGTCAAACGTGCGATACCAGTGTTTCCACACCTTACCGGCTGCTGGGGTGTTTGGGTCCAAGTCAAGACGCGATGGTTTAAGGATGTTTTCCATGATGGGTGATTCCCTGGATCCTTAGTTCCGAGTTCGTCCAAAAAGTTTGAGTGCGAAGTTTTCCAAAGTTGATTAAATTGTCGTAAGAATGAGCCTTACGCGTGGTGAACTTAAAGTAAGCTTTAATCAACTAAAAAGGTGCTACATACAAAAGAGATCTTACTCTATGCCTCGCCAGGATCCAACTGATCAGTCCAGTATTTATCCTGGACTAATCACAGGAAGTGATGCAATAAAGTTCGAGTCACAGGAAGCTGTATTGTGTTACCACAAATGGTGCTGGACATAACTGGAGCGGCAATCCCTGAGCCCGTGGCCAGTGGCGGGGCTGAAACCATCCAAGATGACGGTGTCCTCATACCTAATCCTCCTTCTCACATCCCACTACCCCCTCATCACACAATATGTTTTGATTTAAAAGCTGCAGATGGTGTAAGCATGCACATCTTACATTCCCCCCTCCCCGCACCACAACCCTACCCTTGTGCCTTTCTCCTTTCCAATACCCAAGAACAACAACCTGGCCAGACAGCAGTGGCAGAGCAACAGGTGGAGAAGGGAGAAGGAAGTGATGATGAAGACACAGCACTGTCATTCGATTTCACACTCGCAGCCACCAGCTCAGATACTGACACTCCACATAAATTAGAGGATAGCTTAGGCGAGGGATCTGCATGTGGTGAGACACTGGGCACGAGTAGCCTGCAGCCAGGGCAGGGGGTAAGAGGAGCGCAGGTGCCAGCTCCCCAGAGGGTGAGATCACTCACGAGTTCTGCTGCAGAGGACTCAGATGGGGCAGGCTACAGAAGAAGGCCTATGGGTATACACATTGAAATGCTTGGTGCAGTGGGAAGCCTACCAGAAAGCCTGTGGTCAATGAGCATGGAGGAACCCAGCACCAACTTGGCACAGGGCTTTTTGCGGAGCTTGGAGCCCATTCTTTCCATAGAAACATAGAAAAATAGGAGCAGGAGTAGGCCATTCGGCCCTTCAAGCCTGCTCTGCCATTCAATATGATCATGGCTGATCCTCTTTCTCAATACCATATTCCCGCTCTCTCCCCATACCCCTTGATGCCTTTTGTGTCTAGAAATCTATCTATCTGCTTCTTAAATATATTCAGTGACTTGGCCTCCACAGCCTTCTGTGGTAGAGAATTCCACAGGTTCACCACCCTCTAAGTGAAGGCATTTCTTCTCATCTCAGTCCTAAATGTCCTACCCCGTATCCTGAGACTGTGACCCCTCGTTCTAGACCCCCCAGCCAGGGGAAACATCCTCTCTGCATCCAGTCTGTCTAGCCCTGTCAGAATTTTATACGTTTCAATGAGATCCCCTCTCATTCTTCTAAACTCGAGTGAATACAAGCCTAGTCGACCCAATCTCTCCTCATACGACAGTCCTGCCATCCCAGGATTCAGTCTGGTGAACCTTCGCTGCACTCCCTCTATGGCAAGTATATCCTTTCTTAGGTAAGGAGAGGAAGTGGAAGTGGTGGCCAATTCCGTTCACACATTAGTGAACCCAACCATGAAGCAGCATCTAATGGCCGATGTTTTAGATTCCATCGCAGCACAAGCAGAAGCCACCCAATGTCTGAGTGCTGCAGTGGAAGCTCAGACTGAAGTCACGCAAGGTCCGCTTACTGCGACGCAAGCTCAGACTGCTGCCATCATATCATGGCTGCGGATAACAGTGTTCAAAGGGTCTTGCAGGGTGTCACAGCAGTCCAGCAATCTGTCCTCCAACAGATTACTATGTTTGCTGAGGTGGCGCCCCAGGAGAGTGGCAGTCATTCCCAGGGTTTACCCTGAATCCTCACAGCTTGGAGTTAAATTAATAATTTTTCATGGAAGCAGAAACAAGTTTGCAACAACATAAATAGTAGTGTAACTGCATGCTTTAATGAGATAGATGTACAGAAACATCCACAGCTCTCTTAGAAGGATTGGTGTTTGCTTCAAATTGGTAGGGTAATCAAAACATTTATTGAAACATGAAATGTGATGATGCACCACCACGCTGTGGTTCCCAGCTTCCAGATGTGCCATTATGGGGAGGCACTAGGTACAGATCAGCCTCTCCAGAACAACTGGAGGGCGAAACAGTCCAGGCCATTCTTATACACCTCCTAATGATCTGTTATACTGCTTTGTAACACTGCATACCTACAAATTATCAATTGGGTCAAAGCACTTGTGCAGTGTTATTCATAGTACAACTCTCTTTCCTTGTCTTGTTTGCCAGGGAGTGTAACAAGAGATTCTTTTTTTAGAAAAGGGCTATTCCAACATCAACAGCACAAATAAAAGATTTACTTAGTAACTCTCTACTGTAGCACAATTGAAAATAGGAATCCCCTGTGTGAAGAAATAAGGGGGAAGATCTATGTCTCATCACTCCATAGCACAGCATGTTGGGACATTCCTGTCATGACAGAGAGGACTTTAAAAATAGTTACATTTGAATATTGGGGTTTTGAAGCATAAAGGCTAAAAAAAGAGTATTAAGATGAAATATCGTTAATGTGCTAATGAAATAAGCATTGAAATTTCCTCCCCAAATAATAAAAACAATAAGCAATTTGTTAGCCTGTCTCAGTAATCAATAACCACCTCACACCCATTGTGTTGGCATGCCCATTGTTCCAGGTGCTTAGCAGATGTGGTCTGCCTTAGGTTTCCCCTACCTCTGAACATAAGGGAATCATAGGCAGTCCCTCGGAATGGAGGATGACTTACTTCCACATTAAAAATGAGTTCTCAGGTGACTGATGAGTCCAATGCAGGAACTACAGTCTCTGTCACAGGTGGGGCAGACGGTGGTTGAAGGGGCGGGTGGGTGGGGTGCTTGGGTTGACGTGCGCTCCTTCCGCTGTTTGCGCTTGGCTTCCGCTTGCTCCCGGGGAAGAGACTCGAGGTGTTCGGCGCCTTCCCGGATGCTTCTCCTCCACTTTGTGCGGTCTTGGGCCAGGGATTCCCAGGTGTCGGTGGGGATGTTGCACTTTTTCAAGGAGGCTTTGAGGGTGACCTTGAAGCATTTCCTCTGCCCACCTGGGGCTCTCTTGCCGTGTCGGAGCTCCGAGTAGAGCGCTTGTTTTGGGAGTCTCGCATCGGGCATGCGAACGATGTGACCCATCCATCGGTGCTGATCGAGTGTGGTCAAAGCTTCGATGCTGGGGATGTTGGCCTGAGCGAGAACACTGATGTTGGTGCGCCTATCCTGCCAATGGATTTGCAGGATCTTGTGGAGGCAGCGTTGGTGGTACCTCTCCAGTGCTTTGAGGTGCCTGCTGTAAATGGTCCATGTCTCTGAGGCATACAGGAGGGCGGGTATCGCTTCTGCTCTGTAGACCATGATTTTGGTGCCGGGTTTGAGGTCCTGGTCTTCAAACATTCTCTTCCTCAGGCGACTGAAGGCTGCACTGGCACACTAAAGGCGGTGTTGGACTTCGTCATCGACGTCTGCCCTTGTTGACAGTAGGCTCCCGAGGTATGGAAAGTGGTCCACATTGTCCAAGGCCTTGTCATGGATTTTGATAATCAGGGGGCAGTACTGTGTGGCGGGGGCAGGTTGGTAGAGGACCTTTGTCTTACGCATGTTTAGTGTAAGGCCCATGCACTCGTACGCTTCAGTGAAGGTGTTGACGATGGTTTGGAGTTCAACCACCGAGTGTTCGCAGACGCAAACATCGTCTGCATACTGTAATTCAACAACAGAGGATGGGACGACCTTGGATCTGGACTGGAGGCGACGGAGGTTGAACAGTTTCCCATTTGTTCTGTAAATTAGCTCCACTCCAGCGGGGAGCTTACTGAGGGTGAGATTGAGCATTGCAGCCAGGAAGATCGAGAAAAGCGTTGGTGCGATGACACAGCCTTGCTTGACCCTTCGCTTGAATAAAATAGAGACAGAAACACACTGACAGATAGGTTTTGAAACAGAAAGCTGCTTGAACTGGTTTTTGCCCAGACTAAGAAGGTTAGGATGAAGGAGGATCATTACAAGTTATTTGGATTACGTCAACAAAGATCCCCCACTGATGTGGGGAAGTTCATTATGTTGAATTACTCTCTGAGGACAAGTTATACTGATTGTATTAAGAGAGACTGATCACAGCTATTGCTCTGTATGTTTGCTTGCTGTGTGTTAAATATAATAGCTTAACAATTCATATCTAGCCTTGTCAATTCTTTACATGGACCACTTTCAAATAATTGGACAGGCACATGCATGGAAGCACATGCAAAAGACACAAATATCTAGTTTGCATATCAAGGCATCCTATTGTCATAATTTTGGGTTATGCTATCATATAATTAGATATTGGATAGTACGAGGACGTCCCTAAATGTAAAGTGCTCAGACCACTTACGGGAATGACCAGCAGCCCTATGCTTGAGAGGAAATCTATTGCAAAAGATGAAACTAGTAACAATGACCCTTGAACAGGCCACTGTTTATTTATGGTCTTTGACAAAAAAAGTGAGTAACACTGCCTTAGAGCCATAGGGCAAAAATTGGGTTGTACCCCATTTGTGCGCCCCGAAAAAGTTAGCACCCCCACGCCCGAACTTCGATGGTAGCTCCCCAAGCAGGAGGCGGGGCACTGCTGGAAGTGCTCCCCCTCCCTCTTGGAGCGCTCCAGCCCAATATCGCGGCGCTATGTGCCGCGTCGCCACGCGTGCCGCTGCGTCGCGCCGCAGCACTGCAGGCCTTCCTCCCCTTATTAAAGGGAAGGGGTCTAGCGCAGTGTGAACTGGGGCCCAGCTGGGCCACCAGGTATCGGGGTGCTGGCAAGAGAGCCCGGCACACAAGAGGAGTGCCAGGCTGCCCGATTGTGGCCGGCATGCCGCGGGGGGACGGCAGAGGGGGCAGGTGCTGGCAGGCGGCCAGCAATAAAAATGGCCGTCCGGTACCTCCCCTTTAAATATCGCTGCCCCGGCCGCACATACGCACCCCTGACCCTGTCAGACATAGTGTCCAGCGGTACGTCAGGGGGCGCAACCGAAGTTTGCGGCTGGGGCGCGAGCGGGGCACTGCGCACGGCGATGCCGTCATCGCCGGAGGCGCAACGCCGCGGGGCGCTACCAGCTACCGCTGCCACTAACCTCCTGCTGAATTTCACGGGAGGTGTTAGCGGCGCCACGCCCGGGCGCTAGTTAGTGCCCCCTTAGGGCGCTAACGGGAGGCGCAAAGCAACCGAATTTTGTCCCCATATAGGATCTTTTTTCCAGTCCTCACTCTACTGGAGGAGTATAGAAAGTGCCGGGATGAAATTAAAAAGGAAATTAGGAAAGCAAAGAGAGGGCATGAAATAATATTGGCAAGTACAATCAAGGAAAACCCAAAGATGTTTTATAAATACATTAAGAGCAAAAGGATAACTAAAGTAAGAGTAGGGCCTATTAGGGACCTTAAGGTAACCTGTGTGTGGAGGCGGAAGACATGGGTATGGTTCTTAATGAATACTTTGGGCTGGATTTTCTGAATGGGAAGCTTTTGGAGGCGGGACTGCTGCTTGCCGGGTTTCAGTCCCGCCTCTATCAGCTTCTGGCCAACCAGCGGGAATTTCCCCTGATTGACCTTGTTAAGCCCGCCCGGTGGATCAGCAGGCCAATTAGGGGGAAGTCAGTAACAGAGCACGTCAACGTATGACGTGACATCTGTCAAGAATTTTTGAAAGAAGAAATGTCATCGTTTGACAGCTCTGTGAAGCTGTCAAACACTGACATTCTGTGTAGTTTGATGAGTCCTTGTGTTCAGGACTCATCAAACCTTTCTACTTTGCAGAAATCAGCTGGCTGTTGGATCAGAGGATACAACAGTCAGTCTGTGAAATCTACAGTGGAGATGTCGGGGACTCCGGCTCCACAGCAGCTGAAGGCTGTAGGTAGAAACAAAGGTAAGTTAACATTTTCTAACACTTTACACTCACCTCACATACTTACCACTCCACACTTGCACCCATCACTCACCTCTACATCGCACTTTCAGACCCCTCCGACCCCCGCAGACCTCCTACTCGCCTCCTACACCCTGGCGGGGTTCCCCGAGGTCGGGAAGCCCGCACTTCAGGACGAAAAATGGGGCTAATCCTATTTTCTGCCTGTTAACTACCTGTTAACAGGCAGTTAATAGGCTTTAATCCCTTCCTGCCTCCAAGGAGATGGGACCTGGGGCAGGACGGCTTCCCGCCTCCTGGCAAGAGGGCACGAAGGTGGGTTGGGGGCACGTTTGCCACCCGCCCCCAAATTCTGCAACTTTCCCGGCAGTCCTGCTTCCATACCCGCCTCCTTGGGGCTGAGGAAATCCAGCCCTTTGAGTCTGTCTTCACAAAAGAGAGGGATGATGCAGACATTGCAATCAGGGAGGAGGAGTGTGAAATATTAGATGAAATAAACATAGTGAAAGAGGAAGTATGAAGGGGTTTAGCATTTTGAAAGTGGATAAATCCCCAGGCCCGGATGAAATGTAACCCAGACTGTTAAGTGAAGTAAGAGAGGAAATAGCAGAGACGATGACCATCATTTTCCAATCCTCTCTGGCTAATGGTGTGTTGCCAGAGGACTGGAGGACTGCTAACGTGGTACCATTGTTTAAAAAGGGAGGAAGGGATAGACCGAGTAATTACAGGCAAGTCAGCCTAACCTTGGTGGTGGGAAAATTATTGGAAAAAATTCTGAGGGACAGGATAAATCTTCACTTAGAAAGACACGGATTAATCAAGGACAGTCAGCATGGATTTGTCAAGGGAAGGTCGTGTCTGACTAACTTTATTGAATTTTTTGAGGAGGCAACAAGGAGGGTCGATGAGGGTAGTGCATTTGATATAACAACAGAAAACGCTGGAAAAACTCAGCAGGCCAGGCAGCATCCGTGGAGAGAGAAAGAGAGTTGACGTTTCAGGTCGATGCATTTGATGTTGTCTATATGGATTTTAGCAAGGCTTTTGATAAGGTCCCGCATGGCAGACTGGTCACAAAAGTAAAAGCCCATGGGATCCAAGGCAAAGTGGCAAGTTGGATCCAAAGGGTGTTTTTGTGACTGGAAAGCTGTTTCCTGTGGGGTTCCGCAGGGTTCAGTACTGGGTCCTCTGGTTTTTGTGGTATATATCAATGATTTGGACTTGAATGTAGGAAGTATGATTAAGAAGTTTGCAGATGATACAAAAATTGGCCGAGTGGTTGATAAAGAAGAAGAAGGCTGCACGCTGCAGGAAGATATCAATGGACTAATCAGGTGGGCAGAACAGTGGCAAATGGAATTCAATCTGGAGAAGTGTGAGTTAATGCATTTGGGGAGGGCTAACAAGGCAAGGGAATACACAAAAAATGGTAGGACACTGACAAGTGCAGAAGATCAGAGGGGCCTTGGAATGCATGTCCACTGATCCCTGAAGGTAGCAGGACAGGCAGATAAGGTGGTTCAGAAGGCATACGAGATATTTTCCTTTATTAGCTGAGGCATAGAATATAAGAGCAGGGAGGTTATGCTTGAACTGTATAAAACACTGGGGGGAAAAATTCAGTTGGTTGCGCCTCCCGTTAGCGCCTTAAGAGGGCGCTAATGGGGTGCAAATCATCTAGCGCCCAGGCGCGGCGATGTTTGCGCCGCTCGCGAAATTAACTAGATATTTTGCGGCGACGCTAAACACTACCGCCACGATCTCCTGTGCCGGCAGATCGTGACGTCAGTCGAGTGCGCAACGCCCCGGTATCGCCCCGGTGCGGATATTGAGTGGCGCCCCCTGCCTTACCGCCTGCCGCTAGCAACGACATGTTGAGGAGAGCGTTTTGCAGTCATGAAGGGATTGAGGGAGCGCTATTTAAAGGCGACTGCTGCCTGCCTTTTATTGTTGGTGCCATTTTTGAACCACGCATTCTGAGAGAGAGGGAGAGAGACTTCTGGAGAGATTCAACGCTGTGTGAAGGAGTTTTGGGTACTGAGCAGCACTTTGCAGGTTCATTTTGATTTGCCCTTCCAATTTAGAAGAGGCTGTGGGGGCTGCACTCTGAGCTCTTTCCCTGGTGCTTTCCATTGTTCTTTCCAGCAGATTTGATGTGCAGGTCTCTCCAGGCCGAGATTCAAGGCTGCAATGAGCAGGATGTGGATGGAGAGCAAGATCAACCCTCCCCTTTAAGAACTGGCCTGTGCCATTGTGTGTGTGTTCCATTGCTGACTGACATTACATGAGCTTCGCCAGCGCTCTGAGGTAGTGCCTCGCTCCTCGGCCTTTGCGCCTTAAGACAGGTGTGAAGCGCCTTATTTAGTGCTCCAATCACCTCCAGGGGCGATAAAAGTCAAGTTTGCAGTCAGAGGTGATAATTAGCGGCAGGCGCTAATCTTTGCGCCCGGCCGATAATTGCGCCCCAAATGGGGCGATACTGAATTTCTCCCCCTAGTTAGGCCGCAGCTAAAATACTGCGTGCAGTTCTGGTCAACACATTACAGGAAGGATGTGATTGCACTAAGGATGGTGCAAAGGAGATTTACGAGGATGTTGCCTGGGCTGGGGAATTTTAGCTATGAGGAAAGATTGGATAGGCTGGGGTTGTTTTCCTTGGAACAGAGGAGGCTGAGGGGAGACCTAATTGAGGTGTATAAAATTAGTAGGGGCCTAGATAGAGTGGATAGGAAGGACCTATTTCCCTTAGCAGAAGGGTCAATAACCAGGGGGCATAGATTTAAAGTAATTGGTCGGAGGTTTAGAGGGGAGTTGAGGATAATTTTTTTCACCCAGAGGGTGGTGGGGTCTGGAACTCATTGCCTGAAAGGGTGGTAGAGGCAGAAACCCTCATCACATTTAAAAAGTACTTGGATATGCAGTTGAAGTGCCATAACCTACAGGGCTATGGACCAAGTGCTGGAAAGTGGGATTAGGGTGGATAGCAGTTTGTCGGCCGGCGCGGACAAGATGGGTCGAATGGCCTCCTTCTGTGCTGTAAATTTCTATGTTTCTATGAATCTGTGAATGAGGAAAGGCCTATCCTACTGTATCTTCTGGAACTGGTCCTCATTTTCCATGCAATGCAAGCTCTCAGCCTGGCTTGGGCCTGTAAGTGGACGCTCGCTAAAGGAGAAAAGGGTGGGCAATAGTGCATATCATTAGCTCTTACAGGACAGTGTGTGAGAATTAAAAGGGATATTACCATTTACTTTAAGTGGGGACATAAATTACTGTTAAGCATTTTCTAAGGCTCCTAGGGGGCAAAATTCAGTTGCTTTGCACCTCCCGTTAGCACCCTAAGGGAGCACTAATGGGGCGCAAAGCAACTAGTACCCGGGCGTGGCACTGCTAACACCTCCCGTGAAATTCAGCGGGAGGTTAGCGGCAGCGGTAGCCGGTAGCGCCCCTCGGTGCTGCGCCTCCGGCGATGATGTCATCGGCGTGCACAACGCCGCGCTCGTGCCCCGGCCGTAAACTTCGGTTGCGCCCCCTGACGTACCGCCGGACGCTATGTCCGACAGTGTCAGGGGGGCGTACGTGCGGCCGAGGCGGCAGTATTTAAAGTGGAGGTGCCGAGCAGCCATTTTTTTTGCTGGCGACCTGCCAGTACCTGCCCCTTCTGCCATGCCCCCGCGGGTTGCTGACCGCGATTGGGCAGCCCGGCACTCCTCTTGAGTGCTGGGCTCTTTTGCCGGCACCCCACTCCCTGGTGGCCCAGCTGGGTCCCTATTCGCACTGCGCAAGGCCCCTCCCCTTTAATAAGGGGACGAAGGCCTACAGTACCACGGCGCGATGTGCCGGCGCGCATGGCGCAGCGGTACGTAGCGCTGCGATATTGGGCTGGTGCGCACCAAGTGTGAGGGGGAGCACTTCGAGTAGCGTCCCGCCTCCTGCTTGGGGCGCTACCATTGAATTTCGGGCACAGGGGCCGCTAACTTTTTCGAAGTTAGCGCCCCAAAGGGTGTGCGACCCAATTTTTGCCCCCTAGAGCTTTGAAAATATTTTTCAGTTGTTCCAGTTTTTTGAAGGGCTAAAGAAGTGAGTGGCAATACCAGTAGATGGCAAAACAAATTTTAAGGTAGGAAATGAATCTTTTGGGCAAATAATGGAGCGCCAAAGCCCCATTCAATGGCTGGTGAAATAGCAGTGCTGCTGTACGAGGTGCATGTGAAGAGAGAGCCCTATTTAGTATTTCATGGCATCTTCTTCAGAGGGCAGAAGTGCAGCCTGCCTGGTGGGAAATGGCGGTTATGTTTAATGGTGTCTACACAACCCTCAGGACTTGAAAACAAATGTGGAAGAAGGTAGCACATCTTAAGTCTACCAAACAGTGTCATTTTTCAGGCCCAAGCATGCATACCACATTATTGTTTGCAGACCTGAGTGGAGGAGGCAGCAAGATATAAAACAGCGGGAGGCGAGGTAGCGCGGACCTGAGCGGAGTCAGCATTGGAGGAGGCGATATATCTCCAGCGAATTCAAAAACAAAAAAAAAGGAGTGACATCACAGGACAGCAGGTAGGTGATTGGTTGGTGAGTATTAACGTTTTTTCTCTCAGCTAGGACAGTGGTTTAAACTAAGAGCGGGAAACTATAGTGTACCTTATTAAATTAAAAACTTAATTAGATAAACTAATTAATATAACTAATTGAATGGCGGAACAGGCTCAAGGGGCTCAATGGCTTACTCCTGTTCCTATGTTCCCATCTACTGCTAGTCCACATGAAGCTCTCACACAGCCTTGGCAGAAATGAAGTATCTTTGTCTATGATGGATCATTTATTGGATTCTTCCTTGCTAATCACAGCTCACACAGAAATAAAATTGGTTATGGCTAGCTATTTTTGCAGTCTACAAAGAATACACATCACAGACTTGCTGTGACACATTCAGGATAACAAATCTATGAACAAGGCAAAGATGTGGGGGAAAATGTTGTCTTCATCGCTGAGGTGGTAATCTGGTGGAGCAGATCACTTGTCTTTTAAAGAATCCAAAATTGGGCGGGTGATCCACTCTGCCAGATTGTAAGTAGCCTCTTGAACGTGTGCCCTGCTGGAGTATAGGTGTGCATGGTAAACATGAAAGAACTATAAGGTTGTGCGAGATCTTGCAGCAGTAAATGTGGAACAGGTTCACAGGCAATACTTTGTAACATGCTGTTAAGTTTATGGGTTAAGACAGTGAAGACAAAGGGCTGGATTTTGAATCTGGGGTCGGGTTGGTGTCGGGAATCACACATTCTGGCTTGTGAACCCGCCTCCATCGAGATGTGGCCAACCCATTGTATTTTCCCTTGATTGACCTTGTTGAGCCCGCCCAGTGGGCTCAGCAGGCCAATTAAGGGCCACCCGGCAACAGGTGACGTCACAGATTGACATTTCATCTGTCAAGAGCTTTTGACAGATGAAATATCAGCGTTTGACAGCTCTGTGAAGCTGTCAAACACTCACAATATGATTTCTAACTTCAGTCCTTCCTCTCAGGCTGAGTTAGAAATCATTCCAGCACAGAAAACAGAAGGCTGCAGTTTTTGACAGAACCACAGCTTTCCTGCTTTCTGTGCCGGTGAGATTTCTAACTCCCGAGAACTGAAGGGCTGACACCTGCAGGAGGAAGTTAAGGTAAGTAAAACTTTTTCCAACACTTAGCACTTACCTTACACACTTACCTCTGCACACATGCACCCATCACTCACCTGCCCACCGGACATATCGACCCCTCCAACCCCTGCAGACCCACGGCCCGCCCCGATAACTTGGCGTGGTTGCCACCTGTCGGGAAGCCCACATTTCAGCAATGAAAATAGGGATTATGCAAAAAACTGCCTGTTAACTACCTGTTAACAGGCAGTTAATTGTCACTAATCCCTTCCCGCCTCTGGGAGTCGGGTCTCAGCACAGGTCGGGTACCCGCCGCCAGAGAAACTGGCATGGAGGCGGGTTGGAGGCGGGATGGGGTCGGGACCCCCAAATCTGCAACTTTAACCCCCCACACGCCTCCAAACCCGACTCCACGGGTCATTGAAAATCCAGCCCAAAAGATTTATCCTGTTGTCTTATTTGGGAAAGCTTGATTACTGTCATTATCCTTGGATAGATATCTATTTAAACAGGTCATTCAAAGTATCTGCAACAGAGCAACGGGTCAAACCATTCAAATTATAATACAAGCATCCTGTGGGACTGTTCATAGTATTTTTATTTGGCAAGTGCATTTGTGTTGGGAAATGACATTGTGAGTCCATTAAATAATGTGAGGCCATGTAATCTAGCCTAGAGTTTTTAATATTCTTTGTTATGTGATATCTTCAAAAGGATTTGGAGCTATAGCTTGGATGTCATTGCACTAAGACAGCAATTACTCTGGAGCCATCCGGGGTAAGAGGTTAGTCAGAGGATTCCACGGTAGTAGAATCAGCGACTGCATTTCAAGTGTCAGTTTAATGTTGAGTGTTAATATCAGAGAAGTATTTTGTTGTGTTTCATAATTTTGAGATGAGTAAAGGTTGTAATTATTGCAAATGTACCATTTGTACAGAGTATCGTTCATTTGTCTGTCCCTGTCGGCCATTTAAAACAGCCATTATGCCCCTTATATTGTAAAGGAAGGGCCTCATTCCTGTTTCAGGACCTCTCTGCTAAATAGGCTGGCGCTCAGCACCAGTGATACTGAACTCAAGGAAATATTTAGCTTAATAACCCAGAAACTTAACAGCATGTCACAAAGTATTGCCTATGAACCTGTTTCACATTTACTGCTGCAAGCTCTCACACAACCTTACAGTTCTCCAGCAGGGCACAGATTCAAGCAGTTACTTACAATTGAACGCTTTGCCATGCTGGTGTATTCAAAAGTCTTGACACACAAAATCATTGTAATACAACCCAGCTGCAAGACGACTTACTGACACACAGGTTAGGCTGCAATCTGCACTCTTGCATATCACTATGTGCTCTTTCTAGTGGGTAGATCTTGACTTTGTGTGATTTTTGGGAGAGATGTAAAATGGGCTGTCAACTACTATCACCCGTATTACACTATTGCACAAAGTCAAGAGCTACCTCTATATGTCAAGAATACTTTCTTGCTTGCACGACAAGATGGCGCGTAATACGAGGGAACAGAAACTACAAGCCTATGACTCCCATAAAGCTGGTAACCCTGGACATCTGGGCATATAAGATCATGGAGGCAATAGGGAAAGGTGAAGATCTCCTTCAAGCTCTGGGCTCATACCATCCAGGTCTGATGTGTTTTTACAACTTTTCACTCACTCCCACGTAGACATACAAATAACCCCACAAACAAAACACAACAGGTTTGTCTTGAAGTTAGCATTTGCTTATTTTCTGTCTTTGTAAGCCAGGAACCGCAGCTTGCTAGCACTGGCAGTGGCCCGGAACAAGACAGCATCTCACTTCTCTCACTGACATTTAGAAGCACCAGTACATACATCCCAGAGAATAGTGAGGTTGAGGAGACAGCACAGGATGAGTCACAGTGAACAGGCGAGGAGCAAGTGGTAGCAGCCATTTGGCCACATGGTATCAGCATCAATGACTCTTTGTACTTTACGAAATACAGCTGTACTGTTATATTCCTGTTCCTATTCAGTGGAAAAGGAAATTAAAGTGCTGTCCTTGCTGATCAGTACATCAGTCACCTGATTGATATATTTGTGGGTAGCACATTGGTTGATACTGTAGTTCTCCCTATTCTAGCCTAGTAGTTGTGATCTCTGCTGACATTAAACCTGTGGAAGCAGTTGTCATTGGTCATTGCCGGGGCCTGCAGATATGGTAGTCCAGCTCGGGTGCCTGTTAATCTCCCTGGCGTGCCTTCTTTCATCTTATGCTTTAAAATTGACCCCATCATTAATTTTAACTTGTCTTGGTGAATTCTAGTTAACACTCAGATGCCTAGGTTGCTCTTAGAGCTCACATAATTTTTTTAAATAAAAGCCCCTTTATATGTCTGCTCTTTTTTAAGCTCTGATCTGATGAAGTTTTGTAAATGCTTCAATTACAGTTGGATTTCTAATAATTTTGGAGACATTTATTTCAATATAAACATTCCCTCCATGTTTTCAAAAGAATCCAAAAGTAAATAGAATAAATACAAAAATAAATCAGAATAAGACAATTTTGAGAAAGAGCAAAAACCAACACTAAAAAAGCACTGGAAAAATTATAATAAAAATATATACACAAAAATCATCTGCTCCTTTAAGAGTTACATCGCATATGGAGCTTTCTCTTTCAACCACTTAAGCAAGCAGATCGCACAATGTGATCCCACCCTGAATGGATGGGAAATCTCGATGTGCCTTGGTAACATGCATTTAAGTTGATTACAATATTGCAATTAAGCTTGTGCATATTTCCTGTGAGAACACTTTAGGCTAGCCTTGTTTTATAAGTGTCAATAAAGCCATGCAAAAAGGGACAAGACAGGGAATAAAATTACATAGAATTACATAGATTATACAGCAAAGAAACAGGCCATTCAGCCCAACTAGTCCATGCCGTCGTTTATGCTCCACTCGAGCCGCCCCCTGTATTTCATCATATAAGTCTATCAGCATAACCCTTCTCCCTCATATACTTATCTCGCTTCCCCTTAAATGCATCTATACTATTCACCTCAAATACTCCCTGCGAGTTTCACATTCTCACCACTCTGGGTAAAGAAGTTTCTTCTGAATTCCCTATTTGATTTCTTGGTGATTATCTTATATTGATGGCCTCTAGTTATGCTCTTCCCCACAAGTGGAAACACACTCTCTGTATCCACTCTATCAAAACCTTTCATAATTTTAAAGATCTCTATTAGGTCACCCCTCAGCCTTCTCTTTTCAAGAGAAAAGAGACCCAGGCTGTTCATTCGTTCCTGATAGGTATGACCTCGCAGTTCTGGTATCATCCTTGTAAATCATTTTTGCACTCTCTCCAGTGCCGCTATATCCTTTTTATAGTATGGCGACCAGAATTGTACACAATACTTGAAGTGTGGTCTAACCAAGGTTCCTTACAAGTTTAGCATAACTTATCTAGTTTTCAATTCTATCCCTCTAGAAATTAACCCTAATGCTTGGTTTGCTTTTTTTATGGCCTTATTAACCTGTGTTGCTACTTTTAGTGATTTGTGTATTTGTACCCCCAGATTCCTTTGCTCCTCTACCCCATTTAGATTCTTATTTTCCAAGTAATATGTGACCTCCTTATTTTTCTTAACAAAATGTAATACCTCACATTTATCTGTGTTGAAATTCATTTGCCAATTATATGCCCATTCTGCAAGTTTATTAATGTCTTCTTGTAATTTGTTGCAGTCCTCCTCAGTATTGACTATCCCTCCCAATTTGGTGTCATCTGCAAATTTAGAAATTGTGTTTTTGATTCCAAAGTCTAAATCGTTAATATAAATTGTGAACAACTATATACTTAAAGACATAATAGTTCTGACAGATTATATTCAGAAATTTGATTCCTATTTCCCATTCTAAATAAACACTGTCTAAATATAGAAAAACAAACGCTTCACGTGGATCAATGCCACATTTTCTGTTAATTATGTTGGATGCTATTCAAAACCAATGTTTTCTCATAAATCAAATTAACTCTGGCATTACATTCTAATGGAAATGCAATTATAAAAAGATGACAGTTAAAATTACAGAATATAAATGATCAAAGGAAGTGTTTTGGAAACAGACACGGAGACCCTAAAATTCCATGGGCCACAATCCCGCCACTTCTGCTGTGGTCACTCCCTCCCTGTGATTGGCCTATTCCCCCACAATCTCCCGCTTCCCGCGATCTCTCCATCCCGCCTTGCTGCTGCATTCCGAGCCCCCCACCATACCCTGATCTTCTCCGATTGCTGGGGAATGTCCCCAGCGGTTTCAAATGTTACTTTTTTGATGGTCTACCCATAAGCTATGACTGAGAAAGGCTTGACACCAAAGTCTAGATTTTCTGTTTGGGTGCAATTCCAACCAGAAGTAGGGTTTAGCATCAATCACATCTACCTAATGCTGACCATACCATAATTTCATAGGTCAGTCTCATTTTAATATTTCAGGTGAGCTCCTGGTGTCATAAAAACCTTTGATTTGGAACTCATCCATTGGGGGTGGGAAGTAACATACCTCGGCAGGATTCCAAGTCCTGCAGTGCTTAAAGGAACAGGCATCACCACAATCGACTTTGATACATAGGAGAAAAATAGTTTGGAAAAAAAATGTCAGGTTAGCAAGCGGCAGAGAGCCATCAGGTTCTCTGATTAAGCTGTGGAAGTGCTACTGGAGAAGTCAAGCAGACAGAGGAGGCCCTGTTTGGCACCGAGCCAGGCAGATCCTCAAACAGAGGTGCCCAGGGGCAATGGAAGGAGATGGCCAGGGCAATAAGTGTGAACTAAGTCACCCCAAATAGGAATATTCAGTGCAGGAAAAAGTTTAATAGTCAGACATGGTAAGAGGAGCTAGCCACACTTTTTAAGAACGCACTAAGTTATGCACATCTGGCTCGTTGTCAAATTTTGTTTGATAATGCTCTTGTGAAGCGCTTTGGGACCTTTTACGTCAAAGGCGCTATATTGTTGTCTGCTATTTACAATGACCTTCCCCTTACACTGTGTTAAAGTATTCACTCACTTGCTTATATGCTTTCACATAGACTCGCCAAGGTTACAAGTATCAAAGAATAGTAAATGAAACATGCCGTCTGAGTAGATAAGAGAACAGGTGTCACACAATCCACGATGGACCTCGAGGACCTCTGATATCAAGCAGAGTTGTTTCCTTATTTTGATTTAGGTGTAGGTGGGCTGAAAGCCCGCGTGCAGCATGTAGCATAATTCAGTGATGGCATTCCTTATAAAGTGAAGCCTACATAGACACTGCTCCTCTAACAAATGCAGGTATGTGTGCTTCTGCCCAGATGCTCTGATATAGAAATGTGTGAGTGGGTGCCGTGCTCAATCGGTACTGTTTGACCAACCTGGCATCCCTCTGGTGTTTCTCCTCTGCTTTCAAAAATCAATGATGCTGGGGATTTCTCGGTGGGACAACCGCTGTATCCTGTGTGAAGTGTAGGTGGAGATGAAATGGCAGCCCCACATCAAATTATACAGAGCCAAATTTCAAAGTAGTTGCTAATAACAAATCAATTAAAAAAAAAACTCTTTAAAAAGAATCAGCAATTAAATCCAATGCTATAAACACTGATGCTATACTCTTTAAATTCTCTTCCGCCTTTTGCTGTGTGCCTCACAACCTTGGACACCCGGTTTAAGTGGATACCAACAGGAAACAGTGTAAATGATGTGAAAATGATGCAAAGTGTGGCATATGATGTAAATTCAGCCTCATTTTCATCAAACTGTCCAAAACTGGGCGGCTGCCAGCAATGATGGTGGGTGAACAGGTAGCCAGTGGTCCAGCATCATGGAGCTCCGACCAATTTACACGTGCCCATTAGCACAAGAATGTCAGTGCTGAGGAACTGTTGCCTCGCGTCCATAACAAGCAATCCTAATGGTTGAAATTCCTGTCTGTAATACAAGTGCACTGATTAATGCATTCTCATCGAGTTCCTGTGTGTGCTACTCTAATGAAGTCTTTATTTATTTTAAACGAGGTAATGATTTTGTTAAAATTGCACATCCAGGAACTTGATGCCAATCCACGAACCAATGCCCCGATATAGAGAATGCCCAATATTTAAGGATATTTAGAATGCACTGTCTGCAGACCAGAGTCCCACTATTCTTCTCCAATTTTAACTTCAACTTCAAAGAAAGAAAGTGCTTGCATTTAACTTCAGGATATCTAGTATGAGTGTGAATATTCCCGATTGCCACATGAGCATCCTCATAGTCCCACATGGCAGAATGGTCAGAAAAGTAAAAGCCCATGGGATCCAAGGGAAAGTGGCAAGTTGGCTCCAAAATTGGCTCAGTGTCAGGAAGCAAAGGGTAATGGTCGATGGATGTTTTTGTGACTGGAAGGCTGTTTCCAGTGGGGTTCCACAGGGCTCAGTACTAGGTCCTTTGCTTTTTGTGGTATAGATCAATGATTTAGACTTCAATGTAGGGGGCATGATTAAGAAGTTTGCAGATGATACAAACTTTGGCCGTGTGGTTGATAGTGAGGAAGAAAGCTGTAGACTGCAGGAAGATATTAATGGACTGGTCAGGAGGGCAGAAAAGTGGCAAATGGAATTCAATCTAGAGAAGTGTGAGGTAATGCATTTGGGGAGGTCTAACAAGGCAAGGGAATACACAATAAATGGTAGGATACAATGGAAGTGTAGAGGAGCAGAGGGACCTTGGAGTGCATTTCCACAGATCCCTGAAGGTAGCAGGACAGGTAGATAAGGTGGTTAAGAAGGCATACAGGATACTTTCCTTTATTAGCCGAGACATAGAATATAAGAGTAGGGAGGTTATACTTGAACAAGATAAAACACTAGTTAGGCCACAGCTAGAGTACTGTGTATAGTTCTGGTCACCACATTACAGGAAAGATGAGATTGCACTAGAGAGGGTACAGAGGAGATTTACAAGTATTGTGCCAGGACTGGAGAATATTTGCTATGAGGAAAGATTGGATAGGCTGGGGTTGTTTTCTTTGGAACAGAGGAGGCTGAGGGGACACTTGATTGAGGTGTATAAAATGATAAGGGGCCTAGATAGAGTTGATAGGAAGGACCTATTTCCCTTAGCAGAGAGGTCAATAACCAGGAAGCATAGAGTTAATATAATTGGTAGAAGGATTAGAAGGGAGTTGAGGAGAAATGTTTTCACTCAGAGGGTGGTGGGGTCTGAAACTCACTGCCTGAAAGGGTGGTAGAGGCAGAAGCCCTCATCACATTTAAAAAGTACTTGGATATGCACTTGAAGTGCCGTAACCCACAGAGTTACGGACCAAGAGCTGGAAAGTGGGGTTAGGTTAGATAGCTCTTTTTCGGCCGGCATAGACACGATGGGCCGAATGGCTTCCTTCTCGGCCGTAAATTTCTATGATTCTATGATTCTATAGTCTCTCAAAGTGAGATTGTTAATTGATGTCAATTATGGTCAGGCTTGTTGATGGACTTTCCTCTGCTATCCCACCTGAAAAGGGGTCAAAAGTGAGGTCTAGTGTCACATTCCCTCCTTTGCTAGGAAGGCCACTGGCCATCCATTCCCCACCCACTGGACGTAAATGTCAGCAGAAGTGCAGGTCCCAGGTTCTGGGTTCCAGGCCTAGGTCCACTTGCCTCTTTATTGCCATTGTTTCCCTCATTCTCAGAGTCTGCCTGGAAGCAGTTAGCAATTGACCCTGGGTCAGCGGTAGTGTATGCCCAAAATGATTGAATGGAGGGACAGGGTCTAGTAATGACCTATACTCCCTCCATATGTGCCCAAAAAGCTGACCTTTTTAGGCCTCATCTCAGCCGAAGCCTAAAAAAATTTCCACCTTTCCTCCTCAGGGTTCTTTCACCCACTTTAAATGTTGGGCCGCCTTTTCAGGACCTGCAGCAGTGGTCTGTTACAGCATGGCTGGAACTTTGCGGTTATGGAGCACTGGGCTCCCTCTTGATGGTGGGGACCCTGCTAGGACCCTCCCCAGCATAACAAATGACCTCTGACCCAAGAAAATGGGCTGGCTTCACAGTGGTGTTAGTGCAGCAGGTGGAAGTCCCGCTCCACCTCAACATGGCCAAGAAGAGATACTGGGCTACAGACACTGGAGACCCTGGTTTTAACCTAATGCCTTTGGGTCGGATTCCTGACTTATAGCTCGCTTGATTTTACATTCCATTGATTTCAATGGAGCCGAAAATCGGGCGGGGTGTAAATCGGACACTGAACCGAATGAACCCCATTTTTGGTGGGCAAATTACGTTAAAATTGGGGCTTAGCAATTTGGTTGAGACTGCCAAAACCCACATCACCTAGGAACATTACACTTGGCAGACAGGATTCAAGTCTGAAATGCAATCATAAATTTAACTATTTACTCGACTATTCCAATGCTCTTTTGGCCGGCCTCCCACCTTGCACACTCCGTAAACTTGAGCTCATCCAAACTCTACTGCCCGTATTCTAACTTGCACCAAATCCCGTTCACTCATCACCCGTCTGTAATCTCCTCCAACCCTACAAACCTTAGATCTCTGCGCTCCTCCAATTCTGGCCTCTTGTGCATCCCTGATTTTAATTGCTGCACCATTGGGACCGTGCCTTCAGCTGCCTGGGGCCTAAGCTCTGGAATTCCTTCCTTAAATCTCTCCACCTCTCTCTCCTCCTTTAAGCTACTTCTTAAAATCTACCTCTTTGACCAAGCTTTTGGTCACTTGTCCTAATATCTCCTTATGTATGCTCAGTGTCATATTTTGTTTGATAGCGCTCCTTTGAAGCGTTTTGGGATGTTTACTGCACTAAAGGCGCTATATAAATGCAAATTGTTGTTGCTGTTGCATCTCCAGCACCAAAAGAGGCCATTCAGCCCAACTGGTCTATGCTGTTGTTTATACTCCACACAAGCCTCTTCCCATTCTAATCACCTCTTCCCTGTCCCCAATAACTCTATTCCTTTCTTCCTTATGTATACATCAAGCGTTCCCTTAAATGAGTCAATGCTGTCTGCTTCAGCCACTCCACATGGCAGCGAGTTCCACAGTCTCACTGCTCTCTGTGTAAAGACATTCCTCCTAAATTCTTTATTTGATCTGTTAGTGGCTATCTTATATTTATGCCACCTTGTTCTGGACTCACACAAATGGAAACAGTTTCTCCATGTGTACCCTTTTGAACCCCTTCATAATTTTAAAGACCTCTATCAGGTATTCTTCTTAGTATTCTCTTTTCCAGAGAAAAGAGCCCCAGTCTGATCAATCATCATAAATTTTGTTATTTCTAATTGTGATAATGAAAGTCATACTTTTTTCCCTTCTTTAAATATCTGATTTTTCTCCCTTACCTATCCTCTCTCAAAGGCACGCTGGGAGGCATAAGGCTGGATTTTCCTGCTTGGAGTTGAGTAGCAACGCAGAGCCATTTTCCACGGTCAGGGGTCATTGGCCAGGCTCCCGGTAGAATTCCCGTCTCCAAAAGAAATCCCATCACTGTGGAAGAGAATAATTGGGTGTTGCTGCAGTGGAACCGCTATCTTAAAGGGTCTGAAAAGCCTCAAAGAAGAAGGCTGCGACAGAGGCCTACACAGATAAGTGCATGGGGGCCAAACACGAGGGAGAGGAGGCCTCTACTAATCCCTATCCCTTACCGTTGCCCCAGACCTACCACCACCTTCCATCAGGTGGTCCCTTGGAGTGGCAGTAAGAAGGTTAGATGGGAGGAAAGTGGGATGGGAAGATGGGTCCTGCCCCCACTAGCATTTACTTGCAATGAGAGTGGAAGTGGTGGCTGGTGGCCATTCCGAAGGGTGGAAGGGAATCCAGGTTGGGGGGACTTGAACACATAAAGTTAGGCTGACACTCCAGTGCAGTACTGAGGGAGTGCTGCTCTTTCAGAGGTGCCGTCTTTCGGATGAGATATTAAACCGAGGCCCCGTCTGCTCTCTCAGGTGGACGTAAAAGATCCCATGGCACTATTTCGAAGAAGAGCAGGGCAGTTATCCCCGGTGTCCTGGCCAATATTTATCCCTCAACCAACATCACTAAAACAGATTATCTGGCCATTATCGCATTGCTGTTTGTGGGAGCTTGCTGTGCGCAAATTGGCTGCCGCATTTCCCTCCTTACAACAGTGGGCGAAAAATTGAGTCGCGCCCCCTTTGGGGCGTTAACTTCGCTGGGGCGCTACTTTTAGCGCCGCGGAAAAATTAGCACCCCCGTGACCGAAATTGAGTGGTAGCGCCCCAAGAGGGAAGCGGGGCGCTACTGGAAGTGCCCCGCCTCCCTCTTGAGGTGCTGCAAGGGAATATCATGGCGTTACGTGCTGCAGCGCCACGCGCTGTGACAGGTCACGCCGCAGTATTGCAGGCCTTCCTTCCCTTCTTAAAGGGGAGGGCCCTTGCGCAGCGCGACCCGAGGTCCAGCTGGGCCCCCGAGGATCGGAGTGCCGGCAAAAGATCCCGGCACTCAAGAGAAGTGCCGGGCCGGCGCTCCGTGGGGGGGCGGGTAAGGAGGCCGGGGACGGGAGCGCAGGCAGGTGCTGGCAGGCGGCCAGCAACAAAAATGGCTGCCCGGCACCTCGCCTTTAAATATCGCCACCCCGGCCGCAGGTAGGCCCCCCTGACCCCTTCGGACATAGCATCCGGTGGTAAGTCAGGGGGCGCTACTGAAGATCGCGGCCGGGGCGCTAACGGTTACTGCCGCCGCTAACCTCCCGCTGAATTTTGCGGGAGGTGTTGGCGGCGCCGCACCTGGGCGCTAGTTGCTTTGCGCCCCGTTAGCGGAGGGCGCTAATGGGAGGCACAAAGCAACCAAATTTTTCCCCCAGTGACTCCACTTCAAAAATACTTCATTGGCTGTAAAGCGCTTTGACACGTCCGGTGGTCGTGAAAGGTGCTATATAAATGCAAGTCTTTCTTTCTTTTCTTTTCACTCTCTTCACCAGCACCGACTCACTCTGTCTCAAAGCTGTCCTGATCCGCAGTTCCATTTCATCCTTCGCCTCATCCGGTGCTTTAACAATAAACTTTTTTTCTTCCTTTCAGGTGTCAAGGATTGCAAGCTTCAACAACTCTTGGATACCAACACCCCTCCGGAACCTCCTTTCCCTTCACTTTCCTCTAACCCCATCCCTTCTTCCAATCTCATCCTTTGCTGTGTTTTTACTATCTCATCTGACCTTCCCCTCTCTGACCCCAAATGATCAGTCCTCAGCAAAGGCCTTCGGTTCATCGCCTTACGCCCCCACCTCAATGAATTCGAGCTCGGCACGACGCTGAGCTCTTTTTCCGTCGTCTTTGCCTCCGCACCCACTACTTTAGCCAGGAGTCTTCCCCTTGCACAGAGGACCCTTTCTCCCGTCTTCAGAATTCTCGTTCCACTTGGACCCCACCCTCTGGCCTCCTACCCACTCTAGATCTTTTCATTGGGAACTGCCGGTGTGACATCGGCCATCTCAATTTCTCTGCTCCACTCACTCACTCTAACCTACTTCCCTCTGAACTTGCAGCACTCCGTTCTCTCAGGTCCAACCCTAACATTGTCATCAAACCTGCTGACAAGGGTGGCGCTGTTGTTGTTTGGCGAACCGACCTCTACTTTGCGGAGGCTGAACGCCAACTCTCTGACACCTCCTACCGAACAGCAAGCCATCGTTTCCAAGACTATCACTGACCTCATCTCCTCTGGAGATCTTCCCTCCACGGCCTCTAACGTCATAGTCCCCCAACCCCACACTACCCGCTTCTACCTTCTTTCCAAGATCCACAAACAGGACTGCCCTGGTAGACCCATTGTTTTAGCCTGTTGTTGCCCCACGGAACTGATTTCTTCCTATCTCGACTCTATTTTTTCTCCCCTTGTCCAGTCTCTTCCCCCCTACATCCGCGCCTCTTCCGACAGCCTCCACCACTTTAACAGTTTCTTGGCCCTAACCATCTCCTTTCACTATGGACGTTCAATCCCTATACACCTCCATCCCCCACCAGGATGGCCTGAGGGCGCTCTGCTTCTTCTTTGAACAGAGCTCCATCCACCACCACCCTCCTCCGCTTGGCTGAACTTGTTCTCACATTGAACAACTTCTCTTTTGACTCCATTCACTTCCTCCAAATTAAAGGTGTTGCTATGGGAACCCGCATTGGTCCTAGCTCTGCCTACCTTTTCGCGGGATATGTGGAACATTCTTTGTTCCAGTCTGACTCAGGTCCCCTCCCTCACCTCTTTTTCCGATACATTGATGACTGTTTCCTGCTTTCGCCCTGAACTGGAAAATTTAATTCACTTTGCTTTCAATTTCCACCCTTCCCTCGCCTTCACGTCGTCCATCTCCGACTCTTTCCTTCCCTTCCTCGACTTCTCTGTCTCCATTTCTGGGGATAGGCTATCGACCAATATTCACTAAAAGCCCACTGACTCCCACAGCTACCTTGACTACACATCCTACCACCCTACTTCTTGTACGGACTCGATTCCATTCTCCCAGTTTCTCCATCTCCGTCGCATCTCTTCTGACAATGCCACCTTCCACACCAATGCTTCTGATATGTCTTCCTTTTTCCTCAACCGAGGATTCCCTTCTACCATGGCTGACAGGGCCCTCAACCGTGTCTGTTACATTTCCCGCACTTCTGCCCTCACCCCTTCCCCTCCCTCCCAGAAACACGATAGGGTTACCCTTGACCTCACCTTTCACCCACAAGTCTCCACATTCAACGGATCATCCTCCGCCATTTCCGCCACCTCCAGCGTGATCCCACCACCAAACACATCTTCCCCTCCTCTCCCCTATCAGTATTCCGAAGGGACTGTTCCCTCCGCGACACCCTCGTCCACCCCTCAATCACCCCAACACCCCCTCCCCTTCCCACGGCACCTTCCCGTACAAGCACAGGCGATGCAACACCTGCCCTTTCAGTTCCTCCCTTCCCACCTTCCAGGGCCCCAAACACTCCTTCCAGGTGAAACAGCGATTTACTTGTACTTCTAAAATTAGCGTATTGTATTCGCTGCTCACGATGCGGTCTCCTCTGCATTGGGGGAGACCAAACGCAGATTGGGTGACCCCGAGCTTCCGGTTGCCTGTCACTTAAATTCTCCGCTCCTGTCCCACTCTGATCTGTCTTCAGCCTCCTACCCTGTTCCAATGAAGCTCAACGTAAGCTCGACGAACAGCACCTCATCTTTTGTTTAGGCACTTTACAGCCTTCCGGACTCAACATTGAGTTCAACAATTTCAGATCATAACCTCTGCCCCCATTTTTTCAGATGGCAGCTGTTGATGATTCTGCTATTACCATTTACACCTCTTCTAGACCTATCTTTTGTTGCTTTACTTGTCCCATTACCATCTCCTTTGCCTTGCACCATCATCCCTTTTGTCTTTTAATCTCTCCTGCCTTCCACCCTATCACAGACCTTCCCTTTTATTCTTTCCTACCCTCCCCACATTTCTGCCTCTGCACTTGCTTAAAACTTGTTATATCTCTAACATTTTCACGTTCTGACGAAAGGTCATCGACCTGAAACGTTAATGCTGTTTCTCTCTCCACATATGCTGCCTGACCTGCTGAGTATTTCCAGCATTTTCTGTTTTTATTAGAGTTACACCAGATCCTGCCCTCATCTGATGTTCACAAAGACATGCTTTCAACTGGGGTCAATGAATAACAAGTATGCAATTTTATGCTATTAAATACTGTGTAATAACTGGATGGCAGACATGTGTATAAACATGTGACTGACTAGAAGGTCTTTAGAAATCAATTAGGATAGCAGTCAGGGCAGAGTATAAAGCACTGAGTGCACAACTAAGTAGCAGCCAATGTAGACTAGCACAAGGAATGACCAAATAGATAAGAGCACGTGTAATATTTTCTTGTTTTTTGGAAAAGCTATAACAAAGCTTAATTCTAACTAAGGATTTAAAAAAATAAAGTATGTATTAAAGTGCTTATAGAACCCAATACATGATACCAAATTTGTGAGTTTTCATCTAACAGGAGCAGCCAAATGGAGAGGGTGAGAGAACGCGCTCATCGCTTCACCGAGCGGGCCTTGGATGCTCTGGTTGGCGCAGTGGAGCGCAGACGATGCATGCTGTTCCCGGAGAGTGGCAGGAGGCCTTTGCCACGCGAGTTCAGAAGAGTGTGGAGGGAGGTGGCTCAGAGCGTCTCCTCCAGGAGCATGGTGCCCAGGACCCATGTTCAGTGCCGCAAAAAATTCAACGACCTCACTCGGGTCGTCAGGGTGAGTGGCTTTTTCTCAATACCTCTCCATCCCTCCATCTCAACCTCACTATATGGCCAGAGGGTCTTAAAACCCCAATGCACAACACTCATGCAACACCTATGGCCCTTTCATCAAACACACACACACATTCCACACTTTGCATACAGTAAGGGCTATTCACCTATGGGAGGCACATCAGGCAAGACCATGGCTGCATATTGTAAGGGCTATTCACCTATGGGAGGCACATCAGGCAAGACCATGGCTGCATATTGTAAGGGCTATTCACCTATGGGAGGCACATCAGGCAAGACCATGGCTGTATATTTACTCAGATGCTGTCCTTTTTCTTGCAGGCTAAGCTGGCTCATAATCGGAGACAGCAGCAACGGACGGGTGGAGGGCGGCTTCAGCTGCAACCCCTCAGCGATCTGGAGGAGCGCGTCCACAGGATTGTGGCAAGCCGGGTGATCGGTCCCGTCACCACTGGGGACGCCGACCCCATTGTGGACAGCAATGGTAAGGTCATCACCTTTTTGTCCTCTGTCCTTCCACTTGTCCCTCACAATACCAGCCTTTGACACTTTCAATCCAACTTGCTAACTCGCTGCACTTATTCCTCCCTTACTGCTACCCTGTCCTCACGCTAAAGCCACTCTTGTACCTCCCTGCTTTCAGATGGTGATTCACCAGCTGAGGAGACGGGCCCTGAAGCTGCCACTGGGAGTGATGCTGCAGCTGAGGAGGAAGAGGAAGCCGGAGCATCAGTGCCACCCTCTCCCGAGGAAGCCCATGGCCACACTGGGAACACGCCTTCCCCGGAGGGGAGCAGGGGGGAAGGGGCTGATGATGGTGAAGCTCCAGGACCCAGCGGGCTGCAGCAACGCCATGGGGGGGGGAGGGAAGAACGGGAGCCTTCTCCCCAGAGGGAGAGTATGCCAGACACTCCTACTGCAATGGACGCAGAGGAGGAGCGGCTGATTGCAGAAATGAACAGCCAGGCGGTGGGCATGCACACTGAGCTCATGGGTGCAGTGGGAAGGGTGCCCGAATGCATTGAGGCACTGGCAAGGAGTGTGGAGCACTTCGCTGTAGCACAGGCGGATGCCACACTAAAGCTTAGTGCTGCAATTCAGTCACTGGCTGCCAGGAACCCATCTGAGACTGCTCTCATGCAGACTCAGATTGAGGCCACGCGAGCACTGACTGCTGCCATCCTCGATGGTTCGTGCACATGTCCCCGGGGCTGTCACCGCGCCGCAGCAGGCCAGCAATCTGTTCTCCGGCAAATTGCTCCGGATGCTGAAGTGCTGCCCCGTGGGAGTGCCAGTGTGTCGGGCGAGCAGGGAGTTGCTGTCCTCTCTCACGATGACAGCATTCCTGCTGCCAACACTGTCACTTCTCCACTGCACTTGCCACCGCCTGTAGGACAGACTGCTGCCGCCCATGCAGAGTTGGTGCAGTCTGCAGCCGGGCCCTCCAGGCCCAGAAGTGGTCGAGGCCGTCCTTCAGGGGCATCTGCAGTGTCAGGGTCTGACGAGCAGCAGCCTTCCACCAGCCTTGCTGCAGCCACTGAGGTCCCATTACGGAGGAGCAGTAGGGTTAGAAGGGGGGAAGTGCGCAAGGGAAGGAGATCACCCTCGAAGGGCAAAAAGTAGGAGGTGTGCCAAAATGCTGGTCATTTTTTTATTAAAGGCCGAGGTTCATGGCGCAACTTTTGTTTAGTGTTTTGGACATTATCTCCAGGTTGTGAGAACCAGTTATGTTATTGACTGTTTTTTTGTGTTTATTTCTATGAGTTTGTCATGAGGAATTGACACACACAGAGTTTGTACAATAAATAAGTTTCTGTATTCAAAATATACATGGCTGGTGGTTGGAATTATTGGTGCCTTGGCCGGCTTAGGGGTTGCGTGCTGGGTTGATTCGTGTTTGTAGCAATGGCAGGGGCCCTAGAAGCGGCTTGCTATTAGTCGTTGACGGACGGCCCTTGCAGTTTGACCATTGTGGGCCGCCCTCCTGCCTTGGTGCTGCTGCTGATCATCGTCCTCGTCCTGTTCCTCCTCTTCCTCCTCCTCCTCTTGTGGTGCTGCAAGGCCTGGTGGCATTGGCTGCGTCCTGAGGATTGCCATGTTGTGCAACATGCAGCACACGACTACGAAGTTCGAAACTTGCTCAGGCGAGTACTGCAGGGCTCCTCCGGAATGGTCCAGACAGCGGAATCGTTGTTTCAGCACGCCGATTGTGCGCTCAATAATGTTCCTGGTTGCTTGATGGCTTTCCTGGTACCGCAGCTCAGCAGGGGTGTTTGGCGCACGGAGCGGTGTCATCAGCCAGGTGCTCAATGCGTACCCCTTGTCCCCCAGAAGCCAACCAACTGGCTGATGCGGTGCCTCGAAAATTTCTGCCACAGTACTCTGGCGCAGGATGAAAGCATCGTGGCAGCTGCCCGGATAGTGGGCATTGACAGCGAGAATCACCTGTCTGTGGTCACAGACCAACTGCACATTCAAGGAATGGAACCCCTTTCTGTTCCGGAACTCCTCTGCATTCTCTCGCGGAGCACGCAAAGCCACATGCGTGCAGTCAATGGCGCCCTGCACCATGGGGAAGCCCGCTACCCTCGCAAAGCCCATAGCACAGTCATGCTGCTTGTCTGGGGTCATAGGGAAGGAGATGAAGTCTCGTCTCCTTGTGAAGAGGGCATTGGTGACCTGCCGGATGCAGCGATGCACCGCAAACTGGGAGATATTGGCGAGGTCCCCAACAGCAGCTTGGAATGAGCCAGTGGCGTAGAAGTTCAAAGCCACTGTGACCTTCACTGCCACCGACAGAGACGTCCTGGACCTCAGCTGAGGCTGCAGATCTGGCTGCAGCAGGTGGCAGAGCTCAGTGACCACCTCCTTGCTGAATCGCAGCCATCGCAAACACAGCTCCTCGGACATATGGATGTAGGAGAGCTGTTCACGATATACCCTGGGAGGGTAAGCTCTCCTGTACATGCGCCTGATGGCCCTCCTCCGTCTGGCCATCATTGCCACTCTCTGTCTGCGTCTCACTATCCTCCGATTCAGCTGGAGCAGGACGACGCCCCCAATTATTGCAGCCCCCATATTCTCTTTGCCAGAAAAGTAATGAGGTACAGCAACTAAAGTAGCAGCAAAGTTAGGATGAACTAGGCCAAACTACCTCACAAAGCGTTGAGTCAATGTAGAAGTCTCTCTCTCTCTCTCTCCGAATCTCTCTCTCTCTCTCAGAACGAGTGGTGCATAAATGTCGACCACAGAAAAAGACAGGAAGAGGCCCCCTTTAAATAGCGCCCCCCCCAGCCCCACACCGATTGATAACGTTCCAGTCTTCCGGTCGTTGGAAGCGCCAGGCGGTAAGGCAGGGGGTGCCACTCAATTTCCGCTCCGGGGCGCCCCAAGGGCGTTGCACCATGGAATGACGTCACAATCTGCGCGCGCAGGTGGTCGCAGCGGTAAGTTTTAGCGCCGCCGCACAATCTCAAGTTAAGTTCTCGAGCGGCGCAAACAGCGCTGCGCCCGGGCGTTAGCGGCTTAACGCCCCATTAGCGCCCTCTTAAGGCGCTAACGGGAGGCGCAACCAACTGAATTTTTCCCCCTAAAGCTCTGCTGTTGCCATTCAGTTAGACAATTTTCCAGCTGGTAAATTGTAAGCCCATAAAAGGTATCCATCATATTAAAGCGTGAAACAAATTACATTATTGGAGAACGAATGGTAGAATTGTTGAGGTGCCTCTGCTCAATTCACATGGCAAACTAATTAGGGTTGAGGAAACCAGCTAGTTCACTCTGAATGAAACTAGTGAAAGCTAACTAATACCCAATGCCAAGCTTGACTTATTTAAGACATTTCTCTCTATCCAGACGACTGTGACTAAAATGGCCTCAAAACAAACCACCCTATTCTATAGATTCTGGAACGGTTCCTGCAGATTGGAGGATAGCAAATGTAACCCCGCTATTTAAGAAAGGAGGGAGAGAGAAAACAGGGAACTACAGACCTGTTAGGCTCACATCAGCAGTTGGGAAAATGCTGGAATCTATTATAAAGGATGCAATAACTGGGCACTTAGAAACTAATAGTAAGATTGGGCAGAGTCAACATGGATTTATGAAAGGGAAATCCTGTTTAACAAACCTATTGGAGTTCTTTGAGGATGTAACTAGTGGAGTAGACAAAGGGGAACCGGTAGATGTGGTGTATTTGGATTTTCAGAAGGCCTTCGATAAGGTCCCACACAAGAGGTTGGTGAACAAAATTGGAGGTAATATACTAGCATGGATTGAGAATTGGTTAACAGACAGAAAACAAAGAGTAGGGATAAACGGGTCTTTTTCAGGATGGCAGGCTGCGACTAGTGGGGTACCGTAAGGATCGGTGCTTGGGCCCCAGCTATTCACAATCTATATCAATGATTTGGATGAGGGGACTAAATGTAACATTTCCAAATTTGCTGATGATACAAAGCTAGGTAGCAGTGTCAGTTGTGAAGAGGATGTGAAGAGGCTTCAAGGGGATCTAGAGAGGCTCAGTGAGTGGGCGAGAACATGGCAGATGGAATATAATGTGGAAAAATGTGAAGTTATCCACTTTGGTAGAAAAAACAGAAAGACAGAGTACTTTCTAAATGGTGAAAGATTGGGGAATGCAGATGCTCAAAGGGACCTGGGTGTCCTTGTACATGAGTCACTCAAAGTGAATGTGCAAGTGCAGCAAGCCATTAGGAAGGCAAATGGTATGCTGGCCTTCATTACAAGAGGATTTGAGTACAGGAGTAAAGAAGTCTTACTCCAATTAGATAGGGCCTTGGTGAGATCACACCTGGAGTACTGTTTACAATTTTGGTCTCCTTACCTAAGGAAGGATATATTTGCCATAGAGGGAGTGTAACGAAGGTTCACGAGATTGATTCCTGGGATGGCAGGACTGTCGTATGAGAAGAGATTGAGTAAACTAGGCCTGTATTCTCTTGAATTCAGAAGAATGAGAGGGGATCTCATTGAAGCATACAAATTATTACAGGGCTTGATAGGGTGGATGCTGGGAGAATGTTTCCCTTGGCTGGGGAGTCTAGAACCAGGGGCCACAGCCTCAGGATAAAGGGTAGGCCATTCAGGACTGAGATGAGAAGAAATTTCTTCACTCAGAGGGTGGTGAATCTTTGGAATTCTCTACCCCAGAGGGCTGTGGAGGCTCAGTCATTGGGTATATTCAAAACAGAAGTCGATAGATTTCTGACTAGTAAGGGCATCAAGGGATTTGGCGATAGGGCCGGTGAATGGAGTTGAGGCAGAAGATCAGCCATGATCTCATTGAATGGCAGAGCAGGCTCGAAGGGCCGAATGGCCTACTCCTGCTCCTATTTCTTATGTTCTTATGTTCACCCGAAGGAAATACATTAAAGCATCCAACAGTGTGATACAAGTTTGACACTACCTCTCAAAATAATTAACTATTTTCCTAAAGGTAGGTGCAGGCTTGTCTTGTGATCTTCTTCCAGGCTGCAAAACTACCATGACAAATCCACCAGACTTCTGGTTTGATGTTTCAAACTTATATTAAAGGTTATAATTGTCACCAGATGAGACTCATTCTTCACCTGATGGCTGCTATTGGACAAGATTAATGTGGATTCTTGTTCCAATAGGTGCTTCAGGTCACAGAAAACACTGGTTTCTTGCTTAAATTCCAGGCTCCGGAATATTCTGAGTCCCATCCTGATAGATAATTGGTGAATCAGTCATTGCACTACAGGTCACTACTTTTAATTAAAATTTTCAAAATAACCTCATGTGTAAGGTGATAAAGTTAAGCTTTACAGAGCATATTTCTTCAGTTCTGTCTGAGTATCAGACAACTTTTGGGGGCACTAGCTCCTGGGCTAAATTTCATACTCACATATTTATTTCTAATTTAAAATGCACCAGAGTACAAAAGCATTAAAGAGCAATGTGGTGAATAGATGGCAGTGTTTGTTGCTCCACATTTAGGTAGCAGTTCGGTTGTCATGATTTAGTGAAATGGCAAACATACAGTGGTGACCACATACGACTATTTCCACAAATATACATGCTTTTCACAATTGCTGTCCAGAATCAGTACAGTGGGAACAAAATACGCCAGTCTCTGTTACCTCATTGTAGCATCATTCCCTTCACTACCTGTGACACAAAAGGTTGAATTTCCTGGGGTAAATGCCTGGGGGCCACTGACTTCTGGGTGCTAAGTCAGGAAAAAGGCAGCAAAGACCTGTGAGGTAGAAGAGGGAGTTCTGGGCACCTCCTGTCTAATTTTTCTCTAATTTCACTGATTGAACATCCAGATGTAGTGACACCCTAAGAAAGCTGGCATTGGGCCTACTACCTAACGCTCTCTCTGATTGAATGGCCTGAGAGCGGCAGGCGGCAATGCAAGAGGAGCTCAAAAATATTCCACAATTTTCTTGTAGCCCTTCCCCGCCTAGTGATTTTTGAGTTTACACACCATTGGACTGCTGCTTTGCAATAGGAATCAGATGGCCCCAAGATCAGTGGCCAGTTTTTCAGCTGCAGACCTGAAGTGACTCGCAGCTGTGCTTCTGCACAAGGCCCTGCCAGGAGCAGGTCTGCACTGGGGAGTATGATTGGCACATATTGGTGATCTGCCCCACCAAATTCATGTGCTTTGAGGCCTGTCCAGCACTCAGGCAAGGGGGAGGGTCGGAAAGTCAGCCCCAACATTTTTTATATTGCCTAACAGAGAAGTAACAAAAATAATTCTTCCTATAAATTACATTTTGCTGGAATATCATTTGGATATGGCGTACAGAGGCAGAATTACAGAAAGGATCTTGGGTACCAATGATAAAAAAAAAGAAATGACAATATGAGATAAAAATAGTAAGTTCTGGAAATATACAACAGATCTGTCTGTACCTGGACACAAGGTTGACTATTTTGGGTACAGACCACTCTCTTCCACTGAGATCGTTTTCCCGAGTATGCCCCCCCCACTTAAGTTCAAGGTTTGCAGACTTGAACGTATCTGGCGCACAACTGGTTTAGCCATTCATCAGCAGATCTGGCTGGACCACATCAAGCACTCTCAGGCCATCCTCTCCTCTGCCTAAACTCCTCACTACCTCAGGATCATCCTGCAATGCAAATATAACCCCCAGCTTCTTTTCTCCACTACCAACCATCTCCTTTAACCCCTCGCCCATGCCCCCTTTACACTCAACAAGTGTGAGGAGCTCCTGGACTTCTTTGTCACTGAGGTTCAGACCATTCAGTCAGCTGCCTCTGCTGAATCTCCCCTTTCCCCTTGCCCACAAAGCCAAGCATCCCCCTAGGTTCCTCCCTGCCCTAGCCCTGAACCCACACCTTTCTCTAGTTTTTCTCCTATCACCCTTCATGCCCTCTCTGAGCTCACCTTGTCCATGAGACCCACTCCTGCTCTCTCAACCTTATTCCATAACATCACTCGCCTCCACCCCTGCCTCAGCCCACCTTCTGCTGACATCTTCTTCTGCGCCTTTGTAGCTTCCAGATGCAACTATTCCAGTGTTCTCCTAGCCATGTACCCATACCCTACCCTCCGTAGCCTTCAGCTCATCCAAACCTCTGCTTCCCATATTCTATCCCGCACCAAGTCCCGCTCACCCACGTCAACGTCTCAAATTCCTCCAGGGCCTCGTCCCTCCCTATCTCTGTAACCTCCTCCAGCCCTACAACCCTGCGAGACATTTGTGTTCCTCCAACTCTGGCCTCTTAAGTATCCCCCCACTCCTCTCGCCCCACCATTGGTGGCCATACCTTCAGCCATCTAGGCCCTATTCTCTGAAATTTCCTCCCTAAATGCTTCCACCTCTTCAGCTCTCTCTCCTCCTTTAAGAACCACCTTAAAATTTACCTTTTGACCAAGCTTTTAGTCACCCCTCCTAATAGCTCCTTCTTTTGATCGGTGTCAATTTTTGTCTGATTTTTTGTCTGATTATCCTTCTGTGAATCGCCTTGTGATGTTTTCCTACGATAAAGGTATTATAAAAATGTAAGTCATTGATGTTGTTGTTGATGAAAAGGCTGAAATATTACCTTATATTTTCTGTTCAAATGTTGAAGGATCTGCAATGTATTTTTTTTTTAGCAATTTATGTTTTTATTTCAGAATTCCAATATTTACAGATTTTTCTTTTTACCTCTACGGATAATATGAGCTAGATTTACAATAATTCTAACTATAGAACTTGTGATATTTCTAGATTTTTGGCTTTTTTTGGAGGGACTAGACTATCATATGTGTTCATTTTATATAACATTTCTTCACAATATTAATGAGAGTTTTCAGAGACTGAAATGCAAAGTCAGTTCTCCGGTGAAGCTGACATTATCGCTGCATGCCCAATGAACAATTAATAGCTGATTTGGTGATAACCATTTAGCCCAGTAATAATTTTATTTGTCAGGCTGCAAGATCTGCTGCTTAATAAAATCAGGGATAAATGTCTGAAAGAGCTTTTATCTTTTGTCACTGTAGTCTGCGTTTGCCAAACACAAAAGGGAAAATGACAAAAAAAAAATGTTTTGCTTCACATCCCTCATCAACAGCAGGCGCAATCAATTTAAGTGTTCAGCAATACATCAGAGCCTCCATGAAGGCGTGTAATGGGATAATAGCCTTATAACATTCCAAACTGTGGCAGGAATCAAGTGTCTTTTTCTGCTGGGGTGTGGAGTCTCAGTGGCTCAAGATGCTATAATTGTTTCTTTTAGCCTCTTGCAGATTATGCACAGATTGAATCAACATGAGACTGATGCCTCTGCAGTTACAGCTGTCACCCAGCAAACCTTCCTCCCACCTATTTGACTGCGTTGGAACGGGTAATGGGATCTGACCCTTGAATTAATTGCTCATAAGCACACAGTAATAGAACTGTCAAGTTTTCGCTTCTGACAGAGTTTTCCATGTAATGATTTAGTTGCTTTTTACGAGTAACAGATGCTGTAAGTATTTGAGACGGTGTCATATCAAACAATGCTATATAATAAAAAATGGTATCTTGCTTTAGTCACTTTCTAAAACTTTGTTAGCAGCAGAAATCTGGGCTGCTTTTGCCAAAGAGAAAATGATTTAATGGGTCTCCGTTTTTACAGTCTTCTTATTATAAAATCATTATTATGTATCATACTCAATTTAATAGCACCATAAAAATATCTTGTTCCTACCTATATGTTTCAGTCCATTTTATGTTATAATAGAGCTTACTTTAAGTCATACTTTCAACAACCTGCCTCCAAAAAGCATTAATTAATTAATTAATTCTAAACAATATGAGCACCATAGAACCATAGACGTTTACAGCACAGCTGAAGGCCATTTGTGACTCTCCCTCTTAAACCTAATATCAAACTCAATTATACTATGGTCATGATTTGCAAGATGCTTACTGTCAGATTGTTAATTCATTCTGGTTCGTTTTTCATCACTAAATACAGAATGGCCTGTTTCTTGTCCGTTCTAAAATGTCTTGGGGTAGAAATCGGTATGCATTGCGCTCGCTTTCAGGTGTTAAACAGGTGCAAAGCATACCGATTTTGCAGTGGGACTGCCTGCACAATCGGCGCAGGCGTTGGTCCCACTGCTAAATTCGTGAGGGTCTTTTTTCAGGCATCCCAGGCGGATACCTAAAACAGACGTTAGGCCCCTTATGTATGTAAATGAGGGGCATAATGGCTGTTGAAGGGCACCTTGTTGAAATTAGTCACCAATGAGCAGGGACAGAGCCGGGCCTGCCCTGCTCATGATTCTTCAGCGATCCTGGCAGCTGCCAACCAGAGGCAAGTTGACATTTTAAAAAAAAACAATTCTTGTGGAGCCAGGAAGAGCAGGAGTCCACCCCACTCCCCACCCTGCCCCACCCGCCCTCCTCACCTCCTAGTCCACTACAATCCCCCCTCCCGAGACTTACTGGAGGACCACTACCAGTGAAGCAGGAGTCCACCCCACTCCCCACCCTGCCCCACCCGCCCTCCTCACCCCATAGTCCACTACAATCCCCCCTCCGAGACTACAATCCCCCCTCCAGTGAGGTAGGCGTCTCTGCATTGATCTCTTTGCATGGGCGAGCTGCCAGTGGAGATGCAACCAGCACCGACAGTTCTCAACTAGTATGCTGATGAGGCTCGAGAACCAATGTCCATCTATCCTCGGGCCTCTCGGTTCAGGGCCTGAACAGAATCCATCCCATTGTTCTAGAAAACTGTTCTGAAAACATTCTAGAAATTCATTGTCTTTTCTGCTTGAAATGTTCTGCTTCTCCCAGTCTATGTGGAAATTAAAATCTCCCATTATAACCACATTGTTTTTGCAAAATGCTTCCCTGATCTCCGTATTTATACATCCCTCCAGTAGTCATGACTCAGTTGGTAGCGCCCTTGCCTCTGAGTCAGAAGGTTGTGGGTTCAAGTCCCACTCCAGAGACTTGAGCACAAAAACTAGGCTGACACTACAATACAGTACTGAGGGAGTGCTGCACTGTCCGAGGTGCCGTCTTTCAGATGAGGCATTTAAACGAGGCCCTGTCTGCCCTCTCAAGTGGACGTAAAAGAGCCTATGGCACTATTTCGAAGAAGAGCAGAGGAGTTATACCTGGTGTCCTGGCCAGTATTTATCCCTCAATCAACATCACTAAAACAGATTATCTGGTCATTATCACATTGCTGTTTGTGGGAGCTTGCTGTGCGCAAATTAGCTGCCGCGTTTCCTACATTACAACAGTCACTACACCTCAAAAAGTACTTCATTGGTTGTAAAGCGCTTTGAGACGTCCGGTGGTCGTGAAAGGCGCTATATAAATGCAAGTCTTTCTTTTTCTTTAAAACCAAGTTGCTTACAGTTACCTCGTAAAGTAAGCTACAGTCCCAGAAAGATGCAATTTAAAAGTTTTACAAATGTGACCAATGGTCCCTGGTGTTAGTACAGAAAACATTTTGCAGCTTCAGGTCGCTTTAGGCTGGATTTCATTTTGCGCTTCTCCTTCTGACCGAGCACACAATAAATTTTTTTTAGCACTCCGTACTATAAGGAGGCAACTTCTACCAGAGTCTTGCATTCTTGCTGTTCCTTAACTCTACCCATAGTGTTTCCACTGCCCAATCACCTTTACTGAAAAGTAATTGGACGAGATATTGGGCTCGGTAGTGCCCGTTTTTTGGGCGCTGCGAATGCCATTATGGATCCAAAATAGGGTCCGTGACGCATGCGCACACTTCTGATGCGAGGTGCACCGGACGCCATCTTGCTAAAGGGGTTAGCACGTGCGCAGTTAATGTCCACCAGAAGTATGCAGAGCAGGCAGATCATGACGTCAATCAGGAAGGACCCCCCACCAGCGCTATTTAAAGGGATCATCAACTACTTACATGTTAGTTGCTGGTTGATTTCTTCTGGCTGTTGCTACAATTATACATGTTTTTGGTGCTTTCCATAGTTGTTTCAAGTTTCAAAAGTGTACAGGGAGTGGTGTGGCAGGTGCTGACTTCAAGGCTTCTGCACAAGCTAATTGCTCCCAGGCTTGGAATAGAGCCTGACTGGGAGAATGAGCAGAGGCCACGGAGAACAGGACAACCTGCTAGAAGAATAAGGAGGACGAAAAGGGCTTTCAGCAGGAGTCTATATCCACCCAGGGTGTTCAGGGAGCAATTCTCCTACCTGAACCTCAGCAATGACCAATGTGTGGGTTAGGTTGAAAGGGCAACACGGTGGCATAGTGGTTAGCACTGGTGCCTCACAGCGCCAGGGACCCGGGTTCGAATCTGACCTCGGGTGACTGTCTGTGTGGAGTTTGCACATTCTCCCCGTGTCTGCATGGGTTTCCTCCGGGTGCTCCGGTTTCCTCCCACAGTCCAAAAATGTGCGGGTTAGGTTGATTTGGCTATGATAAATTGACCCTTAGTGTTAGGGGGGGATTAAATATGTGGGGTTATGGGGGTAGGGTGGGATATGTTAGGGGGAATTAAATACGTGGGGTTACGGGGGTAGGGTGGGATATGTGTACTGTGGGGATTAAAGCAGGGACAGGGTACTGGATTTGGATGATCAGCCATGATCGTATTGAATGGTGGAGCAGGCTCGACGGGCCGAATGGCCTACTCCTGCTCCTAGATTTTATGGGGAAAAAATTCAGCTGCTTGCGCCTCCCGTTAGCGCCTTAAGAGGGCGCTAATGGGGCGTAAAGCAGCTAACGCCCGGGCGCAGCGCCGCCCACGCCTCCCGAAAAATTCAGCGGGAGGTTAGCGGCGGCGCCAGCCGGTAGCGCCCTGTGGCGCTGCGCCGCCGGCGATGACGTCATCGCCGTGCGCAGCACCCCGCTCGCGCTCCAGCCGCGATCTTCAGTCGCGCCCCCTGATTTACCGCCAGACGCTATGTCCGACGGGTTCAGGGAGGCGTACGTGCGGCCGGGGCGGCGATATTTAAAGGGGAGGTGGCAGGCGGCCATTTTTGTTGCTGGCCGCTTGCCAGCACCTGCCCCCGGCCCCCGTGAAGCCCCCCCACCGTGAAGTGCCGGCTGCGCTCCAAGAGCCCGGCACTTCTCTTGAGTGCCGGGCTCTTTTGCCGGCACTCCCGATCCCTGGGGGCCCAGCTGAGCCCCGGTTCGCGCTGCGCAGGGTCCCTCCCCTTTAAGAAGGGGAGGAAGGCCTGCAATACCGCGGCGCGACGTGCCGCAGCGCCACGTAGCGCCAGGATATTCACTCGCAGCGCCCCAAGAGGGATGCGGGGTGCTTCCAGTGGCGCCCCGCTTCCCTCTTGGGGCGCAACCACTGAAGTTCCGGCGCGGGGCCGCTAATTTTTTCGGGGCGCTAAAAGTCGCGCCCCGGCGAGGTTAGCGCCCCAAATGGGGCGCAACTCAATTTTTACCCCTATGTTTCTATGTTTCTATGTCTGAGACGTCTGCGCTTTAAGAAGGAGGTCGCCACTGAAATCTGCCAACTGCCAACTGCTGCAGCCACAACTCCAACCCCAGAGCAGGGCAAGGATCGCAGTGCCAGTGGCTGTGAAGGTGATGGTGGCTATGAGCTTTTATGCGTCTGGCTCCTTCCAGGCTGGTGCTGGAGATATTGGCCCGAAAATTAGACCTAATACGCAAGAGTACGCACTGTGTACTCTCGCGTTTTAGGTCTCCAAGTGCCGGTTTCCTGCATGCACTGCGCATGCGCGGGAAACCGGCACTTCGTGAATTCAAAAGGGGGAGGTTCCTAAGTGAACCGCGTGCGCGCTACAGGCTGTGCGCATGCAGTGCACTTAGTTATTTTTTCAGCTTTGAACGCGCAGGTAAGTGTTGAAGATTTTACACATAAAGAAAGCAGGCGTAGGACCCCCTTTTAACAAGGTAAGTAGTTAATTAAGTGTTTTTAAAAAAATTTTCAACAGGTTTATCTTTTTTAGAGACTTTAAAGAAAGGTAAGTTTATTTTTATAACTTTTAAAAAGATTTTAAATTTTTTCCAAATTTAACTTTTTGTTTAAAGTGGTTAATTTATTTAACTATACTTATTTTATTAATGTGATGGCTTTTAAAAAAAATTTAATTGAGGTTTAGCTGTACTTTTGGGGGTTTGTAATATTCATAGCTTTGACAGCTCTTGCCGTCAAAACTATGAATGAAAGATAGTGTGCTGCCATTGGCTCTAACTGAATCACGTGATCCCAGAGCTCGCACGAACTAATTGCGTCTCTGGGTCACGCAAGCACTGCACAGTTGCATGTGGCAGAGGGCTTGAATCTAAAGTTCGTGTGGGCCCGGAGGAAAAAGGTAGGCGCGGAGTGAGATATCGTGGGGAAGCCTTACCCCCGCAGGAACGCTCATTGTTTAATTTCTGGGCCATTAGCAACATCTCGCAGTTTGCAGTCCACTGTTGCATAAGGAAGGTCATTTCATTCCCTCTTGCCAGATACAAGCAGACGGAGCGAGCACGAGGATTTGCAGGGTTTGCAGGCTTCCCCATGTTGCAGCATGTCATTGACTGCACGCACATTGCTTTGCGGGTACCGCATGTCAACTCTGCCATGTACCGGAACCGTGCAGTTGCTGTGTGACCAAAGGCGGTGCATCATGCAGGTCAATGCCCGGTATCCTGGCAGCAGTCATGATGCCTTCATTCTGAGGCAGACTGCTGTGCCAGCTGTATTTCAGCCACCACGGCAAACCAAAGGGTGGCTACTGGGCGATAAGTGCTATCTGCTGACTACATGGCTCATGACTCCGGTTCACAACCCATACACACATGCGCAGCATGCATACAATTAGAGCCATGCTGCCACAAGAAATGCGATAGAGCAGACCATTGGCATGCTGAAACAATGATTCTGTTCTGGAGGAGCCCTGCAGTACTCGGCTGAGCGGGTCTCAAGATTTGTGGTAGTATGCTGCATGCTGCACAACCTTGGCATCATGAGGGAACAGCCTTGTCACGACTTATCAGGCGAGAAGCTGAGGAGCAGGAGCATGAGGAGGAGTAGGAGGAGGACGTAGAAGAAGAGGAGACGGAAGATGAGGAAGAGAAAGGGAGGCTGCAACCTAGACAGCCCCTTTCTGCCCGGGCTGTACATGAAGAACTAATTCAAGTGCGATACCAGTAACCTCAACCCCAATTCCCCATTCACCAACAGTCCCACATTTCTTACCTTTCCTCTGTCACTGACCATCACATCATCCTCTTGGCCAAAATGCAAAAATAAAAGCTAACACAAAATAAACAATCCAAACCAAATTTATCAATGAAATCATGCCATATTGCATATGAACTCAAAATAATCACCCTTGTGCATTCCTTTCGTGCCTTTGCCTGTCCCAGTGCTTCTACACAGTGCTACCCCAGTGGCTGCAGCATGGCTGGTGGAAGGCTGCTGACTTTCAGTGGGGGAGACTGCAGATGGCCTTGGAGGATGACCTTGAGCAGCTCTGGGCCCAGAAGGCCTGGCTTCAGACAACACCATCATGGCATGGGCAGCAGCAATCTGGGCTGGCTGGCTGACTGGCAGCAACAAGGCCACTGGTGGAGTGGCAGTGGTGGGAGCACAAATGCTGTCATTCTGAGAGAGGACAGCAGACTCGTGCTCCATGGAGCCACTGCCAATCCCCGGGGCAGTGCCTCAGCAATTCTAGTAATCTGTTGGAGGACAGAGTGCTGGACTGTTGTGACACACTGCAAGCCCCTTTGAACATTGGTATCCACGGCCATGATGGTAGCAAGCTGACCTTGCATGACTTCAGTCTGAGCTTCCACTGCAGCACTCAGACTTTTGGTGGAAGCTGCTTGTGCTGCTATGGAAGCTGAGACATCGGCCATCAGACGCTGCATCATGGTTGGGTCCACAAGTGTGTTGATGGAGTTGGCCACCACTTCCACGCTGGAAAGGATGGTCTCCAAGCTCTGCCCAAAGCCCTGTGTCAAGTTGGTGCTGGACTCCTCCAAGCTCCTTGACATTAAATGCAGGCTTTCTGGAAGGCTTCCCAATGCACCAAGCATTTCATTGTGTACACCCATCAGCCTTCTTCTGTAGCCTGGCCCATCGAAGTCCTCATCTGAGTCCTCTGCAGCAGAACTCTTGTGCGACCTCACCCCCCCAGGCGAGCTGGAATCTGCGTTATCCTTTCCCCCTGCTCTTGACTGCAGCGCACTTGTGCCCGGTGACTCATCATGTGCAGATCCTACCTCTAAACTATCCTCTAAGACAGGGGTTCTCAACTGGGGGTCCGCGCCCCCTAGGAGTCCGCGAGAAGGTTTCAGGGGGTCCGCCAGAGAATGGCCGGTTTCTTGGTGCTGGGCCTATCTGGGGAAGTCTAGGGCTGGGGGCGGGCCCTTGGTCGGGTTGAGGGGCCGATTGCAGGGGAGGTTGCAGTTTAACGGGGAAGGAGCTGCTCAACGTCCTGTGTGATGGCGTCAGGTAGAGGCAGGCTGGGTCCGGTGGGAGGAGTGACAGTGCGGGCTTGGCTGGGGTGAGAGGGTCCCTGGCTGCCCTGGGGCAGCTGACTGACTTCATTGGGCTGGCCGTTGGGTACTGAGACAAGGCCCCAAGCCCCGGCTTGGTAATCCCCTGAAACTGTTACCGGGAGGCTCCGCTCGGCGGTGCAGCTGCTCCTTGGCTTGTCCATAGTTGCCGGGCCCGCAGAGTTTCCAAAACCTTCCGTTGTCATTAAAGCCCAGTAACTGAATGTGTGATTGGAACTCGGAACCGACCACCCCACAGACTGTGGGACAAACTGTCCCCCCCCCACCCACACACAGACTGTGGGTCAAACTGTCCCACCCCCCACACACAGACTGTGGGACAAACTGTCCCCCCCTCCCACAGACTGGGACAAACTGTCGTCCCTACCCCTACACAATTTTTATACAGAAAAAATACATGTGTTGTGTTACAGGAGGTCCGCGGAATTTTTATGTTACGAGAGGGGGGCCTTGGGAGCAAAAAGTTTGAGAACCCCTGCTCTAAGATACGCGCAGTGTCAGTATCTGAGCTGGTGACTGCGAGTGTGAAATCAAGTGACGGTCTGTCTTCATCATCACTGTCTTCTTGGTCTTCCTCCACTGCATGGCCAGGTTGCACTTCTCGGGTGTCTGAAAGGAGAAAAGCACAAGGGTAAGGTTGTGGTGAGGGGAGGGGGGGAAATTAAGAGGTGCATGCTTGTAAGTCAGAAGAAATTGTGGAATGAGGGGGAAGTGGGATGTGAGAAGGAGGATTAGGTACGAGGATACCTTCATCTTCGATGGATTCAGCCCCATCACTGGACACGGCCTCAGCGATGGCCACTCCAATAATCTCCAGCACCGACTCCACCATGGGGTTTAGAGCATGCAGGAGCGCCTCTCCCCCTCCGGTTAGTTCCTTCTGCCTCTGGTTGTGTGCCACCTTCTCCTGCAGGAAAGAGGGAAGTGTGTCAGTGAGTGTCGTGCAATATGTTTGGGTGATGTGGTTGTCATGGTTGAATAGCTGGCAATGTTTGCAAGCTGTGAGATGTGGGTGTGAGGCTTGCAACAGTGCTATGTGTGCTAAGTGCTTGAGGGTGAAATGAAGCATATAAATGTTAGGTGTGAGTCCTGATAGAGATTGTTGGTGGGTGAGTGATGGGGCTGTTGTGGTTTGAGCAGTGTGTGAGGCTAGTGGTGCAGTTGGTAGGATATGGCATTTGAAGATGCATTCACTGACTGTGACCACTCGTGTGAGGTCATTAGACATCTTGCGACACTGCATCCAGGTGCTTGGGGCTGCACTCCTGCCATTGACCTCTGTGTCTATCTGCTCCCACTGCCTTTTTACCATGGCCACGATTTTACAAGCCTTGGTGGGTATGTGGCGTGCAATGTAGGTGGTGAGTCCCGACTCCGCTGCTGGCTCCATCCTGGTCTCTAAAATGAATTTACCATGATTGGGCTTGTTAAGCCCGCCCAGCGCGTTTCCCAGCCAATTAGAGGAAGTGGGTCTGATGATGTCATTTGATGACGTGTCATCAGCCGGTTTCCATAAAGGGACCATGGCCAACTTTCTTTTGACATTTGTGCTGTCAGTGTTCTACAGCATTGAGGTGCTGCAAACACTGACAAGCACTGCACAGGGGTGCAGGGCTGCACCCAGGCTCTCCCACGATGCCCTCCATATGCTTATGGAGGGAGTCACAGCACGCAGGGCGTTCCTCTTCCCTTCCTATGGGCGGAAGAGACCTCCCCAGGAGATCAACGCAGCCTGGTTGCACATTATAGAGGAGGGCACAAGCAGGGATATGGTCAGGAGGACCTGGGTGATGTCAGGAGGATCTGGGTGCAGTGCCGCAAACGTTTCAATGATCTCAGTAGATTATAAAATGTTAGTGCAAAGCCACACTCAACCTCATCCTACTGTGCCTCTCATCACATCCCCATCACTCTGCCTTCCCTACCCTACTCCTGCACATCCTTACTCACACCAACTTACCTTGCACCTCCACCCATCCCTCTCACCTACATTATCACATCCCCATCTCACTAGCCACCCCTCACACTCACCCTCATCCTAGTGTAATCATACCAATTAACAACACACAAGGGTAGGCACTTGGGTGTTTTATGCAATGTCCATGTAAAGTTTCTGTTAATGTGGTTGTCAAACATTGAAATCTTTATTTTCAACACTTTGCGTTCTTGGACAGATTTGTGTGCACCTTTGGAAGTGGCTTAGTGAGTTGCAGTGAATGGTGAGACATAACGGTACCCCCCGCAATGCTGATGAGTGAGAAAGGAATGGCTTGGGCATTGTAAGGATGCTTTATGGTGTTGGTGTGGGGTGGTGCCAACCTGGTACCTCATGTGGTAGCCAGGGTGTACAGCGTCAAGTGAAGTAAATCTGGCCATGCAGAGATCATCCCTGGCCTCCCAGGTAGCAATGTGCTCAGGTGCTGATGCCCTTAGTCCTGTGCAGCATCAGTTGATTGCGGAGGAGGTTGGTGTTGTTGTTGGTGCTGCTGGTGTGCCTGGTGATGCTGGTGTTGGGGCTGATCGTAGTGGAATTCTGAGGACCAAGGTGAGAGATTTTCAATGGCACCCCATGCTGATGGAATAGATGGCAGGTGAAGTAGAGATGAAAGAAGCAATCTGTCAGTGGTGGGAGAGGTAATGAGATCAGACTGGATGAAGACTTGTGTAAAGACGTGCAGCATTCTGAATCTGTAGTGGAAATGAAGTTTGGAGAAGCTAGTGGTTAAGGAAACATTTGTCAATCAGCTAGGAGTTTTGACTTGACATTTGAAGCTGTCAACTCATCAGCTGATTCAATGGCAAGTGACTTCTACCTCAGCTTCACAGACGAGAACTAGGCACAGCGGAAAACCGGTGGGCGAGCTGTCAAATCCAGAAAGCTGGGAAAAAACCATTGATAAGTGGCTGTAAACAAGCCACTAATGATTTTAATTGCCTCCCCCACCGCTGCCTGTTGGGTCTGTTCAGTGCTGGCAGACCCAACATTTGGTAAAGCACGTGGCAGTGGGTTCTCAGCGGGGTCCTGACCCGCTGGGGAAAAAAACTTTCCCACCCGACCCGGCACCAATCGCGCTGACCCCCACAAAATCTAGCCCCATGTGTCTGGAGGGCCTTCCGGCCCCCTGCGGATACCGGGCGTCTCTCCTCCTTTCCACTTAGTCCACCAAGACCTCCAGTGCAGTGTCAGAAAACCTTGGCACACATGCTCTCTCCCATGGCCAACCACTGTTCTATGTTGCACAGCACTATTCCAAATGATGTCAGCACCCCCTGCAGCCACAATGCACCTTCCCTTTAAGAGCTGCAGGCTAGCTTTGAGTAGAGCTAGCAAGTAACAATTTTGGGCCCCTGGCTGATGCATGCAGCCAATGAACAGCACAGTTAGCACTGGCTGCACGCAGAAATCATGATGATGAGCAGGCAGCGCAAAGATGCCGTGCTGCCTGCATTACATCCCACGGGTTCAGGTTAATCGCGCATCGCGATCTCGCGCCCGTTTTCAGGGGCGATCCAATTTAGCCCCCAACGTGTCTTTTATCAATATTGCTGCTCCACCTCCTTTCCCAATTTCCCTGTCCATTCTAAAGAGCTTACAGCCTGGGATATTCAGCTCTCAATCATGTTCAGGGTGTAGTCCGGCTCTGTAATGGCTACCACATCATACCCTTTAAGCTATATTAAGGTTTTATTTATTATGCTGCGTGCATTCATATACAGAACTCTTATCTGGGTAACTGTCCCCACTCTGCCCAAATGTCCTGTTGGTTCTTTTCTCACACCTTTTGGCTTACAATATGGATATGGATTTCCCCCTCCCACCCCCGCAACTAATTTAAATCTTTCCCGACTGTCCTATTTCCCCTTTCCAGCAGGATATGGATGCCTCTGCTTTAGGTGAAGGCTATCCCATCTGTACAGCTGTAAAATTCGCAAATTATCGCGATTTCGAAATAACGAGAAAGAGAGACACAGATTCGTTAAAACAGTTTTATTTCAGCAAAATGCTGTCAGGTTTCAAAACGGACACAAGAAGCCTGTAAAATGGCCACCGCGCCTCGTGGCAGAAGTTTCTAGACTTTCAGTAGGCAGACAAGATGGCGTTCCAATAAACTTTTCAGCAAGATCGGACAATGCTCAGCATATATTGATATAAGACAAGACGCGATCGTTTTGCATTTTTGACACCTAAGCAAGAAATATAAGTGCTGGAATCAGTTTTCCATACACAAACGAGGGCTATTGTACTGAGCAATCAAGGGCCCATCCAAAGACATTGATACGCAAATTCCCCGCGGCTCTACGATGAGAGAGCCGTTCGCGGGTACTCACAGCAAGAATTCGGAGGCCCCCAAAACCCCTCCAGGGAGACTCCTAGCCGGTTCCACAATGGGAGAAATTAACGGGTACTTAGACAGTTACAAGTATCACCGAAACCCATTAACGACAAGAACCACTCCATACAAGAAGTTTGAGTGCCAAGATTTTACAAAAGATGAACATTAAGATTGGGCGGGAGATAAGGGAACCGAGTACTATAACTATAGACAACAAACGTCCATCGCTCTCTTATTTCTCTTGGCTCTTGACTCTTATCTTTGCTGACTATGGACTCGGGCTGAACTCTTATTCTGTCTTTCGCTTGGAATCGACTCTTGGCTCTTATCCTGGACGACCGTTACTCTCTCTTGTTCCGCTGATCCCTTTTGGGGTCGACCTCGTGGCGCGCTGCGAAATCGGGTGCACCATCCCGAAGGTCGGTAAATGGTGTCTGGACCCGAAGGCCCGAGGAGATGAGATGAGATGAGAAGAGAAGAAGAAGAATCCACGTGCCGCCGCGGTCAGTAAACCCCGACCGCGCCCATAAATATAAAGACCATTTTTGAACTCTACAGGTTACTGCATGAACTGGTCAAAGACTCTTCTTTGAATTCTACCGGCTAACTGGTGTCGGTCCAGAAAGACTTTTCTTTGAGTTCTACAGCCGGGCCCAAGCACTGTCGAGTTCTTCATGACAACGGGGAGCCCAGCCTGCTTGCAGCAGCAGAGAAAATAAACAAGTGGGGTACAGAGACCCCTGGTCAACACGTGAACGGTCAGGTGTTGCAGCGAAAACAGCCGAGCACCGTTTTAGAATTCTCCGAGGTATTACGAGTGGTGAGCATGTTTCTCGATCCTACAGATCTAGATTAGAGCAGGCATTGATAGGGGAGGGGGGTTTTATTAAGGATAATTATAATGTGTGTCCCCTTTTTCGATGTGTCGTGCGCTCCTCGTTTCCCTAAACCTAGTTTAATAAATGTACGTAAGCTTGTACTGTCATTAATCTGTGCTTATGACATGTATTTCGTAATTCTCAACAATATGCAATAAAGATTTCCATTTCGTACTATTCAACCGGGTCTACCTGAGTTTTCTCTGCATTACTGCTCTCGCACCTAAGTCCAGTGTCAGAACCGTAAGGGCGAGTGGGTCGAACCACTCACAGGTGTTTATTGCAACAAGGCTGGCCGGAGACCAGAGCAAGCAATAGTATTAGGCAACGAAGGCCTAACCCCGCACAAGCACCTAGGACCGTAACCCCTTACACAGCCTAGCCTGCCCCTAAAGTGGTATCAGTGTCACAGAAATTTGAAACCCTCCCTTCTACATCATCCTTCCAGCCAGGTGGTGACAATCCTAATCTTTCTCTCCCTGTCTAGTCCATTGCGTGGCACTGGGAATAATTCAGAGATTACTACCCTGGTGGTTCTGCTCATTAATCTAGAATATAACTCCTTGAAATCCATTTGCAGAACCTTGAACCTATTCCTATCGATGTCATTGCTTCCCACATGAACCACAACCTCTGGCTGCTCGCCTTTCCAGTCTAGAACCTTTTGTATTCCCTCCTTGATGTTCCAAACACCAGCACCTGGGAAACAACATACCAGTCGGATTCTATGGATAGGAAAGAGAGATCTCCAAGGCATTCAAAAGACCTGTGTAATGAAGACGTGGAGTAAACAAAATAAAGGGAGATGTAAAGAAGTGAAAGAGGGCTTAAGAAGTACCCAGTTTTGAGAGAGCTAAGGGAGATGGTGCTGTTTGCAGTATTTGAGAAAAGGGAACCAGCTGGAGGATCTTCTCCACACTCAAGTGGATCAAATACATAATTTGCCGTAGCTGTGCAATTATCTATGACACTACACCCAAGTTTAATATGATCGCAATTCTGTCTGGTCCAGTATACTGTGATACAATGGTGAGCAGCATCTAATAGGTTGATCGGTCAACCCATCCCTAGGTTGAAAAACAACCCTTAAAATCTATTCAGTGGGTTGAACACAACATTTGGCCTTGTAATAGGTCAGATCCATGTCCTCCTAATCCCCGATAATGCAAAATTTTAGGGTGTTTTAGCAAATATGGGAAATACTATCAATTCTTCCATAGTTCCTCTAGCAACTGTTAAATATCAGAGTACAATAAGTGCATTGAGTGAACTTTCAATGGTAAGTTTTCAAAGTAAGCTACCTCCATTAATATATTTAAAAATCTTTCATATTCTACTCTCACAAATTGTCAAACAGCCCACTGTGCTTGGTACTCTCAGGCTGTCTAACAGTTGGTATCTTTCAATTATGAATCAGAAGTGTTCCACAAGGTCAAACACATTTGTGTTCACAGTGATACGTGGAAATTATATTAATTTTATGATACTGACACTTGCAGTCACATGCATTTTATACCAGTTATCAAGCTGAAAGAAGGTAGGCTGTCAGACAGGCCCCACTGAACCTACTAACAGGGTGGCACTAACTCATCAAACAGACTGGGCTGTTATTTTTTTCCCCACAGTGGGATACCCACCTGACGCTGAGAAATCTGCATGCATAGGACAAGTTAAGACTTGATCTTGGACTTGAAGGTTTGAAAGAACACACACTCAAACTAAAACAGGTCCATATTAATAAGGCCAAATTATTTCCTGTAACTAGGAAACACCTTGATTCGTACTGGCAAAGCGAACTACCAATGTATAGTCCTGGGAATGGACCAATCTCCCTGGGCAATGTAATGGTGTCCAAAAGACTCTACAGTATGTGAAATGCAATTACTCATCTTTCACTTCAAGTGTTGTCCACATTTTCCTTTAAAAGACACTATGGTGGCAGCAGCTTGAAATTCCTTCTGTGAGGCCAGAACCTATGCATAAACAAAGTCACTTGTAATCTGATGAAAGAAAATGTTCACTCTGATGTATATAGTTTTAAAAAAAAAGACTCACTCAATTCGCGTCAAGTACATTTAGGCAAGCTTCCGTGCCCTTCCACTGGCTTGTCTGCCCATATTATTGCCACGCAGATAAACCGAAGACCAGGATAAAAATGCTTAAGGACAGAACCTTCACAGTCTTTCAGACTGAACCGATCGCATTCAGAGCAGTGTAACAGTAGCATAAAATTCCTCTTTTGAACATTTAAGACTTTTTAATTGATCAGAACACATTTGTGCAACATATTGTCCCCGATATTTACAGGGAGGCAGGGGGGGTGCGGGGAAGCGCAGTGAAAACCTGACAAGGCCGGGGACACGGAGATCCTGCTGAATTTAACGGAAGGACCTCATTATAATTTTTTTGTTCCGTTTCCTGCATGGCAGCTGACCAAATTGACAGGCTGGCTGGCTGTCTGGCAGGAAAACAGCGTCAGGAGGCCGCAGCCTGGGCCCTTGGGGACGGTCCCTGGCAATCGCGAGGGGGTGGAGGAAGCGAGTGATAGGGGCTGGGGTGGGTGGGATGTCGCCCATCATGGAAGGGAAGGAGCAAGAGAACGGTGCTGGAGTGGGGTAGAGGTCTGCGATCACGGTGGGGTCAGAGAGATGCCGCCATTGGCAGAGGGAAGGCCGAAGGCTGTCTTGAGTGGCCAGGGGGAGAAACATAGAAACATAGAAACATAGAATCTAGGAGCAGGAGTAGGCCATTCGGCCCGTCGAGCCTGCTCCGCCATTCAATACGATCATGGCTGATCATCCAAATCCAGTACCCTGTCCCTGCTTTAATCCCCACAGTACACATATCCCACCCTACCCCCGTAACCCCACGTATTTAATTCCCCCTAACATATCCCATCCTATCCCCATAACCCCACACATTTAATCCCCCCTAACACTAAGGGTCAATTTATCATAGCCAAATCAACCTAACCCACACATTTTTGGACATTTGGGAGAACATACTTTCTTGAGCCGGCAGCTCCCTTCTCCCTTTTACGGCCAGGTTTCCCGAGCCCTGGGAAACCCGCGCGACAACTGTTAAATTTGAATCAGGCTCCCGATTGTACTGTGGAGCCTGGGACACTCGCATGACACGAAACCCTCCACCGTAAAAACGGCAACAGGTGCGTATACACGGTCAGTTGGGGACGCGTTCCCTGTGTTTAAATTTTTAATCCCCCGACCCTCCCCCACCCGTTGTGAGGGGGTTAATATTGAGGCCATTGTAACTAGATTCAAACATAGCTTTCAGCTAAAAAGCTTAGGGTGAGGGATTTATGAAGAAATTAATGGAGTTTCAAATCCAGTAACTCTGTATCAAATCTGACGTTTAACTCCCTCTCCCTTTACCTTCGTCTTGCTGTCATTTGGGATATTTTATAAATGTTCAATTATTCATGACATTATTGTAAGTCTTATATTTATTCTTGGTAAAATCATAGGAGAACATCATTCTAAGTAAATAAATATTAGATAGCCAAGTGTTTCAAATTATCATCTGCTATATTAGGGATATTGGATTCACAATAATTAATGCTGTGCTTTTGATTTTAATCACAGTGCTATAATTTCTGAGAGAAATAAGAGAAGCAACATACCTTAGATTTGACTAAAATAAAATATTGTATGTAATCATTCGGGACTGTTTAAGTCCCTTTATCTGTTTTCCCCTAATCAAGGGACCTAAAAAGCACAACAGATTTGTGTAGGCATGTTATTTAATTACAATAAAGACTAAAAGAAACATCATCCTCATGCGCAATTTGTAAGTTATTTCAGTTAATTTTTTGAGAAACTAAATCCAATGTTCGCAATAGATTTTTAACAAATAGTCTAAGTCAGTACCAGCTTCTAGTATTAAACAGACATATTGCAGAAACAAAGCACGAGTAATATATTGTAGTTTATAATTGCTTGTTTTAAACAGAATAGCATCATAACTGCAGCCTATTAATACTGGCTGGCTCCTTGTTCTGGGGAAGTCAGTGGTGTGCACGAAAACAGAACTTTGCCTTGAGGGTATGTTTGAAGTTGAAGAAAAATGAGCACATATACAGAAAAAGAGTTGATTTTTGGCATTCATCCAAAATCATTCTACCAAAGCAGAAAATAATGATGACATTTTTTTTACAGGATCATTTTTTGAATGCCACATCTTTAAGCTTGGGATCCAATTATATTTATATTGGGGTTGATTCATCAGACATTAAAGGTTTTGTGGTAGTGACTGTTCAAACATCTTTTGCAAAGCAGGGGCTCATTTTCCACACCTAGTGCGCAGCTTTTAATAATGTGCAGCCGGTTATTTCTAGTCCTAGTGTTTCATCACTCAGCATCAACCTTGTGTTGAAAGAAAAGACAAAGAATTCTCCAACACTTAAGTGTCACGCTGTGGTCTAAGATGTGAAAGGTGAACAACAAACATCAGTATTGCACATGCCTGAGAAAGAAGTGCAGCCTTAAAAAGATTGTCTGTTTATAACTTGATTTCCTTAAGTTAAGGTTCAAAGCTTGACATGAAAACTGTTATCACTCACACTGTATCTCTGTGAAGATAGTTAGAACCTTATCAGAAAGAAAGAGTGTGATTTCCTGTGCTCTCAATGGAACTAGTGCTATTTCCATATATTATATATAATTGCTTTTTATATTTATGAGTGAAAACACTTAGATGATAGACCATTTTGTTCTCCATTCTTCTCCACACCAGGTTCCACAAGCACCTGTAGCCCTCTAGTACCTCACTAACTGGCTATTCTTCATGTGTGATTCTAAACATTGGGGTAGAAATTAGTTTGGGTAGCGCACACCCAAACAGAGACACCAGACACTGTCCTGAAATTGGGCCTTGGGCCTCATCTACACATTTAGGGCAAGCTGCCAGGATAAAACACCAATGGGTTTTACAGCCCATCATATAAACACTACACTAGAGAATTAACTTGGAAGCCCCTAAACAGTTCTGATATCATGAACCCAGAGAAATGCATTTCAAATATGTGTCCTTTCAATATCACATGAGCTATACGTGCGTCCATTAGATAATTGGAAAAATGCACTGTACAAAAATAGATTCCTTTTCATCTGTACCTAACTAATCATTCAAGGCAGATGATGATGAATCAACTCGATGAGTTCAAAGCTAGGCTCCCAGCTGGAGTGAAATAAAACCTACTGAACAGAAGGACAGTGAGTTGTACTTTCGTATCTAAAATAAATTTTGGTCTTAATCTAGTATTTGGTGAACCTTCCACATAATAAAGCTGATCCAAAATTTTGTACAACAGAGCATGATTACGCAATTGGTTAGAAATAGCCATAAGGATGAATTGAATGGGAAAAGTCATACTGCTGCATTAGGGGGTGCTCTTTGAAGATCAGTTTATGTACATAGTCAGGGCAATGCAGGAGAGACAGAGCTTTCAATGTCGTTTGACTTGCGCTATACATGATCTGAGACCATTTGAGGCTGTTTGAGGGCAAAAGTCCCATTTGCTCCAGCACGGTCATTGATCACCTTGAGGAGCAATAATCCAAATTAAAAATACACAACAGAATCATTTCAAGGCTACATACTCATGCACAACCCTCATTAAAAGCAGTAGAGCTGATAAACTTAAATGCAACAGTAATTTCCGTGGGAGTTCTCACGATCTCCCACAATCACTGTGTAGGAAAATCAGTGGAAACCAATGTTTCCCCTAATGTTTATTTTGGCTGCGTGACCCCTTTAAGGGGCTGCGTGGCCCATTCACAGTTTCAGGGCGAAGACCTTTCGTCAGAACTGGAAAAAAGCAGGAAATGAAATAGATTTAAAGCAAGTATAAAGCTGGGAAAAGGGGGAGGGGATGAATGAACAAAAGGAGAGATTAAGAGACATTGAGAGACATTAAGAGATAATCAAGGCAAGAGGAGGTGTTAATGTGACAGGTTGAGGCTAAATGAAGTGTGAAATGCACTGGCAGAATGAAGGACAGCTGCCAGCTTCTGGGAGGAAAAAAAAGGGGGGGCCAAACAAAAGGGTGGATGAAAAAATAAAATATAAATGTGATAGGGGCCGAGGTTACGAGGTTATTATTGAAAAAGCCAGTCCTGGGTTACGCGGGACCGGCTTAGAGGGAATGTTGGTGGAAACCCCTTTTTTGCCAGGGTTTCTGGTGATATTCCACTGAAGTTATAGCAGGAGATCAAATAGAACTTCTACCCCATTGCATTTAAATCTCACTGCAATCAAATTCTTCTGAAGTCATATGTCCAAGGAAAATTGTTAACACTGGGCAACTGAAATAAAAGTGCTGAAAATGCACAGCAAGTCAATCACATCTTAAAGAGAAAGAAGGGCAACTGTTTTAGATGGAACCTTACATTTGACTGCACAAATAGATAAAGCCAAAAAATAGAGTTCTCACAGAGTATTTTACATTGTTATTTGCAAACCAGATTGTGTTGAAATGAGATACTCTCCCGTTTGCAAGTGACAGCGTACATGGGGAACTAATGATTTGTTCTTGGGATGTGCGTGGCACTGAAAAGGCTGCATTTATTGTTCATCTGTAGTTGCTGTGAGAAGATGGTGGTGGGCCTTTTCCTTAAACTGCTGCACTTCTTGTGCTGATGGTGCTCCCACAATGGTGTTAGGTAGGGTATTTCAGGATTTGTATATGTCCAAATCAGGACGAGCACCTTGGAGGTGATGTTATTCCCGTAATATTGCTGCTCTTATCATTGGTGGGGCTGGAAGGCGTTGTCAAAGTAAGCTTGGTGAATTGCTGCAGTGCATCCTGTAGATAGTACATACTGCAGCCACAGTATGCTGGTGGTGGAAGGGTTGGATATTCAGTCCAGTGACAAGAGCACTGATTAAATGATTTATTTTTTATTCATTTATGGGATGTGGGCGTCGCTGGCAAGGCCAGCATTTATTGCCCATCCCTAATTGCCCTTGAGAAGGTGGTGGTGAGCCACATTCTTGAACTGCTGCAGTCCGTGTGGTGAAGGTACTCCCACAGTGCTGTTAGGTAGGGAATTCCAGAATTATGACCCAGCGACGATGAAGGAATGGCGATATACTTCTAAATCAGGATGGTGTGTGACTTGGAGGGGAACTTGGAGGTGGTGATGTTCCCATGCACCTGCTGCCCTTGTCCTTCTAGGTGGAAGAGGTCGCAGGTTTGGGAGGTGATGCCGAAGAAGCCTTGATGAGTTGCTGCAGTGCATCTTGTAGATGGTACACACTGCAGCCATGGTGCGCTGGTGGTGGAAGGAGTGAATGTTTAAGGTGGTGGATGGGGTACCAATCAAGCGGGCTGCTTTGTCCTGGATGGTGTCGAGCTTCTTGAGTGTTGTTGGAGCTGCACTCATCCAGGCAAGTGGAGAGTATTCCATCACACTCCTTACTTGTGCCTTGTAGATGGTGGAAAGGCTTTGGGGAGTCAGGAGGTGAGACACTTGCTGCAGAATACCTAGCCTCTGACCTGCTCTTGTTGCCACAGTATTTATGTGGCTGGTCCAGTTAAGTTTCTGGTCAATGGTGACCCCCAAGATGTTGATGGGGGATTCGGTGATGGTAATGCCATTGAACATCAAGGTGGTGGTGGTTAGACTCTCGTTTGTTGGAGATAGTCATTGCCTGGGACTTCTGTGGCTCGAATGTTACCTGCCACTTATCAGCCCAAGCCTGAACATCGTCCAGGTCTTGTTGCATGCGGGCATGGACTGCTTCATTATCTGAGGAGTTGTGAATGGTGCTGAACACTGTGCAGTCATCAGCGAACATCCCCATTTCTGACCTTACGTTGGAGGATAGGTCATTGATGAAGCAGCTGAAGATGGTTGGGCCTAGGACACTGCCCTGAGGAACTCCTGCAGTGATGTCCTGAGGCTGTGATGATTGACCTTCAACCACCACAACCATCTTCCTTTGTGCTAGGTATGACTCCAGCCAGTGGAAAGTTTTCCCCCTGATTCCCATTGACTTCAGTTTTAGTAGGGCTCCTTGATGCCACACTCGGTGAAATGCTGCCTGAAAGGGCAGTCACTCTCACCTCACCTCTGGAATTCAGCTCCTTTGTCCATGTTTGGACCAAGGCTGTAATGAGGTCGGGAGCCAAGTGGTCTTGGCGGAACCTAAACTGGGCATCAGTGAGCAGGTGCCGCTTGATAGCACTATTGATGACACCTTCCTCACGTTGCTGATTATTGAGAGTAGACTGATGGGGCAGTAATTGGCCGAGTTGGATTTGTCCTGCTTTTTGTGGACAGGACCTACCTGGGCAGTTTTCCACATTGTCGGATAGATGCCAGTGTTGTAGCTGTACTGGAACAGCTTGGCTAGAGGCGTGGCTAGTTCTGGAGCACAAGTCTTCAGCACGATAGCCGGGATGTTGTCGGGGCCCATAGCCTTTGCTGTATTCAGTGCGCTCAGCCGTTTCTTGATATCACGTGGAGTGAATTGAATTGGCTGAAGACTGGCTTCTGTGATGGTGAGGACCTCAGGAGTAGGCCGATATGGATCATCTACTCGGCACTTCTGGCTGAAGATGGTTGCAAACGCTTCAGCCTTGTCTTTTGCACTCACGTGCTGGGCTCCACCATCATTGAGGATGGGGCTATTCATGGAGCCTCCTCCTCCTGTTAGTTGTTTAATGGTCCACCACCATTCATGACTGAATGTGGCAGGACTGCAGAGCTTTGATCTGATCTGTTGATTGTGGGATCGCTTAGCCCTGTCTATAGCATGCTGCTTCCGCTTTTTAGAATGCATGTAGTCCTGTGTTGCAGCTTCCCCAGGTTGACAGCTTATTTTTAGGTATGCCTGGTGCTGTTCCTGGCATGCTCTTCTACACTCCTTATTGAACCAGGGTTGGTCCTCTGGCTTGATGGTAATGGTAGAGTGAGGGATATGCCGAGCCATGAGGTTACAGATTGTGGTGGAATACAATTCTGCTGCTGCCCCACAGCGCCTCATGGATGTCCAGTTTTGAGCTGTTGGTCTGTTGTGAATCTATCCCATTTAGCATGGTGGTAGTGCCACACAACACGATGGAGGGTGTCCTCAGTGTGAAGACAGGACTTTGTTTCCACAATGACTGCGCGGTGGTCACTGCTACCAATGCTCTCATGGACAGATGCATCTGCGACTGGTAGATTGCTGAGGACGAGGTCAAGTAGGTTTTTCCCTCGTGTTGGTTCTCTCTCCACCTGTCGCAGGCCCAGACTGGCAGCTATGTCCTTCAGGACTCAGCCAGTGGTGGTGCTACCGAGCCACTCTTGGTGATGGGCATTGAAGTCCCCCACTCAGAGTACATTCTGTGCTTCTTCCAAGTGGTGTTCAACATGGAGGAGTACTGATTCATCAGCCGGTGGGACAGGACATACCCAGGGATGGTGATGGTGGAGTTTGGGACATCGGCTGAAAGATATAATTTTGTGAGTATGACTCAGTCAGGCTGTTGAGGAGGACTTTGCAGGGTCAACTGGGCTGGGTGTGCCGTTGCCATGTCCATAGCCAGTGCCGAGGTCAATGCTGGGTGGTCCATCCGGTTTCATTTTTATTGTTGTGTTTCGTGGCTTGCTAGGCCATTTCAGAGTCAACCATATTGCTGTGGGTCTAGAGTCACATATAGGCCAGACCAGAAAAGAACAGCAGATTTCCTCCCCTAAAGTGAACCAGATGGCTTTTTATGACAATCCGATAGTTTCATGGTTACCATTACTGATACTAGCTTTTTATTCCAGATTCATTTAATTCCCCAGCTGCACGTGGTGGGGATTTGAACTCACGTCTCTGGATCATTAGTCCAGGCCTACTGGATTACTAGCCCAGTGACATTACCACTATGCTACCATTCCCGTTGCTTATTGTCAAGCTTATTGAGTGTTGTTGCAGCTGGACCCATCCAGACAAGTGGAGAGTATTCCATCACATTCCTGACTTGTGCCCTGTAGGTGGTAGAAAGGCTTTGTGGAGTCAGAAGATGATCCAGCCTCTGGCCTGCTCTACTAGCCACAGCATTTATGTGGTTGGTCCAGTTGAGTTTCTGGTGAATGGTGATGCCAGGATATTGATGGTGGGGGTCTCAGTGATGCTAGTGTGACTGAAGGTCAGGGGCAGGTGGTTGGGTCTTTTCTTGTTGGAGATGGTCATTGCCTAGCAGTTATGCAGTGCATGCCAGCTCAAGCCTGGGTGTTGTCCAGGTCCTGTAGGCATGGGCTACTTCATTTCTGGAGGAGTTGTGCATGGAATTGAACACTGTGGAATCATCTGTCAATCGCCCCACTTCTGACCTTATGATGGTGGGAAAGTCATTGGGCTGAGAATACTTCAGAGAATGTAAACAGTATATTACATTTTAGGAAGTTTCCTAACAATAATTATAAAGCATTTCTAAAAATTCTGAATAATAACTTTCAGAACATTTTGAAAAGGTTATTTCCCTGATAAACTGCAGTCAGACAAATTATTACCAGCATTCATCGCATGGGTCCAGATTCATCATTTATATGGTTATATTTGTACACATTGAATTGTTGAACTATCATTCATAAAATGATATATTTTCCCTTTAAACTACAAAAAGGTTATTAAGACAACTGTCATACTCATAAAAATATTGTAATTTTCAGTAAATTTTGTAAAAGGTAGTTCATTTCATTAACTAAGTCAGAAATATTTTAACAATAAATACTTTCTGCAATGGTGCAGTTAAGTGAACTATCATTTAATGGTTACCAGTTCAATGAAGTGTGCCAGAATGAATAGAGACAGCAGGCTAAGATACCACCATCCAGTTGAAGCAATTCAGATCAGGAAAGCTTGCTATCTACAATGCTGAACTTTAGAAGCTCAACTAGAAAACCCAAGTTGAAATCTCAGTTTTGCATTTACGCTCAGATTTTCAGCAGTTGGAATGCTCCTCCTGTCTCCAGGTAACTCTGGAGAGCTGCTGCCAGTTTACGCCAGCCACCCTCCCATTCTCCTCCATCCCCTCCCCACTCCCACAACGACCCACTTGAGGGTCACTGCTGGCGAGGCAGCCGGCCCAAATTGGAAATCTTAAAATTGGCGAGCTGCCTCTGGAGGCATGACAGGCGTCGGCAACTCACCGGTAATAGAAAAAAAAAGAAAAACTTGCATTTATGTAGCGCCTTTCATGACCTCAGGATGTCTCAAAGCGCTTTACGGCCAATGAAGTACTTTTTGGAGTGTAGTCACTGTTGTAATGTAGGAAATGCGGAAGCCAATTCGCGCACAGCAAGCTTCCACAAACAGCAATGTGATACTGATCAGATAATCTGTTTTAGTGATGTTGATTGAGGGATAAATATTGGGCAGGACACCGGGGATAACACCCCTGCTCTTCTTCGAAACAGTGCCATGGGATCGTTTAGGTCCACCTGAGAGCAGAGGGGGCCTCGGTTTAACATCTCATCCGAAAGACGGCACCTCCGACAGTGTAGCGCTCCCTCAGCACTGCACTGGAGTGTCAGCCTAGATTTTTGTGCTCAAGTATCTGGAGTGAGACTTGAACCCATGACCTTCTGACTCAGAGGCAAGAGTGCTACCAACTGAGCCACGGCTGATATTGAAATGAGCCCCGAGGAGCAATTTTGGGAGTCACGTTTGGTCATGCTGTCAGTTTTGTTCCCGTTGTCATCTTTTCATAGTAAAAATACAACCAAGAGTGCAAAGAAATGTGTTATAACACAACTCCAAACCGTAACATAAAGAGAACATCTCAGTGACAGCATGCTGCATGACCATCTTGAGTTATGGATCTTTTCCATTCCACTCATGAACACTATATATATCTACGTAGAAATAGTAAAAGCTCCTATCAATAACATTTGAAAAGAGCAGCAAGTTAATATAAAAAAGGAATTATCATTCATAAAGATTAATTCTATAGATAACCATGTTGAACCTACTTTGATTTATCCAGTCCTGATATTACAGTTGTCAGTGTGGCAACTGAAAAGACATATCATAGAAAAATGGAATGTTCTGGCTTGTCAGATTGTTATGATACATGGACTCCTACCCACCTTATCGAAATGTCAAACTGAATATTTTCAGGGAAGTGCAGATGAGACTGCAGTTTTTGTACTGTTATCCACCAGACAGATTTTTCCTCCATTTCCCTCTGCAGCTTTTAGAGCCAAGTATAAAGTAATGCAATAAAATAGTATTGGCCACAATTATGCTTGGTAGACAAAGGCAAAGGCAACTTTATATAAACAGAAAAAATGAAACCATAAGAATAAATAAATCCTAAAAATTCAGTTTGATTTTCAAGTGACCGCTTCCATTGGATGGAAGTGGGTGGAGTGAGCCTGCTACCTGCCCTATGGTCATGGTTATAGGCCCGATCCTTTACATGGTTCGCGGTCAATAGCATTCTGCTGGTGAAATGCTCATACTTTTGGAGCAGCTCACCGATGGGAGGTGATGGGAAATCTGGTGACTCCATCATGGAGCTCAGGTAGTGCCAGTAAGTTAAAGGTGGGGGAGATGATTCGGAGGGAGGGCTGCAGCGGGTTGAGCATCTGGGGGGAGGCTTGAGGTCAAATTTTCTGGGTCCAGTAAGAGCATTAACGCTTCTCCTAGTCCCACAAAAACTATCTAACAACCTTTATTAAAACACTTTTTTTTTGAACGGTCTGCATGGATCCATTTAAGGACCGCTGGTTAGGCTACTCTATACCAAGTACCAATGGGCAGAGCATGTGTGGTGCACACTCCGTCTATTGGTACTTCAGAGTCATAGGACCCTCATTTGCATGGGCTAATTTGCACAGCCTCTCATCTGTTCTTGGTGGAAGGCCGGGCCACCCATTTCAAGGACTCCCTCCAAAATGGTAGTGACCGAGGAATGGGATGTTAAGTGCTGTGCTGCCATTTGCATTGCACAATCGCCCTGTTCTCCAATGAATGGGGGAAGGGGGTGAAAACTGGCCTGTTTGTGGCATTTGATCAATTAATAGAATTAACTCTGCTTCCATGAGGATTTTTTCATAAGGGCTTCTGTCAAAGACTAAATTTTGTGACAAGCAAATCCTCTTATATCAAAATAACTGACATTAAGTGAAACAAAAAGGACATGAGTTTTGACAAATCTACATTGGCAATTCTCCATGCTCTGCTGCTTTAATTTGCTCTCAAGCACAAAACAAAGGTATTCTGCTTGGTGTTAATATTTTCCTTTATGCCTTTAGCCTTTTGAGAGGCAAGTGAGGTAAGTTCTTTGAGCATATAAGAACAGTGTATAGGAATATAAATATCTAACATCTTCATTTCTCATTGCTGTAGAAGGGGATATTGATCATATTGCTGTAGAAGGAGATATTGATCACAAAGGGTGAATTCACCCTTTATATTCCCTCTGTTGATATTTATTTAAGATGAGAAAGCCTAGAACCAGAAAAGACAATTTGCTCCATCAAGGGCATTCCTTCCTCAGACCATATACAATCTACCCTACTGAAGACTGTTAAATATTCCATGACCATAAAAGTAATTAAGCAAAATTGCAGAATATCTATCCATCTCACACCTCTTCTATTCAACTCAGTTAATAGACATAGCACCAACTGCTTTTATTGGTAATAATTCCATTATTGTTATTCATGTAAGATATGGATAAACAAATATAACAAAGAATCTACAAATCTGTGTTACTCAACAACTGAAGTTTTCATTAAGGTTTTAAAAAGTTAAGCATTATAACTTAAAAGAAGCTAAAATATGAATCCTCTTTTTACTGTGAATGCACATCTAAAATTTTATTTCTATTTTTCCTCTCATCAATTTAATAATTTATAAATAATAATGCTTGCATTTGTATATCATCTTATCATGTTGAATTGTCCCACAGCATTTCACGCAATTACATCATTTGTAATTAATTTATACACCCTCAAAAAAATTGAAAATCAGATATGGCCTGATAAAATTTAAATAAATGACAGAAATGTGGCATTTCTGATACCAACCAGCAGCCACGGTAAAAAAGATAGAGAGAAGAAAAAAACACTTGTTATCGTGCATTTTTGAAATGTAGTTAAACAGAACAAGTGGATATTGCTGGCAAATCACATAAGGAGCTGGCAGCATTTCAGAAGTTTTTTTTCTTCCTGCTATTTTCTCTTCTTCATTCTTGATGGGATACGGTTCCATGTTTGACAATAGTCTCACTCAAGGGAGTGTTGCAGATTTATTCGCTCTGGAGGGCCTCATGGCAAAGACTGATAAGTTCTCAACAAATATACACCAACTCACCCTTTCCAGCAAGCCTCAATGGTAAGCAATTCGAAGTGGGGATGTTGGTTGATTTTTCTGCTCCCTAGCATACTAAAGAGAGCGGAGCCCAATTGTGCCACCCTAACTGATACCCCAGTTTAAACTAGCTAACTCAGCACAGATCAGGAATCGAAACTGGGACTTTTTGGTCTGCATAACTTTTGTACCTCACTGGGCAGTGCCTTTAAGTGCTCGGCCTTTGGAATAACTTGCTATTAGCTTTTTCATAGGCTCTTTTAAGGTGTTTACTGGAAAATTGCTCAAAGATGTTAAGATTCTAACATTTCTAAAGAGTGATATATTTCTACCTCTAACTGAAGAAGTTCCTTTCTAAAACTGAAAAACTAAGCTACAACCCTTAGCCTGCAAACTGGTCACATACTGTTATAACATCAGGTTTGGTTCAAGTCTATAAGTGTTGCTGGTATGATTCACAAAGTCTGACCTTTCTAAAATCAATATTATGTCTATGACCTTTTGATCTGCTCATTTCTAGTGAGAAATTGCACTAGACTTTGCTGGACCATCTGAGTTAAATCAAATCAAAAGACCTCAGCTTTTTAGTACCATATTGATCAATATGGATTCATAAAGTAGCATTTTGGCGTTGACCTACGAGCGCTTGTCACTAAGTCACAACTATAACATAGATATTCTCCGTCTCTAGCAGTTCAAAATTAAAGCCTGTAATTTAGGAGCTCACGATAATTCACATCTGGAGGTGAAGGCTCAAGAATAGTAGAAGTATCTTAAGTCTGAGTCATTCAATAAACAGTCCCTACCAACCAACAAAAGAAGGAAAACTTCCGGAGGGAAAAATTGTGTTATAGTTTCAAGACATAGAAAGATAATGGGGGAAAAATTCACTTGGTTGCGCCTCCTGTTAGCGCCTTAAGAGGGCGCTAATGGGGCGCAAAGCATCTAGCGCCTGGGCGCGGTGATGTTTGCGCCGCTCACGAAATTTACTAGACATTTTGCGGCGGCGCTAAACACTACCGCCACGATCTCCTGCGCCGGCAGATCATGACGTCAGTCGAGTGCGCAACGCCCCGGTATCGCCCCAGAGCGGATATTGAGTGGCGCCCCCTGCCTTACCGCCTGCCGCTAACAATGACAGGTTGAGGGAGCGTTTTGCAGTCAGGAAGGGACTGGGGGAGCGCTATTTAAAGGCGACTGCTTCCTGCCTTTTATTGTTGGTGACATTTTTGAACCATGCTTTGAGAGATGGCGAGAGAGACTTCTGGAGAGATTCAACGCTGTGTGAAGGAGTTTTGGGTACTGAGCAGCACTTTGAAGGTCATTATGATTTGCCCTTCCTTGTATCAATTTAGAAGAGACTGTGGGGGCTGCACTCTGAGCTCTTTCCCTGGTACTCTCCATTGTTCTTTCCAGCAGATTTGATGTGCAGGTCACTCCAGGCCGAGATTCAAGGCTGCAATGAGCAGGATGTGGATGGAAAGCAAGATCAACCCTACCCTTTAAGAGCTGGCCCGCGCCATTGTGTGTGTGTTCCATTGCTGACTGACATCACATGAGCTTCACCAGCGCTCTGAGGTAGCACCTCGCTCCTCGGCCTTTGCGCCTTAAGACAGGTGTGAAGCCCCTGATTTAGCACTCCAATCACCTCCAGGGGCGATAAAAGTTAAGTTTGCTGTCGGTGGCGATAATTAGCGCCAGGCGCTAATCTTTGTGCCCGGCCGATAATTGCGCCCCAAATGGGGCGATACTGAATTTCTCCCCCAATCTCTTTACAAACTGTACAAATAATACTTCCACTTCATACTTTTGCTAGTTCCCTACTTACTTATTTACTTATTATTTTAATTGATGCTTCATTCGTGATAGATTCTGTTCATGCAATGGTTTACAAAGTCATACCTTGATTTGATCTACTAACATCAATAGTTATGCTTAAAGGGCATTACATAATTATCAAAGGTGCCCATGTCATCCGAAGCAGGGAGACATTATTAGGTAGATTTTCATACAAGGGTCTCATTATGATTATTATTGTACTATTGATACCAAAGTAATTGTAATAAAAACCAAACATGGTTACTTTTACTAATCTGAATTCCAAATGTTATCTCCAGGTAAACGTGCTGTGACAAAAGACATTTCCTTCATTTGTAAAAGTAATGCAACAGAAAATCTACAACATATATTTCTTGCTTTGATTTTTCATATTTACAAACATCCCAATTTGATGTGTAGAGAAAATGAATATTTTTCTCATATATGTCTAAATAATACCTAATTGTGTTTTCTCCAACTCATTGAGCCTATAAACAGCTTACGTAACCAAATTAAGGTTTTTGTAATTTGGAAAATATATTGATGCGGCAATTGGTAGCTAACTTTTAGAATATAGACTTGACAGATGCAGATGGTGCATCTGATGTTTGCCTGCAGATATATTGGAGTATGCAGCCATTAATTTATGCACATCATTACACACACAGTATTTTTATACACAGCCATTATTCATGCTCTATGCTAATAGCCATCTTTGCTTTTAACAAAGAAAAAAATTCAAAGAATTAAAGACTGAAATATTACATTGCTGAAAGATAAGAGCATTTTCCTACTAAAATTTACTGGAACTAAAAGGTCCGTGACCTGGGCTGATTTTTTATTGCTTTTTATATGGCAGAACATTCTTCCAATCAAAATTGCATTTCCTAAATGCACCACTATGGTTTATTTGGAGGGAAGTACGCTCAGATGTATTTGATGCACGAGTTGTTGCATGTCATCTAATTCATTGTAGCAGTTATGTCATTTTCCAGGACCCCACTGAGAGCCAGGATTGTATTTTAATACATTGCTCACATTTTTTTAAATCATTATTACAGTGATTATCTCATCTTTCAGCTTGTGCACAATCAGAACTACAATGCGTTTGTGCACCAACATTCTGCACTACAGATCAATAGAAGGCTATCCGTAGGAGGGAAGGCATCATAGCAAAAGAGGTCAAAATCAGGCCAAGTCACTTTATGTATCTCATTATTAATAATGATGATAATAATAGCAACTTGTTTTTATATAATACCTTTAATGTTAAAAATGAGACACTTTTACATCAGAAGAATGTAGCTAATAACAAAAGCACAGTTCTCCCTCCATTACCTATATTCCTAAGCATAAACAACTTGACTTGCAGAGAACTAATGGCATCATAGACCCATGTGGATCTGCAAGTCTGTTATCTGGTCAGGTGCCTCTGGCCATACACGTTAAATATGGGGAGCCAGACTCACATATCTGCAACCACATCTATATATTACATAGTGCAGCCCAGCTGGTTTACCGATATAAAAGGAGAAGAGTCACTCTCCTCAGACTGGAAGCAAAAAAAGCACCTTTAATTCTACAGTGACACTGGCTGAATTCTTTTGACTAAGAAATAGAGCACAATTCTGGGGGCTTAATAATGGTGACGGAGGAAAGAAAAGGGCCGCGATCTTACCTCTGGAGATGTGCTGAAATTTAGCAACCATACCTTCGGTCCCTTCATCCAAGTCATGTATATAAATTGTAAAAAGTTGAGGCCCCAGCACTGATCCCTGTGGTACACCACTCGTTACATCTTGCCAATCAGAAAATGACCCATTTATGCCTACTCTCTGTTTCCTGTAAGCTAGCCAATCTTCTATCCATGCCAATATGTCACCACCTACACCATGAGCTTTTATTTTCCGCAATAACCTTTGATGTGGCACCTTATCAAATGCCTTCTGGAAATCTAAGTACAGTACATCCACCGGTTCTCCTTTATCCACAGCACATGTTACTTCCTCAAAGAACTCCAATAAATTGGTTAAACATGATTTCCCTTTCACAAAGCTATGTGGACTCTGCCTGATTACCCTGAACTTTTCTAAGTGCCCTGCTATAACGCCTTTAATAATAGCTTCTAATATTTTCCCTATGACAGATGTTAAGCTAACTGGCCTGTAGTTTCCTGCTTTCTGTCTCCCTCCCTTTTTGAATAAAGGAGTTACATTCGCTATTTTCCAATCTAATGGAACCTTCCCCGAATTTAGGGAATTTTGGAAAATTAAAACCAACGCATCAACTATCTCACTAGCCACTTCTTTTAAGACCCTAGGATGAAGTCCATCAGGACCCGGGGACTTGTTAGCCCGCAGCACCAACAATTTGCTCAGTACCACTTCCCTGGTGATTGTAATTTTCTTGAGTTCCTCCCTCCCTTCCATTTCCTGATTTACAGCTATTTCTGGGATGTTACTTGTATCCTCTATAGTGAAGACTGATGCAAAATACCTGTTCAGTTCAACTGCCATCTCCTTATTTTCCATTATTAATTCCCCAGACTCACTTTCTATAGGACCAACGCTCACCTTGTTAACTCTTCTTTTTTAAATATTTATAGAAACTCTGACTATCTGTTTTTATATTTCTAGTTAGCTTTCTCTCGTACTCTAATTTTTCTCTCCTTATTAATCTTTTAGTCATTCTTTGCTGTTTTTTATATTCTGTCCAATCTTCTGACCTGCCACCCATCTTTGCGCAATTATATGCTTTTTCTTTAAGTTTGATACTATCTTTAACTTTTTTAGTTAACCACGGATGGTGGGTCCTCCCCGTGGAATTTTTCTTTCTCATTGGAATGTATATATTCCGTGTATTCTGAAATATCTCCTTAAATGTCTGCCACTGCAACTCTATTGACCTATCCCTTAACCTAAAGAGCAATGACTCTTCTTTCTGGATTGCCCTTCCTGCATCTCAGGAGGTTTAACCATCAGATAATTTAACTGTGTAGAGCAGGATAAATTGCGTTTCTAACACAATCATCTTCGTCAAAGGTGTAAAACTGCAACATACTCTTGGGATACTGGGCTCATTACTAGTATATGTCTATCTAATTCTTCACTAAGCTTAGTCAGTTTACCTCCCTCAGGGATGCACTTCAAAGCCGTTAAGAGACAGTGAGCAGCATACTGTATTTTTCCAACAGCAGGACAATCACTACCTACAGTATTGCCAGTTTGATGAAGCAGCTATACGTAGTACAACAGTTTCTCAGTCTCCAGTATGGATGAATACTTTCTAGCCCATGATCCTTTAGAGAATAACACTTCAGTAGACTAGAACTGTGGCTTTTTGCTTTGCATTTTTTCAATCTAAATGGCATATCAAGTTAGATAGCCTTCACTGGCCAGACTGATGTGTATATATTACATTTGATCATTAAATAGGGTTCAAATTGTATATTGCAATGAGAGATGAAACATTTTCAATGTAAAATATGCTTAATTTTACTAACAAGTAAGGCATCATGACAAACAATTCTGTAAGTTCAAATCATAAGACTATGATCACTTACATTCAGTTTCCATGCCCTCCTTCCTGTACCTGTAGAATCGAACTACATCAAAGTGAACGACCTTGATGGACAGTATAATAGGAGCTTAAAGCTCGTTAAAACTGAACTCAGAAATTGCCCAAGCCTGCTGTGGGCAATTAAAGAAAAGGCCCTCTGAGAAATTTTTAAAACATAAACTTTAGCTTAGGATTCAGTGGGCTGTATATTCAACCTTGGAAGGCATGTCTGGCTAACAAGATAACGACTTGCCATTTTAAAGAAAAGCTCACGGACATCAGAAGCAAGGAAATGCATCAGTAAATGAAACCGCATATCAAAGGAGCTGCGGTCATGTCAGCAAGAGTTTCGATAAGGAGCTATCAAAGTGCGAAACCACAGGAAACGTCTGGTATTGGGCAAGAAGGTGTATTCGGACAATATAAGACAGCAAGAATAGCATGGCCAGAGGTTAGCCCCTACGGTCAACAGGAAGGAACGAAAGGAGAGGAACTCGAGCAGTTGGGCTCAAGTCTCATGGAGCAGAGGCCTGATCAGCTTTCTGATGGCGATCGGTTGGGGTCTGATCAACCCCAGCGCGATTGTCAATAGCCTAGTGAGTATATCTCCTGCCATGTAATTCAAGTAACGCAATTAGGTTTTAGAAAGTAAAACATTGTAATTGTTAACGGGTAAAGTCATGAATAAACACCGTTGTATGGATCTTGTTGCTGTCGACTCAGTTTGTATTTTGTAACTCGAGTGTCACGAATCAAAGTATCCAGACAGATCCAGGCTCACAGTACCATAAAAAAGTGTCGGCGAAATTATGATGTGAATAGGCTTTTCAACCTTCCAGCTCCCCTCTTTCCAAAATTGTACATAATGGCCTGGAATTTTCGGTGGGTAATAACAGCGAATGAACAGCGTTTTCTGTTATTACCCTTTGAAACTGACCGCAACTTCAGGATGTAGCTCATGCGCATCCTAACGCGGAAATTCTGAAGTTGCGGTCAGTTATTCACTGCTCCGACACTGGCTGCGCTGTGGTGCCCTCACCCCCCCACCACACCCCCACCCCCCCAAACAGCTGGAAATCAGTGTAATCTGTGAAATCAGGGAAACGGACGAAAACTTCAGCTCTTCCGCGGTAATATCGCTGTTAAATACCCCATTAAAAGTGAAACCCTTTTGGATTAGGTGCAACTGGGGTTTTAACAGCGTACTGACTGCGAAACAAACATGGCCCTGAAAAACTAATTTAAATTTTGTGGAGTGTCAAATTTATCCATTTTATTAAAAATTAAAATTTATAAGAAACTTAAAAAAATTGTTTTTTATTTTTTAAAGTTTGTTCATCTATATTTCAGGTTTACCTTTTCCCCATGTGAGAGCACCAATCTTTGTTTTGCTCTCTATAACATTTAAAAAAAGTTAGAATCAAAGGAGCTTACTCACTTCCTGGTTCTCGGTCTGTGAGAATTCTGCACTGTGATTGGCTACTTAGACAGCTTGTTGACGTCACAGCAGCTCGTGCTCGGGACTTCCCATTAACTTGCGCTGATTTCAATTGCACGTCGGAAAAGCCGAACTTCTCGCCACAGAGATTGCGAGATCTTTGTGGGAAGCTTACTTCGGGGCCAGCGGTGAATGCCTTTGCTTCGCCGCTGACCGCAAATTACCGGCCATTGGTTTTATGCTTTCCCTAGCTTTTAGTGTTTAAAAATGTTAAAGACTTTGGTGCCAATTTTCAAAAATGTATTAAAAATATCCACAATTTTTTTCTCATTTCAATGCAATAATGAAAGAAAGAGATTTGCATTTATTTATCGCCTTTCAGGTCTTCAGGGCATCCCAGAGCACTGCACGGCCAATAGATTACTTTTGAAGTGTAGTCACAGTTATTTTGCAGGCAAGCAAGACAGCCAAATTTACACACAGTAAGATCCCACAAAGAGCAATGAGATAAATGAGCAATTAATCTGTTTCGGTGGTGTTGGCTGAGGGATAAATGTTGGCCAGGATACCAGGAGAACTCCCCTGCTGTGTGAGTTATCACAAGTCAGCCATCTTCAAAACAATTGTGATATTCACATAGCTCCAAGGGAGCTCCTCAATGGCTTTGTAAGTAAATGCACTGATTGGTGTGGTACACCCATATCCGCAGCTTTGTTGCTTTTGATACGGAAGAAGGCAGGATGAAGGTTCTTTTCTTGCCAGCGCTATTTGCAGTGACAACAAATACAGTTCAATCTCTGCATTATGACAACTGCCTGCCATAGCTTTTCACTTCTCTCCTGTAATAAGGTCTTATTAACCAGGATGGAGAGGGGTGGGGTGTCATTAACTGCTTGTACAATGAATGTTGTAATATTTGGACAGTGACTTATTTCCGTAATGTAATAAACAACAGAAATGGAATACATTATATTTGTTTATTAACTGACATTCCCTCTTAAAAAACATATATGCTTGCATTCACAAATAGTTTCAATTATTTCATTTAAAAATGTTTGGAGGATATGTGCAAATATTAGCACCTTATTAATGCACATTTTCCTTTATTACTTTTAATTCTGATTGTGCCACCACACTCATAAGGCACTCACAAGCTCCTCCAAGATGCTAGTTTTTTGCTAAACTGGTTTCTTCACAAAAGAGGTTTTCTTCTCTGGTATAACTGTTCATCATTCACTATGATATTAATTTCTTTATTTAAATCCTCAGGTTTCCACAAAGATTTATTTTCTCCTCATCTCAGTCTAAAATGATTTAATTTGATTATTCACAGATCCTCTCTTATTAACAGCACCACTGATCCAAACACTTCAAACCAACTATATAAAACTCATTCCCAATCTTACGATTGAACCACATGCGCATTATGTACTAAGAACATAAGAAATAGGAGCAGGAATAGGCCACTTGGCCCCTCGAGCCTGCTCCGCCATTCAATAAGATCATGGCTGAACTTGGGCTCAAAGCCACTTCCCTGCCCGCTCCCCATAACCCTTCACTCCCTTATCTTGTAAAAATCTGACTATCTCCACCTTAAATGTATTTAATGATCCAGCCTCCACAGCTATCTGGGGCAGAGAATTCCACAGATTCTTCTCTGAGAGAAGAAATTCCTCCTCATCTTAGTTCTAAAAGGGCGACCCTTTATTCTGAAACTATGCCCCCGAGTTCTAGATTTCCCCACGAGGGGAAACATCCTCTCTGCATCTACCTTGTCGAGCCCCCTCAGTATCTTATATGTTTCAATAAGATCACCTCTCATTCTTCTAAATTCCAATGAGTATAGGCTCAACCTGCTCAACCTTTCTTCATAAGTCAACCCCCTCATCTCAGGAATCAACCGTGTGAATCGTCTCTGAATTGCCTCCAATGCAAGTATATCCTTCCTTAAATAAGGAGACCAAAACTGTACGTAGTACTCAAGGTGTGGTCTCACCAATACCCTGTACAATTGTAGCAGGACTTCCCTGCTTTTATACTCCAACCCCCTTGAAATAAAGGGCAACATTCCATTTGCCTTTTGATTACTTGCTGCACCTGCATGCTAACTTTTTGGGTTGGATTTTGTCATTGGGGGCGGGCTAGGGGTGTGTCAGGTGGTCGTCGTGTCCGGACCCCACCTCCGACGTGAGGCGGGACAAATGAGCGATTTTGCTCTAATTTGGCACTTGATTTCCAGCATGTGGGAACCCCTGGCCCAATGAGTCTTTTAATGTTGAAACTCACCTCCGATGATGTCATCTATGCAGCTGCATTTAAGGCCTGCAAGCAGCCTTGGTTCTTTTTCAGCCTTTCAACTTGAGCATAATACTTCTGAGGGATTCGTGCAAAAACCATTTCAGGCACCAGACCAAAGCGTGCACCCCGATTCGATGAGAACTCCCTGCAAGCTCTGGTGGAGGGAGCAAGAGCAAATAAGGAAGTGCTGTTTCCTTCTTCAGGGATAAAAGAGCCTCCACAACAGACCAAAGCTGTGTGGCTGCAAGTGGCACAGGGGGTGAATGCCATTTCAATGTGCAGCAGAACCTGGCTGCAGTGCAGAAAGAGGTTTCATGACCTTCTCCGCACAGGAAAAGTGAGTATTCCATCCCATGACCCTCAATCTGATCCCCATCGCCTCTCATCACCAGCACTCTGCTTTGTCAACCTCCTCCTCCACATCCCACTTGACCCTTACATCCCTGCACCCTTACCCATTCCCTCTCTCTGTATGTTCACATTCACTTAACTATTTGACTATGCAGCCCTCACACTTCCTATCACTGTGATGCAATGACAACAACTTACAACACACAGGGCGGGCCCTTGGTCTTGGCACCTTACTCCATCTTTGTGTCCTTCTAAGCATCTATGCTATGGATTCTCTACACACTCCTTCATTCTCACTCAAACTCCACTTGTGTCCCTCATTGCAGGAAAAGAGAGCCCACAATAAGAGGGAAAGGGCGAGGACAGGAGGAGGGCCACCCTCAATAGCCCAGCTTACCACTGCAGAGGAGGCAGCCCTGGAGATCGTGGGAGTGGAGGAGGATGCGCAAGTGGGGACGGACAGACAGGCGCATCAGAGCAAGCTGGTGACAGAATAGTTTTTCATCTCTCTCATTGACATTGCATGAGTGACTGATATTGATTCTGATGCTCTAACAGATTGACTTTTGATTATCTGCACAATTCAATGTGCATGCAACGTTTATCTCACATGTCGAACTCTTTCCTTTACTCCCCCACAGGACCATCGACAGCCCCCCTCCCCACTGTCCAGGAGGAACAGCCTGAGCCCCCCGACTCCTCAGAGGAAGCTGCAACCTCTGAGGGTACATCGTCAGCAGAATTAAGCGCACCCAGCACCAGCGCAGACACTCACACCTCGGTGGAACCTTCGGAACATAGAGTAGAGTTGTCACCTGGTGTATCACAGCCACAAGTGAGCATCAGCAGATGGTGGAGACAGGGACAGCAGTAGAGAGTCCTCGTCGGAGGGCGCAGGACTCTCCCAGCTCGGCTCAGCTGCATGTCGACCCTGTGCCTCCGGGTCCATCCAGAAGGAGAGCGGTGCTGGAACTCCAGGAACAGGTGCAGGAGTCTCTGGCAGGTTTCGTCTCCAGGGTCGCTGCGAGTGTGGAGCGAATGGAGGGCCTTTGTGGAGGAGGAAGATAAAGCACAAGTAGTCACAAGGGTAGTCACTTGGGTGTTCTGTTGTGTTTATTTTTGAAAAGCCATCCGTGACTTTGTGATTAAAAAAACTTGATGGCAAACTGTTGAAGTTGTGGCCTGTGTCATTTCACAAATAGGACATCCACATTGAGGGCTTAGGGCGACTTGCAATTGTCAGTATGGTGGTCAGAGTGATAGGAATCCGCAGGTCCTTGGCCATTGTCGATGCTCTGGTAAGAAGGTGCGAGGCAAAAGTGTTTTATTGGGCAGGCTAAGCAAATCTGCCCAAGGTGAGTGCGTCCCTTGCATCCCGGGCAGCAATGTGCTCGCGTGCTGCAGGCGCTGGTTGATGCGCCTCCGCAAGCTGTTCATTGTCGCTCTCCTTCTCCTCCTCCTCCTCCTCATCTGAGGAGGCTATGTGATGAGCCACTTGTACCTCAGGCAGCTGCAAGCCACGATGCTGTGCCATGTTTTGAAGTGCACAGCAGACCACGACAATTCTGGAGACCCTGGCTGCTGAGTACTGCAGGGCTCCACCTGATCTATCAAGGCATCGGAATCGCATCTTCAGCAAGCTGATGGTTTGCTCGATTATGTATCAGGTGGAAATGTGGCTGGAGTTGTAACGCTCCTCAGCTTCGTTGGATGGGCTCCTCAATGGCGTCATTAGCCACGTCTTCAGGGGATAGCCCTTGTCTCCAAGTAGCCATCCGAAAAGTTGGTCTGGTGGACTGAAGAGTGGAGGCACACTAGACTGCCGCAGGATGAAAGATCATGGCAATTGCCAGGGTACTTGGCGCAAACATGCAAAATTTCCTTTTTGTGGTCACACACCAGCTGCACGTTGAGGGAGTGGAAGCCCTTGCGGTTGAGAAAAATACCTGGATTGTGATGGGGTGCTTTAAGGGCCACATGTGTGCAGTCAACGATGCCCTGCACCCTTGGAAAGCCTGCCAGATTAACAAATCCAACCGCACGCATGGTTACACTTACATGATCCTTGGAGAAGGTGATGTAATTGTGCACGATGGCAAAGAGGGCATCGGTTACCTGCGTGATGCAAGTGTGTGCGGCCGCCTGGGAGATGCTGCTGATGTCTGCTGTTGATTCCTGGAATGAGCCTGAAGCAAAACAGTTGAGTGCGGTGGTGACTTTGATGGCCACTGGTAAGGGGTGTCCACCTGTTCCTCTGGGCTCCAGGTCTTGCTGCAGCATTGCGCAGATGTCACCCACTACCTCTCGCGAAAGTCTGAGCCTCCTTTGGCACTGCTGTTCAGTCATGTTGTGGTAGCTCATCCTCTGTCTGTAGACCCTGTTTTGGGGGTATCTCCTGCGGCGACTTGCTTCCTTGCGCTGGCGCCTTCTGGCCTGTGCAGCTTCAGGTGGTGAGCAGCTTGGCGCTCCTGTTGTTGCTCCTGCTGTTGGTGCTGCTGTTGCTCCGGGTGCTGCTGCTGCCGCGGCTGGTCTTCGTCCGAATCTGGTGTCCAGGAGGAAAGGAAATAAATAGTTCCCATGCTTCTGGTATATACCTCAGTTGAGGAAGTGCTCAGTCAAGGTGGGGAGAGGGGTTTCCCAGGAGGTCACACTGGAGATGGGTCTCAGGCTCCAAACTTCCACAACAATGAGTAGGCCTGCTAAAAGTTCTCCCAGACCTGAGACAACAAAGTTCTGCCACCTGCAAATGATCATTGCTGAAAACTCCTTTTTAATGGTGGAGCTGCAGCTGTTAGTAAGCCATCCACTTGTGAGGCCACCAGGATTAACTGGCGTGTTCCAGAGGAGACATGCAGCACGGGGGAAATGTGTTAAACTCACAAAGGCCTCTCAAAATGGGATTATAGAGGCACTTAACTGGTTGTTAAGGGTCTTGGAGGCGGGTTGGAAACGGCGTTTGAAACCCTGATTTTGGGAAAATTGCTCGGAGGCAGGCTGGAGGCGGGATCGGATCCGCCCGCCATTTTTTGCGATTTTATCACCTCACACGCCTCGAAACCCGCCTCCTCGGGCCTGGAAAAATCGAGCCCTTTGTGTTTCATGCACAAGGACACCCAGGTCCCTCTGAACTGTAGCATTTTGTAATCTCTCTCCATTTAAATAATAATTTGCTTTTTTATTTTTCCTGCCAAAGTGGGTAACCTCACACTTTTCCACATTATACTCCATCTGCCAAATGTTTGCCCACTCACTTAGCCTGTCTATATCCCTTTGCAGATTATTTGAGTCCTCTGCACAACTTGCTTTCCCACCCATCTTTGTATCATCTGCAAACTTGGCTACATTACACTTGGTCCCTTCATCCAAGTCATTAATGTAGATTGTAAAATAGTTGAGGCCCCAGCACCGATCCCTGTGGCACCCCACTAGTTACCGTTTGCCAACCGGAAAATTACCCATTTATCCCGACTCTCTGCTTTCTGTCAGTTAGCCAATTCTCTATCCATGCTAATATATTACCCGCAAACTCGTGAGCTCTTATCTTATGCAGTAATCTTTTATGTGGCACCTTATCAAATGCCTTCTGGAAATCCAAATACACTACATCCACTGGCTCACCCTTATCCACCCTGCTCATTACATCCTCAAAGAACTCCAGCAAATTTGTTAAACATGATTTCCCTTTCATAAAACCATGCTGACTCTGCTTGACTGCATTATGATTTTCCAAATGCCCTGCTGCTGCTTATTAATGAAGGACTCCAGCATTTTCCCAACGACAGATGTTAGGCTAACTGGTCTATAGTTTCCTGCTTTCTGTCTCCCTCCTTTCTTAAATAGGGGTGTTACATTTGCAGTTTTCCAATCCGCTGGGACTTCTCAGAGTCCAGGGAATTTTGGTATATTGCAACCAATGCATCCACTATCTCTGCAGCCACTTCTTTTAAGACCCTGGGATGCAGGCCATCTGGTCCAGGGGACTTGTCGTCTTTTAGTCCCATTATTTACTCTTTCCCACATAACTTTCAACTTCCAGGAACTTGTTTATGATCTTGATGTGAACATAAATATTTAAGTTTATCAATGTCGCAATGAGTTCTACCATTAGGTTCTTGTTTATTAGTTTTTTTAATTAGTTTATCTCCCTTAACACACCTCTTTACCAAACGATTATATTTTTCCCGTATCTAGGTTCAGTTTATCTCTTCTTGCAAAATAATCCACCACAAATCTAAACCTGAAATATCAAGCCATTTGAACAGGGATCATGTTGTTACAAGCTACTGTGATAAAATGCAAAGGTCATTTTCTCCATCTTATTCAACCAGAACAGATTGAAATGATCATTTTCCGTTCCTCTTGATCTACTCTACAAACACCTATATACAATATGAAATATCTTGTGTAATGAAAATGTGATCAACTGAACCAAAGGCAGATTAAGAAAGCTGATTCCCTGATCAGGTGCTCCTCATGAGGAGCAGTGCTTACAGGGAGCTCTGGTCGGGAAATTGTGGTCCTACTGGCCTTGATTTTCTGTCGACTTAAATGAATGGTTGGAGAAACAGGGACTACAGGCCCACAGTTTCATGACCAGCATTATCTGTGAGCGCTGCTCCTTACCAAGAGTGCCAGATTGGGAAATAATTTCTAATATTTACTCGCCTTTTTTTGATATAACTAACTTTTATCCTGAGAGTTCAGGAGACATTCTTTGTTTACTCCCCGCTCCATGTAAAAGTGCATGTGCTAAAAATTGGAAATGTGTGCGGGGATTGTGATGTGCGATTAACTCCCGCCCATTCAATGTAATGCAGGCATCACGCAAACTTCATGCTGCCTGCTAATTATAATGATAGTGGCGTGCAGCTCAGCTGCTGAGTGGTGGCACGCTCAGTAGGGGGCCCAAGTTCGTGCGAGGCTAGCACCAATTAAAGCTAGCCTGCACTTCTTAAAGCCAGACTACACCTCTTAAAGGGGAGGTGCATTCTGGCTGCAGCAGGTACTGGAAGTCATTGTAGAGGAGTGTGTGACCTACAGGAAGAGTGAAGATGGCACAACATGGCAGAGAGAGGGTTCCCAGATTTTTGGATGCAGCAGTTGAGACCCTAGGGCAGGAGCTGGACAGGAGGGCCAGGAGGCCCTCCAGACAGACACTGAGAAGAGAATGGGAGCAGATAGCCGTTGCTGTCAATGCAAACAGTGTAGCCCTGAGGACCTGGATGCAGTGCAGGAAGAAGTTTAATGACCTCACACGAGTGATCAAGGTCAGTGAATTCATCTTCAGATGCCATATCCCACAAAATGCACCACTAGCCTTACACACTGCTCAATTCACCACACCTCAATTACTCACTTACATAGAAGATAGCAGCAGGAGTAGGCCATTCGGCCCCTCTAGCCTGCTCTGCCATTCAATGCGATCATGGCTGATCATCCAAATTCAGAACCCTGTCCCTGCTTTCTCCCCATATCCCTTGATCCCTTTAGCCTTAAGAAATATATCCAACTCCTTCTTGAATATATTTAATGAATTGGCCTCTACTGCCTTCTGTGGTAGAGAATTCCACAGGTTCACCACTCTCTGGGTGAAGAAATTCCTCCTCATTTCTGTCCTAAATGGCTTACCCCTTATCCTGAGACTGTGACCCCTGGTTCTGGACTCCCCGACCATCGGGAACATCCTTCCTGCATCTAGTCTGTCCAGTCCTTTCAGAATTTTATAAGTTTCAATGAGATCCCCTCTCATTCTTCTGAACTCCAGCGAGTATAAGCCCAATCGACCTAATCTCTCCTCATACGTCATTCCTGCCATCCCAGGTATCAGCCTGGTGAATCTTCGCTGAACTCCTTCCATGGCAAGAACCTCCTTCCTCAGATAAGGCGACCAAAACTGCACACAATACTCAAGATGTGGTCTCACCAAGGCCCTGTACAACTGCAGCAAGACATCCTTGTTCCTGTACTCGAACACTCTAGCTACGAAGGCCAACATACCATTTGCCTTCTTAACCGCCTGCTGCACCTGCATGCTTACCTTCAGCGACTGGTGCACAAGGACACCCAGGTCTCGTTGCACTTCACCTTCTCCCAATCTATTGCCATTCAGATAATAATCTGCCTTCCTGTTTTTGACACCAAAGTGGATAACCTCGCATTTATCCACGTTATATTGCATCTGCCATGCTTCTGCCCAATCACCCAACCTGTCCAAATCATCCTGGAGTTTCTCGGAATCCTCCTCACAGCACACACGCCCACCCAGCTTTGTGTTGTCTGCAATCTCTATCAGTCACGACTCATACCTCACATTCATATGCTCCATCTCACCTTCACACACTTACCACTGCTGCAAGTCTCACACCCACATCTCACAGCTTGCACACTCTGTCAGCTATTCAAACATGACAGCCACATCATCCAAACACAGTGAACCACACTCACTGACACACTTCCCTCTCTCTTTCAGGCCAAGGTAGTGCATAATCGTAGGCAGCTGCAGCTAACTGGAGGGGACTGGTGTGCAGAGGCCTGACCTGGCTTGAGGAGACAGTGCTCGCCATAATTGGAGTGGTTGTCCCTACCTGTAGTTTTCTTTGGTCCTGGAGAGGACCGTTCCATTTGCTTGGTGTACTACTGTCACCGGGAGGTCGATTTAACGACAAGTTCGGTGTCCTTTGAGACGACATTAGTTGTGATCTAAGATCACGTAACAGGGTGGGCCGCGAGAAGGCTGTCATCATCCACCCCGGAGTGGTTGTGACTGAGGCCTTGGCCAACGGCGGCGCTGAAAGCATTAAAGATGGCGGTATGCTCATACCTAATTCTTCTTCTCACATACCACTTCTTCCTCATTCCACAATCTCTTCTGAGCTACAGATGGTGTAAACATGCACCTCTTGATATCCCCTCCTCCCCCTCACTACAACCCTACCCTTGTGCCTTTCTCATTTCAGAGACCCAACAAATCCAACCTGGCCAGGCAGTGGTGCAAAAGGAAGAGGAAGAGGAGAGCAATGATGAAGAAGAAACACCGTCACTCAATCTGACACTCGCAGCCACCAGCTCAGATACTGGCACTGGACTTTAGAGGGAAGCTTTGAGGCGGGAACTGCATGTGATGAATCACCAGGCACGAGTGGGCTGCAGCCAGGGCAGGGGAAAGGGTAGCGTAGGAGCCAGCTCCCCAGAGGGTGAGGTTGCACACGAGTTCTGCTGCCCAAGACTCAGATGAGGAGTTTGATGGGGTGGCCTACAGAAGAACGCTGATGGGTATGCACAATGAAATGCTTTGTGGATTGGCAGGCATGGCAGAAAACCTGAATACGATGTCAAGGAGCATGGAGGAGTCCAGCTCCAACCTTGCACAGGGCTTTGCGCAGAGCTTGGGGCCCATCATTTCCAGTGTGGAAGGGGTGGGCAGATGCATTCGCGCACTTGTGGACCCAACCATCATGCAGCGTCTGATGGCCAATGTCTCAGCTTCCATTGCAGCACAAGCAGAAGCCACCCCACGTCTGAGTCCTGCAATGGAAGCTCAGACTGATGTCATGCAAGCTCAGCTTGCTGCCACGCAAGCACAGACTGCTCCCATCAATGCTGGGTTTACCAGTGTTGAAAGGGGCTTGCAGGGTGTCACAGCAGTCCAGCAATCTCTCCTCCAGGATGACAGCATTGTCCTCGCACCACTGACACTCTGCCAGTGCCCTTGCTGTTGCCTGTCAGCCAGCCAGCCCAGACTGCTGCCGCCCATGCCGAGGTGGTGCAGTCCGAAGCCGGGCCTACTAGGCCTAGAGCTACTCGAGGTCATCCTGCAAGGCCATCTGCAGACTCCCCCACTGAAAGTCAGCAGCCTTCCACCAGCCATTCTAAAGCCATTGGGGTAGCACTGCATAGGGGCACTAGGACAGGAAAAGGAACACTGAAGCCAGGCACTAAGGGAATGCACAAGGGTGATTAGTTGACTTTTGAATGAAATATTGTAATGGTATGATTCATAAAATTGGTTTGGAATGTTTGTTTTATGGTGGATTTTATTGTAGCATTGTGGTCAAGAGGATGCTGTGATGGTCAGTAACAGAGGAAAGATAAGGTGTGGGACTATTGTTGAATGGGGAATTGGGGTTGCATTCACTGGTACCGCAGTCGGATGATTCGATCACGGACAGCCCGAGCAAAAAGGGGCTGTCTGGGTTGCCTCCTCCCTTCCGCTTCCTCCTCTTCCACTTCCTCCTCCTCTTCCTCCACTTAATCCTCCTCCTCTTCCTCCACTTAATCCTCCTCCTCTTCCTCCACTTAATCCTCCTCCTCTTCCTCCTCTTCAGCTGGTCAACATATGCCTGATGGCATTGGCTGTGCTTTCATGATAGCGAAGTTGTGGAGTGTGCAGCAGACCATGACGAACCTTGAGACGCATTGAATACTGCAGGGCTCCTTGGCCTCGGGAAACCCGGCAGGTGAAAGGAGGCAAGAAGGCCTGAATCCATGAGGTAAGTGCCTTTACAGCACTGCTTGTGTGCCAGGAGGAGCAGGACCAACAAGCTACCCAGTAATCCCGCCCCCACCACATCGATCGGATCCCTCCTGACCACCATCTGCTTCCCCCCGCCACCCCCAACAATCTCTCCCATCTCCCCACTAGATCTATATGCTCTCAGCTCAGCTGCGGCCTTGTGCTGCAGGCTTTCCTGCCCAACAGGCAGCCACCCTGTCAATCAGGCCGGCTGTGGGTGGGAAACGTTAGAAAAAAATTAAAATACGCTCTACAGTTAAAAGCTGCAGGGCGTTTGGGAAACCCGTACTTCTGGGTTTCCCGTTCCTAACTTCACCTCCCCCTGCATAGAGCATGCCTCGAAGGTAAGATCGGGGCCATGATTTGTGATATGTAACTATCCTCCACTCACTGCATTTTGCTGGAGAAATCACCCTACTTTTATCGGGAGAAGTGGCTGCAGTTTCGGTCATGCATTCTGTTTGCTGTATTTCGTGGAAACTCTTTTCAAATAGCCTCTGTAGAAGGTTTGCTGTAGTGCGCTGTTTAAACAGAGTTAATAGACTTTGTTGAGTCCTGCAGTAAATCCTGCCCCACCTCCAACTCATTGGCTGACACAGTGGTGTCAATAGACACTCTGATATATACCTCCATAAATTTAAATTTCTGGTAATAAGTATATTGAATACTGATCTTAAACTTGCAACCACATTAATATATGAGGTTATGCTAGATTTCCGATCACTGATTCTGGACCTTTTCTCTGATAAGCTTTCAAAACTGGATGGCTAACTTTAAAATCTCCTGCAGAGAGTTGGAGGTCATTGTTCCTGAGTTCTAAAGCTATCACTGCTGCATTGCCTCCCCAACCACTCTCTCAAATGTTCCGTTCCTCTGACTCCAGCCTTCTGTGCATTCCCCCCTTTGCTGTACTATTGATGACAGAACTTTCAGCTGCCTCAATCTCACTGTTTGGAACTCTCTCCCTGAACCTCTTCACCTCTCTCTCTTCCTTTAAAAACCTCCTCAAGACCCATCTCTTTGGCCAAACTTTTAAAAATCCCTCCTAATTCCCTCCTTCTTGACTCAACATTTGTTTTCCTTATGCGTATTATAAAATGCCTTGGGATGCTTCATCTGTTAAAGGTGTTATATAAATATAAGTTATCCGAGGAGCTCAGTTTGGAAACCTATGAATGAAGGTAATTAAAACATGTATCTCTATCGCATTCCCTTTTTCAGTCCTACTTTTGAAGATGGTTTGAGTTAAACATAATGGGAAGGTCTCACGGTAAATTCTGGTCTCTGTAATTTTCCCTTGTTAGGTATAGGTCCATTCCACTGACATTTAGGGGGCGATTTTCCCAGCCCCGAGGAGGCGGGTTTGGAGGCGGGACAGTTGGCAAAATCGCAAAAAGTGAGGGCGGGTTCGGAACCCGCCTCCAACCCGCCTCCGTGCAATTTTGCCGGAGGCGAGTTTGATGGGTTCGATTCGATCCCGCCTCCATCAGTCGGGAGAGGTAGTTAAGACCCTTAAATAGTCGTTGAGGGCCTCTATAATCCTATTTTGACAGGCCTTTGTTATTTTGCCACATTTTGGGCTGGATTTTCCAAGCCCCGAGGTGGCGGGCATGGAGGCGGGACAGCCGATAAACTCGGAGAAAGTGGGGCGGATGGCAAAGCCGCCCCCATCCCTCCTCCGTGCCCTTTTGCCAGAAGGCGGGAAGATGTGCAACTTCGGGTCCCGTCTCCTGGAGGCGGGAAAGGCATTTAATCCTTTTAACTGCCTGTTAACAGGTAGTTGACAGGCAGAAAAAAGGATTAGTGTAATTTTACCTTCACAGGTGAAGGCTTCCGACCTTGGAGAACCCCGCCGGGTTGGAGGAGACGTGAAGGAGGTCTGCGGCTGTCGGAGGTACTTGGAAGTAAGGTGTAGAGGTGAGTGATGGGTGCAAGTGTGGTGTGGTAAGTATGCAAGGTGATTGATAAGTTTAAAAAAGTGTTCACTTACCTTGTTTTCTTCATACAGCCTTTAGCCGCGGTGGATCGGGAGAGCCGACATCCTGCTTGTCAATTTCACAGTTGGAACCTCCGTTCCAATAGCCATGTGAAATTTACAAATTTGAAAGGTTTGATGAGTCCTGAACACAAGGACTCATCAAACTAAAGAGAATGTCAGTGTTTGACAGCTTCACAGAGCTGACATTTCTTCTTTCAAGAAGTCTTGACAGATAGCACGTCTGACGTTGACGTGATCTGCCTTGACTTCCTCCCCAATTGGCCTGCTGAGCCTGCAGGGCGGGCTTAACAAGCTCAATCAGGGGAAACTCCCTTTGGTTGGTCAGGCGAGGATGGAGGCGGTACATTGACACGACAAGCAGCTGTCCCGCCTCCAACTCGCCTCCATTCACAAAATCCAGCCCTTTGTGCAAGTTGCACGACCCTCCTAAACCACGCCAGCTAATCCTGGCGGGTTGACAAGTGGGTGGCCTCCTCACAGCTGCAGCTCCACCATTAAAATAGAGCTTTCATCAGGGAGCAGTTGCAGGTGGCAGAACATTTGTTCCACAGGTCTTTCAGCACTTTTAGCAGGCCTACCGAAGTCGGAGGTGCTGCAGCTTCTACCTATCAACTGTGGGACCTCCTTGGAAGACCCTCTCCCCACTTGGACTGAGCGCTTCCCCAACGGAGGTATCTGCCAGCAGCATGGGAACCATTTATTTCCGTTCATCATGGACCTCAGATTCGGATGAGGAGCAGCCACGGCAGCAGCAGAACCAGGCAACTCAGCAGCAGGAGCACCAACCTCCTGCTCACCCACCTGATGCTGCACAGGGCAGAAGGAACCAGCGCATGGAAGCACGTCGCTGCAGGAGATACCCCCATCTCAGGGTTTACAGACAGAGGATGAGCTATCTCAACATGACTGAGCAGCAGTGCCAAAGGAGGCTGAGACTTTCGCAAGAGGTTGTCAGAGACATCTGCGCACTGCTGCACCAAGACCTGGTGCCCAGAGGAACGGGTGGACACCCCTTACCAGTGGCTGTCAAAGTCACCACCGCACTCAACTTTTTTGCTTCAGGCTCCTTCCAGGGATCATCAGCAGACATCAGCGGCATCTCCCAGTCGGCCGCCCACAGTTGCATCACGCAGGTTACCGATGCCCTTTTCGCAAGGCGCACAATTACATCCACTTCTCAAGGGATCAAACAAGTGTAACCGCGCGTTCAGTTGGCTTTGCAAATATGGCAGGCTTGCCAATGGTGCAGGGCGTCATATACTGCACACATGTGGCCCTTAGGGCACCCCATCAAAACCCAACTATCTTTGTCAACCGCAAGGGCTTCCACTCCCTCAACGTACAGCTGGTGTGTAACCACAAGAAGGAGATTTTGCATGTTTGCGCCAAGTTCTGTGGTAGTTGCCATGACTCGTTCATCCTGCGGCACTCTAGTGATCTTCAATCCGCCAAACCAACTTAACGGATGGCTCCTTGGTGACAAGGACTACCCCCTGAAGAAGTGGCTAATGATGCCGATCAGGAGGCCAGCTAACAAGGCTGAGGAGCGCTACAACGCCAGCCACACTTCGACCAGGTCCATCATCGACAAACCATTGGCTTGCTGAAGATGCGATTTCGATGCCTTGACAGATCAGGTGGAGCCCTGCAGTATTCAGCAGCCAGGGTCTCCAGAATGGTTGTGGTCTGCTGTGCACTGCACAACATGGCACAGCGCCGTGGCTTGCAGCTTCCTGATGAGCAAGTGGCTCATTTCATAACCTCCTCAGATGAGGAGGAGGAGGAGGACCAAGCGGCGGCGTACCTACCAGCAGGAGCAGCAGCACGCGAGCACATGGCTGCCCGTGATGCAAGGGATGCACTCATCTTGGCCAGATTTGCATAGGTTGTCCATTGTGGCACATGTGCTTGGTTCCTTCTTAACACATGATAGACAATGGACATGACTCTCTGGCATCCTTTCACTATGACCACCAACCTGACCATGCAAGTGTCGCGGAGCCCACAATGTAGAGCTGCCTAAGCCGAAATAACAGATGCCATCACGCCAACAGTTTGCCATAGAAACATAGAAACATAGAAGATAGGAGCAGGAGTAGGCCATTCAATGCGATCATGGCTGATCATCCAAATTCAGAACCCTGTACCTGCTTTCTCCCCATATCCCTTGATCCCTTTAGCCTTAAGAAATATATCCAACTCCTTCTTGAATATACTTAATGAATTGGCCTCTACTGCCTTCTGTGGTAGAGAATTCCACAGGTTCACCACTCTCTGGGTGAAGAAATTCCTCCTCATTTCTGTCCTAAATGGCTTACCCCTTATCCTGAGACTGTGACCCCTGGTTCTGGACTCCCCGACCATCGGGAACATCCTTCCTGCATCTAGTCTGTCCAGTCCTTTCAGAATTTTATAAGTTTCAATGAGATCCCCTCTCATTCTTCTGAACTCCAGCGAGTATAAGCCCAATCGACCCAATCTCTCCTCATACGTCATTCCTGCCATCCCAGGTATCAGCCTGGTGAATCTTCGCTGAACTCCTTCATGGCAAGAACCTCCTTCCTCAGATAAGGCGACCAAAACTGCACACAATACTCAAGATGTGGTCTCACCAAGGCCCTGTACAACTGCAGCAAGACATCCTTGTTCCTGTACTCGAACCCTCTCGCTACGAAGGCCAACATACCATTTGCCTTCTTAACCGCCTGCTGCACCTGCATGCTTACCTTCAGCAACTGGTGCACAAGGACACCCAGGTCTCGTTGCACTTCACCTTCTCCCAATCTATTGCCATTCAGATAATAATCTGCCTTCCTGTTTTTGACACCAAAGTGGATAACCTCACATTTATCCATGTTATATTGCATCTCCCATGCTTCTGCCCAATCACTCAACCTGTCCAAATCATCCTGGAGTTTCTCGGCATCCTCCTCACAGCACACACGCCCACCCAGCTTTGTGTCGTCTGCAAACTTGGAGATATTACATCTAGTTCCCTTATCTAGATAATTAATATACCTAATCACCTAATTTTAATACATTCACACAGGGATGACATTTCATCAATAAACAGAAACAATCACCCAATCTGCACACAGATCTGGAGGTTATATCCCTTGCCAGCTGGACCCACACAGCCTTGGTTTCTTTGGGAGGCTGGGGAAGAGCACCTCCCTGCTAGCTCTCACCCCCTCAACCAACATACCCAGCCCCTCATCCGAGAACCTCGGGGAGGCCCTTGCTTGGAGCTGGCCATTCTTCAAGGAGATAAAAGTTTGGAGGTGGTGCACCATCAACCAAAAACCAGCGGAATGAGCCAACAGCAGCCCTTAAATGAAGCTGGATAAGTGACGTCAGCAGAGGCGAGTTTCAGTCCCAAAACACTAATTGGCCCAGGGGAACCCACACCTCTGAAAGTAACTGGCCAATTAGGGGAAAATCGCAAATTTATCCCACCTGACAGTGGAGGCGGGTTTGGAACCCACCCAAACCAAAACCCGCCTCCAATCCGCATCCAATGGGAAAATCACGCCCTTAGAAACTGTTAGAAAAACTCCTTTTTATAGAGCACCAAAGCCAAGTTCTTATTATGGCGGTTTTTTTCTTTGGGCTTTTAAGAAACGGTTTTTTTGAATTCAGCAATGTTTATATGCTTACTTGAATTATAGTACTTGGTACTTGCAAATACATACAGTGAAGATCATAGAGAATTTTGTACATCTTGTTAGTACTTAGCATTAATGGTGGGTCTTTCCTTGAAAAAGTGGGATTGTCTCTGCAAAAATTGGACTAATACGAGATAGTTTTTTTTGCATTCTTTATGTGATGACTACTTTAAATTGAAAGTACTTCCTCCCACAGTAATGTTGTCATTTAATGAGAACCATTTTATTTGTAACCTTTTTCTGAAAACAATTCTTCAACCTTTTAGTCTAAAGATAACAATCTTACCATTGCATTTTGGTGGCTTGGTTACTGATAACAAAAACAATAAAGCTTTAAAATGCAATTAATGATCATCATAACATTGGTTTATAGCTGGGTAACTTTCACCTCATTAAAATAATTGCAAACCAATGATATAAAAGATTAATCCTTTTCTGAGAGGGACATTCATTATCTCACCTTGAACTTTGATTACAAAGAACCAGTTGAGTTTTCTTTTCTTGTTTTGTGACGGTGATTCCTTTGCTTTCTACTATTATTCGACCCTCTCATGTATTGGCTTACATGGGTATCTACAGTAACTTCTTCCTCTGAATTTTTACCAACCTTTTTGACTGGAAACTAAATATTAATTTTGACTGACTGGAATAGAGTGTTCAGTAGAAATGTTACAGCTTACCAGAAAAGATCATTTTGATCCCTCCTTTCAGTCACCAATATTAGAGCTCTAAAATATATTCCCATTAACCTGAGAAAATAGTCGACTGAAATAGCTGTCACTTTAACTAGAACGGCAGAATAGTACAACAATGAAAAAAATGTCAAGAATGGCACAGACATTTGTCACTTGTCTGCTATCACAGATCGGCTTCAAACTATTACAGCAGCTCCTTTGCCAATATGATAGATGCTACAATTATAGCAGCTACAGCGACATATAGTGAATGATGAAAACAGTACGATGGCACAATTTTTATGAAGCTGAGCCAGCATTTCTACGAATATCTGATCGACTGAACGAAATTAGATTTGCAAATTGCTCTGCTGTTTACAGATGTAAAAGAACAACATCCAGGACTGTCTCTTAATCTCGAATGGTATTTTTATATTGTGGAACCACTCTCAGTGGAAGCAGTTATGGAATGCAGTCTGTTGGTACTCTGACTTTGCTCCATTTACACTGTGAGAAGGATTTAGAGGCCGGAACTTATATTGAAGTCAATGAAAAGGAAAATCGGGCGGGGTGTAAAATGGGCGGGCAATCCGATATCACTCATTTTATACCCCCGCCAAAGTTGAAAGTTCTGCCCAGAGTATCAACAACAACACTGACTGAAACTACTGCAGAAGTGCAAGGTCATACAAGCGCAGTTACTTTGAAGTTGCTGACATACTCGCCTCACAGTTCAGCATGGATTTACATGACATCAGCATCTTTTAAAATGCCCTAAGAGAGCTGCAGTTTTAGATTTAATTACACCACTCGGGAATTGTTTCGCAAATTGTAACAGACTTCATCAGAACTCTGACAAGCAGTTTTGCATTACCATCCTTCACGTAAATACCTTATAAACAAAGGGCTCGATTTTGCCAGGCCCGAGGAGGCGGGAATGGAGGCGTGTGGGGTGTTAAAATTGCAAAAAATGGCCAGCGGGCCCGACCTCGCCTCCATCCCACCTCCGAGCAATTTTCCCAAATGCGTGGTTTCTGATCCCGTCTCCGTCCCGCCTCCAAGAGGCGGGATAGGCCCTTAAGGCCCTTAACAACCACTTAATTGCCTCTATAATCCCATTTTGAGAGGCCTTTCTGATTTTAAGACTTTTCCGACGTGATGCACGCCTCCTCTGAAACACGACGGTGAAACCTGGCGGTAGCACACTTGGATTGCTGACTATCAGCTGCAAGTCCACCATTAAGGAGGAGATTTGATCAATCATCATTCTGGGGAAACATTTAGCAGTCATAACCATTGTTGTGGAAGTTTAGAGCCTGGAGTAGTGGTGGTGGTAAAAAAAAAATTCTGGGAGCAGACTTAGGTCTCCTGCTGCTCATTTTGCCTCCAGGTCCCTCTCACAGCAAAGGCCAAAAGCTTCCCAGTCTTTGCAGACCTTAAATGCAGCAGCAATGATGACATCATCAGAGGCGACTTTCAGACTGAAAAAACTAATTGGGTCATGGGTTCCCACATGCTGGAACTCAATTGCCCAATTCGGGGAAAATCGAATAATTCTCCCACATCCAATTGGAGTCGGGTGGCTAACACGAAAAGTGGATGACACGACCCCAGCTCACCCCATGACAAAATTGAGCCCAAAGTGTTTGTACAAAATCCAGAAACGGCTGTGGACCTTGCAAATGTGTACAAATTTGGCCCCGACGTTAATGCAAAAGCAGGTTCCGAGCGGAGTGGATTGCGTTCACAAAACCCGGAAGTAAAGCGAACGGTTTGGATTTTCCTATTTCGACTTGGTTGAATCATTACATTTTTCCTTCCGTATTTCGGCGTCCAAGTTGCACAGCAGTCGTGATGAGCACCCGCATGATGTGATCCACTATTTAAATGGTCAATGCAGAAATGGAATTTGGAGGAACCAGGAGGTGTTTCGAATGATTCACAAAGAGCAAGGGCAGCACTCTGATTCAATGATGCTTCCCTTGAATTACTGCTGGGTGCATTCAGGAGCAGGAGGGACATACTTTTCCCAAGCAATGCGAGGAAAAAACCTGCAGCTCTCCCTCCAAGAAGGTGTGGTTGGTGGTAGCTGAGGAGGTGAGCAGCAGGAGCATTGTGCCCCGGTCTTGGATGCAGTGCAGGAAGCGATTTAATGACCTAACCAGGTCAGGAAAAGTGAGTACATTTGCTGATTCACCTACAGCATATGGTGTAAACCCCAACCCCCTTTCACTCTGTCTTGTCAAGCGTACTCCATCACATCATTACTCACACCCACTCAAATTTCAGCAGCACCCAGCCTTTACTTTCTACGCACTTCCTCACCTCCCCATGTATATATCCACCGTTGACACTCACCCCAATCCTGATGAAATGTGATGCATCTGTCTCATAGTCAGCCTCACTGAATGCACTGCATCCATTGGGTGAATAACTGACCTTCAGTCACTCACAGGTCTGTTTTTTTCGACCCTTGTAGGAGAAGAGAGCACAAAACGCAAGGGAGAGGGACAGGTCTGGAGGTGGGCTGCCACAAATAGTCCAGCTAACAGATGTAGAGGGGCAGGCCCTGGAGATAAGTGGCACATCTGCATCCCTCTCAATCAGATATGGAGAGACTGGAAACTCGCAGATGGCTGGTAACAAAATTAAAAATATCTCTGACACACATGCTGACTTTATTACATCAATGACTGAACTATGAGAAGACTGAGTATGCAGATTAGCCAGATTGTTACTTTGCCATGACTAATTCATATCTCTTTCTTTTGTCTTCCAAGGCTTTCATACGTACAGCAAGTATCGCAGGACATGCATGAGGACGATTCCGCAGAGGACCTCATTCCTTCTGAGGGTGCACCATCACAGGATGTACAGCCATGCACCAGCGCAAATACTCGCACTTCAGTGGGTCCAGTTAGACAGTTCGGTATTCGATTGGTGATTCACACCTCACAAGTGAGCACAAGCAGACACTGGTGGCAGGGACAGCTGTGGAGAGTCTCATCAGGGGCGCAACCCTCTCTAAGCTCTGCTCAACTTGACACAGATGCTGAACTCTGGGGGAAATGGTTGAGAAGGAGAATACTAGAAGTGCATCAGGAAATTAGCCAGGTACTGACACATGTGCCATGCACACTCTGCACAATTGTGGAAAGGACAGAGGAGTCCAACTCGATCGCTAGTGCATTCATGGCGCGGGGAATTCTGAGAATGTCTGGCATGGAGAGAGTGGCCACCTCCATAGAGCTTCAAGCCCAGCTCTCAAATGAATCCATGCAGGCTATGACTACAGCCATGCAGACTTTGGATGCCAACATGTCTACCGCCATAAACAGGATGACAGATACCTTATCCTTGGCCTTACAATGCGTCACTGATCTTCAGCAAGCTGCTCTCCAGCAGAATGGTAGGAGTGATGTGCGCTGGCCCAGGAGAGGGATGACGAACATGGAACATGGAAGTGGGAACTCCACTCAAAGCACTCCCAAAGCTCTCTCGACCCTTCCACTGACTCTAAATTGTCAGACTGCTTGATCGATATCCAGTACTGCATGAGCAGAAATTTCCTCCAACTAAATATTTGGAAGACCGAAGCCATTGTCTTCAGTCCCCGCCACAAACTCTGGTCCCTAGCCACTGACACCATCCTTCTCCTTGGCAAATGTCTGAGGCTGAACCAGACTGTTCACAATCTTGGTGTCATTTTTGACCCTGAGATGAGCTTCCGACCACATATCCACGGCATCACCAAGACCGCTTATTTCCACCTCCGTAACATCGCCCGACTCCACCCCTGCCTCAGCTCATCTGCTGCTGAAACCCTCATTCATGCCTTTGTTACCTCTAGACTTGACTATTCCAACGCACTCCTGGCCCATCTCCCATCTTCCACCCTCCATAAATTTAAGCTCATCAAAGACTCTGCTGCCCGTATTCTAACTCGCAACAAGTTCTGTTCACCCATCAGCCCTGTGCTTGCTGACCTACATTGGCAACGCCTCAATTTAAAAATTCTCATCTTTGTTTTCAAATCCCTCCACGCCCTCACCCCTACCTATCTCTGTAACCTCCTTCAGCCCTACAACCCTCCAAGATATCTGCGCTCCTCCAATTCTGGCCTCTTGTGCATCCCTGATTTTAATCGCTCCACCATTTGCAGCTGTGCCTTCAGCTGCCGAGGCCTTAAGCCTTGAAATTCCCTCCTTATACCTCTCCATCTCTCTCTACCTCTCTTTCCTCCTTTAAGACACTCCTTAAAACTACCTCTTTGACCAAGCTTTTAGTCGTCTGCCGTAATATCTCTTTATGTGGCACGATGTCAAACTTTGTTTGATAATGCTTCCGTGAAGTGCCTTGGGACATTTTACTACGTTAAAGGCGCTAAATAAATGCAAGTTGTTGTTGATGTTCTTACCCATTGCCACTGCCACCTCCCCCCGCCCCCCCCGCCCCCAGCCAATACCCAATATGCTGCCTTATCTCTCAGTGGCTGAGTCTGTCCCTGCACGGGTGCAGGTGGAGCAGCCTTTGGCAGGGCCCTGAGGGGCTCCGAAACCCAGAGGGCGTAGGCCAAAAGCATCTCAGCAGTCATGGTAGGGATCTGAGCAACCTGCCTTTACCTCTGTTGTCGCCAAACGGGATGCACCACATGGAAGCAGCAGGAAGCATAAGTTAAAGCAATTGTACTTCACCAAGCGTATGCACATGGGTGTTTTGACAACACCACAAAAAATTCATTGATTAGCACCACATCCACGTCTTGCCCATTACTGCGCCCGAGTACCAACTCGCCCTTTCACTTGCTTCATGATGAACACCAATACATGACAGGACCCACTGGGTGGATGTGCAATAGGTGTATGTGTGGTTAAAGGATTGTTTTGTGCAAAGGGAGGGGTTGGGGTGGGGTGGTGGGCGGGGGGGGGGGGGGGAGGGGGATACTGCAGTTGGTAGTGACGGTGGCTTTCATTTGTTATTTGTTCCGTCGTAATAACTAACTGAACCTTTGAGCTAATAGGGCATCCTTGGCTTCCCGGGCAGCAATGTACACGGCTGGTCTGGGGATGGGTGCCTCCTCTTCATATTCCTCCTCCTCTTCAATGTTCTTCTCATCAGAAGATGATTGATGAGCGCCTTGATCGTCTTCCACCTTTAATCCTCTCAGCTGGACAATGCTACGCAGGACGCAGCACACCACTATTATTCTGGACACCCTCGCTAGTGAGTGCTGAAGGGCGCCTCTAGACCTATCTGGGCACCTGAAGCGCATCTTCAACGTGCCGATGGCTTGCTTGATGATACACCTGGTGGCTATGTGACTCTCATTATAGTGCTCCTGTGCCTTATTGGTGGGGTTCCTCACAGGTGTCAGGAGCCAAGTTTGAAGGGGTATCCCTTGTCTCCTTTGAGCCAGACCTTAAGCCTGTTTCCTGGAATAAGAAGGCCTGGAATGTTGGACTGCTGCTGTATAAAGCATCATGACAGCTCACAGGGAAACTTCCGCACACCTGCAAGAAGCCCTTCCTGTTGTTGCACACAAGCTGCGCATTGATGGAATAAAATCCCTTGCGGTTGATAAAAACTTCTGGTTGATGCGGTCGTCCTCGGATCCCCACCTGTGCCCTGTAGGCACCCTGTACCTGTTGGAAGCCAGCCAGGGAGGCGTATGTGAGTACCCGCTCATTTTGGCTATTGTCGTAGCAGGGGAAGTTAACATAAGTTGACGCCCTGGCATACAACCTATCCGTGACCTGCTGTATACATTTATGGACAGCCAACTGAGATACCCTTGACGTGTCTCTGGTGGTGCACTGGAAGGAGCTAGAGGCAAAGAAATTGAGGGCAGTGGTGACTTTCACAGCGACAGGCAATGCATGTTCACCAGCTCCATCAGGAAGCAGCTCTTCTTGAAGGATGCTGCAGATGTCAGTCTGAGCTGACACAGGCACTACGGAGGCACTGCTCTTCAGTTAGGTCAAGGAAGCTGAGCCTCTGTCGATAGACCTTCTTACATGGGTAGTGCTTCCTGTGACCTCAGCCCCTCTGTTGCTCTCCTATCAGCTTTTCTGCACCACACTTCCCTCCTGTGCACCTCCCTCCTGTGCACCTCCCGATCTCACCACAGCTGCTGTGGATGGTGATTGTCTTCCTCGTCCAATGTAGGGTTGAAAACATCCAAGGCACCTCCCATCCTGCTGGTGCCTGTTTGAAAGCTGCCAAACTTCTCAAAAACCTCCATGCTGACAAGAACTCTCTGTGAAGCATTTGCCAGAGGGAACTCACAAAGCACCTGTAAGCACTGAGCCTTTATGTAGATTGTGCAACCTGAACTTTAAAGTTCACCTCCTTTTCACTGGCGAGTTTGCCTGAGTCCTGGGGAACCCGCAGTAGAGGTGTTAAATTCACATGCCTGTTTAATTAAATTTAAAATCGCCTCATTGCCATGCGCTAGTGATGTTAAAGGCTGTGCTATTTACCGACCCACTTGTCCTAATGATTGCTCTGACTCCGGCGAGCAGGTTACTCGCACGCAGCCAAACATGTTTCTTTTAAACCCAGAAGTGGGCACCGGGTTGCGATCGCGCTTCAATTTTCACTGCCCCGCGACCTCATCCCACCCGTTCTTGGGGATTAAAATTTCCCCCTTTGAATCACCTGCCCGTTGTAGAATCTGTCCAATTTTCATTCCATTCTATAATGAGCTGGCAATCTGCTTGACCAGATAATTGCCCAGGCTGTGAAGATGAAAAGCCACCCCAATGTGCTTGCCAGAATTTTTTTCCTCGCATTTTGCGTCTGAAGTTTTCAAAACTCTTCCTCAATAATTGCTGCAAATGCAAGTGCTATCTTAGGTGCCTAAAATTACAATTACAATTACACCCAAAGCCTGATTTTCGAGTGACCCTCGAAAATGGGTGGGAGACGTATTAAATTATTTAAATCAAAGACCTACAGCATTTGTAGGACACAGTGCTATATTCAGGTACCAATGGGTGGAGTGCGCCACGCATACTCCACCCATTGGTATTGGACGTAGAGTGGCCTGATAAGAACCGCTGGAGGCCACTCAAAAAAGTGCTACAAAAAAGTGGTGCCACTGATTTTTGTGGGGCCAGAAAGAGCACAAATGCTCCTCCTGGCCCAACAGAAATCATCCCACCCACTGCCGGTCACTCAGTGGTTCCCGTGACTTCTTTAAGGCCATACTTCCACTCGGCTCCGGAGAGAACCCGCCAGATTTCCCGCCCTCCCTGATCATTGAGCATAAATTATACAGATGAGGCTCGACCATGAAAATGTTTTGGGCCTCTCAGCTGGGTAATGCGATTGCTCTGCCCACCGACTACCCAATGTGCGCTACTTATGAAAATAGGCCCCAAAGTTTCCGCTCCTCAGTTGCTGTTCATATGGTTATAATGGTTCTTACGAAATGTCATCGACCTGAAACGTTAACTCTGTTTCTCTCTCCACAGATGCTGCCTGACCTGCTGAGTATTTCCAGCATTTTCTGTTTTTATTTCAGATTTCCAGCATCCGCAGTATTTTGCTTTAGTATTGGTTATAATGAATGCTCCAGCATGCTCTATGGTGGAATAGGGCTGATAAAAGTATAAAGAATAGTCAAGTGTTCTGTCAACTCAAGGCCACCTTGCCAAGTATAATGAATAATGGAAAGTTTATTATATGGTTTACATGAAGACAGGATAAAAAATAAACACTGTCAACTGATGACAATTTAAAAGCCTAAATACCACAGCTTTTGACCTACTAAAATTGTTGGAAGAATGCAGCCTTCGATTGCTCAGAAGTAATAATTTGTCTGCTGGCTGTCATTAGAAAAGCAAAGGGGGAATTTTAACTCTCTCCGCCCGGCAGAAATGAGGCAGTAGCGGCGGTAAAATTGAGGTGGTTGACTTACCACCCATTGCTGCTCCGTCGCCATTTTAACTCGGCCTTCCACTGGGCAGCCCAAACTTCTGCCTGAATCAGACGGGAGCCTCGTTAATTTATGCAAATCACAGTCCTATGATGTGTATAGGACCCCGATGCAGTTTTGAGGGCTTACTTGGTGGAGTGTGTGCTCAGTAAAATCTGGTGATCAAGAAGAGGAAGAGGCCCTAAAAAGGTACGGCTAAAATTATTGGCAAATGGCACAAACAAAAGTGGATATGATTAAGATAAAGAGCTTTAATTTTTAAAACAAATCCATAACCAAACCCCTGTTGAAATTTGTATTTACAATGATTTTTTTTTTAAATCATAAGATTTTATCATGATACTATATTAATGGCTCATGAAAGAAATATAGGAAAGATATATTTCCAATAAAGCCACGCTAAAGCTTCAGCAACGTACGAGTATAGTTCAAAACAATTCCCGTCTAAATTGGAAATCATTCTCAAATGATATAGAAATATGAATCAAAGGGCAATTTTGCATCATATAATTCAGTTTCCATTTGGTTAAAGGCTACTGCGTCATTCATTAGCTAAAATCAATAGATTTTTAGACTGGGACCTACTTCTTGCTTTTGATATGAAATTAAATCATTTTAATCATTCAGTTGGCTGACAATCGATAGTTTTGGTCTTTTCAGACATATATATCTTGTGACGTTGTGAAAAATTATACTCCTACATTAACTGAAAAAAATCATACAAATAGCAAGATGAATTCTGTTGTATCTGAAGTACGGGAAAATAGGTTTGCTCTATCTTATAAGGAGCAAATGCATTTTGCCATAATGCAAAAAAGTTTGCCCTTTGTTTGTCCCTTTCATTTGCTGTTATGCATATCTTATTTGGGTGAACAGCAAAGGTATAGACAGAGGCAGTATTAATATCTTTTGGGGGAGAAATTCAGTATCGCCCCATTTGGGGCGCAATTATCGGCCGGGCGCAAAGATTAGCGCCTGGCGCTAATTATCGCCACCGACTGCAAACTTGACTTTTATCGCCCATGGAGGTGATTGGAGCGCTAAATCAGGCACTTCACACCTGTCTTAAGGCGCAAAGGCCGAGGAGCGAGGCGCTACCTCAGAGCGCTGGCGAAGCTCATGTAATGTCAGTCAGCAATGGAACACACACACAATGGCACGGGCCAGTTCGCAAGGGGAGGGTTAATCTTGCTTTCCATCCACATCCTGCTCATTGCAGCCTTGAATCTCGGCCTGGAGAGACCTGCACATCAAATCTGCTGGAAAGAACAATGGAGAGTACCAGACAAAGAGCTCAGAGTGCAGCCCCCACAGTCTCTTCTAAATCGATACAAGGAATGGCAAATCAAAATGAACCTGCAAAGTGCTGCTCAGTACCCAAAACTCCTTCACACAACGTTGAATCTCTCCAGAAGTCTCTCTCTCTCTCTCTCAGAATGCGTAGTTCAAAAATGGCACCAACAATAAAAGGCAGGAAGTGGTCACCTTTAAATAGCGCTCCCCCTTTCCCTTCATGACTGCAGAACGCTCCCCTCAACCTGTCGTTGCTAGTGTCAGGCGGTAAGGCAGGGGGCGCCACTCAATATCCGCTCCGGGGCGATACCGGGGCGTTGCGCACTCGACTGACGTCACGATCTGCCGGCGCAGGAGATCGTGGCGGTAGTGTTTAGCGCCGCCGCAAAATGTCTAATTAATTTCGCGAGCGGCGCAAACTTCGCCGCGCCTGGGCGCTAGATGCTTTGCGCCCCATTAGCGCCCTTTTAAGGCGCGAACGGGAGGCGCAACCAACTGAATTTTTCCCCCTTTATGTTTTGTGTATAACAGTATTCATGTGCCACCTTACAATTGAATGTTCTTGATGTTAATGTAATGTGCCACCTTGACCACCATATAAAATATTTGAACAAAATACATAAATCAACTTTTCATATCTCAAAAATATTCTGCCTTTAATTTCCCATTGGTTTCAGAATGACTGCTGTGCCATGCAAACAAGGCCACTTTCTTTGCAGACCTTCTTCACAAATACAATACTCATGTTAATTGTTACTATTTAATAGAGCATGCAAAACAATTCCTCAAGACATATCAAGGCATCAGTAACTACATGAACACATGTATCAGAAATAAAATTCAGTTTGATAACATTTTTAAAAATTACTCTTGGAAATTCAGCACTAAATCCATCTTAGATTTTTTGTTCCAAAATCATTGATAAAAGCTTCATAATTACCAGTTATAGAAGCTAAAGCAAATCTGTTGTGTATTGTAATGTATTATCACATGGTTTGTCACATGGTTTGGTATGAGCATGCTCAGTTCACTCTAGCGTAGTAAAGCAAGCACATGGACCAGCAATTCATCGTGTCTCTGTCCTTTATTTGTTCTACCCACGTATATTACATTTCTGGCGACGAGGATGGGATCCCAAAGCCATTTTTAGGGATCCTGGAAGGACACAGTGTTCAACCTTCGAGTGGAAAAGTTTAAGGTGAATTTGTGACACCTAAACTGAATTTTTGCGATGTTTTACTGTTAACGCTTATGTAGAATTGTCTGTGCTTCGCCTTCATGTGTATGTACACACAATAACAGCGGTGTTGATTCTCACAGGTACACAGGTAGCGTGCTGAGTCACTGTTCAATGGGATCGGGACAATCATGGCCGCGCCTATGGGATTCATCGGAAGCCTCGGCATGTATGACCGAGCTCATGAACCATTCAGTTCTTACATTGAGCGGATGGAGATGTTTTTTTAAGGCCAATAACATTATTGAGACTGAAGGTGCAGATTAGAATGTTCAAGCTCAAATAAAGTAATTCGTGAATGTAAAAAAGCAATTTTTCTAACAGAGATTGGGCCAGATATCTACGGAACGGTGACAAAACTACTCGCGCCAGGGAAAGCGAAGGATGTGTCTTTTGAAGACATTGTCAAGAAACTCGAGGACCATTTCGACCCAAAGTCATTAGAAATAGCAGTTTGGTAGCAGAAATCAAAAACAAAAAGTGAAACCATCAGTGAGTACATTGTAGCTCTTAAAAACCTGTCTTTGCATTGTAACTTCGCACATTTTTGGATCGTGTGTTGTGAGATAAGTTTGTGTGTGGACTGGTGGATGAGCACACACAGTCCAAATTACTGAACACTCTGAACCTAACGTTTGACATGGCATGCAAAATTGCCCTACCTATGGAGATGGTGTCTAAGAATGCTAAGGAGCTCCGTCCAACTCAAGTGACTAGTGCAGCTGAGGTTTACAGTCAAAAAGCCACCGCCAAACCTAAAGTTGTGAGACCAAGTCAAAAGCATGTCAGTGACAGCAGTTCAGTGAATTGTTATCGCTGGAATGGAAATCACTCACCACAGTCCTGCCAATACAGAAATGTGAAGTGTTTTCACTGCCAGAAGCAAGGCCATATTTCAACAGCTTGCAGAGCTAGTTTGAAAGCAGGAAGTAAGAACCATTCTAGTGGCAATGCAAAGTAGTGACAACAAAAGGGAAGAGTTCACAATATTGAAGTGAATACACCTGATGTGGAAGAACTAGGCATCTACAGTATCTATGGCACTAGCGGCAATGCTAGCAGTTGTGAGAAAGACTTCCGTCTTTTGATCAATGACCAATATATTGATATGTGCATCGACACAGCGGTGGACTGCTCTATCATGAGTAAGGACACATATAAGAGTAAGTTTAATCAAATACCACTTACAAAGAGTACCGTAGAGTTAAAAACCTACTCCAGAGAATTCCTAGAGACATGTGGACAAATGGAATGTACAGTTCAGCACAATGGCCAGTCAGTAAAGCTGCCTATATTCTAGCGAGCTACAACAACAGGCCAATCCTCGGGGGCAAAGACTGGTTGAGAAAGTTAAAACTAGACTGGAAAAACATCTTCAGTGTAGATGCTTCAAAGAAGTGACACGACACAATGCTGAACAAGTACAAAAGCATGTTCACAGACAGTTATGAGGGAATCACTGGGTATGACGCGCATATCCGCATCAAGTCCAATGCGAAGCCTGTCTATTGTAAGGCAATATGCGTTGAAAAGTCAGGTGGAGGAAGAGCTAAAGAAACTGCGAGAGAACGGAGTGCTAGTAAAAACTGACAAAAGTAAATGGGCTACCCCAATTGTGGTAGTGCCCAAAGCAGACAAAACTGTACGCTTGTGTGGTGACTACAAAGTTACTATCAACTAAGCGGTTGACGATGAACAGTACCCGTTACCTACATCACAAAATTTGTATGCAGCACTCTCTGGGTCAAGGGTTTTCTCTAAGCTTGACCTGTCACACGCTTATGCTCAGCTGAATGTTGACAAAGAGAGTCAAAAGTACCTCATTATCAACACACACAAGGGACTGTACTCATACACCAAGCTGCTGTATGGTGTAAAGTCCTCTCCCAAAATCTTCCACGCTATGATGGATAAGATTTTGCAAGGAATTCCAAATTGCTTATGCAATCAAGACGATGTGCTGATCGCAACAAGCAGCGAGGAAGAAAATCTAGAAGTGTTAGATTTAGTGCTTCAAAGGTTGAATTCCCACAATGTAAAATTGAAAAGGAGAAAATGTGCTTTTGTGCAGCCCGAGGTTGTGTATCTTGGACTGAAAGTTAATGCAAATGGCTTGCAACCAGTTAAGGAAAAGGTTGATGCTGTCATCAATGCTCCAAAGCCACAGAACGTGTCTGAGTTAAGATCTTTCCTTGGAATGGTCCAGTACTACGCACGTTTCTTACCTGAGTTAGCAACCATGTTAGCTCCATTGCACGAGCTCCTCAAGAAGTCCAGTGGAAGTGGACAAAAGCGCAACAGGAAGCTTACGACGCTTGTAAGAGAAGTCTCTCTAGCGATGCTCTACTTGTTCACTACGACACAGAGTGTGAGCTTAACTTAGCGTATGATGCTTCCAGCTATGGTGTGGGAGCTATCGTAAGCCATGTAATGTTTGACAGTCAAGAGAAACCAATCGTGTTCGCATCACGAACCCTCACAAAGAGCAAAAGAAACTACATGCAAATTGAAAAGGAAGCACTCGCCATAGTGCTTCCTAGAATCAAGAAATTCCAACAGTTTCTGATCGGCAGAAAGTTTACCCTGATAACCGATCACAAACCGCTCCGAGCAATATTGGGGCCCAAATCTGCCATCCCTGCAATGGCCGCATCAAGAATGCAATGTTGGGCAGTGTTGTTGTCACAATATGATTATATGATTACATGATTGAATATCGCACTTCAAAGCAAAATGCAATTGCAGATGCCTTGTCCAGGTTGCTACATGAAGACTCCTGTTGGGAGTGAAGGTGAGATTTTCATGCTAGGTGCAGTTGACAAAGACGTTCCCGTGAATGCAACTGAGATTTCAAATGAGACTCAACAGGATTTAGTACTGAAAAGAGTGTATGAAAACACCTTGAATGGATGGACTGATCAGTGTCTGGACACAGAGTTGAAAACATTCCATAACTATCGTACTGAATTGTCTTGTGAGCAAGATTGTATCAAGTGGGGAAACAGAGTGATGGTACCTACTTCTCTGAGTTGGGAACCAAAACAAAACAGCCTGAAAACTGGTTCAACACCAAAACCTTTAGTAAGGAGATCAGGAAGGCTCCGCAAACCTGTTATTAAACTGGATTTGTAGATTATTTAAAAGAAAAAATGCCAGGAGTTTTTGTTAGGTGGTACATGTAACACTGGGAAAGGTGGGACCATAGTTTTGTTGTATTTGAGAGGGGAATACATACATTTTTTTAAGGGGAAAACAGTGTAATGTATATCACATGGTTTGGTATGAGCATGCTCAGTTCACTCTGGCCTAGTAAAGCAAGCACATGAACTAGCCGCTCATCGTGTCTCTGTCCTTCATTTGGTCTACCCACATATATTACATGTGGGGGAAAAATTCGGTTGGTTAGCGCCTCCAGTTAGCGCCTCTGGGGGCGCTAACGGGGCGCTAGGAACTTAGCGCCCGAGCACGGCGATTTTAGTGCTGCTCGCGAAATTGACCAGTCATTTTGCGGCGGCGCGAAACACTACCGACACGATCTCCTGCGCCCGCAGATCGTGACATCAGTCGAACATGTAATGCCCCAGTAGCGCCCTGGACTGGATATTGAGTCGCGCCCCCTGCCTTGGTGCCTGCCGCTAGGAACGACAGGTAGAGGGGAACGTTTTCAAGTTGGGAAGGAGCTGGGGGAGCGCTATTTAAAGGCGGGCGCTTCCTGCCTTTTCTTGTCGGCAAAATTTTTGGCTTTAACGCTGTCCTAAGGAATTTTGGCCCTCAGCACCACTTTTGAGTTTCCTAAGCGCCGAGCTCTTTCCCTGGGCCTATCCATTAGTGCTTCCAACACAATTGCTTTTGAGGTCTCTCCAGGCCGAGATTCAAGGCTGCAATGAGCAGGGTGTGGCTGGCCAGCAAGATGGCCCCTCCCCTTTAAGAACGGGATGGCGCCAATGTGCCTGGCTTCCATGGTAACTGGCATCGCCTGAGCTTCAGTAGCGTTCTGAGGTAGCACCTCGCTCCCTGACGTTTGCGCCTTAAGAGAGGTGTGTAGTGCCTGATTTAGCGCTCAAATCACCTCCAGGGGCGATAGAGGCGAATTTTGCAGTCGGAGGCGATAATTAGCGCCAGGCGCTAAACTTTGCGCCCGGCCGATATTAGCACCCCAAAATGGGCGATACCCAATTTTTCCCCCGTATTCTTTTGTCTCTTGTCATTTTCTCTGTTGAATTCTGCCTCCCACCCCATCCATGTGAAAACACATTTCCATGGGTACACTAATCCAAAATATAGCTGAAGACCTAAAGATTACCACCCAGGCTGTGAAGAAAGAAAATTGGCCCATTGGTTTGATTGAAATACTTCCCTTTACCTAAAGTATTACCAGGGTCTGTACCTAGTTGCAGGGATGCCAAAAGGTAAGGTTTTAAAAATTATTTATTTACTTAATTATATCTGTGGGGCCAGGAGGATTGAATTCAGATTGACAAAAACTCAGATTGTCCCTTAAAAACTGAATATATTCCAAGAGCAATGTGACCTGAAACACAAGTTATCAAGCAGGTCAACTATGTAAATTATAATAAGAATTATTGATAAAGACTTTATGCACAACAGGATCCTTCAATGATCTATCTTTCATGTTACATTAGAAGAGCAGTAAATAGTTAAAAAAAATGTTTTTTATTTCAATGAATTAGTTCAGACCAAAACATGTTTTTCAGAAAATGATAATTGTTTTCAAATTTGGGTTGTTAAATTAATGTTTGAATCCATTAATTATCCCACCTGTTCTCCTCTATTTCAGTACCTATATGTACAGGTGTAGGTTATTTCCATTCACTGGATCTCTCAAGGATTCTTCACACCTGTTCCCAAATCTGCAACCTCCCCAACACCCACCTACAGCAACAGACTGTTCACAGGCAATTCTGTTTACTGTGTCTTATCCTTTCAAAAATTCAACATCTTGGCCTCACCATAGGCTATTTAGAACAATTACACATATTTTCAGCTGGACACTGAGCTGAACTGGTTGGTGGTAGTTTTGTCTGCATTGAGCTAGAAGTGGCTGGGGATTCACTTCTTTTGGAAAGTACATAGTGGTTGTAGATATAGAGTAATTACCCGCCCTCAGCTGAGAGGTTTATACTCCCTATAAGCTAGTAGATGAAAGGTGTCATTTGTTCAGTGACTCTAAAGAATACTGAAGTTTTCAATCATTGACTAAAACAATATTCTAATGCTTTATGTAAACTAAATTTGCTTGTCCAGATCTGGATTGGTCTCAAAATATAAGTTGGATGTCCTTGTTTAATTAATGCAAAGATGCAGTGCTTTTTAATTCATCTATCTTCACTGTGATAACTGCAAATCACTTTACCAATAAAAGGAGAGATTTTCCTTCTAAAGTTATGCTGGCTAATTCAGCATGTACTTTTCACCTCAACATAAAAATAACTTATTTTTGTTCGCAAATTGACATGAAGATGTCCTCAAAGAGACAGAAAAAATATACTTTGGAGTGTCATATCTAACCATAGATCAAAGTGGATGGCTCAATTTCCAAATGGCCACCACAGAAAGAATGAAAGGTGTCCAAATACAGAGCCTGCTGCTTATAGTTGGGGTAATCATTTGTCACAGTACATTATTTATTATCACTCGGCTTCACTAAAAACAGCACTTTCATTGTCTTTGATGCAATAGGAACCCGTGCCCATTTGGAGGACTGCAGGCAGCATGTAAAATTCGTGCTGCCTGCTACTTTGCATGATTGAATGCACTGCTGAGTGGCTGAACGCTCAGCAGAGGGCCCAAGATCGTGCGAGGCTAGCTCTAATTAAAGCTGGCCTGCACAACTTAAAGGCAGTCTGCACCTCTTAAATGGAAGGTGCTTTCTGCCTGCAGCAAGTGGTAGAAGTGCTTGTGGAGGCTACTATCAGAAAAAGAAGAGTGAGCAATGGCTCAATAGGACAGAGAAAAGGCTCCAATATTCTCTGATGTAGCACTGGAGCCATTGGTCCAGGAGGTCAACTCCAGGAGAGAGGTGGGGGGCTAAATTTGGTTGATTTGCGCAAATCAACTAGCGCCTGGGCGCGGCGCCGCTAACGCCTCCCACAAAATTCAGCGGTGGCGCTAACCGTTAGCGGCGTGCGGTGCTGCGCCGCCGGCAATGACGTCATCGCCGTGTGCAGCGCCCCGCTCGTGCCCCGGATGTAATATTGGGTGGCGCCCCCCGACTTACCGCCGGACGCTATGTCCGCTGGGGTCAGGGGGGCCTACCTGCGGCCGAGGTGGCGCTAGTTAAAGGGGAGGTGGCGGGTGGCCATTTTTGTTGCTGGCCGCCTGCCAGCACCTGCCCCTGTTGCTGTCCCCGGCCCCTGCTCTCCGTTTGCCGGCACTCCCGATCCCTGGTGGCCCAGTTGGGCGCTGGGACGCGCTGCACCAGGCCCCTCCCCTTTAATAAGGGGAGGAAGGCCTGCAGTACCGCGGTGCGATGTGCCACAGTGCATGTAGTGCCGCAATATTGGCTCGCGGTGCCCCAAGAGGGACGCGGGACACTTCCAGTACCGCCCCTCCTCCCTCTCGGGGCGCTACTTGGGAAAATAGGCCGCGGGGTCGCTAACTTTTTCGGGGGTGCTACCCAATTTTTACCCCCTGGTCTTTCTGCAGGGGGCCAGGATGCCTTCCAGGCAACAGACGCGAGTGCAGTGGGAGCAGATAGCCACTGTGGTAAACTCTAGCAGTATAGACACAAGGACCTGGACTCAATGCAGGAAGAAGTTTAATGACCTCACACGAGTGAGCAAGGTCAGTGAATTCATCTTCAAATGCCGTATCCCACCATCTGCACCACTAGCCTCACACACTGTTCAATGCACCATACCCTCATCACTCAGCTACCAACAATCTCTGCCAAACACGACTCATACCTCACATTCATAGCTTCACTTCACCTGCACACATTTATGATTGCTGCAAGACTCACACCCACATCTCACAGCTTGAACACTCTGTCAACTATTCAACCATGACAGGCACATCACCCAAACACATTGCACCACACTCACTGACACACTTCCCTTTCTCTTTCAGGAAAAGGTGGCACATAACAGACGACAGCAGACCTTAACTGGCTTGGAACAGGCTCGCCTGCATTACCTCACCTCCTTGGAGGAGACAGTGTTGGCCATTCTTGGCAGAGGCATGGCTGAGCCTGTGGCCAGCGGCGGGGCTCAAGGAATACAAGATGCCGGTATCTTCATACGTTATCCTCCTTCTCCTTCATTCCCCTTATCCCACAATCTCTTCTGATTTACAATCTGCACATGGTGTAAGCATGCAGCTCTTGCTGCGACTCCCCCCCACCCCCCACCACAACCCTACCCATGTGCCTTTCTCATTTCAGACACCCAAGAAATGCAGCCTGCCCAGCAATGGTTGAAGAACAAGCGGGAGAGGAAAGTCAAGAACAAGAAGAAGAAACACCGTCACTCGATTTCACACTCCCAGCCACCAGCTCAGATACTGAGGGCTGGATTTTGATACTGGGGTCGGGTTGGTGTCGTGAATCCCACTTTTTGGGTTGTAGACCCGCCTCCATCGAGATGTGGCCAACCCACTGTATTTTCCCTTGATTAACCTTGTTGAGCCCGCCCAGTGGGCTCAGCAGGCCAATTAAGGGCCACCTGGCAACAGGTGACGTCACAGATTGACATTTCATCTGTCAAGAGCTTTTGACAGATGAAATATCAGCGTTTGACAGCTCTGTGAAGCTGTCAAACACTGACAATATGATTTCTAACTTGAGTCCTTCCTCTCAGGCTGAGTTAGAAATCATTCCAGCACAGAAAACAGAAGGCTGCAGTTTTTGACAGCACCACGGCTTTTCTGCTTTCTGTGCCGGTGAGATTTCTGACTCCCGAGAACTGAAGGGCTGACACCTGCAGGAGGAAGTTAAGATAAGTAAAACTTTTTCCCACACTTTGCACTTACCTTACACACTTACTTCTGCACACATGCACCCATCACTCACCTGCCCACCGGACATATCGACCCCTCCAACCCCTGCAGACCCACGGTCCGCCCCGATAACTTGGCGTGGTTGGCACCTGTCGGGAAGCCCACATTTCAGCAATTAAAATAGGGATTAGGCAAAAAACTGTTAACAGGCAGTTAATTGTCACTAATCCCTTCCCGCCTCGGGGAGTCGGGTCCCAGCACAGGTCGGGTACCCGCCGCCAGCGAAACTGGCATGGAGGCGGGTTGGAGGCGGGATGGGGTCGGGACCCCCGAATCTGCAACTTTAACCCCCCACACGCCTCCAAACCCGACTCCACGGGTCAGTGAAAATCCAGCCCTGACACTCTGCGTACTTTAGAGGATAGGTTAGATGCGGGATTTGCACGTGGTGAGACACCGGGCATGAGTGGCCCGCAGCCAGGGCAGAGGGAAAGGATAGCTCAGGTGCCAGCTCCTCGGAGGGCAAGGTCGCACATGAGTTCTGCTGCACAGGACGCAGATGAAGATCTCGAAGGGCTGGCCTATAGAACAACACTAATGGGTATGCACAATGAAATGCTTGGTGCATTGGCAGGCCTGCCAGAAAGTCTGAATGCAATGACAAGAAGCATGGAGGAGTCCATGTGCATCATTATGCACATGATGAACATTCACTGGCTGCTGACATCAGTCACCATATGAGTGACTGCTGTATGCCATGTGGCTGTATGAGATATAATTCTGTCACCAGGTTGCTGGGAGCTCCCCCTCTCTCCGTCTCCCACCGCCAGCAGCCCTGCAACTCCAGAGATCTCCAGGGCCTCCTCCTCTACTGGAGTCAAATTTGTGAAGACTGGAGGGCCACCTCCGGATCTCTGCCTCTCCCTGTTGTTCTGGGTTCTCTTCTCCTGCAAGGAGGGAAAGAACTTTGAGTGAGAATGATGGAATGAGTGTAAGGAATGAATGAGTTACATCTGTAGAGGATGACTATGAGGGAGTGGCATGGCATTGCCAAATGGGCTCCTTCTGTGGTGTTACTTGCATTAGGATGAGGTTGAGTGTCAGTGGTGGTTAGTCAGATGGGGATGTGAGTATGTACATAGACAGAGAGGGATGGGTGGACCTGGAAAGTAGGTTGGTGTGAGGAATGATGTGCAGGAGTAGGCTTGGGAAGGCAGAGTGATGGGGATGTGGTGACAGGCCCATCAGGATGTAGGTGAGTGCGGCATTGCACTCACCTTTCCTGACCTCTTCAGATCATTGAATCTCTTCCTGCACTGGATCTAAATCCTCCTGACCACATCCCTGCTACTGACCACCTCTGCGTTCTCCAACCATGCCCTTTTTGTGTCTTTGGGAGATCTTTTGCGTCTATCGCCAGGGAAGAGGACCTCCTTGCGTGCTCTTACTACCTGCACCAGACCATCAATGGCCCTCTGCCTTTGTGTCTTCATGACCCACACTTTTATCAGTTTTATGACTCTACTGAGACCTCTGGATTCCAACTTATTCACTCCTACATCAACCTTCAAATGAGATGTGTGCAAGGCTGCTTTAAATATCCGCGCTGGAAACAAGTCATCGATGATGTCATCAGACCCGCTCCACTTAATTGGGCGGGGAAATGCGCATGACTGGTTTAATTGAGGCCATTAAAAACTGCAGTGCAGAACACGCTGTTCACATCTTCGGGTTCCCGACCCGCTACACGGCCTACACGCACGCAACCCGACTCCAAGGTAAAGATTCTGGCCATTGTTTTTATGAATGAAGTTATGCTTTTGATATATCTATATTTTTCAAATGCTGTTTTGTGTTACAAATTGATTGCTACTAAAAGATTTTACAATGTATTATAATTGTTTAAAAGGGGTAGTTATGATGACATTTGTTCTTTAATGTATTTTTGGAGGTTTTGTTACACTGCGTAGTAATTCTTCTCTTTAGGTTTGCTCATGCTACCTTAAGTTACACTTCTTTGCATTGCATCTTTATATCAACCAATCTTATTCAAAATTCTTGTAAGATCATATAAGATAGTTATAGCTTGTTACAGGATTCTGTAGGAGAAGCTGTGAACTCTATAGAGGTACTTGTATCATCAATGAATAGCAAAAGGGTCTTTTGGAAGAATGTCAAAATTCTGTAAGATTTTGATTCAGTGGCTCTGTGAATTGATTCAAAGACTTCGGGTGGAGTCCCCGAACACCTGATATCATTCAGGAGATGGTGCCAACCCAAGGTAGAGGAGTAAATTTCCTCCAATTCCCCAGGCTCTGCCATTACAACTTTGGAGGAAGGTCGGCGGAAACCCATTTACGTGCATAAAGGTTGTGGGTTCAGACCCCACTCCAGTGACTTGAGCACACAATCTAGGCTGACACTGAGGGAGTGTTGCACTGTTGGAGGTGCCGTCTTTCGGATGAGACATTAAACCTAGGCCCCATCTGCAATTTCAGGTAGACGTAAACCATCCCGTGACACTATTCGAAAAAGAGCAGGGGTGCTCTCCCCAGTGTCCTGGCCAATATCTATCCATCAACCAACATCACTCAAAAACAGATTATCTGGTCACTATCACATTGCTGTCTGTGGGACTTTGCTGCGTGCAAATTGGCTGCCGTGTGCCCCACATTACAACAGCGACTACATTTCAAAAAGTACTTAATTGGCTGTAAAGCACTTTGGGACATCTTGAGGTTGTGAAAGGCGCTATATAAATGCAGGCTCTTCTTCTTCAACCGGGTTTCCACTGAAGTTACGGTGGCAGAATGGGAGAAGGCCCAAGGAAATTCACCCCCAAGGTCGTTGCCTAAGGAAGGGAAGGGTAAATTGAAGACAGTCCAGCCATATCACTCTCGTACAACACCTAGTGATTATTCAAAAGCAGCATTGGCAGCAGACCGGGAAAAAATAATCTGCCTAGTCTCTTGGCTGGGCAATGGTGTATTGCACAAGGGTGAAAAACAACATTGAAATCTAGGTTAAAATGTAAAAAGAAATGTAATCATACAAGATTTTGTTTGGTAATGATGGTCTTCTTCAATCAGTGTACAATCATTTTTAATAGAAAAGAGTAGACCTCAGGCTGCACAGTATTCCTAGTAACTCTAATATTAATGGGAAAATATACATTCCACAAGAGAAAGATAAAAATAAGAGCAGTTAATTGGAAAAGGTTGCTTACCTAATTTACTTTTCCATATCAGTTCCTTACAGACAAGGCTTGAGCAACTCTACACAGTCTTTGCGAAAGCAGGTAAGGAATATGCGGTATTGCTGTATTAAAATACAATAGGAAAAAATTAGGTCAGATCACTATTCAATAACCATCAGTTTTGAGGTGAAACCTTATTAACACATAAATACCAATCATTACTTGAAATTGGTAACAGTAACATTCACCATTGAATTTATGAATTAATTTCTGATGGTTTTATACCAATGGCACTTTCCTCACCTTGGATTTTATTACAATTGGCTTATAATATATATAGGTATGTTATTTCCCTATAACACCAGTATCACTGGAGTTTAAATCATGAGGTACAATATCACTTAAATGCAAATTATGTGAATCAATCAAATGAGCCTGCTGTTCACCACTGTTAATCATTGGCAATAACAAAATGCCCTAAAGTTGACAAAAACAACCTTCAGCAGTACATACAATTGAGAGGCCATGAATGAAGCTCAAAATAGGGAAGATGAGTAAACAGTTTAACTACTTCACACAAAGGGTGGCAGATAAGTTGAACATCCTACCCAGGAAGGCAGTAGGGGTAGAAAGCATTGGCAAATTTTAAGGGGACATCAACAGATATTTATCAAAGAAAGCAACTGAAAGGTATGAGAGATATAAGGGGTAATTTTAACCCCCAAAATGGGTGGGTTTTTGTTAAATGGCTCCCAGGAGGCGGTTTGGTCATTGAAACCTTTTAAGGAGGCTGTGTACCTCTAATTTAACAGGATTTCTATTTTTAACCACAATTGGCTGGGTTTCCAGTGCCTCTGGAAACTGGCAGATAAAATGAGGTGAGAAGGGCAGGATCCTTCAGGTAAGTGCCTTTACAGCACCACTTGTGAGCCAGGAGGAGCAGGAGTGCTTCCCCCCGGCCCAACGAGCTAACCTGTAAACCTCCTCCCCCATCTCCATGATATCCCCCTCCCCCACACCAACACAACCGCTCCCATCACCGAAACCCCCCGGAATCACTGATCACTGCTGTCCCCCCCGGGTATTACCGATTCTCCCCCCGACCTCCCATCTCTCCCTCCGATCTCTCTCCGACACCACCCCCCCAATCTCTCCCCGACCCCCATCTCTTCCTCCGTACTCTCCCCGACCACCCATCTCTCCCTCCGATCACTCTCCGACTCCCCCTCCAATCTCTTCTCCATCCCTCCCATGTCTCCCTCCGATCTCTCCCCGACCCCCCTACCCCATCTCTGCCCCCGATCTCTCTCCGACGCCTTGCGATCACCCCCCGACCCTACAAACCACACTGTACCCAGACCCCTCGCGATCTCTACCCCGAGCAGCACGAAACCTACCTGCTCCTGGGCTGCGGCCTCTTCTGCAGCGTTCCCCGCTCGACAGGGAGCCAAGCCTGTCAATCAGGCTGGCTTCCGGGCGGGGAACCCTGTTTAAAAAAATAAATGTGCATGCCATGGAGTTAAAACTCCACGGTGAATAGAACTCCTCCTCCCCACCTCAGTAAATATCATGGCCATAGTGGGGATAATTTCCGCCTGAAATAGGGGCTAAGTCGGCCGAGCAGCTTCACCATGTGCCCAAATCCGGTGTCAGAAGGCCCGAACCCTAATGGAAACAGGCAGGTAGGCTGCTCGCACAGGTCTGCTTTAAAATTGCATCAGGAAGGTCATGGGAGTCAATGGAGTGCATACAGGGCCCCCCTTCCCCCACCCCCCGATTTTCAACTGCTGGCTACCCATTTTTCATGACGAGAAACGGGTAGCTGCTCATTTAAAAATTGCTCCCAGTATGTTTTTTCTAACTTTGTGATTAGCCAGATTGTAAAGCCACGATTTTCTCTACCTCGACAGGTCCATGGCGGGCGACGTCGGTGGCGGGTCTTGGCCCTGCTGTTGGCACCATCCCTGCCTCCGACATGACTTTCCCCTGATTGAGCTTGTTAAGCCCACCCAGTGCATTTCCTGGCCAATTGAAGGAAGCGGGTCTCGTGATGCAACATCAGCCGGTTTCCTTAAAGGGACCATGCGCAAATTTACTTTGACATTTGCACTGTCAGTTTTCTACAGCATTGAGGTGTTGCAAACACTGACAAACACTGCACAGAGGTGCATGGCTGCACCCAGGCTCTCCCATGACTCCCTCCATATGCTTATGGAGGGAGTCACAGCACACTGGGAGGTTCTCTTCCCTTCCAATGGGCAGAAGAGACCTCCCCAGGAGACCAACGCAGCCTGGTTGCACATTGCACAGGAGGGCACAAGCAGGGATATCATCAGGAGGACCAGGCTGCAGTGGCGCAAACGTTTCAATGATCTCAATAGATCATAAAATGTTACTGCAAAGTCACACTCAACCTCATCCTCCTGTGCCACTCATCACATCCCCATTACTCTGCCTTCCCTACCCTACTCCTGCACATCCTTACTCACACCAACTTACCTTGCACCTCCACCCATCCCTCTCTATCTACATTATCACATCCCCATCTCACTAGCCACCCCTCACACTCACCCTCATCCTAGTGCAATCATACCAACTAACAACACACAAGGATAGGCATTTGTGTGTTTTAGCCAATGTTCATGTGAAGTTTCTGTTAATGTGCTGTCAAACATTGAAACCTGTACTTTCAACATTTTGCTTTCTTGGACAGATTTGTGTGCACTTTTGGAAGTGGCTTAGTGAGTTGCAGTGAATGGTGAGACATAACGGTACCGCCCGCAATGGTGATGAGTGTGAAAGGAATGGCTTGGGCTTTGTAGGGATGCTTTATGGTGTTGGTGTGGGGTGGTGCCAACCTGGCACATCATGTAGCAGCCAGGGTGTGCAGCGTCAAGTGAAGTAAATGTGGCCATGGTGAGGCCATCCCTGGCATCCCGGGCAGCAATGTGGTCGGGTGCTGATGCCCTCTGTCCTGTGCAGCTTCAGGTGATTGCGGAGAAAGTTGGTGTTGTTGTTGGTGCTGCTGGTGTGCCTGGTGATGCTGGTGTTGGGGCTGATCATGATCTGATTCTGAGGACTAAGGTGAGAGAGTATAAAGTGCACCCATGCTGATGGAATAGATGGCAGGTGAAATAGAGATGACAGAAGCGATCTGTCAATGGTGGGAGAGGTAATGAGTTCAAACTGCATGGAGACTTGTGCAAGGACTTGCAGCATCCTGAATCTGTAGTGGAAATACAGTTTAGAGATGCTAGTGCTTAAGGGAAGATATCGGAATCAGCTGGGAGCTTTGAGTTGACATTTGAAGCTGTCAACTCATCAGCTGATTCAATGGCAATTGACCTCCCGCCTCAGCTTCACTGATGAGGTCTCGGCACAGCAGGAAACCCGTGGGAGACCTGTGAAAGTTAAAAAGCTGGAAAAAAAGCATTGTTAAGTAGCTGTAAACAAGCCACTAATGATTTGAATTGGGTCCCCCACCGCTGCTTGTCAGGTCTGCTCAGCGCTAGCATACCCGACATCGGGAAATGCAAGTGTGCGCATTTTGACAGCAGGTTCCCGACCCGCTGTCAATCATTTTAAATTTCACAACTGACACGCCACCAATCGAGTCCGCTGAGCGCCGGCAAAATCGCGGCCTAAGGATCTCTTCCAGTCCTGTACATTCTCATGTTCCTATGTTATTAAGAATGACTCCAGATAGGGTTGCATATCAAGTATGTAATGCATATCTTTTGATCTATTATGTCATCTGAGCCCCTCAATGTGTCACTGGCTTGTAGAAAACTGCAACCTATGTGTTTCTGGTTAATAGAAACTTTACTGAACAATTATGTTTTACTAGACATACACTGCGTTGAAATTACACCCTTGTGTGGTGTTTGGTTCACAGCCCACTGGTACAATCTATGTTATTATAAAATTATATTCAGAGGGAATAGTACCAAGTGTACACTGTGGGTAATGAACCACATTTCTTTACAACTTTTAATATGTACTATTTTGTAAGATAAACTTTGTTTTTTGGCCCATGCCCAGGTTTGAAATGTACTGGTGTCATTAATGCTGCTTTTGAGACCTTGGTTTTTGATATTCTTACAGGTGTCATAGCAAAGCAAGGGGGAAAGATTGGGCCACGCCCCCTTTGGGGCGCTAACTTCGCCGGGGTGCTACTTTTAACGCCCCCAAAAATTATCGTCCCCGCACCCGAAATTCACTGGTAGCGCCCCAAGAGGGAGGCGGGGCGCTACTGGAAGTGACCCGCCTCCCTCTTGGGGGTGCTGTGAGTGAATATCACAGCGCTACATGCCGCAGCGCCACACTCTGCGGCACGTCGCGCCGCGGTACTGCAGGCCTTCCTCCCCTTATTAAAGGGGAGGGGCCTAGCGCAGCATGACCCGGGGCCCAGCTGGGCCACCAGGGATCGGAGTGCCGGGCTCACTGAGCACAGCCGGCACCTCGCGGGGGGGGGGGCTGCACAGAAGGCCGGGGACAGCAACGGGGGCAGGTGCTGGAAGGTGGCCAGCAACAAAAATGGCTGCCTGGCACCGCCCCTTTAATTTGCGCCGCCCCGGCCGCAGGTAAGCCCCCCTGATCCTGTCGGACATAGTATCCAGTGGTAAGTCAGGGGGCGCTACCAAAAATCGCGGCCGGGGTGCGAGCGAGGCGCTGCGCACGGCGATGATGTAATTGCTGGAGGCGCAGTGCCGCAGGGCGCTAACGGTTACCGCCGCTGCTAACCTCCCGCTGAATTTTGTGGGAGGCGTTGGCCACGCCGCGCCCAGGCGCTAGTTGCTTTGTGCCCCCTTAGCGCAAATCAACCGAATTTTTCACCCCATATGTTTTAAGAGAAAGCATCAGGTCACTCAATATATTTGACAACATGGCTGCTCACTGAATTAGTCAATGGGAAGCAACAACATTTGAGCCTGAAATTCCAACTTTGTAACTGGATAGAGTGTCTGCCTGACACTAGCTGAGATATCTCACAATATGACTCAAGTGAAAACAAATAAAATATGTCACCTGCTCTATGATGGAAGGTTGGAGCACTGACCTTCACCAGTAATTAAACTTGACAGCCCTGGAGATATCAAGCAAGTGCCCTGTTTACAAGGCTACTTACTGGCTTACAAAAGACAAGGCCAATTTGTAAATGTTCCAACTCCACTATGTAATTTTATTGACAGGAACATGTATGTCTTTGAAAGAGAAACATGTACAATTTGGGTTTAAGAAGAAGCGTTATATCAAAACATTCAATACATATCTATTCAAAGTGCTATTTGACAAAAACAAATGTCAGACCCTTGCTGGTATAGATACAGCATGTAACAGTATCACTATAAAGGGGGATGCACAAATACAGATCACTCTGCCTATTGCCACATTCACAGCAATTATTTTCTTAATGTCCTGTGGTAAAAAAATAGTTACCATACCTCAGGGCATCAGTAAAGGAATTTTATATTTTATATTTGTTCTGGGGATGTGGATGATGCTGGCAAAGCCCATCCTTAGTTACCCTGAGAAGGTGATGATCTTCTCCTTGAACCACTGCAGTCCTTGTGTGGATAGTGTTTCCATATTGATGATAGGGAGGAATTCTAGGATTCTGACTGAGCACTGATTTAAGGGACATCAATATACGTCTGTCAGGATGGGATGGGACTCTTGTCCTTCTTGGTAGTAGAGATTGCAAATGCTGTTCAATAACTTGGTGAATTGCTACAGTGCATGCTGTACAGGCACATTCTGCAACCACAGCATGGTGGAGGAAGGTGTTGATATTGAATGTTGGAACTGCTGTCAGCAGATGTTGGCCTTGCTGGGCCTGTGAGGGATGCTTTCAGCAGAATTGCCAGGAAAAGAAAGACTTGCATTGATATAGCGCCTTTCATGACCTCAGGACGTCCCAAAGTGCGTAACAGCCAATAAAGTACTTTTGGAGTGTAGTCACTGTTGTAATGTAGGAAACACTGCAGCCAATTTGCACACAGCAAGCTCCCACAAACAGCAACATGATAATGACCAGTTAATCTGTTTTTAGTGATGCTGATTGAGGGATAAATATTGGCCAGGACAGCGGGGAGAACTCCCCTGCTCTTCTTCAAAATAGTGCCATGGGATATTTAACGTCCACCTGAGAGGACAGACAGGGCCGAGGTTTCAACATTTCATCCGAAGGACAGCACCTCCCTTGGTACCGTATTGGAGTGTCAGCCTAGATTTTTGTGCTCAAATTTCTGGAGTGGGACTTGAATCCACAACTTTCTGGCTCAGAGGTGAGAGTGTTACCCACTGCGCCTCAGCTGACAATACCTGGATAGTGTGCCCAGACACACCCTCACAGAGCTGGCCTGATGTGAGTGGGGAGGGTAGACAAAGCACCTATGCCACACTGGATCAGGAGTTCTTGGACAGTTTAAATGGGGCAGAAATCCACTAGAATTTTGCCTTCCCCCCTCCAAATGATGCAGAATTTCTCGGTTCTCATGCTTAGTGCTACAATTGAAGATTCTGCTAATGCAGTCGTGAACTTTTAGCCAAATTACTTGCCACTAATAGCTAATCTAACCTTTCAATGCAGACATCTATCACATATAATAGGCATCAATTATAGCACTATGGTAAAAGAAGCAGTAGCTCTTGTTTCCATAGTTTTAAAGTAAATTCTTTTGTTTTGTAAATTTAGTATAAATTGATCCAAAGTTATTTTCCACTCTACTGTCATATCAGCTCAAACATAATGACGTACAACTTATTGTCTGGTGTACTCTCCTCTTTGCACAACACTTGCTTTACTTATATGCAACTGATGAGTCACTCCACTTCACAAGTTTAGATTAAGTGGTTATCTTTTCCATATTTTCTGCATAAAATAGCAATTGACTTTACAATCCAATTCACTCTTATCTCACCCTGGAATATTTCTTGCAATCCTTGCTTATTTTTCTCACATTGTCCTTCAAGCTTGGAAATTGGCTGATTTTATCAGATCTTTGTTGAACATGATATTGGCCTCTGTTAAGTCATTTATTTCTCTTCCAATTCCTAGTGCATCTTCTCATCTAGGTGCACTTAGCAAAATCACAAATTACTGCTTCTTTTTCCACAGCACTATAATTAATGCCTATTATATGTGATAGATGTCTGCACTGAAAGGTTATTTTAGCTCAGTCTTGAATAGACTCATCAACTGAGCATCCACAGCCCTCTGGGGTAGAGAATTCCAAAGATTCTGAGTGAAGAAGTTTCTCCTCATCTCAGTCTTAAATGGCCAGCCCCTTATCCTGAGAATGTGACTCCTAGTTCTAGACTCTCCAGCCAGGGGAAACAGCCTCCCAGCATCTACCTTGTCAAGCCCTCTAAGAATTTTATACGTTTCAATGAGATCACCTCTCCTTCTTCCAAACTCCAGAGAGTATAGGCCCATTCTACTCAATCTCTCCTCATATGACAACCCTCTCATCCCAGAAATCAATCTAGTGAACCTTCATTGCACCCCCTCTAAGGCAAGTATATCCTTCCTTAGGTAAGGAGACCAAAACAGTACACAGTTATGGGGGAGACTTTCGGTTTTTGGTGCCGAATGACCACTATATCAGTAGTGCACCTGTGGTACCTGCTAATGCAGCGGTCATTTCTTCGGCAAGCTGTGGGTGCCAGTCGGACACTCCGCTCTAGCTCGTCGGCCTCTTAAGAGGAGAATCAGCCATTGACTGCATGCAGCATGCCGGCAGGTAAGGCCAGTTGTGGGGGGGGGGGCAGGCTTGGATGCTGGGGGCGGGGGGGGTCGGTGGAAGTCAAACAGGCTAGCAGTAGGCTGGAGATTTTTGTGGGGCCTGGAGGAGCACTCCTGTTCCTTGTGGCCCTACAACAATCTTTAAACAGAAACTTACCTTTTGGGAGAGGCCTCTAGTGGTCCTTTTAAGGACCATCAGTTATGCCTCTTGACACCTGGAGCACAAGTGCTGGCCACTAAATTAAAGGCATGCCTAGAAGTTGATTCAGGCAAGGTAATGGGTGTGCAAGGTTATTAGCCCGTTTATTAGGCGAGAAATATCTCCCACCCTCTGCCCGAGACATTAAATTGTTTATTTTTCAGTTTGTGACTAAGTTTAATATCAGTTGTAGGCAAAGTCTTTGAAGCTATTTTCAGAGACCTAGCATGTGAACACTTTGAAAAGTATAACCTATTAAAGCACATTCAGAGCGAATTCAGAACAGGGAGGTCATGTTTAGCTAACCTGTTAGAGTTCTTTGAAGACATTGCTGACATGATGGAGAATTATATATACTTGGATTTTCAGGCAGCTTTGTCAAGGTTCCACGTTGGCAATTTAAGAGCTGCAGTTAGGAATTACAGAATATGAGGTAAAATGACTTTGTAAGTGATTTTGCAAGAAAGTCTTGAAAATTTCAGGTGATACCAAAATAGGGGGCAGTCAAATAATGAGAAACAATATAACCAAATTCAAAAGGATGTAGATTTGTTTAGGTAATTGGGTCAGATGCAGGTCAATGTGGATAAGTGTAAATTAATTAGCATGGACCAAGAGAATGATAGCACAGGTGTCAGCCAACATCTCTCCCTCAGCCAACACCACCATAAACATTTTATTTGTTCATTCATTTGCTATTTGTGAGACTATGCTGTGCACAGATTGGCTCCCGTGTCTGCCTAACTAACAACAGTGACTATACTTGGCTGTAGAGAGCTGTGGGACCTCACCCACTGCAAGTGCATGTTGGGAAACCATGAGCACATTCCCTGCGATTTTCTGCCAAATAAAATTAGTGGCTGGAAAATCAGGGCAAGCGGGCCTGTAATTTCCTTGCAATAACTCCCTAGTGGGCAAGGATCCATACCAGGAGTAAACGTGAAAAATTCCCTTTTGCAACAATTTTTTTGTAGTGTAGACAATATTACAGAAGTTGTGCTTGACATTTGGGTAAGTTTATTACTGTATATTATTGTTTGTTTGAGCCATGGTCTAGCTGAACAAAATAGCTAACATGGATCATTTCCCAGAACTGAATTGCACTGGGTATCTTTCAATTTTTATAAGATACCAGTTGATCTCTAGTAGCATTGCTCATGAATTTTAAAAGCATCTCTTCCTGTAACTATCTCTCTTGTTCTTTCTTAAGCTCTAATTCTTTTTCAGTCAATCTTCATGTCTGATTCATTTTATTGGGTATGGTAGCATAGTGGTTATGTTACTAGACTAATGATCCAGAGATGTGAGTTCAAATCCCCCCACGGCAGCTGGGTGAATTTAAATTCAGTTAATAAAATACATCTGGAATAAAAAGCTAGTATCAGTAATGGTGACCATGAACCTGTTGGATTGTCGTAAAAACCCGTCTAGTTCACTAATGTCCTTTAGGGAAGGAAATCTGCCGTCCTTACCCGGTCTGGCCTATACGTGACTCCAGACCCACAGCAATGTGGTTGAATCTTAACTGCCCTCTGAAGTGGACTACAAGCCACTCAGTTGTACCAAATCACTATGAAAAAGTGTCATGGACTGCAACAGGTTCAAGAAGGTGGCTCACCACCACCTTCTCGGGGGCAATTAGGGATGGGCAATAAAAGCTGGCCTTGCCAGTGATGCCCACATCCCGTGAATGAATAATAAAAAACAATATCATCCTTTCTCTCTCTTCTGACTCTGGTTCTCAGAGATGTCTACATCACTATTTGTCATCAACTGTTTTTCTCCCACAATTTGTGTAAGTCTCTCTTTTCCTCAATCTTCTCTCTTTTCTGCAAGTCTCAATCTCCCTATATGGCTTCTTTGTGGCCACCTGGAGCAAAGAGGTGGCTGCCAAATGCAAAGAGTCCAGCAGCCAAGAGTAGAGAGCATGAAATGCCATAAGAAGGACATGGGCTGAGCCAAGAATGGAAGCTGCCAGAGAGAGATGGTGTGTCGAAGACTCTCAATTAGTCATGCATGAGAGGCCAGGGTACAGCAAAGGACTGCTGTGCATGTGCAGAGAGCTGAAAAATATTAAGACCCAAAGCCTATCTGTAAGATCCAAGCTCCAAAAGTGGAGCAGATAATAAGCTCATGGTCCTGAGGGAAGAAAAGCTTGGGTGGGCCAAAGGTATTGGAAGATGGGACGGGCGAGATTATTAATAAACTTATAATTTTTTTTCCAGAATTATTGATGTTATAGATTGTAGGGCCAAAAATCATCAGCTCTTATGGTACTTTCCATTGTCCGGTGGAAGGGACTGAAATTTGTTCAGTTGTGCTCCCAGCTTTCCCTGTCAGTTTATGCAGGGCTTTGTTTGGGGTAGAGGAGCATCCACCCATTTCAAACAAGGGCAGTGGTGTCAGAGGGGGCATGACTTTGAATATAGAAGATTGAGGGGTGATCTAATTGAGATGTTTAAGATGATTAAAGGATTTGAAAGGGTAGATAGAGAGAAACTATTTCCGCTGGTGGGGGGAGTCCAGAATAAGGGGGCATTTTCTTAAAATTCGAGCTAGGCTGTTCAGGGTCTGATGTCAGAAAGCACTTTTTCACAAAAAGGGTAGTGGAAATCTGGAATTCTCTCCCTCAAAAACTCTGTTGAGGTTAGGTCAATTGAAAAATTCACAACTGAGAAAGATAGATTTTTGTTAGGTTAGGATATTAAGGGATAAGGAGCAAAGGCAGGTAAATGGAGTTGCAGTACAGATCAGCCATGATTTAATTGAATGGTGGAACAGGCTCGAGGGCTGAATGGCCTACTCCTGTTCCTCTGATCCTAGGCTGGCAGGCTGGTATGCATAGTGACAGCAAATGTAGCAGCCTGCGGTCAAGTGAAAGTAAGGCCTGGATTATGGTCTAGACCCCTGAAGATTTAAAAAAATTGCTGATCTCCTTATAAATGGAGCCACTGGACATATTTCCACCAGCTTTCTGGTGGGCCTCTTGGTCCATATCACCCTTCCCCTATGGAGCAGGCACCCCCAGCTGCATTTTGCAGCTTTCTCCCTCTGATGGGGGCTCAAGATGCATCTCTAGTGGGGCAAAGGCACCTGCCTAGATTATTTAAATTTAGTGACCTCAACTTGACCCTGCATACTTTGCAGTCCGAGCCAGAGGCCAATGGCAGATGGATCCTGTCACATGCCAAGATCAACATCCTGCAGATTTCCATTTTTAGTGGTTTACACTGAGGCGGGTGGAAACAAATTTTCAGGATGCATTTTTTTCTTGTGAATGGGAATTTTTGGGGTGAGTTTTGAACATATGGGGGGAGAAATTCAGTATCGCCCCATTTGGGGCGCAATTATCGTCCGGGCGCTAAGATTAGCGCCTGGCGTTAATTATCGCCACCGACTGCAAACTTGACTTTTATCGCCCCTGGAGGTGATTGGAGCGCTAAATCAGGCGCTTCACACCTGTCTTAAGGCGCAAAGGCCGAGGAGCGAGGCGCTACCTCAGAGCGCTGGCGAAGCTCATGTGATGTCAGTCAGCAATGGAACACAGACACAATGGCGCGGGCCAGTTCTTAAAGGGGAGGGTTGATCTTGCTTTCCATCCACATCCTACTCATTGCAGCCTTGAATCTCGGCCTGGAGAGACCTGCACATCAAATCTGCTGGAAAGAACAATGAAGAGTACCAGGGAAAGAGCTCAGAGTGCAGACCCCACAGTCTCTTCTAAATCGTTACAAGGAAGGGCAAATCAAAATGAACCTGCAAAGTGCTGCTCAGTACCCAAAACTCCTTCACACAGCGTTGAATCTCTCCAGAAGTCTCTCTCTCTTTCTCTCAGAATGCGTGGTTCTAAAATGTCACCAACAATAAAAGGCAAGAAGCGGTCACCTTTAAATAGCGCTCCCCCAGTCCCTTCCTGACTGCAAAACGCTCCCCTCAACCTGTCGTTGCTAGCGGCAGGCGGTAAGGCAGGGGGCGCCACTCAATATCTGCTCCGGGGTGATACCGGGGCGTTGCGCACTCGACTGACGTCACGATCTGCTGGCGCAGGAGATCGTGGTGGTAGTGTTTAGCGCCGCCGCAAAATGTCTAGTTAATTTTGCGAGCGGCGCAAACATCGCCGCGCCCAGGCGCTAGACTCTTTTGCGCCCCATTAGCGCCCTCTTAAGGCGCTAACGGGAGGCGCAACCAACTGAATTTTTCCCCCATGCTTTTTAGTAAATATGAAATTGCAGCCAATCAACATAATTCCTGCAAAATTTAGCCAATCAATATGCTTCATGCCCTACAAGCACACAGATAAATCGGACACTTTCCTAACCCCAGCACCCCTCCCCATAGTCCACCAGGATAAACTGATACATGTCAGAAAACCTGTATAATTATCATTGGAAACTAGATCACAAGGCATCAGAATTGTTACAACAATGGCTACACTTCAAAAGTACTTCATTGGCTGCCAAGCACTTTAAGGACATGAAAGGCACTAAATAAATGCGAGTTCATTCTTTATAGTTCCACAAACAATCGCAGCCCTGCAATACTTTACCACGGTGAATATTCTTCATGCATTACTGTTAGCAGATTATTCAATTACGAACACCATCACAATCAATTGCATCTTCAGTTAGAGACCCACGGACGTGCACTTTCTGGCAGAGGTCACTGTATGGCTATCATGAGCTGTAACCCTGGTCAATTATTTCCCACTTAACCCAGTAACACTGAGGTCAGTTGCAGCATTCCCAATACCGAACTGCTGGAGATCACCGAACTAGCATCAAACCAAGGATCTTCCTGCTCTATATGGGCCAGAGCTACATCACATGTTGCATTTACCCAGTGAGGGATGGTGTCTTACTATCATTCATTTTGATGTGATTTTTCAGGATTTACTGTCTTCAATATATACTTATGTAAAGAAATTCTGTTTTGTTAACATAGGCTGATGACCTTACTTTTGGTGGATATACTAAAGGATTTTCAGAAACATGCCAGGGAGATTGTAATGTTTACCATTAATACCGTTTTTTAGGGTCTTTAAGGCTTGCCATCTAATATACTCTAACCATAAACAGTTGCTTTCTAATGTGGTCTCAGGATCTGAATATACCCACTTGATTGAATACAAGCTCCCAAACTGATACTAGGCGCTGTAGGGAGAATTTTTTAATTTCACACTTGGCTGAAACAGATAACACAGACTCACTGAAGAAATTGTATCTGCATTACCTGCTGCAACATACATAAGATTTTGATTTGAATAAATAAAAGACTACAGCAGATGGTCATTATTAGGCCTTGTACCTTACTAGAGGAAGAAACATATCCAACATTCGTTTTTCTTTTTAGACTTAAATTTCACTTCTCTCAAAACTTTACTAACCTTGTTATGTTAGACAGAAGTGAAAGACGATCCCATTGTGATGGCAGAAAAAGCTATGTAGATTCATTTCAAGCTCAAGCAATTTTCTTATTGTGCCCACTGTGATGAGTAAAATGTAATTACAGGTTTTAATGAAGATAGGCTCAATTACTGTGAATCTTCACTTTGGGAGAATACAGCTTCCTGTGCCGAAGTGATCCTCCATGTCATCATGTAACCTAACAGTTCTCATCTTTGAAACTGAGCAGTTACCTATCAATGCATAATATTTATTATGGTAACTACATACACGTCTTGTTTACTTTGGAGAACAAGTACTTTTTATTATTGAAAAATCTAAGTGAAGGGCTAAATTGGGGATGAAGGAAATATTACATCTGTGACATCAGCTAAATCTTATTTTCATTGCAATGCACCTTTTTCAGCTTTTATTTATTTTTCAATAAATACATCCAACATTTGCTCATTTTTGATGATTCAGAAGAAAGCACGTTGTTTTTTGTTCTCTATCACTTTCGTAACCATCATTGAATTTGTTAAAAAAGTATAATTTGAATAAAATCTTTATGATGAGCAACAGACCCATGTTTTGCAAGAGTCAAAAAATACGGTAGTCCGAGCATGTTTGGTGTGAATTTGCTGCAGATTTTTGAAAAATGCTTCAGATTTCCTGGGGATGAGTTTCCCAATTTGTTGTTGTTCCTGGAACTATAAAGATTACCATCACTGTAAAGTTGTTGCAAAAGCTTTTATCCTCAATATATTGACATGCAACGCAATGTATTGTATTATGTATAGCAAAGACACGATAGTCCTTTCTCACATGTGACATAATCATGGGTTTTTCCAGGTTGATTTCTTCGGCAAAATGCTAATAATTCACGTTTTTCTTATATAAGTATCTAATAGGAAGTTTGTGTAGTGTTTATTTTTTTTTATTTGTTCATGGGATCTGGGCATCACTGGCAAGGCCAGCATTTATTGCCCATCCCTAATTGCCCTCGAGAAGGTGGTGGTGAGCCGCCTTCTTGAACCGCTGCAGTCCGTGTGGTGAAGGTACTCCCACAGTGCTGTTAGGGAGTTCCAGGATTTTGACCCAGCGACGATGAAGGATCGGCGATATATTTCCAAGTCAGGATGGTGTGTGACTTGGAGGGGAACTTGGAGGTGGTGGTGTTCCCATGTGCCTGCTGCCCTTGTCTTATGCACTACTATTGGATGTTTGTAGTTTTCTTTTTTTTTGTTAGAACCACCTAAAGGGCGAGATTCCTTTTTTAAAAATGATAATTTGGAGAATACCCAAGAGTAATTTTAACCCAACCCACCTGGCGGGAAACTGAGGGGATCAGATCAGTCGATGGAAAGTAAAATCAGGCGGCGAGTAAAATGAGCAGCCGATCTGATCGTGTATGATTACAGCCGGGCGGGTTAGATTAAAATGATCCCTTCCCCCCCCGCAACCACCCCCCACTTTTCTTCAAAATGAATGGCCGGCTAATGACAGTACACAGATGCACATCTTTGAAATGGGACATTTCTGAGAACCTGATTTCATTAGAAGGTTGTCAATTAGGCAGAAAAACAGAGATTTGCTTTGTTTTTATTTAAACGGCAATTTCACCATAGTGGCACGGCAGTAAAGTACAAATGGCACTCCTAACATGGGATTTTTTGTTTGTTTGCATGAGCAAAGACATAAATCACATCAAATGCATTATTGTGCCTACTCATTGCAGCAACATGATGGGGTTCCTCCCTCTCCCCTCAAAAAAAGCTTGCTAAATATTTATTTTTAAAGGAGAGTATGTTTATTTTCTGGTTCACCGTGATGCCTTGATTTGAACAGAATGTGGCTACTAATTGACCACTACTATAATTAAAAGGTATAAAATGATGTCTTGTTATAAAATGCAATGGGCTTCAAATACTTAGTCTAAATTCATTCTACAATTATCATGGGCCAGTAAATAACAATGGTAACTGATTTCTGTGATACCTCCCTCACTACAATGTATCATGTCTGACATAACTCACATTGTGTATGGCTGCAAACCATTCCACCGTTGAATGTTTGCAACATCTTTCAAAATGTCCAATTATGTTCTACCTGGAATATAACATTAAAAAAAGTTTCTATATATTGGAATTATGAATATTAGAATTAAAGAAATGCACAGAACCACTGAAGCTTAAATTTATATTATAGCAAAAATAAATTGCAAATTTGTAGCATTTTTGTTTTGCTGCAAAGAATTTTACTACTGTTCTCAAAGGATTAATAGAAAACTCATATAAAATGCTATTGGTATGGCAACAAAGGACAATTTTACAGAGCATTTTTTCTCTTCTTACACTGTCTGCAAGCTGTCAACTACTTACGTCGAATGTATTCACAATACTTTGATAATTACGACAAGACTAGGACAAGTGAAAGCAATGTGGTGCATAAGTGTGCTTGTTCCTATTTATAAAATATAGTTTATGTAGACCAACTAAAGGAATATTAAAATTCCAGAGACCTTTCTGGCAAGCTGTCTCTGCCAATAAAAGTTTGCTTGCGTGCACTTATCGGTGAACTAATAGGGGCAGAAGAAAGCATGAAACTTTGAAAAAGCCATTTACTCCATCAGAATCAGATATTTACATATATACACATAGGGCTGAATTTTGCCAGCGCTCAGAGGGCAGGTTTGGAGACGGGTCCGCTGTCAAAATCGGAATGATTGACAGTGGGTTGGAAGCCCGCTCCGAACCCGTCTGCATGTAAGTTTCCAAAGTGTCGGGTCTGCGAATTCAGAACAGGCCCGACACCAAGCGGCGGGGGAGGCATTTAAGATAGTTAAATGCTTGTTAAACGCTTGTTAACTACTATTTTGCCAGCCTTTTTCTATTTTACCACTTTTTTAACAAGGTTCACGTTGTCCGGAGATCACGCCAGGTAAGTAGGTCGGCTACTCTCTGTCTCCCCATTGCTGTGAATAGGTGGCAGCTGCAAAAGTGGTATGAAAGATACCATTTCACAGCTGTTCACTTTCCAATGTCAGAAGCTTGAGCCTTCAGGACTTGGAAGACACTTTTGACCTGTATGCAGTTTGAAAGTATTTGGAGTAAACTCTCTATCCACTGTCACCTCCTGGGAGCAAGCTCTCTCACCATTGACAGATCGCTTCTGTCATCTCAACCTCAGCTGCCATCCATTGCAGCAACATCAGTGCCCTTGAAAAAATCCCACCTTGGTCCTCTGAATCCCTCCACGATCAGCCCCAACACCAACATCACCAGGCACACCAACAACACCAACCTTCTCCGCAATCACCTGATGCTGCACAGGACACAGGCCATCAGCACCTGACAACATTGCTGCCCGGGAGGCCAGCGATGGCATCACCATGGCCAGATTTACTTCACTTAACGCTGTACACCCTGGCTGCCACATGATGCACCAGGTTGACACCGTCCCAGACCAGCACCTAAAGCATCCCTACAATGACCAAGCCATTCCTTTCACACTTTTCACATTTGTGGGGGAGGGGAAGTTATGTCTCAACATTCACTGGAACTCACTAAGACACTTCTAAAGGTGAGCACAGATCTGTCCAATAAGGCAAAGTGTTGAAAATAAAGATTTTAATGTTTGACAACACATTAACAGAAAATTTACATGAACATTGCATAAGACACCCAAGTGCCTACCCTTGTGTGTTGTTAGTTGGTATGATTGGACTAGGATGAGGGTGAATGTGAGGGGTGGCAAGTGAGATGGGGAAGTGATAATGTAGATAGAGAGGGATGGGTAGAGGTGCAAAGTAAGTTGATGTGAGTAAGGATGTGCAGGAGTAGGGTAGGAAAGGCAGAGTGATGGGGATGTGATGAGTGGCACAGCAGGATGAGGTTGAGTGTGGCTTTGCAGTAACATTTTGTGATCTACTGAGATCATTGAAAGGTTTGCGCCACTGCAGCCTGGTCCTCCTGACAATATCCCTGCTTTTGCCCTCCTGTGCAATGTGCAACCAGGCTGCGTTGATCTCCTGGGGAGGTCTCTTCCACCCTTGGAAGGGAAGAGAACCTCCCTGCGTGCTGTGACTCCCTCCATAAGCATATGGAGGGAGTCATGCGAGAGCCTCGGTATAGCTGTGCACCTCTGTGCTGTGCTTGTCAGTGTTTGCAGCACCTCAGTGCTGCAGAACTCTGACAGCACAACTGTCAAAATGAATGTGGACATGGCCCCTTTAAGGAAACTGGCTGATGACGCGTCATCAAATGACATCATCAGACCCGCTTTTATTTTATTGGCCAGGAACCCTGCAGGGCAGGCTTAACAAGCCCGATCTACGTAAAATCACTCAGAGAGAGCGGGCTGGAGCCGGGAGCAGGCTGGGACCGCGACACTGACCCCGGCCGCCCCAGACCCGCCTTGGTCAGCAAAATCGTGGCCATAGGAACAAGAGTAGGCCATTCAGCCCCTCGAGCTTGTTCCACCATTCAATTAGATCATGGCAGAACTGTAGCTCAACTACATTTGCCCACCTTTCATCCGTATCCCTTGATACCTTTACCAAATAAAAATCTATCGATCTCAGTCTTGAAAAATTCAAAATTACTCTGTGCAACTTCCCTGCTCTTGCACCAAAATTACGTTTCTTGCCTTCAAATCCCATTTTAAATGGGCACAGGAGAAGCCCCGACCGTGACGGTGCTCTGAAAGGGGAACAGGTTTTAGAGGGGGTTTTGGCTGCAGTGTTTATGGCACTTTTTAATAATGTGCTTCTCTTTTGATATTTTCAATATTTCTGAAATTTCTATGAATTTGTTAAATTTTTTTTGGAGAGTCACTCTTTTTTTACTCATATGGAATAGTTCATTTAAAATATCCCCGACCAAAAATAATCCCTTTATTGCTCACTTCATCACCACAAAGTGCACGGTCAGTAAAGTATTTACAGGATTTCAGCAAAATAGGAACAGGTGGAAAAAAAGAAGCAACACGAAAAGGAATTCTTCTTTCAGGAGTGTAGGTTGCTAAAAGGCAGCTAATTGCAAGTTGCAGAGTTAACTGGGAAGCGGCTAGTGAAGTTAAAGTTTATGATGAGGGTTGCTTTAGGATGTGCCTCAAGTATAGTATTTCATGTTTGAAGTGGTATAAGATGAAAGAAAGCATGCCAAGAAGATCAGCGTACACCTGAGCCACATTTGCCACACCTGCCATTATGTCAACTATGATGCCTACTGGCCTGGGCACATCTACCTGCCAATGACAAAGGATAACTGTCTCCGTAGGTGTCAGGTCAGCATGGAGCCAGTTGCAGAGCTTTGCCATCTACTGTAAGGACACTTACAGCCAACTTACTATGTAAGCACATCACTACCAAGGTTTCGATCCTTGGCCTTCATGTCTGAGCCTTATTTTAGGCACACTGAACCACTGCCTTATGGGAAGGATACCCTGTAGTGCCAACAGGGCAACCCTTCTCACACCCACCTCATGCAGCATAATGCCCACTTTGCCAGCCATGAAACAAGGATTTAGGTGTTCTATCACTCTGGGCCTTGCCACCAGACTCCATATTGTGACATCACATTAAAAAAAGAGTTTCTATATATTGGAATTATGAATTCATTTCATTTTTCCCAAATCTATCTTCCCCCTCAGCCTTGACAAAGGCTGCCAAAATGAATTGAAATGCCTTTTGAGTCTTTATAAAAGCTGTAAGAATTTTTGCCTCCCATCTTTAAGTGGCCCTTAAATTTCAGGTACTTTGCAATTTTTCAATTCCCCTCCCTCTTGCATTAGGCTAGCTCCCTTCCAAGGAAAAAGCTGTACTGGCTGCTGTGAATAATTACGGGAATGAACTGACCTAACAAAGATGCATACAGTCAGCACGAGAATTTTCACTTCTGCATTCGCCAGCCCACAATTTCACTTTAATGGATGGAAACTTGATGGCTGCTGAGCGCTAAAGTGGAAAACTTCGGCCTACACTTCTGACTAGACCAGCACAGAACTTAACCATTCTCGACTGAACTTCACCAAGACCTGAAACTCTAATCACATTTTCAAACAACTCTTCAAGATCTCCAAGTTAAGTGCTATCAGGAGGTGGTTAAATGTGCTTTTGTAAAGTCATATTAATGAGGAGCACTTCCATTTTCATTCTTCTGTCCTGCAACTGAGTCTGTACACCAGACAAGTTTATGGGTTTTTTGCATCACCTGATCTGTAAGTAACTGGAACCAGAGAGCTGGGTGCTGTATCCTAGCTTTTTCAGGCCAATAACAGACTGTTATAGAATTCAATACCCAAATCACCATTAAAAATTTCTATTTTTATTTCAGATTTCCAGCATGTGCAGTATTTTGCTACTGTAAAACAGGAGTCCTGATGTTATCCCCTAATTGCATAAATATCCTTATTGTTATAGAACATAGCTTCTGACTCACCATGAGCAATAGCATGGGAGATCTTCTAGTATCCAAAATAGATTAAAAATTTAACGTCAGCACACGCAGACATCACACTGTTAGAGATGCAAAAACAATCTTAAAATGGTGGATGTGTCTGATCACCAGGCTGAAATTGACAAACATGTTCCGTTCTGCTAACTTCCTTGACCAAAGAGCAATGAAACTCTGAATAACCCAAGCCTCGATTTTCTTCAAAACGATTAGACTATCTGGTCTTAAAGGCGCACAGTACCTCCTTAGCACATTGTGCATTATATGATATACAACTCCTATCCTAACAAAACAGTATAACATTTAACTTACCGTGAGCAATGCCACAAGCAACCCACTTTATACATGGGGGGAAAAAAACCTTGCATCTAGTGTTTGTCACATCACAGACGTTGCACTGTATTACATATCAAAAATAATCTTAATTAAAAAAGAAAGCTGGTTATTGACCTGTTGCCTGAAATTTACAAGTAGTTACAGCTGCTCTTTGATTAATTTCAGCAGTTGGAAATGGTTATAATTAACACAGAGAGCATTTGCCTACACAGAGCAGTAGCCTTAAATACATGGATCAGATAAGCAGCTAAACACGACAGCCATGCTTCGGACTCGACACTACCTTTTAGCAACAGCACGGGAGATCCGCCAGTAAAGCCAAATGACTGGTGGAACGCCGATTGACTTTTTACACCATTTGTCTCTGTAAAATGTTCACTTCTTCCATTTACAATAAAATATAAGTAAGCCACAATCCCTTGGGTGTTCTGCAGTGTTTCTGATTTACTGGATGGTGAAATCTTGTATCCAAGACATGCTTGAAATGACTCCTTCATATTGAAAGCTTTCTCCAAGCTCCTCACTTTTAAGGAGCATAGTGCTTTTTGCCAAAAACATTCCAGATCATTGCACACAATGCTGCAATAAAATAGACTAGCACATTCAGGCAAAGCCACTTCTTGAAGCTGTGTGAAATTTTTATAAGGGCCTTGACTCAAGGTCCTTGTTTCTGTAAATTGAATTCCTGCAAACTGCCCTTTATTTTTTTTTGGTACTGTTGCAATGTATCATTTGTATCTCGGTTACCTTGCCTAACATCTACATTTTAAATTGAAGTCCCATTTTGAAAATTTGTACTACATTTGGTCCATTTTATTTTCCCAACTTCTCCCATAATTTTTATTTTTGTCAACTGTTTCCTTTTGAGGCTCTCACCCTCTTTCTAAATAAGAGTTACTGGCTGCCTGAGCGTAAAACTGACATTGTGAATCGGCGCCTGTTACAAACACCGCCTACTTTTAATTTCCGTTGATCCCAATTGGACGGTTTCTATAACTGGCGGCCGATCTGCAACGTCAGTTTTGCACCAGGGAGACAATGTACCCCACTATTTCTAAATTGTGGAAGATTTTGATTAATTGTGCAGTTCTATGTGCACTACAGGAGGTTTAATTGTAGTTGAGCCAACACTGCATTATATTCTCCTCTCCAAGGAATTTCCTGGATTTGCAGCAGTGCCCTAGGTTAGGGAAGAGAAAATCAGTCAGGTATCTGTGTGATGAATTTTGTTTGTGACATACAATGTTTTTGGCTTCTTTCTGTAACAGTGCATATAGGGTTAAAATGCCAGCTTGTTTTGATGGAAATTCTGCAGAATACAGGCAGTTTGTTTGGTCAGGATTCTAAGGGACCAAGCCATTCAGTTCTCCTATTGGGGGTTATTTTGGCCAAAGGGTGAAAACAGGTGCTAAATGGGTTCTGTGCGAATAAGGAATGCCCGTTTGAAAGTGTGGATTCAGCACACAATTTTCGGGCTAATTGATGATTATCATGATTTAAACGTGCCTGCAGGCGTTGAAACCAACAACTGCAGGTTTAGCACTCAAGTCCTGATTAGACACAATTTTCCTGGAAATGTATATGTAACCTGTACTCATCTGCTTCCACTGAAGGTATAGAGTCGGCTGGCTGACACACAGCGGCAGGTTTCAGGATGGCTCAGGGACAGAGTGAGAGGGCGCACAGGTTCTCGGATGCGGCACCAGAGGTCCTGGTGGAGGAGGTCCAGAGGAGGAGCGATGTCCTGTACTCGCAGGGGGAAAGGAGTCCACCTCCCCCTCCTGGCCCTTCTGTCCCTCTTTCATACAGCATCTCGTGCTGCTCTGCCTGGCCTCATGTCCTCCTTCCATTCCTTGTCCAGACCAAGGGGGATTCCTAGCAAGATGCCGATGACCAAGCACTCCCTTTCTCCTGGTGACTCCTTTAAGGTGTCCAATAAGGTACAGTAGCATAGCACTAACTCTTCTTAGGTGAAGTCCTCAGAGAATTTCCAGAATAAATGTGGACAAGAGTGTTGGTGAAGTCTTGAAAAAGTGTCCCAGAAAGTCTCCCGATGTGTTTCAAACCTCCAGCAGCAAGTGAACAGTAAAAGGTAATATATCTTTAAGTAGCAATCAAACTCCTCTGCTTTGACTAGTTTACTCCCAATCAGCTGGTCACTGTTAGGAGAGGGCTTTCGGTCAAGCGCTAGACACCAAAATGGCATGCAGCCTCTTTAATAAGCACTAGCAGGCAATTTAATTGTCAATCAGCCCCTTAATGATCCTCCAGGCGGCCGTCCCTAGCATGCACTTCAACTCCTTTACCAAGATGGCATCTTGCGCTAAATGCGGGCTAAACCGGCGTTGTAGCTTAAGACCCCATCTTGTCCACCTCGGAGGCTCTTTAGCACCATTATGTGGAAGAGACATGGGATGGGGGAAATTCTTCCCATTGGGAGGAGTTCCATGCAGGGCGGGACTTTTGTCTGTCCCTCCAGATCTGCTCCAACCTTGACTGTTTTTCTGGGTTGGGGTTCATTCTATATGTATGGAGGGCTCCCAACAGGCTTCTTTGCATCAAGAATGAGCCTTCCAGTGTGAGAGCAGAAAATACCAGTGGTGCTGCTACGGGGAGGCTGCTGCTACACCAAAGGAGACAGCCTTAAAGGGGCAGAAGCTTCCTTAATGTGGCAGGAAGGTTCCCCATGCAGGCCTTGGCTGAGACTGAGGCATTCAGCAAGTAAGTGCTGTGCCTCACTTGAAGGAAGAGGAGGCCACTACACAACCCTTTCCCTCCACAGGGGGAACTTGAGGCCTTTACCACCACATCCTGGGGCCAACACCACCTTCCACATGGTGGTCCCAGGAAGTGGAAGCAAGTGGGATGGATGATGGATGGGAAATCGACTGAAGACACAGACCTCCCCCTTACCTGGCAGTAGGCCTCACCACTTGAATTTGACCTCATTCTTTGCCACGGTCCCGCAACATCAAGGGGCTGGCTAGCTACTTCAGAAATGCCTCTTAACTGCAGAGGGAAAAGAATGAGCTGAACCTTGCTGGATTCCTGAGTTGGTGCAGCACACTGCAGGATGAAACTGCTGACCTGTGACATCGTGGCTGCAAAACAAGTCCTACCAATATTATCTTCCTATCAAATCCAAAGAAAGGTAGTTAAGCCTGTAAACACTATAACTGTAGAGTGCATCATTGCTTCTGTTCACTTATCTATTGACTAGGTTAATAAATCTATTTGACAGTTTATAACCTAAGCAATGGTCGAGTGAAATTCTAAGCAGGTGTTGTTTACCAGAGACAGACCAAGGGCATAATGGAAGGAAAATGCAATGGAACATTAAGCCCTGCTTACTCATTATCCTTTACATGCGGCAGAGCAGGCATGTGGTGGGCGGTAAGATTCACCCTCAAACGGGTGGGGGAGAGGAAGGGGGGAAGTGAGGGGGGTGGGGGGCGGTTGTGGAAGGAAAAGATCTGCAGCCATTTTTAGTGGTGGAGATTCAACGAGAGTCCTTTCTGTCCCATTTCCTATGTTCAACCCAGAGCCACCCAAAAAATGGGCAGTTTTGTTAGAAAGATCCACCCCAGATATTTCAATTACTTTTCTCGTAATCATTTTTTAAATGTATTTCTTAAACAATTGAGTCTGAAGCCATCATTGAAAGAGAAAGAGAGAGAGAGGCTAGAGAGAGACTCTATAGATTGTCAGCAACAAACTGCCATGTAAAGGTTAATATTCTGGGATCCTGTGTATGGTCCAGTTTAGACTGCAGTTTAGCATAGTAGATGCAACTGTCTATTTTCTATCAAATCCAAAGAGAGGTAGTTAAGCCTGTAAACACTATAAATGTAGAGTGCATCATTGCTTCTGTTCACTTACCTATTGACTAGTTAATAAATCTGTTTGACAGTTTACAACCTAAGCAATGGTCTAGTGAAATGTTTATTCTACCACCTTCTGAAGTCAAGGAAGGCACATGATAGAAATATTAAGCCAAAATATAATAAAATAGTTTTCTGTTTTCAAGTCCTGAGCTCACTTTACATTTCTTAGCTAGTAGGCAGGTAAATGCATAAGGATTCAAAGAGGGCAAGGACTCACCTATGGGAAAGGTATGAAAAGCTGAATTTGAAAAACATTTGAAAAATCCAAAGTAAAAACTCAAAAACATAACCAGGTACTCTTGACTGCTATCCAGAAATCCTAGTTCAAAGTTTACATGTAGGTAGATGTCAATTGATGGCAACACACAGTGATGCCACCAAAAAGAAAAAGAAAGACTTGCATTTATATAGCGCCTTTCACGACCACCAGACGTCTCAAAGCGCTTTACAGCCAATGAAATACTTTTGAAGTGGAGTCACTGTTGTAATGTAGGAAACGCGGCAGCCAATTTGCACACAGCAAGCTCCCACAAACAGCAATGTGATAATGACCAGATAATTTGTTTTTGTTATGTTGATTGAGAGATAAATATTGGCCAGGACACTGGAGATAACTCCCCTGCTCTTCTTCGAAATAGTGCCATGGGATCTTTTACGTCCACACAAGAGAGCAGATGAGGCTTCATCTCATCCGAAAGACAGCACCTCCGACAGTGCAGCACTCCCTCAGCACTGCAGTGTCAGCCTAGCTTTATGTGCTCAAGTTCCTGGAGTGGGCTTGAACCCACAACCTTCTAACTCAGAAATGACTGTGCTACCAACTGAGCCACAGCTGGTGGAAGGTGGAATAACCTGCCCACACTCACTGTTAAGGCTCACACATAAACGTGCAAGGTTTAGAGGCAACTTCCAGCTGTGGAACTGTAACCCAGTCAGGACTCAACACATTGAGGAAATGGTAACATTGGCAAAAAACAGCTTCCTTTTCAATATTGGAGGGGGTGGGGAGGAAGGGGAGACTGTGAGGAGAGGTGTTATCATGGAGACCGGCAGTAGGGGGTTAGGATAAATCTCCTTATTTTCACTGTATGCAAATGTACTTACTTCCACTGTATGCAAATCTCCTTATTTTCACTGTATGCAAATGTACTTACTTCCACTGTATGCAAATCTCCTTATTTTCACTGTATGCAAATGTACTTACTTCCACTGTATGCAAATCTCCTTATTTTCACTGTATGCAAATGCACTTATTTTTACTGTATGCAAATCTCCATATTTTCACTATGCAGATCTCCTTATTCTCACAGCATGCAAATCTCCTTATTTTCAGTGTATGCAAATATACTTATTTTCACTATGTAAATCTCCTTATTTTCTCTATGCAAATCTCCTTATTTTCAGTGTATGCAAATATACTTATTTTCACTATGTAAATCTCCTTATTTTCTCTATGCAAATCTCCTTATTTTCAGTGTATGCAAATATACTTATTTTCACTATGTAAATCTCCTTATTTTCTCTATGCAAATGTCCTTATTTTTACTGCACTGAAATCATTTCTTGCCTGATGCTTCAGTGAATTTTTGACTTGTGAACATAAACTGTGTTGGAGACTCATGTAAATTATATTGAATTATTATCATGGTTATGGAAAAGTTTCTTTTTATTGCATTAGTGTTGATGCTAACATATTAAATAAGAATACAGTTCTGCCCTTAATTGTATAAAAGGCCAGGTGGCATGGTCCCCTCCCTAAGGGAGGATATACTTGCTTTCGAGGGAGTGCAACAAAGATTCACTGAGATGGAGAGATTGAGTAGACTTGGCTTATATTTCCTAGAGTTTAGAAGAATGAGAGGTGATCTCATTTAAATGTATAAAATTCTTAAGGTGCTTGACAGGGTAGATGCAGGGAGGATGTTTCCCCTGGCTGGGGAGTCTAGAACCAGGGGTCACAGTCTCAGAATAAGGGGTCGGCCATTTAGGACTGAGATGAGGAGAAATTTCTTCACTCAGAGGGATGTGAATCTTTGAAATTCTCTACCCCAGAGGGCTGTGGATACTCAGTTGTTGAGTATATTCAAGACAGAGATCAATAGATTTTTGGATACAAAGGGATATGGGGATAGTGTGGGAAGGTGGAGTTGAGGTAGAAGATCAGCCATGATCTTATTGATTGGCAGAGCAGGATCGAAGGACTGAATAGCCTACTCCTGCTCCTATTTCTTAGGTTCTTGTGGTGTATTGGTGCGCTAACATATTACATTGCAGGTATGTTTAATATCTGCCCCGGAGGAATTTATTACATGTAGGATCCAGAATGTGAGCTTGTGCCAGCAGTCACTTATACGGCGAGTTTCTGTACTCAGCCAAGCTGTCCAGGGTCACATCAGGCGATTAAGGAACAGGACAAGCTGTGCTTTCCAGCACCGGGTTCAAGAATATTGGCACAGGCCTTCTCAGCAGGCTACTTGCTCTTTGAATGAGATTAATATCTGCTGCTAAGAAATTTATAACAGGCAATATACATTGCTGTACCTCAACTTTGAATAAGTGCTGAATTAGAATAAAGAGGTTCAAATTGTGCTGTGCAATATTAGTAACAAATGCATTCCTCTGTCCATTAATTCAACAAAGGTTTTAATGACTTAATCAAAATAGCAAACAAAGAAATGTCATCAATCCATATTAATACATTATTTACTAATATTTCACAGTGCAAAAACAAGAGTTCTCAGTACAAAGGAGAAACAAGACCATTCAACAGGTTATAGCTAAATAGCATATCAGATAAGTGAGATGAGTGCCTGAGTACGTCCCACTGTTGAACTGAGAGATTTTAACTCCCTAGCCTTATTTCTATATCCAGACCACGACTCCCGCCCGAACCCGGCAGAAGTCACTGCCTGGCTGGCGGACGGAAGTGACAATTTGGGCGGCAAGAGGCCGAGGCTGGGGACCCATGGGAATGATCCACGACACTCAGGTAAGTGGTGAGGGAATGGGGTCCGGTGGTGATTGTGATCAGGGGAGGAGAGGGGAAGGGAAGCTCAGAGCAAGGGAGGCCCAGGTTTCTTTGGGGCCCAGAGGAGCACCCCTGCTCCTCCTGGCCCACAAGGAAACCCCCCAAAAAATTTGTAAATGACCTCTTCTGGCCCACGATCCAGCCTCCGACAGGTTTGGCCTGACGGCAAAGCCGTCACTGCTTCCCCACTCAGGCTTCCAGTTAAGAAGGCAGACCGGGCCTCGATGACGTCATCAGAGCCTGATCTGCATATTTGAAGAGGACCCTGCCAGCTAGGGGTGGGTGTCCTTGCCGCCTACAATTTAAAATAACAAGCAGTCAGATCGGGGCAGGAAAGGAGTGGGTAAGTCTCCCATTCCATTTCAACTCTCTCACACTGCTCCCCGGTTTCTGCCAGGAGTTAAAATCGGGATCAATGATTTTGTTATAAATGAAATGGAAGTCCTAGACAGGTTAATTAGACTCAACAACAAATAAATAGCCAGAGATAATTGGTATTTATTCTATAGTGCTGAAAGGGACATTTTTGAAGCTCTAATTATGAAAGAGCCATTGGACACTGGGGTGCCAAAAGATTGGTAACAGGCTAATGTGGTGCCTATATTCAAAAATTGGGGCAAAACAGACACAGGCAACTACAGACTCATTAGTTTTACTTCCATCCCATGTAAAATAATGGAACTGATTACTAGGAGTAAACTTGAGGACCATCTGTACAATAACAATCGAGTAAACAGCAGTGTACATGGATTAAGAATGGAAAGATCCTTCCTGACCAACCTCCTCAACTTCTTTGAGGATGTAACAACCTACCTGGACTGTGGTAAGCCCTATAACATGGTGTACCTTAACTTCCAAAAGGCTTTTTGACAAAGTTCCACAAAAAAAACTATTAATTAAAGTCAAAGCTGTGTGGATTCGGAGTAGACCCTGGGAAGGAAACAATGAGCACTCATTAGATGAGTTATGTTAGAGTGGGGTGGGGGGTGCAGGGAATACTGAGTATGGTGCCTCAGGGCTCAGTACTGGGACTTCAACTGTTTCTAAATTACATAAATAACCTGCATTCAGAAACTCAATGCAAGGTGGCCAAATTACAGAATGAGTTGGACGAGATATGTAAGTGGCCAGAACAATGGCAGATGAAATTTTATGCAGACAAATGTAAAGTTCAACACCTGGAAAGAAAAAAAAGACACATGTATAAATGATGTTGTAACAGCTAAGGATGAGACTGAAAGAGACCGAGGAGTCTTAGTAGACTCGATGCTAAATATGTCCAACCAATGCAGAGCAGCAATGATCAAAGTTTATAGTGCTCTAGTTAGACCGTATATTATATACTGCGTCCAGTTCTGGTCGCCAAGAAACAAGGAAGACATACAGGGGGAGAAATTCTCAGGAGATGGCGCTAAAGTGTCGTTGACAGCTGTAACAACAGCTGATGCCTGATCCAGCAGGACATATCGGTGGTGCTGGTAGCGATGCCGGTAACCTCGATCACCAGAGAGCTCACCATGATGGAGATCGTGATGTCAGTGGGTGTGCAACGCTCACTGGACGCCCGATCTCCCAACTTTATTTTAGCCAATGTGCTTACTGGCTGGAGAAAGCAACGACAGCTTCAGGAAGCGTGCAGCAGCAGGAAGCCGACTGCAGCGACGCTATTTAAAGGGATCCTCACCAATCACTCACACCTGTCAGGGTTTTGCAGTTTGAGCGGCTGTGTGCTAATTCCTGCTACTGGACAAGTTTTGCTTAGTAATTTCAAGGCTCTTTGGTATCAGGGAGTGTTCTGGCAAATACTAAACTCCCTCATTATTTTTGAAAGGCTTCAAAGTACAACACTTGCTAAAACTCACTCACTCACTTAATGTGCAGTTGGTGTGCGACCACAGACAACGAATGCTCAGTGTCAATGTCCGCTATCCTGGCAGCAGCCACAATGCTTTCATCCTGCACCAGACCGGTGTGCCAGCACTCTTCCAGCCACCACATCAAGCTCGAGGGTGGCTGCTCGGAGACAAGGGGTATCCGCTCTCCACCTGGTTCATCACTCCCATCCACAACCCCAACGCTCGTGCCCAGCACTCGTATAATGAGAGCCATGCTGCCACCAGGAACATCATCAAGCAGACCATCGACTTATTGAAGCAACGGTTCCGCTACCTTGACCGCTCAGGAGGAGCCCTCCAGTACTCGCCAGAGCGGGTGTCCCATTTCGTGGTGGTCTACTGTATGCTCCACAACTTGGCCATCATGAGGGCGCAGCCCTTGCCACCAGAGATTGCGGGACCACCTCAGGAGGAGGAGAGAGGAGGATGAGGAGGAGGATGAGGAGGAGGAGGAAAAGGAGGGAGAGAGGAGGCAACGGGACAATCGGCCTTCCGGATGGGCTGTCCATGACCGGCTCATCAGACTCTGTTTTGCATGACTGAAACCCCAGATCCCCGTTGCTCACAACATCCCCATGATACAATCCCTGTCTCATGCCATATCACAGCGTCCTCCTGGGCGCAAAGGTGAAATGAGAGAAATCACAAAATATTCCAAACACAATTAATAAATTTATCTATAAACATATCACACATATCACATGAATTCTAATAACTAATGACCCTTGTGCCTGCCACAATTGAATAGCTGCCATTGTGTGCAAGGTGTGAGATGTGGGTGTGAGTGTTGCTAGATAGAGATTGTTGGTGGGTGAGTGCTGGGGGTGTGGCGCATTGAGCAGTGTGTGAAGCTTACAGAAACATGGAAACATAGAAGATAGGAGCAGGAGTAGGCCATTCAGCCCCTCGAGCCTGCTCCGCCATTTAATGAGATCATGGCTGATCATCCAAATTCAGTACCCTGTCCCTGCTTTCTCCCCATATCCCTTGATCCCTTTAGCCTTAAGAAATATATCTAACTCCTTCTTGAATATATTTAATGAATTGGCCTCAACTTCCTTCTGTGGTAGAGAATTCCACAGGTTCACCACTCTCTGGATGAAGAAATTCCTCCTCATCTCAGTCCTAAATGGATTACCCCTTATCCTTAGACTGTGACTCCTGGTTCTGGACTCCCCCGCCATCAGGAACATCCTTCCTGCATCCAGTCTGTCTAGTCCTGTTAGAATTTTATAAGTTTCAATGAGATCCTCTCTCATTCTTCTAAACTCTAGCGAATACAAGCCCAATCGTCCCAATCTCTCTTCATACGTCATTCCTGCCATCCCAGGTGTCAGTCTGGTGAATCTTCGCTGCACTCCCTCCATGGCAAGAACATCCTTCCTCAGATAAGGCGACCAAAACTGCACACAATACTCAAGGTGTGGTCTCACCAAGGCCCTGTACAACTGCAGCAAGACATCCTTGCTCCTGTACTCGAATCCTCTCGCTATGAAGGCCAACATACCATTTGCTTTCTTAACTGCCTGCTGCACCTGTATGCTTACCTTCAACGACTGGTGCACAAGGACTCCCACGTCTCGTTGCACTTCCCCTTTTCCCAATCTATTGCCATTCAGATAATAATTTCCTTCCTGTTTTTGCCACCAAAGTGGATAACCTCGCATTTATCCACATTATACTGCATCTGCTATGCATCTGCCCAATCACCCAACCTGTCCAAATCATACTGGAGTTTCTCTGCATCCTCCTCACAACACACACTCCCACCCAGCTTTGTGTTGTCTGCAAACTTGGAGATATTACATCTAGTTCCCTCGTCTAGATCATTGATATATATTGTGAATAACTGGGGTCCTAGCACCGATCCCTGCGGTACCCCACTAGTCACTGCCTGCCACTCGGAAAAAGACCCGTTTATTCCAACTCTTTGCTTCCTGTCTGCCAACCAGTTCTCTATCCAAGTCAGTATCTTACCGCCAATTCCATGTGCTTTAACTTTGCACGGCAATCTCTTATCGAAAGCCTTCTGAAAGTCCAAATACACCACATCCACTGGTTCTCCCTTATCTATTCTACCAGTTACATCCTCAAAAAATTCCAGTAGATTAGTCAAGCATGATTTACCTTTTGTAAATCCATATTGACTTTGTCCAATCCTGTCACTGTTTTCCAAGTGCTCTGCCATTACATCTTTTATAATGGACTCTAGCATTTTCCCCACAACCGATGTCAGGCTTACCAGTCTATAATTCCCCGTTTTCTCTCTCCCACCTTTTTTAAATAGTGGGGTTACATTAGATACCCTCCAATCCATGGGAACTGTTCCAGAGTCTATAGAATTTTGGAAGATGACCAGCAATGCATCTACTATTTCTAGGGCCACTTCGTAAAGTACCCTAGGATGTAAATTATCAGGCCCTGGGGATTTATCAGCCTTCAATCCCATCAATTTCCCTAACACCATTTCCCTATAAATACTGATTTCATTCTGTTCTTCCCTCTCATTAGACCCTATGTTCCCCAACATCTCTGGGAGGTTATTTGTGTCCTCCTTTGTGAAGACAGAACCAAAGTATGTATTTAATTGGTCTGCCATTTCTTTGTTCCCCATTATAAATTCCCCTGATTCTGACTGCAAGGGACCTACGCTTCACTTCACCAATCTTTTTCTCTTCACATATCTATAGAAGCTTTTACAGTCAGTTTTTATGTTCCCTGCAAGCTTACTCTCATACTCTATTTTCCCCCTCTTAATTAATCCCTTTGTCCTCCTTTGCTGAATCCTAAACTGCTCCCAATCCTCAGGTTTGCTGCTTTTTCTGGCCAATTTATATGTCCTCTCCTTGGATCTTATGCTATCCCTAATTTCCCTTGTTAGCCACGGTTGAGTCACCTTTTTTTTTATTTTTATGCCAAACAGGGATGAACAAATTCTGTAGTTCATCCTTGCGATCTTTAAATGTTTGCCATTGCCTATCCACCATCAACTCTTTAAGTAACATTCCCCAATCCATCCTAGCCAATTCGCACCTCATACCATCGTAGTTTCCTTTATTTAAATTCAGGACCCATGTCTCTGATTCAACTACTTCACTCTCCATCTTAATGAAGAATTCTATCATATTATGATCGCTCCTCCCCAAGGGGCCTCGCACAACAAGATTGCTAATTAATCCTTTCTCATTACATAATACCCAGTCTAGGATGGCCTGATCTCTAGTTGGTTCCTCGACATATTGGTGCAGGAAACCATCCCGTATACACTCTAGGAATTCCTCCTCCACAGTATTGTTACTAATTTGGTTAGCCTAATCTATATGTAGATTAAAGTCACCCATGATAACTGCTGTGCCCTTATTGCACACATCTCTAATTTCCCATTTAATGCCATCCCCAACCTCAGCATTACTGTTTGGGGGTCTGTATACAACTCCCACTAACGTTTTCTGCCCCTTGGTATTTCTCAGCTCTACCCATACAGATTCCACATCATCAGAGCTAATATCCTTCCTTACTATTGTGTTAATCTCCTCTTTAACCAACAATGCTACCCCACCTCCTTTTCCTTTTTGCCTGTCCCTCTTGAATATTGAATACCCCTGGATGTTGAATTCACAGCCTTGGTCACCTTGGAGCCACGTCTCCGTAATCCCAATTATATCATATCCGTTTACATCTATTTGCACAGTCAATTCATCCAACTTATTACGAATGCTCCTTGCATTAAGATACAAAGCCTGCAGGCTTGCTTTTTTAAAATTCTTAGACCTTTTAGAATTATTATTTACTGTGGCCATGTTTGATTTACACCCTTGATTTCTCTGACTGCCACTTTTACTTTTCTCCTTCCTGTCTTTTGCTTCTATCCTTGCTTCCCTTTCCTCTGTCTCCCTGCACAGGTTCCCAACCCCCTGCCATTTTAGTTTAAACCCTCTCCAACAGCACTAGCAAACACAAGCTTGTGGCACAGATGGTGGCATGTAACATTTATTGAAGCCTTCACTCACCCTGACCACCCGTGTGAGCTCGTTAAACTTCTTCCTGCACTGTGTGCGGGTCCTGGGGACCACAGTGCTGCCTGTGACGTGTGCCACCTCCCTCCACATAGTCCAGCAGACTTGAGGTGAGGGCCTCCTGCCAGTTGGCAGGGACAGGACTACCCGCCTTCTCTCCACCACTAAAATCAATGCCTCCAATGCTTCATCCGAAAACCTCCAGGCTCTCTCCCTGGGGTTGCGATCTGCCATCAGCATTTGTAAATAAGTGCTCCTTCTCCTTATCCTTCTTCTTATGGTTGTTGAGGCAGCTGCACACCTAACAATGCTGAGAATGAGGTGCTGCAGCATCAATGAACCTCCCCTTTAAGTAGTGAAAAAAGCTGGTGGCAATCATTAATTGAGTTTAGACCACACCCGATATTGGTCCATCTTTTCAGTGTAACGCCAATGAGCTTGGGTTTTTAGACTAGAATTATGACTGCAATCATTTTAATGAGGAGTGAGGACGAATTTTGTGTGCAGTCTAGATGATTTTCGCCTGGCGCTACTTAACCATTTTTAGACTAAACACTGCCCATTCCTTTGCTATAACAAATTTCTAGCCCATATTTCTTTAACAGAGATTTAAGTGCACAGTTATAGCATTTGGCTGAGTACTTTGTATCTTGAATCAATTGTACACTACAAAGAGGGAGAGAAAAATCACGAGAGGAATATTCATGCATCCCATTGTACTATATGATTTCTTGACTGGGAAATGTATGGCACTGGGACATGAGTAGTCCAGGATTTAGAACATGGCTTTTGATGTTTACCACAGTTTCACTGCAACCTAAATGCAACAGCCCATTGCTGTAATACAGCACATTTACTGATGCAATATATTACATGATTGAGTAGAGGTCATACCTTACTGAGGATACAGGCTTCTGAGCTATAATATTTCACAAGATCACAAGAAAATGATGTATGAGAAAGGCCTTTTGACCCATTTGATTTATCCATCCAAAGAGATTCCAACAACTCCCCTCCATCGTAGCATCCAGTTGTTTCTTAAATGATTCCAAGGTTTTTGTCTCACTTACTCTACATGAGGTTTACTCCACATATTGTTCATTCTTTGTGTGGAGAAAATTTTCCTGTTATCTGTGCTAAAAGTACCCTTCTCTAGTTTGAACCTGCATACCCTTGTTCCACGCCCACAGTTTAATTTAAAGTAATATTCTGGGTTAACTTTTTCTATAGCTTTAACAATTTTATATATCTTTATATGATCACCTCTCAGACACATTCTTTCTAGGCTGAAAAGTTTACATTTCTCCAATCTTTTCTCATAATTCATACCCCAAACACTGGAGATCTGCCTTGTGGCTCTTCTCTATACTGTTTCCAGAGCTTGTGGTCTAGAAATTGGATATAGCTAAGAAATGGGCAGTGTTAAGGCCAAATGATGTTAAGCTGCGCCACCTCAAAATGGTCTAGGTGGCATGCAAAATTCATATTCACTCCTCATTAATATGGTTGTAATCATGATTTCAGCGCTAAAATTGCTGCTCATTGGCTTAACGTTCAACAGGTGGATCAATATCGGGGCCAGTCTAATTCATAGTCATGTGTGCCACAGGCTCCTTCCACCACTTAAAGGGGAGGTGCATTGATGCTACAGCACCTCATTGTCAGGGCCGTTGCAACTGGAGCTGCCCCAACAAGCAGGAGCAGGAGCAGGAGTTAGAGTTGCTGGTTGAAAGCAGTGGCAAAGCATCCTAACAGGGAGAGGCAGGAGGTCCTCGGACAAAACTCTGGAGGCACTTGTTGTGGCCATGGAGAGGAGGCGGGCTGTACTCTACCCCCAAACTGACAGGAAGCCCTCACCATACATCTCCCATACCATGTGGCAGGAGATAGCCGACCATGTAACAGCGGAACCGTTGCTTCAGTAGCCCGATGGTCTGCTCGATGATGTTCCTGGTGGAAGTATGGCTGGGCACAAGTGTTGGGGTTGTGGAGGGGAGTCATGAGCCAAGTGGACAGTGGATAGCTCTTGTCTCCGAACAGCCATCCTCGAGTTTGCTGCGGTGGCTGGAAAATTGCTGGCACACCGGACTGACGCAGAATGAAGGCATCATGCCTGCTGCCAGGATAACGGGCATTGACATTGAGGAATCACTGGGTGTGATTGCACACCACCTGCACATTAGGTGAGTGGTAGCCTTTGCAGTTATGGAAAATCTCAGGATTGTTTTACAGCATATGCAAAACCACATGTGTGCAGTCGATGGCGCCCTGCACCATAGGGAAGCCCGCTATCCTGGCAAAGCCACATGCTCGCTCATCCTGCTTCTCTCTGCTCAGAGAGAAGACAACATAGTCCCTTCTCCTGTTGTACAGAACATCAGTGACCTCTCAAATGCAGCGATGGATGGCGAACTGTGAGATGTTAGATATGTCTCCTGCTGCAGACTGGAAGGATCCACTGGCGAAGAAATTGAGGGCCACGGTGACCTTGACTGCCACTTGGAGAGCCGTAGTTGCCCTGCTCTCAGGCTGCAGGTGTGGTTGCAGGAGGTGGCAGAGTTCTGTGACTACCTCCTTGGTGAAGCATAGCCTCCTAATACACCGCTCCTCGCTTAAATGGATATAAGAGAAGTGCTCTCGGAAGACCCTCGGTGGGTAAGGCCTCCTGTTTAGAATGCTCCTGGCCCTCCTCTTCCTCCCTCTGTGCGGAAATTCTCCCCTTCTTCGCTGCCTCCACTCCCTCTGCTGAAGATCCTGGAGGGCGAGGTCGACTGCCAGCACAGCCCCCATGACTGTGAGCAAGTGTTGTGAGCAGAAGCCTTAAAAAAATAATGAAGACGTTCTCCACTTGCAACAACACTCCCTGTTATCTTAGAACCTTGAAAGAAGTTAATAAAGCTGGTGGAGTGGTAGAAAGTTGCACAGAGCCAGTCAAACTGCATAAATAGGTCAGATGCAAGTGATTGCTAATGATCCCTTTAAATACCACTGCGGGAGCCTCCTTCCTGCTTCTCAATGCTTGCTCAGCTTGTCATTGTTAAGGCATGCCAGTAAGTGTAGTGGTGAAATTCAACTTCGCAGATTGGGCGTCAAGTGAGCGTTGCACACTCACTGACGTCACGATCTGCTTAATTTCAATCATTTCAGTGATTGCTTCTATCGGCAGCGATGCCGGCCACCCCAAAATGGCAGCTGCCACGGGACCCACCGCCAGCTGGCAGAAGAGCGACTGCTGCAATTTTTCGTCTGATTATGGCGTTAATGGGTGGTATCAAACCACTGAATTTCTAGGCTAGAAAGTCTTGTGGGGAAAAATTTGGAGGCGCCCCCTTTGGGGCACTAACATCGCCGGGGCGCTAATTTTAGCGCCCTGAAAAAGTTAGCGCCCCTGCGCCGTAAATTCAGTCATCGCGCCCCAAACAGGAGGTGGGGCACTACTGGAAAGTGCTCCCCCTCCTTCTTGGGGAGCTACCAGTGAATTTTGCGGCACTACGTGCAATACATCATTGCAAGCCTCCTCCCCCGATTAAAGGGGGGGGGGCCTAGTGCTGCGCGCAGCGGAGCCCTGCTGGACCACCGGGGAGTGGGGTGCCGGGAAAACAACCCAGCACTCAAGAGGAGTGCCGGGCTGAGTGGTTGTGGCCGGCACACCAACTACAGAGGTAAGAAGGAGCAGGTGCTGGCAGTTGGCCAAAAGAAAAATGGCCGACCGGCACCTGCCCTTTAATTTGCGCCGCCACTGCTGCCAAAATGCCCCCTGAACCGGTTGGACATATTGTCCGGCGATAGGTCAGGGGGCGCAAGGGAAGTTTGCAGCCGGAGTGCAAGCGGGGCGCTGCGCATGGCAATGATGTCATCGTGGGGCGCTACCAGCTTCCGCCGCCGCTAACCTCCCACTGAATTTCACGGGCGACATTAGTGGCACGGTGCCCGGGCGCTAGGGGCTTTGCGCCCCGTTAGCTCCCCCGGGGGCACTAACGGGAGGTGCAAAGAAACCCAATTTGTCCCCCTTGGTATGTAATCATAAAGTGATCTTATGAATGAGTAAGAGACTGTAACTTCACTTTTTGAAGTAACTTTTTGCACATAATACAATTTTTAAGCAATCTCAAATCGTAGTTTGACCAAAGGACCTGAAACGTTAACTCTGTTTCTCTCTCCACAGATGCTGCCTGACCTGCTGAATATTTCCAGCATTTTCTGTTTTTATTTCAAATCGTAGTTAATGTTTTTTTTGTGATAAGTGAACCTATAATTAATAATTGGTAATAATCATATCCTGTAACTGAGCATTTGCCACAGGTGCTACTGCTTCCTTCTGGTTTTTAGTGCACACATCAGTTCATCTACCTTCAAACACTGAAGCAATTTCAAGGCAATATAAAATCCCCAAAAGCTGTTGAAAGAAAAATGATTCAAAGTGTGAAGATGAAAAGAACTCTTTACCAGCATTTTAATAGGTCTGTCTTTGTGCCTTCAATGGCACCATTGGAAGAATAATCTAATTTCTTTCCTGCACAGTAAATGGTTCTGCTTTCGGATTTGATATACGACATTAAATATATAACATCGTAGCACAGTGCCAAATGGGGAAGGGACAGTTCAAGGAGGTTTTGTTTTTGCCCCAAAAAATCCACTGCAAATCTCCTTTATAAAAGTTAATAATGTAATGATGCTGCAAATCTACTGGGGAATGGCATTAAGTAGTGAGCAAATGAAGGTTTTGAAGTAAATTGTGAAAATATAAAGGCTCTAAGAGTATTTGCATCACAGGGATTTACAAGCTTACTTACAGCTAATACTTCACTGGGTGAACCTACTGTCAGTTTCTGACAGAGAAGAAAACAAAATGGGATCCATGCAAAGATAGTTCACTATGGACTGAAATTAGTCTAGTTAGTTGATTGAATTATATCACCCCATTATTGTTTTTCATCTATTGCCACTTTTTAGTATAAATTATTACAGTACAAATCTATTTTGCAATAATTTCTTATATTTCATATCTCGAGTGATTGGCAGCAAGCCCAATGCCTGACTCCAAAATATTGCAAATTCATTGAGTATGGATTAATTCAGTAAAATGGAAGAAGAACTTAAGATGACCTTTTGTTTCGTTTCAATTCAGATTTGGTTTTTTTTTACACTAAAAGCGATACTGTTAGATGTGGGAGTTGACATTTTTTCAAAGCACTATTTTTAGTACACTGGTTAATGAGTTTACTTCAAATTCCTGCGGCACTCATTTAAATTGCTAATCCATTTACTTTCTGAATTCAGAAGCATATTATGAATCCACGCTTCTGGGGTGGAGCTGCGCCCACTGGGAGCACATATCAGGAAATTGCAGGCACGCTCCCCATGATTTTCCATCCATTAAAACAATGGATGAAAATTGTAGGAACATCACCCCTGACTTCCTGATTTGCAGTCCCAGCGCCTGGGAGTCACATTGGGAACATGCATTCAGAAAAACAGTTCTCAAGGAGTCCACTTCAACTCTTGTCTATTTTCGAGTAATCCACAAGATTGAGGAAAAGTGCAATAATTTTATTTAATGCTATATCATCTTTGGCATGCCTTTAAAACATCACTGGGTAAACCATTTAGAAAATGTGCTAATAATGTCTAGTAGTGGAAGCACAACATTTATAATGACATTCCAGTGAAGTATGAAGGGAATCCCACTTGACCTCATCCTCACCAATCTACCTATCGCAGATGCATCTGTCCATGACAGTATTGGTAGGAGTGACCACCGCACAGTCCTTATGGAGACGAAGTACTGTCTTCTCACTGAGGACACCCCTCATCGTGTTGTGTGGCACTACCACCGTGCTAAATGGGATAGATTCAGAACAGATCTAGCAGCTCTAAACTGGGCATCCATGAGGCGCTGTGGGCCGTCAGCAGCAGAATTGTACTCCACCACAATCTGTAACCTCATGGCCCAGCATATTCCTCACTCTACCATTACCATCAAGCCAGGGGACCAACCCTGGTTCAATGAGAAGTGTAGAAGAGCATGCCAGGAGCAACACCAGGCGTACCTAAAAATGAGGTGCCAACCTGGGGAAGCTACAACACAGGAATTAGGGATGGGCAATAAATGCTGGCCCTACCAGTGACGTCCACATCCCAGGAATGAATTAAAAAATTTTTTAGAATGACATTCCAGTGATGTATGAAGGGAGTGATGCATCGTCAGAGGTGGCATCCTTTAAATGAGGTGTCAAACTAATGGCTCATGAGGACATTAAAGATCCCATCTACTATTCTAAGGAGAGCAGTGAGTTCTCTTAGTTCTTTCACCATTATTTCTCCCTCTACCAACATAATTAAAAACAGATCAGCTGGTCATTGATGCTGTTTCTAAAATCTTCATGTTTACCAACGTAAGAATAGTCACTGCATTTCAAAGTAATTCATTGTATGTGAACCACATTGAGACATTTCTGAGAGACATAAATGCATACTTTGGGTCAGTCTTTACGAAGGAAGACACAAAAAACCTCCCCAGGATATCGGGAAAAATAGGGACATTGGCAAAGGAGGAACTGATGCAAATCAATATCTCTAAGGATATGGTGTTAAGGAAGCTAAAGGGATTGAAGGCGGACAAATCCCCAGGGCCTGATAACATGCATCCTAGGGTACTGAAGGAGGTGGCACTAGAGATAGCGGATGCACTAAGTATGATTTTTCAGAATTCATTAGACTCGGGAACAGTGCCCATGGATTGGAGGGTAGCTAACGTTACCCCACTATTCAAAAAGGGGGGTAGGGAAAAAGCAGGTAATTACAGACCTGTAAGCCTTACATCAGTTGTGGGCAAAATGCTGGAGTCCATCATTAAGGATGAAATAGCGGAGCACTTAGCAAATGGGGACAGGATAGGACAGAGTCAACATGGATTTACAAAGGGTAAATCGTGCTTGACTAACCTATTGGAATTTTTTGAGGGAGTAACTGGTAAAATAGATGAGGGAGAGCCAGTAGATGTGGTGTACCTGGACTTCCAAAAGGCCTTCGATAAGGTCCCACATAAAAGATTAGCATGGAAAATTGAAGCTCATGGGATAAAGGGGAAAGTATTGACGTGGATAGAGAACTGGCTGTCAGATAGAAAACAGAGAGTTGGAATAAACGGCTCATTTTCTGAATGGCAGGCAGTAACAAGTGGGGTACCACAGGGATCTGTCCTGGGTCCCCAGCTGTTCACAATTTACATTAATGACCTGGATCAGGGAGTCGGATGCAGCATTTCCAAATTTGCAGACGACACCAAACTAGGAGGGGGGGTGGGCTCAGAGGAGGAGATCAGGAAGCTCCAGAGCGATTTGGACAGACTGGGTGATTGGGCGGATAAATGGCAGATGCACTATAATGTGGACAAGTGCGAAGTTATCCACCTTGGGTGCAGGAACGGGAGGGCAAATTATTATTTAAATGGCAATAAATTGGGAGAGGGGGAAGTACAGAGAGACCTGGGTGTTCTTGTACACCAGTCACTGAAGGCGAGCATGCAGGTGCAACAGGCGGTCAAGAAGGCAAACGGTATGCTGGCCTTCATAGCAAAAGGGTTGGAATACAGGAACAGGGATACCTTGCTGCAGCTGTACAGGGCACTGGTGAGACCACACCTCGAGTACTGTGTACAGTTTTGGTCGCCTCATCTGAGGAAAGATGTTCTTGCCATGGAGGGGGTGCAGCGGCGATTCACCAGGCTGATACCAGGAATGGCGGGATTGACCTATGAGGAGAGACTATGTAGTTTAGGGATGTACACACTGGAGTTTAGAAGATTGAGAGGGGACCTCATAGAAGTGTATAAAATTCTGACAGGTCTAGACAGACTAGATGCAGAAGGAATGTTTCCCTTGGCGGGTGAGAACAGAACTAGAGGACATAATTTAAGGATAAGGGCTAAACCATTTAGGACAGAAATTAGGGGAAATTTCTTCACTCAGAGAGTGGTGAACCTGTGGAACTCATTGCCACAGAGGGCAGTGTACGCCAGCTCATTAAATATATTTAAGAGGGAATTAGATATATTTCTACAGGCAAAAGGGGTTAAGGGTTACGGAGAGAAGGCGGGGACGGGATACTGAATTGGAGGATCAGCCATGATCACATTAAATGGCGGAGCAGGCTCGAAGGGCCGGATGGCCTACTCCTGCTCCTATCTTCTATGTATCTATGTATCTATGTATAATAAGGTGAAACTCTGATTTTTTTGACAGGTTTTGCAAATTAGACATCCTTGATCCTTTCCAAGAGGTTCAGTTTAACACTTGGACATATGATTGATCTAACACTTCCAGAGAAATTGCCTAAATGTTGAGTTTAAGTAGAAATGACTCTGTAATGTGCTGGAGTTCCTTGTCCTGTGGCATTTGTCCCTCTTACACTTTGATGTACAAATAGCTACACTTGTGCAAGGCTGCGCATGCACAGTTGGTTGAAGATGCCAATCAATATTTTCATATGTCTGTGGAAGGTTTGCACTGGAAAGTAAATGGAAAACCTCAAAGATTTTGGGGTTTTACTGCTCTGACTTTTTTTTAGTCATTCACGGGATGTGGGCGTCGCTGGCAAGGCCAGCATTTATTGCCCATCCCTAATTTCCCTTGAGAAGGTGGTGGTGAGCTGCCTTCTTGACAACTAAGTGGCTTCCTAGGCCATTACTGGACCTTCTCTGGTGCTATGGGTGAAAATAATTTCTTATGGTGGGTCTCCTTCCATTTCTCTGGAGGAGAAAGTAGTGCCACCTTAATTATCTCACAGCACTGCTGCCAAAATCTGAGTTGCCATTAAAAAGAAAGAAAGACTTGCACTGATATAGCGCTTTTTATGACTGCAGGATGTCCCAATGTGCTTTACAGCCAATGAAGTACTTTTCAAGTGTAGTCACTGTTGTGTAGGAAACGCTGCACCCAATTTACACACAGGAAGGTCCCACAAACAGCAATGTGATATTGACCAGATAATCAGTTTTTAGGTGTTTATTTCAGGGATAAATATTGGCCAGAGCACCGTGGAAAACTCCTCTGCTCTTCTTTGAAAAATGCCATGGGATATTTAAGGTCCACCTGAGTAGGTTTAACGTCTCATCTGAAAGACGGCACCTCCACCAGTGCAGCATTCCCTCAGTTGATAAATGCAGCATCAATCTGTACTTCTGTGTTAAGAATTACCAATAGTTTTGTGCTGATGTTGGTGCCAACAATGAAGGGATGTAATCATGCTTCAATATATATCTTTTTTTCAGCCCTCCTGCAGTCAGATCTGTGCATTGAAAGGGCTTCACTATAGCAGATCACTACTATATTCCAGTTGTCCATTCATGCTTTCCACACTCAATTGGAGTCAATATAGAAACCAATATTTACAGTCTGGGCTTCAACTCATTTATTCTCATTATGAGACATTGTTTTCATCAGAAGAACTGGGACAGATTTGACCCAATTTTGTCATGATTACGTCATTAGCAAGGGATGCAATACTGTTTCTTTTAACAGAAAAACATCTTTCAACATGAAGTGCATCACTGCGCGAAGAATTTGGCACGCAAATAAAAAAGGCTTGCCAAACATTTTTGATAAATACTGTTAATGACATTTTTTTTGGTTTGAAATAAAGAGTACATGACAGAGTGGCTACAGCTTGAAGTGAGGATACCAATGCGATGTTCCATCTCACAACTGTTTTTTTGTATAGTAACCATGGAAATGGTGCTGAGGGGGTGATAACGGAAAGTGTAGATGCAGTGCTGGAATGGGTAGAACTGCTCGTGCTGAAAGCATGTATGAATGACATGACTATGTTGCTGCAGCAGAAGGATCAGACAGTTGGAATGTTGGCGTGACTGTCAGAGTTGATAAAGTGGGTAAACATGACACTCAAATTGAAGAAAATCAGGCTCCCGATCTTTTCTGGGAGACGCACTGGGAGCGGGGGTGGGGTGGGGGAGGTCCAATATCATGTGGGAAACCCGGAAGTATATTAAGTGTATGGAGGACGGTATGAAGTATGGAAGACTGTCAGTGACTTTTTAACGCAGCCACCACATTATCATTTTACTTCCGAGTTTGGCATTCAATGAGCGGCACTGGGCGTGATGTTGACCTGCATGACGCAATTGCACTCCTTATTTAAAGGGACAGTGCAAAGATGCAATTTGAAGGTGTTAGAGTTCAAGACAAGAGAGGAGGAAGTTGAGGAATGGAAGTAAGACGTGCAAAGGCTGTGCCCGTTTCAATGATGCCTCCCCGGATGTGCTGCTGGGGGCTGTGAGGAGCCAGAGGGAGATACTATTCCCCAGCAATGGGAGGAAGAAACCTATGGCAGAGACCAAGAAGGCGTGGTTGGGGGTTGCCGAGGAGGTCAGCAGCAGGAGTCAATATAGAAACCAATATTTACTGTCTGGGCTTCAACTCATTTATTCTCATTTTGAGGCATTGTTTTCATCAGAAGAACTGGGACAGATTTGACCCAATGACCCAGTGCCATGCTCCTTGATGCAGTGCAAGAAGTGCTTTAATGACCTAACCAGGTCAAGAAAGGTGAGTACAATGCCACATTCACCTACATCCTGCTCTGCGCATCAGCCCATCCCCTCACTCTGCCTTCTCAAGCTACTCCATCACATCAATCCTCACACCCACTTACATTCCAGGTGCACCCATCCCTCCCTGTCTATGCACTTCCTCACATCCCCATATATCCATCCACCACTGATACTCATCCTCATTCTTATGCAATGTCATGCCTCTCTCTGATACTCACCCTCACCAAATGCTCTCCTGTGCGAGTGTTAGAACAGTAGACAATGCTCGACTGCTTCAGGTGGATCTTAAAGTGTTGTAGATTGGGCTCATGACTAGCAAATGATGTTTAATTTGGATAAGTTCAGTGTTATGCATGTGCACAGGGTGAATGCTCACATTCATACACCCTTCAGGGAAAAGCATTTAAGAAGGTGGAGATCCCTAAAGGTACAAGAGCAATGCTGTGAACCAATCCCTAGAGCAAATAGAGTGTTGGGGTGCATTCATAGGACAATTGATTTTAAGACAAGGCATTCTATTATGCCCATGTACAAGACCTTGGTCAGGCCTCACTTGGAACACTATGTCCAGTTTTGATCTCCTCACATGGTGGGTGATATTGAGGCTTTTGAAAGGGTGCAGAGGATGGCCACTAGACCAATTCCCAGTATAAAACAGCTTAGTTATCCAGATAGGCTAAAAGAGTTGGGACTCCACACTTTCGAGAAGCGTAGACTTAGGAGTGATTTGATTGAGGTTTATAAGATGATGAAGGGAACAGATTGCGTTCCAGTTGACAGTTGGATCCAATTAAATAGGTCATGGAGGACTGGGGTCACAATTTTAAGTTGTGTAAGGCCAGATCTAGATGTCAGTAGGTGGTTCTTTTCCCAGAGAATAATGGACCTCTGGAACAGGCTGTCGTCTCGTGCAGTGTACACCGATTCTCAGAATTCCTTCAAGCGAGAGCTGGACCTGTTTCTGGTTGGGGCGGACATCACCTCTTACAAAAGATAGGTACTTCAAGGGATTCAGGACCAAAGTGATCTCCTGGACTATTTTCGATCACCTAGATGGGTCGGAGAGGAATTTCCCAGATTCTTTTCCCCCAAATTGACCTGGGTTTTTAGCCTCTCCCAGGAGATCACATGGTTTTGGGTGGGGTGGTGAGTGCATATATTGTGAAACACAAGGTATCACAATTGTGTGGGACAGGCTGGATGGACCAGAGGGGCTTTACCTGTCCATCATTGTACTTATGCTCATATCCATCGGATGGACACATGCAATTACACTCACTCATAGATCTGTTCTTCCCCTCCTTGCAGGAGAAGAGAGCACAGAACAGCAGGGAGAGGCAGAGAACTGAAGGTGGCCCTCCAGCCATCTCACAACTCACATGTGCAGAGAAGGAGGTGCTGGAGATCAGTGGAGTCTCGGCGTGCCTGGCCGTTGGAGATGGGGAATGGGGACCTCCCAGCTACCTTCTGACACAATTAAATATCAGACAGCCACATTTCATAAGACACTCAGTCACGTTGACTTGATGTCAACAGTGAGTGATATATGATCATGTTCTTAATGAGAAGTTGTAACATTCTTACCTTGCCAGTACTCATTCATGTCTTTTATCTCTCACAGGGCCTTCGCGCATGCAGCAGGAGTTGATGGAGGTCACGGACGATGATTCCTCAGAGGAGATCAATCATTCTGAGGGTGCACCGTCACATGACTCATGCATACCATACACCAGCTCAGCTATTCGCACTTCGATGGGACCAGTAAGACAGACAGTTGGGTTTTCACCCGGTGACGTACACTTCACAAGTGAGCAAGAGCAGATGGTGGTGATGTGAACAGCAGTGGAGAGTCCGCGTCGGTGGGCACAGCTCTCTCCAAGCTCTGCTCAGCTGGACACAGATGCTGTATCCCAGGGGCCATCGATGAAGAGGATAATGATTGAGCAGCTGCAGAGAATGTGCGATGCACTGATAGGCCTTCCAAGTTCACTGTCCACAATTGCAGAGAGATTGGAGAAGCCTGCCTCAAGCATGAGTGGGTTGATGTCTTCTTGCATGGATAGACTGGCCAACTATATGGAACATCAAATGCGGCAAACATATGAGTCCATGCAGGCCTTGAGCAAGGTATTGCAGACTCTGGATGCCACCTTAAATAGGATGACAGATACCCTAGCCTTGGCCTTGCAGCACCCCAGTGATCTGCAGCAAAGTGCTCTCCAGCACAGTGCGGCTGGGCCATGAGAGGGATGATGGCAAAAGGGGATATGGAAATGGGGACACCACTCAAAGCGCTTCCACTTATCACCCGTTTCCCCACCACCACCCCCGCCGCAGTCAGTATTCTACATGCTGCCTCGTATCCCGATCTCTGAGTCTGCCCCTGCACAGGTGCAAGTGGAGCAGTCTTTGGCAGGGCCCTCACGGGCTTCAAAATCCAGAGAACATCGGCCAAGTGCATCTCAACTGTCAGGGCTGGGATCTGAGCAGCCTGCCTCTACTTCTGCTGAAGCGCCTCCAGATCTATCCAGGCACCTGAAGTGCATCTTCAGCATGCCAATGGCTTGTTCTATGACACATCTGGTGGTGACATGGAATTGATTGTACCGCTCTTGGGCCTCATTTCACATGTTTCTGAGAGGTATCATCAGCCACGTTTTAAGTGGATATCCCTTGTCTCCTAGCAGCCAGCCGGTAACTCTGCTTCCAGCTGCGAAGATGTCAGCGAGGTTAGTCTGCCGCAGGATGAAAGCGTCATGACACTTGCCCAGGAATCGTGCACATACCTGCATAAAGATCTTTTTGTCGTTGCACACCAGCTGCACATTCATGGAGTGGAAGCCCTTGCGGATGACAAACACTCCTGGGTGATCTGCGAGTGCCCTGATTGCCACATGTGTGCAGTTGATGACGCCTTGTACCAGTGGGAAGTCAGTCAGAGCTGCAAACCCGAGCTCCCACTCATTCTGACTGGCATCATCGCAGCAAAGTTGATGGCCCTGGCGAACAAGCCATCGATCACCTGTCTTATGCATTTGTCGGCCGCCGACTGCAAGATCCTGCAAATATCTGCAGCAGAGCCCTGGAAGGATCCAGAGACAAAGAAGTTGAGGGCGGTGGTGACTTTGACAGCCACTGGTAAAGCATGGTCAGCAGGTCCAGCTGGCAGCTCCTGGCACACTGGTGTTGAGACATGTCGAGGAAGTTTATCCTCTGTTTGTAGACCCTGTGTGCTGGGGATGGCCTGCTGTGAGCTGCACCTCTGCTGCTGCGCTCTCTGCTGTGGAGCTACAGGTCTGTGACCAGCAGGCTTTTGCTGGTGCTGTTGCTGGTCATCTTGGTCCTCATCTGAGGCCCAATCTAAGGCAGCATAAGCGGCACCCATCCTGATCTGATAGATCAGAGCTCCAACATGCAGATGAAACCTCCAAAGTGTGTAAAGTAACCTCTCAGCAAAATGACTTTGAGCAAACCCTTTCCCACTAGCAGGTAAGACAGCTGTGTACTAAGTACTTATTGGCATATTACCCTGGGATTGCTTCAGCCTCCTCAACTGCCGCTGTGTACTCGCCTTGCTTTCACTGGCAAGTTCCAGGAAGCCCGGGAAACCTGTGGACCCGACGTTAAGCACAAAAATCTAGTCAATATCAGTGTAATTGAGAGATTTACAAATGTTGATTGGCAACCTGCCTCTCCCGAGGGAGTTGCTTGTACACAGCCCAATGCACTCCAGTGAAATGCAGAAGTCGGTGGGTTGGAGCCGGCTTCCTGACATTTTTGCCGGTTTTAACTCCCCACCCGCACTCAAACCCAGCACTCATCCAAGTTAAAATTCCCCCATGGTGTCATAACCAGATATTGGATGTTGATTAGGATGTGGCACAGCAGTAGATGCAGCAGATATAATAAGATAATCAAAAAGACAAGCAGTAATTGAGTTTCTGAAAGAGGAGTAGCAGATGTGGGAGGAAGAAGGGAAGGTAGATTACTGATTTGTGCAAAAGATTGGAAATTGACAGTCGACCACAGGAATTAGATTCTTTTCAGGTGCAGATTAATTAGCACTAGCTTGTGGTTGGATATGATGCTATAGTCAGAACAGATAAACAGCTTGCACAGAATGAAGCTGATGGTTCTGAGAGACAAGGTTAAGAAGGCACATGAAAAAAGCTGTATGACAGAAAGTGGTGAAGTGCAGAGACCAGGTTTGGAAGTGTGAGGTACACAGGGTGGGGCTGGGGTGTTGGGGGTTTATGGGAGCACAAATGAGGACATTTTTAAGAAGGTGAGGGAATGAGAGAAGCAAAGTCAGCAATTTAATGAAGAAAAGTAAGACAGCAGCAGAGAGTGCATCAGGGTGAATTTCTACCAATTACAGGAGAAGGATTTCAGGGCAAGAATGAGTGTACAGGGGCTCGTGGGGATGGAAGCCAAGGCCCAACTAAGTCATCTGTCATTTTGAGTGATAGTGTTACAGGGGCTAAAACCTTGATCACAGAATCAAAGAATTTACAGCACAGAAGGAGGCAATTAACAGCACTATGCTCCCTAGTTGGAGCACCCGGTATCACCCCTCAGTGTCTGATTCTGCTGCTCAGCGTAGCTTTAGAGGCTGTGGTCACATGTGCGACTGAACAAATACTTTGGTTCTGTCTTCACGGTAGAGGACACAAATAACTTCCTAGAAATGCTAAGGAACCAAGGGTCTAGTGAGAAGGAGGAATTAAAGGAAATTAGTATTAGTAAAAAAATAGTGCTGGAGAAATTAATGGGACTGAAAGCTGATAAATCCCCAGGGCCTGATAATCTGCATCCCAGAGTACTAAAAGAGGTAGCCATGGAAATAGTGGATGCATTGGTTGTCATCTTCCAAAATTCTATAGATTATGGAACAGTTCCTGCAGATTGGAGGGTGGCAAATGTAACCCCACTATTTAAAAAAGGAGGGAGAGAGAAAACAGGGAACTACAGACCGGTTAGCCTAACATCAGTAGTAGGGAAAATGCTAGAGTCTATTATAAAGGATGTGATAACAGGACACTTAGAAAATATCAAAGGGATTAGATAGAGTCAACATGGATTTATGAAAGGGAAATCGTGTTTGACAAACCTACTGGAGTTTTTTGGGTATGTAACTGGTAGATGCAGTATAACGTGGATAAATTTGAAGTTATCCACTTCGGTAGGAAAAACAGAAAGGCAGAGTATTATTTAAATGGTGATAGATTGGGAAATGTTGATGTACAGAGGGACCTGGGTGTCCTTGTACACCAGTCACTGAAAGCAAACATGCAGGTGCAGCAAGCAGTTAGGAAGGCAAATGGTATGTTGGCCTTCATTGCAAGAGGATTTGAGTACAGGAGCAAGGATGTTTTACTACAGTTATACAGGGCCTTGGTGAGACCACACCTGGAGTACTGTGTGCAGTTTTGGTCTCCTTACCTAAGAAAGGATATACTTGCCATAGAGGGAGTGCAGCGAAGGTTTACCAGACTGATTGCTGGGATGGCAGGACTGTCGTATGAGGAGAGATTGGGTCGACTAGGCCTGTATTCAATAGCGTTTAGAAGAATGAGAGGGGATCTCATTGAAATGTATAAAATTCTGACAGGGCTAGACAGACTGGATGCAGGGAGGATGTTTCCCCTGGCTGGAGGCTCTAGAACGAGAGGTCACAGTCTCAGGATACGGGGTAGGACATTTGGACTGAGATGAGAAGAAATGCCTTCACTTAGAGGGTGGTGAACCTGTGGAATTCTCTACCACAGAAGGCTGTGGAGGCCAAGTCACTGAATATATTTAAGAAGGAGATAGATAGATTTCTAGATGCAAAAGACATCTAGGGGTATGGGGAGAGAGCGGGAATATGGTATTGAGATAGAGGATCAGCCATGATCATATTGAATGGCGGAGCAGGCTTGAAGGGCCGAATGGCCTACTTCTGCTCCTATTTTTCTATGTTTCTATGGATGGGTCTCCCCGGCTGACCAGTAGGAGAAGTCTGACCACCCATTTATTCACCAGGTTGCCAACACTTGAGGTCACAAAAGTGATCAGCTCATTTGCTTAACCGCCTCAGGAGCTTGCTTCCCTGGTCAAGCAACCATAAACTTAAATCTGGAACCACTCCCAGAAATTGCTCTCTTAACATCAACTGACAGCAACCTTTATAATTTATTACTCTCCCTATTTCCAAATAGCCCCAAGCTCTCCATCTAATTTTCTATAAAAAACATATGTAACTTTCTGCAGCTTCTTAAATCTCTGACCACTTCCTCATATCGCTCTCCACCCACATCTCCCTTCCCCACCCCCCAACCCTACTTCCTCTGTGTCTGCCCCTGGAAAAAACTCACTCCCAACTCTCTTACAACTGCACTTACAAAATACCAAGGGGTAAAAATTGAGTCGCGCCCCATTTGGGGCGCTAACCTCGCCGGGGCGCGACTTTTAGCGCCCCGAAAAAATTAGCGGCCCCGCGCTGGAACTTCAGTGGTTGCGCCCCAAGAGGGAAGCGGGGCGCCACTGGAAGCACCCCGCATCCCTCTTGAGGCGCTGCGAGTGAATATCCTGGCGCTACGTGCCTGCAGCGCGTCGCGCCGCGGTATTGCAGGCCTTCCTCCCCTTCTTAAAGGGGAGGGACCCTGCGCAGCGCGAACCGGGGCCCAGCTGGGCCCCCAGGGATCGGGAGTGCCGGCAAAAGAGCCCGGCACTCAAGAGAAGTGCCGGGCTCTTGGAGCGCAGCCGGCACTTCACGGTGGGGGGGCTTCACGGGGGCCGGGGGCAGGTGCTGGCAGGCGGCCAGCAACAAAAATGGCCGCCTGCCACCTCCCCTTTAAATATCGCCGCCCCGGCCGCACGTACGCCTCCCTGAACCCGTCGGACATAGCGTCTGGCGGTAAATCAGGGGGCGCGACTGAAGATCGCGGCTGGAGCGCGAGCGGGGTGCTGCGCACGGCGATGACGTCATTGCCGGCGGCGCAGCGCCACAGGGCGCTACCGGCTGGCGCCGCCGCTAACCTCCCGCTGAATTTTTCGGGAGGCGTGGGCGGCGCTGCGCCCGGGCGTTAGCTGCTTTACGCCCCATTAGCGCCCTCTTAAGGCGCTAACGGGAGGCGCAAGCAGCTGAATTTTTCCCCCCAACTGTCCAGCCTTTGGCCCTCCATTCACCATGATATTTCTGTAGCTACCGATCTGCTCAACCACACCCTCACCACCTCCTTTGATGCCCTAGTCCCTATTAAAACAATTACTCTCTCTCACCATGGCCATTCCCCCGGTACAGCCCTCATCTTCGCTCCCCTAAGTCCAAGGGACGTAGACTTAAACGGATATGGCGGACAACTGGTTTCGCCATTCACTGCCAGATCTGGCTGGACCACATAAAGCATTATCGGGTCCTGCTCTCGTCTGCCAGAATTGCTCACTGTTCCAGAATCATTCTGGAATGCAAAGATAAACCCTGGCTTCTATTCTCCACTGCTAACCTTCTTAACCTTTAAGAAGAGGTCTAACCTTCTTAAACCCCTCTCCCCTGTATCCTCCACCCTCACCTCTGATAACAAGTGTGAGAAGCTCATGGACTTCTTTGTCTCTAAGATTGAGACCATCCATTCAGCTGCCTCTGCCACTTCCCTTCCTTCCCCTAGCCCACCGGGGCAAACTTCCTCTAAGGTTCCATCCTGCTCTAGACCTGAACTCACATCTTTCTCCAGTTTCTCTCCGATCTCCCCTCATGACCACTCCATGCTCATCTTGTCCATGAGACCCACTTCCTGCTCCCTCGACCCTATTCCCACCAAACTGCTGACCACCCAACTTCATTTTCTGGCTCCCATGTTAGCTGACATTGTTAATGGTTTTCTCTCCCCAGGTACTGTCCCCCTCTCCCTCAAATCTGCTGTCATCACCCCTCTCCTCAAAAAAACAACCCTTGACCCCTCCGTCCTTGCAAACTACCGCCCCATCTCCAACCTCCATTTCCACTTCAAAGTCTTTGAACGTGTTGTTGCCTCCCAAATCCATGCCCATTTTTCCCGGAACTCCATCTTTGAATCCCTCCAATCAGGTTTCCGTCCCTGCCACAGTACCGAAACGGCTCTCATCAAAGTCACAAATTACATCCTCTGTGACTGTGACAAAGGTAAACTGTTCCTCCTCATTCTTCTTGACTTGTCTGCAGCCTTTGACATGGTTGACCACTCCGTCCTTCTCCAATGCCTCTCCAGCTGGGTGGGACTGCACTCGCCTGGTTCCATTCTTATCTATCTAATCGTAGCCAGAGAATCAACTGCAATGGCTTCTCTTCCCGCTCCCGCATCGTTATCTCTGGTGTTCCCCAAGGAACTATCTTCGGCCCCCTCCTATTTCTCATCTACATGCTGCCCCTTGGCGACATCATCCAAAAACAGAGTGTCAGTTTCCACATGTACGCTGACGACACCCAGCTGACGACAAATATTTTGTCTTATAATACTCCTGTGAAGTGCCCATGGTCCTTTCACTATGTTAAAGGTGCTATATAAATACAAGTTGTTGTTGTTATCGTCTTACCTTCTCTAAAAACTTGACTCGCTGTTGATACACCAGTTCAAAAGCACACTGTTGCTGCCTTTCCATTCCGTCTACCCTGTATATGTTTAGAGACTCTATGTATTGTTGCTGTATCTCCTTCCATTGTTCCTTTGCAGCCTCCAGTTTCAACAGCTCTAGTTGATGTGCATGGTCTTTTGCTTTTTCCTCAGCAGGTAAATAGGCTAATTTTAGCTCTCTGTCTACATCTTTCTGAGCCCTGGTAGACATTTTTAACTATTGTTATTTGCTAAGCCTCAATTTACTTTAAATTTGAAAACAAAAATTTTATGTATCCTGTCTCCCTACGATGAAGTATGCCTTTACCTGCCCAAATTGTAGGTAATTTATGGTGAACCCAGAAGTAGAAACAGGAAACGCTCAGATGGTTATACCATGTGCCCTTGACTTCAGAAGGTGGTAGAATAAACAATTCACTAGACCATGGTTTAGGCTATAACCAATAAAGGAATAAGTGACCAGAGGCAATGACACACTTATTCTTAACCCCTCCCCCATATAATTCTATGATTTACCCCTTCCCTGCGTTCCGTCACTACTCCAGTTACCCTCTTGTTGAGGACAGTTTAAGTGAAGCCCATCCTATCTGCAAAGCTCCCCCTTGCCCCAGAACTCATCTCGATGGTTTAGAAATCTGAAACCCTCTCTTCTAAGCTATCTGACTAGTCAGGTGTTCATGAATCAAATCTGTTTTTCCCTAATTGACCTAGGAACATAGGAACAGGAGTAGGCCGTTTAGCTCTCGAGCCTGTTCCGCCATTCAATGAGATCATGGCTGATCTGCGACCTAACTCCATTTACCCGCCTTTGCCCCATAACCCTTAACACCTTTAGTTAACAAAAATCTATCAATCTTAGATTTAAAATTAACAATTGATCTAACATCAACTGCCATTTGTGGAAGAGAGTTCCAAATATCTGCCACCCTTTGTGTGTAGAACTGTTTCCACTCCTGAAAGGTCTGGTTCTAATTTTTAGACTATGCCCACTAGTCCTAGAATCTCCAACCAGCGGAAATAGTTTATCTCTATCTACCCTATCAGTTCCCCTTAATATCTTGAAAACTTTGATCAAATCACCCCATAACCTTCTAAATTCCAGGGAATACAACCCTAGTTTGTGTAATCTCTCCTCGTAATTTAAACCTCCAAGACCAATATACACTCCCTCCAAGACCAATATATCCTTCCTAAGGTGTGGTGCCCAGAACTGCTCACAGTACTTCAGGTGTGGTCTAACCAGTGCTTTGTATAACTGAAGCATAACTTCTACCCCCTTGGCACTGGGCGTAATCCTGAGATTACTATTCTGGAGGTCCTATTTTTTAATCTATGCCTAACTCCCCAAACTCTCTTTGCAAGACCTCCCTCCAGTTCTTCCTTATGTCATTGGTTTTGATGTAACCATAACTTCTAGCTGATCATCCTCACTTTCCAAAAGTTTCTCCACCCAATCGGTTATGTTCCTTTACCCTGCCGCCTAGAAGGCAACAGATCACAATTGTAGAAAAGACTATCTATTCCTCTGATGATAGAATCTCCTATTAGTCGCACTTGTTTTTTTCTCAATGCTATTACTTCTCCCTGGTGCAGTGATGTTGTTAATAATTTCCCTCCTGAGTCACCAGCCTTGTCTGTGTCATAGGTAGCCAGCACCTATCAGACAACTTCGGATCCTAAGGGTTTTCTGCATGGCCTCTACCCGAGATCTCCTATCCCCCTCCCCAGCAGATGGTCACCTACTTCCCTTTCTCTGCCTAACTATTCCTCCCTACGTATGGGATGATCACCTCCTGCAACATGTGCTGTAGGGCCCATGTGCTTCCCAAATAGTTTGGTGTCACCAATTGTTTCTCAAGTGAAGTCACTTTGAACTCGAGTGAATTCATCTGGGAACACTTCTTACACCGCTGGTCCTGAAACACTGACATTATGCAAGTTCCACAAAATACAGGTTTCCTCTGTCTGCTAACTAAATGGACTCAGAAACTCAAATAACAGGGTGGGAGAAGGCTCGTGTGGCGCATAAACACCAGAATGGACCAGTTGGGCTGAATGGCCTGTTTCTGTGCTGCAAATACTATGTAATACCACGGGAGAGTTTTAACCCCCAAAAACGGGTGGGAGGTTAGAAGCTAAAAATCTGAAACAGGAACCCAACCTGCCTCGAACCTGCAAACCTCTGGTTTTAACAGTGGTGGGACGAGGGGCAGGTGACCAATCCACTCGCAGGAGGCGGGTTGGTCATTTAATTATTTTAATGAGGCTGCATGCCTTCATTTTAACAGTGGTTCTATTTTTAACCACAGTTGGCTGGGGTTCTTGTGCCTTTGGAAACCCAGCAGGTGAAAGGAGGCGAGAAGGGCTGAATCCACCTTTACAGCACTGCTTGTGGGCAAGGAGGAGCAGGAGTGTTTCCTCCAGGCCCAACAAGCTCCCAGGAAACCGCGATCTGTCTGCTCCCCCCACTGTGATCAGACCCCTCCCATCTCTTCCACACCAACCCCCACTAGACCTACCTGCTTTCAGCCCAGCTCAGCTGCGGCCTTGTGTTGCAAGTTTTCCCATCCTACAAGCAGCCAGCCTGTCAATCAGGCTTACTGTGGGCGGGAAACCTACAGAAAGAAATTAAAAGCGGTCCTGCAGTTAACAACAGCACCCCTGCTCCCTCCCTGCCTCTGAGCTAATATCCAGCCCTACGTAACTGAAAGTCATTTCAAGCAAACTACATTTCAGTGTTGAGCTCCAGTTTTAGGCCAAACTCCCTCTGCTCAATCAGCTGCCTTTTCACTCTGCTGGTCTCTTGCAAATTGATTGCCTCTCACATGTACAATCTCCATAAATTCACTCAAACAATGAACGGAAACAACCAATTCAAACACAGGTGCCAATTTTAAACAGTCAAATCAATGAAAAATCGCATCCTGTCTCCACTACTTTCTTACTTAATAAATAGATAGCTTGTCAAACAAATCAGCCCCATTTATATTTCCAAAATAAACCCCATTTAACAGCTAACTCATCAAAACACATAATTTAATACTTACCCACTCACTCACTCCAGTTCAGGTCAAACTTCCTCCATCCATTCAGCTGCCTACGCACGCTGCTGGCTTCTAGCAATTCAACTGTGTTGATAATGCTTGGCAACAGCTGCTGATCTGTATCACAGGGAAAGTAACTATTTGGATTATGTATGTCAGACAATCTTATTTATATCACATTTTATACTATGGCTCTGCAATGGGAAAAGTATCTCCTTCACTGCAATTAGAATAATGCTACAAACGATTCTAAACTATATAAAACCATATGGGTCAGCATTGACTCAGTAGTAGCACTCTTGCCTCTGAGTCAGTAGGCTGTGGATTCAAGCCCCATTCCAGAAGCTTGAGTACATAATATAGGCCGACACTTCAGTGCAGTACTGAAGGTGTGCTGTACTGGCAGATGAGATGAAGCCCCGTCTGCCCTCTCAGGTGGATGTAAAATAAAACCCTGGCACTATTCAAAGAAGTGCAGGGGGGTTCTCCCCGGTGTCCTGGCCAATATCAATCTCATTGCTGTTTGTGGGACCTTCGTTTGTGCAAATTGGCTGCCGCATTTCCTACATTACAACATTGACTACACTTCAAAAGTACTTAATTGGCTGTAAAGCACTTTGCAGTCATGAAAGGCACGATAGAATTAAAAAAAATTCATTCACAGGATGTGGGCATCGCTATCAAATCAGCATATATTGCCCACGAGATGAGCCACCTTCGTGACCATTTCAGAGGGCAGGTTAAGAGTCAACCACATTGCTGGGGTCACCTCTAGGCCAGACCAGGTAAGGACAGCAGATTTCCTTCCCTAAAGGACATTAGTAAATCAAATGGGTTTTTATGACAATCCAGTAGTTTCATGGTCACCATTACTGATACTAGTTTTCTTTTTATTCCAGTTTTATTTAATTAACTGAATTTAAATTCCCCAGCTGCTGTGGTGGGATTTGAATTCATGGGGGAAAAATTCAGTTGGTTGCGCCTCCCATTAGCGCCTTAAGAGGGCGCTAATGGGGCGCAAAGCAACTAGCGCCCGGGCGTGGCGATGTTTGCGCCGCTCGCGAAATTAACTAGACATTTTGCGGCAGCACTAAACAGTACCGCCACGATCTCCTGCGCCGGCAGATCGTGATGTCAGTCAAGTGCGCAACACCCCGGTAGCACCCCGGAGCGGATATTGAGTGGCGCCCCCTGCCTTACCGCCTGCCGCTAGCAACGACAGGTTGAGGGGAGCGTTTTGCAGTCAGGAAGGGACTGGGGGAGTGCTATTTAAAGGCGAACGCTTCCTGCCTTTTTTTGTTGGCGACATTTTTGAACCACACATTCTGAGAGAGAGAGAGAGAGAGACTTCTGGAGAGATTCAACGCTGTGTGAAGGCGTTTTGGGTACTGAGCAGCACTTTGCAGGTTCATTTTGATTTGCCCTTCCTTGTATCGATTTAGAAGAGACTGTGGATGCTGCACTCTGAGCTCTTTCCCTGGTACTCTCCATTGTTCTTTCCAGCAGATTTGATGTACAGGTTTCTCCAGGCCGAGATTCAAGGCTGCAATGAGCAGGATGTGGATGGAAAGCAAGATCAACCCTCCCCTTTAAGAACTGGCCGGGGCCATTGTGTCTGTGTTTCATTGCTGACTGAGATCACAGGAGCTTCGCCAGCGCTCTGAGTTAGCGCCTCGCTCCTCGGCCTTTGCGCCTTAAGACAGATGTGTAGCGCCTGATTTAGCGCTCCAATCACCTCCAGGGGCGATAAAAGTCAAGTTTGCAGTCGGAGGCGATAATTAGCGCCAGGCCCTAATCTTTGCGCCCGGCCGATAATTGCGCCCCAAACAGGGCGATACTGAATTTTTCCCCCCATCTCTTTGGATCATTAGTCAAGGCCTCTGGATTACTAGTCCAGTAACATAACCACTATGCTACTGTTCCCTTAAAGCTCCTTCTTTCATATATCAGTGTAACAAACTTGAATTCTTCTAAAAAAAATTGTTGCCTCTTAACTAAATACAACAGGGTGAAAGCAGTATGAATGTGAGAAGAAATCAAAATGAGACTCCTCTTCAGATACAGCATAAGTCTGTAACCAAGACTGAAAATACTGCATGAATTGGACATTTTTAAAATTTCAATCACGATCAATTTCAAATTGGGCCATATCTCTTTTTCAAGTATTTCTGCTAATTTCAGGTTAATTTCATACATTTCAAATCAGCAAGCAGCTGGTAATCTTTTTGAACTGAAGCTGACGTCAAAGCATAACTAGAAATAAAGGGGGAAATTTAAAAAACGGGTGGGTCTGGGTCGGGTGACATGTAAAAATGTAAAAAATCTAAAACCCAACCCCAACATGCCTCCAACCCACCCACTTCCGGTTTTAACTGAGGCGGGATGGGGCGGGCAACCAACCCGCTCGCAGGAGGCGGGTTGGGCATTGAAATATTATAATGAGGCTGCGTACCTCAGAATTAACCACCATTTAAAATTGAACCCAAAATTTCCCAAGCCTCGAGAACCCTGGTAGGTAAAGGAAGGCGAGGACTGCTGGATCCAGCAGGTAAGTGTCTTTCCTGCTTACTTGCTGGATCCAGTTTACCTACTTCACGCACCCTCCGTGATTGGACAAGCCTTCCGATCTCCCCCCGACTCCTCCGATCTCCCCCGACTCCTCCGATCTCCCCCCGACACTTCTGATCTCCCCCCTGACTCCTCCGATCTCCCCCCGCATCCCCCGATCTCCCTCCCCCCCCACCACCCCACCCACCCCCAGGCCTCTGATCTCTTCCACCACTGACGCTTCCAATCTCCCCCTTGAGGCCAGTCCGATTTCCCCCGAGGCCCTTCCGATCTCCCCCCCCACCCCGAGGCCTCCGATCTCCTCCACCACCGACCCTTTCCGATCCCCCACCCCCCCCCCGAGGTCCTTCCGATCTCCCCCATGAGGCCGGTCCGATTTCCCCCGAGGCCCTTCCAATCTCCTCCATCACCGAACCTTCCAATCTCCCCCCGGGGCCTCCAATCGCTCCCTCCTCTTTGCTCCCCAGCTGCGGCCTGGTGCTGAAAGCCTACCCATCTGACAGTCTCAATCTGGCTGACTGCTGCCAGGAAACGGAGACATAAAATTTTAATCAGGTCCTGCTGTTAAATTCAGCAGGACCGGAGGGAAACTTATTCTTCCGGTCTTCTTGACCTCAAAACAGTCCTCCCCCATTTGCTCCCTGCCTCTGAGCTACTATCAGGGTCAAAGTGATTATTGAAATGACTGGAATAAAATAATTCCATTGGAACAGGAGCAATGTACTTACTGGTATTGATTTTTGTAGAGTGGAAGGCCTTAAGAACAAAAACCGTAACTTGAATACGTTTAAAAATCAAAAATTCACTGAAAATGGATGGTTAAATTGTACTGACTGAGCATTATATTTCAAAATACTACATACTCAAATTTGCCAACCTCAGTTGTTTTCATGGAAGCCTAGGTGAAGTGCTTCACAGTAGTTGAAAATGTATTCTGTGTCAGTCTCACAGGTATGTAAACATGAATGTACTATCTTTTCCTCCATACAAACTCTTTCTTGTCTCTCGTCCATAACCTCTTTCCCTATTGCCAGCTTTTATGTCTTTCTCTACATTATTGAAATTACTACAATCAGTGCTTTTCTGAAATTTGCTCTTCTATTCCTCCGAAAGCCCAAGTCCACCACCATAAGCTGTTTTTATACTGATGATGTTTTAGTTCAGATTTGGGAGACCCAGTTTTTTGTGGCCCAATGAGTCCGTCGCTTGAATAAGGGAGCCATATTTAGCAGTGTAAATGGCAAGAGCTAGGTCACAGACACCGGGCTCACAGAATCTGAGCTAAACAGTGGCAATATAAAAGGCACTCGAAATGCCTATCCTCCTTTTACCATCCTCAATCTGTTGAAATTCAAGATACTTCACTGTCTCCTTTACCAAGGCCTCACAATTGTGGATCTCCTCACCTTGCTCAGTCTCCTGTGGGTTTTTAATAACATGCTTTTAAAACCCAAGCTGCAATGATCCAATCACTGCTTCCCGTTTTAGCTTGACTTCCTTCCTACTTTTTCCAATGTTGATAGTCTCCTGCACTATGAGGCTAGGTCCTTCATCTAGGTTTCTCAAATAAAAACAATTTGGGGTGGATATGACAGGTATACAATGGGGTCAACAAGATCTAATTTCGGGGTCCAACAAACTGTGTCCCAAGATACGACTGAAAAAATCCAACCTGAAATTGCATCAAGCCATTTCGGAGGTGTCTAACAACCCCTTGCATATGCTAATGAGGGGCCTAACACCTGTTTAAGGACCCCTTGAATTGATTGTCATCATGAAGAAGTCCACAGCACCATCGTCTCAGCTCTGGGACAATAGCAGGAGGGTGGCTCTATTAGAGGAGAAAAATGAAAAAAAAAACTGTAGTTTAAACAACTAATATTTCAATATAGTAATAAACAATGGGCCAGATTTTGCTCTAGCATGGCAACTAATGGCATTTGCCGTTAGTTAGACTTGCCCCTGCACCCTTCAGCTCAAAACAAAGTTGCTGAAAGAGCGAGCTGATAACGGCGCAGCGAGGGAAACCAGGCACCTGGGACCTGAGTGAGCAGGGCAACCAACAGGGTATCTCCTTAATCAATGAGATTTAAGGATTGGGAAATAAACAGAGGAAGGACTGAGAAGGAGGATGAATTAAAATGGGTGAATTCAATGTCAAATCAGGTACAGAAAGAGAAATAAAGAGAGGGAAAAAAAAATTGGATTAAGAGAGAGAGAGAAAATAGAGACAGAAAGGAAAAGTAAGAAAAAAATTTTAACGTTTAAAATTTGACATTTTTAAAATCTCCTAAATTCACAATTCACAAACTGAAGGAATGAGATTCCACACTTCCATTTGTTAATTTTCAGTGCTAGAGAGGTTGATTGGCTGTCATTAACACTTATTACATCGTTAAAAGGGTACTTACACTTGTAATTGCTAGTCCTAAATATCTACGGCGGGTTTAGTTTGTATCTGCCACACAAATACAGAAACTTCACGACATTCATTGCATGTCAATGGTGTGGCAGACAGCAAAATGCCATTTTTGCGAAGGTAACGGTGGAGTGGCGCAACTCAGACAGCAACTTTTGGATATTTGCATTTAACCGCGCATCTGCTCCTTGCCTGAAGTTGCTGTACCATTTACACATAAATAACGGCGAGCGCCATTAGCCCCACCATTATTTTGACAGTAGTATCTGGTCCAAAATGTTCTTCCATTTGCTCAGTGTGGGAGGCAAATCTATTCTTTTTAGTAAGAGATTAGAGGAGACATTTAAAAACTAATGATATTTGAAACAAATCATTGCAATATCCATTTAGTGAACTGCTTTGGAACCTGCCTCATTTTTAAACATTTTCTCCCATTCATCGCTAGTCCTGTTAAAATAAATAGGGAACTATCTCCAATGTTTAATTCGGAATGCAATATTACAGAAAGAAACCCATCTACTCTTTTCTGTCATTTGAAAATCTCTGGGCTGGAAAATCCTAATCTCCTAAGTGAGAGGACATGAGGATGAGAAAAATGGATAAAAACATACTTTATAGGTGTAACTTTACAAATTTGTGTTCCAGGCATGGAGCTTCACCTGCTGAGAACACACATCAGGAATTCGGGCAGCGGCTCCCCATAATTCGCTGTTGGTTGAAGCTCCTAGCTGGGAGTGTCTATTTGTAAAATTATCCATTACATGTACAGTAGTCTAGGGCATGGCCTTAAAAAAATCAAACTTAGACATAACATGTACTGGAGATGAAAGAAAATCTGTAAATGCTTGTAATATGACATAAAACAAAAGCTGCTGGACATGCATCGTTATCTGATAAATTAATATTTTGAATGCGACCCTGCTGATAATGTCAACCTACTTTTCCCTTTCAGCTGATGATCAAACTGCTGTGCATTACGAATATTTTCTGTTATCATTCCGTTTTTGGGTCCAGACTCGGCGCTGCGCAGGCAGCATGCGTCCCAACCGAGAGGCTCGATGCTGGTCCGAAATTAGGCCTCGGGAGGGGTGGGGTGGGTTGGGGGAAGGGGTAGTCCTCACGATTCTGGCTGCACATAAAGGTTTTTTTTCAAAATGTCTTTGGAAAAAACGTACCATTCATGGCAGCTGCTGTTTAGGCTACAGTGGCCACTGACAAATCCTGAGTGGGGCAACCTGCCCAATGTCTGTGAGGGGACCTAAAACAGACAGTGGGCCCCTAATTTACATATCTAAAGGACTTAACACCTGATTTAGGCAGCCACCAATGTTGCCCAAAAAAAGACCCGACCCAATGTTGGGGCGGACGTTTTTCAGGCATCCTTGGGGCACAGGACATTGGGCTCCAAAATTGTGCCTTGTTCCACCCCTTTCATGCCCATAAAATGGGCGCAAAGAGTTTGATAAAATCTGAAATGTACATAGATAGTTTTACATTATGGTATTAATAATAAAATGAAAAGTTTAATGTGGAGACTGATGCCTAACACTTACCATTCAGTCTCGCTTCGTGGGCGGGTTGCTCACTAAATGGGCCGCAGCTGCAATTTATGCTTCAGAAGCACTGGAGCAAAATGACTCGGAGCTTCAATTCTGAGCCTAATCTTTCACAAACCTTTGATTCTGGAGCTTACCAATAATTTCTAATTAGTTATATTAAAGAATAATTGTTTGGGCAATGATCACATCTTCCCTGAAGCTATCTGTATTTTGTGGTCGCTGTAGTTAAAAACAAAAATCGGGGCTTAACAAAATTGGAGCAATCCTCACTCAGCCAGCAGTTCTATGTAATCCTGAGGGAGAGACATAGCTGAAGTCTTTAATAATGTGAGACAGCCCTACCATAAGAGAAGCGGGCATTAATAAACCTTTTTTTAGTCACTGTGAATGAATGAATTACTGACACTGAGATAGCAAATCAAAATAAATGGTAATGAATGGCCCACTATTCCAGATACAAAAAGTATTCCATATATGTTGGGAATTTGCAAACGTAGTACTCTTCAATTCAAATGAGGTTAAAAATAATAATATTTGCTAAACATTTTTTCTAACTTCCTTTTTCATGCCTGTCAACACTCATGCATGATATATGAGAATCATTCATGTTGACACCATCTCCCCTTAGTACATTTTTAAATGTCACTCCAAACCAACAGCAGGAGAAATTTGTAAAAGGAACAGTCGGCACTGGACCAGTGGGACTGGATTCAAATGGGAAGAAGGTTGCCATTTAAGGTATTTTAAAGTACTGATTCTCTCCTGTAATTGGACCTTGTGCCCTAGTTCCAGAAGTTGTATCTGTTTGCAGTCTTCCCTTGCGGAATGCGTGTGAAGCACAGGACTAACAATTATCAACTTATGGTGATCCATGTACTGGAATATACACAGGGACCAACTTCCATCTCTGGCACATATTGGGCAGGCAGTGGGTGGGGCATTCGCTCTGCCCGCTCGAAGAGGTCAGTGGGAGGCCCAATTGATTTTAGTGGTTGGATCTCATGTAAATACAATAGGAGAGTTGTCAGTACCAATCACACTGCTATTAGGCAGCTGGCTGTTTGGGAGGGCAGCCGATTGTCATTGGCCTGCAGCAGCACCTTAAAGGGGTAGGGTGGAAGTTTCGGGATTGAAATAGAGCAACAGTTTTTAGCAGGGAAATTTTTGTAGCATCCAGAGCAGTAAGGGGATAAATGAATGGAAATCTTTGAAGCTCAAAACGCACAAGAGACTTCAGAAAAAAATTAGTTGCAGACCTGCTTTCAGCTTTCCCTGACTACAGCTATGGATCCCTTTCAATACCACTGGAAATTGTTGCTTCCTGACCTGTACTGCCCATGGTTTGTGGGTAGGTTGACGAGATTGCAGTGGCAGCACATGTTGAGGGCATTGAGTGAACTGACAACGTCAATTGACCCCTATTTGCATATATTTATTAGGCCTCGGCCTGGTTCCAGTTCTGTTGGCCGTCTAGATCGAGGCCTGCCCAAAGATTAGAACGGTCGGACCCCCAGTGTTTTTTTCCGTTTTATTGCAATTTTCATCCCACTATTGCCCAGCTTATAGGCACAAACGGGGTGGTAGTGAATACAAATCAGCCTGGTAGTCTTGTAGTAGACTATCAACCACTGTGGTATGGTAGAATACCAAACACAAACTAGAACTTTTATAGGCTACATGGACTAATGTATTTAAAATGAAAGAAAAAAGAAAGACTTGCATTTATATAGTATCTATCACGACCACTGGATGTCCCAAAGCGCTTTACAGCCAATGAAGTACTTTTTTGAAATGCAGTCACTGTTGTAATGGGCTGTAATTTGCGGCCCCTACGGGCGCGTACGAGGTGTGTACGCGCCCATAAGGGCCGCGCATGTTCCAGGTTTAGGCACACGCTGCGCATGCGCTAAAACCCAGAACTTGCGATCTGTCAATAATCTTCTTGACAGATCATCCACATCCCCGGGAAAAGGGCATCCGCGGGTAGAGAGTTGCACTATTTGCCCAACTTCTGCCCAGCGAATGCCCGTGAAATTCTTACGCCTGATACCAGTGTAAGAGTTTTAAAAAACAGAAAAATAAAATGTAATCAATAATTTATATTTAAAAACCTGTGAAATAAGGTAAGTTTATTTTAGCCCCTTTAAAACATGTAAATTTATTTTTCAAAAAATTAAATTTTTGTTTTAAATATTTAATTAAATGCCATTTTAACTAATTTTAAAAGTGTGATTTAAAAAAAAAATTTGATGTGTAGATGTATTTTTGGGGGTGTTCCCATTCATACTTATGGGGTTTCCATACATACGGAATGCCCATAAGAATGAATGGGTATTCTCTTCTGCCATGCGTTGGGCCGGCCCACGTGATCCCAGGTGCGCTTGTGATCCACCTGCGCCCCTGGGATATGTGGGCCTCTTCCCGCGGGTACCCGGAGAGGCCCAGGACTGCGAGTCTCCGTACCTCCCGGACCACCAGGTAGGCTCGGATTTTATTTGTGGATCGGAGGCATTACCCCGCGGGAAGCCTCTGACAACAAATTTAGGGCCAGTGTAGGAAATGGATAGAAATGAAACATCAAAATTCAGCAATAGTAAAACTATACAAACTTAGATAGACTAGTGGCATGCACAAAGGGATTAAAATTAATAACCAGAAAATTGGGAAGGCTGCAAATCGGGCACGTTGAGCTCTACACCTGAATGTCCGATTTGCCCTTCTGTTGATCAAGGCTATGCATGAAGAGCACTAATCAAAAATTGTCACCTATATTATGCAAGTATATGGCTTGAAAGACTTTTACAGGAACCAAATAACAGGAAGAAATATTTGTATAGCTGCCACTCAGGACACACAATATCAGGTATGTGCAATCTGTAAGGATTAAGTAGCGGGGAGGGAGCAGGGGAAATAATATACATATGAAGGTATTTATCAGCTGTCACAATTACTACACAATGGTAAGAAACTTTCTTTTTATGACATCTTGGAACTTCTGCTTATGTATTGAATGTATACCTTAGCATTACAAAACAGCAATCACATAGATGGACCATGACCAAGTCCTACCTCAGACTTAAAGCAATCCTGATTTGAAAATGTTCAATATTTACTACATAAGGTACGATCAGGAGTACAGGAGTAAAGAAGTCTTACTCCAATTATATAGGGCCTTGGTAAGATCACACCTGGAGTACTGTGTACAATTTTGGTCTCCTTACCTAAGGAAGGATATACTTGCCATAGAGGGAGTGCAATGAAGGTTCACGAGATTGATTCCTGGGATGGTGGGACTGTCATATGAGAAGAGATTGAGTAAAGTAGGCCTGTATTCTCTTGAATTCAGAAGAATGAGAGTGGATCTCATTGAAGCATACAAAATTATTGCAGGGCTTGATAGGGTGGATGCTGGGAGAATGTTTCCCTTGCCTGGGGAGTCTAGAACCAGGGGCCACAGCCTCAGGATAAAGGGTAGGCCATTCAGGACTGAGATGAGAAAAAATTACTTCACCCAGAGGGTGGTGAATCTTTGGAATTCTCTACCCCAGAGGGTTGTGGAGGCTCAGTCATTGGGTATATTCAGAACAGAAGTCGATAGATTTCTGACTAGTAAGGGCATCAAGGGATATGATGATAAGGCCAGTGAATGGAATTGAGGCAGAAGATCAGCCATGATCTCATTGAATGGTGGAGCAGGCTCGAAGGGCCGAATGGCCTACTCCTGCTCCTATTTCTTATGTTCTTATCACAGCTGGCTTCCCTTTTTCCTCTTCTTCCATTGAAGAATAAGACCAGTTAGGCAAACCTTACCCTGCTTTATCATCCAAACTCAAATTTTTCAGCTTATCACTGATGTGTTCTGTTACCACCGTACTTATGTCAATCAGTATATATAGATATTTTTATTCGCTTATGGGTTCTGGGCGTCGCTGGCAAGGCCAGCATTTATTGCCCATCCCTAATTGCCCTTGAAAAGGTGGTGGTGAGCCGCCTTCTTCAACCGCTGCAGTCCGTGTGGTGAAGGTACTCCTACAGTGCTGTTAGGTAGGGAGTTCCAGGATTTTGACCCAGCGACGATGAAGGATCGGCGATATACTTCTACGTCAGGATGGTGTGTGACTTGGAGGGGAACTTGGAGGTGGTGGTGTTCCCATGCCCCTGCTGCCCTTGTCCTAGGTGGAAGAGGTTGCGGGTTTGGGAGATGCTGCCGAAGAAGCCTTGGCGAGTTGCTGCAGTGCATCTTGTAGATGGTACACACTGAAGCTACGGTACGCCGGTGGTGGAGGGAGTGAATGTTTAAGGTGGTGGATGGGGTGCCAATCAAGCGGGCTGCTTTGTCCTGGATGGTGTCGAGCTTCTTGAGTGTTGTTGGAGCTGCACTCATCCAGGCAAGTGGAGTGTATTCCATCACACTCCTTACTTGTGCCTTGTAGATGGTGGAAAGGCTTTGGGGAGTCAGGAGGTGAGACACTTGCCGCAGAATACCTAGCCTCTGACCTGCTCTTGTTGCCACAGTATTTATGTGGCTGGTCCAGTTAAGTTTCTGGTCAATGGTGACCCCCAGGATGTTGATGGAGGGGGATTCGGCGATGGTAATGCCATTGAATGTCAAGGGGAGGTGGTTAGACTCTCGCTTGTTGGAGATAGTCATTGCCTGGCACTTCTGTGGCACGAATGTTACCTGCCATTTATCAGCCAAAGCCTGAACGTCATCCAGGTCTTGTTGCATGCAGGCATGGGCTGCTTCATTATCTCAGGAGTTGTGAATGGCGCTGAACACTGTGCAGTCATCAGTGAACATCCCCATTTCTGACCTTATGTTGGAGGGAAGGTCATTGATGAAGCAGCTGAAGATGGTTGGGCCTAGGACACTGTCCTTAGGAACCTTAGAATATAGAACAGGAGTAGGCCATTCAACCCCTCAAGCGTGTTCTGCCATTCAATTAGATCACGGCTGATTTGAACCTCAACTCCATTTACCTGCCTTTGCTCCATATCCCTTGGTACCCTTATCTAACATAAATCTATCGATCTCAGTCTTGAAAATTTAAATTGACCCAGCATCCATAGCCTTTTGGGGGAACAAATTCCAGATTTCTACTACCCTTTGTGTGAGAAAGTGCTTTCTGATTTCATTCCTATATGCCCTATCTTTAATTTTAAGATTATGCCCTCTTGTTCTGGATTCCCCACCAGAAGAGATAGTTTCTCTGTATCTACCCGATCAAATTCCTTTATCATTTTAAATACCTTAATTCGATCAGCTCAACCTCCTAAACTCAAAAAATTACAACCTGGCCTCATAATTTAATCCTTTAAGTCCAAATATCATTCTGGTGAATCTGTGCTGTACCTCCCTCTCAGGCCAATATATATTTCCTGAAGTTCAATGCCCAAAACTGAACGCAATACTCCAGATGGTGTCTGACCAAGACCTTACAACTGAAGCATCACTTCCTCACTTTTGAATTCCAACATCCTCAAGATAAAAGCCAACATTCCATTGGCCTTTTTGATTACTTTTTGTACCTGTGAACTATCTTTTAGTGATTTGTGTATGTGGACTCCTAAATGTGTCAGCTGTGGCTTAGTGGGCAGCACTCTCACCTCTGAGCGAGAAGGTTGTGGGTTCAAGCCCCATTCCAGAGACTTGAGCACAAAAATCTAGGCTGACACTCCAGTGCAGTACTGAGGGAGTGCTGCACTGTCAGAGGTGCTATCTTTCGGATGAGACGTTAAACTGACGCCGCATCTGCTCTCTCAAGAGGGCGTAAAAGATCCCATGTCATTATTTCAAAAAAGAGCAGGGGAGTTATCCCCGGTGTCGTGGCCTATAATTATCCCTCAATCAACATCACTAAAACAGTTATCTGGTCATTATCACATTGCTGTTTGTGAGAGCTTGCTGTGTGAAAATTGGCTGCCACGTTTCCTACAATACAACAGTGACTACACTTCAAAAGTACTTCATTGGTTGTAAAGCACTTTGGGATGTCCTGAGGTTGTGAAAGGCGCTATATAAATGTAAGTCTTTCTTTAAATCTCTTTGCTCCTCTCACCATTAAGAAAATATTTCCATTTGACTTTCTAACAAAGATTGCATAAGTGATATAGCTATTAATGGCCCGTAATTTGCGGTCAGCGGCGAAGCAAAGGTAGTCGCTGCCGGAACCCGAAGAAAGCTTCCCACAAAGATTTTGGGGCGAGAAGTTCGGCTTTTTCAACATTCATTTGAGATCAGTGTAAGATAATGGGGGAATTCCTAGTGCGAGCTGCTGTGACGTCAATGAGCTGTCTAAGCAGCCAATCACAATGCAGAATTCTCACAGACCGAGAACCAGGAAGTGAAGAAGCTCCTTTCATTCTAACTTTTTAAAAATGTTATAGAAAGCAAAACAAAGATTGGGGCTCTCACATGGGGAATGACTGACCGCAACTTCAGGATTTTGCGTTAGGATGCGCATGCTCTAAATCCAGAAGTTGCGGTCAGTTTCAAAGGGGTAATAACAGCGAACGCTGTTCGTTCGCAGTTATTGTCCACCACAAATTCCGGGCCAATGTCTCGTCTTCAGAGTGCATATTTGGTAATAAAATACTACAAATTTCAAATTTCAGAGAACTCACAGAGAGAAAATATACCTTAAATGATGATTACATATTTGTTTTTCTTTTACTCATCAGTGCAGCAATCAAAACAATTCACAGAGTAAGCGTGATGGAATGTTTTGCTAGGATGTATATTTTAACAATTTCACATGACTGTCAGACATTGCTGTAAACACTGAAGTGATTGAAAGTTTGATATTTTTGGATGATCTACTTTTAGCACTCAGGAAAGGCCAAGAGCTCTACTGGTAGGCTACTCACAGATTTTCTCAACTGGAAGGATTTAAACCACTGCAGCTTTTACATTCACTTCACTGTAAATCCCCTGATAGTGCACTAAACCCATGTGGAAAATAGAACACAGAGGGAAATAGGGCAACTATCACAAAAAAACACCTACTGATTAATGACCCTCAGTTGGTTGTTTAAACAAATAATTTTTACTCGCAGACAAATAATAGGTTTCTGGTTTGGCTGTTGCTGAGGGCAATTTCCATTGTGTGTGGAATCCATGCACATAAATAGTGAATTAAAGAGTTTCATATTTGCCTGTAGTAATAATCTGCACATGATTTATTCAGGAGATGTCACGTGCTTGAAAGTAGTTTCCCTTATCAGATTGTTTTCACTGGGTATATTTAGTGCATTGATATCAATCTGCTTTAGTAAAAAGAATCACATTTAATGCAGTTCTTGTATAATACTGTTATTTTTTCCTTAATTTTCTCAGTTTTATTCTCTTCTCCTGTTGACTTATGCTGAGGTATTATTCTTCTTTATGTGTGAGCTATATTTTTACAAATTTAACTCCTAGCATGGAGCTTCGCATATATCAGAAATTTTGCAGGATTCTGCACCCAAATTCCTAATGTGTATTCCCAGTACACAATGTTCTATATTAGGAATGTAAATTCATAAAATCTATCCTTAAGTGACTGCAGGCTATCAAAAGTAAGCTAGATATCCATACATGCATACTTTACATTAGGGGGTAACTGAATAGTGATCAGGAGTCTGAATTCTGCTTGATTTCTCTCTTCCTAGCCCAGTAACACTGAGGCGATTTGAAACACATCGAGTGCTATCCCAGCCGAGATCAATTAACTCAACACAGTCTGATAATCAAACCTCCTTAAATTGCTTCATCATGACCACCATCAGTGACAAACCTATAACTACCCTAGCGCTACATAGCTCAAAATACTCTCTTCACACACAGTCTTAGTTTGGAGGACAAATCTCTTATTATACTGTTGTCTATTTTTCATAGAACAAGTGGATATAGTACGAAAATCTCATACATTCAGCATGACACTTCACTGAAATCCTTTTGATCACAAACCCACAAGACACTTGCAGATGAGGAAGGCTATCTTAATTCATCCAACAGTAGCAAATACAACTTGCACTTATAATAGTGCCTTTAATGTTGAAAAATGTCCCAAGATGCTTCACAGAGACGTAATCAAAGAAAAGAATAGTTGCCGAGCTAAAGAAGGAGATATTCATCCAGAAAGACCCTACAGTTTCCACTTCTCCAACCTCCATTGCTGCATCTAATTATATATTAAATGATTCCAAAATTTTAATCTCCACCACTCTATCTGGAAGTCCATTCCAAGTACTGATCATTGTCTGCATGAAGAACTTCCTGCTATTACCTTTAACTAGTTTGAACCTGTGTCCCCCTAATCCTACTCCCATGGTTTAATTTAAAGTAATGTTCTGGAATAACCATTTCGGTACAGTTTATTATATTATATACTTCTACAAGATCACCTTGTTGACTCCTCCTTTCCAGTCTTTCCTCATAACTCAGATACCTGTCATTAACCTCTGCCTCTTCTCTGCATTACCATGAATATCTCCTTTGTTTCTTGGCTATCAGAACTGGACATAGTACTCAAGGTCTGGCCTGATCAGTGTACTGTATAGTTTGATCACAAACTTCATCTGACGAGTATTCTACAGTTTTGGTCATGTACAACAACAACAATTTGCATTTATATAGCACCTTTAACATAGCAAAGCATTCCAAAGCGCTTCACAGGAGTGTTATCAAATAAATTTGACACCGAGCCACAAAAGAAGATATTCCATCAGGTGACCAATAGCTTGGTCAAAGAGGTAGTTTTTAAGGTGCATCTTAAAGGATGAGAAAGAGGTAGAGAGGTTTAGGGAGGGAATTTCAGAGCTTAGGGCCTAGGAAGCTGAATGGTGGAGGGATTAAAATCGGGGAAGCACAAGAGGCCAGAATTGGAGGAGCGCAGAAATCTCGGCGAGTTGTAGGGCTGGAGGAGGTTACAAAGATAGGGAGGGGCAAGGCCATGGAGCGGTTTGAAAACAAGGATGAGAATTTTAAAATCGAGGCGCTGCCAGACCGGGAGTCAATGTAGGTCAGCTTTGCTGAATGGTACTTTGCATTGGCTGGACATGTTGAGCATCGAAACGACTCAGACTCTTAGGTTTCTTTCAACTTAATCTTCAGCTATTTCAGCACCATAACACTGCTATCATCTGCTCATTGATATCAATAGTGAGTGACATCGACAGCCGATTAAAACAGAATATAGTGCACCAGTTTCACAAAACACAAGGCAGGGCTTGTTCAAAATGGTAAACATTTTCCTTCATTTAAAAGAAATTCTAACTATATAATGAAACAATGATCATCTTCTTGGGCTACAAGATATACGAATTATAAAAGTGACCAAGAATATCCAGCCTCTTAGCCTTTAGCTTCAGTCAATAACACTCACATTCACTTTATGATTACAGATCTTAACCACAGTCCCTGGGCAAATGAAAAGTTCATTAGTCCAAGAAAGTCTATAACTATTTAAGTAGTTTGCCAGCACTGGGACATTAAGATTTCACATTGTTAACCAAAAGGCACCTTCTAATTAGCTCTTAAATAAAAATGTCAGGCAGGCTCTCCGAATGGCCCAGTGGGTAAATGAAATCCATGGAGTAGCAGTGAAGCAGGAAGGTCCCAAGTTTGATCTCTGATCTATACTAACTCAATTGATCTCAGCAGGGCGATCAGTGCCCTGTAATTTGGTTCAGTGCCTCTTGGCTAGGGAGGAGAAAGCAAATCAGCCAGGGTTTCAGCTTCTGATCTCAATCCAAATGTTCCCTGCTGGAAAGTGCATGTCTGTGGATGTTAGATGAGGACAGGATCAGGTTTCGCTATGTGCTCCCAGTAACCTCCCAACACTGAACATGAAGAATGGTAACTTATGTGAGTACTAGCAGACTGCCAGTGTCCAAGGAACTATCCCCAGGGTGAATAAGCACCATCAAGAAAAAAAGGGATGACAAATTTGGGGGAAACAAAACTAAATCAAAGTTAGATAATGAAGATTAATTTCTATCTTTATGAATTATGAAAGAGTTTGTATTAAATATTTTAATAGGATTATGCTATGCAGCTGTCATAATTTATAACTCAAAATTGAAAGCTGTGTGATGTAGATGACAGATATTTATGTTATGAAGTACATTCAGTGTTTTGGATGCAATTGAAGTGCTTTGTTATGTGAGGACAGAAATATACCATTTAGGAAAGGAAGCTGCTGATTTAATCCTGAATTACACGGTTCAAAAGGGAAAATCACATTCTGCCCAGAGAAAAGGAAAGAATAATAATTTATGTTAAAACCTCGCTGTTCAGAATATGAATAAAATGAATTGGTAGATGGACAGTACAGCTTTCGAAATATCTACACACTGCTTGAACTGACAAGCAAGTCAAGCATTTAGGAATGATGAAATAGCAACAGACAACCTGCCAACTGCTAGCAAGCAAAATTTCGCAGGCCTTTGTGAAATATTTTCAGCATCAGTTGTTATGCAGATCTTTCAAATTTATTGGTAATCAATGGTATTCCACAAGAAACATGAAGGAAAGATTGCAAAAGTGCTTAAATTATTAACATTAAAAGAAAATTGGCAACAGCCATAACAGCAAACCCAGACAACCACAAAATGTTGGTTGGTGGAACAAAACAAAAATATCAATATAACCTGATGACATATTGTTCCATGTAATCAATTCCACCAACTCCTCCTCAGCATCTTCCAAAACAACAAGGACTCTGGACTGTTCTTAGGTCAACTAGAACATTTCGAAGTGGAGGGCATGCTCCTTATAACTGATATCCCCAGTCACTTAGGAGAATCTTACTCCTTTGTATGCTTTGAGACAGACATCAGGTAGTTCTGCATGACAATGACACATGAGCGTTTAACCCCGCTAAAGAAGAAATTATACTTCTTCCTAAACTGGGAAAGCCAAACAGCCTGCTCCTATCATTCTAGGAAAGGAAAGCAATCAAAATGAATGAATTTCCTGACCCTCTACATTTCCAGATACTCTCCAGAACAATAATTCTAGAGCCTTGACAAGCATATCTAAACTCCTCGGAGTGGGTAAAAAGTCATGCATGCACCTTATGTGCCTACAGTTGTTGAAGATAGGGAGGAAAAAACTCTCAAGTTTTAGGCATTATTATTGAGGAATTCAACTACGGGGGATCGTCGCCTCGAACAAGACTTCTCCTTTAGAAACCTGGCTAGGCATGGAATACTGAGCCTCCCTAACATAAAGCCTGAGCAATCTGCCCTTCATTAACCCTCTGAAAAGGTTGGCAGAAGTTCAGAAGCACCCCTAATAGCATCAACCTTGACAGCTTGGAAGGAGAATCGAATATTACTGAAGATACATTAGTATATGCCAGTCCTCTCCACACCACCGCCCACGGCCTCCCCCCAACCACCACCCCCCCGCTCCCCCCCCCCCCCCCCCCCCCCGCGCCATTCTGGTACAATTGACAACTCTCAAAGTGATTGCCAAGAATGCTTTCAAAACCTGACATGAGGAAGGCATTGCCACAATAGACTAGTTCCTCAATAAGGACCAGATCATCACCATTCTACAGTTGGCTGTTAGAAATATTATACTGTCTGACCTATTCTGTTATTTCTAAATCAGGAACTGCCTGCAGAGGAAAAGCTGAATGTGGTTGATTTGTGCTTGAATTTGCAGTCTAGGAAACTCCCAAAGCTTCAACCCACCCCAAACACCATGTATGACACTAAAAGCCTGAGTTTTCTGATTGGTCAGGTGGTTGCAGGACCTGCCCATAATAAAATGCATTAAAAAGAATGGGGGAAATTTTAACCCCCAAGAGTGGGTGGGTTGGGAGCAGGTGGGGGTTAAAAATGATTGATTTTTAGAGTGGGAGCACAACCCGGCTCCAACGCATTCACTTTAGGTTTAAAGGAGGCACATTTGGATGCCGGCGAGAAACCTACTCCCGAAGTCAGGGATTTCCTAATAGAATGCGGGCGGGTACTTATTGGCGCAATTAATGTCCTTCGGAGATGTTAATGAGATATTTTTTAATTAATTTTAAATTGGCTCCAAATTTTACTTGAGCAGCACAGATTTCCCGGGGCTCGGGAACTGACCAGGGAAACGGAGGCGAGATTGAGCAGCAGTTCAGGTGGGTATTTAAACTTCTCATTATCCAATCTGAATAAAAGCTCACTGATTGCAGCTGGTGTCTCAATTCCCTCTTGCAAAATATTTGGCAGAGAGTTCTTGTGTGAATACAGCTTTTTTCAATCTTTGAGGATTTCAAATTGACAAGATCAGGTTGGGAGGTGCCTTGGGTGTGTTTGACAGCACATGAGAAGAGGAAGACCGTCACCATCCACGGCAGCAACAATGTGCTGTGCTGGGATATGCAGAGAGGTTTGCAGGTGGAGGAGGACGAAGAAGCTCATCGCTCATCTTCAGATGAGGAGAACATAGAGGAGGAGGAGGATGAAGGTGGGGCACCCATCGCCAGACCAGTTGCTTACATTGCTGCCAGGGGTGCCCTAACACCGCAAAGGTTCACCTAGTATGAAACATAACAAATGAAATCCTGCGGTTTGCTCCCACCACCAGCACCAACATCCTCCCGTGCTCCCCTCCCCACCTTTAACTAAACAGTCCTTCAACCACTCATCCACCCATTGCACATCTGCCCAATGGGTCCCGTCATGTATTGACATTCATCATGAAACAAGTGAAAGGGCGAGTGGGTCCTTGGGATGCAATAATGGGCAAGATGTGGAAGTGATGCTAATCATTAAATTTTATGTGGCATTGTAAAAAAAAGGAAACTTAACAACATAACATTTTCTCAAACACCCATATGCATACCCTTGATGAATTAAATTTTCTTCAACTTACGCTTCCTACCGCTTCTACATGTTGTACCTCATGAGACTTCAGCAGAGGTAGCGACAGGCTGCTCAGATGCCTGCCCTGACTGCTGAGATGCTTTTGGCCTACGCCCTCTGGGTTTTGGAGCCCCTGAGGGCCCCGCCAAAGACTGCTCCACCTGCAAGTGTGCAGGGGCAGACTCAGCCATCGGGAGACGAGGCAGCCTGTCGGGTATTGGCTGAGGGGGGGGAAACGGGTGAGAAGTGGGAGCGCTTTGAGTGGAGTTCCCACTTCCATGTCCCCCTTTGCCATCGTCTTTCGACTGGGCCAGCGCCACATCACTCCTACCACTCTGCTGCAGGTGGCCACTCTCTCCATGGCATATATTCTCACAATTCCCTGCGCCACAAATGCACTAGCGACCAAGTTGGACTCCTCCATCCTCTCTGCTATTGTGGAAAGTGAGCGTGACATGCCGGTCAGTACCTGGCCAAGTTGCTGAAGCACCTCCAGCATTCTCCTTCTCAACAATGGACCCCGAGGTTCAGCATCTGTGTCCAGCTGAGCAGAGCTTGGAGAGGATTGCGCCCCCTGATGCAGACTCTCCGCAGCAGTCCCTGCCACCAGTGTCTGCTTGTGCTCACTTGTGAGGTGTGAATCGCCGGGTGATAATCCAACTAACTAAGTGGAACCACTGAAGTGCGGGTATCTGTGCTGATGCAGAGATGATGGTGCACCCTCAGTAGGAATGAGGTACTCTGAGGAATCGTCCTCATGGATGTCTGCGTACACATACGCGTGAAGTCCCTAGAAGACAAAAGAAAGGGATATGATTTAGTTCTCATAGTTCAGCCATTAATGAAATGAAGTCAGCATATGTGTGTTAGAGAGATTTGTAATTCTGTCACCAGCTAACTGTGAGCTCCCTGTCTCTCGATTTCCAATTGAGATGGACGCAGATGTGCCACTTATCTCCATGGCGTCCTCTTCTGCATCTGTGAGCTGGACTATTTGTGGCCGGCCACCTCCAGTCCTGCCCCTCTCCCTTGCGTTTTGCGCTCTCTTCTCCTACAAGGGGCGAAGAAACAGACCTGTGAGTGACTGCAGGTCACATATTCACCTGATGGATGCAGTGTATTCGGTGAGGGTGACTATAAGACACATGCATCACATTATTATAGAGTAGTACAGCACAGAAGGAGGCCATTCAGATCATCAAATCTGCGCCAGTCTTTCAAAGAGCAATCAAATTAGTCCCACTCCACCGCTCTTTCCCCATACCCCTACAATTATTTCACTTTCGAGTATTTATCCAATTCCCTTTTGAATGGTACTATTGAATCTGTTTCCACCACTATATCAGGCATTCAATGCATTGCAAATCCTAACCACTTGTGTAAAAAAGTTTTTCCTCATGTCGCCTCTGGTTCTTTTGCCTTAAATCTGTGCCCCCTCGTTATCGACCCTTCAGCCTTTGGAAACAGTTTCTCTTTATTTACTCTATCTAAACCATTCATGATTTTAAATACCTCTATCAAATCTCCTCTCAACCTTTTCTGCTCTAAGGAGAACAACCCCAGCTTCTCCAGTCTATCCATGTAACTGTAGTCCCTCATCCCTGGAACCATTCTAGTAAATCTCTTCTTTACCCTCTCCAAAGCTTTCACATCCTTCCTAAAGTATGATGCCCAGAATTGGACACAATACTCCAGCTGGGGCCAAACTGATGTTTTATACAGGTTTAGCATAACTTTCTGGCTCTTGTACTCTATGCCTCTATTTATAAAGCCCAGGATCCCATATGCTTTATTCACTGCTTTGTTAACCTGTCCTGCCACCTTCAATGTTTTGTGCACAAACACCCCCAGGTCTCTCTGTTCCTGCACCCCCTTTAAAATTGTACCATTTAGCTTGTATTGTATCTCCTCATTCTTCCTACTAAAATGTATCAACTCACACTTTTCTACATTGAATTTCATCCGCCATGTGTCCGCCCATTCCACCAGTCTGTCTATGCCCTCTTGAAGTCTTTACTATCTTCCTCACTGTTTACTATACTTCCAATTTTTGTGTCATCTGCAAATTTTGAAATTGTGCCCTGTACCCCCAAATCCAAGTCATTAATGTATATCAAAAACAGCAGTGGTCCTCATACTGAACCTTGGGGAATGCCACAGTTTACCTCCCTCTGGTTGAAAAACAGCCATTCACCACAACTCTCTATTTTCTACTCTTAGCCAATTTTGTGTCCATGATGCTATTGCCCTTTTTATCACATGGGCTTCAATTTTGCTAACAAGCCTAATATGTGGTACTTTATCAAACACCTTTTGAAAGTCCATATACATAACGTCAACTGCACTGCCCTCATCCACCCTCCCTGTTACCTCATCAAAAAACTCAATCAAGTTAGTCAAACATGATTTGCCCTTAACAAATCCGTGCAGGCTCTCCTTTATTAGTCCATACTTGTCCAAGTGGCTGTTAATTTTTGCCTGGATTATTGTTTCTAAAAGCTTCCCCACCACCAATGTAAAACTACTGGCATGTAATTGCCAGGTTTATCATTCTCCACTTTATTGAACAAGGGTGTAACATTTGCAATCCTCCAGTCCTTTGACACCAGCCCTATATCTAAGGAGGATTGGAAGATTGTGGCCAGCACCTCTGCAATTTGTACCCTTACTTCCCTCAGCAACCTGCATGAGGATTGGGTGAGTGTCAACAGTAGATGTATAAATGGGGATGTGATGAAGTGTATAGAAAGTGAAGGCTGGGCGCTGCTGAAAGTTGAGTGGATGTTAAGAGTGATGTGATGGAGATCGCTTAGCAAGATAGAGTGAAAGGCGGTGGGCTTAAAGCACAGGATGTAGTTGAATCAGCAAATGTACTCACTTTTCCTGGCCTGTCATTAAACCGCTTCCTACATTGCATCCAAGACCAGGACAAAACGCTCCTGCTGCTCACCTTGTCAGCGAACTCCAACCACGCCTTCTTGGTGAGAGCAGCAGATTTCTTCCACCCATTGCTGGGGAAAAGTATGTCCCTCCTCCTCCTGACTGTACCCAGCAGTAATTCCAGTGAGGCGACATTAAATCTGGGTGCTGCACTTGCTCTATCTCCAGCATCCATCCTTTTCCATTTCCATTTGTGAACTGTCCCTTTAAATACAGCTGAAATCGCATCATGCTTGTGCGCATCATGCCCACTGCGCAGCTTAGAGACGCAAAACCCGGCAGTCAAAATGAATTGGTACAATTGAGTTGAGATCGCAGATAGCGACCCGCTCAGTTGACTTCCGGGTTTCCCCCATGAAATTCCACCCCACCACTCCCCCACCCCCGTCTCCCTGCACAGAAGCTGCCTTCAGATTCATATCGGGGCCAATATGTTTACTGTTTCATCACATGTAGCACGCAAGAAAAAAGTTCTGCCGTGAAGTGCAAAAGCCTAATTCCAGTGTTAACCGGTCACTATATTTATTTTATTTGTTAGCTCTCAAACACAGAATACAGAAATCTAAATTGCATGTGTACCATATGATGAGAATAATGCAAAGTTGTTCCAGCTCCTTGCTCTAACTTCAGCAAACAAGCTTTTTACCCATAAAGTGGATCTTGAGTTATTTGAACTTAACTGTTAACAAATCTTGTGGGCATTGGTCTTTGCTGTGAAATATTTGACCAGAAACTCAACTGGACCAGCCACATAAGTGCCACGGCTACTAGAGCAGGACAGAGATTGGCTCAGCTCCTGAATCACCAAAGCCTCTCCGCCACCTACAAGGTACAAGTTAGGAGTGTGATCGAATACTCTCGGCCGGCCTTGATGGGTGCAGCTGCAACAGCACTCAAGAGGATCAACACCATCCAGGGCAAAACAGTCTGCTTGATCAGCACCTCATCCACTAGCTTAAATATCCACCTACTTCACCACTGGCGCACCGTGGCAGCAGTGTGTACGACCTACAGCAGCTCCAAGTTCCCCTCCAAGTCACAAACCATCCCGACTTGGAAATATATCACTATTCCTTCATTATCACTGAGTCAAAATCCTGGAACTTCACTACACGACCTGCAGCGGTTCAAGAAAAAAGTGCACCATCACCTTCTCAGGGCAACTAGGGATGAGCAATAAATGCCAGTCTTGCCAGCAATGCCCACATCCCAAGAATGATTTTTTTTTAAGTTTTGAATATGAATGAAATTTCACCTGGCTAGGGTTCTTACAGTGAGGTAGAATATGCACTGTGATTTTATGATTTCCTATTTGATTATGATTAGTTAAACTTCTGTGCTGACACTGCACTGTGCTTTTTTTTCTAAAGGATTTTTTGTATTCTTCTCATGGTAGAATTACTGTACAGATATCCATATAACTACAGGATTCATACTAATTTGCATAATTCTCTGGATAAATTTAAATACTATCACATGTCTGCTGAATAAATTTGTTTTAGATGATTTATGTTTCCAGATCACATGTTTGTGTTTCTTTCTCAGGAGAGTTATAGCTGAAACAAAGATTAATTGGAAGTGTGCTTTGTGTTTCACTCAGACCTATGGGACAATGTTTCCTTGCAAATAAATTAGTGCTCTCCGTGTCTAAACAATTTAGACTTTTGATATTTTACAGTGGCAGCACAAATGCTTTAATGTTGCATATGAACTGTTGAATATAGTCAGTTTCAGCAATTCATTGGGACGCTACTCTAGTGTCTACTGATTGGGCAGCTTCAGTTTTAAGCTTGAGCTGTTAATAGTGTTATGTATGTTTGCATCAATGAACACTGAGAAACTCTTAAAAACAAGGCTGAAGAAACATTACTTTGTAGGCAACACAGACTTTAACTAGATAGATTTAACCTGAGGGTATAATTTTCCATTCAACTGTAAGCAGTCACCTAGTCTGGAAATCTTGCCCATCTTGTAAAGACACAGATGCATAGATATTCTAGTTCCACTGAAATTTAAGCACAAGATTCACCCAAATCACACTTGGCTTATGTCAGGTTATTTTCCAAGCTAAGTTCATTTGAATAATTATTTGGAGCTCACTGCAGGATCAGGTTTTGCACAGGGAAGTTGCCTCATGGGGGCACTGGAAATATCTCTCCCCCCCCCCCCACTCAGCTGAGGCACCATAAATGGTGCTGGTGCCCACCCACAATACATCAATACCCCTGACACCGGGGCAGGATTTTCCCTGCGGAGGCGGGATCGCGGCGGGTTGACAACCCGCCGTCAATCATTTGGAATTTAACAGCTGACCCGCCTCCAAGCCTGCCCTCTGAACGCCGGCAAAATCGCGGCCCAGGATTTAGAATGGAGTCAGAGGCCCATCCATGTGGATGTTCTGCTCCATCCTAATTGTGCTCCCAGAAGTCCACGCCGGGAATTTCTGGTTCAAGATCTTTTAGGAACAAGCAAAATTCATGAGGCCCAACAAGCAAGTCAATTTTTCAGAAATCAATCTCACCCATCCTTCTCGTCATATTCTTTAGTCCCTTCACTCTCCCAGAACTATAGTCAAACGTTTTTAACTCATTTATGCATTCTGCTTCAACGTCCTTTCCTGATAATTTAGTTCAGAGCTTTATTATCCTTTTGATGAAAAGGTTCTGACTTCTCTTCTTGCTTATTACTTTTTAATTTCTAACGTTGTCTCCTGGTATTTAAATCCCTCAGTGTCGTAAATAGAGCTGCAGTTATTAACCATTTAGAATACATTACAAAATACAAAGATTAAACAATGCAACATTTCAAGTGCAAAGTTTCATTTGTTACACATGTAACACGTTCTATTTACTACATACAGGTCCTTGAATATAATTTGTCATTTGTTTTCAGAAAAAGTTGAAAAGATCATGCCTTGCATTGTTTTGACAAGTAATAGTTATTTTCACTGCACTTAAAAAGAGTTTTCCTGGGTGGTTTTGTCTTCAGTAATTTTCTATTGATGTACAGGAGTGGAGGAATGACGGCCTTACAAATAGTTGGGAGTCATGTCATACAGACTGCTTGCACATAGTCACACTGGTGCATAATGGCTTCCTTTGAGCTGACAGATTGGGAAGTCCTGCAAAGTCAAGCCCCAGGCTTCTCAGACAGGGACAGACCTCTGAAAACATTAGAGGTATCTTAAAGACACACGTGAATATATAGGTAAGTTTAGTTTTTATTTTGCAAATTTTGTATTTTTAGTATCTATATCAGCCTTATTTCCAAGGTTAAGTTTTTCAGCTAATGAAAGTTTTAAGATAGTATCTGAAAAGATGTTCAAAACATGTTTTGAGCAACTTCATTGGTTGGCTTACTATTTTATTGGTAGCTTTTTCTGACTTTGTTCTGGATTGGTTGTTTTCATGTGGCTTTAGTTCATTTTTCATTGGTAGTTTATCTCCGCACATTCAATTGACACCTCTTCAGTTGTGATTTGTTAAAAATATGAAACTTAAGGCAATCTGGTCTAAATGTGATACTAAATTAATATATAGCAAAATGTGACACCCTGTCTGAGAAGCCTGGGGCTTGACTTTGCAGGACTTCCCAATCTGTCAGCTCAAAGGAAGCCATTATGCACCAGTGTGACTACTTGCCTGAAGTGTACAGAAAAAATATACACTAGTCATCCATAGTACTGCTCATATTGGTTTGGTTATCATGTAAACACAATGCTGATATTCAGTAACTCTTATACTTAAGTGGTTCTTACACACTAATGAATGCTGTGCTGTCTTATATTTTATATATGAAGTTACTTTAAAATTATTATGGAAATTGGTTTAATAAAACATGACCTTATCATTTAGGCAACATATTGTGTATACCAAATTTGGTCATTGATGTTGAAACTTGAAGTACTCTGCACTATTTTTCCAATCACTATATGAATCACATAAGTAACAGTTCAAAATATAAGGCACAAAAGATTTTTTTGTCAGCAGTTTCATCAAATTTTGCAAGCTATTGATTAAAATAAGTAGCCCTTGATAGGTGGCTGTATAAATAAATTATGGGGCTCTCTTAAATGACATGATATTGTGGCAAAAGTGAATCAAGGCCATGTACTTGAGTTATGAAATATTTAACTTACTGCAGGTGTTTTTGTCCTGACTACACTGTGCATCAGCACTGCAGTTGCAGCTATTAATGGGTTCACATTCCTCACGGATGGCTGATAGCAACTTGATTGCTTATGTTAGCAATTTCTACCTCACAGAAATTCTTTAGACCATTCTACTTGAAAGAGTAACATGTCTAACACATTTTATTCCAGTGGTCTTTTAGTTTCTCAGCTCTTTACATCTTGCCTCTGCTCCACCACTCAAGGTGTTAGGAGGGTCATTCCTACCATGGTGAAATGCAGATTCAAAGTGCAGCCACCTGATCATTAGGAGTTTGACCTCAATGTTGCCACTTTAGGAAGCTGCCGCATTAAAAGACGTAAATCCTGCTCCTCACTAAGTGGGTGTCTCAGTGGTTGGGAAAGCTACGTCTGGGACAATTCTAAGGTCGTGGATAAGCCACAATGCACACCATTGTGTGATCTATTAGCCACCTCGCATGTTATAGTGGTTTTTTGCTTTTATTCTCTCCATTGGCATCATGATCAATATGCAGTCCAACTTAAAGATACAAAACTCACCATAACTTCTGAGACATCCAAACTTGTATGTGCCTTTTTCGGCTTCTTCTTCCTTAGATCATTTTATTCTGCACTTCTGCAATTTAATTGGGCCAGAAATTTGGGTCAGAGGCTTACCGCGGGTGCAAGCCCCCGACCTGCACTTACCTAGCGCGCCTGCCGTTGTGCTGTGGGCCTGCGTGGGATTCGGGTCCTGGGCCTCCTTCAGCTGCCAGTGCGCAGTGCTCACGGATCCCAGCGGCGCAGTTAGTTCGAAGCATCCCCTGGGATCACGTGGGCCATGGAGAGCCAATCGTAGCAGGGAATCTCCATTCATAGATTTGACAGGAAGACCTGTCAAATCTATGAATAGAGATCGGCCCCAAAACCTAACTAAAACTTCAAATAAATAAAAAAAAACATCACATTTTTAAAATAACTATAAATTACATAAAATAACTATTTTAAACAATAATTTACATTTTTGAAAAAATTAATTACAGTTTTTAACGGGGCTAAAAATAAACTTACCTTTCTTTAAAGTATTTAAAAATAATAAACCTGTGGAAAAAATGTTTTAATTTTACTTAATTCACCACTTACCTTGTTAAAAGCAGGCCTTGTGCCTGCTTTTTCCCCGCGCAGCTGCTAGGGACTTAACTGCACGGAGAAACCTATAAAAAAGCCAAAGTTCCAGGCGTATGCGCTGCCTCTCCGGCGCACGCATTTGACCTGTGAACCCCTTCCTTCAAGGGAACGGAAGTTCCGGTTTCCCGCGCATGTGCAGTGCATACGCAAAACCGGCACTTTCGTTGGGCCTACGGGTAAGTACACAGCACGTACTCACCCCTGGAGACCCGAATTTCTGGGCCATTCTTAGCATCTGCTTGAATCTCGTCCTGTCCACTTCTACAGTCAATCATTACACCCTTATCTATTGCTTCTGCCTATAACCTGTATCTTTACTCTTTCTGACTCTTCCTCCTAAAAGTTTCTCTCTAATATGTTCCACTCCAACTTCTAATCCAAAGGACGTGTATGTGTTTATTTTCATTCTGTTCTCAGATTAGCTCCCTTGAACCACCGAACTTTTTTCTTTTTTAATGGTAAAAATCTCCCCTTTAGAATCAAAGGGAGAGAAATTTGGTATCGCCCCTTTCGGCTGGGTGCAAAGTTTAGCGCCTGGCGCTAATTATCGCCTCCGACTGCAAACTTGGCTTCTATCGCCGCTGGAGGTGATTGGAGCGCTAAATCAGGCGCTACACACCTCTCTTAAGGTGCTAACGCTGAGGAGCGAGGTGCTACCTCAGAGCGCTGGCGAAGCTCATGTGGTGTCAGTTAGCAATGGAACACAGACACACTGGCGCCGGCCAGTTCTTAAAGGCGAGTGTTGATCTTGCTCCCCATCCACAACCTGCTCATTGCAGCCTTGAATCTCGGCCTGGAGAGACCTGTACATCAAATCTGCTGGAAAGAACAATGGAGAGGCCCAAGGAAAGAGCTCAGAGTGCAGCCCCCAAAGTCTCTTCTAAATCGATGCAAGGAAGGTCAAATCAAAATGAACCTGCAAAGTGCTGCTCAGTACCCAAAACGCCTTCACACAGCGTTGAATCTCTCCAGAAGTCTCTCTCTCTCTCTCTCTCAGAATGCGTGGTGCAAAAATGTCGCTGACAAAAAAGGCAGGAAGCGGTCGCCTTTAAATAGCGCTCCCCCAGTCCCTTCCCGACTGCAAACGCTCCCCTCAACCTGTCATTGCTAGTGGCAGGCGGTAAGGCAGGGGGCGCCACTCAATATCCGGTCCGGGATGCTACCGGGGCATTGCACGCTCGACTGACGTCACGATCTGCCGGCGCAGGAGATCATGGCGGTAATGTTTAGCGCCGCCGCAAAATGTCTGGTCGATTTCGCGAGCGGCGCAAACATAGCTGCGCCCGGGCGCTAGTTGCTTTGCGCCCCATTCGCGCCCTCTTAGGGTGCTAACGGGAGGCGCAAAGCAACCGAATTTTTCCCCCATAGTATTTTACAACACAGAAAGAGACCATATGACCCATCGTACCTGTGCCAGCTCTCTGAGGGAGCGATCCATCCATTCCCATGACCTTCCCCCGTACCCTTTTAAATTCTTTTTCAAATATTTATGTATTTCCCTTTTAAAAGTTATTATGGATTCTGCTTCCACCACTGTTTCTGCTGGGTCTTAACAACTCTGCATAAAAAAAGTGAAACAATTCTCCTAACCTCTCACCATTCATTCTTATGGTGATGATCTTAAATTTGCCTTCTAGTGACCTACTCAGCAACCCGTGGAAATAGTTTTTCCTGATTTACCTTATCAAAACCCCTTATAATTTTAAACATATCTATCAGATCTCTTAACCTTCATGATCTGAATGAAAAGAACGCCAATTCCTCTAGTGGCACCTGATAATTAAAGACTCTCATCACTGAAACTCTATGATTTATATAATTTTATCATTTCCTCTTTGCATTTTTACAGCATTATCAACTTGGCCTCCCAATTTTAAAGTTTTGTGTATCTGAACTCCTAAGACTGCTCCTCTACTTATTTTAAAGTTTTACCATTTTGCACACGTATTCTCCCTATTCTTCCTTCCAAAAGTACATCACCTCACATTTCTCTACATTAACTGTAACCTGACATCGATCTGTCCAATCAACTAACCTCTCGCTTACTGCCCTCTTCACACTTAACCATACTCCCTAGTTTTGTGTCATCTGCAAATGTTGATATTGTGCCCCCCTAAACCCAAATCCAGATCATTTATAAAGAGAAATAGAGTGAGAAAGATGAGCAAAGGTCCCAACAGTGACCCATGGAGGACACACATCTGTCTAATTCAAAACACATCTGGTAACCACTACTCTGTTTTCTCTCTTTTAACTAATTTACTATCCATGCTGCCACATCCCCCTTAACATGGTGCCTTCATTTTATTATCAAATCGCCTATGTGACAATTTATCACACACCTTTTGAAAAGTGGAATGTAAATGGTAATACATGTACGTAACACGCAGTCCATTTATTTTATCAATACACTATTTCCTCAAAGAACTCCAATTCATTATCTCATTAAATTCATCTGGTGTCTTCATCACTCTCCTAACTTTGATATGTTTCTATAACGTTTCAACTTTTTTGTCAAATTAAATTAAGTCGGTTCTTGGAGATTTTATTGTTCACCATCGAAAATGCCCCCGCTTCTCTTTTGTCACTGATCAGCCTGGCTTAATGCCAGGTCCATTGTTATCCTAAATAATTCATCAATCAGCCTACTGTTCTCTGATGGGGCCATTAACCCAGCTAATCTCCTAGACTTTATATTCACCTCCAATCTGTGTCATATAATGATACAGAACAGAAGGAGACCATTCGGCACATCGTGCCTGTGCCAGCTGTTTGAACAAGCTATCCAATTAGTCCCACTCCCCTGTTCTTTCCCCATAGCCCTGCAAAATTTTCCCCTTCAAGTATTTATCCAATTTCCTTTTGAATGGTACTATTGAATTCCACCACCCTTTCAGGCAGTGCATTCCAGATCATGACAACTCACTGTGTAAATTTTCTTTCTTCATGTTTCCTCTGCTGACACAAGCTCCCTAGCCATCGACTCCATACCTCTCCCTGGCAACTGACTGAGGCTAAACTAGACTGTTTGCAACCTTGGTGTTGTATTTGACCCCGACATGAGCTTGTGACCACATATCCGCTCCATCACTAAAACCATCTACTTCCATCTCCGTAACATCGCCCGACTCCGCCCCTGCATCAGCTCATCTGCTGCTGAAACCCACATCCACACCTCTAGACTTGACTATTCCAACGCTCTCCTGGCCGGCCTCCAATCTTCCACTCTACATAAACTTGAACTCATCCAAAACTCTGCTGCCCGTATTCTAAGTTGCACCAAGACCAGTTCACCCATCACCCCTGTGCTCGCTGACCTACATGGGCTCCCAGTTGAGTAATGCCTCGATTTTAAAATTCTCATCCTTGTTTTCAAATCCCTCCATTGCCAGACCCCTCCTTTTCTCTGTAACCTCCACCAGCCCCACAACTTTCCAAAATCTCTGCGCTCCTCCAAATCTGGCCTCTTGCGCAGCCCTGATTTTAATCTTTCCACCATTGGTGGCCATGCCTTCAGTTGCCTAGGCCCTAAGCTCTGGAATTCCCTCCCTAAACCCCTCCATCTCGCTACCTCTTTCTCCTCCTTTAAAACCTACCTCTTTGGTCAAGCTTTGGTCACCTGTCCAAATATCTCCTTATGTGGCTCGGTGTCAAATTTTGTTTGTAACGCTCCTGTGAAGCGCCTTTGGACGTTTTACTACGATAAAGGCGCTATATAAATATAAGTTGTTGTTGTTGCTTCTTTTGCCAATTACCTTAAATCTGTGTCCTCTGGTCACCGACCCTTCTGTCACTGGAAACAGTTTCTCTTTATTTACTATATCAAAACCATTCATGATTTTGAACACATCTATCCAATCTCCTCTTAACCTTCTCTGCTCTAATGTGAACAACCGTAGCTTCTCCAGTCTCTCTGCATAACTGAAGTCCTGCATCCCTTGTACCATTCCAGTAAATCTCCTCTGCACCCTCTCCAAGGCCTTTACATCATTCCTAAAGTGTGGTGCCCAGAATTGAACACAATACTCCAGCTGGGGCCTAATCAGTATTTTATAAAGGTTTAGCATAACTTCCTTGCTTTTGTACTCTATGGGGGAAAAATTCAGTATCGCCCCATTTGGGGCGCAATTATCGGCCGGGCGCAAAGATTAGCGCCTGGCGCTAATTATCGCCTCTGACTGCAAACTTCACTTTTATCACCCCTGGAGGTGATTGGAGCGCTAAATCAGGTGCTACACATCTGTCTTAAGGCGCAAAGGCCGAGGAGCGAGGCGCTAACTCAGAGCGCTGGCGAAGCTCCTGTGATCTCAGTCAGCAATGGAACACAGACACAATGGCCCCGGCCAGTTCTTAAATGGGAGGGTTGATCTTGCTTTCCATCCACATCCTGCACATTGCAGCCTTGAATCTCGGCCTGGAGAGACCTGTACATCAAATCTGCTGGAAAGAACAATGGAGAGGCCCAGGGAAAGAGCTCAGAGTGCAGCCCCCATAGTCTCTTCTAAATCGATACAAGGAAGGGCAAATCAAAAGGAACCTGTAAAGTGCTGCTCAGTACCCAAAACTCCTTCACACAGCGTTGAATCTCTCCAGAAGTCTCTCTCTCTCTCTCTCTCAGAATGCGTGGTTCAAAAATGTCGCCTTCAAAAAAAGGCAGGAAGCGGTCGCCTTTAAATAGCGCTCCCCCAGTCCCTTCCTGACTGCAAAACGCTCCCCTCAACCTGTCGTTGCTAGCGGCAGGCAGTAAGGCAGGGGGCGCCACTCAATATCCGCTCCGGGGTGCTACCGGGGCATTGCGCACTCGACTGACGTCACGATCTGCCGGCGCAGGAGATCATGGCGGTACTGTTTAGCGCCGCCGCAAAATGTCTAGTTAATTTCGCGAGAGGCGCAAACATCGCCGCGCCCGGGCGCTAGTTGCTTTGCGCCCCATTAGCGCCCTCTTAAGGCGCTAACAGGAGGCGCAACCAACTGAATTTTTCCCCCTATGCCTCTATTTATAAAGCCAAGGAGCCCATATTCCTTTTTAACAGCCTTCTCAACTTGTCCTGCCACCTTCAAAGATTTGTGGACATACATCTCCAGGTCTCTCTGTTCTTGCGGCCACTTTAAAATTGTACCATGTAGTTTATATTGTCTCTCCTCATTCTTACTACCAAAATTAAGCACCACACTTCTCTGCGTTAAATCCCATCTATCATGTATCTGCCCATTTCACCAGTCTGTGTATGTCCTCCTGAAGTCTGTTACTATCCTCCTCACTGTTTACTACATTTCTGAGTATTGTTTCATCTGCAAACTTTGAAATTATGTCCTGTATACCCAAGTCCAGGTCATCAATATATATCAAAAAGAGCAGCGGTCTCAACACCAAACCCTGGGGGACACCACTGCATACTTCCATCCAGTCTGAAGAACAAACATTCACAACTACTCTCTGCTTTCTGTTCCTTAGCCAATTTTGTATCCATGTAGCCACTGCTCATTTAATCTCGTGGGCTTCAATTTTGCTAACAAGTTTATTACATGATACTTTGTCAAATGCCTTTTGAAAGTCCATGTACACAACATCAACCATACTACCATCATCAACCCTCTCCATTACTTCATCAAAGAATTCAATCAAGTTAGTCAAACACGATTTGCCTTGAAAAAATCCGTGCTGGCTTTCATTTATTAATTGATATTTTTCCAAGTGCCAATTAATTTTGTCTCGGAATATTGTCTCTAAAAGTTTCCCAATCACTGACTGGCCTGTTGTTGCCCGGTTTATTCCTCTCCCCTTTTTTGAACAGGGGTGTAACATTTGTAATCCTCCAGCCCTCTGGCATCACCCCCATATCCAAAGAGGACTGGAAGATTGTGGCCAGTGCCTTGTCAATTTCCACCGTTACTTCTCTCAGTAATCTAGGATGCATCTCATTCGGACCAGGTGACTTTTCTACTTTGAGGACTCCCAGCCTTTGAAGTACCTCCTCTTTATTTTTATCCTATCCAATTTCTCTACTACCTCCTCCTTTACTGCGACATTGGCAGTATCCTCTTCTTTAGTGAAGACAGATGCAAAGTACTCATTTAGTGCCTCAGCCAATGCCCTCTGCTTCTACAAGAAGATCTCCTTTTTGGTCCTTAATCAGCCCTAACCTTCCTTTTACTATTTATATGTTTATAAAAGACTTTAGGGTTCCCTTTTATGTTACCCACTCATCTATTCTCATACACTCTCTTTGCCCCTCTTATTTCCTTTTACAGTTCTTCTCTGTACTTTCTGTATTCACCATTTGGGCTCCACTATCCACTGCCTTATATTTGTCTCTTGCAGAATCTCTTACACGGAATCGTGTTTTGAAAGCCACTCACATCTTGTTTGGCACTATAGGTTCATTTTACAGGTTAACATTCCAAGCACAAAGCCTTGCCTCCAGAAGAGACACATCTCAGAAATGTGTGTCCTCACCGCCCATAATTTTATATCATCTCTCTGTCTCTGCTCCTTCTTCACAATAACTCCTTCCACTCATCATCCAATCCTATGCACTATTTTGCTGATGATTCCACACTACATTCATCAGCTTTCTTCAGATCATACACCCTCAGTGCATACTACCTCTGTTCCTCTGAAAATGCAATGGCTGAATCTCCTCCTAGCCCTTGAACAGGCCAATGGAAATCTTGTTTCTTCCAATTTTGTCACATATCTCACAAGTATAACCAACAGCTATGGGACTTGGAATGAGCACGCAGGAGGTGGGGCGTGCTGTACACGCCTGTTTATGTGGTCCCAGGGACTCTGTGAAAGTTATGCTAGGACCTCAGTAAAATGATTCAGGTGTGCAGCCAGCACTACCCATGGGAAATTGGGTGTCTCTAACACCACTTAAAGGCAGCCAGCACCTCTAACTGGTGGGGGTGGGGTGGGGTGGGGGGGGGGGGTGGTGGTGGCGGAGGGACGGGAGAGGGGCAGGATACACTCTGGCTACAGACAACAGGGAAATTTCAGAAATTGTAAAAGGTGGCTGGAAGTGATCCAGACTGGGCACCCAGGTTCTCTGATGCTGTGTTGGAGGCCCTGGTTCAGGTGGTCGACAAAAGGAGGGAGAACCTGCTCCGCCCAGGGGAAAGAAAGCTCTCCAGGCAACACCTCCACTGCCAGTGGGAAGAGGTCGCTGAAGAGGTCAATGCCAGGAGCTGAGCTCCCAGAACATGGCTGCAATGCTGAAAGAATTTCACCACCTCCAGCCTCAACACTCACATTATTCCCCTGCTCGGATTTTGCACCACACTTTACTCCACCTCCTTTTCCTCACACACTCACCACTATTACAGCCCTCACTTCTCCACACCCCACATATTACACACTGTATAACTATTCGACCATGGTAGGCACATTCTCTAAACATCTCATGAGGCTGTCACATACGTCCTTCTTTCTCGAAGGAGAATGTCGTGCATAACCTGTGCCAGGACGCTGCCACTGGAGGAGGCCGAGCCCACATATATATCCTCTCCCCTGTGGAAGAAAACCTGCTGGCCATCACGGGTAGGGGGAGAGTCATGGTTGTGGTGAATGGCAATGCTGGAGGAGACATTGCGCAGTATTTCTACACACCCTTTTCTTCTTTTTCACTTCTTACTTCTATTTCACCCTACACACTCTGCATGACAAACTGCAGCTGACAAACTAGGGCAAGTGGATAGGATGTGACAGGCGCCAGCTCGCCGGAGGGCAAGATCACATAATAGCTCTGCTGCAGAGCACCCAGATGCTGACTTTGAGGACCCAGGCTACTGTAGAAGGCTGATGGGGATATACCAGGAAATACCAGGTGCACTGGGCAACCTGCTAGTAAGCTTAGACCAAATGGCTCAGAGCATGGAGGAGTCCAGCTCCAACTTGTGTCGTGGCTTTCATAGAGCATGGAGTCCATTCTGTCCAATATGGACTGAGTGGTCAACTCGATGGACACACTGCTGCCTTGGAAGCTCAGACAGCTGCCACCTTGGCTCTGGTGGAGCTACTGTTGACAGGGCCTTTCAGAGTGTCACATCACTTCTGTACTCTGTACTCAATTCCAAAATTTGGCAATCACAAGGCACATAGACCATTATTTAAAATATCTAACACATGCTTGGCCTAACTAATAATTTTGAGTATTCTTCTCAGTTCTCTGCAAGGAGTACCAAAACAGGAACTTAAGCCCCAATTTTAACCTCTCGCACCCGATGAGAATGAGGCATGTGAGGTTTAAAATAGGGGTAGAGTACTTACCTCCCAATCTGCTGTGCACTCCCGCCGACCGATAATTTAACTCTCGGGTTTTGGAAGACATGTGACGCCCTCATAAATATTCAAAAGATGGGGTCCAATGACTTCATTCGGACGCTAATGCGAATTTAATCCCAAGCCATGCAAGTTGTGCACAGTGTTGGTGGCGTCATTGATAGCTGGCGTCAGATAGATCCAGGCCAGAAGAGGCCCAGCAAGGTGAATACTTTAAAATTTTACTGGTTTCCTAGTGGACCAAGAGGAGTAGGAATGGCCTCCCCTACCCTGACCACAATGGCCACCCGACCCCTCCCGAAGACTTACCTTAGTGCCGGGGACTGTTTCCTGGGGTCCCAGTAAGTGACCCAAAATCCCGCTCCTGCTGCCAGCGTCCTCATCATTACTAAACTAGTGAACCCAGAGGTTATGAGTTCAAATCCCAACATGGAGAGTTGTGATTTGAATTCAATGAATCTGGTAATTTGTGGGCTAGCATCAGGAAAAATATTGACAATATATAACTCTTGATAACCTCTGAAGTGGCAGTAGCTAGTCACTCAGGTATGGGGAATAAATACAGCCTTGCCAGTGTTTCCCTAATCCTGTGAATAAATAAAAAAAAGGATATTTACAAACTCTATGTACATCAATAGACCATGTTAAATACTTTAGGGAAGAGATTATGAAAATCTGATGCTTACTTCACTCTGGGTACCTGGTACCAGCAAAAAACATGCCCAGCACAAGTGCAGAACAAGCAAGCTGCAGGATAAAGCTTCCTCTACTTAAGCCAAACAATTAGACTTAAATCATCTCATATTGGACTTTTACAGCTGGCATAGGTAGCAGACTGTTAATCCCATCAGTTTAGAATGGACACAAATCCAAATTTAAAAGTTTCCTAGTCCATTCCATCGAAGAGTTCTGATTTTTAAAAGTTTATTGTAATTGCATGTATGCCACAAGTCCTATTTGCATTAAAACTATGAACTACAAATGACCATGTGACATTACATAACCTCTAGAAATTGTCCTTTAAGTTAGTCAACAATTACTAAACTAATCGCTACAATTCATAGGATTCCATCAGACATTTTTAAAATTCAGTAGGATTGGTTCTGGTAAGAAAATGCAAATATTCAAAAACAGTCATTTCAAGTACTTCATCAATGATGTGGTCGAATGTTTTTCTCACACATTAGTGTAATCTTGCAGGAGAAATTGTAGATCACTTATAATAGAGGATCCTCTGATGTAATTTCAAATGATGTACTACAATTAAAACAACAAACACTTGAATTATAAAGCACCTTTAATTTTGAAGAAACATCCCAAGGTGCTTCACAGAGTCGTAAGGAGAAAACTAATGCTAAGCCAAAGCAGGAGATATTAGGAGATGTGAGCAAAATCTTAGGCAAAGAGGTAGGTTTTATAAGAAGACAGGGAGGTGATGAGGCAGAGGGGTTTAGGGAGAGAATTCTAGAGCATAAGGCCTAGGTAGCTAAAGATATGACTGCCAAAGGTGGGGCAAAGGAAGCAGAGGATGCACAAAAGGCCAGAGACAGAGGAAGAGAGAGTTCAAGAGGGCGCTTGTAGCACTGAAGGAGGTTATAGAGACAGGAAGGAGCGAGACCCTGGAGGCATTTATTTGAACACAAGAATGTGAAATTTTAAATTGTGGTGTTGGGGGATTGGAAGGCAAGCTCTAGGATGATAGATGAGCAGGATTTAGCGCAGGACAGAATAGAGTAGCAGAGCTTTGGATAAGCTAAATACTGAGATACGGGTGGAGGTGGATGATATTATGGAGCTGGAAGTAGGTGGTCTTTGTGATGGAAAGGATATGAGCTTGGGGTCGAATAAGAGACCATGGAGGAAAAATTGGGTTGCTTTGCGCCTCCCATTAGCGCCCCCCCCCGGTCTGTGAAGCACCTAGCACCTGGGCGTGGCGCCGCTAATGCCTCCCGCGAAATTCAGCGGGAGGTAGCGCCCTGCGGTGCTGCGCCTCCGGCGATTATATCATTGCCGTACGCAGCGCCCCACTCGCGCCCCGGCTGCAAACTTTGGTCGCGCCCCAGGAAGGAGGGGGAGTGCTTCCAGTAGCACCCCGCCTCCTGCTTGGGGTGCTATCACTCAATTTATGGCACGGGGGCACTAACTTTTTCGGGGCACTAAAAGTAGCGCCCTGGCGTAGTTAGCGCCCTAAAGGGGGCGCAACTGAATTTTTCCCCCCAGTCTGGTTCAGCCCGAGACTGTGTCTGGGGAGAGAGATGGAATCGATGGCAAGGGTATGGAGTTTGTGGTGGGGGATGAAGATGATGGCTTTGGTCTTCTTACAATTTAACTGGAGAAAATTATGGCTCATCAAAGATAATCAGTTTGAAAGCACAGAGGCAATAGAGGGGTCGAGAGGTTATGGAGACGTAGTGCTCAGTATCATCAGCATACATCTAGAAGCTGATCCCATTAGTGTGGATAATGTCGCCAAGGGACAATATGTAGATGATGAAGAGGAGCGGGCCAAGGAATGATCTATGGATAACTTTGGAGGAGACAATGTGGAAATGGGAAGAAAAGCCATTGCCAGAGATGCTCTGATCAGAGAGGTAAGAGTGGAACCTAGTAAAGGCAGTCCCACTGAACTGGATAATGGAGGAATGACATTGGAGAAGGATAATGTGATCAGGTGTGTTGAAGGCTGCAGAGAGGTCAACGAGGATAAGTAGGGATAGTGCACCATAGTCACAGAGAATGTAATTTGTGGCTTTGGTTAAGGTCCTCTGGGAAGGGTGGAAACCTGATTGGAGAGATTCAAACATGGAGTTGCAAGAGTGGTGGGAATGAGAATCAGGGAGGCAGCACATTCCAGGACTTTGCAAAGAAAAGGGAGGTTGGAGATGAGGTGGTAGGACAAAAGAGTTGAGGGCGAATTTTTAAAGAGGGGGTGATGGAAGTTTTGAAATGGAGGGGGACACTTCTTTAGGAGAGGGAACCACTTACAATGTCTGCTAGCATGCAGGCCAGGAAGGGAAGGATTTTTAAGGAGAGGTGTGAGGTGTAGAACAAGATGTAGTGCTCAAAAGAAAAGAAGGGTGAGAGGCCAAGGTGTGACTTGGTAATAAGGGCCATGCTGCCACCATGACAGTTTGAACAAGGCGAATGCCGAAAGTATAGTCAGATTGAAAGGCTTAGATAAGGGGCAAGTTATCGTCAACGTGAGCCAACTAAATCAATGCCAGGGTGTCAATACAATCATCCACAAAAATGGCAAGGTCCTTGCTCACGGGTGAGCAGACATTCTGCAGGGAAATGTGGAGCAGCGTGGTGATTGTTGATCTTCCGGCAGAGTCCAAGGGGCGATGGTGAGTGAGGTGGGCGAGAGAGGAAGGTTAGTGAGGTTAGACTGCAGCAAACGCACTGGCCAGGAAAGTTGTTGAGAGAGGAGGATGGGGCGGTTGGGGTTGCTACTCTCAGGCTGGGGTTTGCTCCCTACAACCACTGCGCATCCAAAAATGAGCGCGTTCAAATTTCTAGGCCCTTATGTTTTCAGATCTCATTTAACTTAGTAGAGCACTGAAACTGCCATCTTAGAAAGAAAGGGGAAGAGAGAGGATTAATAAATCCAGACTGACTCTCATTCAAATTTACTTGTTCTTGTTCTGAGAACCCTTTTCCTTTGTTCCTCTTCTCTCTCTTCTTTTTTATTTGTTTCCATATTTGATGATTTCAGCTTCTTGTTCTTTCCTTTTTCTTCCTTTGTTTCTAAGTGCAGTTCCCTCCAGTGTTTCACTTTTCTTTACTATGTCCTTTTCACATTTCATTTATTAGAAATAAGAACAATTATAATAATTATTAGTTTGTGAAATGAAGCTTTGTGTTTACGAGCATACAAACGAACAATGACGGACAGGTAAAGTCCCTCTGGTCCATCGAGCCTGTCCCATACAATTGTGATACCTTGTGTATCATAACATATACACTCCACCCCATCCAAAACCATGTGATTTCCTGGGAGAGGCAAAAAAACAGATAAAAACCCAGGTCAATTTGGGGAAAACAAATCTGGGAAATTTCTCTCTGACTCATCTAGGCGATCATAACTAGTCCAGGAGATCACTCTGGCCCTGAATTCCCTGCAGTTCCTACCTTCTGTAAGAGGTGATCTCCACCCCAGCCAGAAACAGGGCCAGTTCTCGCTTGGAGGAATTCAGCGAATCAGCATCCACCGCACGAGGTGGCAGCCTGTTCCAGAGGTCCACTATTCTCTGGGAAAAGAACCACCTCCTGACATCTAACCTAGATCTGGCCTTATCCAACTTAAATTTGTGACCCCTGGTCCTTCCTAACCTATTTAATTGAAACAAACTGTCAACTGGAACACAATCTATTCCCTTCATTATCTTATAAACCTCAATCAGATCACCTCTAAGCCTACGCTTCTCTAAAGTGTAGAGTCCGAACTCTTTTATCCTATCTTGATAACTAAAATGCTTTAGACTGGGAATTAGTCTTGTGGCCCTCCTCTGCACCCTCTTCAAAGCCTCAATATCACCCACCATGTGAGGAGACCAAAACTGGACACAGTATTCCAAGTGTGGCCTGACTAAGGTCTTGTACAAGGACAAAATGGGATGCCTCGTCTTATACTCAATTGTACTATGGATACTCTCCAACACCCTATTTGCTCTAGTTACCGCCTCACAGCATTGCTCATGCACCTTCAAGGATGTATGTACTAGAATGCCCAAATCTCTTTCTATCTCCACCTTCTTTAATGCTTTTCCCTAAAGGGTGTATGAATGTTGAGCATTTGGCCTGCCCACATGCATAACACTGCACTTGCTAAATCTCCCAACACATTAAGATCCGCCTGAAGCAGACTACAGTCATCTACAGTCCTAATACTCGCACAGATCTTGGTATCATCTGCAAATTTGCAGATCGTGCCCTCAACACCTATATCCAGATCATTAATAAAAAAAATAAAGAGCAACTTCCGCAACCCCAATCCCTGCGGAACACCACTGGTGACCGGTCTCCAAACAGATCCAAATCCATCTATAACTACTTTTTGCCTATGTCCTACCAGCCAGTTCTCAATTCAGCTCAGTATATATCCACTAATATCAGAGGCTTTGATCTTATAGATGCCTCTTGTGCGGTACCTTATCAAAAGATTTTTGGAAGTCTAAGTAGACAATGTCTACTGGACTTCCCTCAACCACCAACTTTGTAACTTCTTCAAAAAATACAATTAGATTTGTAAGACATTACCTTTTTATGAAGCCATGTTGGGTATCCCTGATATGTCCCTCTTTATCCAAGCATTCATATATTGCATCCCTAATGATTCCCTCAAGCATCTTACCTATTACTGATGTTAAGCTAATGGGCCTATAGTTACCCGGGTCTGTCTTGTCACCTTTTTTAAAGATGGAGACTACATTAGCCTCCTTCCAGTCTATAAGAACCATTCCAGAGTGCAGTGAGCTATTAAAAATACAAGCTAGGGGCTCGCACAGCACATGTCCTATCTCTCTGAGAACCCTTGGGTGGCTTTCATCTGGGCCGGCTGCTTGATCTATTTTCAAGTTCTTCATTCTTTCTAAAACAATATGTTCATCTATGTTAATATTACTAGTTTTGTTAGTAATATTATTAAATTTGAGCAATTTGGCAGCCACCTTCTCTCATTCTCGAAAGGCCTCTGCCAACTAAACATTACAAGAAGGTGAGGTTCATTATTTAGTTTCCAAGACTTTAACAAAACAAAATGAATCTTTCAGCATAACTAAGAAAGAGAGCCTCATCTGCATTTAGTTACTGATAAGTGCTTTGCCTATACATTTTACTGGCAGACAGCCCAGAATGACTATTAACAGGTGCTGAAGTAGTATTCAAAAGCAGGAATTCAAGTATATATATAACTAAAACAGTATAAGTTAGGCCAAGTGGTAGTACTGTTCTCTGAATCATGAAGGTTGTGACGTCAAACCCCACTCCAGGGCTAGAGCACATAATCTAGGCCTCATAAAGTAATTCAATTGTTGTGAAGTGCTTAGGGACGTCCTTATGATGTGATAAAGAGCTACATGATCTACGTTCTTTCTTATTAAATTAATTTCTTTTATTTTAGCTTACCAACATACTGCAGTAATTGAAGTAGTAACTTAAAGATGCATTACATCAGAGCAGCCATGTGTTATAAGAACATAAGAAATAAGAGCAGGATTAGGCCATACGGCCCCTCGAGCCTGCTCCGTTATTTAATGACACAAGTGACTTGCTGAGCTGTCAACTTAGAAGTAACCCTAAATGCTATTCAGTCACAAGCTATAAAAGAAAGATGCAAGAACTACAGAGTAGTGATAATGAGGGACTTCAATTATCTTAATATAGACTGGGATAGCAACAGTGTAAAGGGCAAAGGGGGGGGGGGGGAATTCCTGAAATGTGTCAAAGAGAACTTTCTTGATCAGTGTGTTTCCAGCCTAATGAGGAAGGAAGCAGTGCTGCATCTAGTTCTGGGAAATGAAGTGGGGCAAATGGAGCATGTTTAAGTAAGAGAGCATTTGGGGAACGGTGATCTTAATATCATCAGGTTTAGAATAGTTATGGAAAGGACAAAGTACAATCAAGCGTAAGAATACTTAACTGGAGAAGAGCTAACTTCAGTGAGTTGAAAAGGGATTTGGCCCAGGTGGATTGGAATCAAAAATTGATAGGCAAAACAGTAATTGAACAATGGGAGATCTTCAAAAGGGAGAAGTTTCGAGTACAGAGTAGACAAATTCCTATGAAGGGGAAAGGAAGGGCGTCCAAAGCTAGGGCTCCCTGGATGACTAAAGATATAAAGGTTAAAATGAGGCAGTAAAAGGAGGCTTATGACAATTGTAAGGTTCATAATACAGTAGAGAACCAAGCTAAATATAGAAAGTACAGAGGAGATCTAAAAAACGGAATAGGAAGGGCAAAGAGAGTGTACGAGAATAGATTGGCGGCTAACATAAAAGGGAAACCAAAAGTCTTTTATAAACATATAAATAGTAAAAGGTTAGTCAAAGAAAGGGAGTGGTCAATTAGGGACCAAAAAGGAGACCATCTTGTGGAGGCAGAGGGCAAGGCTGAGGTATTAAATGAGTACTTTGCATCTGTCTTCACGAGAGAAGAGGTTGCTGCCGATGTAGTAGTAAAGAAGGAGGCAGTAGCGATATTGAATAGGATAAAAATAAAGAGGATGTACTTAAAAGGTTTGCAGTCCTCAAAGTAGAAAAGTCATCCACTCCAGATGGGATGCATCCTAGGCTACTGAGAGAAGTAAGGGTGGAAATTGCAGAGCCTCTAACCACAATCTTCCATTCCTCCTTGAATATGGGGGTGGTGCAAGAGGACTGGAGGACTGCAAATGTTACGCACCTGTGTAAAAAAGGGGAGAGGGATAAACCCGGAAACTCCAGGGTAATCAGCATAACGTCGGTGGTGGGGAAAGGTTTAGAGACAATGGGCTGAATTTTGCCGGTGCTCAGAGTGCGGGTTTGGAGGCGGGTCCACTGTCAAAATCGAAATGATTGACAGCAGGTTGGGAACCCACTCCAAACCCGCCTGCATGTAAGTTTCCAAAGTGTCGGGTCTGCGAATTCAGAACAGACCCGAAACCAAGCGGCGGGGGAGGCATTTAAGATAGTTAAATGCTTGTTCATTGCTTGTTAACTACAATTTTGCCAGCCTATTTCTATTTTACCACTTTTTTACGAGGTTCCTGTCGCTCCGGGATCACGTCAGGTAAGTAGGTCGGGTTCTCTATGTCTCCCCAATGCTGTGAATAGGTGACAGCTGCAAAAGTGGTATGAAAGCTACCATTTCACAGATGGTCACTTTCCAATGTCAGAAGCTTGAGCTTTCAGGACTTGGAAGACACTTTTGAGCTGTATGCAGTTTGGAAGTGTTTGGAGTAAACTCTCTATCCACTGTCATCTCCTTGGAGCAAGCTCTCTCACTATTGACAGATCACTTCTGTCATCTCAACTTCAGCTGCCATCTATTCCAGCAACATCATTGCCCTTGAAAAAATCTCACCTTGGCCCCCTGAATTCCTCCAAAATCAGCTCCAACACCAACATCACCAGGCACACCAACATCACCAACATCAACACCAACCTTCTCCGCAATCTGCACAGGACACAGGGCATCAGCACCCGACAACATTGCTGCCTGGGAGGCCAGCGATGGCATCACCGTAGCCAGATTTACTTCACTTGACGCTGTACACCCTGGCTGCCACAGAATGCGCCAGATTGACACCACCCCACACCAGCACCATAAAGCATCCCTTTAAGGTTCAAACCATTCCTTTCATACTCATCACAATTGGGGTGGGGGGAAGTTATGTCTCAACATTCACTGGAACTCACTAAGACACTTCTAAAGGTGAGCACAGATCTGTCCAATAAGGTAAAGTGTTGAAAATATAGATTTCAATGTTTGACAACACATTAACAGAAACTTCACATGAACATTGGCTAAACCACCCAAGTGCCTACCCTTGTGTGTTGTTAGTTGGTATGCTTGCAGTAGGATGAGGGTCAGTGTGAGGGGTGGCTAGTGAGATGGGGAAGTGATAATGTAGATAGAGAGGGATGGGTGGAGGTGCAAGGTAAATTGATGTGAGTAAAGATGTGCAGGAGTAGGGTAGGGAAGGCAGAGTGATGTGGATATGACGTGTGGCACAGCAGGATGAGGTTGAGTGTGGCTTGGCAGTAACGTTTCGTGATCTGCTTTAATCATTGAAAGGCTTGCACCACTGCATCCTCGTCCTACGAACGACATCCCTGCTTTTGCCCTCCTGTGCAATGTGCAACCAGGCTGCGTTGCTGCCTGGGGAGGACTCTTCTGCCCATGGGAAGGGAAGAGAACCTCCCTATGTGCTGTGACTCCCTCCATAAGCATATGGAGGGAGTCATGTGAGAGTCTGGGTGCAGCCGTGCACCTTTGTGCAGTGCTTGTCAGTGTTTGCAGCACCTCAGTGCTGCAGAACACGGACAGAACAACTGTCAAAATGAATGTGGTCATGGCCCCTTTAAGGAAACCGGCTGATGACGCATCCTTAAATGGCGTCATCAGAACTGCTTCCTTTTAATTGGCCGGGAAACGCGCAGGGCGGGCTGAACAAGCCCAATCTACGTAAAATCACTTGGAGAGAGTGGGCTGGAGCCGGGAGCGGGACTGGGACCCGCCACCCGCCTCCGCTGGTGAAATCGCGGCCCGTAATCTGGGACAAAATCAATCGGCATTTGTAAAAATAAATGAAAGTCACGTAATGCCACCCCAGTGGCTGAAGCATGGCTGGTGGAAGGCTGGTGCCTTTCAGTGGGGGACACTGCAAATGGCCTTGCTGGTCGACCTTGAGGAGCTTGTGGCTGGGAATATGAAATCGAGTGAATATTCTTTTTCTTCTTCTTTCTCCTCTCCCTCTTCTTGGTCAACCACTGGCTGGACAGGCTGCATTTCTTGGGTGTGTGAAATGAGGAAGGCACAAGGGTGGAGTTGTGTTGAGTGGAGGACAGGAAAGCAAGAGGTGCATGTGAGAAGGAGGATAACGTATGAGGATACCATCATCTTGTATCCTTTCAGCCCCGCCAAGGGCTCAGCCATGCCTATGCCAAGAATGGCCAGCACCGTCTCCTCCAAGGTGGTGAAGTGAAGCTAGAAATGGGCCTCCTGATCCCTGTGGATAGAGGTCCTCTCTGTAAGATTCTCAAAATTCACAGATCCCCCAAAGCTAGAAGAAAACCCTAAGGAAAATGACTTTGGACTCTTTCTAAGAAGCTTCAGGATGATAAAATACGTATTGGGCCTAACAGAGGGAGATTCAAGGTCGGAAACCATGATTTGGCATTTTTAAAAGGCATGTTGGGCCTGTAAAGGGAGAAAAGGCTGCAACAGGGAATGGGGTCAACCTCTGTTAAGACATGATGTGGAGATGCCGGCGTTGGACTGGGGTGGACAAAAATGAGAAGTCGCACAACACCAGGTTATAGTCCAACAGATTTATTTAATTTTACAAGCTTTCGGAGCAGTTCGCTCCTTCGTCAGGTAAGTTAGCAGTGAGAGAATCTCCCAGAATTCACAATTTAAACACAGACAAAATCTATTCACATCTTTCCCTACATCAAAGAGCACAGCCAAGACAATGAGATGTGTCCCAGGGGGTCCAACGTGTCAAACCACCTGCTGGCTGCATATCCTGTCAATTTGTGTAGGTTCTTGTGTTAGTCTTTTTAAAAAAAACACCTGGGAAGACCGGCCATGATGTCAAGTCACGTTCTGTATCGTGACATGAACCCGATATCGCGATTGAGGCCATCCTCATGAGTGCGGAACTTGGCTATCAGTTTCTGCTCTATGATTTTGCGCTGTCATGTATCTCGAAGGCCGCCTTGGAGAACGCTTACCCGCAGATCCGAGGCTGAATGCCCCTGGCTGCTGAAGTGTTCCCTGACTGGGAGGCAACCCTCCTGCCTGGCGATTGTTGCGTGGTGTCCGTTCATACGTTGTCTCAGTGTCTGCATGGTCTCGCCGATGTACCATGCTCTGGAGCATCCTTTACTGCAACGTATCAGGTAGACAACGTTGGCCGAGTCACATGAGTTTGGGTATTGGAGTAAATCAAATTGTCTGGGGAACTGTGTGACCTCACTCAGCCCCTATCAGGCAATAACATCCTAACAATCGACCCACGGAGGAGCAGTCCCCACCCAAAGCACAGGAGCCATCCAAGACATGCATAATGCAAATCACCTCGCCAACCTACATAGAAATCTTGGGCTCAGACAGGAGACTCGAAACCTGAGTATAGCTATGACAATTAACTAGGAGCTCAACAGCTCATTGAATAATCAGTACAGCATCCCAAAACCATTTTACACATTTCTAATCAAGTTACCATTAACGAGCCCACCCAAATCAAACAATAAACCGGGACTGATTTGGCGCGCAGATTAGAAGGCCCCTCAAAGTATAATTGAAGGCCTGTTTTCTCAAGAAGACAGTTCTCTCTAGAAGCAACACACAAGAAGAAACCGGAGCATTGAGACGGGGCAGCATTCTACCGTACACCCAAGTTCAACAGCTTCAGTGACCCAGGACATCATCGGACACATCACGGCAACAAGAGCCTTATGAAACTATACCACCAACCAACCTGGTAATATCGAGCCACCGCAACCAAAGAAAAACAACTCAGGAGAAAACCGAAGATTCAAAAGTTTTCCACTCCACAATCTATTCCTGACTTACCCCCAGGTAAGATTTTTACTTAAAAGGAACTCTAAACCCTATCTCTACAGAAGGAAAGTGGGTACTCACCCCATAAATCCATTTCTTCCCTCCCACATGGCAGCTGTCCTTCATTCTGCCAGCACAATTCACACTTCATCTAGAGCCATCCTTTGTTCCTTAACCTGTCCCATTTCCACCTCTTCTTGCCTTGAATATCTCTTAATGTCTCTCAATGTCTCTTAATCTCTCTTGCTTTCTATCCTATCACTGACTTTCCCTTTTGTTCTTTCATCCCCTCCCCCTTTTCCCAGCCCTAAACTTGCTTTAAAATCTTTTAATTTCCTGCTTTTTTCCAGTTCTGACGAAAGGTCTTCAACCTGAAACGTTAACTCTGTTTCTCTCTCCACGGATGCTGCCTGGCCTGCTGAGTTTTTCCAGCGTTTTCTGTTGTGACTCCAATGCTTCTTCTCCCCTCTGATCCCCTTTTCCTTGTTTTTCTTTTTTAACTTTGTTCTCTTTCTTTCATTTCTCTGCATTGTCTGATTTTGATATTTTCAATTATTTTCTCTTGGTTTCTTTTGCTAAAGTGCAAGAAGCAGCTATGGATGCAGAGCTATCCCAGCATCCACAGTAGTAGTGAATATCCTCTATTAAAATGACAGACTGATGGTTTTAATAGAAGGCTTTCACCATACCATTCAGAACGAAGGCTGGGATAGTCTCACCTCCATAACGTTAACAGGAATTGCCCTTATAATTGGTATGCAAGAGGGATTGAAATCCTGAGATAGGAGGGTGGGAGATTGCAAGCTCCTGTGTGAGACATCCACCAAACCTTCAGATCAAAGATACTCAGCGATGACAAGGGCCCCAATATTTTCGGGGAGGTTGGGAGGGAGTGGTGTGGGGACAGCCCTACACTAGTGTTTACACACATCACAATTGTTACTACAGTAAATCAAATCAAGCACTGGTTACTTTTATTGTAAATAATATCATTGTAAGCCAAATATCCCTTCTATTGAAGCAATATCCAACAAGGCTATTGGTTGTAGAAGCAATTTTGATACCTCCATCTTTGAAGAGTTTAAACAATATATCCTTCATAATTAAGCTTCTCTATTACATTTGGGGATTGAAATCATACTCTGCAATACAAATATTGTGTTGTTAGTAAAATCACACAGCATAATTTCACCTCATTAAAAATACTATGGCAAAATCGAAGTGTGAGTATTATTGGTAATAGTGTAAGCTATCCTAAGCTGTTACCATCATTGGTCCCAGAAAAAAATGAGTCCCTATACATGCAGCAAAAATGTAGTCTTTCAGTGAAAACACGATGGACCTATAATGCATGATCTCCATTTCAATATCAGTAATAGAAACACTAAGGCTGTCTATCGCTGATGAAACGCATGGAAAGTAAATAATGACAAGCATTTTGGCAACATCAAAAAAAACTAACGTGTTTCTAAGGATGCATTCAGTAAAGCAAGTGCACTGTACAGAAATAATGTGTTAGTAAGTCAACAAATACAGTAAAGTGTAGAAATTTGACACATGAACAAATAGCCAATGACCTCAATGACCCTTTGCGATCCCCTTGTGGACTTTAGCTGAAAACCCATTTCTAATGGCAACTTCACAACAGCAAGAATTTGATTTAAATAAGTTTCCTTATAAATCCAACAGTTTGCTGAGTCTAAACCAAAGCTGGAGTCAGACAGACATTTCACTAAATAGTAGTGTAGAAATGATGTCCAACCATCTTGCTTATCACTTTTTGACACAATGTCAAGCAATATAATTAAAGGAACTGCAGTTTATCTTTGTTATCATAATGTCGAATACAAGTGACATGAAGAAATGTTTTGACTTAATCTACACCATGGCCTCAATATTAACCCCCCCCTCCCCCCCCCCCCCACTACGGGCAGGATGTGGTTGGGGGTGTGTTAAAGAGTTAAATACGAGGAGCACATCTCCAACATGCTGCACACGTGCCCGTTGGTTTTTTTAGGGCGGTAGATATCGGGGCATCCCAGTGCCCCGCCACAGAGAAGCAGGGCATTCATTAACATCAGGCTCCCACAGTAAAATTGGGAACACGATTTAAAATTGACTTAAAAACAGAAAATGCTGGAAATACTCAGCAGGCCAGGCAGCATCTGTGGAGAGAGAAACAGTTAAGGTTTCAGGTCGATGACCTTTCGTCATTGACTGTTGCTGCACAGGTTTCCCAGGGCTCGGGAAACCCGGCAGTGAAAGGGAGGCAGGAGCTGCCGGCTCCACAAGGTAAGTGCCTCTTTTAGTACTCCTTGTGGGCCAAGAGGAGCAGGAGTTCCCCCCTCCGCATGGCTCTCGAGGAAGCCTTCGGCCTTCCCCAACTCCAACCACCAGCCTCACCCCAGCCCCAGCCTTCCCGATCGCGACCTTGCTTCCCTCTCCCCATTGCCGACCTCTCTACCCCCTCCAGATCACAGCCTCCATCCTCCCTCCCGATTGCCGGGGACTGCTGGTCAGGCTGTCCATTTGACTGGCTGCTGGGTGGGAAACAGATCTAAAATTTTTAATGAGGTCCTGCCATTAAGTTTAGCAGGACCTCTGTGTATCCGGCCTTGTTGGGTTCTTCGGCCGTTTTCGGCCTCCCCCGCACCCTACCCACCAAAGTTGGGGCCCATATGATTGTAAACAGGTTTGCCAAACATTGTTTCCCCCATGAAGACACTGCCCCATTAATAATATGTGATTCCCAGCTAGCAAGTAAGCATCTTTTGCCATATGGGACAAAATCTGTAGCTCACTTAATCTTATGTTATATAATGCTGTGTACTCCTTCTATGTGCATGGAGTGACTGTCACTTTTCAATAGCAACAAAATGGAACAAATGCACTTGTCATATTTTCACTGTTAACCTGTCCATCAATGTGAGTGGAATAGATCAATTAATCTTCATTGCTAATAATAGGCACAACCAGATGACATGTCAGGTGCCAATCTCTCAGGTGCAGGATGCTCTGTAACGGAATCCAGATGAATAAATTAAACTCAACTTATGAGGCCTCATTATTGCTTTGTTATGGAGATTTTGGGTGGGCTGAGTTTCTGGAACAACCGAGACCAGTTTGCTCTGGTGCCGTGCCCCCAAATTGACGTTTGTGCTGCGGCAATTGCTATTTCCCAAGACATTTTATCTTATTACATTGTCTTTGGCATGAGACACACAGCTTGATATCAGTATTTTCCAGAGCTTTCTTTGGATTCACAATCAAATTGGACATTTACTGGAAGAGCTCTCATAGAAACATAGAAGATAGGAGCAGGAGTAGGCCATTCGGCCCCTCGAGCCTGCTCCACCATTCGACGAGATCATAGCTGATCATCCAAACTCAGTACCCTCTCCCTGCCTTCTCCCCATATCCCTTGATCCCTTTAGCTTTAAGAAATATATCTAACTCCTTCTTGAATATATTTACTGACTTGGCCTCAACTGCCTTCTGTGGTAGAGAATTCCACAGGTTCACCACTCTCTGGGTGAAGAAATTCCTCCTCATCTCAGTCCTAAATGGCTTACCCCTTATCTTTAGACTGTGACCCCTGGTTCTGGACTCCCCCGCCATCGGGGACATCCTTCCTGCATCCAGTCTGTCTAGTCCTGTTAGAATTTTATAAGTTTCAATGAGATCTCCTCTCATTCTTCTAAACTCCAGCGAGTATAAGCCCAATCGACCCAATCTCTCCTCGTACGTCATTCCTGCCATCCCAGGTATCAGTCTGGTGAATCTTCGCTGCACACCCTCCATGGCAAGAACATCCTTCCTCAGATAAGGCGACCAAAACTGCACACAATACTCAAGGTGTGGTCTCACCAAGGCCCTGTACAGCTGCAGCAAGACATCCTTGTTCCTGTACTCAAACCCTCTCGCTACGAAGGCCAACATACCATTTGCCTTCTTAACCGCCTGCTGTACCTGCATGTTTACCTTCAGCGACTGGTGCACAAGGACACCCAGGTCTCGTTGCACTTGCCCTTCTCCCAATCTATTGCCGTTCAGATAATAATCTGCCTTTCTGTTTTTGCCACCAAAGTGGATAACCTCGCATTTATCCACATTATACTGCATCTGCCATGCTTCTGCCCAATCACCCAACCTGTCCAAATCATACTGGAGTTTCTCGGCATCCTCCTCGCAGCACACACGCCCACCCAGCTTTGTGTCATCTGCAAACTTGGAGATATTACATCTAGTTCCCTTGTCTAGATCATTAATATATATAGTGACTAGCTGGGGTCCTAGCACCGATCCCTGCGGAACCCCACTCGTCACTGCCTGCCACTCGGAAAAAGACCCGTTTATTCCAACTCTTTGCTTCCTGTCTGCCAACCAGTTCTCTATCCAAGTCAGTACCTTGCCCCCAATCCCATGTGCCTTAACTTTACACGCTAATCTCAACATATTAGCAAAGATTGCTACCCATTTGTGGACTTCTGCAGTCAATGGGGTAGCATGTATAATCTCTGTGAATGCTTTGAGGCATTTACTTTGAACAATCACTGCATCACTGTGATATGTGATTCACTTTCTGATGTATAGCTAAAGGGGAAACAAATTTGTTATGGCCTGCTTTTGGGCACATAACTGATGGCGCGCTTCCAGCATGCGCCCAAACCGAGAGGCCCGAGGATCGTCTGAAATTGCCTCGGGCATCATTTTAATAATTGCAGTGAGCTGCTAGCACCTGTTGTGTCACTTAGCATCGATCTAATTTGGGCTGCATGCCTCACCGACAGTGGCCTTCAGATAAGACGTCAGAGAGGAGAACAGGAAAGGGGCTGAGTGTGACAGGTACCAGTCTTCAAAAGTGTTGTGGAGCCAGGAGGAGCACACATGCTCCCCCTGAAACTACAGAAAGGTAAGTTTCAAAAAATGAGTTTACCTTTTTGGTGGTGGCATCCAACGGTCCCTTTAAGGGCCAGTAGTTAAGCCGCATATAGAAACAAAAAACTGAGTGGAACAGGCCCCACCCCTGCTTTGCTCAGCATCGACGAAATTCCTGAAAAGTCCTTAATCAGGTGTTAACACTAACACTGCTGCAAGCTTTACACTCACATCATGCACACTGTCAGCTATTCAACCATGACAGGAACATCACCCAAACACATTGCACCACACTGACTGACACACTTCCCTTTCTCTTGCAGGCCAAGGTGGCACATAACAGGAGAGAGCAGCAGCGAACCAGCAGGGGTCGGGCAGTGCTGCATGTCCACACGCCCATTGAGGAGACAGTGCTGCAGCGAATTGGAGGCCCGTCACGAAGGCCCTGACGAGCAGTGACATTGAAAACATTGAAGATGATGGTATGCTCATACTTAATCCTCCTTCTCACATCCAAGTTCCCCCTCATCCCACAATCACTTCTCACTTGCAAACTGCTGATGGTGTAAGCATGCACATCTTGCTTTTACCTCTCCCCTCACCACAACACTATCCTTGTGCCTTTCTCCTTTCAGATACCAAAGACCTCCAAGCTGCCCAGCCAGTGGTGGAAGAGGAGATTGTTGAAGGAGAAGAGATGCCGTCACTCAATCTGACACTTGCAGGCACCAGCTCAGATACTGACACTGCGCGGATTTTACAGGGTAGTATAGAGGCGGGATCCACATGTGGTGACTCGTCAGGCATGAGTGGGCTGCAGCCAGGTCAGGGGAAAGGGTAGTGCAGGTTCCAGCTCCCTGGAGGGTGAGGTCGCACACGAGTTCTGCTGCATAGGACTCAGATGAGGACGTCAATGGGGCGGCCTACAGACGATCACTGATGGACATGCACAATGAACTGCTTGGTGCATTGGCAGGCCTGCCAGAAAGCCTGCTTTCATTGTCGAGGAGCATGGAAGAGTCCAGCACCAACTTTGCACAGGCCTTTGCACAGAGCTTGGAGCCCATGATTTCCAGGATGGAAGTGATGGACAACTCCATTAGCACACTTGTGGATGCAACCAGGATGCAGCATTATGGCCAATTTCTCAGCGTTCATTGCAACACAAGTGGAAGCGGCCCAACGCCTTAGTGCTGCAGTGGAATCACAGACTTGTGCAATACAAGCTCAGATGGCTCTCATGTAGTGCTCAGCTTGCTGCCATGGAAGCACAGACTGCTGCCATCATGGCTGGGTTTATCAGTGTTGAAAGGGGATTGCAGGGTGTCACAGCAGTCCGGCAATCTGTCTTCCAACAGATGACGAGGATTGCTGAGGCACTGCCCCAGTGGAGTGCCAGTGACTCTGTGGAGGACGAACCTACTGAACTCTCTCAGAATGACAACATTTGTCCTCCCACCACTGCCACTCCGTCAGTGTCCTTGCTGTTGCCTGTCAGCCAGCCAGCCAGCTTAGACCACTACTGCCCATGCAGAGGTGGTGCAGTCCGCTGCCAGGCCTTCTAGGCCCAGAGCTGCTTAAGGTCATCCTGAAAGGCCATCTGCAGTCTAGCCCACTGAAAGTCAGCACCCTTCCACCAGCCATTCAGCAGCCATTGGAGTAGCACTTCAAAGGAATACTAGAACAGGCAAAGGAACACGCAAGACAGGTACTAAGGGAATACACAAAGGTCATTAGATGACTTTGATATGTACCATTTGATTGATTGATTGATAAATTTTGTTTGGAATGTGTGTTTTGTGTTGGCTTTCATTTCAGGATTATGGCCAAGAGGACACTGTGATGGTCCATGACAGAGGGATGGTAAGGTATGGAATGGTAAGGTGGGGAAGTGTTGAGCAACGGGGATGTGGGTTTTAAGTCAGGGGAACTGGAGTCTGATGATGCGCTCACGGATAGCCTGTCCTGAACGTGAATTGGCAGGCTGCCTCCTCCGTTCCTCCTCTTCCTCCTCCTCCTCCTCCTCCTCCTCCTCCTCCTCCTCTTCCTCCTCCTCCTGAGGTGGACGTGGAACCCGTGGTGGCAAGGGCTGCGCCCTCATGATGGCCAAGTTGTGGAGGATGCAGCACACACGATGAAATAGGACACCCGATCCAGTGAGTACTGGAGGACTCCTCCCAAGCGGTCAAGGCAGCAGAACCGTTGCTTTAGCACCCCGATGGTCTGGTTGATGACGTTACTTGTGGCAGCATGGCTCTCATTGTATGATTGCTCACCACAAATGGTGGGGTTGCAGAGGGAAGTCACCTGGCTGATGTGGAGCGGATAGCCCTTGTTGCCGAGCAGCCATCCTCAGGTTTGACGTGGTGGCTGGAATACATGGCACAGGAGGAAGGCATGATGACTGCTGCCAGGATAGCAGGCATTCACCAACATGATGTGCTGGGCGTGGTCGCACAACAACTGCACATTAAGTGAGTGGTAGCCTTTTTGGTTGGGGTACATCTCAGCATTGAGATGCAGAGCCCGCAAAGCCACATGTGTGCAGGCGATGCCACCCTGCACCATGGGAAAGCCTGATATCCTGACAAAGCCACGTGCGCGCTCCTCCTGAGAAGACAATGAAGTCATCTCTCCGAGCGTACAGAGCCTCTGTGACCTCTCGGATGCAGCGATGTACGGCGAACTGCGAGATGTGAGTTATGTTGCCTGTTCCAGCCTGGAAGATTCGCTGGCAAAGAAATTTAGGGCCACGGTCACCTTGAGGGCAACTGGCAGCGCTGTCCTCGCCCTGTTCTGAGGCTCCAGGTTTAGTTGCAGGAGGTGGCAGAGTTCTGTGACCATCTCCTTCGTGAAGCGGAGATGATGAATACTGCTCCTGGCTTAGGTACAGATAGGAGAAGTGCTCCCTGAAGACCCTAGGTGGGTAATGGCCTCCTGCTTAGAGCCCTCCTCTCCTCCTACCTCTGCAAGCAGATGGTCCCCTTTGCTGCCTGTGCTCCATCTCCATGTCATGCTGCAGCCCAAGGGGGACTGTAACTAGAGCCCCCAGGACTGGGAGCAAGTGGTATTCTCAGAGGTCTTCATTTAATAGCCTACACCTTGCAAACATCCAGCAGCACACCCTGCACACTTTAACAACTTTTTAAATGTCTTACACCAAGCCACTACTCAAATAAACTTCACATGAACCAGTACAACAGCAAAAACCAACTTACCTCAAAGTTGCGTTTGTCCTTTTAAGTTGCGCTGGTGGGGGGTCCGTCGTGCAGCTGAACGCACGTTCAGCTGTGCATGCTTAGGAGAGGGTGTACAGTGGCGCAGCGATGTCCAAAATAGCAGGTTGTGCGTCAAATCAGCGTGGGACATCATAACCTGCCTCATTTGTATTCTTCCGCGCGCGCAGGCAATGGCCGCGCTATCGCTCTTCCCAATATGGCGCCCAGCACAGCCCGCACCGGAAATCGCCCATTTTTTCTTCAAACCGGCCTTAACAGCTGGTGCTAAACTTGGGAATTTCGCAGCCTACAGTTTAATAGCTGGGGGAGGTGCATGCCGATAAGTATATTCGCGCAGAATTCTCTTCTGGGCACGAAAAGTGCACTTTAAGCCAACAATATAAATAAGATGCTATCTGTCTGGAATCAATACTGCAGCTTCTGGTCTCATTTTGGTAACTGCAGTGTAAATGCACCGTAAGGAGTTCATGGTCAACAAGTCTAAATGCAGTTGTTCCTATAAATGTTCCACAGCCTCATTGAATGCTTTCAAATCAAGCAGCAGAATTGCAGATAATGTTGTGATACCAACATCTATCTGAAAGCCACCATATAGATCTACTGTAAACAGTTGGGCCCTGATTTTAACTCGGAGCGTGAGTCAGACAGGCGGGGGCCGAGGCGGGTGACAAACCGGGGGAATTTTAACCGAACAAAATGGGTGGGTTGGGTTCGGGAAGTTAAAGTATTAAAAATCTGAATCCCGACCAGAACCCACTTCCAACTTGCCCATTTCTGGTTTTAATGGAGGTGGGACGGGGGTGCAGGCAGCCAACCCGCTCACAGGAAGCGGGTCGCCCATTTAAATATTATAATGAGGCTAGCATGCCTTAGATTTAATCACCATTTTATATTTAACTGTGGCTGGTCGGGTTTTGCAGGACTTGTGAAACCCGTCAGCTAATGGAAGGCGAGGTTTGCTGGATCCAGGAGGTAAGGGCCTTTACACTTATCACCTGGATCCAGTGTCCCTGCCAAACCCAGCCCCCGCGATTAGAAACCCCCCATGAGGTCTCTGATCCCCCCACTTAATCTCCGATTTCCTCTACTCGGCCTCTGATCCCCCTCACGAGGCCACCGATGCCCCTCACGAGCAACATTCCCCCTAAGCGGCGCAACCACACGGCCGCGCAGCTGTTTGCCGGTCCCAAGTAGCCTGGGACCAGCTCGCGAAACTGTGAATGGGCCGCGCAGCTCCTTCAAAATTAGTGGGAACATTGCCCACGAGTCCTCCGATTCCCCCCACCAGGCCTCCGATTCCCCCCATGAGGCCTCCACCCCCCTACCCCATGCTGCTCCTGGCCCCCTCGCCCTGCTCCTTCGGCCCTCCGATGATCTCCCACCTCCCTCGCTCTGCTCCTCCAGCCCTCCAATGATCTCCCAGCCCCCTCGCTCTGCTCCTCCGGCCCTCCGATGATCTCCCAGCTCCCTCGCTCTGCTCCTCCGGCCCTCCGATGGTCTCCCAGCTCCCTCGCTCTGCTCCTCCAGCCCTCCAATGATCTCCCAGCCCCCTCGCTCTGCTCCTCCGGCCCTCCGATGAGCTCCCGTCCCCTGATAATGCTCCTCTAGCTCTTCAATGATTTCCCGGCACACCCCCCTCCCCACTGATCCGGACCTCCAATGATCCCTCAGTACCCTGTCCCCCGCTCCTTCAGCCCTCCATTGAGCTCCCGGCCCCCCGATAATGCTCCTCCGGCCCTCCGATGATCCTCCCGCCCCCCACAAATGATCCGGCCCTCCGATGACCGATGATCTCACGAACCCCCCCCCCCCCACTCCTACTTCTCTGGCTCTCCGATGACCTCCCGCACCCCCGCCCAATGATGCTCCTCCAATGATCCCCCAGCCCCCCGATGATGACCCTCTGGCTCTCCAATGATCTTCTGCTCCCCCCTCCCCCCACCATGCTCCTCTGGCCTCCCTGACCACCCTCGCCCCCCCCAGCCCCCACGCGATCCCTCCCTCCCTTCTCTCCATGGCCTAATGCCATTGGCCTACTCACCCACAGCCAGCTAGCCTCTCCATTTGGCTGGCTGCGGGTGCGAAACAGAGGTTTCAAATACAAATCAGGCCCTGCCGTTAAATTCAGCAGGGCCTGCGGGAAACCCGTTCTCCCTGGTTTCCTGACCGCTTCTGAGTCCCCCCGCTCCCAACCCGCCAAAGTATTGAAATTAAAATTCAGGCTGTCAAGTCTGGAGGTGACACAGGAATGAATGAGAGTTTCAGCAGCAGATGGGCTGAGGTAGGGATGGTGGCAGAGAATGTTACGGAGGTGGATGTAGGGGGTCTTTGTGCTGGAGAGGACATGGGGTCAGAAGCTGAGCTTAGGGCTTAATATGATGCTGAGGCTGCAAACAGCCTGTTTCTGCTTGAGACAATATGAGGTAGAAGGATACATTTTCTGACGAGGGAACAGAGTTTGTGGCAGGACCAAAGACAATGGTTTCGTTCTTTTATGGAACTTTATTTATTTGATCAGCCTTTGACACACAAGGTCTGGGTGAGACTGGTTTCTGAAATCTTACTTCACAGTTTTTCTATTGCTGCAGGAACTATCAAGGGCAAAATTACCCACTCTCCTTTCAACATAGCAGCCTCTTCCTCATTTTCCTATTGGTTAACACCTTTCATTTCCCTACAGTGATGGAGATCACTGCAGAATTAATTTAGATTATGAATGCTCTCAATGAGATGTCAAAAAATTAATTATTTGGACATATATCTCCGCTTTATTGCAAACTATCATTTAAAAATATGCTTGCTGCTAGACTCAGTAACAAAATTAAATGGTTGTCCAATTGCCTAGCATACAAATGTGTAATGTGTGGCATTTATTTGTTCTTTGTTGTACAGTAATAAGAGGCTGCCATTCAGCTTGGTGCTTGTACTGTTTTCTGAGGTGCTTCATTATATTGAGCCCACAGATCATTAGTAGGTCAAATTTAAATGACTGAAAAGAGAATTAAATACAACCTGGGATGCTGTGTCGTCCCTGATTTAATTTAACGCTTATCAACACATTGCTGTGTTCTTTATAGGTTCTGCAGGCTCAGTGAGAGCTTGCTGTTAGCTCACTTTGATAAACCTTTAACCCAAAGCATTGACAGGGCATGTGTTTTCTGAGTTACATATTCACAGTAGTCCCATGAATTAATATAATAATTATGGCAAATCATTGTTTGCCTTTCAATATAGATTGTGGGCAATGCTAAAAGTGAACAGTTAACTTCAAATGATTACTGTAGACTGTCCTTGTAATTATTGGTATACAGAGATAGAGATAGAAATGTTCTGAGCAAGACACAATTATCCACCATTAGGAACACCATTCCAACACCTACATGAACTAGGGATAAGATTCTGTAAAATGTTTATAACAATGGTGACTATAACTTACTGGAAGATATCAATGACTTTTCCATTGATATTCTGAAACATTTAAGCATCGTTATTGTGGTGAATTCTGATTATTAACTTTAATCCCTTTATTTTTCAGCTGTAGAATGACTCCATAGAGTAAATTAGGAAGGTCTGAATCCCCAATTTTAACACTCGGTGGGAGTCATGCAAGCAGGGTCCGAGGCAGGTGGCCAACTGTCCAGTCTGCCGCAGAGTGCAGCCCAGGAGATTTTAATTCCCGGGCCTCAGCTGCATGGGCACCATCAGCACCCTTCCCGAATTTGGCAGGAAGCATTAGCTGGCCGGTAGGTGAGAGTGGGATATTGGGCTGCAGTAGGTCACCGACAGGGACCCGAAGAAACGATCCCCATCATTCAGGTAAGTAGTTTGGGGTGGGGAGGGGAGGGAAGGCCTTGCAGTTGGGGAGAGGAAGCCTGAGCTGGGGAGGTCCACAGTTTCCTTGTTGAGCCTGAAGCAGCACTTCTGCTACCCCCGGCTCACAAGGAGATTAAAAAAAAATAACATACCTTTCTGGCTTTGTCCTGGCTCTGCTTGCCGCCAGGTTGGCCTGGCGAGGGAGCCACAACAGCTTCCCCATGCAGGACTTTGGTTAAAATTGCAGTCAGGCCACAATGAGGTAATCGGAGCCCGATCTGCGTATTTGATGAAGGACCTCGTTGTCTTTTGGCGGGGGTCCTGATCGCCTGCTCAAACAAGCAGGTTAAAATTCCAAGCCGCAGGAAGGCAGTGAGATCGGAGGGGGCAAGTCACTGCGGCCATTTTAATTCTCAGCCCGTCCAGTTTCCTCCAGGCAGATTGGGTTAAAATCAGCCCCTTGCTATCAACTGAAACCCTTAACAGTTTGAATCTAACCTTGACTGATAATTATACTCAGACTTCTTCAGGTTGACTTTAACCAGTCTCAGTAGACTATGTGCGTTTGTGTGTGAGTCCACGTGTATGTGTGAGAGAACCAACTGGAGTCCAAAACTAGAGGTCATAAATATATCAGATAGTCACTAATAAATCCAATAAGGAATTCAGGAGAAACTTCTTTACCCAGAGAATGGTTAGAATGTGGAACTTGCTACCATGTGGAGTAGTTGACGCAAATAACATAGATGTGAGGAGGACACAAAGGGCTGGATTTTGTCTTGGGGTCGGGTTGGGGTCGTGTTACCCGCATTTCGTGTTGCCCCCCCCGACTCCAGATTAATGTGGATGAATGATGCAATTTTCACTTAATTGAGTCCCAGCATGTGGGAACCCATGAAACAATTAGTGGTTTCAGTCTGAAAGTCGCCTCTGATGATGTCATCATTGCAGGTCAGAGACTGACTGCCTGGTCTCAGAGATTGCCTGGCCTTTGCTGTGGGAGGACCTGGATGCAAAATGAGCAGCATCTTAGAGAGAGAGAGAGAGAGAGAGAGAGAGAACCAAGTCCTCCCAGGCAGTCTCTGAAGACATTCAATGCAGCAGCATCAGAGGCGACTTTCAGACCTAATACTACTACTACCTTCATCACAATACTACTACTACCTTCATCACATCTCTGTTGTAATAGTGGACCTGCAGCTGATAGTCAGCTATCCACTTGTGCTCCCACCAGGTTTCACTGGCGTGTTTCACATCAGGCGTACTTCACATCGGAAAAAAGTTAAACTAGCTAAAACATTTCAAAATGGCATTACAGAGCCAATTTAAGGCTTGTTAAGGGCTTTAATGGTCTCTCCCGCCTCTTGGAGGTGGGACGGAGTCGGGAACCCCGCGACTGATTTTGTCAAAATTGCGTGGAGGCGGAATGGAGTCGGGATGGGGTCAGGACCCCCGAATCTGCAACTTTAACCCCCCACACGCCTCCAAACCCGACTCCATGGGTCATTGAAAATCCAGCCCAAAGAGTCTGCAAAGGGATATAGATAGGTTAAGTGAATGGGCAAAAATTTGGCAGATGGAGTATATGTGGGAAAATGTGAGGTTATACACTTTGGTAGGAAGAATAAAAAAGCAATTTATTATTTAAATGGAGAAAGACTACAAAATGCTGCGGTACAGAGGGATCTGGGGATCCTTGCACATAAAACACAAAAAGTTAGCATGCAGGTACAGCAAATAATTAGGAAGGCAAATGGAATGTTGGCCCTTTTTGCAAGGGGGATGGAGTATAAAAGTAGGGAAATCTTGCTACAACTGTACTTAGCGCTGGTGAGACCACATCTGGAGTACTGCTGCAGTTTTGGTCTCCTTATTTAAGGAGGGATATACTTGCATTGGAGGCAGTTCAGAGAAGGTTCACTAGCTTGATTCCTGAGATGAAGGGGTTGTCTTATGAAGAAAGGTTGAGCAGGTTGGGCCTATACTCATTGGAGTTTAGAAGAATGAGAGGTGATCTTATTGAAACATATAAGATTCTGAGGGGGCTTGACAGGGTAGTTGCAGGGAGGATGTTTCCCCTCGTGGGGGAATCTAGAACAAGGGGGCATATTTTCAAAATAAGGAGTCGCCCATTTAAAACGGAGATGAGGAGGAATTTCTTCTCTCAGAGGGTCATGAATCATTGGAATTCTCTACTCTAGAGAGCTGTGGATGCTGGGTCATTGAATATATTCAAGGCTGAAATAGACAGATTTTTGAGCTACAGGGGAGTCAAGGGTTATGGGGAGCGGGCAGGAAAGTGGAGTTGAGGCCATGTTCAGATCAGCCATGATCTTATTGAATGGCGGAGCAGGATCAAGGGGCCAAATGGCCTACTCCTGCTCCTACTTCTTATGTTCTTCTGTTCTTATGGGCCAGAAATTCGGGTCGGAGGCTTCCCGCGGGTGCAAGCCCCCAACCTTCACTTACCTAGTGCGCCTGCCGTTGTGCTGTGTGCCCACGTGGGATTCCGATCCTGGGCCTCCTCCAGCTGCCAGTGTGCAGTGCTTGCGTATCCCAGGGGGCGCAGTTAGTTCGAAGCGTCCCCTGGGATCACGTGGGCCATGGAGAGCCAATCGGAGCAGGGAATCTCCTTTCATAGATTTGACAGGAAGACCTGTCAAATCTATGAATAGAGATCGGCCCCAAAACCTAACTAAAACTTCAAATACATTTTTTAAAAAAATCACAGTTTTAAAATAACTATAAATTACATAAATTAACTATTTTAAACAAAAATTTAAATTTTTGAAAAAATGTATTACAATTTTTAACGGGGCTAAAAATAAACTTACCTTTCTTTAAAGTATTTAAAAAAGATAAACCTGTGGAAAAAATGTTTAAATTTCACTTAATTCACCACTTACCTTGTTAAAAGCAGGCCTTGCGCCTGCTTTTCCCCCACGCAGCTGCCAGGGACTTACCCTCACGGGGAAACCTGAAAAAAAAGCGGAAGTTCGATGCGTGCGTGCTGCCTCTCCAGCGCACGCGTTTGACCTCCGAACCCCTTCCTTCAAGGGAACGGAAGTTCCGGTTTCCAGCGCATGCACAGTGCATGCGCGAAACCGGCACTTTCGTTGGGTCTACGGGTGAGTACACAGCGCGTACTCACCCCTGGAGACCCGAATTTCTGCCCCCTTTGTATTTAAGGGGAACAACAACAACAACTTGAATGTACATAGCGCCTTTAATGTAGTAATGTAGTCCCAAGGCACTTCACAGGAGTAATATAAGACAAAAATTTGAGCCACATAAGGAGAAATTAGGGCAGATGACCAAAAGCTTGGTCAAAGAGGCGTTGGAGGAGGATGGAGTGGTCAACCATGTCAAAGGCTGCAGACAAGTCGAGAAGGACAAGGAGGGATAGTTTACCTTTGTCACAGTCACAAAGGATGTGATTTGTGACTTTGATGAGAGCCGTTTCGGTACTGTGGCAAGGGCGGAGACCTGATTGGAGGGATTCAAAGATGGAGTTGCGAGAAAGATGGGCACGGATTTGGGCGGCAACAACACGTTCAAGGACTTTGGAGAGGAAAGGGAGGGTGGAGATGGGGTGGTAGTTTGCAAGGACGGAGGGGTCAAAGGTTGTTTTTTTGAGGAGAGGGGTGATGACGGCAGATTTGAGGGAGGGGGGACAGAACCTGAGGAGAGAGAACTGTTAACAATGTCAGCTAACATGGGAGCCAGAAAATGAAGTTGGGTGGTCAGCAGTTTGGTGGGAATAGGGTCGAGGGAACAGGAAGTGGATCTCATGGACAAGATGAGTGCGGAGAGGTCTCGAGGGGAGATTGGAGAGAAACTAGAGAAAGATGTGAGTTCAGGGCTAGGGCAGGGGGGAACCTTAGAGGAAATTTGGCCCGGTGGGCTAGGGGAAGGAAGGGAAGTGGCAGAGGCAGCTGAACGGATGGTCTCAATCTTAGAGACGCCCATGAGCTCCTCACACTTGTTATCGGAGGTGAGGGTGGAGGACACAGGGGAGAGGGGTTTAAGAAGACAGCTAGCAGTGGAGAAAAGAAGCTGAGGTTTATCTTTGCATTCCAGAAGGATTCTGGAATAGTGAGCTGTTTTGCCAGACGAGAGCAGGACCCGATAATGCTTTATGTGGTCCAGCCAGATCTGGCGGTGAATGGCTAAACCAGTTGTCCGCCATATCCGTTCAAGTCTGAATCCTTTGAACTTAAGGGAGAGAAGATGAGGGCCGTACCAGGGGGAACAGCCAGGGTGAGAGAGGGTAATTGTTTCAATAGGGACTAGGGCATCAAAGGTGGTGGTGAGGGTGTGGTTGAGCAGATCGGTAGCTACAGAAATATCATGGTGAATGGAGGGCCAAAGGCTGGACAGTTGAGATTTCGTGAGTGCAGTTGTAAGAGAGTTGGGAGAGAGTTTTTTCCAAGGACGGACACAGAAGGAAGTAGAGTTATTGTGGGGAAAGAGGATGTGGGTGGAGAACGATATGAGGAAGTGGTCAGAGATGGCCTTATCTGCGATTGACACGATGGGAGTTGCGAGGCCATGAGAGATGGCAAGGTCGAGGGGGTGGCCGTGGGGCATTTACATGGAGTGAGAGATTATGGGAGGATAGGAGGGTAGTGAACTCAGAGGAGAGAGAGCATGATGAATTGAGATGGAGGTTGAAATCACCGAGGATGAGACGTCGCTCGGTGCAGAGGCTGAGGGAGGAAAGCAGTGAAGCTATCTTGGTAATAACATTTTTATGGTACTTGAGTGGGCGGTAGAGAATGAGAATCTTAAATGAGAGGTGAGAGGGGTGGAATAAGGTGAGATGCTCAAGGGAGGAGAAAGTGCCGGAGGAATAGGGGGACAGACCAAGGTGTGATTTGGTGATGAGAGCCACACCGCCACCACGGCGGTCTGAGTGAGGCAAGTGGTGGAAGTTATAGTCAGGCGGGGAGGCTTCATTTAAGAGTAAGGAGTCATCACCCCTCAGCCAGGTTTCCGTCAGGGCCATGATGTCAATGCAATCATCTACGATAAGCTCATGGATGGCAAGGGCCTTGTTCGCAAGTGAACGGACATTCTGGAGGGAGACGCGGAGAGGGTCGGTGATGGCTGACCCACTGCCAGCATCCACAGGGTCAGTGCTGGGAGGGGTGAGTTGGACCGGGAGGTGATTGGCAAGATTAGCCCCCAACGGGCATGCTAGGCGGGAAGGTCGGCGAAAGAGTAGGATGGGACAGTTGAGGTTGCTGCTCATGAGGAGGCAGCGACGAGTGCCTCGATGGGCCCTTTGTAGGATGCCAAGAGAGGCACAGAGGGAAGCTGTAGGCTTCTCTAAGAGGGAGTCAAGCCTGGGACGGCGGCAGGAGAGTAAGAAGGTCAAAGAGTAATGAAGGATTGGGATAGGGATTTGGGAGGGCAGAGTATCCGAGAGGAGAGATGAAAGGAGGCATGACGACAAGAAAGAGCAGTCAGGGAGCGATAGAGAGAAAAGGAAAAAGGGGGAGAAAAAAGTGGAAATAGAAGTGAATGGCTTGGGCCTGGCTAGATAAGTACATGAGGGAGAAACAAATAGAAGGACATGCTCATAGGGTTAGAGAGGGAGGAGGCTCATGTGGAGCAGAAACACTGGCCAAATAGACTAGTTGGTCCAAATGGTCTGTTTCTGGTCTGTAATCGATGACACTTACCATGCTGCCCAAATACACCCCCTGGCAGATTGACCAAAGAGTAGCATTGATGCTGTCCATGAAAATGTTCATGGGCTGCATTGTCACAACCTTTGGATCGAAGAAGACTACTGCACGGGATATGTTGTGGTGGGGAAAGAAAATAAGCTAAAATGGAGAGAATCATAGAATCATAAAATCATAGAAGATAGGAGCAGGAGTAGGCCATTCGGCCCCTCTAGCCTGCTCCGCCATTCAATGCGAGCTGATCATCCAAATTCAGTACCCTGTCCCTGCTTTCTCCCCATATCCCTTGATCCCTTTAGCCTTAAGAAATATATCCAACTCCTTCTTGAATCTATTTAATGAATTGGCCTCTACTGCCTTCTGTGGCAGAGAATTCCACAGGTTCACCACTCTCTGGGTGAAGAAATTCCTCCTCATTTCTGTCCTAAATGGCTTACCCCTTATCCTTAGACTGTGATCCCTGGTTCTGGACTCCCCGACCATCGGGAACATCCTTCCTGCATATCTACCTGGGCATTTAGGTGAAATGTAAATAAATGTACACTCATCAAAAATGACCTTTGAGCATAACAGTCTTCAGAGCTTCTTTCAATCTTTCACTGTCCCTCTGTGATCAATCATTTTGAGACTTTTTGTTTTTCTTTCACTGAAATAGAGCACTATATCTTAACATTGTGTTGTCTCCAGTGGCTTGGCCTAGATCCTAATAAATCAATGTGGCTGAGTTTGACTGATAGACAATATTGTGACTCTGGTTAGGAATCAAGTGTTCCTACTGTTTGAACTCCCCTTCTACATCTTATTCTTTCATGCTGCTAATAAAAATGCTGGTATTTTCACTCCAGTTTAGCATCAAACGCATGTCGCTTTTGATCCCAGCTGCTAGCAGGTACACAAGTACTGTCTGGGGTGGCTTGGTGTATGACTTTCTTTCTTCCTTCCTACTGGTTTCCTTTCCTGATTCTGCACAATGCAGCTCTCTGCATTCACCTTCTCAATTTTCTTAATGATTTTAAAATCAGTTCCTACTGCTTAACCCCTATTTCCCCAATCAGAACAGATTGTACTGCTTCAACTGGTACTGACTGAAACATGGAACTATCTTTGTTCCCCCTCTGGCCCCCGCCCCCATCCCTGCATGAATCTCTTCCGCAGTCTTACAACCTAACTCTATTTCTGTTAGCAATCACTGAAATATTCGGTATTGCCTTTATTGTGCAGTCATATTTCTTATTGTTAGCACCAATGCGCACTGCTTTAAAATGTCTCAATATTAACCCGTCCAGCAGTACTGACAGGACAACTTTATGCTCCCTGGGCCACTGACAAATTATCTTGTCAAATGCTTAGCACAACTTAAATCCCACATCAGTCTAGAAAAGAACATCAGTTTAACTGGGTCACTAAATAAAGTGACACGGTTAAACTTCAATATTCTGCCAGTCAATTGGCTGAAAAAACTGGCCTTTGGTATTTTTGACCAGTTTTTGAAGATGTGGGTCTGAGTGATAGAATAATTGATGGAATGTTAGAGTCACAAGAAAAAAGAAAAGTTGTGTTTAAACATGAAAAGCATAAAAACATAAAATTAATTTTAAAATGCAGAATGTGGAAGAAAAGGGGAAGAGGAAAGAAAAACTGAATAGAAGAAAAAGAGAATAGAGGGAAAAGCAGCAGCAATTTAAAAAATAAGACTTTTAATGTTCATATTTTGTTAGAATTACCTGAGTACAGTTACTCCTGGCAATTCAATAGCATAAGGTAATATATTGGGATTTTTCATCATTCTAGTTTTTGAGCTGATCTGCTAAAAACTGGAGACAGATAATTCCCTCAAAGTACCTTCTATTATTCATTTTTTGTATCCTTCCTTAGAATATTCTGCTTTGCCATGCAACTTGGTGTCACCCACAAGCATAGACATGGTGCTTCCAACACGATCATGAAGTAATTTATAAATATTGTTAGCAATATGGGTTGTGAGATGAATAGCTTGGCATCCACTGGTCATAGTTGCTCAATTAAAACTTTTAGTTATTAATAACTAGCTTATATGAGTTATTAGATGGCAGGATTTACATCAACCACATTATCATCAATCTGTTACATCTCGAAGAACTCCAGTACATTTGCAATGCCATGGTTCTGTTGCCATTTGAAGAGGTAGCGTGACATAAGACCTGAAAAAAGTTTAGTATTCTGATGTAGAACCTGGGAGGAGAAGGTATTTGTTTTGTAATGCAAAACCTGAGCTGTATTAAATTTGTCATTAAGAGATTGGATTTTCCTCCTTGGTGGGTTTACTGCCGACACTACATCAGGTCAGTACTTCCACCTGCCCGTGGGACCCAGCTGTTGCATTTTCCTGGATCAGTGCTAGTTGTGCCCTCTATTGTCTGTCATGGCTCAGTGGTTGCACTCTCGCCTCTGAGTCAGAAGGTTGTAGATTCAAGTCCCACTCCAGAAATTGAGCACATAATCTAGGCTGACACTCCAGTGCAGTACTGAAGGAGTGCTGCACTGTCGGAGGTACCATCTTTCAGATGAGACGATACACCGAGGCCCCGTCTGCCCTCTCATGAAAGATCCCACGGCAGTATTCAAAGAAGAGCATGGGATGGCCAACATTTGTCCCTCAACCAACAACTAAAACAGATGATCTGGTCATTATCACATTGTACTTTGTGGGAGCTTGTTGAGCGCAAATTGGCTGCCACATTTCTTAAATTACAACAGCGACTACACTTCAAAATTACTTCATTGGTTGTAAAGCGCTTTGGAACATCCTGAGGTCATGAACAGCGCTATATAAATGCAAATCTTTCTCTATTGGGGGGGATGGGGGGTTGCTAAAAGTCATTACTGGTGCAGTATTTAAATGACTGCAGCAGCTTATCTGGCAGTAAGAAATCAGACTACTGAGAGCAAAGGCATTAGGTCTGATGCTGCTATAACAAGGCCCAGAGCCTCCAAGTTTTCTGATTCACCTGTAGATTTTAATCGCTCCACCATTGGTTGCCGTGCCTTCAGCTGCCAAGGTCCGAGGCTCTGGAATTCCCTCCCTAAACCTCTCCGCTTCTCTACCTCTCTTTCCTCCTTTAAGATGCTTCTTAAAACCTACCTCTTTGACCAAGCTTTTGGTCATCTGCCAGCTTTCAAAAGGGAGTTGGATAAGTCATAGAGTCATAGAGTTATACAGCATAGAAAGAGGCCCTTCGGCCCATCGTGTCCGCGCCGGCCATCAAGCCCTGTCTATTCTAATCCCATTTTCCAGCACTTGGTCCGTAGCCTTGTATGCTATGGCGTTTCAAGTGCTCATCTAAATGCTTCTTGAAAGTTGTGAGGGTTCCTGCCTCTACCACCCTTTCAGGCAGTGAGTTCCAGATTCCAACCACCCTCTGGGTGAAAAGTTTTCCCTCAAATCCCCTCTAAACCTCCTGCCCCTTACCTTGAAACTATGCCCCCTGGTTATTGACCCCTCTACTAAGGGGAAAAGTTCCTTTCTATCTACCCTATCTATGCCCCTCATAATTTTGTACACCTCAATTAGGTCCCCCCTCAGCCTTCTCTGCTCTAAGGAAAACAACCCCAGCCTGTCCAGTCTCTCTTCATAGCTGAAGCGCTCCAGCCCAGGTAACATCCTGGTGAATCTCCTCTGCACCCTCTCCAATGCAATCACATCCCTCCTATAGTGTGGTGACCAGAACTGCACAAAGTATTCCAGCTGTGGCCTAACTAACGTTTTGTACAGCTCCATCATAACCTCCCTGCTCTTATATTCTATGCCTCAGCTAATGAAGGCAAGTATCCCATATGCATTTATAACCACCTTATCTACCTGTCCTGCTGCCTTCAGGGATCTATGTACATGCACACCAAGGTCCCTCTGATCCTCTGTCCTTCCTAGGATCCTACAATTCATTGTGTATTCCCTTGCCTTGTTTCTCCTCCCAAAATGCATCACCTCACACTTTTCAGGGTTAAATTCCATTTCCCACTGTTCTGCCCATCTAACCAACCCATCTATATCATTCTGTAGCCCGAGGCTTCCCTCCTCGCTATTTACCACTCCACCAATTTTCGTGTCATCTGCGAACTTACTGATCATACCTCCTACATTCATATCTACATCATTAATGTACACTACAAACAGCAAAGGACCCAGCACCGATCCCTGCGGTACACCACTGGACACAGGCTTCCAGTCACAAAAACAACCTTCGACCATCACCCTCTGCCTCCTGCCACTAAGCCAATTTTGGATCCAATGTGCCAAATTGCCCTGGATCCCATGGGCTCTTACCTTATTGACCAGTCTCCCATGTGGGACTTTGTCAAAAGCCTTACTGAAGTCCATGTAGACTACATCAACTGCACTACCCTCATCCACACACCTAGTCACCCCCTCAAAAAATTCAATCAAATTGGTCAGACATGATCTCCCCCTGACAAAGCCATGCTGACTATCCCTGATTAATCCCTGCCTCTCTAAATGGAGACTAATTCTGTCCCTCAGAATTTTTTCCAATAATTTCCCAACCACTGATGTTCGGCTCACTGGCCTGTAATTCCCTGGTTTATCCCTACTACCCTTCTTGAACAATGGTACTACGTTAGCTGTTCTCCAGTCCTCTGGCACCTCCCCTGTGGCCAGAGAGGTTCTGAAAATTTGTGTCAGAGTCCCTGCAATCTCCTTCCTTGCCTCACACAGCAGCCTAGGATACATCCCATCAGAGCCTGGGGATTTATCCACTTTTAAGCCCGTTAAAACCGCTAGTACATCCTCCCTCTCAATACTAATTTGTTCAAGTATATCACAATCCCCCTGCCTGATTTCTATGCCTACATCACCCTTCTCCATAGTGAACAAAGATGCAAAATATTCATTTAAAACCTCACCTACATCTTCCGGCTCTACACACAGATGGCCACTTTGGTCCCTAATGGGCCCTACTCTTTCCTTGGTTATCCTCTTGCCCTTAATATACTTATAAAACACCTTGGGATTTTCCTTTATTTTGCCCGCCAGTGTTTTTTCATGCCCCCTCTTCGCGCTCCTAATTTCTTTTTTAAGTACCCCCCTGCACTTTCTATACTCCTCTAGGGATTCCACTGTTTTTAGTTCTTTGTATCTGCCAAAAGCCTCCCTTTTTTTCCTAATCCATTCTTGTATATCCCTTGACATCCAGGGTTCCGTGGGCTTGTTGGTCCCACCCTTGACCTTTACGGGAACATGTTGGCGTTGTACTTTCTCTAATTTCTTTCTGAAAGACTCCCATTGCTCTGATGTGGATTTTCCTACAAGTAGCTGATCCCAGTCCATTTTGGCCAGATCCTGCCTTATCATATTAAAATCGGTCTTCCCCCAATTTAGAACCTTTATTTCCAATCCATCTTTGTCCTTTTCCATGACTACCTTAAATCTCACCGAATTATGGTCACTGTCACCAAAATGCTCTCCTACTGACACATCTACCACTTGCCCAGCTACATTCCCTAGAATTAGATCCAGTACCACCCCCTCTCTTGTTGGACTTTCTACATGCTGGCTCAAAAAGCTCTCCTGGATGCACTTTAAGAATTCCGCACCCTCTAAGCCTTTCACACTCTGACTATCCCAGTTAATATTGGGGAAGTTGAAATCCCCTACTATTATTACCCTATTATTTCTACACTTCTCTGAGATTTGCCTACATATCTGTTCCTCTATCTCCCCCTGACTGTTTGGGGGCCTATAGTACACTCCCAGCAAAGTGCTTGCCCCCTTTTTGTTTTTAAGTTCTACCCATATGGCCTTATTAGAGGAACCTGCTAAGATATCATCCCTCCTTACAGCAGTAATTGACTCTTTAATTAATATTGCAACACCCCCTCCTCTTTTACACCCCCCTCTGTCTCGCCTGAAGATTCTATACCCCGGAATATTGAGCTGCCAGTCCTGCCCCTCCCTCAACCATGTCTCTGTGATAGCAACAATATCATACTCCCATGTGTTCATCAACACCTTCAATTCATCTGCCTTACTCGCAAGACTCCTTGCATTAAAATAAATGCCATCCAGCCTTGCCATACTCCCTTGAGCCGTTACATATTTGCTCTGCCTTCCAGGCTGACTTGTTTTTTCCTCTATATTTGGCTGTGCATCACCCCCTACTATAGCTCCACTCCGTATCCCATCCCCCTGCCAAGTTAGTTTAAATCCTCCCCAACAGTACTAGCAGACCTCCCCGCAAGGATGTTGGTCCCGTTCCAGTTCAAGTATCTGAAGGAAAGAAATTTGCAGGGCTACAGGGAAATGGCAGGGGAGTGGGACTAGCTGAAGTGCTCTTGCAGAGAGCCGGCACAGGCTCGATGGGCCGAATGTCCTCCTTCCGTTCTGTAACCATTCTATGATTTTTCTATGATTCTAATATCTCCTTATGAGGCTCGGAGTCTAATTTTGTTTTAGTGCACTCCTGTGAAGCGCCTTGGGACGTTTTACTACGTTAAAGGTGCTTATATAAATGCAAGTTGTTGTTGTTGTTGAGGTTTTATTGTTCAGAATAAAGCAGATATTTGAGATCAAGGGGGAGGAGGCCAACCAAAGACTTGGGGTGCTGGCCAGGTGGAAGGAGGTGGCCTTGGCTACCAACCCCCACAAGGATACTCAGTGCTGAAAGAAGTTTAATGCACCACCAGGTTAGCTGAGGTAAGAGGAGGCAATAACATCATGTGTTAAGCAGGTTTAAGATTTCTGACCACCTTGCCCTGCCTTTGTATGGCCTGGAATGTCCAGGAGGTTCCGTGCAACCTTCACACACCCGCCCTTCCCCTGCAGGTGCTCCCTCACTCACAGCTTATCATGAAGGGAAGAAGTGACAGTCTCATATGCTATGTAGTCACTCATTTGCTGCACCTTTTATCACCCTCATTACGGAATGCGTTCTTACACCTGTGTTGCATTCCATAGAGGGCCTTCAGACTCCACTATCTGCTGCAAGGAAAAAGTGGCTTACAGTCACCGAGAAAAGCATCCACAGGTGGTGGAAATTTCAGCCTTCAACCTTCATCCCTTATGAGGAGGAAGCTCTGGAAGTTTTTGGCAGGCATAGGGGAGAAGCAATGGGAGTTGGAGAAATAGGAGCAGAAGTGCCAGCTGCAAGTTATTCAAGAGATTCATCTTGTCATGTCTCTTCCGTTCTTGCAGCAGGAGAAATCTGTCATCATTGTGATATCTTGAGACACAACATATATATACACTAGCACAGCATGGCTTCCGGTAAGAACTGTACTGCATATGGCTTTATTATTATATACATCAGTAGTCCACCAGGTGGCTCTATTATACTTCTCCCTCCTTATTGAAGAATAATCATTGTACATGACTTGTATGGTATACACAACTCTTGGTATACATTTCTCAAATGGAACCAATTTTATGCTTCCAAATTCTACTATAGAATTCTGTTACACAAACAAAAGATATGAACTTATTTTCCATATTTACGGATTAAACTTAACCACTGGTTTTCTGTATCGAAGAGGATACCTTCTTTCTTGAACAGAACTTTCAGATCTTGTTGTAGGAATTTAACTCATTCTAGGATGAGCCTGCAGAGAATTTTTCTTCAAGGGCTGACTTTGATCTACATTTAGACTCTCTATACTTTCAGACTGTTTGTCTGCCTGACTCGTGCTCCGACTTAAATTCTGGCTTTGTCTTGGACTTGTTGCTGGTACGTCTGATGTAGGATTTGCTACTGGTACTCTACTTGTAACAAGACTATTTGACTCATCAGAATAAATTGCATCATCCCAGCTTTCAACTCCTTCCACATCTGTAGGTAAGATACGATCAATATGAACAAACCTAACCTTTCCATGATCAAACATCTTGACCAAATGTGCGAGGGCCACAGATCTTCACTACTCTTCCTGGTAACCACTTTAACCATTTATGGTGATGGTTCTTCACTCTAACCTTTTGGTTCAGCTTCACACTTCTCTCGCTAACTCTACTTTTATCATGACTCTCTTTCTGCCTTGATGGTTTCTCTTCTACAGACTGTGCCAAGTTTGGCTTTAACAACGAGAACCTGGTTCGTGGCTGTCATTTGAGAAACAACTCTGCTGGTTTTCTACCAGTAGTGGTATGAGGAGTATTTGATAGGTAATCAGAAAATTTGCCAGTTTGTGGTCCAAAGACAACTGATGTTTCTTTGGATTTGGATCCAACATTTGCTTGATGAGGGCACATATGACAATTTGTACTGTGTGTTGTGCTGCACCATTTGAAGCAGGGTGGTACGGTGGAACTTTGGTATGTTTCACACCATTTCTGCTCATGAACTGTTGAACTCTTCTGAACAAAATTGTGGCCCATTATCAGACACAATTTCTTCTGGGAGGCCATATGAAGAAAACAATTGTCTAGTGTTTTGCTTGTTGTTATTATCTGCATTGGAAACACCTCTACCCACTTTGAGTGACTATCTATCACTATGAACAATTGCTGTCCTTCTAGCTCAGCAAAATCTACATATAACCTTTGCCACTCTCTGGGAGGCCATTTCCACCACTGTAATGGTACTGATGGTGGTTTCTTGCTCACCGAGTTACATGTTGTACACTGACTGACTATGTACTCTATCTCTTTATCTAAACCTGGCCACCATAAGTAACTGTGTGCAACGCTCTTGGTCAAGTACATTCCCAGGTGCTGGTCATGAAGATCTCCTAACAATTTAGACCTGAACCTATTTGGGATAACCACTCTTGCTCCCTACATGATACAATCTTTATCCACTGACAATTCATTCCTACGAACGAAGTATGGATGGATATCTGCCTCTGATACCTGGTTTGGCCATCCATTTGTTATGTAATCATACACCTTTGACATAATTGGGTCACGTTTGGTTGCCCTACCAATCTCTTCAGCTGTGACTGGCAGCTCAAAAATGTATGAGAAATAGAACACTTCTTCCTTATTGGGTGTAACTTGTGATGGGGATGGCAACCTGGACATAGCATCAACATTACTGTGATCAGCTGATCATCTGTCCTCAATGTCATACATATACGCTGACAAAATCAAAGCCCATCTCTGCATTTGGGCTGCAGCTAAGGTTGGAACTGTGAACTTTGGATGGAGGATTGCTGACAGGGACTTATGGTCAGTAACTATGGTAAACTTACGACCAAACAAGTATTTGTGAAACTTCTTGACCCCAAAAATCAATGACAAAGCTTCTCTTTCAATCTGCGCATAATTCCACTCACTGGCACTGAGAGTGCTTGAAGCAAAAGAAATTGGTCTCTCCTCCCCAATATCTAGTACATGAGAGATCGTTGCCCATACTCTGTACGGAGAGGTGTCACACGCTAGCTTGATCTCCTTTGATACATCATAGTGAACTAACATGGTACTCTCTACTAACTGGCTTTTACACTCTTTGAATGCTGTGTCGCATTCTTTTGACCACTTCCAAGGGATCTGTTTTCTCAACAGCTCATTCAGTGGACGTAACAATGTAGTCAAGTTTGGGAGGAACCTTCCGTAATAATTCAAAAGACCCAAAAATGATCGAAGTTCAGAGACATTCTTGGGAATGGGTGCATTTCTGATTGCATCCAGCTTTCCTTTGGTTGGATGTAAACCATCTTTGTCTACTCTGTGCCCTAAGTACTCCACTGAGTTTTGAAACAACTCACACTTGTGAGCTGTCACTCGTACTCCGTGCTTCTCTAGCCGTTTGAGCACTTCATTCAACACCTCATCATGGATTTGCCTGTTTGGTGCTGAAATGAGTATGTCATTCAAATAACACACTACCCCTTCAATCCCTTGCAAAATTTGGTTCATCACCCCCTGGAATATGTCGGGGGCAGAAGACACTCCAAATGGTAGCCTATTGAACTGATATAGGCCTCGGTGAATATTTATAGTCAAGCATGACTTGGACTCTTCATCTAACTCAAGTTCTAGGTAGGCGTTTGTTAGATCTAACTTCAAAAAGATCTGGCCACCTGTCAGCATTGTGAATAAATCTTCCACATTTGGCAACGTATTGGGTAGATTACACTCTAGAACCTGGTTTACGGTTACCTTATAATCACCACACAACCTTACCTTACCATCTGACTTAGGTACAACAAAAATGAGTGTAGCCCAATTACTCAGATCTACCTTAGAGATAATGTTCTCAGTTTTTAGTCTTTTGAGTTCTTGCTCAACTTTCTCCTTGAGTGTGTATGGTACGGGACGTGGCTTGCAGTAAACTGGTCTTGCGTCCTTCTGCGCTCTGACACTCGCCTTGAAGTCTTGGATCGGACTGCCCGTTTCGCTTAACACCTTCGTACACTGCTTGATGACATCATCTTTTGATGCAAATTTCGCTTCCACACGAAAAATCTCATTCCAATCCAGCTTCAGTGATTCCAACCAATTTCTACCTATCAAGGCAGGCTTGTCTCCTACCACTACTGTGAGAGGCAAGCTCTGACACTGATCCTTGTATTTCACTGGTATGGTGATATTTCCTACTACAGGGATTTGTTCTCCTGAGTAGCCTCGCAGCTCTACCGTCGATAATCACACAACTTGTCGTGATATAGTGATTCCGGTATTACGCTCACGGGTGCACCAGTGTCGATTTCCATGGGTATCCTGGTTCCTGCGACATCCTGGGGAGTCCGATCCCCAACCCCAGGGGGGTTAGAGTGTGGTTATAAGGGGGTGCTGATGGTGGGGGAACTTGGGGGCCGGGAGGAAGCTCTCCTGCTCCTCCTGGCCCACAAGGATTGCTCCCTAAGGCTGTATTCACCTCGCTGCAGCTGCCGGGAATCCTGAGGCCCAGGAACCCCGGCTGGCCACAGTTAAACCTGCACAGCAGGTTAAATCCAAGGCTTCCAGCCTCATTAACATATTTAAAGTGCCAACCCGCCTCCTGGGAGTGGGTTGGCTGCCCGACTCCCCCGTCCTGCCTCCCTTAAATCTGGAATGGGTGGGTTGGAGGCAGGTTGAAAGAAAGAAAGAAAGAAAGAAAGACTTGCATTTCTATAGCTCTTTTCACGACAACCAGACATCCCCAAGTGCTTTACAGCCAATGAAGTACTTTTTGAAGTGTAGTCACTGTTGTAATATAGTAAACGCAGCAACCAAATTGCACACAGCAAGCTCCCACAAACAGCAATGTGGTAATGACCAGATAATCTGTTTTAGTGATGTTGATTGAGGAATAAATATTGGCCAGGACACCAGGGATAACTCCCCTGCTCTTCTTCGAAATAGTGCCATAGGATTTTTTACGTCCACCTGAGAGGGCAGACGGAGCCTTGATTTAACATTTCATCTGAAAGACGACACCTCCAACTGTGCAGCACTCCCTCAGTACTGCACTGGAGTGTCAGCCTAGATTTATGTGCTCAAGTGACTGGGGTCAGGATTCAGATTTTTAACACTTTATCCTCCCGCCTGACTCCAACCCACCCGTTTTTTGGGGTTAAAATTCCCCCCTATGCATGCAGCTTCAAACAGGTTCAGGCAAAAAGGACAGTATTTGAGAATGTGTTGTAGATGGTGGCTTAATAGGAGGAGTCCACTAGCCACATCTGCGCTACCATGATTGCATGTATGTACAGCTATGCCGTCAATCCTGGAATGTCAGAAAGCTCCAGAATGATCTACAGCAGAAGCCTGACACTGGTGGAACTAAAGCCAGTCAGCATGGCAGCTGCAACTGCTGTCATTGATGCCTTGAGCACCAGGCTACAGAGGACTGTCTTTCAGGGCTTCAATGATTTGGTTGGTACCATTCAATCTGCTTTCCTGTGGATCAGTGTCCAAGCAGTGCCAGAGCCCAGTACGAGTGGCCTTGTAGGTGTGGACATCCATAACTGTCTCTCAGAACAGCATCATGTGTGTACGCTCTCAGTAGCCCCCTCAGATGCCTGAACATCTGTTAGAAAGTATTCAGGGCCAGACTGTCCTTGCAGCACCAGGCAAGACAGAGCCTACAGCAGATCCCTTAGGTTCCAATAGCTCCTGCTGGAAAACACCAGCCAGCCACTTCAGAACTTCCTACCAGAGAGAGAGCACTAAGGAGAAGTAGGAACCCAGGTTTGAAAGGACACACAATTTCAGGACCGAAGGGGAGGCAAAGTCTCAAGTAAACAGCACACATATTTCTGTTAATTAAAAAATTGTTAGTACTTATGGTATATGTGAAGATTCATTTGGGACAAGGTGGAGGAATGCCTGGGAGAAAGAGTAACAGAATGCTTCCAACACAGAAGCCTTGGCTGTTGTGGAGAAGAGCTAAGTATCAACATGTGAATTATATGATGGCCCTGAAATTCGCCTCTCTGGCTTGCCATGGGGGTAAGGATCGCGCGCGCACTTACCTACCGCGCCTGCCGTTGACCTCTGGGTCCACGGGAACTTCAGCTCCTGGGCCTGCTCCAAGTGCCGGCGCGCAGTGCTTGCGTGTCCCAGGGGCGCAGTTAGTGCAATGCGTCCCCTGGGATCACGTGGGCCATGGAGAGCCAATGGCAGCAGACCATCTTTCATTCATAGATTTGACAAGACCTGTCAAATCTATGAATTGAAATCGGCCCCTTCACCAGACCGGAAGTTCCGGTTTTCCGCGCATGCGCAGTGCATGCAGGAAACCGGCACTTCAGGACGCCTTACGGGTGAGTACACAGTGCGTACTCACCCGGGAAGGGCCGAATTTTTGGCCCGATATATTTGAAAAAGATGTTAGGACTAATTTTACTGTCATGACAGTTTTTTCGTATTCGTTCATGGGATGTGGGCATCGCTGGCAAGGCCAACATTTATTGCCTATCCCTAATTGCCCTTAAGAAGGTGGTGGTGAGCCGCCTTCTTGAACTGCTGCAGTCCGTGTGGTGAAGATACTCCCACAGTGCTGTTAGGGAGGGAGTTCCAGGATTTTGACCCAGCGACAATGAAGGATTGGCGATATACTTCCAAGACAGGATGGTGTGTGACATGGAGGGGAATTTGGAGGTGGTGGTGTTCCCATGCTGCCCTTGTCCTTCTAGGTGGAAGAGGTCACGGTTTTGGGAGGCGCTGTCGAAGAAGCCTTGATGAGTTCCTGCAGTGCTCATTATATCAATGCTGAGCCAGGTAGTAGGGAAATTAACTGGGGTCATCAGCAGAGGGTAGACCTGATCTCTGATCCGCCATTCAGACACTTGACTTTCACCAGTAAACAGTAATGTGGTGGTATACTGTCTAAAAGTAAAAGCTTTATGAAGTGGTTCTGACCACACTCCAATTGTACAGTCATGCAGTGAAACCCTTTTCTGTTGATAAAGTTGATTCCATTCTCAAAACAGACACATATGGTGATGTGGGAGTAGTTGATTGCATCTTGCATCTGCAGAAATTCTGCCACTCTATAAAGGTTGGCAGTCCTATCATGCTGATGTGCTAGGCCCAAAGGAAAGGTTATGAACTGGGCATCTTGCTCAATGTCTCAATCACTTGCTTAACACACTGGTGGGAAGCCGATTGGCTGACGTTGTTGATTGGTTTTATTTTTTTTTTAACTTCTATTTTAACTGCCTTACCAATTTTGACAATTGCTTGGTTACCTTATTTGCTTATATACTTTGGTTTCATATTCAATATTATAGTTTTAGAAATTCTTAAGAAGGATTTTAAAGACAGCATTATGGATAAATAAACCACTTATATGATTTAAAGAAAAAGAAAGCAGCAGAATTGGTAAACAACTTAAAGTAGGTGTTGTAAGACAATAAACCAGATGATAGACATGTTTGGAAATCCAGTTTCCATTAAGATTGCAAGTAAAGCTTTTTAATTCAATTCAAAACAGGCAGAACAAGTAAGGGAGGGAACAGTATGCTGCAACTTTTAAATGACTGTTCCTCAACTCTTTTCACTGTACAAGATGTTGGTAGCAATTAGAGGGGTGGGAATACAACTGAATTCATGAAGATAACAGAGGTTAGTGATGAACAATGAATGGAAAACGACACTATTTGAATATTCATAAGGCACAATGAAAAAATGTATTAGATCCCAGAATACTTATAGAAATTAGGGTAGAAGGAGGGAGAAATGCATCAGATATTGGTTCACAGTTGACTGGACACAGGAGTGGTACCAGAAAATTAGAATAGATAAGCTATTTCGTAACCTTTTGAAATAGTCAGAGCCTGAATCCCGGGAATTGCAGGCCTGATGCCTTGACATCTGCTGTAATAAAAATATTGGAGCCAATTGCAAAAGGAAACAATCCAAACACATTTAAAAAGAGTAAACAAGAATAATTTCAGGCCAACATGTAATGAATTTTTCAAAGGACATTATCTATAATATATTAAAAATCTTACATCTGCTCGCAGTTCCTGTCTGTGCCATATGACCTTCTGTTGTTACATTTTTGTCACACTTTTTGCGTCAGATTTTCCGAGTATAAATTCCAATGTCCATATTTATTGGGGATTTTGCCTATATAAACTTATCACTCTGATTGTGTAAAGTGGTAAAATCTGGCTATCGGTTTCTCACTTCTCTCAAAATGTTTTCTGAATTTTCTTTTCAGACATCACACATTCCTCAGTGACTAACATTTCGAATGTCCAAAATAAGTTTAAACAAAATCAAAAATGACATATATATTACAATGATATATTAAATTTATCTATTGAATCATCTTTTGTGGTTTTTTAATGGTTTCATCAAAGTTTTCACCTGAAGGCCTCAGCCTCTCCGAAAAGCCTGATCAATCTCAGCATGGCTGAGACTGTCAGCTCATTGGTATGGGGGAATCAAACCTGCATCGTCCATTACTGTGATGCAACATGTTAGTGCTCCAGCTTGCAACACCACTGCTTGACATTCCTGAATTCTGTTTTATGTTATTATGATCAATATAAATTGCTTGAGCCTCATTCATGTGATTCAAACCTCTCAAACTGGTCTCAGGTGGTTTCCATTATTCTCTCAATATCCTGTACAGCTGAAGTCAATCAAATATTCATGGATAAAATGACTAACAGTTGGTGCCACACATCAGGAACAGCTTGAGAGCTGAACTACTGAGAACAAATGTAAAAGTTCCAATATAATTTTAGAGAGCGGGCTTACTTCAGTTGACTAAATAATGTAGTTCCTTTATACAAATAACGATAGAAGGACACGATTTGTATTAAAAAGTTTGGCAAATTTTTTAAAAATTTGCTGAGAGACTACATTTTTGTCATGTGTAAACAAGTGAAGATAGGTTTGCCAAACATTTTTATGAAGGAAGTATAGTAGATCACTTGCACCTACAATTCTTTGACTATAAATAGCAGCTGTAGAGTGCAGGTTAAAGGATCAGAACCAAACTCTTGGATGTGACACAAAGGGGGCTAAATTCGGTTAAGCCCTGTTTGGGAGTGGTAACTGAATTATCGCTGGAGATTTAGCACCCGGCATGGAAGTACTGCCCCGGCCGCTAAATTCGGCTTACTGCCCCGGCGAGGAAGCAGAGCGCTATCTTGGGTGCTCCACTTCCTCTTGGGGCGGTGTCGGGGGCACAAAGCACCGGAGCGCTATGCGGCCACTCCGCGTAATGCTGACACGTTTCAGCATCTCTCCCCTTCCGTTAAAGGGGAGGGACACTGCGAGCTACGCAGGGCCTCCGATGGCCCACACCAGCCCACCAGGGCGGCGTGGTGCCTTGGTTGCAGCCCGGCACTGAGACGCGGTGCTGGGCAGCACGATGACGGCCACGGACCATGGCAAGGGCCGCCACGGAGTGCCGAACTGGAGGTCGGCCAAAAAAAATAAAATGCCAGTGCGGGTTGCGGCCGCACCTCCCTTTAATTAGCGCCCCACAAATGGAGGTCGGCCCGGCTCGCGACCTGCGAGGCTGGCGCCGACATCGCCCGTGGCAGTCTCGTGGGGTGCAGCTGAATTTCTGCCGCAGGGCAGTAAGGGGTAATGGCGGGGTGCTAAGGGGTCGCGATGCATGGCGATGATGTCATTGCCGGTGGTGCAGCATCCCGGGGCGCTACTGGTGGAGGCACAGTACTAACGGCTAGCGCCTCAGTAGCGCCCCGCCGAATTTCTCGGGGGGCGTGCCCCCACCCGAGCGATAAGCCCTTTGCGCCCTGTTAGCGCCCCCCAGAGGCACTAACGGCAGGCACAAAGGAACCAAATTTCATGGCCAAAGTCCACAATGGTTCACAGTAGAGTTGTAGTGAAGAAAGAAACTATGCTTCAATTTTAACCCAGAGCAGGCTTTGGGCAGACAAGGGATGGGATGAGCACCAACGCCCCCCCCCGCAACCCCAACCACGACAGCATGAGGCCTGAGTGAATCGAATGACTGGGCCTCATCTGCCAGCTGATGGTGAGCTGCCTGCCTGAAACAGGTGGGAATTAGCAGAAGCAAAAATTAGACAGCATGAAGCCGCTGGCTGGCACCAAAGGGAGGCTGGCCAGCAAGAAGGTAAGTTGCAAGGAGGGAAGAGGGGTAGTGCGGGACAGGGGAGGCCTACACTTTCCTTGTGGAGCCCAGAAGAGCACTTCTGCTCCACCTGGTCTCACAAGGAAAGTAAAAAAAAACTGACCTTAACGGGCCTCTTCTGTTTCCATAGCCTCTTCCCGCTGTCTACACCCGGCAAAAAAGTCAAAATGGCTTCATTGCTCAGGAAAATTGCAGTTGAGGCCTGATGATGTCATTGGACTTTGATCTACATATTTAAACAAGGACCTTGCCGGGTTTAGGCATGTGCCCTTGCTGTCTGCTCAGAAGAGTAGATTAAAATTGAAGAGGGCGTCGGTGGGTAAATCACCTGGCCAATTTTTACTGTCCCATCCGCCCAGTTTCTGCCGGGCGGGTAGGATTAAAATCACCCCTTAAGTATCAATGCACTGCAACAATACTAAATTACAGTTAGTCATGATTAATAGAACATGTAGAAATATGAAAATTGGTTGAAGTTTTAACAATCGGACTGACCTTTTCCATGACAGAAGTTGTGATGGAGAATTTAAAGTAATTTCATAACATGCAGTAATCAGCACTTCTAAAATTCAATGCTGCTCAGAATGGCAATGAATTCAGTAATGCAATCAATGCCAGTGACCATTGACCCTCCTGCAGTAATTACAGCATGATTCAGTGCCAAGGCTTATTATTGTATTCTGTGCTGGACACAAAGTACTGTAGTGACTATAATATACTTGAGGCTAAGCTTTACATTCCAATATGCCAACAGTCTGCAGGAATCATAGCACCAGATTGACAAATTGACTATGTTGTGTTCATTGACATTATCATGTAGGTAGAATATTGATTTTGTGTGACATACTGCAGCAAGCTAAGAAAAGTCACTGAACATCTTTTGTTTCAAATAACCTAATTTTTTAACAAATTGGCTTCTGTACAGTTGTAACATCAGAGGTTCAACGGGAAATGGTAAACCAAAATGTAATTAATTGATAGGGGTTTGAAACTATTCATTTCAATAAATTCAGGTCTGTGACTGCAATGGTTTTGACAATTGGTTATGAAATACTATGGGGGCAATCTTAACCTGACTTGCTGGGTGGGAAACCCAAGGGATCGGGTGGAACATCCAATATTACTCTCCACTGACTTCAATAGAAAGTAAAATCGGGTGGGGTGTAAAACCAGCATTGCACCCGATCCGCCCCATTGCCAGGTTAGGTTAAAATTGTACACTATGGGTGTGATCTTGCCAGCCCTGGGGAGGCGGGTATAGAAGCAGGACTGCCGGGAAAATGGCAGAATCTGGGGGTGGGTGACCATCCTGCCCCCAACCCGCCTCTGTGCCATCTTGCCAGGAGGCGGGTAGCTGACCCGCGCCGGGTCCCGTCTCCTTGGAGGCGGGAAGGGGATTATAAGCCACTTAACTGCCTGTTAACAGGTAGTTAACAGGCAGATAAGAGGATTATCCCCATTTTACCCACACAAGTGCAAGCTCCCCGAAGGCTGCGAACCCCGCCAGGGTCACCGAGGCGAGCAGTGGGTCTGCGGGGATTGGAGGGGTGCAAAAGTGCACTGTGAAGGTAAGTGATGGATGCAAGTGTGGAGAGGTGAGTATGTGAGGTTAAGTGGAAAGTGTTGGAAAAAGTTTACTTACCTTTGTTTCTTCCTGCAGGCTTCAAGAGTTGGGGATGCGGAGAGTCTCGCATCTCCGCAGCAGAGAGAACAGATGGCCATTGCATTCTCCAATGCAACAACCATCTAATTTCTGCAAAAGAAAGAGGTTTGATGAGTCTTGAATTCAAGAACTCATCAAACTACAGAGAATGTCAGTGTTTGACAGCTTCACAGAGCTGTCAAACGATGACAATTCATCTGTCAAATTTTTTTTGTTAAGCTGGGCAGGCTTAACAAGGTCAATCAAGGGAAAATAGCATGGGTTGGCCAGAAGTCGGTGGAGGCGGGACTAAAACCCGACAAGTGGGAGTCCCGCCTCCAAAAGCTCCCCATTGGCAAAATCCAGCCCTTTGTGTCAGAATAGGCACACCCAATAATCACCATTATAAATTTTAAAAGCATACTGTTCATTACAAAGTGTTGCATGGGTTTTAATTTTTTTATACAGTAGAACAATAATGTTTAGCATCATGATTATGTTAAATTTTTTTCTTGTACAATTTAGGGAGTGAAAACCAAACACATTCATATTTTGGTCGTAGATTGGAACCTTCTTGCATTAAATTAACGGTTATCAAAGAGTCTTACCCAGACAAAACTTTAAAAAAAGGAAGCAGTCTAAAATAATGAGCAAGAAATAGCTAAGAAAAAATACTGACATGAGAAAGAAAGTTATAATAATCTTGAAAACGAGGTGAGGAAGAAAGGGCTGGTTTAAATCCAAGGATCATTCAATATTGTTATATTAATTAGGCCATTCTAACTAATCACAATGATATTATAGATGTGAAAGTTACTAGGTGTGTTTACGGGTTTTTTGTTTGGAATTGTGGCATATGAAAGTTTGTTTTCCATATAAATAAATTATATTGACGAAAGGTTATCGACCTGAAATGTTAACTCTGTTTCTCGCTCCACGGATGCTGCCTGACCTGCTGAGTAGTTCCAGCATTTTCTGTTTTTATTATATATTATATATTAACAGTCATTTTTTCTATTATTAACAGTTTTATAATGATTCATTGTGCTACTTAATGGGGTTCCAAAGCCTGGAGGTCAGAATTGTGAAAGTACCAGACTTGTAAGGTTTTGTTTATGATTGTTCTATAAGCAGCAGACTAGAAATTAGACCACACTTGGAGTACTGTGTACAATTCTGGTCGCCATATTATAAAAAGGATATAGAGGCACTGAAGAGGGTGCAGAGACGATTTACAAGGATGATACCAGAAATGCGAGGGTAGGAAAGGATGAACAGGCTGGGTCTCTTTTCTCTTGAAAAGAGAAGGCTGAGGGGTGACCTAATAGAGGTCTTTAAAATCATGAAATGTTTTGATAGAGTAGATACAGAGAGAGTGTTTCCACTTGTGGGGAAGAGCAACTAGAGGCCATCCGTATAAGATAGTCACCAAGAAATCCAATAGGAAATTCAGAAGAAACTTCTTTACCCAGAGCGTGGTGAGAATGTGGAACTCGCTACCACAGGGAGTGGTTGAAGTGAATGGTATAGATGTATTTAAGGGGCGGTTAGATAAGCATATGAGGGAGAAGGGAATAGAGGGTTATACTGATAGAGTTAGATGAGGAAAAACAGGAGGAGGCTCGAGTGGAGCATTAACGCCGGCATGGACTGGTTAAGCCGAATGGCCTGTTTCTGTGCTGTACATCTTAGGTAATCCTTTGTAGATTCTCTATTTAATAGAGGGAATATACACTGCAAATATAAAGCGGCTTATAATGTAATAGTGGGTGCTCAAGGCACTGAAGGTGTGCCAGCTCCTCATATTATCAGGTGAGGAGGCCTGAGGTGTTTGATGCACCCAATGGGCTCAGTGCAGCTGAATATGGCCAGCCAGCATGAAGGCTGCTGGGAGTCTAGTCACAAACTGTGCACGAGGCTTATTAGGTTCGCTAAAAATACTTCTGTTAGGGGCCTCTCCATAATGCAACTGGGGCGTGGCCACCAAGCACCCAATCCCAACAAGGCCAAAGAGGAGGCCTAATTTTTTTTTTTTAATTGATTTTCTTTGCTTGGGTGGTCCTTGCATATCAGTCGGGCCACCTGGCTCGCCTCCTCTTTTCCAATTTGGCCACAACTGTTCTGCCAACACCATTATCTATTCCCCTTCCCTGCCCCATGAAAAACATGTTGGCACTTCACAGGCAGGAAGTAGCCCTTCACTGGCTGCTGCCATGCAACTTTCTCTCCCCTCCCCCCACTGCCCCCAGTCTATGATGCATTACATGCAGGTAGATTCAGAAAAATATTTAAATGAGCTGACCTCGTACTTTTGTGTGATGTCAGTTTGCAATGGGCTGGCACTGCAGCTGCTCCCTGGTAGACTCCTCCAAGGAAAGCTATATGAATGAAGGGTTCAGTAGGCTCTGGGCTCTTATGCTTCTGTCTCTCTGGAACACCCGAGGCATTTTTTTTTTGCTGATTAAACCAGTTGCTGGAACACACAGCAGAACAATGCAATTTACTTTGGTTATTATGGCCCTTTTAATTACTTTTGACTCACTTCGGAGACTTGGGAAGATTTCTTCATCTTTACACATCAAACTCAATTTTAGTTTTATATATATGTGATGGTATAGTAATTTTGATATACGTCATACTATACTGGTAGCCCACAAGGGAGGTATATTTGAATATTTTGTGCTGCGGAGTATACTGTACAAATGAATAGAGCTTCGTACTTTTCCCAGTTTATTTGAATTGATTACCTTGGGCTGGATTTTACCATCCATGGCGGGTCTCGGCCTCGCTGCTGGCTCCAGCCCGCTGTCCAAAATGATTTTTCCCTGATTGGGCTTGTTCAACCCGCCCTGCGCATTTGCCAGCCAATTGAAGGAAGCGGGTCTGATGACATAATTTGATGATGCGTCATCAGCCAGTTTCCTTAAAGGGACCATGCACAAACTGATTTTGACATTTGTGCTATCAATGTTCTACAGCATTGAGGTGCTGCAGACACTGACAAGCAATGCACAGAGGTGCACGGCTGCACCCAGGCTCTCCCACAGCACACAGGGAGGTTCTCTTCCCTCCCCATGGGCGGAAGAGACCTCCCCAGGACACCATCGCAGCCAGGTTGCACATTGCACAGGAGGACACAAGCAAGGAAGACGTCAGGAGGACCAGGCTCCAGTGGCACAAACCTTTCAATGATCTCAGTAGATTACGAAACGTTACTGCAAAGCCACACTCAACCTCATCCTGCTGTGCCACATCACATCCCCATCACTCTGCCTTCCCTACCCTACACCTGCACATTGTTACTCACACCTCCACCCATCCCTCTCTATCTACATTATCACTTCCCCATCTCACTAGCCACCCCTCATACTCACCCTCATCCTAGTGCAATCATACCAACTAACAACACACAAGGGTAGGCTCTCGGGTGTTTTATGCAATGTTCATGTAAAGTTTGTGTTAATGTGTTGTTAAAAAATGAATCCTTTATTTTCAACACTTTGCGTTCTTGGACAGATTTGTGTGCACCTTTGGAAGTGGCTTAGTGAGTTGCAGTGAATGGTGAGACATAACGGTACCCCCCGCAATGGTGATGAATGTGAAAGGAATGGCTTGGGCATTGTAGGGATGCTTTATGGTGTTGGTGTGGGGTGGTGCCAACCTGGTGCAGCATGTGGCAGCCAGGGTGTACAGCGTCAAGTGAAGTAAATCTGGCCATGGTGAGGCCATCCCTGGCCTCCCGGGTGGCAATGTAGTCGGGTGCTGATGCCCTCTGTCCTGTGCAGCGTCAGTGCTGCTGCTGGTGGGGCTGATCGTGGTGGGATTCTGAGAACCAAGGTGAAATAGTTTCAAGGACACTGATGCTGATGGAATAGATGGCAGGTGAATTTAAGATGACAGAAGTGATCTGTAAATGGTGAGAGCGGTTGTTCCAATGAGGTGACACTGGATAGAGAGTTTGCTTCAAACACTTGCAACCTGCATAAAGCCCAATCTGTCTTCCAAAAGCAGAAAGCAACAACTTCTGAGCTTGGAAAGTGAACAGCTGTGAGATGGGAGCTTTTATAGCACATTTGCAGCTGTCAAGTAATGAGATGATTCCATGGTCATACAACTCCCGACCTGCTTACCTGACGTGATCCCCGAGCAGCGTAGACCCCGTGGGTGACCTGGTAAACTCTGAAGGTAAGCTGAAAATAGTTCTTAATGCTCTGTTAACAAGGTCATAATGATCTTAATTGCCTCCCCTGCCGCTGTGTGTCGGCTCTGATCAGCATTGACAGACCCGACATTTGGGAAAGGCGCGTGGTGGCGGGTTGACAGCGGGGTCCCGACCGGCTGTCAAAATTTTCTTTTCCCCACCCAACCCGCCACCGATCGCGCCCACTGACCCCCTGAAAAATTTCCCCCCAAGGTTTTGTATTAACTGCAGCAAGGTGGAGGGGGTTACATAAGAACATAAGAAATAGGAACAGGAGTAGGCCATTCGGCCCCTCGAGCCTGCTCCACCATTCAATAAGATCAGAGCTGATCTTCTACCTCAACTCCACTTTCCTGCACTATCCCCATATCCCTTGATTCCCTCAATATCCAAAAATCTATCGATCTCTGTCTTGAATATACTCAATGACTGAGCCTCCACATCCCTCAGGGGTAGAGAATTCCAAAGATTCACCACCCTCTGAGTGAAGAAATTTCTCCTTATCTCAGTCCTAAATGGCCGATCCCTTATTCTGAGACTGTGACCCCTGGTTCTAGACTTCCCAGTGAGGGGAAACATCCTCCCTGCATCTACCCTGTCAATTGCTGTAATAATTTTGTATGTTTCAATGAGATCACCTCTTATTCTTCTAAACTCCAGAGAATATAGTCGTAGTCTACTCAATCTCTCCTCATAGGACAATCCCCCCATCCCAGGAATCAGTCTGGTGAACCTTTGTTGCACTCCCTCTATGGCAAGTATATCCTTCCTTAGGTAAGGAGACCCAAACTGTACACAATACTCCAGGTGTGGTCTCACCAGGGCCCTATATAATTGCAGTTAGTTTTATTTAGCTTCAGCAGAAATAAATAAGTACTATTTTGTGAACCCTCCATCAAAATAGCTGCTTTGCAAAACAGATATAGAGATTCTTTAAAAAAAAGATTCAACAGTATGGGTCGCATTGGGTGTTCCTCTTTTGTTCTTGCTGAAGATCAAAAGGGGAAGTGATTTCTCCTCAGAAAAAGATCAACGATTGAAGTCTCAGGAATTTTTGCATAACTCTAACGCATATAGCTTTGTGAAGAGAACTCTGAGGGTTCTCTGTGCTCCTACAGTTTTGTGTGTAATTCTAGGCTGTCAAAATATTTTGCACATCATCCTCTGAAAAAGCCTATAGACTGGAAACAACTATGAGCGACGTTATCGTGTAAGAGCTAAACGCTTTTATATCAAATTCCTCTCTTGGCTATTTTCACAGAGAGCATTAAGCATTTCTATGATAATCATACGCAGGCTTATGCAGTTCACTGGCAACATTGCTAATGTTTTGGGAAGTCCAGATTTTAAAATTAAGGAAATCGTGGAATTGCAGCATTTAGTGGGCTTTAATATACAATATAAAAATGGGGTGAATTATGGAGAAATGAATATCAAATGACTTGGTTCTGAAATTTCTGAAAATAGTAATGAATTACAAAATAAATGCTATGATAAACAGAGTTGCATTAGACATACTTAATCATTTACAGGTTTTCATTATTGATATGTGCATTGTTTCAGAATAACTGAAGATGCTTGGCACGTTGCAAGAACAACTTTTTTCTTTGTCAACTTAACATCTACAAGAATGATAATCAAATTTATCATGCATTTCTTACAAGAACTGAAATCCCTGTCTTATCACATTGTTCAGAGACTGTGCACTTTGGGACAGCTTTTACATGAAGAATTAATTACAGTATTTTGGTTAGCCTATAGGAAGAGACTGATGGGTTGATGACTACTGTAAAATCCAAGCACGATGCAATTTCATTCAACCTCAGGACCTTTCAATTCTCTGCTTCAGAGCTGCTACTGTGAAGTAAAAAGGATCGTAGCACAGGGAATAAATTAAAACATTCAGAGTATCAGGCAATTCAATTCAATACAAGAGCGGCTTGAAGCACCCTAGAGTCAGAAAATGGAGGGTGGGGGGAGGGCAGGTGCCGTGGGGGGAAAGGCTTACTGAATTGCTGAAACTCATTCGGGAGAGGTCACATGGCTCTTCAGGTGTACGTTAATGACAATGCGATTGACGCTGAGTGTGACAAGAAAAGTAAACTTCAATTTACTGGTTGTGGAAGAATGAGAGAGAGAGAGATAGACACTCTGTGGCAATGCACAGAATGAAGACAAATATTACAGTGCTGGAAACTGAACAGTTTAGCAAATCATTGGTGCTCCTTTAGCTTGCCAAGACAGTTCATGTAATGAAACACTGTTATCTGATGTGGGATCAGGATTTATGCTACTAATCTTATAAACAAATATATAACAGCAGTCTGCTCAACAGCATCAACACTAGATGCACTGGATTAACAGGTAGGAGAGTCAAGTCCAAGTTCCAATCTCAAATGATATTAAAGTATTGATGAGATCTATGGTGATGACTGTCGGCTGAATCATTAAAGCCTCCTGACCAGGAGAACAGCACTGATGTGATGGATTAATAGAGGAGGAAGTAGCTGAAGCCATCAATTGGCCTAAAGCATTGTGTCCTATTGCACATTGCGCTCTTACAATATTGATCAACCCAGATTCAAACAAAAAGAGTTCAACAAGATTTGCACTAGGCTGAACAGTGTCAAATGAAACTCAATGCAGACAAATGCAAGGTACTGCATAATTAAAGTAAAAACATGAGGCACATATACTCCATGGGAGGAATAGAACTTGCAAAAGAAGAAGTTGAAAGAGAACCAGTAATATTATTTGGTCCATTGCTCACCATCTTTAAACAGTAGCAACAATTGTCCTTAAGCACAATTTCCCTTTGCAAAAATGATTGGAGAATTATGGCGAGTGCCTTCGTCCTCCCCTCTTCAACCTCCTTTAGTATTTCTGGGATTAAAACCATGCGGGCCCAGTGACTTTTCTATTTTCAGTCCCAATAACATTTTTAATACAGTTTCCTTTTGAATATTATTCCTCCTCGGGAACTCGTACAGGTTTTCATAGACCCGTTAAAAACTGCAAAACATTTATTAAGCATTTCTACCAGTCCCTCATTCTCAAGTCATAGGTGGCCACCTTTGTCTCTAACTGGTCCCACCATTCCTTGACTATGCTATTCATTCTTATCAAATTTCAGACAGATGGACTAAGCCAAATTAAAAACTGCATTCATAGCTGGTTGAGAACAAAGTGAAATTTATAAGTTTCTCATCATCTTAAAGGTAAGCAAGTTAGTCCACATGGTTTCGTTGTACTACAAAGCTTCTTCATAATATTACATTTTTCATATATTTTGCATAATTTTTCCAGTTCTATGTTTATCCTTTCCCGAGAAGTTATATATTTTAAATTACAATACAGGATGAAATTAATGAATACTTAGAAAGGCATGAGGTTGATCAGTCAATGGCCATGATATTTATGGGGGGGGCGCGTTTGGAGTGAGGGTAGGAGTTATAGACGGAAACACGGAAGTATGGATTTCCCAGACGTCCTGAATATATTAACTGCAGGACGTCTTTTATTTTTTCTCTGATTGACATGCTGGCTGCCTGTCGGGCGGGAAACCCTGCGGTATAAGGCCGCAGCCGAGGAGCAGAGAGCAGGGTGGGAGAGATCGCATTTTGGGGGAAGAACGTGTTCGGGGGCGACTCGTGGTGAGGGGCAGATCATGGTGGGGGGGTGGGTCTCGTGGTCGAGCAGGGAGAGATTGTAGTCGGTGGGGGGGGGCAGTTGGTGGTCAGGGAGAGATCATGGTCGGGGGGGAGAGATCGTGGTTTGGGGGGGCAGATGGTGGTCGGGGGCAGATGGTGGTCAGGAGGGCAGGTGGTGGTTGCAGGGGGGAGAGATTGCAAGGGGGGGAGAGCGTGGAGATGGGGGGAGATTGTGGGGGGGGAAATTGGGGGAATTGACGATCGCTGGGGGCTACAGAGGCTCCTCCTGGCCCACAAGCAATGCTGTACATGCACTTACGTTATGGCCCTTCTTGCCTCCTTTTACCTGCCAGGTGGCCGAAATGGGTTACAAATAAAAATTCTGTAAAAATGGAGGCAGGCAACCTCCTTAAAAGTTATTACTGACTGACCCGCCTCCTGAGAGCAATTGGTCACCTGCCCCCTGTACCGCCTCTGTTAAAACCAGAAGTGGGTGGGTTTGAGGTAGGTTGGGATCGAATTTAAAATTTTTAACTTCTCACCCGACCCAAACCTACCCGTTCTTGGGGGTTAAAATTACCCCCAATCAGTCAAAAGACAGTGCCATTATGTCCCAAGGGCATGTGGCAAAACAAAACCAAAATGGCTAACTAGATCTGTGCAAGGACAAATTAGACTTAAACTAAAGTCCTTTTGCAGAGTAAAGGAATACAATTAACAGGAGAATATAGAAAAATATCATGTGCAATTAAGGGAAACTAAAGCAAAAGATTAATGCAGAAGAAGAGAGTAGTCAATTGTGGCAGCAATGACAAAAGCTTTTTTAGTTATGTTAGGAGTCAGATGACCATTAAAGCTTGTATAGGGCCATTGGATGACACCTTAGGACAGACTGAAAAGACTCCCAAGGTATGGCAGTGATGTTAAATAATTACTTTGCATCAGTTTTCACTCCTGTGGATGATTTTCAACTACCAGCTATAGGTTGCACTGTAGATAAGAAAATTGAAAATATTAAAATAACTGAGTGTATTATTTTAGACAAAATAAGGAACCTTACAATAGATTGGGCTGCTGGTCGAGATGACATCCACCTGAGGGTGATTAAAGAGGTGAGTCATGGACTTTGCAAGCCCATTACCCATATCTTTAACAGCTCACTGGAGTCTAGGATTGTTCCCTTGGATTGAAAGGATGGTCATGTCGTTCCAATTTTCAAAAAGGGTGACAAAGCTAATTCAGGGAACCATAGACCCATTAGTCTGATGTCAGTTATAGGTAAGATGCTTGAAGGGATCAAAAGAGAAGCTCTTTATGATTTCCTAGATATAGAAGGAGTCACCAGGGATGCTCAACATGGCTTCTGGAAAAGAAGGTTGTGTACAGAATTTACTAGGTATAGTGGATGAGGGTATCCCTGTAGACCTAGGCCCTGAATTTGCGGTCCTGATGATGGCAAACTGGTAGTGCTTGCTGCCATTCTGCTTTTGAAACTGACCGCAACTTCAGGATTTAGCGCATGCACAGCCTAACGTGGAAATCCTGAAGTTGCGGTCTGTCATTCACTGCTTCACTGCTCCTCCACAGACTACACTGTGCCCCCACACCACCCCAAACCCCCCAACCCCCACCCCCCATACACACACACACACACACACACACACACAGAGCCGGCAATCCATGAAATCTCTCAAATCAGGGAAACTGATGAAAACTTTGGCTCTTCCGCAATAATTACATTATTAAATTCCCCACTAAAGGTTAGACCCAAAGTGATTAGGTGTAACTGGGGTTTTAACAGCATATTGACTGCTAAACAAAGGTTATGGGTCTGAAAAAATAATTTTAATTTTGTGCAGTGTCAAATTTATCCATTTTAATAAAATATTTTTTTAAAAGTTTGTTCATCTTTATTTCAGGTTTGCCTTTTCCCCATGTGAGAGCCCCAATCTTTGCTTTGCTGTCTCTAACATTTTTAAAAAGTTAGGGGGAAAAATTCAGTTGGTTTGCGCCTCCTGTTAGCGCCTTAAGAGGGCGTTAATGGGGCGCAAAGCAACTAGCGCCCGGGCGCGGCGATATCTGCGCCTCTCGCGAAATTGACCAGACATTTTGCGGCAGCACTAAACACTACCGCCACGATTTCCTGCGCCGGCAGATCGTGACGTCAGTCGAGTGTGCAACGCCCTGGAGCGGATATTGAGTGGCGCCCCCTGCCTTACCGCCTGCCGCTAGCAACGACAGGTTGAGGGGAGCGTTTTGCAGTCAGGAAGGGACTGGGGGAGCGCTATTTAAAGGCGAACGCTTCCTGCCCTTTTTTGTTGGTGACATTTTTGCACCACGCATTCTGAGAGAGAGAGAGAGAGAGAGACTTCTGGAGAGATTCAACGCTGTGTGAAGGAGTTTTGGGTACTGAGCAGCACTTTGCAGGTTCATTTTGATTTGCCCTTCCTTGCATCTATTTAGAAGAGACTGTGGGGGCTGCACTCTGAGCTCTTTCCCTGGTACTCTCCATTGTTCTTTCCAGCAGATTTGATGTACAGGTCTCTCCAGGCCGAGATTCAAGGCTGCAATGAGCAGGATGTGGATGGAGAGCAAGATCAACCCTCCCCTTTAAGAACTGGCTGGCGCCATTGTGTCTGTGTTCCATTGCTGACTGACATCACATGAGCTTCGCCAGCGCTCTGAGGTAGCGCCTCGCTCCTCGGCCTTTGCGCCTTAAGACAGGTGTGTAGCGCCTGATTTAGCGCTCCAATCACCTCCAGGGGCGATAAAAGCCAAGTTTGCAGTCGGAGGCGATAATTAGCGCCAAGCGCTAAACCTTGCGCACAGCTGATAATTGCGCCCCAAACGGGGCGATACTGAATTTTCCCCCATAGAATTTTAAGAGATGACTCACTTCCTTGTCTGCTGTCATTGAGAATTCTGCATTGTGAGTGGCTGCTTAGAAAGCTTGTTGACATCACAGCAGCTCGCACTAGGGGATCCCCACTATACTCTGTTGATTTGAATTACACGTCAGAAAACCCGAACTTCTCGACACAGAGATCGCGAGATCTTTGTGCGAAGCTTACATCGGGGTCAGCGGCGAATGCCTCTGCTTCACCGTTGACCGCAAATTCCGGGTCAATGTCTACATGGATTTTCAGAAAGCCTTTGATAAGGTACCTCACAATAGGTTTCTCTGCAAGACAGAATCTTGTGGGATCAGTAGAAAGTTGCTACAATGGATTAAGAATAAATTAAATTGGGTCATTCCTTTTCACTATCTTTTAAATGACCTAGATATAGATGTTGGGGGAATGGTCTACAAGTTGACGGATAATTCAAAAATTTGTACAAATATTAGGACTGTGGATGAGAATAAATTTCTGCAAGCAGATTTAGTTGTACTTGGAGAATGGGCCAAACTTTGGCAAATGTTATCTAAAAAAGAAAAAAAAAGAAAGACTTGCATTTATATAGCGCCTTTCACAACCTCAGGACATCACAAAGTGCTTTACAGCCAATGAACTACTTTTTGAAGTATAGTCACTGTTGTAATGTAGGAAACGCGGCAGCCAATTTGCACCCAGCAAAGTCCCACAAACCGCAATGACCAAATATTCTGTTTTGATGTTGGTTGAGGGACAAATATTGGCCAGGATACCGGGGAGAACTCCCCTGCTCTTCTTCGAAGAGTACCATGAGATCTTTAATATTTGGCATATTTGGGGGTAATATTTTGGCATGGATAGGGGATTGGCTAACTAACAGAAAACAGAGGGTCAGATAAATGGGTCATTTTCCGGTTGGCAACCATTAACTAGTGGGGTGCCACAGGGATCAGTGCTGGGGCCTCAACTATTTACAATCTATATTAATGACTTGGATGAAGGGACCGAGTGTACTGTAGCCAAATTTGCTGACGATACAAAGGGTTAGCAAGTTGTGAGGAGGACACAAAGGGCTGGATTTTGATACTGGGGTGGGTTGGGGTCGTGTTATCCGAATTCCGTGTTACCCACACGACTCTCATGAGATGTGTGTAACAAACGCGATTTTTCCCTGATTGGGCAATTGAGTTCCGGTGTGTGGGAACCCCTGGCCCAATTAGCTTTTCCAGTCTGAAAGTCACCTCTGATGACGTCATCATTGCTGCTGCTTTTAAGGTCTGCAAGAGGCCTTGCTTCCTTTGCAGACTGCCAACCTTCTGGCCTTTGTTCCTACATTGACCTGGAGGCATCATGTGTACCAACAAACCCAAGTCTGCTCCAAGATTCGAGGATGCCGCCCTGCAAGCCCTGATAGATGGAGCAAGAGATCATAAGGAGGTGCTCTTCCCTTCTTCAGGGAGAAAGAAGCCTCCTCAGCAAACAAAGGCTGTGTGGCTCCAGGTGGCCCAGGAGGTGACTTCTCTATCCTTGATCAACAGATCTTGGATTCAAAGCCGCAAAAGATTTCATGACCTTGTGCGCACTGGAAAAGTGAGTATGACTTTCCCATCACCCTCAATCTGATGCCCTTTGCCTCTCCTCACCAGCACTCAGCTTTAGCAACCTCTTTCTCCACATCCCACTTGACACTGACATCCCTGCACCCTTACCCATTCCCTCTCTCTCTATGGTCACATTCACCTAACTATTCCACTATGCAGACCTCACACTCCCTATCACTGTCATGCTATGCAAACAACTTACAACACACAGGATGGGCCCTTGGTCTTGCCACTTCACTCCATCTTTGCCTCCTTATAAGCATCTATGAGATGGATTCTATAAACTCTCTCCTTCATTCTCACTCAAACTCCACTTGTCTCCCTCATTGCAGGAAAAGAGAGCTCACAATAAGCGCGAAAGAGCAAGGACAGGAGGAGGGCCACCCTCAGTAGCCCAGCTCACCACCTGGGAGGAGGCAGCCCTGGAGATCGTGGGACTCGATGATGATGCGCAAGTGGGGGACGGGCAGATGGGCGCAGCAGAGCAAGCCGGTGACAGAATAGTTGTTCATCTCTCTCATTGACATTGCATGAGTCGCTGATAATGATTCTGAAGCTCTAACAGTTGGACTTATGATCATCTGCAATATGCACTGTGCATGTCACCTTGGCCTCACATCTCTGACTTTTTCTTTTACTTCCCCACAGGACCATCGCAAACACCCGTCCCCACCATCCAGGAGGAACAGCCTGAGGCTCAAGACTCCTCAGAGGAAGCTGAAACCTCTGAGGGCACAGCGTCAGCACAATTCAGCCAGGCCAGCACCAGCGCAGAGACTCACACCTCGGTGGGACCCTCACGAGATAGAGTAGTGTTGTCACCTGGTATATCACAGCTCACAAGTGAGCCTCAGCAGATGGTGGAGACAGGGAAAGCAGTGGAGAGTCCTCGTCGGAGGGCGCAGGACTCTCCCAGCTCGGCTCAGCTGCATGTCGACCCTATGCCTCTGGGTCCATCCACAAGATCAGCGGTGCTGGAACTCCAGGAACAGATGCAGGAGTCTCTGGCAGGTTTTGTCTCCAGGGTCGCTGCGAGTGTGGAGCGAATGGAGGAGTCCATTGCGAACATGAGCAGAGCCTTTGTGGAGTCATTGGCACATGGACGCATCACCATGGAAAGGATGGCAACCTCCATGGAGGTGATAAGTCGCCAGAGTGCAGAAAACATGGTGAGTGTTCTGAATAGAATGACATCTCTGGAGGAGTGATGGACATCTATTGAACAGAGAAACCAGACCTTCATGGAAGTCCTTCTGAGTAGGACTGCCAGTGCAGATACGGGTCCCCATGGCCCCCCTGATGTGCAGCAAGGTGCTCTCAAGCCACTTGCAAGCGCTGAGGTGAGCCTGACCCATGAGAGGAATGATGGTGGCAGAGAACAAGGAAGTGGGGGCTCCTCTCCAAGCGCTCACACTTCCATGCCACTGACAAGTCCTCGGTCAGAGCCCCACCAGAGTCCACACCCAACTGAGATCGGCGTCTCAACCCCTGCACAGCCGCAGGAGCAGCAGACTGTTGGCGAGCCCTCACAGGCTCGGCACCCCAGAGGACGCCCGCCCAGGGTGTCGAGACAGGAGCAGCAACAAAGTGAGCAAGGGGCCTCCACATCTGCTGATGCCAAGGGGAACCACCACGTAGAAGCACGCGTAAGAGAAAGAAACTGCACAAATGGTCACAAAGTTTGTCACTTGGGTGAAATGTTATGTTTAATTGTGATAAGCCATCAGTAGCTTCCTGTAAATAAAAAATCTGATGGCTACTGCTGCAGTTGTGGCCTGTGTCATCTCGCTATTGGGACTTCCACATTGCGGGCTTAGGAGGAGTAGCAGTTGTCAGAATGATGGTCAGAGTGCTAGGAAGACGATGGGTCCTGGCCATTAACGATGCTGTGGCAAGAAGCTGCGAGGCACAAGTGGTTGCTTGGCTAGGCTAGGCAAATCTGGCCAAGATGAGTGCGTTCCTTGCGTCCCGGCCAGCAATGGTCTCGCGTATTGCCGCCGCTGGTTGATGCGCCTCTGCCAGATGTTCGTTTTCTCTCTCCTCCTCCTCCTCCTCGTCCTCATCTGATGTCCAGGGGGAAAGGAACCGAATGGTTCCCATTCTTCTGGTAGATGCCTCAGTTGAGGAAGCGCTGAGTCAGGGTGGAGTGAGGGGTTTTCGAGGAGCTCACACTGGAGAGGGGTGTCAAACTCCAAACTTCCACAACAATGAGTAGGCCTGCTAAAGTTTCCCCAGACCTGAAACAACTAAGTTCTGCCACCTGCAAATGATGATTGCTCCAAACTACTCTTTAATGGTGGAGCTGCAGCTGAAAGCCAGCAAGCCAAATGTGTACCCGCCAGGTTTCATCGTCGTGTTTCAGAGGAGGCGTGCATCATGTGGAAAACCGGTAAAAATCCGAAAAGCCTCTGAAAATGGCATTATGGAGCCAATTAGGAGCTTGTCAATGGCCTTAAGGGCCTATCCCGCCTCTTGGAGGCAGGTCGGGAACTGGATCTGAAAACGCGCACCTGGGAAAATCGGCGGAGGCGGGATGGGTGCGGGATCGGGCCCGCCCGCAATTTTCTCCAATTTTAACCCCCCCCACACGCCTCCATTCCCGCCTCAACGGCCCTATGAAAATCCAGCCCAAAGAGTCTGCAAAGGGATATAGATAGGTTAAGTGAGTGGGCAAAAATTTGGCAGATGGAGTACAATGTGGGAAAATGTGAGGTTATCCACTTTGGAAGGAAGAATGAAAAAGCAAATTATTATTTAAATGGAGTGAGACTACAAAATGCTGTGGTCCAGAGGGATCTGGGGGTCCTAGTACATGAAACACAAAAAGTTAACATACAGGTACAGCAAGTAATTAGGAAGGCTGATGGAATGTTGGCCTTTATTGCAAGGGGTATGGAGTATAAAAGTAAGGAAGTTTTGAAGCAACTTTACAGGGCGCTGGTGAGACCGCACCTGGAGTACTGCGTACAGTTGTGGTCTCCATATTTAAGGAAGGATATATTTGCATTGGAGGCAGTACAGAGAAGGTTCACTAGGTTGATTCCTGGGATGAAGGGGTTGACGTATGACGAAAGGTTGAGCAGGTTGGGCCTATACTCATTGGAGTTTAGAAGAATGAGAGGTGATCTTATTGAAACATATAAGATTCTGAGAGGGATTGACAGGGTGGATGCTGAGAGGATGTTTCCCCTCGTGGGGGTATCTAGAACTAGGGGGCATAGTTTCAGAATAAGGGGTCGCCCATTTAAGACGGAGATGAGAAGGAATTTCTTCTCTCAGAGGGTCGTGAATCTTTGGATTTCTCTACCCCGGAGAGCTGTGAAGGCGGGTACACTGAATATATTCAAGGCGGAGATTGACAGACATTTGAACTACAAGGGAGTCAAGGGGTATGGGGAGACAGCGGGAAAGTGGTGTTGAGGACAAGATTGGATCAGCCATGATCTTATTGAATGGCGGAGCAGGCTCGAGGGGCCGATTGGCTCCTGTTTCTTATGTTCTTATGTTCTTTAACCTGAAAGGGCTGACGGTTTAACATCTCATCCGAAAGACTGCACCTCCGACAGTGTAGCACTCCCAGACTCAGATACAAAAATGCTACCAACTGAGTCAGAGGCAAGAGTGCTACCAACTCAGCCAAAACTGACATCAGAAACCTGGATAAGTGAAGCATTATGCATTTTGGTTGAGAGGGAAAAGGATCTTGGCATTATAGTTCATAATTCTCTAAACATTCATGGTCAATGCTGAGAAGCCATAGCTAAAGCAAATAAGGTATTAGGTTGTATTAGCAAGACTATTTAATATAAAACATAGCACACCTTTTTTCCTTTTACAAGACCTTGATTAGACCACATTTAATATACTGTGTCCAGTTTTGGTCCCCTCAAAAGGTTGGTGATACAGAGACTTTGGAAAAGTTTCAGAGGAGGGCCACAAGATTGATTCCCAGCTTAAACAACCTGAACTACTCAGATGGGCTTAAATAGCTAGGTCTATTCACTTTAGAGATGTGCAGACTTTGGGGAGATTTGATAGAGGTATATAAAATAGTTAAAGGGCTAGATTGTGTTCCTATTTTTTTTTAATTTGTTTATGGGATGTGGGCGTCGCTGGCAAGGCCAGCATTTATTGCCCATCCCTAATTGCCCTTGAGAAGGTGGTGGTGAGCCACCTTCTTGAACCGCTGCAGTCCGTGTGGTGAAGGTACTCCCACAGTGCTGTTAGGGAGGGAGTTCCAGGATTTTGACCCAGCAACTATGAAGGATCGGTAATATACTTCTAAGTCAGGATGATGTGTGACTTGGAGGGGAACTTGGAGGTGGTGGTGTTCCCATGCACCTTCTGCCCTTGTCCTTCTAGGTGGAAGAGGTCGCGGGTTTGGGAGGTGCTGCTGAAGAAGCCTTGGCAAGTTGCTGCAGTGCATCTTGTAGATGGTACACACTGCAGCCACGGTACGCCTGTGGTGGAGGGAGTGAATGTTTAAGGTGGTGGATGGGGTGCCAATCAAGCGGGCTGCTTTGTCCTGGATGGTGTCGAGCTTCTTGAGTGTTGTTGGAGCTGCACTCATCCAGGCAAGTGGAGAGTATTCCATCACACTCCTTACTTGTGCCTTGTAGATGGTGGAAAGGCTTTGGGGAGTCAGGAGATGAGACACTCGCCGCAGAATACCCAGCCTCTGACCTGCTCTTGTTGCCACAGTATTTATGTGGCTGGTCCAGTTAAGTTTCTGGTCAATGGTGACCCCCAGGATGTTGATGGTGGGGGATTTGGCGATGGTAATGCCGTTGAATGTCAAGGGGCGGTGGTTAGACTCTCGCTTGTTGGAGATAATCATTGCCTGGCACTTGTGTGGCGCGAATGTTATCTGCCACTTATCAGCCCAAGCCTGAACGTTGTCCAGGTCTTGTTGCATGCAGACATGGACTGCTTCATATATAGAGATTATTTCAATTTGGGGAAGACGAGGGGTCATGTGTATAAGTTATGCAAGGATAGGGGTAGGTTAGATGTTAGGTGGTTCTTTTCCCAAAGGATTGTAGACCTATGGAACAAGTTGCCATCTTGTGTGGTGAATGCTGACTTTTGCATACCTTCAAAAGAGAGCTAAACCAGTTTCTGGCTGTGTGGACATCACGTCACGTATGTGAAATGCCAGGTAATTTAAGCATGGTCAGTGTGGTCACCTGATTAGTTTTGATTGCTTAAAGGATCGGAGAGGAATTTTCCAGATTTATTTTCTGCTAATTGGCTTTGGGTTTTTGCCTGATTTTTTTGCCTCACCAGATGATTGCATGACTGCTGGTGGGTTGGGAGTGGCGGTTAATCAGGCTGGTGGGTAGAGGGTGTTTAATCAGGTTTCAGGCATTATAGGGGTGGGGCAGGCTTGGTGAAACAGATGGTCTTTCCCTGCCCAAACGTATGTTTGTATGTTCATATGTATGTATGTATTACTGTTGACCAAGACAAGTGTACAATTTCAGAAATTCATTCATTTCAATCATTAATATGCAGCACCCTGCAGGAAAACTCATTTCAGATAATCATTTACATAATTACACAATGTGCAATAGAAATATGGAACTATTGACAACAATAATGAAATTACAATCTACTTAAATTGATGTCCTAATATATTTTAAATTCAAGAATTGCTAGGTGTATTAGTGAAAGTGTATAATCTGGGTGACATTGCTAATGTACAAATAATACAACATACAACAGAGAAAAATCTAAAATTATCTTATTAGGAACTTGTATACAAAAACAGTTCTACGTATTCAAGATATATGCTCATGTCAAATGTATTTGCTTGATCACCAATGAAACGTGTGCACTATAAATTAGTGTCTGTTAGCAAAGGGGACAACAAAAAGGGTTTGTATGATTATCAGTCGCTCTCAGAAAGCACGTCAGGGACAGCAGCTGCCAGGTGGAAGAGCTGGATCCTCTCCAGTTGTTCCCTCTTTTCTATTGGGAAAGTGACAAATGTGTTGTCCCTGGCTTCAGTGACTTACTTGAAGCAGTGTTGTACAGGCTTCTGATTGATCAGGAAAATCTCACCACTTGAAATGAGTTGGCAGCATGAAGGTTCAAGGGAGTGGTGTCTTTGACCACAACGGACAGGGCTATCCCTCTCTTGGACGTAGTCTTTAAGTCATGTTCCAATAGTTGGCACAACTCAGTGACTTTGTCTTTTGAATCATAGACAGTGAAGGCAGACACCTTCTGACATGCCCAAGTAATAGTGCCTGGGTTGTATCACATAACCTCTGGGCCAGCTAAGGGTGGGGTCTGGATACCTCAGGTGCCGGGAATTGGTTGCAGTAAGAATGTTGCTGTTGGAGGTGTACATCAAAGAAGTAACAAAATGCAGAAAATGAGCAAAAAGCAGTAGCTAAATAAATATACTAGCTTAAATGCACAAAGTTCAGATTGTGAAGTCAAAAACAGCAGTCAAAAATGCAGGTCCCAAAAATCTTGCAGGCTGACTTTAAATATCGCTGTTCTGGTTTGAACAGTTTTTAGGCCTCCCAGCGTCATTTTACATGGACACTCAGTGAATGAGATGCTGCATTGCAGAACAGCACGGGGAGTTAATTGTGGGACCGATTATAAAGCATTTACATAATTTTGTGCTGTCTAAAGTGCCAGTCCTTCAAAAGTGAAAAACACCTTTCTTGTCACAGAAGAAGGCATTCAGCTCTGAGTGTGCTGAGGCCCATCTGTCTGATTCCATGGCACTGCATGCTCCAAGGTGGGGGACACTCCCCAAGAATGACATCAGGGATTATATCTGGATCTTTTGTGATGAATAATCAATTACAGTCATTATTTTCAGTGCAAAATGGTTTGCAGTTTTGTACAAAGATGACAACATGCTAATTTCTGCCGTAATGAATAGTTTGAGAGAAGTACTCTTTTTCTTGTAAGCTCTTAAAGATTTTCCATAATTTTTCTGCATTAGTCACTATAATATGTAAAGGAATAGCAGATGGACCGTGCGATGAAAATGTTTCCACTTGTGACACTTAACTGAGGTCGCTGCTAAATGGACTCAATTAAATTGTTAAGTTAAACGATTACTCGTTTACCTTTCTAAAGATTGTAATAGGACCGTTAACTTGCTTCTATTAGAGGAATAATTTTTAACAGAAATAAATGGGATGGGGACTTTTGTATTTAAAATATTTTATATTAAAACATGCTGGCTAGGGTTCCCACCACTGGGACAGTCTTCCAGCCCTCCCCTCCAAATCCACTTCAACCCTGACACGTTTCCCTAGGCCAGGGCTCATCAGAGATACACGCCGGGCTCCTGGCATGCAGGAGTGGGAACCCCGCTATAGCACCGAAGAGCTGGCAAGGGATTTAAAGGTGTAGAAACCCCAAAGATTGTTGCACTGAAGTCCTTGACTGAGACCGGGGCTTCAGCAACTAATTAACATAAGAACATAAGATGTAGGAGCAGGAGTAGGTCATTTGGCCCCTCGAGCCTGCTCCGCCATTCAATAAGATCATGGTTGATTTGATCTTGGCCTCATCTCCACTTCCCTGCCCTCTCCCCATAACCCTTCACTCCCTTATCGTTCAAAAATCTGTCTATCTCCACCTTAAATATATTCAATGACCCAGCCTCCACAGCTCTCTGGGGAAGAGAATTCCAAAGATTCACGACAAACACAAATACTTGTACAAATCTTTTGTCCATTATTTTAATGACAACATTGACCCATTTAGTTTAACACCTCTGTTAAAATAAACAACAAAGGAACTGCAAACATTAATCTACGCACCTTCGTGTAATTTGAAGGTCAAAGAGAAAAATGAGCTTGCCCAGCATGTCTCCATAATTCAGCATATTGTTATGTTAATAACCTCACAAAATATAAGCATTCAAACTTTTTCTAAAGACATGCTGTGGTACTGTAAATTGATTTTTTTTTTAAACAGAAATATGCAGCCTGACACAATGATACTAAATATATTAGTACTGCTTGTGTGCTAGCCTTGGCACAGCGATAGCACTCTTGCCTCTGAGCCAGAAGGTTCAAGCCACATAATCTAGGCTGACACTTCAGTGCACTACTGAGGGAGTGCTGCACTGTCGCAGGCGTCGTCTTTTGGATGAGATGTTAAACTGAGTTCCCGTTTGCCCTCTCAGGTGGATGTAAAAGATCCAACGGGCACTTTTTGAAGAAGAGTAGGGGAATTCTCCCGGTGTCCTGGCCAACATTTATCCCTCAAACTACACCTAAAACATGATCTGGTCATTTATTTCATTGCTGTTTGTGGGACCTTGCTATGTGCAAATTGGGTGCCACAGTTCCTACATTACAACAGTGTCTACACGTCAAAAAATTGGCTTTAAAACACTTTGGAATGTCCTGAGGTCGTGAAATGTGCTATATAAATGTAAGTTCTTTAGTCATTTTTTCTTATTTTTATATATAGTACCTATTAAATTTCACAGGGATTTATAACTTGCACCCCCTCAGCAGCACTATTCAACATGCAATAACCTAAAATTTTCTGATATGTGATTAAGCAATATTTTTGATTAAACAAAATCAAAATTTATCTAAACTTCTTTTATCTTGTAAATCCCCAACTAATTAGCAAGATTCAAATGCAAGTCCCTTGTGCCTCCAAGTGTCTCATCTTTCTCCTTTCTTATCTCCTTTGCCCTAAGGAGACAATGGGGATGATTTTCATTTTCGGCAGACAATAGGCAGGAGGTGTGAGTGTGAGTTAGTTTAAAATTACACCCAATGATAAAATTACCCCCCAATGGGGATGATTTCTTCTGGCCCTATGTTAGTGATATGGTAAACATTGCAGAAAGGTTTCATATGTTTTAGTGACAAGGTAATAACAACATAAACTTGTGCTCACCCAAAACTCGCACCAAGTCCCGTTCACCATGAGCCCTGTGCTCGCTGACCTACACTGGCTCCCGGTTCGGCAACGCCTCAATTTTAAAATTCTCATCCTTGTCTTCAAATTCCTCCATGGAATTGACTCTGTAACCTCCTCCAGCCCTACCAGCCTTCGAGATCTCTGCGCTCCCCCAATTCTGGCATCTTGCGCATCCCCGATTTTAATCGCTCTACTTTTGGCGGCCGTGCTTTCAGCTGTGTTGGCCTTAAGCTCTGGAATTCCCTCCCTAAACTTCTGTGCCTCTCTACCTCTCTTTCATCCTTTAAGATGCTTCTTAAAACCTACCTCTTTGACCAAGCTTTTGGTCATCTGTCCTGATATCTCCTTCTGTGGCGCAGTGTCAAATTTTGATTGATAACGCTCTTGTGGAGCGCTTTGGGACATTTTGTTACATTAAAGGCACTATATAAATGCAAGTTGTTGTTGCTGTAAACATTGCAGGAAGGTTTCATGTTTGCCATTTCTGGCAAAATCATACAAGAATTCATCCAAAACTAACGAAACCTTTCTTGTGATCTTGGGTTTCTGGAGGGATGAGATCAAACGACTAAATAACCTTCTTTGAACTTAGCTTGTGATTCATGTTGCTACCACATAGCCACCAGAGGAATGCTTCCTCCAAATATCTAAAGTTTTTACCAAAAGATCAAAATTTATATATTTTTGTAAGGTAAGATTTAGAAATATATCCATAAATTCTTGCTATATATAAATACCATGATAGTTGCTTGCTGTTATATAATTTTCTACCTATAGACTTAGATTATATCACCACAGCATCGATTCAAATCTAAAAACTAGTTGGGCTTGAAACATTGTTATTAAATTGACAAATGTACGTGCTTAATTGTTGTTGACATCAGTAGATTAGGGAATGCAAAAGTCTTAATTTGTTGCAAGTCACAACTTATAATAATATACAGGATAGATTTCCAGGTGACTCAGCCAAGGTCCTAACTCCAGTACTAAGGTCTATGCTGTATTTTTACTGAGGTGAGGAGTGGGATCCTGTTTATGGGTTTTTAAAGTTTATTTTTCTGAGCTGGTTTAATTTTCTCTTACTGGATAGTTTGTCATGAAATACTGCTAACTTTCAATGGGTGACAGTTTCTGCGAATTCCATTTCAAACTGTAATCAAGATTATCATCTTCTAACAAGAACTGTTATTAACAGAAATCCTTCCCAAATGACTCCTATGTAATTGTAGTCAATTGGCAAAAAGGGAAAACTATTTTTTTTAATGTCTGCCAATGAGGTAAGAATCCTCAAAAATGTACCTCTGTTTTCCAAATGTACTCTCTGCTCTTCAGTAATGCTACAAATCAATGGTGTTTGGCATATTCCCAGCACACTATCAATTACTGCTGAGACCCTGGGGCGGGTCAATATTTTAACACTATTACCTTCAATGCAAGACAATTTTACTTAAATTTTAATTACTGACTTCAAAGTACTGTACTTATAAAATACAAAAGAAATTGCCTGCGGATATCAATTTGTTAAATGATACTTAATTTACAGGGCAGTAGTACATTTGCCAGTTTTTCAAGAGGCCTTTTGGGGAAGTTTAATCTATTTTACCTCCAAGGTTCTCTATTTCTCATTGTTTTAGTCACCTCTATCTCTTACATTTATTGTGTATCCCCTTGCCTTGTTAGCCCTCTCCAAATGAGGTAATGCATTTGGGGAGGGATAACAAGGCAAGGGAATACACAATAAATGGTGGGATAAGTGTAGAGGAACAAAGGGACCTTGGCGTGCATGTCCACAGATCCCTGAAGGTAGCAGGACAGGTAGACAAGGTGGTTAAGAAGGCAAACGGGATACTTTCCTTTATTAGCCGAGGCATAGAATATAAGAGCAGAGAGATTATGCTTGAACTGTATTTAACACTACTTAGGTACAGCTAGAGTACTGCGTACAGTTCTGGTCACCACATTACAGGAAGGATGTGATTTCACTAGAGAGGGTACAGAGGAGATTTACGAGGGTGTTGCCAGGACTGGAGAATTTTAGCTATGAGGAAAGATTGGATAGGCTGGGGTGAGACTTGATTGAGGTGTATAAAATTATGAGGGGCCTAGATAGAGTAGATAGGAAGGATCTATTTCCCTTAGCAGAGAGGTCAATAACCAGGGGGAATAGATTTAAAGTAGGATTAGAGGAGAGTTGAGGGAACTTTTTTTACCCAGAGGGTGGTGGTGAGGGTCTGGAACTCACTGCCTGAAAGTATGGTAGAGGCAGAAACCCTCAGTGCATTTCAAAAGTACTTGGATATGCACTTGAAGTGCTACAAGGCTACGGACCAAGAGCTGGAAAGTGGGATTAAGCTGGATAGCTCTTTTTTGACCGGCACAGACAAGATGGGCCGAATGGCCTCCTTCTGTGTCCTAATTTCTATGATTCTATGATATAACTGACCTCTGACTAACTGTACATCAAGTACTCCTACTCAAGCTTACATTCTGACCACGGACAATGCTGCAAGTGAATAACTGATATTAAATGCAATTAATTGGCATTCAGTGTCTGGGACTCTCATTCTCATAATATCCAGCTTGGAGAAATGCCAAACTGGGTAATTGTGCGAAACAGATACAAAGGGCTGAATTTTAATGGGGAAGGCGGGATGGGAGCGAGGGGGGGGGGGGGGGATGGGGCTCCAAGGTGGTCAGGAAACCCGGGAGAATGGGTCTGGGGGTGGGCAACCAACCCACTCGCAGGAGGTGGGTTGACCATTTAAATATTATAATGATGCTGTGTGCCTCAAATTTTATCTGTTTTCCATGTTTAACCACTTTAGCTGCCGGGCCTCTGGGAAACAAGGCAGCTAAAGTGGGGGGGGGGGGGGGGGAACGAAGACTGCTGCATGGAAGAGGTAAGTGCCTTTCCAGGACTGTTTGTGAGCCAGGAGGAGCAGGAGTGCTTCCCCCCACCATCCCCTGGCCCACCAAGCTTACATGCTTCACCAACCACCCCCACGATCGGCAACACCCCACCCCACCCAAGATTGCCGAAACCACCCTCCCAGGATCGGACCTCCACATCCAAGATTTGGCCCCCCTCCCCCACCACCCCCAATGCTATCACTATCCCAGCAGCAGGCTCCCTATCTGTTCCTAGCCTCTGGCCTCCTCCGGTGCGTTCTATGCCTGACAGGGAGTCAAAGCCTGTCAATCAGGCTGGCTTCTGGGCGGGGAACTTGCTAGGGAAAAATGACGCACACTGTGAAGATAAAACTCCACGGCATGCGCCTGACCACAACTCCTCCACCCCGCTAGGACAACCCTCCCCAGTCAAGATCGGAGCCTTTGGGCTCGATTTTGCCAGGTCCGAGGAGGCAGGAATGGAGGCGTGTGGGGTGTTAAAATTGCAAAAAATGGTGGGCGGGCCCGACCCCGCCTCCAAGCAATTTTCCCAAATGTGTGGTTTCTGATCCCGTCTCCGTGAGGCCTTTCTGATTTTAACACTTTTCCGATGTGATGCACGCCTCCTCTGAAACATGACGGTGAAACCTGCCGGTAGCACACTTGGATTGCTGATTATCAGCTGCAGGTCCACCATTAAGAAGGAGATTTGATCAATCATCATTCTGGGGGAACTTCTAGCAGTCATAACCATTGTTGTGGTGGTGGTGGTGCTGGTGGTAAAAAAAAATCTGGGAGCAGACTTAGGTCTCCTGCTGCTCATTTTGCCTCCAGGTCCCTCTCACACCAAAGGCCAAAAGCTTCCCAGTCTTTGCAGACCTTAAATGCAGCAGCAATGATGACATCATCAGAGGCGACTTTCATACTGAAAACACTAATTGGGTCATGGGTTCCCACATGCTGGAACTCAATTGCCCAATTAGGGGAAAAGCACATAATTCTCCCACATCCAATTGGAGTCGGGTGGCTAACACGAAAAGCGGATGACACGACCCCAGCCCACCCCAATGACAAAATCGAGCCCTTTATGTCCGTGGGGTAAATTTTCACCTTCACCGCCTGGGTGGTAATCTGGTGCAGCGGATAGCTCACCCTTTATAGAACCTTCTTGAATTGAAATGAATCCCAAATTTCTTTTACTTCCCGTAGCTGACAGTCATAATAGAGACCCAGAACCGCCTAGGGAAGGGTCCATGGTGAAAGGGAGTGGGCCACATGAGAAGTAGCACTGATCTATAGGTATTTGAGTGTTATTACAATGGAAGAGATAGTAAGAATATTTTTTTTTATTCGTTTATGGGATGTGGGCGTCGCTGGCAAGGCCAGCATTTATTGACCATCCCTAATTGCCCTCGAGAAGGTGGTGGTGAGCCGCTTTCTTCAACCGCTGCAGTCCGTGTGGTGAAGGTACTCCCACAGTGCTGTTAGGAAGGGAGTTACTGGCTTTTGACCCAGCAACGATGAAGGATCGGCGATATACTTCTAAGTCAGGATGGTGTGTGACTTGGAGGGGAACTTGGAGGTGGTGGTGTTCCCACGCACCTGCTGCCCTTGTCCTTCTAGGTGGTAGAGGTCGCGGGTTTGGGAGGTGCTGCCGAAGAAGCCTTGGCGAATTGCTGCAGTGCATCTTGTAGATGGTACACACTGCAGCCACGGTGTGCCGGTGGTGGAGGGAGTGAATGTTTAAGGTGGTGGATGGGGTGCCAAATGTATATATATACATTTAGGGAATACAGTTGAATGATTTATAATTGTTGCTGGAAGCTTGAACTGCAGATGGTATTGTTATTGGAGTTAGAAAAAAAAATTGCAAAATTGGAATGATAGCCAGCCAGATAGAAACTAGGAGAAGAAACATTATGCGAGTAGTTGCTTTCTTTACCTCCTTTATTGCTGTCTCTTTAACCAGATAGCCTGTTTGATACACTTTGTGACAAAGCTTCCCCTATCTGCCCGTACATGCACTTCATTGTTTTAAAGATACTAATTCCATTTGAGGGTTTTATGGCATTATGTAAACCTAGAGACTCCTGCGTGATGCCGTATAATACCACAAGCAGTCAGTGTTCAGGCAAAATACTTTGGCTCAGAAATTGGGCTACTACCGCCACGAGTTACCGCTGCAATCTTGGAAAAAAATGGTGGCTGCCACTCTAACGCCCTTCTCTGGCACGGTACCCGGCGGCCGCCATTTTGGTGAGGGCAATAATGCTGCCAATAGCAGCGCTGGCCCTGGAGATGCAAATATGGAGAACGTGATGTCAGTCGGCAAGCAATGCCGACTTAACATCACGCTGTGCGAACTTGGACCTCAGCGCTGAGTTTAGCGCTGGGTCCTAAGCTCGCTCCGAACAAGCGAGTGTGTAGCAGACTGACTGAGACGCTGTCAGGACTTTTAAAAGGACACACACATCTTTCAGGTATTTAAGCTTTTGGACTGGATGTTTATACATTTTAATGAAGTAGTTGTTTTGTGCAATATATGTTAAAAGTTTTTTAATTGTACAGGGAGTGCTGCTGGATGCTTGCAAGGCCTCGGATGGTAAAGGAAGGCCTCTGCGAAGACAGAAAATGCTGGAAATACTCAGCAGGTCAGGCAGAATCCATGCTGAAAGAAACAGAGTTCACATCTCAGGTCGAGATGTTGCCTGACCTGTTGAGTATTTCCAGCATTTTATGCTTTTATTTCAGATTTACAGCATCCTCTCGCAGAGGGAAGAGGAAGACACAGAAGAGGAGGAAGCAGAAGAGAAGGAAGTAGAAGGAAGATGCAACCCAGGCAGCCCCTTTCTGGCCGGGATATTTCAGATGGAATCATCTACCTGCGATACCAGTGACCACAACCTCAATTCCCTTTCAACATTTGTGCCACATCTTACCTTCCCTCTGTTACTAACCATCACAGTATCCTCTTGGCCACAATGCTGAAATAACAGCCACCACAAAGCAAACTTTCCAATTAAACTTTATACATCTATCTATCCATCCAATAGTGTCAGCTGTGGCTCAGTTAGTAGCACCCTTCACCTCTGAGTCAGAATGGTTGTTGGTTCAAGCCCCACTCCAGAGACTGGAGCACATAAAAATCTAGGTTGACAATCCAGTGCAGTACTGAGGGAGTACTGCACTGTTGGAGGTGCTGTTGTTTGGATGAGACATTAAACAGAGGTCCTGTCTGCTCTCTCAGGTGGATGTAAAAGATCCCATGGCACTATTTAGTAGAAGACCAGGGGAGTTATCCCTGGTGTCCTGGCCAATATTTATTGCTCAATCAACATAACAAAAACAGATTATCTGTCATTATCACATTGCTCTTTGTGGGAGCTAGCTGTGCGCAAATTGGCTGCCGTGTTTCCTACATTACAACAGTGACTACACTTCAAAAGTACTTAATTGGCTGTAAAGCGCTTTGGGACGTCCGGTGGTCGTGAAAGGCGCTATATAAATGCAAGTCTTTCTTTCTTTCAATATGACATCAAGAAATCAACTCACCACCCTGGTGGCTATGAGTGTGAAATCATGTGATGGTGTTTCTTCTCCTTCTTCTTCACTCTCCTCTCCCTCTTCTTGGCCAACCACTGGCTGGGCAGGCTGCATTTCTTGGGTGTGTGAAATGAGCAAGGCATAAGGGTAGAGTTGTGGTGAGGGGAGGGCGGGAAACGAAGAGGTGCATGCAAGTATGAGGATACCAGCACCTTGTATCCTTTCAGTTCCGCCGCTGGCCAAGTGCTCAGCTAGGCCAAGAATGGCCAGCACCATCTCCTCCAAGGGGATGAGGTGAAACTAGGAATGGGAGGTGTGCCTTTGGTTTGGTACAGATTGTTGGTAGGTGAGTGATTGGGCGGGGGTGTGGGGGGAGTTGTGCATTGAGCAGTGTGTGAAGCGAGTGGTGCAGTTGGTAGAAGACAGCTTTTGAGGATGCATTCACTGACCTTGATCACTGGTCTGAGGTCATGAAGCTTCTTTGGGCACTGGAGCCAGGTGGTGGGGGCAATACTGCTGGCAGTGACGGCCTCGGTGATCTGGTCCCACATTGTTCTTTCTGGAGGGCCTCCTGGCCCCTGTGGGTAGAGGGCCTCTCTTGCAGTGTTGACCCCCTGCACAAAGCTGGAGTACTGTGTGCGAGACCCTGGGTGCCCCTTCCCTGGCTTGCTGAGCCATTTGTGTTAGTGCTGAATCACTTTTCCCATTTTTTTTAGGCACAGAAGGCAATTCAGCTTTAAGAGCTGAAGACTCCTAGTTGGGACTTCTTTTTACCTTAATTTATTTTAGAAGGCAGTTGAGCTGTAAGGGCTTACAACTGCCTATTTTTAAATGCTTTCTATTTTTTCATTTTAGAAGGCAGTTCCCCTTTAAGGGCCTGAACTGCTCTCTAAAATGACAGCCTTGCTTTAAGAGAAGGCTATTCTTGTTGCAATGACACTATGACCACACTACATTGGCCCTCCTGCCAGGACTAACGTCACGACATAGGTCTTGCATGGTAAATTCAATGCTGGGCTAATGTTAATTAGCAACTAATGGCAATTTACCGGTCCTGCCAGCGCCATCAATTTCGGCAGCCATTAACTCCGTCCCGTGGTGGCACCGGCAGGTTTTTAGTGATCTTGATATTTCTAGGCCTGTATTTTTGTGTCAACATTATTGAGCTAGACAAACTACAAAAATGTGCTAAAAAACACTGGTGTGAACATCAATTATAGCTTTAACTATAGCTGGAAATAGATACGACAGCTGATAATAATTACCGTGTGGCACTTTGTTGTGATTTTTTGTGTTATTGCACAAAGGATGTCGGAAACTATAAAAAGAAATGACCTCCGAGGAGTTGCCATCTGGAACATTACCAGAAAATTCCTGATAGGGCATGGAAACCAATCCTTCCCCCTTAACATTACCCCCTGTGCCACTTTCACTTCAGAGACCATTAGAAAAGGTTGGTGGAGGATCAGACGCACTCCGCAGGTTGACAGCCCTAGAAGGAGGTCTGCTGCTTGTTGAAGACACTCCTGCATATGTCAACTCTCTCCCCACTGGCACATTGCAGAACTCCTAGTAATGTTTGCCATTAGTAGATTCAGAATCTGGTGTCAGAGGGCCTCATCACATTTAGGTCAGCACCTGGTTTTAGCAGCTGACTGAAGTTTTTACCTTATGCGGATTGAACTATTTCACTGACATCAAGGCAGGAATTATTGCAGATACTAGAAGAACTCGTCTCCACCCTATACAACATGTTCAACTTTATGACAGCAGACAGCTTAGAAAGCCTAGAAGCAGCCTGGAAATTTCGGCTGACATCCATTGTCTGCACGTCAAAGTATTTCATTGCATGTAAAAGCACTTTGGGACAGCCTGAGAGACGTGATAAGGCTCTAAATAGATGCAAGTTCCCTCTCTCTAAAGATTAAGTACAATTTAATGGGAACAGCACTTTAGATTAAAGGCAATTTCCATCAATCCTTCTATCTTATTTAGGGAATATCCAAGTTTGGCCAATTCAGGTCACCTAAGATTCAAACACACCTGTATCCTTAAAAACAGTAGTGCACACAAGCAACGGAACAGTAGCGTGATATGGGCTCAAAGCGAATCGGTAGCCAATAGAAAAGAAGATTGTGTTTGGTGTAAAACAGGCTACCAATTCGCTACAAGCCTGCTTTGCGCTACTGCTGTCGACCAATTTCACCCCCACAGTGTTCCATAACTAGAAAAAGGGACTTGTACTCTCAGAAAAGAGTGAATAACATAAAACGAAAAGTAGAGAGCATTTTATTAAAATGAATGGCATGTCAGCTATTATTCAGAATAAAACAAACGGCAATTTTTATTTCAGATTTCCAGTATCCGCAGTATTTTGCTTTTGAATTGTGACAATTCTTACCAGACCTGGTAGTAAAAGCATCTAATGAAATTTAAAACTATCAAGAGATCTCGGTACTGCAATAATCACATTAAGTTTTCCTCATGAACCTTTTAATAAAAATCATTCTTGTAAAATTAATTCCGAGTTTCCCAGCGGCTACATCTCCCCCCAACCCCTCCCTGCCTTCCCGTAAATATCAGGGCTGATGAACGACAAGTCAGCTGACACCTCTAGGTTTATTTCAACTATTATTCTATTGTAAGCACCCTGTGTTATATTCCAAAACCAAAACAAATATCAGTATTAGATAATCAGATGTTACATTCTACGCTGCAGTTCTGAATTTTTTCATATATTTGTGGTAGACTTGAAGGCACCTGAAGCTTTTTCCAATTCTGGCATTGATACCCGTTACCACCTTGTTATTCTCTTTTATCTGCCTCTCAAAGAAAGTGAAGCTATGTTCAGTAAAATTCTATTGTTAAACTAATTGGGCGCAAAATCTGGATCTGTAGCGCCAGTTTTTTGGACGCTATGAGTGCCCTTAGAGGTCCAAAATGGTGTCCGCGGCACGTGCGCACACTTGTGGGACAAATCGCACTGGACGCCATATTGGTAAGGCGTTAGTGGGTGAGCAGTAAGCGTCCCCCAGAATTATGCAGAGCAGGCAGATCAGCACTGCCATTTTGGAGCTCCACACTCCAGCCAACGCCCTCTCAAGCTCGCACAGCTGAACATGTGTTCAGCAGGAGGAAGGACCCCCACACCAGTGCTATTTAAAGGAATCATCAAATACTTACAGGTTAGTTGCTGGTTGATTTCTTCTGGCTGTTGGTACACGTCTACACATGTTTGGTACTTCCTATAGTTGTTTCAAGTTGTAAATGATGACAGGGAGTGGTGTGGCAGGTGCTGAAGGACTTTTTCCTGACCTCAAGGCTTCTGCACAAACCACTTGCTGCCAGGCATGGGTGCACTAGGAGAAATTCCCCTTGGAATACAACATGACTTGGAGAAAGAGCAGAGACCACACAGAGCAGGACAAGCTGCTAGAAGAGGGAGGAGGAGGAGGGGAAGAAGGGCTCTCAGCAGGAGGCCATATCTGCCCAGGGTGTTCAGGGAGCAATTCTCCTACCTGAGCCTCAGCGAGGAACAATATACGAGACCTCTGTGCTTCAGTAAGGACTTCCTCACTGAAATCTGCCACCTGCTGCAGCCACAACTGCAACCTCAGAGCAGGGCAAGGACTGCATTGCCAGTGGCTGTGAAGGTGACCATGGCCATGACCTTTTATGCGTCTGGGTCCCTCCAGGTTGGAGCAGGTGATATTTGCAGCATTTTGCAGTTTGCCGTCCACTGTTGCGCAAGTGAGGTCACTGAGGCTCTCTATTCAAAGAGAGCTGATTACATTTCATTCTCACTTGCCAGAGACCAGCAGGTGGAGCGAGCACACGGCTTCGCTAGGATTGCAGGCTTTCCCATGTCGCAGGATGTCATTGACTGCACGCACATCACTATGCGGGCGCCACATGTCAACTCTGCCATATACCGGAACCAAAAGGGATTCCACTTCCTCAACGTCCAGCTGGCGTGCACCCATAGGCAGCAAATCTTGCAGATCAATGCCCGATATCCTGGCAGCAGTCATGATGCCTTCATTCTGCACCAGTCCGTTGTGCCAGCTGTATTTCAGCCACCACGGCAAACCAAAGGGTGGCTACTGGACGACAAGGTCTATCTGCTGACGATATGGCTCATGACTCCAGTGCACAACTCATACACATGTGCGCAGCATGCATACAATGAAAGTCATGCTGCCACACAAAATGTGATAGAGCATACCGTTAGCATGCTGAAACATGCTACCACTGCCTCGACCACTTGGGAAGAGCTCTACAGTACTCAGCAGAGCGGGTGTCAAGATTTGTGGTGGGCTGCTGCATGCTGCACAACCTCGCTATCATGAGGGCACAGCTATACGGTGAGCAGCTGAGGAGAAGGCGGAGGAGGAGGAGGAGGCAACCTAGACAGCCCCTTTCTGCTTGGATTGTCCGTGAAGAACTCATCCAAGTGCAAAACTAGTAACCGGAACCCCAATTCTCCATTCACAAACAGTCCCACACCTTACCTTCCCTCTGGCACTGGCCATCACAGCATCCACAATGCAAAAGTAAAAGCCTCCACAAAATAAACATTCCAAACCAAATTTATAACTCAAATCAAGCCATATTGCATACAAACGCAAACTAATAACCCTTGTACTTTCCCTTAGTGCCTGTCTTCCGTGTGCCTTTGCCTGTCCCAGTGCTCCTACGCAGTGCTACCTTAGTGGCTGCAGCATTGCTGGTGGGAGGCTGCTGACTTTCAGTGGAGGAGACTGCAGATGGTCTTGGAGGATGACCTCGAGCAGCTCTGAGCCTAGAAGGCCCAGCTTAGGACTGCACCATCTTGGCATGGGTAGCAGCAGTCTGGGTTGGCTGGCTGACAGGCAACAGCAAGGGCACTGGTGGAGTGGCAGTGGTGGAAGTACGAATGCTGTCATCTCCAGAGAGAGAGAGGACAGCAGGATTGTGCTCCGCGGAGCCGCTGCCACTCCTTCGGGGCAGCGCCTCAGCAATCCGAGTAATCTGTTGGAGGAGAGATTGCTGGACTGCTGTGACACCCTGCAAGCCCCTTTGAACACTGCAATCCACAGTCATGATGGCAGCAGTCTGAGCTTACATGGCAACAGTCTGAGTTTGCACGACTTCAGTCTGAGCTTCCACTGCAGCACTCAGACATTGGGTGGCTACTGCTTGTGCTGCAATGGAAGCTGAGACATCGGCCATCAGACGCTGCATCATGGTTGGGTCCACAAGTGTGTTAATGGAGTTGGCCACCATTTCTATGCTGGAAAGGATGGGCTCCAAGCTCTGTGCAAAGCCCTGTGCCAAGTTGGTGCCGGACTCCTCCATGCTCCTTGGCATTGCACGCAGGCTTTCTGGGAGGCTTCCCAATGCACCAAGTATTTAATTGTGCATACCTATCTGCCTTCTTCCATAGCCTCACCCACTGAAGTCCTCATCTGAGTCCTGTGAAGCAGAACTTGTGTGCAACCTTGCCTTTCGGGCCTTGTTTCCTGCTCTGGCTGCAGGCCACTTGTGCCCGGTGTCTCAGCACGTGCAGATCTCGCCTCTATGCTATCCTTTAAATTGTGCGCATTCTCAGTATCTGAACTGGTGGCTGTGAATGTGAAATCAAGTGATGGTGTGTCCTCATCATCACTGTCTTCTTGCTCTTCCACCACTGCCTGGGCAGGTTGCAGTTCTTGGTTATCTGAAAGGAGAAAGGCACAAGGGTAAGGTTATGGTGAGGGGATGGGGGCTTGTAGCAGTGCTAAGTCTTTGAGGGTGAGGTGAAGCTAAGAATGTTAGGTATGAGTCCTGATTGATAGCGATTGTTGGTAGGTGAGTGATGGAGGTGTGGTGCATTGAGCAGTGGCTGAGGCTAGTGGTGCAGTTGGTAGAATATGACATTTGAAGATGCACTCACTGATCTTGACTACTCGTGTGAGGTCATTGAACTTCTTGTGGCACGGCATCCAGGTCCTCGGGCATGACTCTTGGCATTGATTGCCATGGCTACCTGCTCCCACTGCCTTCTGTGCGTGTGTCTGGAGGGTCTCCTGGACCTGTGTGGATACAGGACATCTCTCCTCCTTTCCACCTCCTCCACCAAGGCCTCCAGTGCAGCGTCTGAAAAACTTGGGGCCCTCTCTCTTCTATGTTGTGCCATTCTTCACTGTTTCCCAGGTAAGATTCACTTCTTGAACAACTTCCAGCACCTGCTCCAGCCACAATGCACCTCCTCTTTAAGAGGTGCAGGCTAGCTTTAAGCAGTGCAGGCTAGCTTTAACTGGTGCTAGCAAGTAACGATTTTGGGCCTCCAATCAAAAACACGATTAGTGCTGGCTGCATGCTGAAATCATTGAAATGTGCGGGCAGCACGAAGTTGATGTGTTGCCTGCATTAAATTGAACGGGAGCTGTTTACTTGCGCATCGCGATCCCGCGCCCATTTTCGGGTGCTATCGAATTTAGCCCCCATTAACTTTACTACAGGAATTCCCATAATCAATCATCTTATTAGTATTAATTTTCATGGCTATTTAGCTATTGGTGTAAAATTGGTTCCATTTTGTTATGTGAATTGTCAATACCAGCAAAAAAGATGAGCATCAACAAGAAAATAATCAAGCTTTCAATGGCCTCTCTATACTATGAGCTTGACTGATTTCTAATCTTTCTCAGTCTTTGCCTAATGATTTGCAAAGTCATTGTTTTATTTATTACCAATATACAGAGCAAAGGCAACCAGCTAACTGCTGAAACCAAAATCTTTTCATGACATCCCAAAGCACTTCATAGCCAATTAATTACTTTTGAAGTGTGGTTACGGTTGTAAGGTAGGGAAGCACAGCAGCCAATTTGCACACAGCAAGGTCCCATAAACAGCAATGAGGTAGATGACCAATTAAACAGTTTTAGAGGTGTTCCTTGAGGGATAAACAATGGCCAGGACACCAGGAGAACACTTCTTTGAAGGTGCCATGAGATCTTTGACATCAACTGAGAGAGTAAAACCATAGATTAATATCTCACCTGAAAGACAGCACCTCCAACAATGCGGCATTCCCTCAGTGCTGCACTGGAGTGTCAGCCAAGATATGTGCTGAAGTTCTAGGGCTGGATTTTGCCGGCGTTCAGAGGGTGGGTTTGGAGGCGGGTCCACTGTCAAAATAGCAAAGATTGACAGTGGGTAAGAAACCCGCTGTCAACCCGCCTCCACGCGAGTCTCCCAGATATCGGGTCTGTCAGTGGAGAACTGACCCGACACCAAGCGGTGGGGGAGACAATGGAGATCATTAAATGGCTTGTTAAGAGCCAATTTAATGCTATTTTGAGGCTTCCTTCCAATTTTACGTGTTCCCCCACGGGTTACCCGCTGCTCGGGGAACACGCCAGCTCACCCTGGCGTGAGTGGGGTCTGCTCTGATGTATCTGATAAGCTGACAACTGCAGAAGTGTGGTAAAGGATGCCATGTTGCAGATGGTCAGTTTCAGAGCGCAGAAACTGTTGGTTACTGCATTTGTAATACATATAGAGATTTCTTTAGCTTGCAAGTGTTTAGAGCCAACCGTATGTCCAGTGCCGCCTCATTGGAACAACCTCTCTCACCATTAACAGATCACTTCTGTCATCTCACCTGCAGCTGCCATCTATTGCAGCAACATCGGTGCCCTAGAAACTATCTCACCTTGCTCCTCTGATTCCTTCCACGCTCAGCCCCAACACCAACATCACCAGGCACACCAGCAGCACCAACAACAACACCAACCTTCTCCACCATCAGCTGATGCAGCACAGGACACAGGGCATCAGCCCCTGACAACATTGCTGCCCGGGAAGCCAGCAATGGCATCACCATGGCCAGATTTACTTCACTTGATGCTGTAAACCCTGGCTGCCACATGATGCGCCAGGTTGACACCATCCCACACCAGCACCGTAAAGCATCCCTTTAATGTCCAAGCCATTCCATGCACACTCATCACTATAGTGGGGTGGTGGGGGGGAAATTATGTCTCAACATTCACTGGAACTCAGTAAGACACTTCTTAAGGTACACACAGATCTGTCCAATAAGGTGAAGTGTTGAAAATATAGATTTCACTGTATGACAACACATTACCAGAAACTTCACATGGACATTGGCTAAACCTCTCAAGTGCCTACCCTTGTGTGTTGTTAGTTGGTATGCTTGCAGTAGAATGAGGGTCTGTGTGAGGGGTGGCTAGTGAGATGGGAAGTGATAATGTAGATAGAGAGGGATGGGTGGAGGTGCAAGGTAAGTTGGTGTGAGTAAGGATGTGCAGGAGTAGGGTATGGATGGCAGAGTGATGAGAATGTGTTGAGTGGCACAGCAGGATGAGGTTGAGTGTGGCTTTGCAGCAACCTTTCGTGATCCACTGAGATCATTGAAAGGTTGGCGCCACTGCAGCCTGGGCCTCCTGACCACATCCCTGCTTTTGCCCTCCTGTGCAATGTGCAACCAGGCTGCGTTGGTGTCCTCAGAGGTCTCTTCCACCCTTGGAAGGGAAGAGAACCTCCCTGCGTGCTGTGACTCCCTCCATAAGCATATGGAGGGAGTCTTTGGAGAGCCTGGGTGCAACCGTCCACCTTTGTGCAGTGCTTGTCAGTGTTTGCAGCACCTCAATGCTGTAGAACACTGACAGAACAACTGTCAAACTCAATGTGGCCGTGGTCCCTTTAAGGAAACTGGTTGATGACGTGTCATCAAATGACATCATCAGACCCGCTTCCTGTTAATTGGCCGGGAAGCCCGCAGGGCGGGCTTAACAAGGCCAATCAAGGGAAAATCCATTTACAGAGCGGCTGCAGCCGGGAGCGAGACCGGAACCCGGCAACCAGCTATCCCGCCACCATCCCGCCACTGCAGAGAAAACCTTCTAGATTCAGAGTCAGGAGTGCTACCACTGAGCCAAGGCTGACACCATTGCTGTTAATCGTCAGCAGACCCAGCAAAGATACTGTGGAACTTCTGTATGACAATCACTGCAGCTGAAAGAGGTAACTGAATTAAAGTCCTAAATAAATTTCCTCTTAAAAGTGAAAACAATAGTTTTTCCTGTGTCATTTCCATCTACAACCATTTGTTATTGCTGCAGATTTGAGAGATTCATCCATTATTTATCAATTTTTTTTTGGATCCAATGCATAATGAAGCACTGGTAAAATACAAGGTTATTTTAAAGGATCCAGAACATTTTATATGTCAACTTAATTTTAGATATCCTAAATACTTTGGCCTAGAAATTGGCTGACAGCGCGCCCTATTTACAGGCATAAAACATCCAATAGGGCGGGCAGCATGTGCACCCAAATTCCTTGCAGGAAGTGCAGTGCCCGCTATATTGGTGAAGGCCACCAGGGCCTGTGCCTAACACAGGTGTTAGACCCTTTGCATATGCAAATAAGGGGCATGTACCCAGTTCACGCCAGCTCAAATACATTTCTAGGCCTTGATTATTTTTGTTGCCAAGGCGAAGTATCATTCCATGGCTATGAATACTGGGAGCAGTCCTGGTGCCAAGCCTCTGTCATTATTGCTATTGGGCTTAACTTTGGTGAGAAGTCGCACAACACCAGGTTATAGTCCAACAGTTTTATTTGAAATCACAAGCTTTCGGAGCTGCTGCCCCTTCGTCAGGCTTAACTTTGCCATTGTTGTGCAAGAATGGTTGAGGATGACTTGTTTCTCCTTTCCTGTAGATAGTTGTTCGGCACTTTCTCTGGCAGACAGCCAAAATTGAAAACATGCTGTGGTAGATTTTCGGCTTCACCAGCTGGTGAAGCTGATCAGCTGCCATTTATAGAACCCACCCAATTGCCATTCCGTTGCAATCAATGGAGTGAAAATCAGATGGGTTCTATAACTGACGGGTGATCCGCTCTGCCAGATTACCACCAGGCTGTGAAGACGACAATCTACCCCGCTATGTGGGAAATGATGTGGAGTCTTACCACACTAGACACAGAATTGTGGCACCCTATTTTAACCTCTTGCTTGGCATCGCCCCATGATTCCAAACCTGAGATTGAGAATTCAATGGCATGGGAATAACAGATGCAAACCCATATCCCATAACTAAGGTACTATACATAATGTTGCAACTGTGCCATAAGACTAAACATCTAGGGGGGAAAATTCAGTTGGTTGCGCCTCCCGTTAGCGCCTTAAGAGGGCGCTAATGGGGTGCAAAGCAACTAGCGCCCGGGTGCGGCGATGTTTGCGCCGCTTGCGAAATTAACTAGCCATTTTGCAGCGGCGCATAACACTACCGCCACGATCTCCTGCGCCGGCAGATCGTGACATCAGTCGAGTGCGCAATGCCCCAGTGGCGCCCCCTGCCTTACCGCCTGCCGCTAGCAACGACAGGTTGAGGGGAGCGTTTTGCAGTCAGGAAGGGATTGGGGGAGCGTTATTTAAAGGCGACTGCTGCCTGCCTTTTATTGTTGGTGACATTTTTGAACCACGCATTCTGAGAGAGAGAGAGAGAGAGAGAGAGACTTCTGGAGAGATTCAACGCTGTGTGAAGGAGTTTTGGGTACTGAGCAGCACTTTGCAGGTTCATTTTGATTTGCCCTTCCTTGTATCGATTTAGAAGAGACTGTGGGGGCTGCACTCTGAGCTCTTTGCCTGGTTCTCTTCATTGTTCTTTCCAGCAGATTTGATGTACAGGTCTCTCCAGGCCGAGATTCAAGGCTGCAATGAGCAGGATGTGGATGGAAAGCAAGATCAACCCTCCCCTTTAAGAACTGGTCGGCGCCATTGTGTGTGTGTTCCATTGCTGACTGACATCATATGAGCTTCGCCAGCGCTCTGAGGTAGCGCCTCGCTCCTCGGCCTTTGCGCCTTAAGACAGGTGTGAAGCGCCTGATTTAGCGCTCCAATCACCTCCAGGGGCGATAAAAGTCAAGTTTGCAGTCAGAGGCGATAATTAGCGCCAGGCGCTAATTTTTGCGCCCGGCCGATAATTGCGCCCCAAATGAGGCAATACTGAATTTCTCCCCCCTAGTCTTAGAGCAGGAATGTTGCCGCTGGCCCGAATTAGATGTGCAGGGACCAAGCAATTTGATGCATACAATGTGTGAGCTTCATTAAGCATGCATTCTGTACATCAGCAAGGCCTTTTTGTTAAAGGCAAGTTGTGTGCAGAATGGATCTCTGAAAGGAATAGTGGTACTTTTTGGCAAATCAATTTGAAATTAATGATGAAGTTTGCTTTGAAAATGCTCAATATTTAATTTGTGAAGTGGTACAAGAAAAAAGTAAGCACCAGCTGGCACCAGGGCAGGCGTGCCCACACCTGCCGTTATACCATCATTTGTATCTGCAGACCCTGGGGGTATCTGCATGACAATGACAAAGAACAACTGCCTCTGCAGGCTCTGAGGCAGCTCAAAGTCAGGTGGCAAGTTGTGCCATCTGTTGTACAGATACCTACAGACTACCTCCATCACAAGGTCAACGCTGCCAGTGACAATTAAGATCACTACTATCCTCAACTGCTATGCCTCCACCATTTTCCAGGCTAGCATTGGGTCCACCCGCATTCTCAGCCAATTTTCTGCCCATAGAGGGATCAAATAAGTGAAAGATGGATTGTTCAGCAGAGACAACTCATTTCCCATTTAATAGCATCATGATTTGATTGTATAATTTCACTGCACTACTCAAATTCACAAAGATCAAAAGTAGAGATTGGCAAGACCATTTGGCCCACCTAGTGCATCCTTTTATAACTGTCTCTAGAATGACCTTTACTAGTTGGTACCCCTTGTCCTACAGTCATGGTTAACTGCAAATGGTGCCAGATTAACCTTTTCTCTTCATTTTAGTATGTTATATACCCCTGTAAGGTCCCTTCTCACTTGTCTCCTTTGAAGCTAAACACCAAGCTTTTCCTAACTCAGTCCTCTGATACTCATGATCAGCCTTGTGCAGTACTGACTACTCTCGTGCATCCATCACGAGAGACGCGATTTCGGAGTGAAATAAAGCCTCACTCGTGATCTCGTGATGCACATGCACGAAAAAAACAGCGATTGATATTAAAAAATAAGTTGACAATATAACTGAGATTCTTAAGGCTTGTACATTACAGATGTCTGGTGGAGACTTTACCACTGACTGATATTTTCAGGGAATGAGAGGAATCAAGTGTTGTGACTAGTTTGTAGCTGGAGATATCTGAGAGTAGGTTAGCCATGTATTTCGATCAGTGGGCAGCATAGAGAAAAACAACAACAATTTGCATTTATATAGCGTCTTTAACGTAGTAAATCGTCCCAAAGCGCTTCACAGGAGTGTTATCAAGCAAAAATTTGACACCGAGCCACATAAGGAGATATTAGGGCAGAAGCTTAGTCAAAGAGGTAGGTTTTAAGGAATGTCTTAAAGGAGGAAAGAGAGGTAGAGAGGCTTAGGGAGGGAATTCCAGAACTTAGGGCCACGGCAGCTGAAGGCACGGCCGTCAATGGTTGAGCAAAGAAAATCGGGGATGCTCAAGAGGCCAGAATTGGAGGAGCGCAGAGACCTCAGAGGGTTGTAGGGCTGGAGGAGGTTATGTTCCGGAAAGAATAACGGTCAAAAGCAGAGCGAGGCTAGCCTGTGAGTGACGCAGCAGTGGGGCCAACGATCCACCTACTCCTGCTCCTATTTCTTATGTTCTTATGTCAGTAATCGGTTAGTGATGGCCAAATGCGCTTCCTGTCCGGGAGCAAAGGTTGCAGAATGAGCTTCCTGTCCGGGAACAAAGGTCAGTGAGGGGTGGGGTCAGGAAAAAAATAGCAACTCATGATTTCTATAACAAATCTCCTGATTTTTAAGCATTTGCCTTTTGATTTATGAGGCAGTGGGGTTGGCAATACTGCTTGTGTTCTTTCCTTGCACCACTTTCAGAACTTGCATGTTTTCCTTGTGGCTCAGTGACCAGAAATGAATGTATGTATTAAGTGTGTGGCCAGATCAGAACTATGCTGCTTCAATATAATAACATTACATTTATCAGGGTAGACCTTAGGGGCTAGAAATTGATATGTGTTGTGCCCATGGTATAAAACAGGCACAAAGCATATCAATTTAGCAGTGGGATAGCTAGTGCCCAATGTGTGCAGACGTTGGACCCTATGCTAAATTGGTGTCCCATGTGGACGCCTTACACTGGCATTAGGCCCCTTGAATACGTATATTTAGGGCCAAACGCCTGTTAAAGGACCCCTTTCAAAAATTCGGCACTCAGGATTCTTCAGCGGCCCTCACGATCGGCAACACTTCCTGGTGAGATAGCAGCCGCACTCCTCCCGGCTCCACAGCAGTCTGGAAGACTATTGCCGGCCCCGCTCGGCCCTTTCCCGATCACCACCCAATTGCTTCCCCCCACTCCCAGGATCTATTGGAGGACCACAGCCGTCATAAGAACATAAGAACATAAGAAATAGGAGCAGGAGTAGGCCATTTGGCCCCTCGAGGCTGCTCCACCATTCAATAAGATCATGGCTGATCTTCTACCTCAACTCCGCTTTCCTGCACTATGCCCATATCCCTTGATTCCCTTAATAGCCAAAAATCTATCGATCTCTGTCTTGAATATACTCAATGACTGAACCTCCACAGCTCTCTGGGGTAGAGAATTCTAAAGATTCACCACCCTCTGAGTGAAGATATTTCTCCTCATCTCAGTCCTAAATGGCCGACCCCTTATTCTGAGACTGTGACCCCTGGTTCTAGACTCCCCAGCCAGGGGGAAACATCCTCCCTGCATCTACCCTGTCAAGTCCTGTAAGAATTTTGTATGTTTCAATGAGATCACCTCTCATTCTTCTAAACTCCAGAGAATATCGGCTTAGTCTACTCAATCTCTCCTCATAGGACAATCCCCCCATCCCAGGAATCAGTCTGGTGAACCTTCGTTGCACTCCCTCTATGGCAAGTATATCCTTCCTTAGGCAAGTATATCCGCAAGTATATCCTTCCTTAGGTAAGGAGACCAAAACTGTACACAATACTCCAGGTGTAGTCTCACCAGGGCCCTATATAATTGCTGTAAGACGTCTTTACTCTTATACTCAAATCCTCTTGTAATAAAGGCCAACATACATTTGCTTTCCTAATTGCTTGCTGTATCTGCATGTTAACTTTCAGTAATTCGTGTACAAGGACACCCAGGTCCCTCTGAACACCAACATTTCCCAATCTCTCAGCATTTAAAAAATACTCTGCTTTTCTATTTTTCTGACCAAAGTGGATAACTTCACATTTCTCCACATTATATTCCATTTGCCATGTTCTTGCCCACTCACTTAGCCTGTCTATATCCCCTTGAAACCTGTTTGCATCCTCCTCACAACTACATTCCCACCCAGCGTTGTATCATCAGCAAACTTAGATATATTACATTTGGTCCCCTCATCCAAATCATTGATGTAGATTGTGAATAGCTGAAGCCTAAGCACTGATCCTTGTGGTACACCACTAGTTACAGCCTGCCAACCCAAAGATGACTGGTTTATTCCTGCTCTCTGTTTTCTGTCCGTTTTGGATTTAACTAAATCACTTTCAAACTCAATATAAAATTCTATCATATTATGGTCACTCTTCCCTAAACACCCCTTTACTACAAGGTTATTAATTAACCCTTTCTCATTACACAATACTAGATCTAAAATAATCTATTCCCTGGTTGATTCCTCAACATACTGATCTAGAAAACTATCTTGCATACATTCCGTGAATTCGTCCTCCACACTATTACTGCAAATTTGGTTTGCCCAGTCTATATGTAGATTAAAGTAATCGCAGTGACCCAAAATTGACCTATGCAGTTTCTACATCTTGTTGTTTTCAGAACACAGATGTCAATGTGCCACACATGATTTTCTGTCCAAATGGATTTCCTCCTCAGGTCTCCCCATGTCCTCCTCAGGTCTTTCTAAGGCCCCATTTTCAAATTCCTCCGTAAAAACAGAGAAAAAATGATTATTAAACATTTCCACCATCCTTTCACCCTCAAGAACAAGATGGCCCCCATTGGCTTTATGTGATGCCATCCCTTCTTTGACTATCCTTTTATGTCTTACATGCTTCTAAAAAACCCTTGCTATTTCTCTTGATGTTGTCTGCTAGCCTTCTTTCATGCAGTTTCTTCATTTTCCTAATCTCTCTTATGTTTTTCTTCTGTATTTTACATTTCTCAAAGTTTTCTTCTACATTAACTGCCCCCTCCATTTACCTTATACCTCTTTCTAAACTTCACTTTTGATTTAACCTTTCTATTTACCCATGGACCTCTAGACTTTAATGCACCACTTTTACTTCTTTTCAGAACGTATTCAACCTGTGCCTTATCCATCTATAATATACGTGAGTGAATTACCACCATCCTCCTGACCACAGAATGAACACACATCATACCCCATCGATCAGCCATTATGCAAGATCAAGGACTTTGCTGTGAAGTGAATTTGTTGCAAAATGGAGAAACTGTTGCAGGGAAAGAAGGCTCCAGCTTGCATTATCCTGCCACTGAGTATCCTGGTGGACTAGTCAACCTCACAGAGGATGATACACTTCTTTGGACCTGCATTAAGCAATTGTTAATAGGCAAGCATGAGACATGGGATTGAATTTTAACATCTAGAAATTCAAGGCAGTTGGCATGTCACAAGGTGCCATGTGTTGAAAGCAGATGTTCATCCAGTAACTGATAAGGACACTTTGCAGAAGAAATACCCGAAAATATAGTTCTAGTTCTTGTAATAGAAGGTGCAAGCATTATTTGTCTAGTATATTTAGAAGGGTGTGTCTGTAAAATTGAAAAGCACATTTCTGCAGAGAGAGAAAAGTTGCAGAAGTTAAGATTTTATAGCTATACCAGCCAAATACAGTCAGATGTGTGTCACTTAGATGTACAAGTTTCCCTGAAATCAAGGGAGGTGAGATTTAAGGCAGTTAGTCCAGTTACAGTTACCAGCGCAGATGGTGAATTTACCCAGAAGCAGAGGATCCAGAGGAATGTATAGCACTTCTACAGACTGTCTCGGAATGCTAACATCATCCTCCCAGAGGAAGGTGAGATACCCAGTGCATCCACACCACCTCATAAAGATAGGGTTATATAAGTTCTGGAAATATTGGTAACTACAAGAATATAGATTTTAATCTATTCAATAGACTGGCTATCTAATACGGTTAATTTGTGAGCTATATAAGGAGCCTAATCCTACATTAATCATAACACATTTATGTCAATTTCTAATCTCAATGAAAATTTATAATCAGCAAGTAGTTAATGGTAAATTACTGTAACATAACTGAAATCTCTTTATAACACCTGTTATTTATTTTGTCAATTAACTCTATCTCCTAATTATTTGCATACTCAATGTTTAACTCTGATTCTAAAGTTAATAAACAATTGGTAGTTCATGACTTTGTTGTCTGACCGCTTTGATAATTGGCAAGAAAGGGTTAATTAATTGACTCAGTAACTTGTGCGGATCCCGATGGGAGGTTGGTAGTGTAAATGCTAGTATAATCTGAACTGGTTAATGCAAGGCAGTTCGGCGAGCCAAATTTAGGCATCATTAACTGTTAGGTATAGACTGGGTGACGAACTCCAGAGAGTTCCTTGACAAGGAGTTATTGAGACCGTAATGAACAGGCTGGTTTTCAATTCATGAGATTTGGCTTGAGATTGGCAAGTAAAGCCTGCCAAGTTCAACAATCAATTTCACACTTAAAGCCTCCAGTGAGAAACTGATTGGGGGGAATTATAACATTCACGTGGGATTGGGTGCGGGTGGGGGTTTAAATCGGGCAAAATTCCAAGTGCGTCGGGAACCCGTCTCCAACCCGCCCACTTCCGCGTTTAACGGAGGTGGGACAAGGGGTGGGCAGCCAACCCACACCCAGGAGGCGGGTTGCTAATTTAAATATTTTACTGAGGCTGGTAGCTTTGCAGGTTTTACAGCAGGCGGCCGGGTTTCCCAGGCCTCGGCAATCTCGGCAGCTGATGTGAGGGGAGGACAGCTTCAGGGAGAAGGTAGGTGCCTTCACACCACTACGTGTGGGCAAGGAGGAACAGACGTGTTTGCCCCCAGCCCCCCAAGCTCTCCCCCGTCAGAACCCCTCCCGGGATCAGACCTCCCCCCAGGGTCGAGGATTGGAACTAGCGGGTCCTGCGGCCTTCTCCGGAGTGCTCCCCGCCCGACTGAAAGCCAAGCCTGTCAATCAGGCTGACCTCTAGGCGGGGAACCTGTCAGAGCCAAAAGACGCACACTGTGGAGTTTTGAGCCAGACTTCCCGGTTTCTCGTCCCAAACTCTGCCCCACCACCCCCCCACCCCACAGGCTACATAACCCGCCCCTGTTAATATCCAGGTCACTGTTTCTACAGGAGGCTTCAACAAGAATATTTCATCCTTTCCTCTTCCTCCACCAGTGTGGCTTTTGTTTCAGTAGTAAAGAACAGCACAGCAATTTACAATCTGTGATAGCAATGTAAGAAACATTGGTTATAAGTAAGCAGTTCAGCATGATTGTTTTGTTGATGTGGGTTCGGGGGTAGGGTCAGGGATGGGGGAGCGGGACAATGCAGGGCCGCGGGTCGGGTCGGGTCGGGGCTACGGGTCGGGTCGCGGCTGCGGGTCGGGTCGGGGCTGTGGGTCGTGTCGGGGCTATGGGTTTAGTCAGATTGGTTCCGTGATTGGGGGTCGGGGTGCCTGGAGTCCACGAATGGGGGTCGGGGCTGGGGGCAGTGGATCGGGGGTCAGGAGTGACACAATGGGGAGATCAGGAGCAGCAGCGATGGCGGGGGTGGGGGAATCAGGAGCGGCCATCAGGTCTTTTAATGTGGGGTTGGAAGGAACATTTCACTTCCTCCTCCTGGTTCCACATCCTGAAGATACTTACCTTCTTGGCTGGCAGACCTTCCGTGGGGCTGATTTCCCCGAGTGCAACTCATGATATGCTGGCTGCCTCAGGGCAAACCAATATTGGAGCGGGGATCTCAAGCAGCTGTTAGGCCCTTTAATTGGAAATGCAAAGTGCCTAACGCCTGCTTTGGGTGTGTGTATAGGGCGCCTCTTGTTTGTCCTTACCCAATATGGCAGTCAACACATTTTCGGCCAAAAATATGCATGTGCTTCCTACCTGCCATTTTGGAGCCTTGGTAGACTGAGTAGTGCCTAAAAAACGGGCTCTACATGGCCCAGTTTCTAAGCTATTGTTTTTTTCTGCTCTAAAAAGTTCTTAGATAAATTTTGCAAAATGCTTTGCCTTGTATGCCTCTTTCAGTGATTACGTTTTAAACCTTGACTGCCAAATGGAGCTCCCCTGCAGTTCAATATTTTGCTACGATCACCTACAAATGGATTTGGTCACAAAGTATTCCATGCTGGTGTTCAATATTATTTTTTGAACTTATTTTACAAATACCATGACCTACCTAATATTAAAATAATTGCTATGATTACCAAACATTATTACATGTTCATCTGACTAATTCTTCAATGCAATTCCAAAAATATTGTTTTGGATGTGTTGATTATCTATAGGAGAAAGACTTGTATAAAATTTATATAGTGCCTTTCTCAGCCTCAGGATGTTTCAAAGTGCTTTACAGCCAATGAATACTCTTTGAAGTGTAGTCACTGTTGTAAGAGGGAGGGTTTTAAATTTTTGAGGCATTGGAACCAGTTTTGTGGTAGGTGTGACCTATACAAAAGGGACGGTCTACACCTGTGCAAAGATGGAACTGATGTTCTCGGGGTAATTTTTGATAAAGCAGTTCGGGAGCATTTAAACTAGTATGGCAGGGGGCTAGAAACCTATGTAGTGAAATAGAGGAAAGTGAAAGGCAGACAGAAATAAATGGTAAAAGGGTGAGGAACAAAAAACAAAGGGCCAAACTAATTCATAAAAAATGTGAGCATAAAAAAAGCCTGAGGGTTTTATACCTTAATGCGAGAAGCATCAGGAACAAGGTAGATGAATTAGCTGTGGAAATAGAGGTTAATAATTATGATCTAATTGGGATTACGGAAACATGGTTGCAGGGTGAGCAGGGCTGGGAGCTTAACATACAGGGGTATTCAGTATTTAGGAAGGATCGACAAAAAAGAAAGGGAGGAGGGGTAGCATTGCTGGTAAAAGAAGGGATAAATGCAATTGAAAGGAAGGATATTAACTCAGTTAATACAGAATCTATATGGGTGGAGCTAAGAAATAGCGAGGGGCGAAAAACATTAATAGGAGTGGTATATAGGCCTCCAAATAGTAAAATAGAGGTTGGGGAGGGCATCACGAGGGAAATTAGAGAAGCGTGCAATAAGAGCACAGCTGTCATCATAGGTGACTTTAACTTACATATAGATTGGAATAGCCTAATCAGTAAAAATAATGAGGAGGAGGAATTCCTTGAGTGTTTAAGGGATGGTTATCTGGATCAATATGTCGAGGAACCAACTCGGGAACAGGCTATATTGGACTGGGTACTGTGCAATGAGAAGGGACTAATTAGTAATCTTGTTGTACGGGGACCCTTGGGTCAGAGCGATCATAACATGATCGATTTCTCACTCGAAATGGAGAGCGAAGAAATTGACTCAGATACTAAGGTCCTGAATTTAAACAAGGGGAATTATGATGCCATTAGATGGGAACTGAGTAGGTCTGATTGGACAACGTTCCTGGGAGGACTGGAGGTAGATAAACAATGGCAAGCATTTAAAGATAGAATGACAAAATTGCAAAAATTGTTTATACCAATCTGGCATAAAAGGAAATCTAAAAAGGTGACTCCACCGTGGATAACAGGGGAAATTAGAGACAGCATAAAATCCAAAGATAGGGCGTATAAAATAGCCAAAAAAAGCGCCAGAGCGGAAGATTGGGAACAGTTTAAGATAGAGCAAAGGAGGACAAAGGGCTTAATCAAGAGGGGCAAAATAGCTTACGAAAGCAAGCTGGCGGAAAATATAAAAACTAACTCCAAAAGCTTTTATAAGTATATCAAGAGGAAAAGACTGGTGAAAACCAAAGTTGGCCCATTGCAGTCAGATACGGGGGAATATATAACGGGAAATAAGGAAATGGCAGACCAACTAAATGCATACTTTACGAAGGAAGACACAAAAAACCTCCCTGGGATATCGGGAAAAATAGGGACATTTGCAAAGGAGGAACTGACGCAAATCAATATCTCTAAGGATATGGTGTTAAGGAAGCTAAAGGGATTGAAGGCGGACAAATCCCCAGGGCCTGATAACATGCATCCTAGGGTGCTGAAGGAGGTGGCCCTAGAGATAGCGGATGCACTAAGTATGATTTTTCAGAATTCATTAGACTCGGGAACAGTGCCCATGGATTGGAGGGTAGCTAACGTTACCCCACTATTCAAAAAGGGGGGTAGGGAAAAAGCAGGTAATTACAGACCTGTAAGCCTTACATCAGTTGTGGGAAAAATGCTGGAGTCCATCATTAAGGATGAAATAGCGGAGCACTTAGCAAATGGGGACAGGATAGGACAGAGTCAACATGGATTTACAAAGGGTAAATCGTGCTTGACTAATCTATTGGAATTTTTTGAGGGAGTAACTGGTAAAATAGATGGGGGAGAGCCAGTAGATGTGGTGTACCTGGACTTCCAAAAGGCCTTCGATAAGGTCCCACATAAAAGATTAGCAGGGAAAATTGAAGCTCATGGGATAAAGGGGAAAGTATTGACGTGGATAGAGAACTGGCTGTCAGATAGAAAACAGAGAGTTGGAATAAACGGCTCATTTTCTGAATGGCAGGCAGTAACAAGTGGTGTACCACAGGGATCTGTCCTGGGTCCCCAGCTGTTCACAATTTACATTAATGACCTGGATCAGGGAGTCGGATGCAGCATTTCCAAATTTGCAGACGACACTAAACTAGGAGGGGGGGGTGGGCTCAGAGGAGGAGACCAGGAAGCTCCAGAGCGATTTGGACAGACTGGGTGATTGGGCAGATAAATGGCAGATGCACTATAATGTGGACAAGTGCGAAGTTATCCACCTTGGGTGCAGGAACGGGAGGGCAAATTATTATTTAAATGGCAATAAATTGGGAGAGGGGGAAGTACAGAGAGACCTGGGTGTTCTTGTACACCAGTCACTGAAGGCGAGCATGCAGGTGCAACAGGCGGTCAAGAAGGCAAACGGTATGCTGGCCTTCATAGCAAAAGGGTTGGAATACAGGAACAGGGATACCTTGCTGCAGCTGTACAGGGCACTGGTGAGACCACACCTCGAGTACTGTGTACAGTTTTGGTCGCCTCATCTGAGGAAAGATGTTCTTGCCATGGAGGGGGTGCAGCGGCGATTCACCAGGCTGATACCAGGAATGGCGGGATTGACCTATGAGGAGAGACTATGTAGTTTAGGGATGTACACACTGGAGTTTAGAAGATTGAGAGGGGACCTCATAGAAGTGTATAAAATTCTGACAGGTCTAGACAGACTAGATGCAGAAGGAATGTTTCCCTTGGCGGGTGAGAACAGAACTAGAGGACATAATTTAAGGATAAGGGCTAAACCATTTAGGACAGAAATGAGGGAGAATTTCTTCACTCAGAGGGTGGTGAACCTGTGGAACTCATTGCCACAGAGGGCAGTGTACGCCAGCTCATTAAATATATTTAAGAGGGAATTAGATATATTTCTACAGGCAAAAGGGGTTAAGGGTTACGGAGAGAAGGCGGGGACGGGATACTGAATTGGAGGATCAGCCATGATCTCATTAAATGGCGGAGCAGGCTCGAAGGGCTGGATGGCCTACTCCTGCTCCTATCTTCTATGTATCTATGTATCTATGTAATGTAGGAAACACGGCAGCCAATTTGCGCACAGCAAGCTCCCACAAACAACAATGCGATAATGACCAGATAATCTGTTTTTGTTATGTTAATTGAGGGATAAATATTGGCCCGGACACCGGGGATAACTCCCCTACTCTTCTTCGAAATATTGCCATGGGATCTTTTACATCCACCTGAGAGAGCAGACGGGGCCTCGGTTTAGCGTCTCATCTGAAAGACGGCACCTCCAACAGTACAGCACTCCCTCAGCACTGCACTGGTGTGTCAGCCTAGATTTATGTGCTCAAGTCTCTGGAGTGGGACTTGAACCCATAACTTTCTGACTCAGAGGCGAGTGTGCTACCCACTTTTTTTTAATATATTATTTATTGAACAACAAAAACATTTGCAACATCGTGATCATTCCACTGTATCATACAAATCCATTCTGCCACTCTACACAGCCATTTCTCCACCACATATTAACATCAAAACCTGAAGTTTAATTTGTCTCCCATAACACACCCTAATCTATTGTACTGTACTTTAAAAATTGATCAGTAATCATGGCTCCGAATAAGGGAAGTGTGCCTGATAATCCCCCCATCATTTAATCTCCGGCCCTTCCCTCCTCTCATGCTCCTTCCCAACTTTTCAGGCAGCTGTTGCTTTCTCCTGCAGCCTCCGGCTCTTTTTCACCTCCTGTTTGAACCTTCCCTGCAGTTTCAGCCTCTTCCTTACATTAGGTTTGGGCCGATGGGCTGCCCCTTCTCCCTCCTTCTGCCCCTCACAAAGCTTTCCCTTTCCACACGATGCCATCCCACCCCCCACTCTGTCCCCCTCTGACTCCTCACTCTCGAGCTCTTCTGTAACCTCCCATCCCTGCTCCCCATCAGATACATAATCTCCATTAGAGAGTCTTCCAGCTGTCACAGTTTCTCCAACAGTCCCACTCTCTTCGGCCTCATCTCCACTGCTGACCCTTGCTCCCCGTTTCTTCTCTCTCTGGGACAAGGGCGCATCTGCACCTATCATGCTCCCTTCTGGCGTCTTTGTCTCCCCGCTCCCGTCCTGCTGCCCCTTTAAGGCTCCTGCCTCTTGCAACCTCTCCTTGTCTTTTCCCCTCCTGCTTCCCGAGATGTCTGACTCCCCATCTTTCTTTGGAGTACTTACACTTACCCCGCACCCTGCTCACGCCTCCTCTCCCCCCGCGGACACCAGATTCTTTAGGGAGAGCTGAGCCGTATTATGGCTCGACTCTGCTCTTGACCCGTGCTGCCCGCTGCTGTCTTTGTCCTTTTCCGCCGTACTTGGTGTGTTTTCCACCATCTCCATCCTGTTCTCTGCTCCGCAATGTTCTGCCTCTTCCTGCGCTCATTTCACCTTCCATTCATCAGCTGTGTCCTCCGCCTGCTCCGCTCCTCCAGCCGCTCCAATCACACCTCCTGCTCCTTCTCTTTCTCCCATCTCCTTGTCACTCAAGGGGCTTCCTCTGCCTCACACTCACAGCGGGTGGAGCCTTTGTGACACACTGCACAGCTCTCCACCTTGCAGCTATGAGCGATGTGTCCAGACTCGCCGCAGTTATAACAGTACAAGTCTGGACAGCTTCTTACAAGATGGTCGCGTCCAAGACAATAATAACAAACCTTCACCTGGTTATCATGCAGTACCCGGAAGTACTGTACTCCTTCCATTGTCTCAAATTTCATGCTATACGGAAATGACATCACCCCCTCTGGGCACCGCGCCTTTACATAACGGGTTCCATCTGCTACCCGCGTTCCTGGACAGTATCTCCTCTTTAATGCCAAGCAAATTTTAATGTCCCATGACTCCAACTTTTTTATTAGCACAATGTCCTCAATATAAAACAGCAGGTTTCAGAATGAGACCACCACCTCTTCAGAATATGATAGAATTCTTCATTAAAATGGAGAGTGAAGTAGTTGACTCAGAGATTAAATAAAGGAAACTATGATGGTATGAGGCACGAGTTGGCTAGGATGGATTGGGGAAAGTTACTTAAAGGGTTGACGGTGGATAGGCAATGGCAAACATTTATAGATCGCATGGATGAACTACAGAATTTGTTCATCCCTGTTTGGCATAAAAATAAAACAAAAAAGGTGACTCAACCGTGGCTAACAAGGGAAATTAGGGATAGCATAAGATCCAAGGAGAGGACATATAATTTGGCCAGAAAAAGCAGCAAACCTGAGGATTGGGAACAGTTTAGGATTCAGCAAAGGAGGACAAAGGGATTAATTAAGAGGGGGTAAATAAATTATGAGAATAAGCTTGCAGGGAACATAAAAACTGACTGTAAAAGCTTCTATAGATATGTAAAGAGAAAAAGATTGGTAAAGTCAAGCGTAGGTCCCTTGCAGTCAGAATCAGGGGAATTTATAATGGGGAACAAAGAAATGGCAGACCAATTAAATACATACTTTGGTTCTGTCTTCACAAAGGAGGACACAAATAACCTCCCAGAGATGTCGGGGAAGATAGGGTCTAATGAGAGGGAGGAATTGAATGAAATCAGTATTTGTAGGGAAATGGTGTTAGGGAAATTGATGGGATTGAAGGCCGATAAATCCCCAGGGCCTGATAATCTACATCCTAGGGTACTTAAGGAAGTGGCCCTAGAAATAGTAGATGCATTGCTGGTCATCTTCAAAATTCTATGGACTCTGGAACAGTTCCCATGGATTGGAGGATAGCTAATGTAACCCCACTATTTAAAAAAGGTGGTAGAGAGAAAACGGGGAATTATAGACCGGTAAGCCTGACATCGGTTGTGGGGAAAATGCTAGAGTCCATTATAAAAGATGTAATAGCAGAGCACTTGGAAAACAGTGACAGAATCGGACAAAGTCAACATGGATTTACAAAAGGGATATCATGCTTGACTAATCTACTGGACTTTTTTGAGGATGTAACTGGTAGAATAGATAAGGGAGAACCAGTGGATGTGGTGTATTTGAACTTTCAGAAGGCTTTCGATAAGGTCCCACATAAGAGATTAGCGTGCAAAGTTAAAGCACATGGAATTGGGGGTAAGGTACTGTCTTGGATAGAGAACTGGTTGGCAGACAGGAAGCAAAGAGTTGGAATAAACGGGTCTTTTTCCAAGTGGCAGGCAGTGACTAGTGGGGTACCGTGGGGATCGGTGCGGGGACCCCAGCTATTCACAATGTATATAAATGATCTATATGAGGGAACTAGATGTAATATCTCCAAGTTTACAGTTGACACAAAGCTGGGTGGGCGTGTGTGTTGTGAGGAGGATTCAGAGAAACTCCAGTATGATTTGGACAGGTTGGGTGATTGGGCAGATGCATGGCAAATGCAGTATAATGTGAATAAATGCAAGGTTATCCACTCTGGTGGCAAAAACAGGAAGACAGATTATTATCTGAATGGCAATAGATTGGGAAAAGGGGAAGTGCAACGAGACCTGGGTGTCCTTGTGCACCAGTCACTGAAGGTAAGCATGCAGGTGCAGCAGGTGGTTAAGAAGGCAAATGGTATGTTGGCCTTCATAGCGAGAGGATTCGAGTACAGGAGCAAGGATGTCTTGCTGCAGTTGTACAGGGCCTTGGTGAGACCACACCTTGAGTATTGTGTGCAGTTTTGGTCGCCTTATCTGAGGAAGGATGTTCTTGCCATGGAGAGAGTGCAGCGAAGATTCACCAGACTGATATCTGGGATGGCAGGAATGACGTATGAGGAGAGATTGGGTCGATTAGGCTTATATTCGCTCGATTTTAGAAGAATGAGAGGGGATCTCATTGAAACTTATAAAATTCTAACAGGACTAGACAGACTAGATGCAGGAAGGATGTTCCTGATGGCGAGGGAGTCCAGAACCAGGGGTCACAGTCTAAGGATAAGGGGTAAGCCATTTAGGACTGAGATGAGGAGGAATTTCTTCACCCAGAGAGTGGTGAACCTGTGGAATTCTCTACCACAGAAGGCAGTTGAGGCCAATTCATTAAATATATTCAAGAAGGAGTTAGATATATTTCTTAAGGCTAAAGGGATCAAGGGATATGGGGAGAAAGCAGGGACAGGGTACTGAATTTGGATGATCAGCCATGATCTCATTAAATGGCGGAACAGGCTCGAGGGGCCGAATGGCCTACTCCTGCTCCTATCTTCTATGTTTCTATGAATATAGCAGAGATACCTCCAAGAACTTATCTCCAACCTTCAAACTCAGTAAAAGTCTTTCCAGTTCCTCTTGGCCACTGACCGTCACCTTGAACCCAACATTTGGCTTTGGTCAGCAGGCAAAGCAGCTTCCCTCGCCGCAGTCCTCATGTACCGCCTGGATAATATTCCATGCTCATATCTCCTTATCCTCGCACTGAACCACCGCCGTATTTTCTTTTTCAAACCTCCTGATGTCCCGGCCCAAATCTTTAGGCCTTTTTTTCTCCCTTCCCCCAACATTTTCTCCCCTGATTAAATTCATCCTGGGAACATTGGCACTCCGGGCCACTCAGCAGCCATCTGGCTGCTGTTTAAGGACCAAAAAGACTCTAAAACCTGAAAAAAAAACACCACCAACTTTTTACAAATGCACTCCAACTCCCTGCAGTAATCAAGCACCCAGCAGCACCTGCTCACTCCTAGCCCCTCCCACCTAGAGAGTGCTACTCACTGAGCCACAGCTGACACTGTAGATAGAGAGAAACTATTTCCGCTGGTTGGGAGTTTAGGACTAGGGGGCATAGACTAAAAATTAGAGCCAGACCTTTTAGAAGTGAAATTAGAAATCACTTCTACACACAAAGGGTGATAGAAGTTTGGAACTCTCTTCCACAAATGACAATTGATGCTAGATCAGTTGTTAATTTTAAATCTGAGGTTAATTGATTTTTGTTAACCAAAGGTATTAAGGGATATGGACCAAAGGCGGGTATATGGAGTTAGGACGCAGATCAGCCATGATCTCATTGAATGGCAGAACAGGCTCGAGGGGCTCAATGGCGTACTACTGTTCCTCGGTTCCTATGTTAAGCTGTTAAGCAGCAGTAATTTGCAAAGAGCGCTTACACTGGGAAATCAAAATGGAAGGTAACCTTCCTAAGTAGTGAAACCGAGGACCTTGACAATTTCTTCCCTCATCTCCCTCAGGATCCGAGGATGTATCTCGACTGGCCCAGTGCTTTGACTTCCTTTAACCTAACTTATCTAAAATGTTCTTTTTATCCGTCATGATATCACTCTTCTCGCTTTCAACACCTTCAGGATTCACTTCCTCTGTAAGAACACACGATTTGCTGTAACTTTTGATGTAACTTGACCAAACTTAAAAGTTGACCACATTTTATGTACCATCATGCTTCGCAAGGACAAAAGACTGGTTGCTGTGAGAACTTCGCAAAATAAGATGCCGTGGTTGGAAGCTGTGAAAGCTGCCAATTGTCTTTCAACAGATATGGAAAACAGACTTTGAAAGTTCTGTGGGAACAAACTATTGAGCTGTGGAATCAGTGCAAAGACAAAATCATCTTCAGACTATGGAATGTAACCGGCCTTGAAGCCCACGGATGCTTAATGGACTATTGATAAGAGTAACTGAAAAACAACTAATGCCGTATAGTTATGGACACGTACGCAGTGGGAGGGTTGCCAAGTTTTGGGGTATAAAAGATGCTGTAAATTGACCACTCGCTGCTGCAGCCGGGCGACCTGGTCAGTTGCCAGAAATCATACTTCTAGTCACTGTTGGATTGACCACTCGCTGGTGTTGGTACGTATGTGGTGTTTTGCTTGAGCTTAAAGTACAGGGATAGCTCTGTGTATACTGAGGTATAATTGGGAATTGTTATACACTACATAACTATTGGATGCTTACTTGTAATCTCTTGCTGATTTTTAAGTAAAAGAAGTTTCACAGATTCATTGGGTTTTGTGTTGTCTGTTCGACGGGTCTGAATTTTGGAAACTGTTGGACGGAGCGAGGGGCAATTTCCACATGTCTTACACCTCTGATATCTTTCTCTTTAATACAGACTGATGCAAAGTACTTATTAAATATCTCTGCCATTTTTTGATCATCATGTACAAATTCAAAATCCTCTCCCCTCAAGTGTCCTACCTCCCTTTTAAAAATTATTTTTGACTGATATATTTATGTAAACGCTTTTCATGTTCCGTTTCATATTTTTTTTTAAATTTCATTCTCATTCTTAGCTTTCTTTATCCTGCTCTTAACCTCTTTTCTTATTTTCTCATATTCTTCTTTAGTTTTTTCATTATTCAATTTTAATTAGTTTCTAAGCTTTTTAGTTAAGCCTAAACTATGAGTAATTTACTTCTTTTTTAATGGAATATAAGTATTCCTTGACTGAGTGGCAATTCTATCTCATAATTTGCTATCAAAATACAATTTTGGTTTCCTTCAAAACATGCTACAGTCAGACTTCTTTTAAGCCTGAACATCTTGATGAATTGATTTGTGACGTCTACATTCTCTTCCAGATGAAACACTACTGCCTTGAAACTAATTCCTTTCCTTCGATATTGGCAATTTGGATGTCAAATGGATGAATCACTACAGTTCAGCAATGCCACTTGACTCACAGCCACAGTACAATCATTCTCAGCTACAACTTCTTATCATTCTCACTCAGCCATAAATACCAAGATTGATCGCATTGCTTTGACACAAACCCCAGTGGCAAAGCTGGCTATGTATTTTTTTTATTTGTTCATGGGATGTGGGCATCGCTGGCAAGGCCAGCATTTATTGCCCATCCCTAGTTGCCCTTGAGAAGGTGGTGGTGAGCCGTCTTCTTGAGTGGCTGCAGTCCGTGTGATGAAGGTACTGTTAGGGAGTGAGCTCCAAGATTTTGACTCAGCGATGATGAAGGAACGGTGATATACTTCCAAGTCAGGATGGTGTGTGGCTTGGAGGGTAACTTGGAGGTGCCTGCTGCCCTTGTCCTTCTAGGTGGTCAAGGTTGCATTTTTGGGAGGTGCTGCTGAAGAAGCCTTGGTAAGTTGTTACAGTGCATCTTGTAGATGGTACACACTGCGGCCACGGTACGCCGGTGGTGGAGGGAGTGAATGTTGAAGGTGGTGGATGTGGTGTCTATCAAGTGGGCTGCCTTGTCTTGGATGGTGTCAAGCTTCTTGAGTGTTGTTGGAGCTGCACTCATCCAAGCAAGTGGAGAGTATTCCATCACACTCCTGACTTGTGCCTTGTAGATAGTGGAAAATCTTTGGGGAGTCAGGAGGTGAGACACTGCCGCAGAATACCCAGCCTCTGACCTGCTCTTGTTGCCACAGTATTTATGTGGCTGGTCCAGTTAAGCTTTTGGTCAATGGTGACCCCCCAGGATATTGATGGTGGGGGATTCGGCGATGGTAATGCCGTTGAATGTCAAGTGGCGATGGTTAGAGGCTCGCTTATTGGAGATAGTCATTGCCTGGCACTTGTGTGGTGCGAATGTTACCTGCCACTTATCAGCCCAAGCCTGAATGTCATCCAGGTCTTGCTGCATGTGGGCATGGACTGCTTCATTATCTGAGGAGTTATGAATGGCACTAAACACTGTGCATTCATCAATGAACATCCCCACTTCTGACCTTATGATGGAGGGAAGGTCATTGATGAAGAAGCTGAAGATGGTTGGGCCTAGCACACTGCCCTGAGGAACTCCTGCAGTGATGTCCTGGGGCTGTGATGATTGATCTCTAACCACCACAACCATCTTCCTTTGTGCTAGGTATGACTCCAGCCAGTGGAAAGTTCCCCCGCACCCCCCCACCCCCGATTCCCATTGACTTCAGTTTTAATAGGGTTCCTTGATGTCACACTCGGTCAAATGCTGCCTTCGTGTCAAGGGCAGTCACTCTCACCTCACCTCTAGAATTCAGCTCTTTTGTCCATGTTTGGACCAAGGCTGTAATGAGGTCTGGAGCCGAGTGGTCCTGGCGGAACCCAAACTGGGCATCAGTGAGCAGGTTATTGGTGAGTAAGTGCTGCTTGATAGCACTGTCGACGACACCTTCCATCACTTTGCTGATGATTGAGAGTAGACTGATGGAGCGGTAATTGGCTGGATTGGATTTGTCCTGCTTTTTGTGGACAGGACATACCTGGGCAGTTTTCCACATTGTCGGATAGATGCCAGTGTTATAGCTGTATTGGAACAGCTTGACTAGAGGCGCGGCTGTTCTGGAGCACAAGTCTTCAGCATGACAGCCGGGATGTTTTCGGGGCCTACAGCCTTTGCTGTATCCAGTGCGCTCAGCCGTTTCTTGATATCATGTGGAGTGAGTCGAATTGGCTGAAGACTGGCTTCTGTGGTGGTGGGAACCTCAGGAGGAGACCGATATGGATCATTCACTCAGCACTTCTGGCTGAAGATAGTTGCAAAAGATAGTTGGTCCCCTGGCTTGATGGTAATGGTAGAGTGAGGGATGTGCTGAGGTTACAGATTGTGGTGGAATACAATTCTGCTGCTGCTGATGGCCCACAGCGCCTCATGGATGCCCAGTTTTGAGCTGCTAGATCTGTTCTGAATCTATCCCATTTAGCACGGTGGTAGTGCTACACAACACGATGGAGGGTGTCCTCAGTGTGAAGACGGGACTTCGTCTCCACAGTGAATGGGCGGTGGTCACTGCTACCAATGCTGTCATGGACAGTTGCATCTGCGACAGGTAGATTGGTGAGGATGAGGTCAAGAACGTTTTTCCCTTGTGTTGGTTCTCTTACCACCTGTCGCAGGCCCAGACTGGCAGTTAAGTCCTTCAGGACTCAGCCAGCTCGGTCAGTAGTGGTGCTACTGAGCCACTTTTGGTGATGGACATTGAAGTCCCCCACCCAGGGTACATTCTGTGCCCTTGCTTCTTCCAAGTGGTGTTCAACATGGATGAGTACTGATTCATCAGCTGAGGGAGGGCAGTAGTCCTTTCCAACTGTATATCACTGCGCCGCTACCCCTGGTGGGTCTGTCCTGCCGGTGGGACAGGACATACCCAGGGATGGTGATGGAGGAGTTTGGGACATTGGCTGAAAGGTATGATTCTGTGAGTAGGACTATGTCAGGCTGTTGCTTGACTAGTCTGTGGGACAGCTCTCCCAATTTTGGCACAAGTCCCCAGATGTTGGTGAGGAGGACGTTGCAGGGTCGATTGAGCTGGGTGTGCCGTTGTCGTGTCCGTAGCCAGTGCCGTGGTCGATGCCGGGTGGTCCGTCCGGTTTTATTTTTATTGTTTTTTGTAGTGTTTTTTTTACAACTGAGTGGCTTGCTAGGCCATTTCAGAGGGCAGTTAAGAGCCAACCACATTGCTGTGGGTCTGGAGTCACATATAGGCCAGACCAGGTAAGGACGGCAGATTTCCTTCCCTAAAGGACATTTAGTGAACCAGATGGGTTTTTACAACAATCCGATAGTTTCATGGTCACCATTACTGATACTAGCTTTTTATTCCAGATTTTTAAAAATTTAATTAACTGAATTTAAATTCCCTAGCTGTCATGATGGGATTTGAACTCATGTCCCCCTGATCATTAATCCAAACCTTTAGATTACTAGCGCTAGTAACATAACCACTATGCTACCATTCCCTTAAATGGGTGAAGTATCCTTGTTCTTCATGCTTGGATGATATGACACTCTTTTTAAAACAGACATCAAGTAGCAAAAATGAATTTTTATGCTTTTATTAGAACAAAGGAAATGAAACAGTGTTTGAATGTGAGGGTCATAAGCCATTCTAAACAAATCATAACATTTCTCCTCTACTTTGTAAGACTTTCCACTATTACCTGATAAGTGCTGACACCCTGCATGCACAGTACGGAACTTTACTTGCATGTTAAGTCATATAGATCAAAGGTTTGCCATTTATGCTCATCACCTTGTCACATGAAACCAATGTTTGCATGAAATTGTCATAAATGTAGATTTTTATTTTCACTTCATAATTCAATGTTTTATTGACACTGGCGTGTTGCCACTGTAACTGCTATGTTGCATTATCCCAGATTTAATTTCAGCACCTTGGGTAAAGCATCTCATCGATCTAAGAGGCTAATTTTCCTCCCAGGAAAACTAGTGGTGCAGCTTTGGCAGGCCAGGACTTCCCCACTGCCCAATGCCTGCAACCCTGACAAGGATGCACAGCCAGCTCTGCCAATTGGGTTTGCCGAGCACCTTAAAATAATTTGAGTGAGTTTTCTCTGAATCAGTGAAATGTATCCCCCCTTGGGGAATTGCTGCTATAGGCCTCGGGTGCAACAGCATAATGGGATCGGTTGCCTCCAGGGCAGCTGAAGAAGAGTGGGGAATTAAAAAATATTAAGATTCTGCAAGGATGGGGAGTGACAGCACCACATGATGGGCTAGAAATTCATTATAGCCCAGGAATGGGCGGTATCATTAGAAAAGTTGGAGAATTGGCACCAGGCGCTAATGCTTTAGACTGCATGCAAAATTCGTGCTCACTGCTCAAAGAAATGATTGGAGTCCTAATTCAAATCTTTAAGCGTTACACTCAAAGGGTGGACCAATATCGGGTGCAGTCTAATTGCAAGTCATGATTGCCACAGGCTTTTTTCAGTACCTGCTGCTGCTCAAGGAGAAGGAGCCGGAGGACTGAAACAGCCGTACACCCCAGGGAGAGAGCCCACACGTAGAGGGAGGTAGTACAGCACGTCTTGGGCAGCACTGTGGTCCCCAGGACCCACACACAGTGCAGGAAGAAACTCAATGACCTCGCTCGGGTGGTCTGCGTGAGTGAATGCTTCAACAAATGCTACATACCACCATCTGAACCACAGTCTTCACACACTGCCCAAAGCACCACATCCCCACCAACAATCTCTCCTACCAACACTCACAGCCACATCTCACACCTTGCACACAATGATGGCTATTCAACTATGGCAGGCACATCATGCAAACACATTGCTCCACACTCACTCACACACACAATTTCCTTTCTCTTGCAGGCCAAGGTGGCTCACAACAGGAGGGAGATAGAGCGCACAGGCGGGGGACAAGTTAACACCCAACCACGGTCTGCGCTGGAAAATAGAGTGCTGCAGATTATTGGGCGCCACCGGCGGCATTGACCATCTTGGGGACAACAACGGTATGTTTATCCCTACTCCTTCTTCTTACATATCACTTCCCCTCACCCCACAAGAGTTTCAGACTTTCCAGCTAATCATGCTGTATGCATGCATTTCTACCTTCCTGCCCCCCTCCCCTCACCTTAAACCGACTCTTGTGCCTTTATGCTTTCAGATAATGAGCAAGCACCTGAGCAGCCTGTCCCTGAGGGCACCATAGAGAGCGATGCGGGAGAAGAGGAGGAGGAAGAACACACTGCGTCACTGCCTCTCTCACCTGCAGGCACCAGCTCGGATACTGGCACTACGCGTTCTTTAGAGGCTAGTATAGTAGTGGGATCTGCACAGGGTGAGGCACTGGGGACGAGTGGGCTGCAGCAAGGCCAGGGGAAAAGGTAGCTCGGGAGTCAGCTCCCTGGAGGGTGAGTTCGCGCACAAGTTCTGCTGCACAGGACTCGGATGAGGACCTCGATGGGGAGGCGTTTAGAAGAAGGGTGATGGCTATGCACACGGCAATGATAGGTGCAATGGCAAGGGTGCCCGAGAGCCTCTCGGCAATGGTAAGGAGCGTGGAGGAGTCCACCTTCAACATTGCACAAAGCTCTGCGCACACCATGGAGCCCAACATTTCCAGTCTGCAAAGGATGGTAGACTCCCAGAGAGACCGTGGCGACCCAGACCTGATGGCGCGTGTAATGGGCGATCTGGAAGTTTCCATTGCAGCACAGGCAGAAGCGACGCAACGTCTTTGTGCAGTAATGCAGTCTATGCTTGGTGGCATCCAATCTCAGACTGCTCTCATGCAGTCTCAGCTTGATGCCACGCAAGCTCTGACTGCTGCCATTGTGGCTGGGTCTACCACCATCGACTGGGGCTTTCACGGTGTTGCAGCAGGCCAGCAATCTGTGCTCCAACAGATAGCTAGGGATGCTGAGGTGTAAGGGTTTGGTCGAGGGCGTCCTGCAAGGTCATCTGAAGTCTCCCGCATGGACACTCAGCAACCTTCCACCAGCCCTGCTGCAGCCACTGGGCCAACACTTCGTAGGAGCACTAGAGTAGGCAAAGGCACAGTAACGACGGGCACTAAGGGACTGCACTAGGGCGAATAGTTAATATTTTTGTTGTAAATATGTGTTCACTGATTTTTGATAAATTTATTGATTCAGTTTGGATTCTTTTGTGGTGTGTCTCATTTCAGCTTTGCGCTGTGATATGGCCTGCGATGGAGATGGAATGATGGGGATGTGGTGAGCAACGGGGATCTGGGGTTTAATTAATCGGAACCGCAGTCACGGACTGCCCTTCTGGAAGGCCGATTGAGTGGCTGCCTCCTCCCTCACTCCTGTTCCTCGTCCTCCTCCTCATCTTCCTCTTCCTCTTCATCCTCCTCCTCTCCCTCTTCCTCCTCCAGAGGTGGTCCCGCAATCCCTGGTGGAAAGGGCTGGGCCCTCATGATGGCCAAGTTGTGGAGCATGCAGCAGACCAACACGAAATGGGACACCCGCTCAGCCGAGTACTGGAGGGCTCCTCCCGAGCGGTCAAGGTAGCGAAACCGATGGTCTACTCGATGATGTTCCTGGTGGCAGCATGGCTCTCATTATATGAGTGCTGGGCAGGAGTGTTGGGGTTGCGGAGGGGAGTCATGGGCCAGGTGGAGAGCGGATAGCCCTTGTCTCCGAGCAGCCAACCGCGAGCTTGACGTGGTGGCTGAAAGAGTGCTGGCACACCGGTCTGGGGCAGGATGAAGGCATTGTGGCTGCTGCCAGGATAGCGGGCATTGACATTGAGGATTAGCTGTCTGTGGACGCACACCAACTGCATATTAAGTGAGTGGTAGCCTTTACGGTAACGGAAGATCTCAGGTGATGGTGAAGGAAATGTAATCCCTTCTCCTACTGTAGAGAGCCCATGACCTCCTGGATGCAGCAATGGATGGCGAACTGCGAGATGATAGCTATGTCTCCTGTTGCAGACTAGAAGGATCCACTGGCAAATAAATTGAGGGCGACGGTGACCTTGACTGCCACTGAGAGAGCCGTGGTCGCCCTGATCTGAGGCTGGAGGTCTGGTTGCAGGAGGTGGCAGAATTCCATGACCACCTCCTTGGTGAAGTGGAGCCTTCTAATACACTGCTCCTTGCTTAATTTGAGCTAGGAGAAGTGCTCTTGGAATACCCTCAGAGGCTAAGGCCTCCTGTTGAGAGCCCTGATGTCCCTCCTCCTCCCTCTAGGCACATGTTCCAGTCTTTCTCACTGCCTCTGCTCCCTCCGCCATAGATCCTGGAGGGCGAGGTCAACTGTCAGTCAAGCCCCCATTAATATAACCAAGTGTAGCAGTTTGATTTTTTTTAAGAATGTAGCTACTTTTTAGTTGCCACAACACTCCTGATACTAAATAACATTGAAATTACGGAAAGAGACTGTGGGACTATGTCAAACTGACAAGAAAGCACTGAAACTCCACTAACCTACAGCTGCGACTCATTACTGATGATCACTTTAAATAACTTCCCTGGAGCCAGCTTCCTGGTGCTTTACACCAGCTCTCCCTGTTGCTGTTTACTCCAGGCGCTAAGGTAGGTGGCGATAATCAATTTCACAGATCGGGCACTCAGTGAGCGTTGCACACTCACTGACGTCACAATCAACCTGGCATTGAGGCTCCAGGTGATAACTGTTAGCGGTGGCGCTGCGGGGCAGGGGGGTGGGGGGGAGGTTGAGGGCGGTATTTGGCGTGAGGCATTGGATTCGCCTCGCACTGGCGATAATGCTCTAGCGCCCTCCTGAGGCCCCATCCCAATGTTCCCAGACCTCATAACTTCCACACCCAGTGTTATCAGCCTGGGACTCCCTAATATTCCTCCCTAGGACCCTGCTGTCAGTGCTCAAATACATTCACATGAACCTCTTCCACCACTGTATTTTCACTGACACAACATTACCAGGAGTTTCACATCCCAGGAAAAGCTCTCTCAATATGCCCACACCCAGCAACCCCATATTCCTCAGTCCTCCTGTGCCCCACCAACCACCTCTCCCCACCTCATCAGATGAACTGAGATGGGCTGAATGACCTCCCTCATTCGTAATTATCTTGTGAAAGCATAACCCAATATATCCTCTGGCTCACAACAAGCAACACCATGGTAGATCTGCAAGGAATCTGGGGGTGATTTTATGAATTAGTGGTTTTGGTGCATGGCTCGCGGAGGTGAGGTACTGAGGGCAGTGCAGCCCACATCACTTTCTGTCCATTCAAATAAAGTGCTGAACGACACACAGTGCCGGTATCAAAACCAGGAATCAGTCTCCAGACTCATCCACAACCCAGACCATCAAAGCTAATTCACTACCACGATGTACCACTGCATGCTGTGGATGTACTGTAATCGTGGAATAATTGTAATTAAAAAAATCTTGTTTAAATTTACATACACAGCACAATTCTTAATGGATGAGGCCAAATGGGCATAGAGTTAACCACCCAGGATGGGCGGGAAAGGGACGGGGGGAGGTTAAATTCTTAAAAATGCGAAACCGTCTCCAACACACGGCACACTGCGCATACTTCCGGTTTAACCAGGGCATTTTTGGGGTGGGGGTGGAGGCAGGCGAATAACCTGCTCTCAAGATGTGGGTCAGTAATTATAATATGTTAATGACACTGCGTGCCTCAGATTTTAGCAGCGATTTGGATCTAACGGCTGTGGGCCGGGTTTTCCGGGGCCCAGGAAACCAGGCAGCTAAAGGGAGGTGAGAACTGCTAGATCCAGCAGTTAAGTGTTTTTCCAGCACTGCTTGTGGGTCCCGAGGAACAGGAGTGCTTTCCGCTGGCCCCTCAAGCTAACCTGCTATGATTTGCCTCCCTCCCCATGATTGGCCAACACCCCCACGATCTAAAGACCCCTTCCCTGCAGTCTCACCCCCACTGCTTTGTTTGCTTTTCTTATGGCCTTATTTGTGTATCTGTACCCCCAGATCCCTCTACTCCGCTACCCCATTTAGACAATTAGGGGGGAGTTTTAACCTTAAAAAAAGGGTGGGTTGGGGATGGGGGTTAGTTAAAGTGTTAAAAATCTGAATCCCGGCCTGAAGCTGCCTCCAACCCGTCCACTTCCGGTTTTAACGGCGGCGGAATGAGAGCGGGCAACCAAACCGCTGCCAGGAGGCGGGTCGTCTATTTAAATATTATAATGAGGCTGGAAGCCTCTTCTTTAAACTCCATTTTGTATTTAACTTTAGCTAGTGGGGTTTTGCACACCTCGTGAAACCAGCCAGCTAAATCAAGGCGAGGACTGAAGGATTCAGGAGGTAAGTGACTTTACACTTATCTCCTGGATCCAGGGTCCCTGCCCAACCCACCCTCCGCGGTCGGAGACCCCACGACAAGGCCTCCAATCCCCCCACCAAGCCTCCTCCACACCCCCACCTCAACAAGGCCACCAATCCTCTCATGAGGCCTCCTCGCCCCTCCCTCCCTGCTCCTTTGGCCCTCCCCATGCTGCTCCCGGCCCAATTCTCACCCGAACCCACCCCCATGTGCTGCTCCTCTGGCCCCCGATCCCTTCAGACACCCCTCATTCCTCCGGCTGGCCCGCGATGTTCTGGAGGCCCCACCCCCCGTGCTGGTCCCGGCCCTCGATCGCGATGTTCTGCAGCCCCCCTTGCTCCTCTGGCCAGCCCGTGATGTTCTGGACACTTCCCCCCACACCCCCCCCCGCCCCTCACCGTGGTGGTCCCAGCCAGCGATCGCGATGTTAGGATCCCCACCCCCGCTCCTCCGGCCACCCCTGATCTTTTCAGAACTCCCCCACCCGACTCCTCCGGCCGCTCCCAGCCCCTCCCTCCTTCCTCTGTGTGGCCTAGTGCTACAGGCCTATCCACCCGGAGCCAGTCAGCCTCTCAATCTGGCTGGATGCGGGTGGGAAACAGAGTCTTCCCATTCAAATCAGTCACGCCATTAAATTCGGCAGGGCCTGCGCGAAATCCATTCTCCTGGGTTTCCCAACCTCCTCAGAACACCCCTCCCATCCGCCCCTAAGCCGCCTTCCCCATTAAAATTCAGCCCTTAATTTCCAAGGAATATGTGGCCTCTTTATTCTTCCTACCAAAATGTATGACATCACACTTATCTATATTGAAGTTCATTTGACAGTTACATGCCCATTCTGCAAGTTTATTAATGTCTTCCTGTAGTTTGTCGCAATCCTTCTCTGTATTAACTATGCCCCCCAATTTGAGGTGGTCCGCAAATTTTGAAATTGTCCCTCTGATTCCCAAGCTTAAATCATTTATGTTAATGGTGAACAACAGTGGTCCCAGCACTGATCCCTGTGGAACACCACTTCACAGCTTTTGCCAGTCTGAGTAACAACCTTTAACCCCTACTCTCTGTTTTCTGTTATGTAACCAGCTAGCTATCCATTCTGCTCCTTGTTCCCTGACACCACATGTTCTGACCTTCGTCATGACTTTACTATGTGGTACCTTATTGAAGGCCTTTTGAAAATCCAAATATATTACACCTACTGCATTGTCCTTGTCGGCCCTCTGTTACTTCTTCAAATAATTCAATAAGATTGGTCAAGCATGGCATTCCCTTTTGAAATCCGTGCTGACTATTCTTTATTATATTTTCAGTTTCTCGATGTTTTTCTATTACATCTCTCTAGTCCTCTAGCACTATTCCCTTTTCTAATGAATTGTTTTATATATATGTAATAGTGTACCTGCTCTTTCTTCCCTAACTTATTTTAATATATGTGGATGCAATCCATCTAGACCTGGGGTTTTATTCTCACTAGTTTTGATTCGTTGATCAATTATTTCCCCCTTTCTATCTTAAATGCCTTTATATCTTTTTTGATCTCTTCTTCTAATGTCATGTCACCTTGTTAGTCTCGCTGGTAAATACCGAGGCAAAGTAACTATTCAATATTTCTGTCATTCCACTGTCATTACCTATGAGTTTAGCTTGTGCATCCCTTAGTGGTCCTATCCCTATCCTGATTTTTCATTTGTTATTTATGTGTCTGTAGAATACTTTACTATTTCTTTTTATATTCCTTGATAATTTAATTTTGTAGTTTCCCTAATTCAATTCTCATCCCCTTAAACTCAGCTTTCTTCCAATTTATTACTTCAATCTTTTTCTTGCTTATGTCCTTCTCAATCTTTATCTTAAACTTTACTATGTTGTGATCGCTATTGTCTGGATTTTCCCCTATGCTTACTTCTCTTATCTGTTCTGGTTCATTTCCCATTACTAGATCCAGCAGTGCTCCCTCTCTTATTGGGCTTTTTACATACTGGGTAAGGAGTCCTGTACACACTGTAAAAACTCCATTCTCTGTACCCCTTTCGATACCTCTTGGCAATTTATTTGGGGGTAGTTAAAATCTCCATTAGTATTATTCTATGCCCTTTACTCATTCACATATTTACTTACATATTTCTTCCTCCATCTCCTTTCCAGTATTGGATGGTTTGTAGTCTACCCCTATTAACGTGATTGAAACCTTATCTTTTATTTCAATCCATATGGATTCTGTTTCTATCCTTCTGTTAGTTATGTCCCTTTTTTCTACTTCCATTATGTTATCGTTATTTAGTATAGCTACCCCACCCCCTTCTTCCTCCCCTATCCTTTCTGAGTATGTTATAACCTGCAATATTTAGTTGCCAGCCCTGTTTGTTATGTAGCCATGTTTCAGTTATGCCTGCTACATCTGGTTCCTCACCACGGATTATTGCCTCCAATTCCCCTGTTTTATTTTGGATGCTGCGTACATTGCTGTACAGGCAGTTTAATTTGTTTTTAATACTTGTTCCTTTTAATTTATTTTTAATAGTCCTTTTATGCTTCTATTTTATAACTGTATTTGTTCCCTGGCTGTTTGTTAATCTTACCTTGGTCTGACCTTTATTCTCATCTCCTATTTCTTTTATCTTCAGACTTATCTTATTTTCATCAGATTCCTCCCTCCATCTTACAAGTTTAAAATCCTATCGGCAGCTCTATTTATCCTTTCCGCTAGGACACTGGTCCCACTCCGGTTCAGGTGGAGCCCGTCCCAGGAGTACAGCTCTTTCCTGTCCCACTACTGGTGCCAGTGTCCCATGAAATGGATCAAGAGGGCTGGGGGGTGGAGGGTGGTGTAGACTGGTGATTGTGCTTGGTTGGGGACGCTGGCGATCGGGGCTGGGGAAACCCGAAGTCTTCCATGAGAGGCCTGGGGAGAGTACTCCTGCTCCTCCTGGCCCACAAGGCCTGCTGAAAGAGGCACTTACCTGTGGAGCTGGTTGCTCCTGCCTCCCTTTTATTGCCAGGATTCCCAACCCCTGGGAAACCTGCGCAGCAACAGTAAATGTTAACTTGGGCCAAAAATTCGGCCCTTCCCGGGTGAGTACACAGTCCGTACTCACCCGTAATGCGTCCCGAAGTGCCGGTTTCCTGCATGCACTGCGCATGAGCGGGAAACCGGAACTTCCGGTATGGTGAAGGGGGCGGTTCCTAGGTGAACCGCGTGCGCGGTAGAGGCTGCGCGCACGCAGCAAACTTAGATTTTTTTTCAGGTTTCTACGCGAGGGTAAGTATTGAAGAAACTACGCTATTAAAAAGGAGGCGCAGGACCCGTTTTCAACAAGGTAAGTGGTTAATTAAGTATAATTTAAAAAAATTTTCAACAGGTTTATCTTTTTTAGATACTTTAAAGAAAGGTAAGTTTATTTTTATCACTTTTAAAAAGTATTTTAATTTTTTCAAAAATTTAAATTTTTGTTTAAAGTGGTTAATTTATTTAACTATAGTTATTTTATAAATGTGATGGTTTTTAAAAAAATTTATTTTAAGTTTAGCTGTTCTTTTGGGGCCGATTTCAATTCAATGAAAGATGGTCTGCTGCCATTGGCTTTCCATAACCCACGTGATCCCAGGGGACGCATCGCACTAACTACGCCCCTGGGACACGCAAGCACTGTGCACCGGCACTTGGAGCAGGACTAGGAGCTGAAGTTCCCGTGGGCCCAAAACACAACGGCAGGCGCAGTAGGTAAGTGCACGCGCGATCCTTACCCCCGCGGCAAGCCGGAGAGGCGAATTTCTGGGCCGTTAAATCAGGCTCCCAATTGCACTGTGGGAGCCTGATTTAAATATGTTAATGAAGCTTCCCACCTTTCCACGGCGGGACACTCGGACGCCCCGATATCCGCTGCTGTAAAATTAGCTGATAACACCACCTCTTCGGCTGTAAGATCTTAGTAATTAATCAAATAATAAATCTAATACTGCACTGAGGGAAAATTTCCTCTGTGAGCTTTTTCTAACCAGGTTTATGATATTGTTACATATGGTGCACGGAGGAAATCTTCCCCCAATATCTTTAAATGAACTGCAACAGACAAAAATGCCTTTGTAATGCTGGCTTGAGTTAAACAGAAGGAAACTTGTGTCTGGGATCATTTGTCTGAACAGCCTGGTTACATTCCTCCACCAATTAAAGCAGTTATAGGCAGTTTCCCCAAAATGAGTCAATGCGGTCAGCCTAGTATATATACCAATGATGCACTCAGTAACTCCCAAATGTTACCTATCTCAAAAATCTTCAGATTCTCTCCATCTTTGTCACCTGAACTTGCTTCCTCAACAGCTCTCATTAATATTCATTAGCTTCAGATAGGTTGAAGGGTGTTAATAAAATGATTATTCATGACTTGAATATTGCTTTTATACAGATATCATCCTGTTAAACTTTAATTCCACAAGGTAATAAGTGCAATACTCATGATAGTAATTCAACAAAGCTCTTATATGTGTGTTTCCTCTGCACTCTCATGTAGTCTAATGTATTGTCCAGACTTTACATCTGCAGCTTTTCTAGTTACAGTTTCTTTATGTCCTTGTCCTCAGCTTCAAGACTTAACTGTAGCTTTTTTTAACAATCTAATGTCCCATTTACTTTACTGATGGCAATCCGGACTTCACAACAGTTTGATAATGTAAATGAGGTGGCACTGCTGCCTTCAGATCTGAGATCTACCAGAAGAGGATGTCTCTGGGGCACTTCCACTGGCAATATGCCTCTCCCCTCCCGTTAGCGATACAAACACTGCCACCACCAGAAATTAAGGCTGCCATGTGTTCTGACTGCTCAGCCTACTGAACAGGCCATCAAAGTGGTTTTGCACTCACTGCCCCCTCACAATCTCTTGCAGCCCTGAGGAAGGTATGGCAGCAGAAACAAAGGGTTTGTGTTGCACCAACTACTATGTAACCTGCCTCACAATATAAATGAGATAATTTCCACAGCACTGAGCCCTAGAGTGATAATAAGAACATAAGAAATAGGAGCAGGAGTAGGCCCTTCGGCCCTTCGAGCCTGCTCTGCCATTCAATGAGATCATGACTGATCTTCTGCCTCAACTCCATTCACCAGCCCTATCGCCATATCCCTTGATGCCCTTACTAGTCAGAAATCTATTGACTTCTGTTTTGAATATACCCAATGACTAAGCCTCCATATCCCTCTGGGGTAGAGAATTCCAGATTCACCGCCCTCTGTGTGAAGAAATTTCTTCTCATCTCAGTCCTGAATGGCCTACCCTTTATCCTGAGGCTGTGGCCCCTGGTTCTAGACTCCCCAGCCAAGGGAAACATTCTCCCAGCATCCACCCTATCAAGCCCTGTAATAATTTTGTATGCTTCAATGAGATCCCCTCTCATTCTTCTGAATTAAAGAGAATACAGGCCTAGTTTACTCAATCTCTTCTCATACGACAGTCCCGCCATCCCAGGAATCAATCTTGTGAATCTTTGTTGCACTCCCATTATGGCAAGTATATCCTTCCTTAGGTAAGGAGACCAAAATTATACACAGTACTCCAGGTGTGGTCTCACCAAGGCCCTATATAATTGGAGTAAGACTCAGATATTGCAGAATTGCTTCAAGAATTAGTTCTGAAATATAAAATAGCCATTAATATTAAATCAGTGACTTTACTTTTGTTAAATGTTTTAAATTATTCTATTAGATGTATATTATTTTATTAAATGTATATTATTTTATTGTTATTTTTATATGGGTAACTGTTACATGATCTGAATTATTGCATCATTCCTGATCACAGGTCATCTTTGAGTCTATTTCTGAAGGTAGTTTACACTTGATTAACAGCAAAAGTGCAGCCCACTTGTTATTTACAGTACAGGGTCTGACAGAAGGCATATGCTTAAGGTATCTACATAGTTGTCATCTAGGAAAGTCTTCTCATCAGTAGAAACCACTAACTAAAGGGTTTACTTATACCTCATTAGCACGGCACTAGGACAGAGCTGCTGTTTAAGGATATCATTTCAATCGTTTATTTACATATCTACTTAACCAACAATAATTAAGGTGCGTCATTAAAAAGTAAAATATGTTAATTCATCAGCTAAGATGCTCAGGTCAGTACATTTTCAAACAGAGCCCCGCAGAGCCCTCCAGACTTATCGTGAAGCACTAATATTTATATGCTCTTAACTGGTAGAACTATTTTAAATCTTGAGCAACTAACCTCAGCCAGATAATGGTTCATGATAACTGGCTCATTTTCTGTTTTATATAGTTGAAAAAATAGTTTAAAATTATCATTTCATTTCTTCATAAACTATCCTATTGTTGTGACTGTAACTACTTCCCTGCCACTATGCTGGTGGAATCATAAAGAACGTGGGAGCTTATGCAGAGAGAAACAGTTGTGATCTTGCTTTTAGTAAAGAATACCTTCACTGAAAGGTGCATAGCTTCCTTGGTATGTGACCTGAGTCCGCCTTTGATTAGTCTTCAGGACAATATCAGTGTGGTACTGTGACAGTGCACTCCATACATAAGTAGGAATGTAAAAAATTGGTATTTGCTGCAGTACAGGAATAAAATTCCCACAGTAGTACTTAAAGATGATCCATGACCCTGGGGAAAAATGTAAATTGCACAGTCTCCAGTTCATTTCCTGCTAAAAACCAGGTCCAGATTGTGTGTGCCTCACATCCATGACGTTAGTACAGCCCACCTGTGTGTTTGCTAACATCATTGAGGAGATGTAAGGTGCATCTCCAGACCTGATTGTTGGTTTTAAAAAAAGGGAAATTTCAAGTTTTTTCCCTCAAATTCAAGGGAAAATTTTGGGTACTGGCTCGCTTGTTAATCTTTATTTTTAGGAGGCTGGATAATTGTATTTTACATGCTGCCTGCAGTCCTCCGAACGGATTGCTATCGCACCGCGCCTGTTTTTGGGGATACTGAATTTCTAGGCCAATGTATTGTAGGAAACACCATGGTTCCTTTGCTGCCGTGATCGTGGACAAGTACCCAGTCACTGAAGGCGAGCATGCAGGTGCAACAGGCGATCAAGAAGGCAAACGGTATGCTGGCCTTCATAGCAAAAGGGTTGGAATACAGGAACAGGGATACCTTGCTGCAGCTGTACAGGGCACTGGTGAGACCACACCTCGAGTACTGTGTACAGTTTTGGTCGCCTCATCTGAGGAAAGATGTTCTTGCCATGGAGGGGGTGCAGCGGCGATTCACCAGGCTGATACCAGGAATGGCGGGATTGACCTATGAGGAGAGACTATGTAGTTTAGGGATGTACACACTGGAGTTTAGAAGATTGAGAGGGGACCTCATAGAAGTGTATAAAATTCTGACAGGTCTAGACAGACTAGATGCAGAAGGAATGTTTCCCTTGGCGGGTGAGAACAGAACTAGAGGACATAATTTAAGGATAAGGGCTAAACCATTTAGGACAGAAATGAGGGGGAATTTCTTCACTCAGAGGGTGGTGAACCTGTGGAACTCATTGCCACAGAGGGCAGTGTACGCCAGCTCATTAAATATATTTAAGAGGGAATTAGATATATTTCTACAGGCAAAAGGGGTTAAGGGTTACGGAGAGAAGGCGGGGACGGGATACTGAATTGGAGGATCAGCCATGATCTCATTAAATGGCGGAGCAGGCTCGAAGGGCCGGATGGCCTACTCCTGCTCCTATCTTCTATGTATCTATGTATCTATGAATACAACTGATAGGCATTGGAAGTCTGTGTGTGTGTGTGTGTGTGTGTGTGTGTGTCTAGGACTAAATTAACATTCTGAAGTTTTGCTTGAATACCCTTGAGAGTCAGGCAGGAATTTCACAGAATATTTTATTGGAGATTTATCTAGGAGTAGTTGCCACACTGAGGCGACTGAGTGGGTTGAGCAGAGTCTATGAAAGGGCAAGTTGTAATTTCTGTGTGGAGAAGAAAGCTTGATGGGTCAAATGCAATTTCTTCATTCCATCCATTCTTTAATTAAACAACGATTAATTGTTTTGAAGTTAATACACAGATCAAATACATACTTGCGCACTATTTGAGATCAGTGCAAAGACCTTCAAAATACAACAAAGATGCAAACACATGTAAAATTAGACATTTGAGAGTAAATGTTTAGCTTGCGTGCTCCTGGCATGGAGCCTTGCCCTCCAGGAATGCATATCAAGAAACTGCTTGCATGCCATGGGCTATGTGCATGTGCACAATTTCATAATATGCTGTCCTGGTGGGAGAGGCTCTGTGACAGGCGGGCACTAATGGAAAATCAACCCATTTAATTTCATTGCCAAGGCGTGTGATAATTCATTCCTGGTTTGATTTGTTTTCGCTTGAGTGAAATATAATTTAATGGCCAGCACCTGTCAGTAGCATTCTTAGAAAAATGTAAATACATCATTATGGGGCACCACCCACATTGGTTCTGGAATTCTGAAAACAGTGCCGTATTATCACATTCTAAGATGCGAAGCACTTTCAGATGCACATCAATTTAAACGTGTCAGTATCATGCAGCAGTCAAGAAGCGATGTGACTTTTGTGTGCGCTAAAGCCAGAAGGTGTCAGACCACCTCTAGTAGGTAATCTCTCACTGTCTGGGCTTCACACACAGAGTGAGATTTCTGCCTGTTGCAAAATCAGATTTTAGAGGAGCTCAATAGTCCACTGAAGCGTCTGGTCACTTTGTAAAATTACATTTGAATCATTTTAGCAATTTTGAATCATGTTAGAGCACATATGCTCTCCTAATATCAAAAATTTAAATTTCACTGACCAGGGACTGGAAAATGAATTTATGTTGATGGGGCTTGTTAAGCCCGCCTAGCGCGTTTCCTGGGCCAATTAGAGGAAGCGGGTCTGGTGACATCATTCATGTCGCGTCATCAGCCGGTTTCCTTAAAGGGACCATGACCAACTTTCTTTTGACATTTGTGCTGTCAGTGTTCTACAGCATTGAAGTGCTGCAAACACTGACAAACACTGCATAGAGGTGCAGGGCTGCACCCAGGCTCACCCATAACTCCCTCCATATGCTGATGGATTGAGTCACAGAACGCCGGGAGGTCCTCTTCCCTTCCCATAGGCAGAAGAGACCTCCCCAGGAGAACAAAACAGCCTGATTGCACATTGCAGAGGTGGTCACAAATAGGGATGTGGTCAGGAGGAGTTGGGTGCAGTGGTGCAAACCTTTCAATGATCTCATTAGATCACGAAGCGTTAGTGCAAAGCCACACTCAACCTCATCCTGCTGTGCCTCTCATCACATCCCCATCACTCTGCCTTCCCTACCCTACTCCTGCACATCCTTACTCACACCAACTTACCTTGCACCTGCAACCATCCCTCGCTATCTACATTATCACATCCTCATCTCACTAGCCACCCCTCACACTTACTATCATCCTAATGCAATCATACCAACTAACAACACACAAGGGTAGCCACTTGGATGTTTTATCCAATGTTAATGTAAAGTTTCTGTTAATGTGCTGTCAAACATTGAAACCTTTATTTTTAACACATTCTGTTCTTGGACAGATTTGTGTGCACCTTTGGAAGTGGCTTAGTGAGTTGCAGTGAATGGTGAGACATAACAGTATCCTCCCTCCTCCCCCGCAATGCTGGTGAGTGTGAAAGGAATGGCTTGGGCATTGTAGGGATACTTTATGGTGTTGGTGTGGGGTGGTGTCAACCTGGCGCATCATGTGGCAGCCAGGGTGTACAGCATCAAGTGAAGTAAATCTGGCCATGGTGAGGCCATCCCTGGCCTCCCAGGCAGCAATGTGGTCGGGTGCTGATGCCCTGTGTCCTGTGCAGCATCAGGTGATTGCGGAGAAGGTTGGTGTTGTTGTTGGTGCTGCTGGTGTGCCTGGTGCTGCTGGTGTTGGGGCTGATCGTGGTGGGATTCTGAGGACCAAGGTGAGACAGTATAAATGGCACCCATGTTGATGGAATAGATGGCTGGTGAATTTGAGATGACAGAAGCATTCTGTCAATGGTGAGAGAGTTCTTCCAATGAGGTGAGAGTGGATGGAGAGTGGAAAGTGGAAAGCCTGCAGAATCTGTGCTGGAAATGGACTGATAAACAGCTTGTGGTTGAGGAAAGTGATGATCTGTCGGGTGGGAGCTTTTACTGTACATTTGAAGCTGTCAAGTAATCAGCTGGAACAATGGTCACTGAACTCCCGCCTCAGGTTCACAGACGTGGTCGCCTAGCAGCGTGGACCCCGTGGGCGAGCAGTTAAAGTTAAAAGGTAAAGTTAAAAGCATTATTAAGGGTCTGTCAACAACCCAATAATTGGTTTAATTGGGTCGCCTGCCTCTGTGGGTCGGGTCGGGTCGGATCAGAGATCACACACACGCCATTGGGAAAGGCGCATTGCAGCGGGTTGACAGCGGGGTCCCGACCTGCTGTCAGAAAAATCAAATTTCCCACATGACCCACCTGCTGATCCTGCCCGCTGACCCCCTGGAAAATTCCGGCCTTAGTGACTGGAGCGCTGAAGCAGACTCCAGTTGCATTATGGGGATGTTTCCTCATTTAAATAATTTGTGTAGCATCAATGAATCTTGCCTACATTTTTGCGTTAGGCCTCCAAAGTGTTACTGGTCCACATCATTGGGGGATGACGAGCATATTGTGCTCATGGTAGGCTTGTTGGACTTCCACGCCCAACATCATATAGGCTGTGAATCAGATGTGCTGATCTCCAAGACCAGATTCTCAGTAAGTGCTCCGTTACGCACTACAGGTGTGCGAGGCTCCGCTAAATCATATAGTTTAACCCCACACCATCTACTAGCTCTCCTAAGAGAAAGATAACTTTTTGTCTCAATTTTCACCCACAATTCCAATAGCGATGATCTTTAGCAACATACTTCCTTCCATTGCTCTGTTTGCTTTACCACTATGTCTGACATCATTTATTGCTGCCATTGCTGTTGGATTTTCTATGCTCTGGATTCCAATAAAAGCTTTGGTCCTCATGACATCTCTCTTCATCCTCAAGATGTGTGCATTTGAGCTTACTTTATTGTCCTGTGCCATCTTTTCAATCTTTTTTATGCCCAGTTCACCGTTTATTGTCCATGAAAATGTCCTTGTGTTGACCCCTCTTACTCTTTACCCTATTGTCCTTCCATCTGTATTTTATAAAACTGTGGCTGTTGTTGATAACTCTGAGTTATTCATCCCCCTGAAAGCTCTTCCCTAATCCATGATTCCTAGTATAGCTGTTCCATTGAGGATTTTATTTTGCCTATATTATATACCTCTGCTTCTGAACCAATTTGTCATCATCTTGGACATCTCCAAAGCCTTTGACAGAATCTGGACGATGCACTTCTAAAAAAATGGTATTATATGGTCTTCGACCAAACACACATTCATGGAAATCTAGTTTTCATCTCAACACACTCGATCTGTGCTGACTTTGTTTATTCACTGACTTTCCTCTGCCAACAATCCAGTGGTTCCCCAGGGTCTTGTTTTTTCTCTCTCTCTCTCCACTCTTTCTTTTCCATATCTATCATTCTTATCATTCAACCCTATCCACTCATTTGCTGATATTTTCACTCTATGTTCCCTAAGATTAAGTACCCTTAGTGCACACAACATTCATTCCTCTCAGTACTGCGGCTGGATTACTGCTTCTTGAGCTCCTCCAAGTCCTTCAATTTGACAATGAAAATCTTTTGCTTTCAATTCTTCAAAAGACAGTTTTTCACTATCTCACAAGTTCATTCAACAGCTACTACCACTTAGCTTGGGTGGTTCCACCAGGACAATGGGCAGCAAATTGGAATCATTCACATTCCTTCCAAATCCCACCCCAACCACAGCTACTGGTATGTGCATTTCTAGAGAGACATGCCCCTCCAGAAAGTTTTGAATTCTTGCATTTAAAAAGGGTGTATATGATCAATTTTGAATAGATTTAACACATAGCTTTTTAAAATCTAAAATCATTAATAGGAAAAATAAGCGCTGTTTAGATTTATCCATATTAAACTGACCAATCAAACCATCACTTTGCCAAGAGTTACCTGACTAATCACTCTCCCTTTCACAAAGCCACTCTAAGCCCTCTAACCCTCGTTCCTTGAGGCACTTTCCCCTTTCCCAATTCATAAAGGGCTTCTCCTTCTTTGATTATCTTCTTGTTGCTGGTCCTGGTTGCAGCTCCTACCGGACTCTGAGGCTTCACTCCAGGAGCAGACTCGGAGCTGCAGGTGGGAATTCCTGATCTATCACAAGACTCGGAACTCCCAGGAGGCTCCAGGAATTGATGTTTAATCTCTTGGACACCGCTGCGAGCAATCCAGGGAGAAAAATCATAGGGGCATAAAAAGAAATGGTGTGTTTGTTTTATTTTCTTTGAACACTTTCATTTATTAGTTATAAAAATATTGGAGATGGGGAAGAAAGCTGTTTTACTGGATGGGGCAGTTGGTGACAGGAGATCAGTGATGAAACCTCCAGGAATATGTCCAACCAGACTTGGCAACCCTAGCAAAGCAGCAGCATCAGGTACGAGCTGCAACCAAAGCCAGCACTGAGAATGTCACCATCATCACTTAAATAACATGATAAATTGAAAAGGTAGCAATAATGTGGATGGAAATATTTTTAATGTAAGGTACACTTACTGCCATAAGGATTGCATAACTTTAACTTCAACCAATGTTATAAATTAAAGGTGAAGAATACTGGGACAGAAAATACCTTAAATGTAATGGGTTATGCTTACTCATCTAGTTTTTTTTTGGTGGGGGGTGGGGGGGGAATAGTCATTCCATTATCCATCTATTTGTGAGGAAGAATGCTACATTTCATTCACTTGCTGATGACATGCTGGGGACTTGCCACATTGGATTTTAGGGCCAGAAGAGAGTTGCTCCACTGTCAAGACAATTGAACAAAATGTCTGCTTTCTCCCTGTGGGATAGAGAATAGAGGAATATTTTTTCTCTTCCTCTAAGCTACATGAAGGAAGGAGTTTACAATGAAATACTTCACTTCACAGTATTGTTACATTTTAATGATATGTTTGTAAATCGTTTGAGGCTAGGCATTCCTGTTAGCATTAAGTAGAGAGGTCGCACAACACCAGGTTATAGTCCAACAGTTTTATTTGAAATCACAAGCTTTCGGAGCTATCGATTGCCCCTTCCTCAGGTGAAGTACTTCACCTGAGGAAGGGGCAATCGATAGCTCCGAAAGCTTGTGATTTCAAATAAAACTGTTGGACTATAACCTGGTGTTGTGCGACCTCTCAATTTTGTCCACCCCAGTCCAACACCGGCATCTCCGCATCATGAGCATTAAGTATGCAGCCTGATTTTTGATTTTCCTGCTATCATTAAGACAATACATCTCATGGAGTCTCAGCCATCATTCCCACAGAACACACACATGAATTTCAAATGATACAAAGTAAAATATTGTAGCCATATTACAGCAGTAGGAGGAGATAGGATTGATGAGCAGGATGAGCAGGTCAGGGAATTCATGAGAATGATAAATTATTGATTAAAAGGGTAATTTTACAGACTTGCACTTCCAGTTCAGTGCTTCACTAGCTGGGACCATATATGGGCTCATAGCGACTGATGTAGCTGCGTAATAGGGTAATCAGCAGTAGTTCAGAGCTTTACTTTGCATCTGGCCTAGGAGTGCTTGATTCTGTCATTGGTTGCCTAAAGAAGAAAAACCTTCCATTCTCCAGCTCTGATGTCCTTCACCGTGGTAAGCAAAAAAAATCATCATTGATGCAAAAAGAACCAAAGAAACAAGAGGCTATTAAAACAATGGTAGCTGAGTATATACTAAGCTGCAAGAGAGAGAGAGGGGGCTCACATCTGAATATGTAATTCCAAGTAGTAATTTCACAAAATTAAATGAATGGAAAATCTTGGGGGACATGGGCCCAGATTCATGATATATGGTCCCAGCTAGTGAAGCACTGAACTGAAAGTGCAAGTCTGTAAAAATTACCCTTTTAATCAATACTTTATTATTCTCATGATTCTCCTGGCCATCCTGCTCACCAATCCTTTTTCCTCCTACTGCTATAATATGGGTACAGTGTTTTACTTTGTATAATTTGAGATACAAGTGTGTATTATGTGGGAATGATAGCTTAGACTCCATGAGATGTTCTGTATTAATCTGACTTTAAGTCTGAATAATTTGCTCTTTCTGAAAGCTCATATGTAGAGGTGAATGAAATATACTTTGGGTGATTTTCCACTGCCTGTTGCTTGCCTGAAACATGGGTGGCAACCAATTTAAAATCAGTGTAGGGAGCACCTCAGCCTGGACGCCCAAGGCCCACCTGATGTAATTTTCAGCTGGGCTTATAAATGGGCAAGCAATCTAACTTTTCTTTAGTTCCTTTTGGTCAGGTTGTCATTTCTCTTGCTTCAGTTTTTCTTCTTTTGGATTTCACTTTGCTTCTCATTAGCTTTGTTTCCAAATTTCAAATCTTGTATTGAAACGAGGCAGGAATAAATAGCAGCAATAAATTCCACAGAGTTGCAGAATTTGCATGTTCTCCTGCCTATACTCTGAGCAACATCAGCTTTATATATGGGATCCTCTATAGGAAACACGCTGAATTCCCATAAAATAAAGGCTGGGGTCATGGTTATTTCTGCAATTAAGACAATCATATAACTTGCTAATAAGTTATAGTCAGCATCTAAATAGAAGTACAAATCAGACCTATATAAAATATTCGAATCATTGGGAGCTGGGATTCTTCCTGCTTAACTCCAGGTAACCCTAGTCAATGTCCTAACAGGTAGGTGATCCTAGGTGGACAAGCAGTGGGAAGCTTCCCAGTGCTCTATACTAGTAAATCCACAGTTTTAGTTGTTAAACTGCAAGCCTAGACTCTTGCAACCTGCACCTGGGCTTACATAGGTGAGGTGTGTACCTACAGGTTGGGAGTGTGCATTCTATATCATGCAAAAAGAAAACTCTACTTGTGTGGATTTCTTGGTAGCTTAAATGGAGATGGGTTTCCACACAAGTCAGATGCCTGATCGACCATAGAAAATATATTATTTTATAATACCTTGTGTCAATTTATTTATCTAAGTAAAAATCACTATTGTAAGGCATTGTTTGTACTGGAAATGGGGAATTAACTGTGATAAATTTCATATTCATAGAATCATAGAAATTTACGGCACAGAAGGAGGCCATTCGGTCCATCGAGTCCATGTGTCATACTCACATTTTCACTGGTGTTCCATCATATACCTGACATTTACCCATATGATGGACAAGAGATTTTATTTGTATATATTTAGGAAATCTTTCAATAAAATGTAAATTGCAGCAAATAATCATAATATAAGGACATACCCCAATACCTTCTGAACACATTATCACTGGGAAACATTCTCTGATGAGGAGCAGGTTGGGGATCGATGGACAGAAAACAGGAACTCACTAAGATCAGCCATCCCAGAGGTAGAGACATAATTACTAGGTCAACACATAGCAACACAGTTGATTGCTTGTTGGAATATTTTTAAAGAATTTAAAGGAAGGAAAATCTTGAAACAAGCTCTTTCTTCTTTGTGTTCCAATGTTAAGATGTCTTTCTCTTTCTCTGCAGTTTCAGCCTATGTAAAAAAGCTGAGTGTATTGATGCTTGTAAATGACAGGCACTGGAGAGATACAACCAATGCTGCCTCCGCAAGATCCTGCAAATCTATTGGCAGGATAGGCGTACCAACGTCAGTGTTTTTGCTCAGGCCAACATCCCCAGCATCGAAGCTTTGACCACACTCGATCAGCTCCGATGGACAGGTCACATTGTCCGCATGCCCGATACGAGACTCCCAAAACAAGCGCTCTACTCGGAGCTCCGACACGGCAAGAGAGCCCCAGGTGGGCAGAGGAAACGCTTCAAGGACACCCTCAAAGCCTCCTTGAAAAAGTCTAACATCCCCACCGACACCTGGGAATCCCTGGCCCAAGACCGCACAAAGTGGAGGAGAAGCATCCGGGAAGGCGCCGAACACCTCGAGTCTCTTCACCGGGAGCAAGCGGAAGCCAAGCACAGGCAGCACAAGGAGCACACGTCAACCCAAGCACCCCACCTACCCGCCCCTTCAACCACCGTCTGCCCCACCTGTGACAGAGACTGTAGGTCCCGCATTGGACTCATCAGTCACCTGAGAACTCATTTTTAATGTGGAAGCAAGTCATCCTCCGTTCCGAGGGACTGCCTAAGAAGAAGTGACAGGCAAATGCTTGCAGGTTTCTCCTGGGAAATGTTGATCAGCTGAATTTGCAGTCATCTACTGATTGTGCTTTAAGGCAGGTTTTGTATTCTCATTATCTGGATAGATGTTGATTATGAGTAATATGTACAATGTCTTTTAGAATTTACAATTTGAACTCTGGTTTTAACTTGAGGATCTGACCTAAATCCAATTTGCCCAATCCAGTAGGGAACACAGAATGTGTTAATGAAAGCCAGTGATGGAAAACTCTCAAAATACATGGAAAGAATGATTGTGAACAGGAGATTCTTTAATAAAATGAAACACAGGGTTCTCCACTGACTCAGTGGGTAGGTGCGCTAGGCAATTAGTTTGGTACTAAGCCATACAAACCAGTAAGGTTACATGTTTGATCTGTGCTTAGTGCTGCGTTAGCAGATCTCAGCTGAAGCAGTATTAGTTGTTTTATAATCAACCTGAGCACTGCTGGGCTAGGGATAGCAATAGGTCACCAATTCTTGTTGGATGTATTCTGGGAGGTTTCATCACCTGGCCTCCCTCCGCCAACTGCCCTGACCCTATGCTCCTGCAAGATTGGTTTGGTTTGTTAGCAAAAGTAATAACACTAGCTGATTAGATGAACCCACTGTCAATCAAATTAAGGCAAAGGCCTGTTTGGATAACATCGCTGTCAATCAAAATAGGGGCCCAACCTGATTGACCTGAACTGGAATCACCGTGACCACAGTTTTTTCTCTTATTTTTAAATGCATTTTTCAATTAAATTATTTTAATAACCCTCACCCTAAATGCAGCCTACAACCATTGGTCGCTCCTTTCCAAACCATATCTTGCCATACTGTCCGCCACCTCCCACCTGGAAGGAAAGAAGAAAAGAAAAAGATAAAGAGAAGTAAAAAGAAGAGATAAGAGAGAGAAGAGGGAACGGGAGAGATAGTAGCAGGACAGGTGAGACAGAAAGAAGAAATCAGACAAATAAAAGAATGACCATACTTTCTAACTTACAATGTACAACATTACAGGAGATCGCTTAAATAGCATTGAAACACTTATTGCATCACTATCTACAGGTGTCACAGGGAAGTGTAGCAAGTAAGTATGGGCATTTAACATTGGAATCTCCATAGGAAATGCTTACATAGCAGTTTTCAATGCAAACCCCGTATAATTTTTTTAATATTATAATGCTCTTTGAAAACAAAACATCTGCCATTTTCCAAGTAACTTAAATTTCTAATGTCCAAAATAAGGGTTTAAATTTAAAAAAAAATTACATATTTCATAATCGGAGTCCGAAGGTTGTGGGTTCAAATCCCTCTCCAGAGGCTTTGAGCACAAAAAAATCTAGGCTGACACTCCAGTGCAGTGCTGAGGGAGTGCTGCACTGTCAGAGGTGCCGTCTTTCAGATGAGACATTAAACCGAGGCCCTGTCTGCTCTCTCAGGTGGACGTAAAAGATCCCACAGCACTATTTTGAAGAAGAGCAGGGGAGTTATTCCCCGGTGTCCTGGCCTATATTTATCCCTCAATCAACATGACAAAAACAGATTGTCTGGTCATTATCACATTACTGTTTGTGGGAGCTTGTTGTGCGCAAATTGGCTGCCGCGTTTCCCACAGTACAACAGTGACTACACTTCAAAAAGTACTTCATTGGCTGTAAAGCGCCTTGAGACATCCTGAGGTCGTGAAAGGCGCTATATAAATGCAAGTCTTTCTTTCTTTAAACATGCTTACATTTATCCATTACATTTTTTTGTGCCTTTATTAAAGTTTTTATTTCAAGGCTTCAGCATCTTCCAAAAGCTTAGAGGATGGAAACAGAAGGAATGAGACAAAAAGAGAAACAACAAGACATAAGCAAAAGCCTGTTAAAAGGACCCATATTCTCTGACTTACCATGTACAATGGCACAGGATCCACTAATTTTGAGTGATTTGTGGAGGAAATATAACCATGTGGTGGACCTTGACCCATGACAGGCAAGTCATGAAATAAATATTGACACTCCCATTAGAGCACCACCTACTGGTGTCACAGGGGAACCTAATAGGCAAGTGTGGACATTTTAACATGAGAATCTCCATAGGAAATGTTTATACAGTGGTCTGGCTGAGAATGAGTTGTTAGATTGTAATTCAATATTAATGTTTTAATGACATCCATTAACCAGCAGCGAACCACTTTCAAGGCTTCTGTTAGACTCTGGATCCCTAGAGTAAAAAATGTTCCCAAACATTCATAATTAATATACATTACATATGCTCTTGTGGAGAAACATCAATGGAAATGAAAGTGGTATAGCAGCAAGAAAATGTTCGAGTGATTTTATTGATTTACAAAAATTGAAAAATATAATCCATTCAAATTAATTGCTTTACTTGGAAGTACACTACAGGTATTACAATCAGAATGAGGCTTATGATAATCTACTTGTGGTTTAGTCACTCATGGAGATATTTATCACACCTACTGCTGGTCATGACATACCTTCTATATACAGAATAAATAAAGGATGGTGCCTAGAACTAGGTTAAACCTAACCAATCATTTGTAAGATATAAGGATGTTAAACAGGCTTTTTTCCTCAAGTAGATAGAAGCACCAAGAGATAAGAAAAATACACAGCAGGTCAGAAAGAAAAAGATCAGCCAATATTTAAGGTGAGACTCTTCATCAGAATTTGAGAACATAGGAACATAGAAATTGCTAGATTGGAAAAAGACCAAAGTCCAACTAGCTCACCTTCTACCATGCAGGTAGTTGCATGATACAACAATAATGGAGTTGTTGACTAATCATGGCAATCAATCTCTATCAATTTCACTACAACAGACCAGATATGAGGTGAGGAAACCGCTCCCCCCCCCCCCCCCCCCGCCCCCCGAGTGGTGGAAAGCTTTGGGAACCATAGGTCCAAAGCCACCTGTTCCTCCCGAGCACGCTACACTTACCATATGGAATGTCTCAAATTATTCCCAACATATTGGTCCTGAATATGCCTGTGACCCGCAAAACAATTACGAAAGTACCTCCTGGCGCCCAGGCTGCGAAGAGTTCCGGTCTCTGGCCTCGAGGCCTCGGGCAGTGTCATGGCTCACGGATCCCAGGGAGGCAGGCGGTTCAGAAGCGTGCCTGGGATCACATGGGCCCGGTCCTCCAATCAATAAGCAGAATTCCATTTCACTCATTTATGAAGGGAATCCCCTAATGATATGCAATGGAATCCCGAAATCTAATAATTATACAATTTACAGGAATGGAATTTTATTCATAAGTACCTTCATTACACCAACATCAATAGAAATTTAATTTTTTGATAATTTTATACATTATTAAAACTGTAATCCAGGCCAATATTTGCATAAACTCATTTAATACAGTGTATGTGCATAATTTTGGATATGAAAATGTTTAATTTATCCTTAGATATCCCCTTACGCTGATGCAAACAGGCCCTAAACCTGCTTGCATCAACTGTAAGACTTACGTGGGCAATTGCTGGCAAGTTGCTGGGCAAATAGCCCAACTCTGCGGCAGCAATTTCTTTTTCGGGGCCCCCCATGGATGGCCTGTCAATGCGTACGAAATCTGAAACTTGTGGGGCATTTCAAAGGGAATATGATGGCGTACTCTGAGAGTACGCTGTCACAGACATCGCAATTTCAGGGCCATTATTTTCTGAAAGAAATCTATCTAATTTATATTTGAATGAATCAACGCTATCTGCTGCCATTGTCTCCCTAGGGAGCCTGTTCCATAGATTCACCACTCGCTGAAATAATGGGGGGAATTGGCTGCAGGTGGGGGGTTAAATGGGCAAAAATTCCGAGCTGGCTCCAACCCCCTGACATCTGAGTTTTGCTGAGGTAGGCCAAGGGGTGGGCAGCCAACCTGCTCCCATGAAGTGGGTTGGAATTTTAAATTTGTTAATGAGGCTGGAAGTTTCAGATTTAACCTGCTTTGCAGGTTTTACTGTGGCCGGCCAGGTTTCCCAGCCTCAGGAAAGACGGCAGCTGCAGCGAGGCGAAGATAGCTCGGGGAGAAAGCAATTGCCTTCACAGCACTCTTAGTGGGCCAGGGGGAGCATGAGTGCTTCCTCCCAGCCCCTCAAGCTCCCCCACCATCAGAGCCCCCTCCATCATACAAACCCCCCTGGGATCGGACCCCCCCGCCCCCCCCCGCCCGCGGGTCGGGGATCGGACCCCCGGGTTGGGTTTCCGACCCCCCACCCCCCGTGGTCAAGGAGCGGACTCCCTTTGGGATTGGACTGCTCCCTGGGGCTCGGGATCGGACCCCTCTTTGATCAAACCCTCCCTCCGTGATCAGGGATCTGACACTCTTTGAGATCGGACCCCCCACCCTGAGGTCGGGGAGCGGACCTACCCGGTCTTACGGCCTCCTCTGGAGTGCTCCCCACCTGACTGGAAGCCAAGCCTGTCAATCAGGCTGACTTCCAGGCAGGGAACCTGTCAGGGCTAAAAGTCGTACGCTGTGGAGTTAAAACTCACCAAAATTCAGTTAAAACTCCACAGCATGCGGGGAAACCCAGACTTCCGGGGTTTCCCATCCAACCTCCTCCCCCCACCTGCCCCAGTAAATATCCAGCTCAATGTTTCAACAGATTAGTTTGAATTTACCCCCCTTCAAGTGCAGACCGTGTCCTCTGGTTCTATTGTTTTGGACAAGATATAACAGTTCGACATGGGGGTTACATTATCTAGTCCCTTTAGAATCCTAAAAACAGCAATCATATCACCTCTTAACCTTCTCTTTTCCAATAAAAACATGTACAATTTATGTAATCGCTCGTCATAATCCAATCCCTCCATCCCCTCAATCATTCTGGTTGCTCTCTACTGTGTCCTCAATAGCTGCAATATCCTTTGCGTACTGAGGTGAGCAGAACTGTACACAGTATTTTAAATGCAGTCACACCAATAATTTATAAGGTGGTAGGATTATCTCACTATTTTGGCTCAATATTGACCTTTTAATATATCCCAACATCTGATTTGCTTTACTCACTGCCACTGAGCATTGTTGCAATAGCTTCAATTTATTTTCAGTTAGGAATCACAGATCCCTTTCATTTTCCATACACTTTATTTTCTTTCCATTTACGTAATAGTCCCTTATTGGATTTTTTGTCCCCATGTGAAGCACTTTGCATTTCTCTACATTGAATTTAAACTGCCACTGTCTGCCCAATTCCCAAGTATATTCGAATTATCTTGTAGCTTATCCTGTTCAGCTTTGCAGTCTACCACCATCATTAGCTTTATCATCTGCAAATTTAGCCACTGTGCTTGTGACTCCTAGCTCCAGATCATGTATTAATAGTAAACAAAAGAGGTCCCAAAACAGACCCCTGTGGGACCCTACTGGTAACATTTTCCAAGGATGAAAATCCCTGTGCCACCAAACTCTGGTCTATCGGTCAACCAACGATGTATCCATTGTAAAGTATTTCCACTGATGCCCACTTTCTTTATTTTCAGTACCAGCCTTTCCACAGGAACTGTATCAAAGGCCTTACTGAAACCAAGTACACCACATCTACTGCCTTACTCCTGTCAAGCTCCTTTGTCACACCCTCAAAGAAAACCAGTAAATTAGATTGACAAGACTTCCCCTTCATGAACCCATATTAGCTACCTTTTAAGATTTTATTTCTATCCAGATGCTCCATGATCTTATCTTTAATAAGGGTTTCCATAACGTTACGCACAATGGAGGTCAAACTTACTGGTCTATAGTCTCCTAGTCACTTGATACCTTTTTAAAAAAAATAGGAGTAACATCTGCCTTTCTCCAGTCCCCAGGCACTTCTCCAGTATTCAATGATTTTTGGAAGATTTGTGCAGTGTCCTCAGTTAGTTCCTCAAGGATCGTCAGATAAAGCTTATCAGGCCCCTGAGAGCTATTCACCTTAGGTTTGCACAGCTGTTCGGCAATCACGCTAGTAGTAATGTGAAGTGTCACAATTTACCTCTGAAACACCCTCTAGTTTCCTTTCCAGATCAAATAAGTTATCCGTTTTCTCCTTGATAAAAACGGAGGCAAAAAAGGTACTTAGTACCGTTGCAGCCTGTGTAGCATCAGTTGTCATGCCCTCACCCAATCCTACCTCTAGTGGGCCCCCTCCACCCCTCATTTTTCTATTTTTTTTAATACAACTAAAAAAACCTTTTATCATTATCCTTCATTTCTCTTGCCATATTCAATTGAAAAATTTTCTGATGCCTTTTTAAGACTCTTGGCATGCCTTTGGGTATTGAATCCATCTTAATTCTTTGCCATTTTCCTTCATGACTGTAAATGCTTCTTTTTTCTTTGAGTTGCATGGTAGTTAACTATTGTATTTAGAATCACTTCATTGAAGGAACTCCATATTTCCTCCACTCACTAGCCATATTCAAACCTGTCTGGTTCATGCTGACAAGACTTCTCAAGTACATAAAGTTGATCCTCTTAAAATTTGTCATTTTTGTTTGGTTTATATAACCTATTCAACCCTTGTAATGTCAAAATGTGATCACATTGTGATCACAGGAACTTAAAGCCTCACCCACCTTTGAGTTGGAGATTTCAACATCCCTATTACTCGTGATCAAATCCAAGATCTTTCCTCTACTTTTTGGTTATTTTACAAACTGAGTTTTAAAATCTTCCATTAACTCTAGAAATTCCTTCATTCCTTACCAATAGAGTAATTATTGTCCAAGTCAATTTCTGGCAAGTTAAAATCTCCAACTACCATAGATCCATATTAAGGCTTTCACCCTGGCCTGTGGGTCTATAGCATACCCCCAGTAATAGTTTACCTTTGTTATCATCTATTAATTCTGTGTCTGTCCTTTCCTTTTTTACCTGGTCTTTCACCTGTGCCTCAATACTGGAGTTTATATATACTGCCACACCACCTCCTTTTTTCCTGATATGGTATCCCATTGATTGGAATCATTCCAACATATCTTTGTGATGCAACTGATGTCCAATCTATCACTCCCTGCAAGACCTTCCAAGCCGCACATCTTATTTATCAGACTTCTTTATAAAACACTTGTTAGGCCTCAGCTGGTGTATTGTGTTCAATTCTGGGCACTACGCTTTAGGAAAGATGTCAAGACCTTGGAGAGGGTGCAGAAGAGATTCATTAGAATGGTACTAGGGATGAGGGACTTCAGTTATGTGGAGAGACTGGAGAGATCAGGTTGAGAGAAGATTTAATAGAGATGTTCAAAATCATGAACAGTTTTGATAGAGTAAATAAGGAGAAACTGTTTCCAGTGGCAGAAGGGTCGAGAACCAGAGGAAACAGATTTAAGGTGATTGGCAAAAGAATGAGTGGTGAATTGAGGAAACATTTTCTTTACACAGCGAGTTGTTGTGATCTGGAATGCGCTGCCTGAAAGGGTGGTGGAAGCAGATCAATAGTAACATTCAAAAGAGAATTGGATAAATACTTGAAGGGAAAATTTAAGAGCTATGGGGAAAGAGCAGGAGAGTGGGATTAATTGGATAGCTCTACCCAAGAGCCGGCACAGACATGATGGGCCGAATGGCCTCCTTCTGTGCTGTATCATTCTATGATTCTATGATTCGCGCATTAATGCAAGCACCACTTAATTGCTTTTTACCTTTCCCATTAACTTTATTGACATTTTTACTTTGTTTTACTCTTACCATTAGACTTTGATTCACTAAACTTTGATTTATGTTTCCACTGGAGCACCTTAAGGTTTTCTCCTTCAGGTGCTCTCTTACATCTACATCAATCACCACCACATCTAGTTTAAACACGTTCCCACCATTTGCCTGCCAACACATCTATCTTCCCTTTGTTTAGGTAGACCCATTTGGTCTGTACAGGCTCCCCCTGTTCCAAAAGGTGTCCCACTGTTTGAGCAACTGAAACTCTAATTCCCTATATCAAAGCCTTAGCTACGTGTTGGTCTGCCTAATTACCCTCTGTCTCTCTTCACTAGCACATGGTACCAGTAGTATTTCAGAAAATACTACACTTGAGATCCTTCCCTAAACTTCCTACTGCCCTAAATTTAGCATGAAGGACCTCTGGTCTACTTCTACCTATGCTATTCATTCTCACATGGACAACAACTATTGGTTCCTCACCTGTTCCCTCTAGCATTCTGTCAACCTGGGATGTCAGAGCTTCGACCTGTGCACCCAGCAGGCAATGTACCATTCCCTTTTCTAGGTCTGGTTTGCACAGAATTCTGTCTGTAAATCAAATGATCGAATGCCCTAATACCACAGCCTGTCTGATACTCTTTCTCTTTTTCCCTCGTTTCCTGACAGTCTTCTGGATTGCCTCAGTGCATGGCACATTCTCACCTGTCACAGCCAACTGTTAAGTCTCCACATCTTTCCAGAGCAGAGAAACTGTTGGAGAGCATCAGGAATGACTGCTCCGGCTTTATTACCTGACCATGACTTTTGGCCCCCTTTCTAACTCTTCCTTTCAATACCGGGGTCTCTTCTCCTGCTCCAACCCCCAGCGTGGTCTTCTCTAATAGCTCATCTATAAAAACTTCTCCCTCCCTAATATTTTCATACGTGGCCAGTTCCTCATTAACATTGACCATTTCAGCCTTGAGTGCTTTGACCAGCGTGCAGATGTTGCAGATGAAACTCTCCAGAATCTGGGCCTGGAAGGCAAACCTCACAGCTGCTACAACACACAAACTATTCCATTTTCATGCAATTAGGTTTTAAGCTTGTTTGAATTTTTTAAAAATAGCCTTGAGAAATAAAGACAAAGATAAACCTCTTTCATTTAAATTCCATGAATTCCCTTGTTTTAATGATTTTGCCCCTCGGTTAATTTACTTACCATCTATTTCCCCCTCTGCATCTAATTCTCACTCTTACCAAATTCCCATTTAGAAAGTCTTCACTCCGTTCCCAGCTCACTCCGTTCCCAGCTCACTCTGCTATGCTCTCTGCTCAAGCTCTCGAGAAATCCAGTACTGGGAGATATTTGTTTTTAAATATTTCTAGATGTATATTAATGGCATAAAGTTAGGTGCATTTTCCCAAATAGAAGTAATATATGGCAGAATGAGATCAAACATAACTCCAATCATACACACAGAACAAATCCCTCTGCATAACAGTAATCAATGTTAGAACACAAGGGGGGAAAAATTCAGTATCGCCCCATTTGGGGCGCAATTATCGGCCGGGCGCAAAGATTAGCGCCTGGCGCTAATTATCGCCACTGACTGCAAACTTGACTTTTAACGCCCCGGGAGGTGATTGGAGCGCTAAATCAGGCGCTGCACACCTGTCTTAAGGCGCAAAGGCCGAGGAGTGAGGCGCTAACTCAGAGTCGCGGGCGCAGCGCAGGTGATGTCAGTTAGCGATGGAACACAGACACACTGGCGCCGGCCAGTTCTTAAAGGGGAGGGTCGATCTTGCTCTCCAGCCACACCCTGCTCATTGGAGCCTTGAATCTCGACCTGGAGAGACCTGTGATTACATTTTCAAGCCAAGGACTATGGAGAGGGTGAGAGAACGAGCTCAGCGCTTCAGCGAGCGGGCCTTGGATGCTCCAGTTGGCGCGGTGGAGCGCAGAAAATCTATACTCTTCCCTGAGAGTGGCAGGAGGCCTTTGCCGCCCGAGTACAGAAGAGTGTGGAGGGAGGTGGCTCAGAGCGTCTCCTGCAGGAGCATGGTGCCCAGGACCCATGTACAATGCCGAAAAAAGTTCAACGACCTCACTCGGGTCGTCAGGATGAGTGGCTTTTTTTCAATACCTCTCCATCCCTCCATCTCAACCTCACTCTATGGCCAGAGGGTCTTAAAACCCCAATTAACAACACTCATCCAACACCTATGGCACTTTCATGAAACACACACACACATTCCACACTTTGCATACAGTAAGGGCTATTCACCTATGGGAGGCACATCAGGCAAGACCATGGCTGTATATTTACTCAGACGCCGTCCTTTTTCTTGCAGGCCAAGCTGTCTCATAATAGGAGACAGCAGCAACGGACGGGTGGAGGGCGGCCTCAGCTGCAACCCCTCAGCGATCTTGAGGAGCGCGTCCACAGGATTGTGGCAAGCCGGGTGATCGGTCCCGTCGCCACTGGAGACGCCGACCCCGTTCTGGACAGCAATGGTAAGGTCATCACCTTTTTGTCCTCTGTCCTTCCACTTGTCCCTCACAACACCAGCCTTTGACACTTTCAATCCAACTTACTAAATCGCTGCACTTATTCCTCCCTTACTGCCACCCTGTCCTCACGCTAAAGCCACTCTTGTACCTCCCTGCTTTCAGATGGTGATTCACCAGCTGAGGAGACGGGCCTTCAAGCTGCCAGTGGAAGTGAAGCTGCAGCCGAGGAGGAAGATGAAAGCGGAGCATCAGTGCCACCCTCTCCCGAGGAAGCCCATGCCCACACTGAGAACACGCCTTCCCTGGAGGGGAGCAGGGGGGAAGGGTCTGATGAGGGTGAAGCTCCAGGACCCAGCGGGCTGCAGCAACGCCATGGGGGTAGGGAAGAACGGGGGCCTTCTCCCCGGAGTGAGAGTATGCCAGCGAGTCCTACTGCACTGGACGCAGAGGAGGAGCGGCTGATCGCTGAAATGAACACCCAGGCGGTGGACATGCACACTGAGCTCATGGGAGCAGTGGGAAGGGTGCCCGAATGCATTGAATCACTGGCAAGGAGTGTGGAGCACTTCGCTGTAGCACAGGCGGATGCCACACTAAAGCTTAGTGCTGCAATTCAGTCACTGGCTGCCATGATCCCATCTCTGACTGCTCTCATGCAGACTCAGATTGAGGCCACGCGAGCACTGACTGCTGCCATCCTCGATGGTTCGTTCACATTTCCCCGGGGCTCTCACCGCGCCGCAGCAGGCCAGCAATCTGTGCTCCAGCAGATTGCTCCGGATGCTGAAGTGCTGCCCCGTGGGAGTGCCAGTGTGTCGGTCGAGCAGGGAGTTGCTGTCCTCTCTCAAGATGACAGCATTCCTGCTGCCAACACTGTCACTTCTCCACTGCACTTGCCACCGCCTGTAGGACAGACTGCTGCCGCCCATGCAGAGTTGGTGCAGTCTGCAGCCGGGCCCTCCAGGCCCAGAACTGGTCGAGGCCGTCCTTCAAGGGCATCTGCAGTGTCAGGGTCTGACAATCAGCAGCCTTCCACCAGCCTTGCTGCAGCCACTGAGGTCCCATTACGGAGGAGCAGTAGGGTAAGAAGGGGGGAAGTGCGCAAGGGAAGGAGATCACCCTCGAAGGGCAAAAAGTAGGAGGTGTGACAAAATGTTGGTCATTTTTTTATTAAAGGCCGAGGTTCGTGGTCAAACTTTTGTTTAGTGTTTTGGACATTATCTCCAGGTTGTGGGAACCAGTTATGTTAATGACTGTTTTTTTGTGTTTATTTCTATTAGTTTGTCATGAAGAAATGACACACACAGAGTTTGTAAAATAAATAAGTTTTTGTATTCAAAATATACATGTTTGGTGTTTGGAATCATTGGTGCCTTGGCCGGCTTAGGGGTTGCGTGTTGGGTTCATTCATGTTGTTCTCAATGGCAGAAGCCATTTCCACAGCAGTGGCCTAGAAGCGGCTTGCTATCAGCCGTTGACGGACGGCCCTTGCAGTTTCACCATTGTGGGCCGCCCTCACGCCTTGGTGCTGCTGATGATCATCCTCCTCCTCCTCTTCCTCCTCCTCCTCTGGTGGTGCTCCAAGGCCTGGTGGCATTGGCTGGGTCCTGAGGATTGCCATGTTATGCAGCATGCAGCACACAACTACGAAGTTGGAAACTCGCTCAGGCGAGTACTGCAGGGCTCCTCCAGAATGGTCCAGACAGCGGAACCATTGCTTCAGCATGCCGATTGTGTGCTCAACGATGTTCCTGGTAGCTTGATGGCTCTCGTTGTACCGCAGCTCAGCAGGGGTGTTGGGCGTACGGAGCGGTGTCATCAGCCAGGTGCTCAGTGGATACCCCTTGTCCCCGAGAAGCCAACCAACTGGCTGATGCGGTGCCTCGAAAAGTTCTGCCACAGTAGTCTGGCGCAGGATGAAAGCATCGTGGCAGCTGCCAGGATAGTGGGCATTGACAGCGAGTATCAGCTGTCTGTGGTCACAGACCAACTGAACATTCAAGGAATGGAACCCCTTCTGTTCCGGAAATCCTCGGCATTCTCATGCGGAGCACGCAAAGCCACATGCGTGCAGTCAATGGCGCCCTGCACCATGGGGAAGCCCGCTATCGTCGCAAAGCCCAGAGCGCGTTCATGCTGCTTGTCTGGGGTCATGGGGAAAGAGATGAACTCTCGTCTCCTTTTAAAGAGGGCATTTGTGACGTGACGGATGCAGCAATGCACCGCGAACTGGGAGATATTGGCGAGGTCCCCAGCAGCAGATTGAAATGAGCCAGTAGCATAAACGTTCAGAGCCACTGTGATCTTCACTGCCACCGACAGAGACATCCTGGACCTCAGTTGAGGCTGCAGATCTGGCTGCAGCAGGTGGCAGAGCTCAGTGACCACCTCCTTGCTGAAGCGCAGCCTTCGCAAACACTGCTCATCAGAAATATGAATGTAGGAGAGCTGGTCACAATATACCCTGGGAGGGTATGCTCTCCTGTGCAGACGCCTGTTGGCCCTCCTCCGTCTGGCCATCATTGCCACTCTCTCTCTCTGCGTCTCTGTGTCCTCCGATTCAGCTGGCGCAGGACGACGCCCCCAATCAGTGCAGCCCCCATAGTCTCTTAGCAAGCAAAGTTATGAAGGCCAAAAACCAAAGTACCAGCGAAGTTATGATCAGTAGCCAAAACTACCTCACACAGCGTTGACTCAATGCAGAAGTCTCTCTTTCTCTCTCTCCGAATCTCTCTCTCTCTCTCAGAATGAGTGGTGCAAAAATGTCAACCACAGAGAAAGACAGGAAGAGGCCCCCTTTAAATAGCGCCCCCCCAGCCCCACAGCGATTGATAGCGTTCCAGTCTTCCGGTCGTTGGATGCGCCAGGCGGTAAGGATGGGGGCGCCACTCAATTTCTGCTCCGGGGCGCCACAAGGGTGTTGCACCCTCTTATGACGTCAGAATCTGCGTGCGCAGGAGATCGCGGCGATTAAGTTTAGCGCCGCCGCAAAATGTCTAGTTAAGTTCGCGAGCGGCGCAAACTTCAGCGCGCCTGCGCGCTAGCTGCTTTGCGCCCCATTAGCGCCCTCTTAAGGTGCTAACGGGAGGCACAACCAACTGAATTTTTAGCCCAAGAACTTTTAATATTACAGGGTGTAAATTGGTATGCATTGCACCCAATTTAGCAGTGGGATAGCCTACCTTGAAGCTGCCTAGTTGTTGGTCCCACTGCCAAATTCGTGGGCCCATTATTTTAGGCATCCTGCTTGGATGATGAGGGCTAGAAATTCATTATAGCCCAGGAATGGGCGGTATCATTAGAAAAGTTGGAGAATTAGCACCAGGCACTAATGCTTTAGACTGCACGCAAAATTCGTGCTCACTGCTCAAAGAAATGATTGGAGTCCTAATTCAAGTCTTAGGGGTAAAAATTCAGTTGGTTGCGCCTCCCATTAGCACCTTAAGAGGGCGCTAATGGGGCGCAAAGCCGCTAACGCCCGGGCGCAGCGATGTTTGCGCCGCTCGGGAACTTAACTTGACATTGTGCGGCGGCGCTAAAACTTACCGCTGCGACCACCTGCGCGCGCAGATTGTGACGTCATTCCATGGTGCAACGCCCTTGTGGCGCCCCGGAGCGGAAATTGAGTGGCGCCCCCGCCTTACCGCCTGGCACTTCCAACGACCAGAAGACTGGAACGCTATCAATCGCTGTGGGGCTGGGGGGGGGGCGCTATTTAAAGGGGGCCTCTTCCTGTCTTTTATTGTTGGTGGCATTTTTGAACTACGCATTCTGAGAGAGAGAGGGAGAGACTTCTGGAGAGATTCAACGTTGTGTGAAGGAGTTTTGGGTACTGAGCAGCACTTTGCAGGTTCATTTTGATTTGCCATTCCTTGTATCGATTTAGCAGAGACTGTGGGAGCTGCACTCTGAGCTCTTTGCCTGGTACTCTCCATTGTTCTTTCCAGCACATTTGATGTGCAAGTCTCTCCAGGCCGAGATTCAAGGCTGCAATGAACAGGATGTGGATGGAAAGCAAGATTAACCATCCCCTTTAAGAACTGGCCCGTTCCATTGTGTGTGTGTTCCATTGCTGACTGACATTACATGAGCTTCGCCAGCGCTCTGAGTTAGCGCCTCACTCCTTGGCCTTTGCGCCTTAAGACAGGTGTGCAGCGCCTGCTTTAGCGCTCCATTCACCTCCCGGGGCGGTAAAAGTGAAGTTTCCAGTCAGTGCCGATAATTAGCGCCAGGCGCTAATATTTGCGTCCAGACGATATTTGCGCCCCAAATGGGGCGCGACCTAATTTCTACCCCTTAAAGCCCAAGCTCATTGGCGTTACACTAAAAGGGTGGACCAATATCAGGTGCAGTCTAATTGCAAGTTATGATTGCCACAGGCTTTTTTCAGTTTTTAAAAGGGAGGTTCACTGATGCTGCGGATCCACATTCTCAGCATTGTTGACTGTGCAGCTGACTCAGCAAGAAGCAGCAGGTCAAGGAGAAAGAGCCGGTGGACTGAAGCAGCTGTACTCATGGCAGATCCACACCCCAGGGAGAGAGCCTGCAGATTCTGCGATCAAGCATTGGAGGCATTGGTGTTCACTGTAGAGAGACGGAGGGTGGTGTTCTACTCGACAAGTGGCAGGAGGACCTCACCGCAAGTCTTCGCACCATGTGGAGGGAGGTAGCACAGCACATCTCGGGCAGCACTGTGGTCCCCAGGACCAACACACAGTGCAGGAAGAAATTTAATGATTTCACTCGGGTGGTCAGGGTGAGTGAATGCTTCAACAAATGCTACATACCACCATCTGAACCACACTCTTCACACACTGCCCAAAGCACCACACTCCCAGCACTCACCCACCAACAATCACTACCTACCAACACTCAGACCCACATCTCACACCTTGCACACAATGACAGCTATTCAACTATGGCAGGCACATCACCCAAACACATTGCACCACACTCACTCACACACTTTCCTTTCTCTTGCAGGCCAAGGTGACTCACAACAGGAGGGAGCAGGAGTACACAGGCGGGGGAACAAGCCGACACCCAACCACTGTCTGCGCTGGAAAATAGAGTGCTGTAGATTATTGGGTGCCAGGTGGTGGGCGCCGTGGCCAATGGCGACATTGACCCCCTTAGGGACAACAACGGTATGTTCATCCCTTCTTCTCACATCCCACTTCCCCCTCACCCCACAAGCGTTTTGCACTTTCCAGCTAATCATGCTGTATGCATGCATTTCTCCCTTCCTGCACCCCTCCCCTCACCTTAACCCGACTCTTCTGCCTTTATGCTTTCAGATAATGAGCAAGCAGCTGAGCAGCCTGTCCCTGAGGGCACCATAGAGAGCGAGGCGGGAGAAGAGGAAGAGGAAGAACACACCGCAGTCACTGCATGTCTCACCCGCAGGCACCAGCTCAGATACTGGCACTACGCATTCTTTAGAGGCTAGTATAGTAGCAGGATCTGCACAGGGTGATGCACCAGGAACGAGTGGGCTGCAGCAAGACTAGGGGGAAAGGGTAGCTCGGGGGCCAGCTCCCCGGAGGGCGAGTTCACGCGCGAGTTCTGCTGCACAGGACTCAGATGAGGACCTCGATGGAGAGACCTTCAGAAGAAGGGTGATGGGCATGCACACGGAGATGATAGGTGCAATGGCAAGGGTGCCCGAAAGCCTCTCGGCAATGATAAGGAGCATGGAGGAGTCCGCCTCCAACATTGCACAAGGCTCTGTGCAGAGCATGGAGCCCATCATTTCCAGTCTGCAAAGGATGGTAGACTCCCAGAGAGACTGTGGCGACCCAGACCTGATGCCTGCATGTGATGGGCGATCTGGCAGCTTCCATTGCAGCACAGGCGGAAGTGACGCAACGTCTTAGTGCTGTAATGCAGTCTATGCTTGGTGGCATCCAATCTCAGACCGCTCTCATGCAGTCTCAGCTTGACTCCACACAAGCTCTGACTGCTGCCATCGTGGCTGGGTCTACCACCGTCGACCGGGGCTTTCATGGTGTTGCAGCATGCCAGCAACCTGTGCTCCAACAGATAGCTAGGGATGCTGAGGAGTGGCAGTGGGTCAGTGGAACAGGAACCTGCTGTCCTCTCTCAGGATGACAGCATTCCTGCTCCCACCGCTGCCACTCCGCCATTGTCCTTGTCGCTGCCTGTCATCCAGCCAGCCCAGACTGCTGCCGCCCATGCTGAGGTGGTGCAGTCTACAGCCAGGCCTTCCAGGCCCAGAGCTGGTGGAGGGCATCCTTCAAGGCCATCTGAAGTCTCCCACACGGACACTCAGCAGCCTTCCACCAGCCTTGCTGCAGCCACTGGGCCGATACTTCATAGGAGCACTAGAGTAGGAAAAGGCACAGTAACAAGAGGCACTAAGGGATTGCACAAGGGTGAATAGTTAATATTTTTGTGTAAATATGTTTTCACTGATTTTTGATAAATTTATTAATTCGGTTTGGATTCTTTTGTGGAGTGTCTCATTTCAGCTTTGCGCTGTGATATGGCCTGTGACAGGATGGAATGATGGACATGTGGTGAGCAACGGGGATCTGGGGTTTAATTTACTGGAACCACAGTCTGATTAGGCGGTCACGGACTGCCCTTCCGGAAGGCCGATTGAGTGGCTGCCTCCTCTTCCAAAATTCCCTAGATTCTGGAATGGTCCCAGCGGATTGGAAGGTCACAAATGTAACATCGCTATTCAAGAAAGGAGGGAGAGAAAAAACAGGGAACTACAGGTCAGTTAGCCAGACATCAGTCGTCGGGAAAATGCTGGAATCCATTGTTAAGGAAGTGGTATCAAGTCACTTAGAAAATCATAACATGATTAGGCAGAGTCAACATGGTTTTATGAAACGGAAATCGTGTTTGACAAATTTATTAGAGTTTTTTGAGGATGTAACTAGCAGGGTAGATAAAGGGGAACCAGTGGATGTAGTATATTTGGATTTCCAAAAGGCATTCGATAAGGTGCCACATAAAGGCTATTACACAAGATTAGGGCACATGGGATTGGGGGTAATATAATAGCATGGATAGAGGATTGGTTAACGGACAGAAAACAAAGAGTAGGGATAAACGGATCTTTTTCAGGTTGGCAGGCTGTAAGTAGTGGGGTGCCGCAAGGATCAGTGTTGGGGTCTCAGCTATTTACAATCTATTTTAATGACCTTGATGAAGGGACCGAGTGTAATGTATCCAAGTTTGCTGATGATACAAAGCTAGGTGGGACAGTAAGCTGTGAGGAGAACACAAAGGGCTGGATTTTGTCAATGGGGACGTGATGGAGGCGGGACTCCCACTTTTTGGGCTGTAGTCCCGCCTCCATCGACTTGTGGCCAACCCACTGTATTTTCCCTTGATTGACCTTGTTAAGCCCACCCAGCGGACTTAGCAGGCCAATCAAGGGTCCCTTGGATACAGGTGACGTCAGCCATTGAAATTTCATCTGTCAAGAGCTTTTGACAGATGAAATTTCAGCATTTGACAGCTCTGTGAAGCTGTCAAACACTGACAATATGATTTCTTACGTGAGTCCCTGTACTTAGACTCAGTTAGAAATCAATCAGCACAGAAAGCAGAGACTGCAGCTTTTGACAGCTCCACGGCCATTCTGCTTTCTGTGCCGGTGAGCTGAGGGACTCCCGAGAACTGAAGGAAGGAAGCCTGCAGGACAAAGTTAAGGTAAGTACAAGTTCTTAAAACACTTTACACACACCAAACACACTTACCTCTGTACTCATGCACCCATCACTCACCTGCACACCGGACATCTCGACCCCTCCAAGCCCTCTAGACCGACGGTCCGCCTCGCTAAATCGGCGTGGTTCGGACCTGTTGGGAAGCCCACACTTCAGGGCTAAAAATAGGGATTTGGCAAAAACCTGCTTGTTAACTACCTGTTAACAGGCAGTTTATTGGCACTAATCCCCTTCCCGCCTTGGGGAGGCGGGTCCCAGCACAGGTCGGGTACCCGCCTCCTGGGAAACTGGCATGGAGGCGGGTTGGGGGCGGGATGGGTTCGGGACCCCCGAATCTGCTATTTTCCCACCCCACATGCCTCCAAACCCGCCTCCACGGGCCGGTGAAAATTGAGCCCAAAGAGTCTGCAAAGGGATGTAGATAGACTAAGTGAGTGGGCAGTAAGATGGCAGATGGAGTATAATGTAGGGAAATGTGAGGTTATTCACTTTCGTAGGAAGAATAGAAAAACAGAATATTTTTTAAATGGTGAGAAACTTTCAAATGTTGGTGTTCAGAGAGATTTAGGTGTCCTCGTGCAAGAAACATAGAAAGCTAGCATGCAGGTACAGCAAGCAATAAGGAAGGCAAATGGCATGTTGACCTTTATTGCAAGGGGGTTGGAGTATAAGAGTAAGGAAGTCTTGCTACAATTGTACAGGGCCTTGGTGAGACCACACCTGGAGTACTGTGCATAGTTTTGGTCTCCTTATCTAAGGAAGGATATACTTGCCTTGGAGGCAGTGCAACGAAGGTTCACTAGATTGATTCCTGGGATGAGAGGGCTGTCCTATGATGAGAGATTGTGTAGAATGGGCCTATACTCTCTGGAGTTTAGAAGAATGAGAGGTGATCTCATTGAAACACACAAGATTCTGAAGGGGATTGACAGGGTAGTTGCTGAGAGGTTGTTTCCCCTGGCTGGAGAGTCTAGAACTCGGGGGCATAGTCTCAGGATAAGGGGTAGGCCATTTAAGACTGAGATGAGGAGGAATTTCTTCACTCAGAGGGTTGTGAATCTTTGGAATTCTCTGCCCCAGAGAGCTGTGATTGCTGAGTCTTTGTGTATAATCAAGGCTGAGAGAGATAGATTTTTGGACTCTAGGGGAATCAAGGGATATGGAGATCGGGCGGGAAAGTGGAGTTAAGGTCGATGATCAGCCTTGATCTTATTGAATGGCGGAGCAGGCTCGAGGGGCCGTATGGCCTACTCCTGCTCTTATTTCTTATGTTCTTAAATGCTCTAGTGCCCCATTAGCGCTATTTGCTGGCACTAACGGGAGGTGCTAAGGTACTGAATTTTTCCCCCTAGGTCCGTTAAATATGTAAATTAGGGGCCTAATGCCTGTTAAACTTTTTGGACTAATTTCTACCCATACAAATTTATTCATTAGTGGAATAAATAATACTCTTCCACAATAAGTAAATCAGAAAATGCTGTAATCGTTGTCTCCTTCATTTATGTTCCAACAGCCAGGAACAGAAAGGTGATACCAGGACACAGAACAGTAAAAGCCTTTTAGCATTTTGCATACTGAACTATACATTAAATATAACTGCTAATCAGGATACCATGTAGAAGGCAATAATAGCCATTTATTATCAAATGAATCCTGAAGAAAGCGACACAATTAAATTTAATTGGGTTCTATTGCTTTTACTATGCTCACGTACTGGCTGATCCATGGCTGGGGGCCCAGATTGTAATAGTAAGTACGAACATCTTTTCTTTTTGTCACATTCTTTACCATGATCCATTAACAGCGTAAATATGCTGAAAAGCCATTTGATGGAAAATCTTTAGCATCATTTGAAATCAATTTTACACAATGTTATTACAATTAAGGTGCAAGACAGTAACATACAATACGCATGCTTTAAATTATTTTCATTTTCTAAATTAATGAATCCTAATGTTACTGTCAATGCAGCTTAGCTCAAACTGGTTGCTTTGGCTGGTAAGGGTCCTTTTATGGCCATGTTTTTCAGCAAGGGTTTGAACATAGCAGTGTTAGCTAAAAACACTTATTCAACCAATTATCAGACAAACTATCATTTTTCCAATTTTTTAAACTTTTACTTAACCAGGAATGCTGCATGGAGAATAAAAAACACTGCACACAGGAGTGATGAAGAATAACTGTTTAATCAAATGGACATAGAAATTTTCACTAGTTAGTAAATAATCTAGAAGGGCTTGGTTGCTTGACCTTCTCTGGAAGGTGCTTTTGAAGCTGTGTTGACAAACGCATACATTCTTTCACTACAACATGGCTCATTTCCAGTTAAATTTTGATAATTGGATGATATAAATGACAATGTCCACTAAGTTGCACCACGATACATTAGAAAATGGCATTTTAAATTTGGCAGTAAATCACTGGAGTTACCACACCTTTACTGGTCATGGTGTGATAACAACTGCTTGTTTGAAAATAGGCTCCTACTACATAATGTAAAGTAAAGCTTATCTGTTTAGAAGAACATATCTCTTGTGTTACAAAGCAGCTAATTATCTTAATTTATTTTGAAAATTCCTAACCAATTATGTTCATAATACAATTACACCATAATTACATTCTTTGTTGGTGTTGCAACAAGAGGGAAATACATTTCAGCTGCTCATAAATATTGTAATATTGTAAAACAATATTCTAAACCGTATCGACTATGATCACAATATAATTCCTGAGTTCAGGTTACTTGCCATGATAATACACACCACAAGAACACCAACACTATGGCTCACAATTGGTACTGCTAAAAGAGATTCATACATTTCAAATACCTCTAGAGTATTATCTTTTACATCATAGAATAGGCCAAACTAAACCAAAATTATCCCAACTGTGCAAAATTCAGATATTTGCAAATTAAGTCAAAATGATTAATTTCAGGTCACATTAGCTTTATGTTCCTCAAATAATAGTGTCTCTGAGCTTCCTGCAGAAGTGCCCCAATTCAGTAAAATGCATTTATACTAAAAAGTGAAGAATGAGGTTACTCTATAATTTACTATCAAAGTAAACTGGTAATACTGAGCAAAGTTTGTAATTGGTCTGGTTCTAAACTATGAATCTTCTAACCTGTGTGTTGCTATGCCATAAAGCCCTACATTACGCAGATTACTTTATCTTCAAAAGAAGAAATGGGGGAATAATCTGAGAAACTGGCCACTACCAAAAGAAAACAACATAACCACTTAGTTTATATGACAAACTTACCACTCACTAAATTAATTCAGTGCATGTCAGGAACAGTGAGTAATATGTACACTGGTATTTTCATATTAACAGTAGGAACTGTTAACATAATAGTTAGAAATAAATAATAACAAAGCATATAAAGGTGATGAAAATTCCCCTCTATTTCTTTTGTTACAGAGGTCTTATGGAAAATGAATTTCAGCCTCAATGCAGTTTTAGTGGCAGCAAGTTCACAGTTATAACACATAATTCAGTGCTAATTGCCATTAAATCTCAAAAAGAAGCTAAAGGATAGCTGATATTGCCGATTAAAAATTCATATTGCTGCATTTGGATGAGAGAGGAGAGTTCTCTTCTGAGTTTAGAGTTAAGGTTAATTGTTGTTACAGGGTAGAGTTGCTGTCAGGCCTCCAAATATTGGAACATTTGTTAGTCATAGAGCCACTGAAAATTATTGGGTCTATATTACTAATATTATTAATTGAAAGTCAATCCCATACTAAAAATGCAAATGTTTTAAATATGTTGAGATCAGTTCCAGTAAAATGCAGAATGATTTTTAATCAAGGTTTCTAAATTTTCAAGAAGTCTTCAACCAGGATGCCCCCTGCTGCTGAGGGTTAGGGACATTTCCTTGATCTTCAGAAGAACTCACACCAGCTCCCTTGAAGCCTACTGAGGGTGCACATGGCAGAATGTCCAGCCTAACCTGGGAACTCCCCCAGACACATCACCTTGACATGAGGAGGGGGGAGAGAAAGTGGGGGGAAGGGGTTGCCTGAAGGTTGGCACTCATTCCTCCCGCTCCAAGAATTTCATGGGGCAAGAGTCCTAGAGGAACCCGGTTCCACCCTATCTTCAAGTCCCTGACCAGTGATCTGTGCAGTTTCTGCCGGATTGGAATTGTGGACCCAAAGTCCTTTGCTTAGCCACTGCAGAAAGGTAGATAGATAAATAAATAAATCTCTGCATTAATATGGGGGAATACCTTTACTGTCTGTCTGTTCAGAGTGTGGGTTTTATTGTGAACACTAAGAAATATACAATAGCTAATTCTGCTGTCGGATGCCTCTGGTGAGGAAATGGACGGAAAATCAGGCAAGACAGGTCCACCGCACATTCCGTGTGCAGCATTCTGAACGGATGAAAACAAAGAACTAAATAACATCTGCAACTTTCACACAGCTGCATTATGCCATGATGCAATATCTTTGTACAAACTTCCTTGTAGTTTTTCAACATTCACCTTTTTCTTAGGATATTTTGATTGTTTCCAAGAAGAGTGCTTGTAGTTTGACTTTGTGATGCTGGAACTCTGTGGAATCCTTTTATCTGAATTTCTGCTCCTTCTTACTAAGAGCAAAAATATGGCTTTCTGCACAGCAATAGTAAGATTATTAATGTGTCACCATTAATCATTATTATATTTAAATCTTCACCATGGTGCAGTTTTCAGGTCATCAGGGATAGGTGTTTCTGCAATGTTTTATTCATGAGTCACAAATTCCCTGTAATGCTTTTGCAATTTGAAAATAAAATCAAGTGAAGTAGCATAAGTTTGAAACAGATGATAATCCAGTGAAGAGATTTAAGCCAGAATTTTGCCAGCGCTCAGCGGACGGGATGGGTGGTGGGTCAGCTGTTGAATTTAAAATGATTGACAGCGGGTTGGGAACCCACTGTCAAAACGCGCACACTGGACTTTCCCGATGTTGGGTCTGCCAGCACTGAGCAGACCTGACAGGCAGCGGTGGGGGAGGCAATTACAATCATTAGTGGCTTGTTTACAACCACTTCTCAATAGTTTTTTCCCCAGCTTTTTGGATTTGACAGCTCGCCCACCAGTTTCCCGCTGTGCCTAAACCTCGTCTATGAAACTGAGGCAGGAGGTCACTTGCCGTTGAATCAGCTGATGAGTTGACAGCTTCAAATGTCAAGTCAAAGCTCCCAGTTGATTGAGATATGTTCCCTTAACCACTAGCTTCTCTAAACTGCATTTCAACTACAGATTCCGGATGCTGCAAGTCTTTACACAAGTCTCCATCCAGTCTGACCTCATTACCTCTCACCATTGAGAGATCGCTTTTGTCATCTCTACTTCACCTGCCATCTAGTCCATCAACATGGGTGCCCTTGAAACTCTCTCACCTTGATCCTCAGAATCCCATCACGATCAGCCCCAACACCAGCATCACCAGGCACACCAGCAGCACCAGGCACACCAGCAGCACCAACAACAACACCAACCTTCTCCGCAATCAACTGATGCTGCACAGGACACTGGGCATCAGCACCTGACCACATTGCTGCCCGGGAGGCCAGGCCATCCTTACTCACACCAACTTACCTTGCACCTCCACCAATCCTTCTCTATCTACATTATCACATCCACATCTCACTAGCCATCCCTCACACTCACCCTCATCCTAGTGCAATCATACCAACTAACAACACACAAGGGTAGGCACTTGGGTGTTTTATGCAATGTTCATGTAAAGTTTCTGTTAATGTGGTGTCAAACATTGAAACCCATATTTTCAACACTTTGCGTTCTTGGACAGATTTGTGTGCACCTTTGGAAGTGGCTTAGTGAGTTGCAGTGAATAGTGAGACATAATGGTACCCACCCGCAATGCTGACGAGTGTGAAAGGAATGGCTTGGGCATAGTCGGGATGCTTTATGGCGTTGGTGTGGTGTGGTGCCAACCTGGTGCATCATGTGGCGCCAACCTGGTGCATCATGTGGCAGCCAGGGTGTACAGCGTCAAGTGAAGTAAATGTGGCCATGATGAGGCCATCCCTGACCTTCCAGGCAACAATGTGATTGTGGCTGATGCCCTCTGTCCTGTGCAGCATCAGTTGATTGCGGAGAAGGTTGGTGTTGTTGTTGGTGCTGCTGGTGTGCCTGGTGATGCTGGTATTGGGGCTGATCGTGGTGGGATTCTGAGGACCAAGGTAAGAGAGTTTCAAGGGCATCCATGCTGATGGAATAGGTGGCAGGTGAAGTAGAGATGACAGAAGCAATCTTTCAATGGTGGGAGAGGTAATGAGGTCAGACTGGATGGAGACTTGTGTAAAGACTTGCAGCATTTTGAATCTGTAGTTGAAATGCAGTTTCGAGAAGCTAATGGTTAAGGGAGCATATCTCAATCAACTGGGAGCTTTGACTTGATATTTGAAGCTGTCAACTCATCAGCTGATTCAATGGCCACTGACCTCCCGTCTCAGTTTCACTGACGAGGTCTAGGCACAGCAAGAAACCAGTGGGTGAGCTGTCAAATCCAAAAAGCTGTGAAAAAAGCATTGAAAAGTGGTTGTAAACAAGCCACTAATGATTATAATTGCCTCCCCCACCGCTGTGTGTCGGGTCTGCTCAGCGCTGACAGACCCAACATTTGGTAAAGGCGTGTGGCGGCGGGTTCACAGCGGGGTCCCGACCCACTGGGGAAAAAAAACACTTTCCCACTTTCCCACCCGACCCGCCATCGATTGTGCCCACTGACCCCCCGCAAAATCCTGCCCATTATTTTAGTTGTAGAAAATGATCTTCATTCGGTTTTGATTAATTAAAACAACAGTGAGTGATATTGGCTGAGATTAAAAAGATAAATGCTAAGATTTTAAGAAATAGTCTTTTAAAATGGTAGAGAAGAATTTAAATTACTCTCTGTGAAAAGGAAAGATTTTCACACAAATACTGCTAATAGTTGTCACAATTTGTTTGCAGACCAGGAAAGGTCAAAGACTAAGGTATTAGAAAGCCAATTAAGCACATGATAAGACAAAGAATAGGTCCTACATGTTGCATTAGGGCTAAAGAGACAACTGGAGATCAATTATTGTTCAAACCAAGTTGACTGAGAAATTTGAGCTTTTTAGCTCCTGAACCACCCACTCAATTGTCATAGTGATCAACTTTGGAAGAATGGGATATGGCAAAAAAAATATTGGCCCTGAATTTGCGGTTGGTACGATGGCGTACTCTCAGAGTGCACCGTCATACTGCCTTTGAAATTGACTGCAAATTCAGGATTTTCTGCAAACACTAAATCCCGAACTTGCGATCTGTCAAGTTCCGAATAGACAGATGATCTGCTGCGACTTTCAAGTCCTCATTCAAATGATGTGCTGGCGAATAGTTGAGCTAATTACCCACCTACTGCGCATCAATTACGCTGGAAATTTTTACAGCTGGTTCAAACAGGGGCAGGAGCCTGTTTGCCCAGCGTAAGGGGAGGGGGATAAGAAAATTGTATAATAATTAGAAACTAACACGTAAAAGAACCTACCAGGTAACTGTAAAGACTTGGTTTGAGGGATGAGATCATTTTTATCTTTTTTTAATCTTGCAGTCTTCCAATAAATAACCAAACTTACTCTGAAGTATTCCCTGTGCTTTTTAAAGACAAGTACTGTACTTGTCAAATAAATATAATTTAGTATCACACCGTTTAATTTACAAGTTGTAACTACATAATAATATACAGGGCTTTCTATGTTTCCTGATTGGCAAGTGAAAGGAGCACCGCCCCATGTCCCAGGTATGCTTACACACAACGGTGCGCTCCTGGGATCAGTGGCCCACTATGCTGCACACAACTCCGCAGCGAAACAACGCAAGTTCTCGAAGTGGCGTTCGCACCAGGTAAGTGCGGATTTCGTTCGGATGTCGGCGGTGTGCTCCTTAGCTATGCTGCCGACTGCAAATTCAGGGCCATTAACTTGCAGGGGCAATGCTGATAGAGTTTGATATGCAATTTCAGAGCTACAGACGTAGAGTTTGAAAAAAGCTCTCTATTTAAACACAGAACTAAGTTGTTCTCTCTCTCTCTCTCTCTCACTCACCAGGAATAAAGAGAAATTATTTATTCTGGCCTGAGATGTAGTTTCAGGACAAAAGATGTATTTTAATACCAGTTTTAGTGATGTGCAGCTTCTGTAACACATAGTTTGGCTGCCAGTAACTAAAGATGTTACCATACCCTGGGGAGATTTGACAATGAACTGAATTTCTTCAAGTAGACCCACAACAGTGATTCCATCAAACAACTTTGCCTCCCTCCTTTCGAATATATGCTTTGACACATGGCAGAACAGTCTCTTTTTCATCTAAGCTCTTTGCTTTAGCAGTCAGGCCTTCAGTTATTGTCCTCGGAGCCAATCCAGAAATCCAAAGTCTCATACCTAAGGAAAGTACTGCCAAACTCTATCTAATGATAGTACAGTGAAAGATGATATCTTGATTTTATTCAGCACTTCTGTTCTGCATAGAGACGAGATAGAACTATGAGATTGTACACTGTTCTTTTATCTCTTCCGCCTGGGTTTGAGTCCAGATCAGACTGATGGGAAGGCAGTCTCATCTCTCTCTGTAAAGGTTCTATATAAAATACGTTTTTCCCTCCAGTTCCTAATGGCAATAAGCCCACAGTTTAAGAAAAATACTAAATTGGCAAACTCACTCAGAGGTCAATTGGCATGGGAAATAGAAAACAATCATACTGGTGTGATAGATAATGCTCGTCTGAGGTAAAATTAAGAGATTTTTGGAGCAGAGTATAGAGAATTTTACCTGTAACTAACTGTAGTGTATCTGATCTGGAAGAATTAATGCTCATCCAGTATTAACATCTGCCAAAATTGCTCACTATGCCAGAATCATTCTGGAATACAAAGATAAACCCCGGCTTATATTCTCCACTGCCAACCGTCTTCTTAAGCCCCTGTCTCCTCCACCCTCACCTCCGACAACAAGTTCAGCTGCCTCTGCCACTTCCCTTCCTTCCCCTAGCCCACCAGGTCAAACTTCCTCTAAGGTTCCATCCTGCCCTAGCCCTTTCTCCGGTTTCTCTCCGATCTCCCCTCATGACCTTTCCGTGCTCATCTTGTCAATAAGACCCACATCCTGCTCCCTCGACCCTATTCCCACCAAACTGCTGACCACCCAATTTCCTTTTCTGGCTCCCATGTTAGCTGACATTGTTAACAGTTCTCTCTCCACAGGTACTGTCCCCCCTCTGACTCAAATCTGCCGTCATCACCCCTCTCCTAAAAAAAAAAACCCTGACCCCTCCGTCCTTGCAAACTACCGCCCCATCTCCAACTTCCCTTTCCTCTCCAAATGCCTTGAACGTCTTGTCGCCTCCCAAATCCGTGCCCATCTTTCCCGCAACTCCATGTTTGAATCCCTCCAATCAGGTTTCCGCCCCTGCCACAGTACCGAAACGGCTCTCATCAAAGTCACAAATTACATCCTTTGTGACTGTGACAAACGTAAACTATCCCTCCTCATCCTTCTTGACTTGTCTGCAGCCTTTGACATGGTTGACCACTCCATCCTTCTCCACCGCCGTCCAGCTGGGTGGGACTGCACTTGCCTGGTTCCGTTCTTATCTATCTAATTGTAGCCAGAGAATCACCTGCAACGGCTTCTCTTCCCGCTCCCGCATCGTTACCTCTGGTGTTCCCCAAGGTTCTATCCTTGGCCCCCTCCTATTTCTCATCTACATGTTGCCCCTTGGCGACATCATCCGAAAACACAGTGTCAGTTTCCACATGTACACTGATGACACCCAGCTCTACATCACCACCACTTCTCTCAACCCCTCCACGGTCTCTAAATTGTCAGACTGCTTGTCTGACATCCAGTTCTGGATGAGCAGAAATTTTCTCCAACTAAATATTGGGAAGACCGAAGCCATTGTTTTCGGTCCCCACCACAAACTCCGTTCCCTAGCCAGTGACTCCATCGCTCTCCCTAACATCTGTCTGAGGCTGAACCACACTATTCGCAACCTTGGTGTCATATTTGACCCTGAAATGAGCTTCCGACCACATATCCGCGCCATAACAAAGACCGCCAATTTCCACCTCTGTAACATTGCCCGTCTCCGCCCTTGCCTCAGCTCATCCGCTGCTGAACCCCTCAACTTGACTATTCCAACGCACTCCTGGCTGGCTTTCCACGTTCTACCCTATGAAAACTTGAGATCATCCAAAATTCAGCTGCCCATGTCCTGACTCGCATCAAGTTGAATATAAAGCCATGTATAAAGTATCTGCTTATTTTGCAAAACCCAGACTGAATATTAAAGATTGCTGTTTTGATTCGCTGAAATTTATTTGGGATGGGAAACAATCCTGAATTGTTTTGTTGAAAATAAAATTTAGAATGCTGAGCAGCTGGAGTTCCCAGACCTAATTATCTATAATTAAGTTTTCAAATATTCCCACATTTAAAATCATAGAATGGTTACAGCACAGAAGGAGGCCATTTGGCCCATTGAGCCTGTGCCGGCTCTCTGCAAGAGCACTTCAGCTCGTCCCACTCCCCCGCCCTTTCCCCGTAGCCCTGCAAATTTTTTTCCTTCAGGTACTTATCCAATTCCCTTTTGAAAGCCGTGATTGAGTCTGCCTCCACCATCCTTTCAGGCAGTGCATTCCAGATCCTAACCACTCGCTGCATAATTTTTTTTTTCCTCGTGTCGCCTTTGGTTCTTTTGCCAATCACCTTGAATCTGTGTCCTCTGGTTCTCGACCCTTCTGCCAATGGGAACAGTTTCTCTCTATCTACTCTCTCTAGATCCATCATGATTTTGAACACCTCTATCAAATCTCCTATCAACCTTCTCTGCTCCAAGGAGAACAACCCCAGCTTCTCCAGTCTATCCACGTAACTGATAGACCCACTTTTCAGCAAACCCCCAAAACTGGAGGACAAAGAAGTACCTACAGAGATCTGTCTATATAGCTTGCCCCGCTTTCAATCTTTTACCCCTTTTACTTCATTTTTATCATTTTTTTCAATGAAAGGTCATCGAGCTGAAATGTTAACTCTATTTCTCTCTCCACAGATGCTGCCTGACCTGCTGAGTGTTTCCAGCATTTTCTGTTTTTCTACCATTCTTCATGTCTGAGCCTAGCCCAGGAGGCTACTTGCCTGTTTGGGGTATAACAGTCCAGCCTTATCCTATCTTCACTCAATGTTCATACACTTTCCAGTGATTTGGCTCAAAACCCTTGCTGACTTTTCTCTTCCCTAGTCTGGAGTGGGAAAGGGTGGGTGGGTGGTGGGGTGCGGGGAGCGAGTGACTGAGGTCAATTGTAGCACCTCTACTGCATTGGCTTCATGAGCCAAATGGCCTCCCTTTGTGCTGTGACTTCTATTGCATCCTCAAAGATTAGCTAATCCAGCACAGACTAAAGAATGAATCTTGCACCCTCCTGATCTATATGGCTCAGTATCACATTGCACTTCACCCTTCACCTAATTATGCTATAACTGACCAGGAGTAGTTTATGGGCACAAAAAATAGTTAGCTTAGATATCACAGCTATGGTACCAAAAGTGGAAAATGCTCTATTCAATGCATTTACATGAAATGTACCCAAACCTAAAGGGGTAGAAATTAGGTCGCGCCCCATTTGGGGCGCAAATATCGTCTGGACGCAAATATTAGCGCTTGGCGCTAATTATCGGCACTGACAGGAAACTTCACTTTTACCGCCCCGGGAGGTGAGTGGAGCGCTAAAGCAGGCGCTGCACACCTGTCTTAAGGCGCAAAGGCCGAGCAGTGAGGCGCTAACTCAGAGCGCTGGCGAAGCTCATGTAATGTCAGTCAGCAAAGAAACACACACACAATGGCACGGGCCAGTTCTTAAAGGGGATGGTTAATCTTGCTTTCCATCCACATCCTGTTCATTGCAGCCTTGAATCTCGGCCTGGAGAGACTTGCACATCAAATGTGCTGGAAAGAACAATGGAGAGTAACAGGCAAAGAGCTCAGAGTGCAGCTCCCACAGTCTCTGCTAAATCGATACAAGGAATGGCAAATCAAAATGAACCTGCAAAGTGCTGCTCAGTACCCAAAACTCCTTCCCACAACGTTGAATCTCTCCAGAAGTCTCTCCCTCTCTCTCTCAGAATGCGTAGTTCAAAAATGCCACCAACAATAAAAGACAGGAAGAGGCCCCCTTTAAATAGCGCCCCCCCCAGCCCCACAGCGATTGATAGCGTTCCAGTCTTCTGGTCGTTGGATGCGCCAGGCGGTAAGGCAGGGGGCGCCACTCAATTTCCGCTCCGGGGCGCCACAAGGGCGTTGCACCATGGAATGACGTCACAATCTGCGCGCGCAGGTGGTCGCAGCGGTAAGTTTTAGCGCCGCCGCACAATCTCAAGTTAAGTTTTCGAGCGGCGCAAAAATCGCTGCGCACGGGCGTTAGCAGCTTTGCGCCCCATTAGCGCCCTCTTAAGGCGCTAATGGGAGGCGCAACCAAGTGAATTTTTACCCCAAAGTTTGGTACAAAAGAGGGATTTTAAATGTTGTTTTTGGAAATTGGAGAGAACTGATATCATAGCTATATTAACACTTTCCAAACTAGAACATGCTCAGCTTATTCTGCCATAGTGGAGCTTATTGTTGTTTTATAAAATCACGAAGTAATTCAAAAGAATCTATTTATTTTCAGTTAAATAAATGTAATAGTCTTGCAGGTAACAGTATTTTATAAAGGAACTAAGAGATATATTTTTCTTTACAGAGTATGGAATAATTCTCAGCTATTCTAGTTAAAGGACTGTTATTGCTGCACAGTTATCCTGAGACTATGCCCCCTCCTAGTGTAGATTCACCAGCCAGGGCAAAAGTCTCTCAGCATCTACCCTGTCAAGCCCTCTAAGAATTTTATATGTTTCAATGAGGTCAACTCTCATTTTTCTAAACTCCAGAGAATATAGACCCATTCTACTCAAGCTCTCCTCATACGACAACTGTCTCATCCCAGGAATCAGTCTGGTGAACCTTTGTTGCACCACCTCAAAGGCAAGTATATCCTTCCTTAGGTAAGGAGACCAAATCTGTACACAATACTCCAGGTGTTGTCTCACCAAAGCCCTATATAATTGCAGCAAGAGCTCCTTCCAGCCTTGCGTCCAATATCTCACCCATAAAGAGCTCTGATGTTTTCTCTGGTTTGTTACCCCATTGACATCGATAACAAACCCTACACTGTGTGCAGAGTGCAGGACTGGTGTACGCCAACCAGGCTGCAACAGTAAATTCCCGTGCATCTGCTGTAAATCTGCCCCATCACTCATCTAAAAACACGCCTGAAGCAGCAATAAAGAGCAGGAACACTGCTAATTCATGACACGGGCCACCCCGGCTGTGCAGATGGCCAGCAAAGATCAGTCTCTCTGCCATTTCCCATTTCTTGATGTTTAATAGTCAGGAACATTTTCCCTCCACCTGGCACAGAAATTTAAAGAAAACTCTAGAATTTTCCTTACTGAGAACCATTAGATTTTAAACCAAAGGGCAAAATACTCAGAATGTTGGAAATCAGAAATATAATTATTTTAATCCGGTTTATTTTCCTTCTCCAAAAGCCACCAGGCTCCCTCGTCCATTAATTTACTGATGTTTTATTGCTCGCTCTGTCTCCCTGTGTCTAGCCCGATCCGTTAATTTTCCATTGTGCTTTCACTCTCTCAATTCTCACACTCCTCACATTCAAATCCCTCCATGGTTTTAACCCTCCCTATCTCCATAACCTCCCCCATCCCTACGACCCTACAAGAACTCTGCGTTCCTCCAACTGGAACTTACTTGCGAAAGATAGACTTGAGTCCTTAGTAATTTATTGGCTGTGAAATATTCTGGGACGATAATGTGAAAGGAACTATATAAATTCAAGTTCATTCTTACTTAGTGCCTCTACTATGCAGTAAATTACCAGTGTCCAAGAGAGAGCGAGATCTTATTTAAATAATTAATCCTAATTCAAGTTTTAAATAATGCAATGAATGTTTATTTTTCTTGGTCTATAGTTTTGTCACTTCACTTTTCCCCATAAATAACTTTGATTTCAAACCATGTTTTCCATATTATCTTAGCAATTAATTCAAAAATTACCTGCAACTCTTCATTCAGCTGCATGTTTCTCTAGTGTCTGCAATTGTTCTATTTATTATCAATAAAGATTCAGGGAAGTGAATTTTCCATTCATGCATTTGTAACAGACAGCAGTATGTCTGATTATTTTACATCTTAGGAATGTGAAGCAATAATCATTTCTGAATATGTAATCTGAGTCATTGTTGTCAAAGAATTGCATCAGTTGCATGAGCAACTAATCAGATTTTTTTTGCAAGATGGAGAAAAGAGCACTTACTAATCAGGGCATGGATTAACAAGTGATAGTTGGTAGTACAAATAGTAGTCCCCCTCCTTCAAACAGCAAGACAGCCTGTGGGAAAGTTAAAAGGGCAAGACTTTATCAGCTCCTTCTCTCTGTCAGCCAACCATATCTAGTATTAATAAAATGTAGAAGAGTCAGGCTCCAAACCTTGGCCGTGCTCAGTGCTACGAAGGTCATCGATTATCTAGTTAAGTATGTGTTAATATGTAAAGAGCAAATTGAATAAAGAGGGCAATGTACTTATACATATTAATAAACTGTTTTGGGTTCTACAGCTGTATCCAGGATTTAATTTGAACCAGTGGAAAAGGTTATGTGAAACATAAATGCTAAATGTAAAAGAACATTTCAGCCGAACTGCTTTATAATACCCGGTTAGATGTAAAGATATTAGGGCCGATTTTAATTCTGCCTGCCCGGCGGAAACCAGGCGTCAGGCAGTTAAAGTGGCTGGTGCGACTTACCCATTCTGAGCCCGCTGCCTTCCTGCGAGTTGCAATCTTAAACTGCTATTTTTAGCAGGTGGAGGGATATGCGTTGGAAGACAGCAGGGTCCTTCTTTAAATATGCATATTGAGCTCTGATAACATTTCGGGCACGACAACAATTTTTATTGGAGGCCTGCTCATGGAAGCTGCTGCGATACGTGCATCATTGGCAAGGCCAGCATTTATTGCCCATCCCCAGTTGCCCTTGAGAAGGTGGTGGTCGGCCTTCTTCTTGAATCGCTGCAGTCCATTTAGCAAAGTTACTCTCACAATGCTGTTAGGTAGGGAGTTCCAGGATTTTGACCCAGCGACAATGAAGGAACGATAATATATGTCCAAGTTGGAATGATGTGTGACTTGGAAGATAACTTGGAGATGATGGTGTTCCCATGCACCTGCTGCCCTTGTCCTTCCTAGGAGGTGGAGGTCACCGATTTGGGAGGTCCTGTCAATGAAGCCTTGGCGACTTGGCTGCAAGAGGAGCCAGGGCCAAAAGAGGCCTAGAAAAGTAAGTTCATTTTATCTTTAGTTTTGTTTTCTTGTGGGCTAGGAGGAGAAGGAGTGCTCCTCTGGACCCCTCAAGGATACCTTGGGCCTTCCCTGACCCGGGCTTCCCTTCTACTCCCCTGATCGCAATGCCCTCCCAACACTCCTCCGAACCACTTATCTGAGTACCAGGGACCATTCCTTCAGGTCCCCAGCAGCAGCCACTTTCCACTCGAAATCCTGCTTCCTGCTGGGTTCAAGCGGGAGAATGGTGGGGCCTATGCGGATGAAGTCTGCGAGTTAAAGTTTCCTGGGCCTCATGCTGTGGAGGGCCAGATGGCTTTCTGTCCAGCTTGGCCCCTGTCTGCACGACTCCTGCTTGGAGTTAAAATTGTCCCTATTAGTTCCCAGTTGATATGCGAAGAGCCGGGAATGTCACAGAGCATCAGTAATTATACACAGGGAAAGAATAAATTAATCAATTCATATTCTAGGACTTTGTGAACTGATTCATCTGAGTGGCTCTCAATGATACTTTGAATTGCTTACAATTTACTTTTGGAAAAAGAATACATACGGCATTGCCCAAAAATTATACCATGCCGTATTAGTCAATTAATGCTTTCAAATAAAATGATCTTGTCTGCTACTTTAACTTAGATGTTAACTGATTTAAAATAAATGGATATGTCACTGTTAAAATAGTGGACAAAGTAATTTCATACAAATGAGTTGAGCAAATTCAAATTCCAGGAAATAATATTTCAGAGAACAGTGTAACTTGCTGCATTTGCTACCAAATTGCTAACTTGCTTAATCTAGACTAGTTGCCATAGGCCCTCATTCAGTAAACAGCAAGGTCTGTGCAAATGTCAAAAAGCCCTGTATTTCACTAGTGTGCTTTACAGAGCATGAAATTAAAACTGACAGAATTAAGGGTCTCATGCCATTTATTGTATTCTTTTTTCCCCTGCAAGTACTTTCACGTAGATTACATCTTTATCTGCCTCAACTCAATTTGTCTTAAGTTATGTTCAATGAAAGTGCCCATGGAAATTCTTCCACAGGGATGATATTTGATAAAATTTTAATGCTGGATGCTTAACAGAGATGAAAATGAAAAAGCACCTGAATGTTGCAGAACTATGTCACAATTTTAAGCGCTGGTCCAAAATATTGAATCCAGCATGGGTTTAACATGGTCCCTTGGTAACCATTTGCAGCACAATATTTAGAAAAGACCTTGGGCTAGACTTTGAGAGGTGTCCACGATAATTTTTCATGTACTTAACATTGATTTTTCGATAGTGTTATTCTGAAAAATTTCTTGGCATCTTTGAATGTATTTATACTATCTGACTTAAAGGCTGTGGAGCCTCAGAGGCAGTGGATTGGGGTTAGAAAATCAAGCTCATGTCCTTGTTTACAATTTCCCTATAGGCAATTTTCTATACATGTCGTGCTACCAGCATGCACGGATAATTTTGCATGGAAATTTTTATTTAAATTACGACCCTCGCTTAACCTTTCGTCTGCAGGTGAGGGACCGCCCACAGTATCAACCTTGACTTACATGCAAAGAAAGTGTTTGCACTCAATTCACGATTAGCTGGTATCTCGCCACAGAAATATCATTTTGCATGTCAATGATCTTTATTCAGGAAGCAGCCATGATGCCATCAGTAAGCAGCAGTCCGTGATGGGTGCATTTTTGGAACGAGAAAAAGCACTGGTGGATGGTTGGATGGCGAGGGGGTGCGGGCAAGATCAGCACAGCAGATCAAGGCAAACTTCTGCATCTACTGTGCTGACTCAACTTAGAGATGCTTTAACAGCAGAGAAGGACATTGGGCTGGAAACCTGAGCATCTGTTTTCTGTCCCATGTCTGCCACATCCACATGCATAAGAAGTGTGCCATATAGCTTTGGCACAATGAAAGAGCGTAGGCAAAAGGACAGTGACTGTATACAAGGGTTAAAGAACATAAGAACATAAGACATAAGAACATAAGACGTAGGAGCAGGAGTAGATCATTTGGCCCCTCGAGCCTGTTCCGCCATTCAATAAGATCATGGCTGCTCTGATCTTGGCCTCAACTCCACTTCCCTTCCCGCTCCCCATAACCCTTGACTCCCTTACCTTTCAAAAATCTGTCTATCTCCACTTTAAATATATTCAATGACCCAGCCTCCACAGCTCTCTGGGGAAGAGAATTCCAAAGATTCACGACCCTCTGAGAGAAGAAATTCCTCCTCATTTCCAATTTAAATGGGTGTCCCCTTATTCTGAAACTATGCCCCCTAGTTCTAGATTCTCCCACAAGGGGAAACACCTCTCTGCATATACCTTGTCAAGCCCCTTCAGAATCTTATATGTTTCAATAAGATCCCCTCTCATTCTTCTAAACTCCAATGAGTATAGGCCCAACCTGCTCAACCTTTCTTCATAAGACAACCCCTTCATCTCCGGAATCAACCTCGAGAGCCTTCTCTGAACTGCCTCCAATGCAAGTATATCCTTCCTTAAATAAGGAGACCAAAACTGTACGCAGTACTCCAGGTGTGGTCTCACCAATGCCCTGTACAGTTGTAACAGGACTTCCCTACTTTTATACTCCATTCCCTTTGCAATAAAGGCCAACACTCCATTTGCCTTCCTAATTACTTGCTGTACCTGCATGCTAACTTTTTGTGATTCATGTACAATATCCCCCAGATCCCTCTGAACCTCAGCATTTTGTAATCTCTCCCCATTTAAATAATAATTTACTTTTTTATTTTTCCTACCAAAGTGGATTACCTCACATTTTCCCACATTATACTCCATCTGCCAGATTTTTGCCCACTCACTTAGCCTATCTATATCCCTTTGGAGATTCTTTGCATCCTCCACACAATTTGCTTTCCCACCTATCTTTGTATCATCAGCAAATTTGGCTACATTACATTCGGTCCCTTCATCCAAGTCATTAATATAGATTGTAAATAGTTGAGGCCCCAGCACTGATCCCTGCGGCACCCCACTAGTTACAGTTTGCCAACCTGAAAATGACCCATTTATCCCTACTTTCTGTTGTCTGTTAGTTAGCCAATCCTCTATCCATGCTAATATATTACCCCCAACCCCGTGAGCTCTTATCTTGTGTAGTAATCTTATCTTTTATGTGGCACCTTATCGAATGCCTTCTGAAAATCCAAATACACGACATCTACTGGCTCTCAGTATCGCTCCCAGGATATGCGAGTTCCCATTTTAGGTTCATGCCATCCTTGGCCCATTCCACAACAAATGCGAGCAACAGCACTTATTATTGTCTTCTTTCTGATGCCAGCAAACATATTCCTCATTTGCAGCCTTGTACCAGGGACCTGGATAACTGTGTGAACTCATCAGAACGTCTCAATGCTATTTGCACCTGGGCCGTCACTGGAAGGTGGTCTTTTGCCCCAAACAAGGCCACCCTCCTTTGGTGCACCTCCTGCACAAGATCTCCAACGCCTCAGTGTAAAAAGGAACAGTGTTGTCCACATATCACCACTGTACTGCTGTGGAAAATAGTTATTTTTCTATCCCCACTACAACTTTCATGGTTATCTGCTCCCCTTCTGGATTTTCTGATCTCCAGTAACATGTGCGACAGGCAAGCTTTTATTGCATCTATAGCTTATTCAAATTAGGGATAGGGACACCCATTGGAAAAGTGGGTCATTCCAACACTCTGCACTGCTGGCACAGGCAAGCCTTATTGATTGGGTCAGTTCAACCTTGCTTTTCCCATTATCGAAAACTCAAAATTACAAGTTTCACATTGGTGCGAAGTGGTCTAGCTGACTCATGTGAGACTTCCTCTTTCATGGAATCTTACGGTGCTTTGGTCTGGTGTCAGATCTGGTCCTGAATGAGACACAGACTGTTTTGTACCAATGTGACAGTTGTAGTGTAAATGCACCATTTGTTCCTAATAGGACAATCTTCCACTTGTAGTTTAGTGAATTAATCATTTTCATTGAGCACAAATAAGACTGTCAAAAATAGTCATAATGGTTATTGTAAAGTACTCAGATTTAGTTACTTAAAATTCTCGGGAAATAATAAATAATCATACAATAAATTACATCCTAGTTGTAGATAAAGTTGTAAATTGTCTGCCATCTCTGGCCTGCCTGGCCTTGATATCTCTGTTACTGGCAAATTATCTATGCCCCTGTACTCAGCTATCAGGAAGGACTTGGGACTGCCTGGCATGCCTCACCACTCTGATTTCTCCTCCCAGCACCCACCCAGGTATATGCCACAGCTTTCATTCAGCACCTTCCTAGTCGATGTGACTCCGATCAGGAAATAAGGTGAGTGGGGATTAAAACTACATTTAATCCCATTCTGTGTCTTTAATCATTAATGTTATATTGTTATGAGCCTCTGTACAGCCCATGAGTTTTTTTTTAAAGTATGTGTAGGCATGTTGTGTGTTGTGGGAATGGAGTTGCAAATATCTCTTTTGAATTGTTTCCCATTGTAAATTGCTTTTCTCCTTGTTCTTGGACTGCTCTACATAAATAGATATGCAGGTCTCACTTGGGAATTTAGTTAGTGGGTTTGCTGTACAAGGCAAGGATTGTGTGCTATTGTTCTAAAAGATGGTGGACCCACAGTTCATCGCTGTGCACTAATTTACTTACCCGCTACAATGAAAGACAGTTAGCATGAGCTGAGAACATAGCCTGTTCATTTTGGATACTGACCAATACTTTTAAACTTATTTAATTCCCTTTATGTTCTTGGCACATTTTTTTTAATGAATGTTACTAAGTGGATTGACTTGTTTTTCCCTAATTGTGATACGGATATCTCACAGTTGGCAGTTTCTGTCTGAGTATCACATGGAGCATTTCCTTGTTCTAAAGATAATTCTAGTCTGTCCTTTACAATGTTGACATCTTTTGAATAATCTGCCCGTTCTTCACAAGTGTTACTGAATTCCATGAAGAGCATGAATAAATGACATGGATAAATTAAGCCTTTGGTATAATAATACAGGCACTGAGAATAGAAATTCAGAGGGTAGTAATCCTGATGGCTCCTAGCACAAGACATGGGATTTTGATATGTAATGCTTGACTCATACAGTATCTGAGCAATATCTTATGTGCTGTTAATTGATGATTATTTAACATGAAAATCCCACATATCTGTAACATAATTGAGCAGAGTCTCATTATTTTCTATAGTAGTAGGGAATATAATCTGAATTCGGCAGTCCAGTAGGCATGCCAGCTGGTCATCAAATAAGTCAGGTAGTTAATTTTAGTTCCCTGACACTCTCCTGCTCTGCTACTGGCATACTTTGAAGATTCAATTTACAGATGTAGGTTATCTGAAGATTTGGGGATCTGAATCTAAACTCAAAACAGCCACATTCTTAATTTGCCTGCTATTATTTTCACCTTTTGTCTCCGTATGCACAACATCCACAGACTCTTGACAGTTAGGATCACACAAGAGCAGAAAAAAAGAAAGATTTGCATTTATATAGTGCCTTTCACGACCACCGGACATCCCAAAATGTTTTACAGCCAATGAAGTACGTTTTGAAGTGTAGTCACTGTTGTAATGTAGGAAAAGCCAATTTGCGCACAGCAAGCTCCCACAAACAGCAATGTGATAATCTGTTTTAGTGATGTTGATTGAGGGATAAATATTGGCCAGGACACCGGGGATAACTCCCCTGCTCTTCTTTGAAATAGTGACATTGGATCTTTTATGCCCACCTGAGAGAGCAGACATGATATAACGTCTCATCCAAAAGACAGCACCTTCGACAGTGCAGCACTCCCTCAGTACTGCACTGTGTGTCAGCCTAGATTTTTGTGCTTTAGTCTCTGGAGTAGGATTTGAACCCTGACCTTCTGACTCAAGAGGTGAGAGTGCTACCCACTGTGCCATGGCTGACACCTAAAGTGGAACACTTAAGTAGAACAGGAAAACTTCTGAAAATAATGATTTAGCTTTTCTACTCCTGTCACCCAAAGTTCATCATCCCAGGGCTTCAGTTTAAAAAGGTTACTGTTAATTGTGATTATCCATCTTGCAAAACAGATTTTCTCCCTACAAACATCCTTCAGCCAAGCATGTCAAAGGTGCTGTCATTAATTCATTAATGCTGCGTTTTTTCAATAAAGGCATTTTAGGTTAGTTTCAGAGGAGCAGCCAATACAAGAACAACTATCTTTGAGGTTACAGCCTAGAAATTCTTATTGGTAAGCTATTTGGGGGTTAACTCATTTCAGTTCTCAAATCAGCTCTCCAGTAAGGCTTGTATCATTTGTGCATGACAAATGCACCACTAGTTACTGCTGCAATATGGAGCACTTTGCTGTTCTGTCAGCTAATTGTCCTAATACATGATACGACTGCATTAGTGCTTGCACTTTCCATTCTTATTAACAGCAATTTTGTTAGTGGTGGGAAACGGGCAGTAAGCAAGTGCTGTGCTACAATCTGACCTCGTTGGTCACTAATTGTACAATTGCTGCTGACATAAAGCTTTATGCCAACAGCAATTTTTGGGCTTATATATTACAAAAATATCTGTTAAAAAGTCACAAATTTGCACTACTATCTCTGATATTCAAAACTGATGGAGGAAAATTCATGGATGGTCATCTTTAAATATAAATGTTGCTTTTTACTTAAAATATTTCAAAAGTTTTGTTCAAACAGTAGCTTTATCTTTAACAACAAAATCAACTCCGCAGTGTAGATCACAACTTATTTTTTCCCCCCCTTAACGCATTGTTTCTTTAAATGGAGCTGATTATCTCCACTGGGTCCCTGATAGTAAGCTGAGCCATGTGGGCTATAATCCATGTTCAGTGCTGCCTGTCAGAAGTATTGATCAGGATCCAGGTGCAATGAAGATGGATTAAATTAGTGCTTTGCACACATCATGCTTGCGTTTTTGATTATAATATTGCTGGGACTAAACAATGGAAATCGACAGTGGTGTAGATTTCACTCATTTTGAAGCGCTTCATTTCACTGCTGTGTCCCAATCAAATGATTTAAATGGTGGTAAGTAATCTGTCACAGTCACTGTGGTGTTAGCCTTGAGCTACACAACGCTACTGTATTTCCAACAATGCAAACACAAGCAATTTTTGTCACCCTGTATTTAGAAGGCCATTCCCAGTGCTCCATCAGCAGAGCTCTGTACTTTAAATCCAAGAGGTCAGGACTCTGAATCATTGCCTGCATTAAACTCACCTGTCATTGTCGGACAAGTTTTCTTGGAGGTTTAAGCATTCAGCTCGAGGGACTGCTTCGTCATAGCATATGTTAACCCATTTAACATTAGGTTCAGTCCCTTCTCATCCCATTGACTGACAATAATAGACCGAGTAACCCCCAACCCTGCTAACTGAAGGATGATAAATTCAAATGAGAATGTCTGGGCTAAAAAGAGGAGGCAAAGTAGAAATCCTTTTGCATATTACACATCACAACAGAGCACAACTGAGACAACCGTAACAAGGTTTGTGGATGCATTGGTTGTGATCTTTCAGAATTCCCCAGATTTTAGAATGGTCCTCGCAGATTGGAAGGTAACTCCGCTATTCAAGAAAAGAGGGAGAGAGAAAATAGGGAACTACAGGCCAGTTAGCCTGACATCAGTAGTAGGGAAAATGCTAGAATCTATTAGCGATTTGGTGACAGGGCATTTATTGGGCAGAGCCAACATGGATTTATGAAAGTGAAATCGCGTTTGACAAATCTGCTAGTTTTTTGACGTTGTAATTGGCAGGGTAGATAAGAGAGAACCAGTGGATGTAGTGTGTAGTGTATTTGGACTTTCATAAAGCATTCAATAAGGTGCCACACAAGAGAATATTACACAAAATTAGGGCAAATGGGATTGGGGTAATATATTAGCATGGATTGAGGATTGAGGATTGGTTTACAGACAGAAAACAGAGAGTAGGAATAAACGGGTCATTTTCGGGTTGGCAAGCTGTAACTAGTGGGGTACCGCGAGGATCAGTGCTTGGGCTTCAGCTATTCACAATCTACATCAATGACTTAGATGAGGGGACCGAGTGCAATGTATCCAAGTTTTCTGACAATACAAAGCTAGGTGGGAAAGTAAGTTGTGAGGAGGGAGGATGCAAAGTGGCTGCAAAGGGTTATAGACAGGCTAAGTGAGTGGGCCAGAATGTGGCAGATGGAATATAATGTGGAGAAATATGAAGTTATCCACTTTGGTAGGAAAAATAGAAAAGCAGAATATTTTTTAAAGGGCTAGAGACTGGAACATGCTGGTATTCAGAGGGTCCTTGATGTGCTTGTTCACAAATCACAGAAAGTTAACATGCAAGTACAGCAAGCAATTAGGAAACCAAATGGTATGTTAGCATTTATTACAATGGGATTGGAGTATAAGAGTAAAGACGTCTTACTAAAATTATATAAGGCCTTGGTGAGACCACATCTGGAGTAACTAACGAAGGATATACCTGCCTTCGAGGTTCAATGAGGAGTGTAGAGAAGCATGCGAGGAGCAGCACCAGGCGTACCTAAAAATGGAGGTGCCAACTGGGGGAAGCTACAAGAAAAAGGCTTACATTTATATAGCGTCTTTGATGACCACCGGACGTCTCAAAGCGCTTTACAGCCAATTAAGTACTTTTGGAGTGTAGTCACTGTTGTAATGTGGGAAACGCGGCAGCCAATTTGCACACAGCAAGCTCCCACAAACAGCAATGTGATAATGACCAGATAATCTGTTTTTTTTTGTTATGTTGATTGAGGGATAAATATTGGCCAGGATACTGGGAATAACTCCCCTGCTCTTTTTCGAAATAGTGCCTTGGGATCTTTTACGTCCACCCGAGAGAGCAGACACAGGTCTACATGCATGCTAAACAGCAGAAACAGCAGACTATAGGGAGAGCTAAGTGATCCCACAACTAAAGGATCAGATCAAAGCTCTGCAGTCCTGACACATCTGTGAATGGTGGTGGACAATTAAACAACTAACGGGAGGAGGAGGCTTCATGAATATCCCCATCTTCAATGATGGTGGAGCCCAGCATGTGAGTGCAAAAGACAAGGCTGAAACATTTCCAACCATCCTCAGCCAGAAGTGCCGAGTGGATGATCCACATCGGCCTCCTCCTGAGGACTCACAAAAGCCAGTCTTTAGCCAATTCAATTCATTCCGCGTGATATCAAGAGATGGTTGAGTGCATTGGATACAGCAAAGGCTATGGGCCCTGACAACATCCCGGCTATCGTGCTGAAGACTTGTGCTCCAGAACTAGCTGCACCTCTAGCCAAGCTGTTCCAGTACAGTTACAACACTGGCATCTACCTGATTCACGTTGCTTCCGCTGTTTAGCATGCCAAGGTATGTCCTATCCACAAAAAGCAGGACAAATCCAATCCGGCCAATTACCTCCCCATCAGTCTACTCTCAAACATCAGCAAAGTAATGGAAGGTGTTGCCGACAGTGCTATCAATCGGCACTTGACATTAACCTGCTCAACGAAGCTCACTTTGGGTTCCGCAGGACCACTCAGCTCCAGACCTCATTACAGCCTTGGCCAAACATGGACAAAAGAGCTGAATTCCAGAGGTGAGGTGAGAGTGACTGCCCTTGACATCAAGGCAGCATTTGATCAAGTGTGGCATCACACTTAAAATTGAAGTCAATGGGAATCAGGGGGAAAACTCTCCACTGGCTGGAATCATACGTAACACAAAAGAAGATGGTTGTGGTTGTTGGATGCCAATCATCTTAGCCCAAGGACATCGCTGCAGGAGTTCCTCAGGACAGTATCCTAGGCCCAACTATCTTCAGCTGCTTCTCTTGACCTTCTCTCCATCATAAGGTCAGAAATGGGGATGTTCGCTGATGATTGCACAGCGTTCAGAACCATTCGCAACTCCTCAGATAATGAAGCAGTCCTTGCCCGCATGCAGCAAGACCTGAACAACAGTCAGGCTTGGGCTGATAAGTGGCAAGTAACATTCATGCCACAGAAGTGCCAGGCAATGACCATCTCCAACAAGAGAATGTCAAACCACTTCCCCTTGATATTCAACGGCATTACCATCGTCAAACCCCCCCACCATCAACATCCTGGGGGTCACCATTGACCAGAAACTCAACTGGACCAGTCACATAAATACTGTGTCTACAAGAGCAGGTCAGAGGCTGGATATTCTGCGACGAGTGATTCACCTCCTGACTCCCCAAAGCCTTTCCACCATCTACAAGGCACAAATTAGGAGTGTGATCGAATACTTTCCACTTGCCTGGATGAGTGCAGCTCCAACAACACTCAATTAGCTTAACACTATCCAGGACAAAGCAGCCCGCTTGATTGGCACTCCTTCCACCTTAAACATTCAGGGGGAAAAATTGGGTTGTTTTGCGCCTCCCATTAGCGCTCTAAGAGGGTGCTAACAGGGCGCAAAGCAACTAGCGCCTGGGCGTGGTGCCGACCACGCCTCCCGCGAAATTCAGCAGGAGATTAGCGGCGGCGCTAACCGGTAGCGCCCCGCTGCCGGTAGCGCTGCCGGCGATGACATCATCGCCATGAGCAGTGCCCCGCTCGCGCCCTGGCCCCGATCTTCGGGAGCGCCCCCTGACTTAACACCGGACGCTATGTCCGACGGGGTCAGGGGGGCCTACCTGCGACTGTGGAGGCACAATTTAAAGGCGAGGTATGGGGCGGCCATTTTTGTTGCTCGCCGCCTGCCAGCACCTGCCTGCGCTCCCGTCCCCGGTCTCCTGAACACCCCCCCCACCCCCCCCCGCGAAGTGATGCGCTCCAAGAGCCCGGCACTTCTCTTGAGTGCCGGGCTCTTTTGCCAGCACTCCCGATCCCCGGGGCCCAGCTGGGCCCTGGGTCGCGCTGCGCAAGACCCCTCCCCTTTAAGAAGGGGAGGAAGGCCTGCAATATCACGGCGCGACGTGCTGCAGCACATGGCACTGCGGCACATAGCACTGCGATATTGACTTGCAGCGCCTCAAGAGGGATGCAGGGCGCTTCCAGTAGCACCCCGCTTCCGTCTTGGGGCGCAACCACTCAAGTTCCGGCGTGGGGGCGCTCATTTTTCCGGGGCGCTAAAAGTAGCGCCCTGATGAAGTTAGCGCCCCAGACGGGGCGCTACTCAATTTTAAGCCCTCACTCTCTCAACCACTGGCTCACTGTGGCTGCAGTGTGTGCCATCTACAAGATGCACTGCAGCAACTCGCCAAGGCTTCTTCAACATCACCTCCCAAACCCATGACCTCTACCACCTAGAAGGACAAGGGTAGCAGGCACATGGAAACACCACCACCTCCAAGTTCCCAATCCAAGTCACACACCATCCTGACTTGGAAATATATCACCGTTCCTTCATTGTCGCTGGGTCAAAATCCTGGAACTTCCTCCCTAACAGCACTGTGGGAGTACCTTCACCACATGGACTGCAGCAGTTCAAGAAGGTGGCTCACCACCACCTTCTCAAGGGCAATTAGGGATGGGTAATAAATGCTGGCCTTGCCAGTGAAGCCAACACCCCATGAATGAAGAAAAAAAAAAGGAGTGCAACGAAGGTTGACGAGACTGATTCCTGGAATGAGGGGAGATTGAGTAGACTTGGCCTATATTCCATAGAGCTTAGAAGAATGAGAGGTGATCTCATTGAAACATATAAAATTCTTAAGGGGCTTGACAGGGTAGATCTTGAGACAGTGTTTCCCTGGCTGGGGAGTCTAGGACTAAGGGTCACAACCTCAGAATAAGGGATTGGCCATTTAGGACTGATCTGAGGAGAAGTTTCTTCACTCAAAGGCTCATGAATGTTTGGAATTCTCTACCCCAGAGGTCTGAGGATGCTCAGACATTGTGTATATTCAAGGCAGGGATCGATAGAATTTTGGATACTAAGGGAATCAGGGGATATGGGGATAGGGCCGGAAACTGGAGTTGAGGTAGAAGATCAGCCATGATCTTATTGAACGGCGAAGCAGGCTCGAAGGGCCGAATTGCCTATTCCTGCTCCAAAGTCTTATGTTCCTATACTACTGTATAAGGAAAAGTATCACATAAATTTGACCCTCATGGTTGTTTGGATCACAGAAGTACTTGAAGAAAATGTACTGCTCTCCTTATAACACATATATGTGTTCAATAAGAATAAAAGAAAAAAGGAAAATTTTGGAAATCTGAAATAAAGTGAAAGATGCTGGAATTTCACAGCAAGTCGATTGGCATGAGGTAAATTATGACACCCAAAGTGTTAACTTTTCTTTTTCTTTCAGATGCTGACTGAACTGCTGTGCGATTCCAGCATTTTCTAATTTAGTTTCATCATCCTATCAAGTAAGTTTGGAATAATTTCTTAATTTATCATTCTTAGACGATTACTGACAAATATGAAGCAATATGGATTTGTTAAGGGACGGTCATAGCCGACTAACTTGATTGAATTTTTTGAGGAGGTAACATGGAGGGTCGATGAGTGTAATGCATTTGATGTAGTCTGCATGGATTTTAGCAAGGCTTTTGACAAGGTCTCACATGGCAGAATGATCAGAAAAGTAAAAGCCCCTGGGATCCAAGGGAAAGTAGCAAGTTGGATCCAAAATTGGCTCAGTGGCAGGAAGCAAAGGGTAATGGTCAACGGGTGTTTTTATGACTGGAAGGCTGTTTCCAATGGGGTTCTGCAGGGTTCAGTATTAGGTCCCTTGCTTTTTGTGGTATGTATCAATGATTTAGACTTCAATGGAGGGGGCATGATTAAGAAGTTTGCAGATGATTCAAAAATTGGTGGTGTGGTTGATAGTGAGGAAGAAAGCTGTAGACTGCAGGAAGATATCGATGGACTGGTCAGGCGGGCAGAAAAGTGGCAAATGGAATTCAATCTGGAGAAGTGTGAGATATTGGATTTGGGGAGGGCTAACAAGGCAAGGGAATACACAATAAATGGTAGGATACTGAGAAGTGTAGCAGAACAGAGGGACCTTGGAATGCTTGTCCACAGATCCCTGAAGGTAACAGGACAGGTAGATAAGGTGACTAAGAAGGAATACGGGATACTTGCCTTTATTAGCCGAGGCATAGAATATAAGAGCAGGGAGGTTATGCTAGAACTGTATAAAACACTAGTTAGGCCACAGCTAGAGTACTGCGTACAGTTCTGGTCACCACATTACAGGAAATATGTGATTGTACTAAAGAGGGTACAGAGGACATTTATGAGGATGTTGCCAGGACTGGAGAATTTTAACTGTGAGGAAAGTCTGGATAGGCTGGGGTTGTTTTCTTTGGAACAGAAGAGGCTGAGAGGAGACTTAATTGAGGTGTATAAAATTATGAGGGGCCTAGATAGAGTGGATAGGGCCTATTTCCCTTAGCAGAGAGGTCAATAACCAAGGGCCATAGATTTAAAGTAATTGGTAGAAGGATTAGAGGGGAGTTGAGGAGAAATGTTTTCACCCAGAGGGTGGTGGGGGTCTGGATCGCACGCCTGAAAGGGTGGTAGAGGCAGAAATCCTCATTCCATTTAAGAAGTACTTGGATATGTACTTGAAGTGCTGCAAATTACAAGGCTACGGGCCAAGAGCTGGAAAGTGGTATTAGGCTGCATAGCTCTTTTTTGGTTGGCACAGACATGATGGACCGAATGACTTCCTTCTGTGCCAGAAATTTCTATGATTTTAATGTGAAAAAAATTTTGATATTTGGAAAAATTCAAAGTTTAATGCAGTTTGGACCTTTTTTTTGATTAATCGACGTGCATGGAAGTGCCCGATTTGAATGGTAATATCATTTTGTACTTTCTGCTTCTTTGTTTAGCAGCATTGCCTGTAAGGAAGTGAAAACTTAAAAAATAAGGCTTCTGTTTTTCAAAAGAAAATGGGTATGCTCTCATCGTTTTTCATGGGAAACCATTTAGTTACGTATACATGTATTTTTTATTATGATGTACACATTATGCATCCAATATTGTCCATTGGCTATGCACCCAGTTTCATGAAGTATACAAGGTCTGTCGGTATAGATCAAGTTTATTGGTTATGCTTCCATATGATTTCTTCGTGGTGTTGTGACGTGTTTGAAACTAAACTATGGATTGATTTCCCTGATGGTTTGATAGTGGATATGCGTCTGAATTCTCTGACAGTTATGTATCCGAATTCCCTGGAAACCGGGTGTTCGATTTCTTAATGGCTTTCTGTGTATGTTGGTGGGGTGATGGGATTGGGGGGAAAGAGGGGTATGTCTATGCCAGTTCCTTGCTGGTCTAATAGGATTAGAGACACATCTCTTGGCCAATCCCTGGGGGTTTAGTAAACCATTTTCTCACTCACACACTGGATTTATTTGGATCTTGGGTACAGAACTCCAACCTAACACTACCTCAAGTCAAGTAATAAACTCCACTCTTCTATAAGTATTATACTAGACAAGATGAAATCAACATTTTACCACTGCTATTGCTATTGTTAAGTTCTTTACCTTTGATCTGATATTGTAAAATAAAGTCACTTTTGAAGATATTTGACTTTCATGGGGAATGAATTCTTCTGGTCCTTCCAGTCAGTCTTTCCAAAGAAATTCTACACACAGTCTTCTTTCTGAACACGCATATGAAACACTAAGTAGAGAAAAGCTTCATGAACACATTGACAATATTGTTTCACCCAGTTATCAGAGCTCCTTATCAGTACTGCAGTTACTTACGTTAATTTAGAGAGGTATTCTAATATTGTACGTCGTTGTTTCATTTGGTGGAGTTGATTATAATATTGTAGGAATGTTTGTGGGTTCATTTTAACAGAGAAGGGTTTAAAAGAACTATTGCAGACAGGGAATTTTAGCTCACCAGTTATTGGGAAAATAACTTTGTTACTTATGGGGGGATAAATTCGGTTGCTTTGTACCTCCCGTTAACGCTCTCTTAGGGCGCTAACGGCACACAAAGCAACTAGCGCCGGGCACGGCGCCGCCAACACCTCCCACGAAATTCAGCGGGAGGTTAGTGGACGGCGCTAAATGTTAGCGCCCCGCAGCTCTGTGCCGCCGGCAATGATGTAATCGCCGTGCACAGCGCCCCGCTCGCGCCCCGGCCACAATCTTTGGTAGCGTCCCTGACTTACCGCCGGACGCTATGTCCGACGGGGTCAGGGGGGCCTACCTGCGGCCAGGGCGGCGCTATTTAAAGGCGAGGTGCCGGGCAGCCATTTTTGTTGCTGGCCGCCTGCCAGCACCTGTCTCCACTCCCGTCCCCGGCCTCCTGACCCGCCCCCCCCGAGGAATGCCGGCTGCACTCCATGAGCCCGGCACTTCTCTTGAGTGCCAGGCTCTTTTGCTGGCACTCCGATCCCCGGTGGCCCAGCTGGGCCCCGGGTAGCGCTGCACAAGGCCTTTCCCTTTAAGAAGGGGAGGAAGGCCTGCAATACCGTGGCGCGACGTGATATTCCCTCGCAGCGCCCCAAGAGGGAGGCGCCCCGCTTCCCTCTTGGGGTGTTACCACTGAATTTCGGCCGTGGGGGTGCTAATTTTTCCGGGGCGCTAAAGGTAGCGCCGTGACAAAGTTAGCGCTCCAAAGGGGGCGCGACTCAATTTCTCCCCCCATGTTGTTTAGTCACAGATGTTATCCAATACCATTCTTATTGCTTGTGATACCCCATTTGCTTGCTCTTCTGTTACTGAGACAGTCTCCATCTAATCAGGAATCACCAGGTCCATAACTCAAATATTCTCTTACTGGGGGATACTCCTGTACTGATGATGCTCCCACACAACTAATGCATTTTATTAATTCCAACAATCATCCCAATAACACAAAAAAATCAAAGTTCCTAACTCAACCATCATTTCCCTATAGATCCAAATTGTCCCTAATTTGGACTAGAGACAGAACTGAGGGGTGGTGTAATTAGGCACCATCCCTAAATCTGCTTTCCCCTTTAATCCCCGAGGTCTGGCTTCTTAAATACACATTCCTGCATGACAGAAGTCTTCCCAGATTTCCTGAAGTACATAACCAAGGCAAATGGGAACCTTGGTTTTGTATCTATAGGTATAGAATACAAAAGTAAGGTAATGTTGAATTTGTACAAAAGTATAGATTTATTTCACAGTTTAATAGAGGTTTCAAGATTTTGACCACACTCCCAGAAAGAAAGTTGCACCAGAAGCTTTCTGAAATAATTAACTCAGAACAAACGAGGTTTATTTAGAACTGTCACTTACATGTTAAGTTCATTCATTATACAACCTCTACATAGGTGATCGCTCCAGATACTTCTTGTGTGCTAACATGGCGGGGTAGCTCCATGCAAAGTTGTCCTAAAGGGATCTGAATTCTTTATCTATTGTTTATCAGATCTTAATTAATTGGATTGATATCCCATGGATTCCAGCTAGAAAAGTCCTTGCGAAACTGTGAGAAAATTTGTGGAGGCATGGCTGAGCTAGTAGATGAGCAGATAGGTGGCAGATGCTATTCAATGCAGTAGAACAATGTGAGGTAATGCATTTTGGAAGCAAGAATAGATAGAGGAAAAATACTTCAAATGGTGAAATTTTAAATAGAGTAAAGAGCCTTTTACATATAGATACACAGGTCAATAATGATGGCAGCACAAGCAGACAAGGCCATAAGAAAGACAACTGGAATCCTTGGTTTTGTATCTAGAGCTATAGAATACAAAAGTAAGGTAACGTTGAACTTGTACAAGACCTTAATTCTGCTGTATTTGGATTATTGCATCCAATCTTGTCAATGCATTATCAGAAGGATATAAAAGTAAAAGGAAAAGGTAAAACGGAGATTCACTAGGATGCTCCTAATGATGAGGAATTACACTTATGAAGAAAAAACTTGAGAAGTTAGGACTTTTTCATTACTGCTTAGAATGTTAGGCAACGACCAGATAGAGGTTTTCAAGGTTAGGAAGAGTTAAGATAAGATAATGGTAGACCAAATAGTAACAAGCAACCACAAGTATAAGATAATTGTAAGCAGATAGAAAAAATGGCCTTGAAGATCTGCAATGTTTAAAGTGGATTTGGGGAACAATTAGGGCAGGGGCATGGATTTTGGGACAGGGCCCAGTTACAGCCCACTTGAGAAGCTCTGGGGTTTCCTGAATGAGAACGGAGGCAGGTGATTCTTGTGTCCACTCCCTTGGAATCTGACATCATGGATTGTCCACTGGAATTCCCACCAGAGATGCCTACGATGCCTCTAACACACTGGGGGCGATTTTCCCACTGGAGGCGGGTTTCGGTTTGGGTGGGTTCCAAACCCGCCTCCACTGATAGGTTTGAAAAAAATTGCGATTTTCCCCTGATTGGCCAGTTGATTTCAGAGGTGTGGGCTGCCCTTGGTCAATTAATGTTTTGGGACTGAAACTCGCCTCTGCTGACGTTACTTTTCCAGACTCTTTTAAGGGCTGCTTGCTGCCTTTGATCATTCCACTAGATTTCTGTCGATGCTGCACCACCTGCAACATCTTTTGAGAAACCACTGTGTCCAATTCCAAGGCAAGGGCCTCCCCGAGGTTCACGGATGAAGCGCTGCAAATGTTGGATGAGGGGGTGAGTGCTAGCAGGGAGGTGCTCTTCCCCTCATCTGGGAGGAAGAGGCCTCCCAAAGAAACCAAGGCTGTGTGGGTCCAGCTGGCACGGGATATAATCTCCAGGTCTATGTGTAGATTGGGTGAATGTTTATGTGTATTGATGAAATGCCATCCCTGTTGGAAAGTATTAAAATGATTTGATGGCAAAATGTTGGCGTGATGGCATCTGTTCTTTTGCCTTAGGCAGCTCCGCGTTGCGGGCTCCGCGACACTTACATTGTGAAGTTGGAGGTCAGAGTGAAAGGAGGCCAGAGAGTCATGTCCATTGTCTATGATGTCTTAAGATGGAGCCAAGGACATGTGCCAACATGGGCAACCTATGCAAATCTGGCCAGGATAAGTGCATCCCTTACATCATGGGCAGCCATGTGCTCGCGTGCTGCCGCTGCTGCTGGTCGATAGACCGGCGCTCGGTCCTCCTCCTGCTCCTCCTCCTCCTCATCCTCCTCATCCGCATCCTCATCTGAGGAGGCCTGGAATTGAGCCACTTGCTCATCAGGAAGCTGCAAGCGACGACGCTGTGCCATGTTGTGCAGTGCACAGCAGACCACGACCATTCTGGAGACCCTGTATGGTGTAGACTGCAGGGCTCCACCTGATCGGTCAAGGCATTGGAAGCGCATCTTCAACAACCCAATGGTTTGCTCGATGATGGACCTGGTCGAAGTGTGGCTGGCATTGTAGTGCTCATCAGCCTCGTTAGCTGGCCTCCTGATCGGTGTCATTAGCCACTTCTTCAGGGGGTAGCCTTTGTCACCAAGGAGCCATCCGTTAAGTTCGTTTGGCGGATTGAAAAATGGAGGAACACTAGAGTGCCGCAGGATGAAAGAGTCATGGCAACTACCACAGAGCTTGGCACAAACATGCAAAAACTCCTTCTTGTGGTTACACACCAGCTGTACGTTGAGGGAGTAGAAGCCCTTGCAGTTGACAAAGATAGCTGGGTTGTGATGGGGTGCCCTAAGGGCCACATGTGTGCAGTCTATGACGCCCTGCACCATTAGCAAGCCTGCCATATTTGCAAAGCCAACTGAACGCGCAGTTACACTTGCTTGATCCCTTGAGAAGTGGATGTAATTGTGCGCCTTTGCGAAAAGGGCATCAGTAACCTGCGTGATGCAACTGTGGGTGGCCGACTGGGAGATGCCGCTGATGTCTGCTGATGATCCCTGGAAGGAGCCTGAGGCAAAAAAGTTGAGTGCGGTGGTGACTTTGACAGCCACTGGTAAGGGGTGTCCACCCGTTCCTCTGGGCACCAGGTCTTGGTGCAGCAGTGTGCAGATGTCTCCGACAACCTCTCGCGAAAGTCTCAGCCTCCTTTGGCACTGCTGCTCACTCATGTTGAGGTAGCTCATCCTCTGTCTGTAAACCGTCTGTTGAGGGTATCTCCTGCGGCGAGGTACCTCGATGTGCTGGTGCCTTCTGCCCTGTGCTGCATCAGGTGGCTGAGCAGGAGGTTGGGGCTGCTGCTGCTGAGCTGCCTGGTTCTGCTGCTGCCATGGATGCTCCTCATCCGAATCTGAGGTCCATGGTGAAAGGAAATGAATGGTTCCCATACTGCTTGCAGATGCCTCTGTTGGGGAAGCACTCATTCCAAGTGGGGAGAGGGTCTTCCAAGGAGGTCCCACAGTTGATAGATAGAAGCTGCAGCACCTCCGACTTCGTATGGCCTGCTAAAAGTGCTGAAAGACCTTTTGAAGCAAAGTTCTGCCACCTGTAACTAATCCCTGATGAAAGCTCCGTTTTAATGGTGGAGCTGCAGCTGTGAGGAGGCCACCCACTTGTCAATCCGCCAGGATTAGCTGGCGTGGTTTAGGAGGGTCGTGGAACACGCTGAAAATGTCGAAAAATAACGAGGGCCTCTCAAAATAGGATTAGAGAGGCCCTTAATGACCATTTAAGGCTCTTAACAACCTCTCTGGCCTGCTGGAGGCAGGACCGTTTCCAACCCTGCAAAACTGGCACCGGCAAAATCGCGCGGAGGCGGGTTCCGAACCTGCACTCATTTTTTTTGCAATTTTCCCGCCTTTCCCGCCTCCAAACCCGCCTCCTCGGGGCTGAGAAAATCGGCACCTCTTATGCCTAAAAGAAGCAGTGCTTTAAAGAAGAGGAAGTAGGGCCAATAAGTTTGTTAAAGGTCACATTCCCTAAAGCAGCTGGTCACAAAGGGTTGGCTGTTGTAAGGAATGCGGTCTTTGTGCAATAGGGCCAATATTTTCTTCTTAGTGATTTCTTCAGCTCGATCTGCTAGCACTGTTCCACAGTGGCTTAGCAACAGTGCAATTTCCGGCCACCCTCAGTGGGCACCCCAGATACCACAGTGCTGACCCAGGCATCAACCTACTGTGTGTAAATCACCTGAGCCCAGGAATTCCAATAGGTTCGGACATGTAACTGTGGGGTAGAAGGAAGTCCTATCAACCATTATCACAGTGGCATATCAGGATAACGGGTTTACAAAGCCAATGGGGAGAATTTTAAACTCCCAGGATGGGCGGGAGAGGGGTGGGGGGGGGTTAAATTCTTAAAAATGGGAAACCCGACCCCAACCCGCTGCAAACGCGCCGACTTCCAGCTTAACTGGAGTAGGTTGTGGCAAGAGCGAGTAATCTACTCTCGAGAGGTGGGTCAGCAATTTTAATATGTTAACGAGGCTGCATTCGTCAGATTATAGCAGCCATTTGGATTTAAAGGCTGCGGGCCGGGTTTCCCAGGGCTCGGGAAACTCGGCAGTTAAAGGGAGGCGGGAGCTGCCAGATCCAGCAGGTAAGTGCTTTTCCAACACTGCTTGTGGGCCAGAAGGAGCAGGACTGCTTCCCACCCCGGCCCCCCAAGCTAACCTGTCGCAGTTTGCCTCCCTCCCCATGATCCGATCCCCCCACGCGATCCGATGCCGACCGCCCATGATCCGATCCCCCCTCATGATCCAATCCCCCCACATGATCCTATCCCCCTTCACCCCCCACCGAGATCTTCTACCACAGGCCTTCCCACCGACAGCCAGCCTTTCAATCTTGCTGGCTGCCAAGCGGGAAATGGAGAAAAAAATTCAAATGAGGTCCTGTTTGCTCCTTCGTCAGGTAAGTTAGCAATGAGAGAATCTCCCAGAATTCACAGAAGGAGCAAACTGCTTCGAAAGCTTGTAAAATTAAATAAATCTGTTGGACTATAACCTGGTGTTGTGTGACTTCTCATTTTTGTCCACCCCAGTCCAACACCGGCATCTCCACATCAAAACTAAAGTTGACATTGCTTTCGTCCACTATTGGTTGTGCTCAAATTTGAGGCAGAATTTTTTTAGGAGCTGAAGATTTGCGAGAGTCACAGTGCAGATGTATTTGTTTATTGTGTATCTCCAAATAAGTTGTATATAACAAATAAGCTGCTAAAATCAGCTTTTAAAGACTTTTCATTTTCCTCAGAGGAATATTTTAAGTTTGCTGCGTTGTTGTTTTATGTGAAGGGTCCCCCCCATCTCCAAGATTAGTTCTAGTTTATCTGTCCTCGGCTAAATGTAGCACATCCAACTAAAAGGCAAATCTGAGCCACTGGAACTGATTTGGAAATAAAATAGGGAGTGGGTTGGAGTGGCAATGAGCTTTACTTAATTTCAATATTCATGCTAATGTTCCCGTACATTTAGAGCTTCACGACAGTGCATTATTGTGACTGGTGACACGAACTGTTGGCCTTTGTGCATGTGAATGCAGTGCCTGGTTATGCTTCGGAGCTTTGAAAGCTATTTTCAGTTTGTTTATTCACTCATGGTGGAGATGGCTTTATTATCCTGCAGTAGCCAAAGACGAAGCCTACACTATCTATGTCAGAGTATTTAACATCCATGGGGAAATGTGAGGAGTGACATTGATAATAAGAGTACAGCAGACTGCAAGTTCCAGACTGGAGGCAATCAGGTGCACAAAATTCAGCTCCTTGTGCCTGTTCCTGCAAACCACGTTTTTATGCATTAAAAAAAAATTGTGTAATGATTTTAATTTCAGTACAAAAATATAATCCTTTCTGACAGTATCAAAAGAGCACATGGGTTAGAAATTACTTTGGAGATAATAGCATTATAAAAGCTAATGCATTCTTTTGACATTCCTCTGGCAGCTCTTTTAGTGAAGATGAGTCAATGCCTCCAATTCATTAGTGGACAGAGGAATGTCATATTAATGCATTAATTGCTATTATTGTCAACAGTAATTTCTAGCTTCATGCATTTTACGGTTTTGAAAACAAAAAGTGTTTGAAATATGCAACAGGTTGATCAACATCAAAAAGAGAAAAAGAGAAGATAATGTTTTGATGTGACTCTTCATTAGAACTGAGGTTCAAGGTATTGGTTCCATGACTCCATTGACTCAACATTATCTGTCCTAATATTACTTAAAAATGCAAGTTGTTCATTTAATGTAATTAAATCAGTTATCCTGGTTTTAGGTACTATTTATCAGACTTTGTGCTGCTATAGGATCCAGATTCAATAGTTAAGCACTTCTTTCTTGTGACTGTACAATGAACTGGTGATAGGGATTATTGTAGGTCTGTGTTAGAGTTCACAAGTTAGCATGATGTATCTGGGGTTAGATTCCCAAATGAGGGGATCTGGATCCAGCACAGCTCTATTGATGTCACTACAACTATTTTTACTTTCATATTTAGAATATCTGTAATCCACCCATGACAGACAATTTTTGTCTTCAAAGGTGCCAAAATTCCACAAAATGCACCAAATAGGGTCAATTTTCCCCACCTTTGCCTCTGGGGAATTCCTATTCACTGGGCAGAAAGGTGTAGAAAAATGGGGTGGAGAGGAGACTCATTACAACAGATCGCTGTGCTTTATATGATTACCTTGGATATATAGGACTTCCTCTGAGAGGAGGAGCAGGACCTCCATCTGTAATAGATGCAGACCCAGTGCTGGCCTTTCCTGACCCTACCACCTCAATTTCCTTTGGTAACATACATGGGTGCCCCTATCCAGGAGCCCCAAAAAGGTTGGCTATGGGTCTTGCACTGAGACCCCACTCGGGCGGCAGACATCAAGCAGAAGAAGGTAAATGGCCTACCTTTTTTCAGAATCGCGGCACACCTTTGGGTCCAATAACCTTCTGGCTGCTGTTCTTCAACTCTCAGGCCTACAGCTGTGCTCCTGTTTCTGCCCCCATTTCCTGCTGTAAGGCCCTGTTGGGGGGAAGGAGCTGTGCCAGAGATTCAACTATGCCACATTAATGGCCACAATAACCAAAATGAGAGTGCTTAACTGGTGCAAAGCATTTTAAAAATTGGCCCTATCGTGGGATGTGGGCATCGCTGGCAAGGCCAGCATTTATTGCCCATCCCTAATTGCCCTTGAGAAGGAGGTGGTGATCTGCCTTCTTGAACCGCTACAGTCTGTGTGGTGAAGGTGTTCCCACAGTGCTGTTAGGGAGGGAGTTCCAGGATTTTGACCCAGCAACTATGAAGGAACGGCGATATACATCCAAGTCAGGATGGTGTGTGGCTTGGAGGGGAACTTGGTGGTGGTGTTCCCATACGCCTGCTGCCCTTGTCCTTCTAGGTGGTAGAGGTCACGGGTTTAGGAGGTGCTGCTGAAGAAGCCTTGGCGAGTTGCTGCAGTGCATCTTGTAGATGGTTCAGACTGCAGCCACGGTACGCCGGTGGTGGAGGGAGTGAATGTTTAAGGTGGTGGATGGGGTGCCAATTAAGCGGGCTGCTTTGTCTTGGATGGTGTCGAGCTTCTTGAGTGTTGTTGGAGCAGCACTCATCCGAGCGAGTGGAGAGTATTCCATCACACTCCTGACTTGTGCCTTGTAGATGGTGGAAAGGCTTTGGGGAGTCAGGAGGTGAGACACTCACCGCAGAATACCTAGCCTCTGACCTGCTCTTGTTGCCACAGTATTTATGTGGCTGGTCCAGTTAAGTTTCTGGTCAATGGTGACCTCCAGGATGTTGATGGTGGGGGAGTCAGCGATGGTAATTCCGTTGAATGTCAAGGGGCAGTGGTTAGACTCTCGCTTGTTTTTTGGAGATAGTCATGCCTGGCACTTGTGTGGCACGAATGTTACCTGCCACTTATCAGCCCAAGACTGAATGTTGTCCAGGTCTTGTTGCAGTCATCAGCGAACATCCCCATTTCTGACCTTCAGCACTCAAATTTTCCTTCAACTATTTCTAAATCTACCACTACTACAAACTATGTTTTTGTGTGCTTTAGCTTTTTTCTTCTGCCATAAATATGATTCAACGTCTGCAGCTTAAGTTATGACAAGCTTGTGTCTCACTCCAGTTTCTGTTTAACTCCTTGGGGGAGAAATTCATTATAGCCCCGTTTGGGGTGCTAACTTTTAATAGTTGAAAAAATTATGTCTTTCAACTTTTAAAAAATTCAGTTTTGCGCTCCTGGAAGGATGTGGAGCGCTAAATCAAGCGCTCGACTTCCTTCCTGGAGCACAACAGGCAGCAGGCGGGGTGGTAGGTGTGCAGTGCTGCACAATGGGCCGTGCAGCGCTGCCGCGTTGGAAGGCTCCTTCCCTCCCTTAAAGGGAAGGGCCATCGCTGCAGGCTCTGCAAGGGGAAAACTTACCTGGTCCCCAACGGCAGCCGCGATCCGGCCCGATCAGCCCGATACACAGCAGCAGAGTGCCAGGCTGATCCATCGCTGGAGAAGAAAACTGAAAAAAACCAGAAACATCATTTCAGATTTTTGATTACTTACCTCAGCCACCTTGCCTTTAAGTATTGCCCCCGAAGTGCCCGGCCTCCCGATAAACACTTCCTGCAGCTGCCGGTGTTTTCGCCCGGCAATACTGCAGGGGGCGGAACCGAAGTTCGGTCCAGAGCGATGCACATGGCGATGACGTCATGATCTCCGGGCAAAGCAGATCAGGGCGCAATGCCATACCACCATTGGAAACCTCCCGCTGAATATCGTAGGAGTCAATCTTCTCACCGCGCCCGGTCGGTAAGTGATTACTGCCCTGTTATCACCCCCAGAGACGATAACGGGAGGCGCAAAGGTACCCAATTTCTCCCCCCTTGGATTTTCTGATTGGTGTTATTTTATTGATAGCAGGAAGTTATTTATTATAAATGAGTTACTATTGCCATTAAAAATAATGCCCGTTGCAAAATCCAGGCCTTGTCTTCATGTGTCATACGGCCTACACTCAGGGCTATTTCTGAGCTCTCTTTTCTTTGTTCTGTCAGCTTTTTGAAACTGTTGGTTGGCTTTTGCATGTTTTCTCAGTTGGCATGTGTGTTTTTACATGAATTCTTGACTCAGGCAATTACAGCCGAGTTTGTCAACTCTCCTAACCAAAGTGACTAGGGTCAGTGAATTGTGCTAAGTAGTGCTATTTTGTTTTTTTCAATGCCTTGATGCATTATCTTGACCCTTAAAAAATACACAAGGTAGGTGATTATCTGGAACTTTGAATTTTTCAGACTTTTATAATTGCAGCTTGCATGTGTGGAACTTAACATGTACAGTTTTTTTATGAAGACAGATTTGACAAGGTCACAAGATAGATTCCTTTGAAGAGGGCCCTTCAGCCCTCTTGATCTCATCCATCCAGAATATCAAACCCACCATTTTCCCACTACAACATAATGAATCTAGTGCCCTGGCCTCAAGCACCCTTTCTGGCAACTTTTACTAGCTGTTGATCACTCTCTGTGTAAAGAAATGTGAAGTAAGCTGGCAAAGGTTCAATAGGCTTACTTTAACTGTCACAAAACTAACCACGTCCAGTTGAGTTGAAACTTTTGGTAAAGTACTATAGCCCAAAAATTAGTCTTGCTACGCGAGAGTACGCACTGTGTACTCTCGCGTATTCTGTCTCCAATTGCCGGTTTTCTGCATGCACTGCGCATGCGCTGAAAACCGGCACTTGGTGAATGGAAAAGGGGGCGGGTCCTAGGTGCACCGCGTGCGCGCTACAGGCTGCGCGCACGCTGTGCACTTAGTGGTTTCAACGCGCAGGTAAGTACGGAAGATTCTACACATAAAAAAAGGAGGAGTAAGACCCACTTTTAACAAGGTAAGTAGTGAATTAAGTATTATTTTGAATTTTTTTTAACAGGTATATCTTTTTTAGAGACTTTAAAGACAGGTAAGTTTATTTTTATAACTTTTTAAAAGATTTTAAATTTTTTCAAAAATTTAATTTTTTATTTAAAATGGTTAATTTATTTAACTATACTTATTTTTTAATGTGATTTTTTTATAAAAATTTAATTGAGGTTTAGCGGTTCTTTTGGGGGGCTATAGTATTCATAACTTTCACAGCACTTATGTGAAAGTTATGAATGGAAGATGGTGTGCTGCCATTGGCTCTAACTGAGTCACGTGATCCCACAGCTCGCACGAATTAACTACGCCGGTGGGATACGCAAGCCCAGCACACCAGCTGTCCAGAACATCAAGTTCGTGCGAGCTGGAACTGAAAAAGCCAACGCGGAGTGAGAGATTGCGGGGAGGCCTTACCCTCGCACGAAGGCTTCCTCATGAATTTTTGGGCCTATATTTCACCCTGACAAGTTCTAGGACTTCAATAATACTTATGCTTGCCCAACTGTTGACACAATGTGAAGATTTCACTAGTACCTAGTACCTATCCTCATCCATACCAATTAGACAGTGCCAGATTTTCATGAAACATTGAACCAGAAAAGGCAAATTGGCCTACCAAACCCATATAGTCTGCTCCATCAGAAACTCGACCCAACTTTTTACATTTCCTGAGGAAGCGTTTTGCACCCCTCTCTCTCTGGTTCCAATCCCACAAAGGTAAATCAAGCATAACCCCAGATTACCAAAATAAACGCATCCTACATTATGCATCTTTGGTCTAATATTTTCATATCAGGAACCATCATGTTCCCCATAACATTCAATTATCAATACTTAATCTTATTGAACTCTAATCCTGTTCCAAACCAGCTATGCATCCAGTTCTTGCTTGTTAAATATGTTAATCAACTATAATAAAAACAGAAAATGCTGGAGAAACTCAGCAGGTCAGGCAGCATCTGTGAAGAGAGAAACAGAGTTAATGTTTCAGGTCGATGACCTTTCGTCTGATGAAAGGTCATCGACCTGAAACGTTAACTCTGTTTCCCTCTTCACAGATGCTGCCTGACCTGCTGAGTTTCTCCAGCATTTTCTGTTTTTATTTCAGATTTCCAGCATCTGCAGTATATTCTTTTTGTATTAATGTTAATCAACTACTTTGTTTGGGAATCTATTCCACATATCCAATACTCTAGGGAGGAAATTCCTTTTAATCTCAAGCTTGTTAATTTTGTACTTGTTGGAGCTGGAATTCTTTGGCATAGGGAGTGGCTCAGGCTGAGACTATTACATCTTTAAGGGAAAATTGGATAAATATTTGAAGTAGAGAAAGAAACAGCTATGGGGAAAGAGTGGAGCAGTGGGATTAATTTTTGATTGCTCTAGCAAAGAGCTGGCACATACACGATGGGCCAAATGGTCTCCTGTGCTGGAAACATCTATGGGTTTATACTCATGTCCTCTAGTTCCTCACTCAAAAACCAAACTTTCCTTGCTGTATGTTAAAAACCTGGAGTATCATGTCTCCTCTCAACCTTGACCTTCTTTGATTAAAACAAGTTTAGTTCTGTGACTCTCTCTTCATAATTTTGAGCCCTAAATCCTTGAATCACCCTCAACGTTCTTCTCTGAATCTTCTCCAATGGATCAATGTCCTTTTGAAGGTAGAATGCTCTAAACAGCATATAATATTCCAAATATGGCTTCATTAATTATCTATACAGTATATGGTTAGGATAACTTATAATCAAATGTCCTTGAGATGCATCCTTGTACATGGTTAGTTTTGTTGAATACATCTTCACATTGATTGGATACTTTGATGAAATAATTCCATTCCTTTTCCATCTTTACTAACAGACATCTCATCTGGTATACACGCTTGATGTCTCATGCTCTGAAGTGCATACTTAAAAAAAAAATTGGTTTTCCCTTCCCTCCTCTCCTGACAGCATTGACTCCTTACAGGGGTACAATTCCATGGTTACTGATCATCCTCCAATATCTCAGCCAAGTGGTCATAAATCATCTGTGAACCTTAACAGTGGATGGTGATGGACAGGGGGACATCACTGTTGAGCCCAATCCTGTCTTCACCTAATGTGCGCATGCCCATACTTCCAATGATTTCTGGAGTGCAGTCAGGAGCGAGGAACCTAGCTGATTTTCCCCTTTCTAACCTAGGGATGGTGAAGCCAGTTGCAGCTTCTTTACCACCACTTCAACTGAGGGCAACCAAGTTAGCACAGACATAGAACCATAGAAACATCGAAAAATAGGAACAGGATATGGCCATTCGGCCCTTCGAGCCTGCTCCGCCATTCAATATGATCATGGCTGATCCTCTATCTTAATACCATATTCCCACTCTCTCCCCATACCCCTTGATGCCTTCAGACAATGTTATTAACTTACACTGACCAACATTAAAATTGAACTGCCACTTCTTAACCACTTAATTGATTCTGAACACTTTTAATTGCATCCGTTTCTCTTTTATTTGTATCTCAATAGTACCAATGTTTGCCTGTAGAGAATACCACATTCCAGGATTTCTATAGAACTTTCAGCTTGGCCATTAACTCATCAATTGTGATTTTTTAAACTGTAGGGCTGTGGTAAGAGCTAAACAACCATGAATTTCTTTTAGTTAGGATAGCATAATTTGGCTGGTAAAGGAACATATCCATGAAGAAGTGTTTGAGAAATCCTTTTCATTCATTTGCAGACACAAGAAATAATACAATAATTTACACTGAAATCTAATGGCCTGGAATTTGCGGTCAACGGCGAAGCAAAGGCGGAGGCTGGCGCGGCACAGCGCAGCCTGTGGAGGAGCAGTGAATGACAGACCGCAACTTCAGGATTTTTGCATGTACCAAATCCCGGGCTGCGGTCAGTTTCAAAGGTGGAATGACGGCGAACGCTGCCAGTTCGCTGTCATCCAGACCGCAAATTCCAGGCCATTATCATTGATATTGAAAGCAGACGTGTACCACATGCAAAATGGAGATGTCACATAAAATGTTAGGTGAAAGTACTGATATCATTTCAAATAAAGCCAGCATCAGCCCATTGTTGCCAATGTGAATTTATTTGAAAACATTGTTCTATCCTAGACATTATTATGTTCCCTGGCCAACAATTCATACATATGACTAATCAGTCCATCAAATACATTGCTGACATCGGGTCAATGATCTAGTCGTGCAGTTATAATTCAACCAACCATTAAAGCTGTGACAATTCAACTGAAATGTCCGTGACAAACTTGTACATCCTTAAAGAGGGGCACTCTCCAGGGAAAGAAATGCTTGTCAATGAAGTTGCTATCCCTTTAACAAAACTACAACACGTTAATTGTGGTTTAATCTTTACTGCACCACAGCCAAGCTAACTCATGCTGTATACAATCTAGTCCTGGGAGTCACTGATGAGTTTATTCATCCAACCGCAGCTCTCTGGGGTTTTCAAGATGATGAGAAGTTTAGATAGAGTAAATAGGGAAAAAATATTCCCACTGGCGAGTGGATGAATAACTAAAGGTCATGGGGGAAACATTCAGTATCGTCCTGTTTGGGGCGCAATTATCGGCTGTGTGCAAAGTTTAGCGCCTGGCGCTAATTATCGCCTCCGACTGCAAACTTGGCTTTTATCGCCCCTGGAGGTGATTGGAACGCTAAATCAGGCACTACACACCTCTCTTAAGGTGCAAAGGCCGAGGAGTGAGGCGCTACCTCAGAGCGCTGGCGAAGCTCATGTGATGTCAGTCAGCAATAAAACACAGACACAATGGGCTCGATTTTGTCATGGGGCGGGCTGGGGTCGTGTCATCCACTTTTCGTGTTAGCCACCTGACTCCAATTGGATGTGGGAGAATTAATTGATTTTCCCCTAATTGGGCAATTGAGTTCCAGCATGTGGGAACCCATGACCCAATTAGTGTTTTCAGTCTGAAAGTCGCCTCTGATGATGTCATCATTGCTGCTGCATTTAAGGTCTGCAAAGACTGGGAAGCTTTTGGACTTTGCTGTGAGAGGGACCTGGAGGTAAAATGAGCAGCAGGAGACCGCCCCCTCCCCCTCCCCCTCCCCCTCCCCCGCCCCCGCCCCCGCCCCCGCCCCCGCCCCCGCCACCGCCCAGGCTTCAATCTTCCACAACAATGGTTATGACTGCTAAAAGTTCCCCCAGAATGATGATTGATCAAATCTCCTTCTTAATGGTGGACCTGCAGCTGATAGTCAGCAATCCAAGTGTGCTACCGCCAGGTTTCACCGTCGTGTTTCAGAGGAGGCGTGCATCACATCGGAAAAGTCTTAAATTCAGAAAGGCCTCTCAAAATGGGATTATAGAGGCAATTAAGTGGTTGTTGAGGGCCTTAAGGACCTATCCCGCCTCTTGGAGGCGGGATGGAGATGGGATCAAAAACCACGCATTTGGGAAAATTGCTCGGAGGTGGGATGGAGGCAGGGTCGGGCCCGCCCGCCATTTTTTGCAATTTTAACACCCCACACGCCTCCATTCCCGCCTCCTTGGGCCTGGCAAAATTGAGCCCAATGGTGCCGGCCAGTTCTTAAAGGGGAGGGTTGATCTTGCTCTCCATCCACATCCTGCTCATTGCAGCCTTGAATCTCGGCCTGGAGAGACCTGTACATCAAATCTGCTGGAAAGAACAATGGAGAGAACCAGGGAAAGAGCTCAGAGTGCAGCCCCCACAGTCTCTTCTAAATAGATGCAAGGAAGGGCAAATCAAAATGAACCCGCAAAGGGCTGCTCAGTACCCAAAAACTCCTTCACACAGCGTTGAATCTCTCCAGAAGTCTCTCTCTCTCAGAATGCGTGGTGCAAAAATGTCACCAGCAAAAAAAGGTAGGACGCTTTCGCCTTTAAATAGCGCTACCCCAGTCCCTTCCTGACTGCAAAACGCTCCCCTCAACCTGTCGTAGCTAGCGGCAGGCGGTAAGGCAGGGGGCGCCACTCAATATCTGCTCCGGGGTGCTACCGGGGCGTTGCACACTCGACTGACGTCACGAGCTGCCGGCGCAGGGGATCGTGGCGGTAGTGTTTAGCGCCGCCGCAAAATATCTGGTCAATTTCGCGAGAGGCGCAGATATCACCACGCCCGGGCGCTAGTTGCTTAGCGCCCCATCAACGCCCTCTTAAGGCGTTAACGGGAGGCGCAAACCAACTGAATTTTTCCCCCCATAGATTCAAAATCATTGGAAAAAGATCTAGAGGGGAGATGAAGAGAATTTTTTTCACTCTGAGTTGTTGGGATCTGGAACGCTCTACCTGAAAAGGTGGTGGAAGCTGATTTCATAAATAATTTTAAAATGGAGTTGGACAGGTACTTGATGAGGAATACAGGGTTATGGACAAAAAGCGGGAATGTGGGACTAAGCATGACTGCTCTTTGAAAGAGCCAGCACAGTCACGATCGGCTGAATGGCCTCCTTCTGTGCTGTAAGTATCTATGGCCGCGATTTTTCTGACCTCGGCGGGACCGTGGCGGGCGATGTCGGTGGCGGGTCCCAACCCCACTGCTGACTCCATCTCGCTGTCTGAAATGAATTACCTTGATTGGGCTTGTTAAGCCCGCCCAGCGCGTTTCCCAGCCAATTATGGAGGGAGTCACAGCACGCAGGGAGGTCCTCTTCCCTTCAAATGAGTGGAAGAGACCCCCCCCCCAGGAGATCAACACAGCCTGGCTGCACATTGCAGAGGAAGATCAAGCAGGGATGTGGTCAGAAGGACATGGCTGCAGTGCTGCAAACGTTTCAATGATCTCGGTAGATCACAAAATGTTAGTGCATAGCCACACTCAACCTCATCCTGCTGTGCCTCTCATCACATCCCCATCACTCTGCCTTCCCTACCCTACTCCTGCACATCCTTACTCACACCAACTTACCTTGGAACTCCACCCACCCATCTCTATCTACATTATCATATCCCCATCTCACTAACCACTCCTCACACTCACCCTCATCCCAGTGCAATCCTACCAACTAACAACACACAAGGGTAGGCACTTGGGTGTTTTATGCAATGTTCATGTAAAGTTTCTGTTAATGTGCTGTCAAACACTGAAACCTTTATTTTCAACACTTTGTGTTCTTGGACAGATTTGTGTGGACCTTTGGAAGTGGCTTAGTGAGTTGCAGTGAATGTTGAGACATAATGGTAACCCCCGTAGTGGTGATGAGTGTGAAAGAAATGGCTTGGGCATTGTAGGGATGCTTTATGGTGTTGGTGTGGGGTGGTGCCAATCTGGTGCATCATGTGACAGCCAGGGTGTACAGCGTCAAGTGAAGTAAATCAGGCCATGGTGAGGCCATCCCTGGCCTCCCGGGCAGCAATGTGGTCGGGTGCTGATGCCCTGTGTCCTGTGCAGCATCAGTTGATTGCGGAGAAGGTTGGTGTTGTTGTTGGTGCTGCTGGTGTGCCTGGTGCTGCTGCTGTTGGGGCTGATCATGGTGGGATTCTGAGGACCAAGGTGGGAGAGTATAAAGGGCACCCATGCTGTTGGAATACATGGCAGGTGATGTAGAAATGACAGAAGCAATCTGTTAATGGTGAGAGGTAATGAGGTCAAACTGGATGGAGACTGTGTAAAGACTTGCAGTATAAGAACATAAGAACATAAGAAATAGGAGCAGGAGTAGGCCAATCGGCCCTTCGAGCCTGCTCCGCCATTCAATAAGATCATGGCTGATCTGATCCTCACCTCAAATCTAAAGAACACAAGAAGTAGGAGCAGGACCCGGCCACTCAGCCCCTGGGCCCGCTATGCCACCCACAGGGCCTCGACCGATCCGAACTCAGCCTCATGTCCAATTTCCTGCCCGCTCCCCGTAACCCCTAATTCCCTTTACTTCTAGGAAACTGTCTATTTCTGTTTTAAATTTATTTAATGATGTAGCTTCCACAGCTTCCTGGGGCAGCAAATTCCACAGACCTACTACCCTCTGAGTGAAGAAGTTTCTCCTCATCTCAGTTTTGAAAGAGCAGCCCCTTATTCTAAGATTATGCCCCCTAGTTCTAGTTTCACCCATCCTTGGGAACATCCTTACCGCATCCACCCGATCAAGCCCCTTCACAATCTTATATGTTTCAATAAGATCGCCTCTCATTCTTCTGAACTCCAATGAGTAGAGTCCCAATCTACTCAACCTCTCCTCGTATGTCCACCCCCTAATCCCGGGGATTAACCGAGTGAACCTTCTTTGTACTGCCTCGAGAGCAAGTATGTCTTTTCTTACGTATGGACACCAAAACTGTATGCAGTATTCCAGATGCGGTCTCACCAATACCTTATATAACTGCAGCAATACCTCCCTGTTTTTATAATCTATCACCCTAGCAAAAAAAGCCAACATTCCGTTGGCCTTCTTGATCACCTGCTGCACCTGTATACTAACTTTTTGATTTTCTTGCACTAGGACCCCCAGATCTCTTTGTACTGCAGTACTTTCCAGTTTCTCGCCATTAAGATAATAACTTGCTCTCTGATTTTTCCTGCCAAAGTGCATAACCTCACATTTTCCAATATTGTATTGCATCTGCCAAATCTCTGCCCACTCACCCAGCTTGTCTATATCCCCTTGTAGGTTTTTTATGTCCTCCTCACTTTCTACTTTCCCTCCCATCTTTGTATCATCTGCAAACTTTGATATGTTACACTCGGTCCCCTCCTCCAAATCGTTAATATAGATTGTAAAGAGTTGGGGACCCAGCACCGACCCCTGCGGAACACCACTGGCTACTGGTTGCCAGTCCGAGAATGAACCATTTAGCCCAACTCTCTGCTTCCTGTTAGATAACCAATCCTCCACCCATGCCAGAATATTCCCCCCAATCCAGTGATTTTTTTTATCTTGAGCAATAATCTTTTATGTGGCACCTTGTCGAATGCCTTCTGGAAGTCTAAATACACTACGTCCATTGGTTCCCCTTTATCCACCCTGTACGTTATGTCCTCAAAGAACTCAAGCAAATTTGTCAGACATGATTTCCCTTTCATAAAGCCATGCTGACTTTGTCCTATCAAATGGTGAATTTGTTGTGGAAATGCAGTGAGGAAGAGCTTGTGGCTGAGGGAAGATATCTCTAAGGTGGGAGCTTTTACTTTACATTTGAATCTGTCAACTCAACAGCTGATTCAATGGCCACTGAACTCCCGCCTCAGCTTAACAGACGTGATCCCTGAGCAGTGAGGACCCTGTGAGTGAGCACGTAAAACCAAAAGGTGAGCTCAAATGTATTCTTAATGATCTCTAAACAAGTTCATAATGATCTGAATTGGGTTCCCCGCCGCTGCGTGTCGGGTCTGCTCAGCGCTGACAGACCCGACATCAGGGAAAGGCGTGTTGCAGCGGGTTCACAGTAGGGTCTCGACCCGCTGGGGAAAAAAAACACTTTTCAACCCAACCCGCCACCGATCGCACCCGCTGACCCCCCAGAAAATCTCGGCCTATGTGTCTAACTATGCATTGTTTTACACATCAAGGATTCTGTGACATGACCAAGTCAGTCTTCAGATTCAGTGTTTAGTTAACAAAAGCCCAGTTTTGTGGAATTTACAACCTCTTCCCAAATGGAAGGTGAGAGACAGATAGAAGAAGAAAACAGTTAGTACAAGAACTGTAAAGTTTGTTTTTGTTCTAATTTTTTTTATTAAGGATTAGTTAGCTAGAGAAAAGTTTAAAAAAAATGTTGAAAATAATAAAATAGGAGGGAATGAGAGAGAATACAGAAAAAGGTTGAGTAAAAGCAGTGTGCTTTAATTTTTTTTATTTTTAGTTAAAATTGTTCTTTTACATCTTTAATTTAGTTGCACAAAGGTTATATTAAATCAATAAAGCTGCTTCTTACATTTGAATAGATTTATTACTGTGATGTTAATGTTTGTTCGAGTATCATGTTGTGGAGTTGAAATGTTAAAAACTGGCTAAGGCAGGGAAATTGTGATTTTCTTGGATCTGCTGACAGTTTACGGTTAAATAATGCTGTAATAAAAGTACTACAAAGTAATTACATGATTAATTAAAATAAAACTGACCACTTTAATAAATGTGTTAAGGTATTATGTGCTTTATTTTCCAGGAATTCATTACTTAAAGAACAAATAAAAAGAAAAAATGTATTATTACAGTGGCTGTCATGGGAGTTTGTGTACCCTGATGAAGTATTTCACAGTCAGGTTTATTAACTTCCCACCAATTCTGCAATCATTCTCATTGCATTTATGTAATTAAAATCTGTGGGAAATGTGACACTTGAAAATATCACACTTCAAAGTATCATACTTCAAATTATCACCAATGCTAAGTGTATGTAACATTTGCATCTGATTGGCCCAAATATCATTGGCCAAGGAACGAATCACTGTTAACTGAATAATGCTGAAAACGCTAAAAAAATAACTTAACAACATAGCAAACACATTAAAGTTAAATAATTCACAAGAAACATAAAACTTATCCAAAAGAAAACCTGCCGATATCTTCTTGGAAATCTGATCAATAAGTTTTGCCCACCATGGCTCTCTCTCTCGGGTGGGCCTAGAGGTATGATAAAAATGATTTATTTTTTAAATGAGACAACACAAGAAAATAAGGAAAGAGGTTAAGAAAGGGATAAGGAAACAAAAGAGGGAATATAAGGAGATAATCTCGAACAAAATATTACAAAGAACAATAAAGTATTCTATAAACACATCAGTAAAAAGAGAATAGTCAAATATCAGGTGGAATCCCTGGGAGGTGAGGATAGTGATTTAGTAAACGGTAAGTGGAAATTGGTGGGGCTGCTTAACAAGTACTTTGCTTCAGTATTTATTAAAGGGAAGGTAATTGGGTTCCCTGGATTTATCTCCTCCCCATTTTAATTTCTGGTGGGGGCAGAGAATGGCCGGTTATAGATCGGCCACCCGTGAGACACCTTGACTGATTTTCACGCTGATAGTTAAAATTATCTCACAAATTGGTTAAAATTGAAATAAGTGGTATAATAAATAAAAGGAAAGTAGTAGAGAAGTTTGTTAAGCTAAAAGAGGACAAGCTTCTGGAACCTGATGAGCTACGTCCAAGGATCCTGAGGGAAAGGGGGAAGAAAAAACAGAGGCCGTATATTTCAAGGTTCTGTCGAGAGTGGATGTTTGTCAGAGGATTGGAGAATGGACAATGTAATACCCATTTTCAAAAGGAGAGACAGCTATCCCAGGTAATTACTGGCCAGTTAGTTTAACATCTATAGTAGGGAAAATATTGGAATCTTTAATTAAAGATGAAATTACTAATTATCTAGACAAACCTTATAGAGTTCTTTGAGGAGGTGACAAATATAGTGGATAGGGGAAATGCAGTGGATGGGGTGTGCACAGATTTTCAGAAAGCTTTTGGCAAGATACCATACAGGAGACAATTGGAGAAGATTAAGCAGAATGGAATTGGGGGAGGCTGGCAAATTGGATGAAAAACTGGTTAGAAGGGAAGAAATAGAGTAGGAGTTAAGGGCAGTTTCTCAGAGTGGTTAGAAGTGGGTAGCAGTGTCCCACAGAGTTCTGTTCTGGGACTACATCTGCTAGCTATGTACAACCATGATTTGAATATAGAACTAGAGGGTGTGGCGTCCAAATTTGCAGATGATACTAAAATATGAGGTCTGAGGACCAAAGGAAGCTGCAAACAAATACTGATATGATGGTGGAATGGGCAACAAAGGTGACAGATAGAATTCAATGTTAGTAAATGTGAGGTGGCACATTTTAGTAAAAAAAAGTAATAATTATACTTTGAATGGAGGAAATCTGCATGATATAGAAAAGCAGAAGGATATGGTGGTTCAGGTTTATAAGACGTTAAGAGCAACATCTCAATTGGATAAGGCCATAAAAGCGAATGGAATACTGGGTCTCCTAGCAAGAAGTACAGAATATAAAAGTCAAAATATAATTGTGAATCTATATTAAAACACACACAGCAGCAGATAGGTTATTAGAGAGATGCTTGAGTGCTTAAAAAATGGGCTGCCAAATATAATGCAGATCATCAATGTGGTCGGCCAAGTGGCCTTATTCATAGTGGGAAACCGGCAGTACCTTCTCCTCTCTTCAGTGCCCAGCAAATTCCTGGTCCTGCAACTGGCCATTGCAACTTATGTTATGAGAAATGTTCAGTTTGTTTCCTGAAGCCGTGCCTGACTCCTCCAGCTCCACTCCTGGCCATTGACCATGAACAATACTTTAAGAGATCCCTTAGTCTAACAAATAACTATAAATGGATACTAATAGTAGAGAGCAAACTATAAAAAAAAAATACCCCTCTAATTCAGTATATGTTCCATACAAGAATAAATTGCAGTGAGGTAAAGGTATAATTAAATCTTGCGGTGTTATTCTGATACTCGTAATCCATTTAAGCTTCATGTTGACAGTTTATTACAACATTATTACACTCGACGGAATTACAGAAAGAATAATGGTTACCTGGATGTGAATACAATACAGTAATCTAATCAAAGGGTTCAAATTACACTGTAAACCACAAGAAGAAAACACAACTGATCGATAGCCATCATTTGAACCCTGATATTAGATTACGGTTCAGAATATAACCTTTTAATCATATGTATAGTAAATTTTAACGGGTGGGTTTATTTGATTTTGACTCCTTTTGTGATGTCACCATGGTTTATAACAATCCAAGACCTCACTATATTTAATAGATAATGACTTAAGGATTAACAATTGTAACATTAATGCAAGTTTATTGAGAAATTATTTAAAGTTAATTATGGGGAAACTATGATCAATCTGTATTGGTTTTACAATTCATGGTGACATATTTACTGTCCTATCCATATCATTGAAAATGATGTAGGTTGCGCAGTTCCTGTCAAAAAACTTACTTCCTGTTGTCATGATTTCTTTGTCACACTCTTGCGACCTTGGGAACAATAGGATAGAAATTCATCTTGGGTGGTAGGGCAAATGAGCGGCATTGCATCGGCCACCCATTGGAACTAACTATCGGGTGGGGCGTATAACGGACAGCCGATGCTACACCGCCCATTTTGCGTAACCGTCCAAGACAGATTTCTACCCCATTGCGTCAATATTTCCCTGTTAATATTTATCTGAATTCTCCTAGTCAATGTCACGATTCCATGTTTGGCCATTAGAGGTTCTTCATCAAATTCTTCAACTGTTATGATTGCACCTTTGGGCAGTAAGTGATTGTGCATCACATTTCTGAACACTTTCTTACAGCTCAGTCGCCATCTTGCTTTTTGCTTCCAGGTAAGTTATTTTTTCTTTCTATTAATTTTAAATGTGATTTGTAATAAATGTCATCTTTTACCCCTGCCAGGCCTCCCACAGGCTTTTACTTACTGCCCGTTGCTGACTCCAGCTTCTCCTTCTCTTCTCCACCTCTCATAACAACCCCCTCTTATTTTATCTACTGCTTTAGGCCTTGCTACTTCACTGCTGCTTCATAAAGAATTCCCAGCTGGCCCATAGTTTGCTGGCTATCTTGGCTGCTCCGTTAGTCTTGGCCACTTCTGGTGCCTGTCCCTGTACATTTCACAGCATGCTTACCACCATGTTAGGGTTTCCAGCCTCTCAGTCCACATTGGTAATCTTCACTACCTATGGTGGCTTCCCCATTACTGTTCCCCGCATTCTTTGCCACCTCTGGCAGCTGCCCTGTTACTCTTTGCAGCCTCTCAGGCCTTCCCACTGGTATTCCCAGCCTATAGAGTTGACACTGTATGAACTAATTGTAAATGTTTTGTTTAAACATAGTACACGTGCTGCAGATCACAGTACCTGTACAAAAAAACCTCATGGTGGGTAATTTTAACTTTGGGCGATGGTGTAAAATGGAAGATATAGAATTGACCACCCATTATATCGCTGATTTTCCCTTCCACTGACCTACACTAACTCCCTGCCTCCAATGTATTACATTTAAACTTCTCATTCTCATCTTCATGTCCCTTCACGGCCTTCCTGCAACCTCCCCCAGCCTTATATTCTCCCTCAGATTCTCACCTTTTGCTCACCCTCCCACCCCCCTCTGCCCCATCATTGGTGGCAGAACCTTCAGCCACCTTGGGTTCACTTTCTAGAACTCCCTCCATACATCCCTGCACACCTCTATTCTGTTTCCTCATTCAAAAACTTCCTCAAAATCAATTTTTTCATCAATCTTTCAGTTACTCCTTCTAATCTCCCTCGGCATTACTCGTAGCCACTTCCCTGTCTATTTCCATGTATGAAGTGCTTATTATTTTCGATATCCTGAGGAGCTAGCTAAGCTTCGCAACTAATGTAAAAATATCTGTTGTGTTTCTGCCACTATTTGCTTGCTCTGTTTAATAAATTTGTTTGGCAGTCAAAGCCTATGTCAAGGCCTGGTATAATGTAATTCTGCTGTCTTGCAAAGACAAACAGGATCATGTGAGGGTAAGTGATAAAACCATAAACTGACGTAAATTGAAGAGGACCCTCTGTTCCCTACAAATTTAGCTAGGTATCTGGGCAAGAGGCAGCTAGTGTTAACCTACAAGAGTAGTTAAAAACATCGATAATAAAAATAGAGTAAAAGAAACCCCCAAAATGTTAGTCATCGTCATTCTGCTTTTGAGCCATATGTGGTTATTCCTCATCATATTAAAAGGTGGTGACTCTGTCTAATGCTATGTTGTGCAGCACACAGAACGTAATAATTTTAAAACAAAAGCAAACTACCGCAGATGCTGGAAATCTGAAATAAAAACAGAAAATGCTGGAAAACACTCAGCAGGTCAGGCAGCATCTGTGGAGAAAGAAACAGAGCCATTTCAGTTTGATGACCTTTCATCAAAGGTCATCGACCTGAACCGTTACCCCTGATATTAACTTGGAGGAGGGTTGGGAGTAGGGGTGGGGAGGGTCCGATATCGTGTGGAAGTAAGTTCAGCGCATCTGTCAGTGGCATTTTAACACAGCCAGCTCATTAGCATTTTACTCCCGGGTTTGGCGTCGATTGCGCGGTAGTGGGCATGATGAGGATCCGCAAGACGCGATCTCAACTCCAGTATTTAAAGGGCCAATCCATAGATGGAATTTGGAGGAGTTTGGAGTTGGAAGCAAGAGAAGCCAAGGCATGACAATGGATTCAGGACGCTCAAAGGCTGCACCCCACTTCAATGACCCCTTCCTTGATGTACTGCTGGGGGCTGTGAGGAGCCAGAGAGAGATACTCTTCCCCAGCAATGGGAGGAAGAAACCTGCTGCTGCCACATAGAAAGCGTGACTGGAAGTAGCCGAGCAAGTCAGCGGCAGGAGCACTGTGCCACGCTCCTGGATTCAGTGCAGGAAGCGCTTTAATGACCTAGCCAGTTGTACATTCACCTACAGCCTGCTGTGTGCATCACCCCACCCCCTCACTCTGCCTTCTCAAGCCTACTCCATCACATCACTCCTCCCGCCCACTTACCTTGCATGCGCACCCATCCTTCTCTTTCTATGCACCTCCTCACATCCCCATCTATCCACCACTGCCACTCACCATCATCCTTATACAATTTCATGACTCTTCTTGATAGTTACCCTAACCAAATGGACTTCACCCATCGGGTGAAAACATGCCATTACACTCCCTCAGAGGTCTGTTCTCCTCCCATTGCGGGAGAAGAGAGCACAGAACACCAGGGAGAGGGAGAGAACCGGAGGTGGGCTTCCACAGATTTCCCAGCTAACAACTGCAGAGGAGGAAGTGCTGGAGATCAGCAGTGTTTTGGCATCCCTGGCCATCAGAGATGGGGACCTCCCAGCTACCTGGTGACACAATTAAATATCAGTGACCCAGCTGTCAGAAAACACTCAGTCATGTTGACTTGTTTTCAACAGTGAGTGAAATATGATCATCTTCATAATGGTAAGTTGCAACATTTTCACCTTGCCAGTACTAATTTATATCTTTTCTCTCCACCAGGGCCTTCACGCATGCAGCAGGAGTCCATGGACCTCAGGGTCCTGATTCCTTCTGAGGGTGCACCGTCACAGGACTCATGCTTACCATGCACCAGTTCAGAGATGCGCACTTCGGTGGGACTAGTTAGACAGATAGTTGGGTTTTCATCTGGTGACTCACATTTCACAAGTGAGCAAGAGCAGATGGTGGTGGCAGGGCAGTCCTCATTGGAGGGCGCAGCTCTCTCCAAGCTCTGCTCAGCTGGACATAGATGCTGTACCTCGGGGGCTGTCGATGAAAAGGAGAATCATTGAGGAGCAGCAGAGAATGTGTGATATACTGACAAGCCTTCCAAGCACACTGACCACGATTGCAGAGAGAATGGAGCAGAAAAACCTCAAGCATGAGTGGGATGATGTCGCAGGACATTGTGACAATGTCTTCTGTTGGTAAGTAGGTGTTGCTTGATGGCACTGTTGATGACTCCTTCCATCACTTTACTGATATTGGGAAAGAAGCTGATGGGGCAATAATTTGTCAGGTTAGATTTGTCCTGTTTTTTGTGGATAGGGCACACCTGGGCAGTTTTTTTCACGTAGTTGGGTAGCTGCCAGTGTCATAGCTGGGGTGTTGTCAGGGTCCATAGCCATTGCTGTGTCCAGTGTACTCAGCCACTTCTTAATGTCATGTTGAGTAAGCTAAATTGGCTGCACTATGATGGCGGGGACCTCTGGAGGGGGCCGAGTGAGATCATCCAATTGGCGCTTTTTATTGAAGACGTTTGCAAACACTTGAGTCTTGACTCTTCTACTCTATAGTTGAGGATGGGGATACTTATGAAGCCTCCTCCTTCCATAAGTTGCTTGATTGTCCACCATCATTCTCAACTGGATGTAGTAGGGCTACAGGGCCTTGATCTGATCCATTGATTGTGGCACTGCTTAGCTCTGCCCGTATCCTGCTGCTTGTTTGTTTAGCATGTACATATCCTTGTGTTGTAACTTCACTAGGTTGGTACCTCATTCTAATGTATGCCTGGTGCTGCTCCTATACTGTGGGAATGCTACACTTGATGAAAAATTGTATTTCTCTCTCCTGCAGTTCCTCCTGCCCTATAATGAATGGACGTATATCCCGGTGGCGTTTGTTACTTAATTAATGCACACCAAGCTGGCTGACCCTTCCTGTGGGTGATGTAATGTTTTCCTGACTGACCTGTTTGGACACCATCCACACCTTTGATTGCCGTGATTATCTCTCTGCCGAGATGTGATAAAGGGCAGTTGGAAAGATTAACTGTAATCATCTGGCTGTGTTCTCTGACTATATATGATGTGCCCATATGTATCTCTTCACTTCACCTGACGAAGGAGCAGCGCTCCGAAAGCTTGTGATTTCAAATAAACCTGTTGGACTATAACCTGGTGTTGTGCGACTTCTCACATTTGTCCACCCCAGTCCAACACCGGCATCTCCACATCAGAATCTATATAGTTAGAGTTAAGAAATAATAGAGGTGCCGTTACACTACTAGATATATTCTATACACCACCAAATAGTAGGAAAGATATGGAGGAGCAAATTTGCAGAGCAATTACATAGAGGTGCGAGAACTATAGAGTACTAATAATGGGGGTCTTCAACTATCCTAATATAGACTGGGATTGTAATAGTGTTAAGGGCAGAGAAGGGGAAAAATTTCTGAAGTGTGTTCAGGAGAGGTCTCTTGATCAGTATGTTTCCGGCCCGACAAGGGATGAGGCATTGCTGGATCTGGTTCTAGGGAATGAGATAGGTCAAGTGGAGCAAGTGTCAGTAGGTGAACTTTATGGGAATAGTGATCATAGTATCAAAAGGTTTAGATTAGCTATGGAAAAGGACAGGGAATAATCTAGAGTAAAAATGTTTAACTGGGGAAGGCCAATTTCAGTGGGATGAGAACGGATCTGGCTCGGGTAAACTGGAATCAAAGATTGGCAGGCAAAACTGTAATGGAACAATGGGCTGCCTTTAAAGAGGAAATAGTTCAGGTACAGTTGAGGTACATTCCCACTAGGGGGAAAGGCAGGGCAACGAAAGTCAGGGCTCCCTGGATGATGAAAGAGATAGAGAATATGGTGAAGCAGAAAAAGAGCGCGTATGACAGATGTCAGGTTGCAAATACATCTGAGAATCAGGCTGAATATAGAAAGGTCAGAGGAGAAGAGAAAAAGAAAATAAGAGGGGCAAAGAGAGGTTATGAGAATAGAATGGCAGTCAACATAAAAGGTAATCCAAAAGTCTTCTATAGGCATATAAATAGTAAAAGGGTAATAAGAGGAGGGGTGGGGCCGATTAAGGACCAAAAAGGAGACCTACGCATGGAGGCAGAGGGTATGGCTGAGGTAGATAAGCAGTGGCAGACATTTAAGGAGATATTTCATAACTCTCAGCAAAGGTTTATTCCAGTGAGAAAGAAAGACTCTGAGAAGGATGAACCATCCGTGGCTAACTAAGGAAGTTAAGGATTGTATCAAATTGAAGGAAAAGGAATACAATGTTGCAAAGATTAGTGGTAGGCCAGAGGATTGGGAAATTTTTAGAAAGCAGCAAAGGATGACAAAAAATAATAACGAGGGAGAAGATAGATTATGAGAGTAAACTAGCAAAACATATAAAAACAGACAGTAAGAGCTTCTACAGGTATATAAAAAGGAAGAGAGTAGCTAAAGTAAACGTTGGTCCCTTCGAAGATGAGATTGGGGAATTCATAATGGGAAATGGGGAAATGGCAGAGACTTTGAACAAATATTTTGTATCGGTCTTCACGGTAGAAGACACTAAAAGCATCCCAATAATAATTGATAATCAAGGGGCTATAGGGAGGGAGTAACTTAAAACAATCACTATCACTATAGAAAAAGTACTAGGCAAACTAATGGGGCTAAAGGTGGACAACTCCCCTGGACCTGATGGCCTGCATCCTAGGATTTTAAAAGAAGTGGCTGCAGAGATATTGGCCCAGAAATTGATCTCGCTCTGTTCCCGCAGGGGTAAGGCTTCCCCGCGATCTCTCACTCCGCATTGGCTTTTTCAGATCCAGCTCGCACGAACTTGATGTTCCAGACATCAGCTGGGCAGTGCTTGCGTATCCCACCGGCGTAGTGAATTCGTGCGAGCTGTGGGATCACGTGACTCAGTTAGAGCCAATGGCAGCACACCATCTTCCATTCATAAGTTTTACATGCGTGCTGTGAAATCTATGAATCTTACACCCCCCCAAAATAACAGCTAAACCTCAATTAAATAAAAAAAAAACCATCACATTAATAAAATAAGTATAGTTAAATAAATTAACCATTTTAAATAAAAAATTAAATTTTTGAAAAAATTTAATCTTTTAAAAAGTTATAAAAATAAACTTACCTGTCTTTAAAGTCTCTAAAAAAGATATAGCTGTTAAAAAAAATTCAAAAAAATACTTAATTCACTACTTACCTTGTTAAAAGTGGGTCTTACTCCTCCATTTTCCATTTCTAAAATCTTCCGTCCTTACCTGCGCGTCCAAAGCACGAAGTGCACAGCGTGCGCGCAGCCTGTAGCGCGCACGCGATGCACCGAGGAACCGCCCCCTTTTCAAAAGACCAAGTGCCAGTTTTCAGTGCATGCGCAGGGCATGCAGAAAACCGGCAATTGGAGAGAGAATACGCGAGAGTACGCAGTGCGTACTCTCGCGCAGCGGGATGAATTTTTGGCCCAATAGATGCATTGGTTGTAATCTACCAAAATTCCCTGGATTCTGGAGAGGTCCCAGCAGATTGGAAAACCACAAATGTAACTCCCCTATTCAAGAAAGGAGGGAGACAGAAATCAGGAAACTATAGGCCAGTTAGCCTAACATCTGTCATTGGGAAAATGCTGGAATCCATTATTAAGGAAGTAATAGCAGAACATTTAGAAAATCATAATACAATCAAGCAGAGTCAACATGGTTTTATGAAAGGGAAATCGTGTTTGACAAATTTACTAGAGTTCTTTGAGGATGTAACGAGCAGGGTGGATAAAGGGGAACCAGTAGATGTAGTGTATTTGGATTTCCAGAAGGCATTCGATAAGGTGCAACATAAAAGGTTACTGCACAAGATAAGAGCTCACGATGTTGGGGGCAATATATTAGATTGGATAGGCTAACTAACAGAAAACAGAGAGTCGGAATAAATTAGTCATTTTCAGGTTGGCAAATTGTAACTAGTGGGGTGCCACAGGGATTAGTGCTGGGGCCTCAACTATTTACAATCTATATTAATGACTTGGACGAAGGGACCGAGTGTACTATTGCCAAATTAGCTGACAATACAAAGATAGGTGGGAAAGCAGAGAGTCTGCAAAGGGATATAGATAGATTAAGTGAGTGGGCAAAAATTTGGCAGATGGAGTATAACGTGGGAATATGTGAGGTTATCCACTTTGGTAGGAAGAATAAAAAAGCAAAATATTATTTAAATGGAGAGAGACTACAGAATGCTGTGGTACAGAGGGATCTGGGTGTCCTCATACATGAAACACATTTTGTCAGCCCCGAGGAGGCGGGACTGCCGGTAAAGTTGCAGGATTTGGGGGCGGGTGGCAAACCCGCCACCAACCGCCTCCATGCCCTCTTGCCAGGAGGTGGGAAGCCATCCTGCCCTTGGTCCCGTCTCCTCGAGGCGGGAAATGGATTAAAGCCTATTAACTGCCTGTTAACAGGTAGTTAACAGGCAGAAAATAGGATTAGCCCCATTTTTATCTCCGAAGTGCAGGCTTCCTGACCTCAGAGAACCCCGCCAGGGTGTAGGAGATGAGAAGGAGGTCTGCGGGGATCGGAGGGGTCTGAAAGTGAGATGTAGAGGTGAGTGATGGGTGCAAATCTGGAGTGGTAGGTATGTAATGTGAGTGTTAAGTGTTATAAAATGTTCACTTACCTTTGTTTCTGCCTACAGCCTTCAGCCGCTGTGGATCCAGAGTCCTGACATCTTCATTGTAGATTTCACAGACTGGCTGTTGGATCCTCCGAACCAACAGCCAGGTGATTTCTGCAAAGTTGAAAGATTTGATGAGTCCTGAACACAAGGACTCATCAAACTACACAGAATGTCAGTGTTTGACAGCTTCACAGAGCTGTCAAACGCTGACATTTCTTCTTTCAAGAAATCTTGACAGATGGCACATCAGACGTTGACGTGCTCTGTCACTGTCTTCCCCCTAATTGGCCTGCTGAGCCCACTGGGCGGGGTTAACAAGGTCAATCAGGAAAAAAATCCCACTGGTTGGCCAGAAGCTGATGGAGGTGGGATTGAAAGCTGGCAAGCAGCAGTCCCGCCTCCAAAAGCTTCCCATTGACAAAATCCAGCCCATAGAGTTAGCATGCAGGTACAGCAAGTAATTAGGAAGGCAAATGGAATATTGGCCTTTATTGCAAGGGGGATGGAGTATTTTATTTTTTTATTCATTGATGGGATGTGGGCATCACTGGCAAGGCCAGCATTTATTGCTCATCCCTAATTGCCCTTCAGAAGGTGGTGGTGAGATGCCTTCTTGAACCGCTGCATCCGTGTGGTGAAGGTACTCCCACAGTGCTGTTAGGTAGGGAGCTCCAGGATTTTGACTCGGCAACGATGAAGGATCGGCGATATACTTCTAAGTCAGGATGGTGTGTGACTTGGAGGGGACCTTGGAGGTGCTGGTGTTCCCATGCGTCTGCTGCCCTTGTCCTTCTAGGTGGAAGAGATCGGGGGTTTGGGAGGTGCTGCCGAAGAAGCCTTGGTGAGTTGCTGCAGTGCATCTTGTAGATGGTACACACTGCAGCCACGGTACGCCGGTGGTGGAGGGAGTGAATGTTTAAGGTGGTGGATGGGGTGCCAATCAAGCGGGCTGCTTTGTCATGGATGGTGTCGAGCTTCTTGAGTGTTGTTGGAGCTGCATTCATCCAGGCAAGTGGAGAGTATTCCATCACACTCTTTACTAGATGGTAGAAAGGCTTTGGGGAGTCAGGAGGTGAGACACTTGCCGCAGAATACCTATCCTCTGACCTGCTCTTGTTGCCACAGTATTTATGTGGCTGGTCCAGTTAAGTTTCTGGTCAATGGTGACCCCCGGGATGTTGATGGTGGGGGATTCGGCGATGGTAATGCCATTGAATGTCAAGGGGCGGTGGTTAGATTCTGGCTTGTTGGAGATAGTCATTGCCTGGCACTTCTGTGGCGTGAACGTTACCTGCCACTTATCAGCCCAAGTCTGAACATCGTCCAGGTCTCATTGCATGCGGGCATGGACTGCTTCATTATCTGAGGAGTTGTGAATGGCAATGAACACTGTGCAGTCATCAGCGAACATCCCCATTTCTGACCTTATGTTGGAGGGAAGGTCATTGATGAAGCAACTGAAGATGGTTGGGCCTAGGACACGGCCCTGAGGAACTTCTGCAGCTATGTCCTGGGGCTGTGATGATTGACCTTCAATCACCACAACAATCTTCCTTTGTGCTAGGTATGACTCTAGCCAGTGGAGAGTTTTCCCCCCGATTCCCATTGACTTCAGTTTTACTAGGGCTCCTTCATGCCAAACTCGGTCAAATGCTGCATTGATGTCAAGGGCAGTCACTCTCACCTCACCTCTGGAATTCAGCTCCTTTGTCCATCTTTGGACCAAGACTGTAATGAGGTTGGGAGCCAAGTAGTTTTGGCGGAACCCAAACTGGGCATCAGTGAGCAGGTTATTGGTGAGTAAGTGCCACTTGATAGCACTGTCGATGACACCTTCCATCACTTTGCTGATGATTGAGAGTAGACTGATGGGGCGGTAATTGTCCGCATTGGATTTGACCTGCTTTTTGTGGACAGGACATACCTGGGCAGTTTTCCACATTGGTGGATAGATGCCAGTGTTGTAGCTGTACTGGAACAGCTTGGCTAGAGGTGCGGCTAGTTCTGGAGCACAAGTCTTCAGCACAATAGCCGGGATGTTGTCAGGGCCCATAGCCTTTGCTGTATCCAGTGTGCTCAGCCGCTTCTTGATATCATGTGGAGTGAATCGAATTGGCTGAAGACTGGCTTCTGTGATGGTGAGGACCACAGGAGGAGGCTGATATGGATCATCCACCCAGCACTTCTGGTTGAAGATGGTTGCAAATGCTTCAGCCTTGTCTTTTGCACTCACATGCTGGGCTCCACCATCATTGAGGATGGGGATATTCATGGAGCCTCCTCCTCCCGTTAGTTGTTTAATGGTCCACCATCATTCACGACTGGATGTGGGCAACACGGTAGCATAGTGGTTAGCACTGGTGCCTCACAGCGCCAGGGACCCGGGTTCGAATCTGACCTCGGGTGACTGTCTGTGTGGAGTTTGCACATTCTCCCCGTGTCTGCGTGGGTTTCCTCCGGGTGCTCTGGTTTCCTCCCACAGTCCAAAAATGTGCGGGTTAGGTTGATTTGGCTATGATAAATTGACCCTTAGTGTTAGGGGGGGATTAAATATGTGGGGTTATGGGGATAGGATGGGATATGTTAGGGGGAATTAAATACGTGGGGTTACGGGGGTAGGGTGGGATATGTGTACTGTGGGGATTAAAGCAGGGACAGGGTACTGGATTTGGATGATCAGCCATGATCGTATTGAATGGTGGAGCAGGCTCGACGGGCCGAATGGCCTACTCCTGCTCCTAGATTCTATGTTTCTATGACTGCAGAGCTTTGATCTGATCCGTTGGTTGTGGGATCGCTTAGCCCTGTCTATAGCATGCTGCTTCCGCTTTTTAGCATGCATGTAGTCCTGTGTTGCAGCTTCCCGAGGTTGGCACCTCATTTTTAGGTACACCTGGTGCTGCTCCCGGCATGCTCTTCTACACTCCTTATTGAACCAGGATTGGTCCCCTGGCTTGATGGTAATGGTAGAGTGAGGGATATGCCGGGCCATGAGGTTACAGATTATGGTGGAATACAATTCTGCTGCTTCTGATGGCCCACAGCGCGTCATGGATGCCCAGTCTTGAGCTGCTAGATCTGTTCTGAATCTATCGCATTTAGCACGGTGGTAGTGCCACACAACACGATGGAGGGTGTCCTCAGTGTGGAGATGGGACTTCGTCTCCACAATGACTGTACGGTGGTCACTGCTATCAATACTGTCAGGGACAGATGCATCTGCGAAAGGTAGATTGGTGAGGACGAGGCCAAGTAGGTTTTTCCCTCGTGTTGGTTCTCTCACCACCTGTCGCAGGCCCAGACTGGCAGCTATGTCCTACCGAGCCACTCTTGGTGATGGACATTGAAGTCCCCCACCCAGAGTACATTCTGTGCCCTTGCTACTCTCAGTGCTTCTTCCAATTGGTGTTCAACATGGAGGAGTACTGATTCATCAGCTGAGGGACATCGGTAGGTGGTAATCAACAGGAGGTTTCCTTGCCTATGCTTGACCTGAAGCCATGAGACTTCATGGGGTCTGGAGTCAATGTTGAGGACTCCCAGGGCCACTCCTTCCTGACTGTATACCACTGTGCTGCCACCCCTGGTGGGTCTGTCCTGCCGGTGGGACAGGACAGACCCAGGGATGGTGATGGAGGAATTTGGGACATTGGCTGAAAGGTATGATTCTGTGAGTATGACTATGTCAGGCTGTTGCTTGACTAGTCTGTGGGTCAGCTCTCCCAATTTTGGCACTCGTCCCCAGATGTTGGTGAGGAGGACTTTGCAGGGTTGACTGGGCTGGGTGTGCCATTGCCGTGTCTGTAGCCGGTGCCGAGGTCGATGCCGGGTGGCCCGTCCGGTTTCATTCTTATTATTTTGTTTCGTAGCGGTTTTTACAACTGATTGGGTTGCTAGGCCATTTCAGAGGGCAGTTAAGAGTCAACCACATTGCCGTGGGTCTGGAGTATAAAAGTAGGGAAGTCTTGCTACAACTGTACAGGGTGTTGGTGAGACCACACCTGGAGTACTGCGTACAGTTTTGGTCTCCTTATTTAAGGAAGGATATACTTGCATTGGAGGCAGTTCAGAGAAGGTTCACTAAGTTGATTCCTGAGTTGAAAGGGTTCTCTTATGGGGAAAGGTTGAGCAGGTTGGGCCTATACTCATTGGAGTTTAGAAGAATGAGAAGTGATCTTATTGAAACAAATAAGATTCTGATGGGGCTTGACAGGGTAGATGCAGGGAGGATGTTTCCCCTCATGGGGGAATCTAGAACTAGGGGGCATAGTTTCAGAATAAGGGGTCGCCCATTTAAAACAGAGATGAGGAGGAGTTTCTTCTCTCAGAGGGTCGTGAATCTTTGGAATTCTCTGCCCCAGAGAGCTGTGGAGGCTGCGTCATTGAATATATTCAAGACGGAGATAGACAGACTTTTGAAAAACAGGGGAATCAAGGGTTATGGGGAACGGGCAGGAAAGCAGAGTTGAGTCCAAGATCAGATCAGCCATGATCTTATTGAATGGCAGAGCAGGCTCGAGGGGCTGAATAACCTACTCCTGCTCTGATTTCTTATGTTGTCATGTCGGTGCTAAATGAGTACTTTTCATCTGTCTTCATCAAGGAAGAGGATAGACATAGTAAAGGAGGAGGTAGTGCAGATTCTTGATAGGATAAAAATTGATAAAGATGAGGTTTTAGAAAGGCTGGCTGTCCTTAAAGTAGATAAATCACCAGGAGCAGATGGGATGCATCCTAGGATACTGAGGGAATTGAGGGAGGAAATCGCGGAGGTACTGGCCATAATATTCCAATCTTCCTTAGATATGGGGGTGGTGCCAGAAGACTGGAGAATTGCAAATGTTACACCCTTGTTCAAAAAAGGATGTAAAGATAAACCCAGCAACTACAGGCCAGTCACTTTGACCTCGGTAGTGGGGATGCTTTTAGAAACAGTAATCAGGGACAAAATTAACAGTCACTTGGACAAGTGTGGATTAATTAAGGAAAGCCAGCATGGATTTGTTAAAGCCAAATCATGTTTAAGTTCTTTGAGTTCTCTGATGAGGTAACAGAGAGGGTTGATGAGGGTAATGCAGTTGATGTAGTGTACGGGGATTTCCAAAAGGCGTTCGACAAAGTGCCACATAATAGGCTTGCCAGCAAAGTTGAAGCCCATGGAATAAAAGGGACAGTGGCAGCATGGATACGGAATTGGCTAAGTGATAGGAAACAGAGAGTAGTGGTGAACAGTTGTTTTTCGGACTGGAGGACGGTATACAGTGGTGTTCCCCAGGGGTCGGTTCTAGGACCACTGCTTTTCTTGATATATATTAATGACTTGGACATGGGTGTACAGGGCACAATTTCAAAATTTGCAGATGACACAAAACTTGGAAGTATAGTGAACAGTGAGGAGGAGAGTGATAGACTTCAGGAAGACATGGGTGGACACATGGCAGATTAAATTTAATGCAGAAAAGTGTGAAGTGATACATTTTGATAGAAAGAATGAGGAGAGGACATATTAACTAAATGGTACAATCCTGAAGGGGGTGCGCGAATAGAGAGACCTAGGGGTATGTGTGCACAAATCGTTGAAGGTGGCAGGGCAGGTTGAGAAAGCAGTTAAAAAGGCTTACGGAATCCTGGGCTTCATAAATAGAGGTATAGAGTACAAAAGTGTGGAAATTATGATGAACCTGTATAAAACACTGGTTCGGCCACAACTGGAGTACTGTGTCCAATTCTGGGCACCACAGTTTAGGAAGTATGTGAAGGCCTTAGAGAGAGTGCAGAAAAGATTTACGAGAATGATTCCAGGAACGAGGGACCTCAGTTATGTAGATAGACTGGAGAAACTGGGGTTGTTCTCCTTAGAGCAGAGAAGATTGAGAGGAGATTTGATAGAAGTTGTTCAAAATCATGAGGTGTCTGGACAGAGTAGATAGAGGGAAACTGTTCCCATTGACAGAAGGGTCGAGAACCAGAGGGCACAGATTTAAGGTGATTGGCAAAAGAACCAAAGGCGACGTAAGAAAAAAAAAAATTTACGCAGCGAGTGGTTATGATCTGGAATGCACTGCCTGAAAGGGTGGTGGAGGCAGATTCAATCACGGCTTTCAAAAGGGAGTTGGATAAGTACCTGAAGGAAAGAAATTTGCAGGGCTTTGGGGAACGGGTGGGGGAGTGGGACTAGCTGAAGTGCTCTTGCCGAGAGCCGGCACGGGCTCGATGGGTCGAATGGCCATCTTCCGTGCTGTAACCATTCTATGATTCTATGAAAACTATTTAACTGCTCCTTAACAAGCTCTTGCAAGCAACTGCACCCTTAACACAGGGTCAGTACATTAATATGAGTCGCATGTGTTTACCTCCAGAAACAATGTCAGTAGTGTGGGTGAAAGTTATCACTCACTGTTTTACTGTGAACACACCAAATTGCATCCATAACTTTGTGATAGTTTTTTTTATTCCTCTCCATCTCTAACCTGTGTGTGTGTGTGAAAGAGAAAAGAATTGACAAATTGATAAATGTAAATGCAAATGTGTGTTTACAAATTCTATTCATGTATGAATGAAATGCTGTCATTCCCTGTTTTTATTTGCAAATGTAAAGCTTGAAAATCATTTTCCTTCATTGAGCTGGTGGAATGATGTGTGAACACCAATGTAATCATGCCAAGGCGTAACACAATTCCTCTATTGCGTATGAGGTGTGACTCATTGCTACTTTTCTTTCAAACAAGGAGACATGCTGCTACTCAACTATGCCCTCTTCCTTTTTATGTACAGTGATATATTGCTGATATGCGGTAATAAAAATAAAATGATATGTGTTGATATGTCTTTATATTACATTCTCTTATTTCATTACCCTGCATATTCTAGTTAAAGCACTGCAGTAGCTCACAGTTTAAGTACTGATAAAGTTCTGTTGGATGAAAGTCTGTCTAGTTATGCACTCCTTCATCTGTCCAAACCTATTCAATATACATTGTCTTCTCTCCCTCACTAATAACAACTGTCTTCAAATTTGCATTCATCGCTGTACAGCATCGCCTGGAGAAACAGATGTGACTGAACAATGGGAAGCCAAAACTCCTGCTGGCATTTTTCAGGAAATCATGCAGTGGGCATTATAATTCAGCGTGGATCTCTTCAGACACAGGATTTGTGCCCTCCCCTCCTCTCTACTGAAAGATCTTTCCTTCATGTCAAGCCTAGGGTACCTAGTTCTATATTGTGGTTCTGTTTTGTCACTGACTTTGTGTGTTTGAGCTTGCAGCTCTATATTTCACTAAAACTACTTGGAGAATAATCCATCAAGAATCGAAGGGTTACTTTGGGCTTTTCTTATGGCAGAGGACTAAGAACGCAAAATTTCATTGCTTGTGCGCGATCAACCAGTAGGCACCCCATAGCACAACACAAATTGTGCAAAAGTTCCAGTCTGAGTGGAGAGGTACCACCAACGCTACCTCCACAAGATCCTGCAAATCCATTGGCAGGATAGGCGCATCAACGTCAGTGTTCTTGCTCAGGCCAACATCCCCAGCATCGAAGCTTTGACCACGCTCGATCAGCTCCGATGGACGGGTCACATCATCCGCATGCCCGATACGAGACTCCCAAAACAAGCGCTCTACTCGGAGCTCTGACACGGCAAGAGAGCCCCAGGTGGGCAGAGGAAACACTTCAAGGACACCCTTAAAGCCTCCTTGAACATCCCCACCGATACCTGGGAATCCCTGGCCCAAGACCGCACAAAGTAGAGGAGAAGCATCCGGGAAGGCACCAAATACCTCGAATCTCTTTGCCGGGAGCAAGCGGAAGCCAAGCGCAAGAAGCGCACGTCAACCCAAGCACCCCACCCACCCGCTCCTTCAACCACCGTCTGCCCCACCTGTGACAGAGACTGTAGGTCCCGCATTGTACACATCAGTCACCCGAGAACTCATTTTTAATGTGGAAGCAAGTCATCCTCGGTTCCGAGGGACTGCCTAAGAAAGAGATATTTCACTAAAACTACTTGGAGAATAATCCATCAAGAATCAAAGGGTTACTTTGGGCTTTTCTTATGGCAGAGGACTAAGAACGCAAAATTACATTGCTTGTGCGCGATCAACCAGTAGGCACCCCACAGCACAACACAAATTGTGCAAAAGTTCCAGTCTGAGTGGCATTGCCCATTGGTGTACTGACATAGTACTCCCAATCTGGTGGCATTGCCTATTGGTGTACAGGCATTTGGCTCCCAATCTGGTGGCATTTTCTATTGGTGTACTGACATACGGCAAAGTGCCACATAATAGGCTTGCCAGTAAAGTTGAAGCCCATGGAATAAAAGGGACAGTGGCAACATGGATACGAAGTTGGCTAAGTGACAGGAAACAGAGAGTAGTGGTGAACAGTTGTTTTTCGGACTGGAGGAAGGTATACAGTGGTGTTCGCCAGGGGTCAGTTCTAGGACCACTGCTTTTCTTGATATATATTAATGACTTGGATGTGGGTGTACAGGGCACAATTTCAAAATTTGCAGATGACACAAAACTTGGAAGTATAGTGAACAGTGATGAGGATAGTGATAGACTTCAAGAGGACATAGGCAGGCTGGTGGAATGGGCGGACACGTGGCAGATGAAATTTAATGCAGAAAAGTGCAAAGTGATACATTTTGGTAGAAAGAATGAAGAGAGGCAATATAAACTAAAGGGTACAATTCTAAAGGGGGTGCATGAACAGAGATACCTAGGGGTATATGTGCACAAATTGTTGAAGATGGCAGGGCAGGTTGAGAAAGCAGTTAAAAAGCTTATGGGATCCTGGGCTTCATGAATAGAGGTATAGAGTACAAAAGCGATGAAATTATGATGAACCTGTATAAAACACTAGTTCGGCCTCAACTGGAGTATTGTTTCCAATTCTGGGCACTGCACTTTAGGAAGGATGTGAAGGCCTTAGAGAGGGTGCAGTAAAGATTTACAAGAATGATTCCAGGGATGAAGGACTTCAGTTACATGGATAGACTGGAGAAGCTGGAGTTGTTCTCCTTAGAGCAGAGAAGATTGAGAGGAGATTTGATAGAGGTGTTCAAAATCATGAGGGATCTGGACAGAGTAGATAGAGAGAAACTTTTCCCATTGGCTGAAGGGTCGAGAACCAGAGGACACAGATTTAAGGTGATTGGCAAAAGAACCAAAGGCGACATGAGGAAAAACTTTTTTACTCAGCGAGTGGTTAGGATCTGGAATGCAATGCCTGAAAGGGTTGTGGAGGCAGACTCAATCACGGCTTTCAAAAGGGAGTTGGATAAATATTTGAAGGAACAACATTTGCAGGGCTACAGGGAATGGGGGTGGGGGGGGGGGTGGGACTAGCTGAAGTGCTCTTGCCGAGAGCTGGCACGGGCTCGACGGGCCGAATGGCCTTCTTTCATGCTGTAATCATTCTATGATTCTATCCCAATCTGGTGGCATTGCCCAGTGGTGTACTGACATACAGCTCCCAGTCTGGTGGCATTGGCAATTGGTCTAAAAAGAAAGATTTGCATTTATATAGCGCCTTTCACATCTACCAGACATCCCAAAGTGCTTTCCAGCCAATGAAGTACTTTTTGAAGTGTGGTCACTGTTGTAATGTCGGAAACGCGGCAGCCAATTTGTGCACAGCAAGCTCCCACAAACAGCAATGTGATAATTACCAGATAATCTGTTTTAGTAATGTTAGTTGAGGGATAAAGATTAGCCAAGACACTGGGGATAACTCCCCTGCTATTCTTCGAAATAGTGCCATGGGATCTTTTACGTCCACCTGAGAGAGCAGACAGGGCCTCAGTTTAACATCTCATCCGAAAAACAGCACCTCTGACAGAGCAGCACTACCCTCAATACTGCACTGGAATGTCAAGTCTCTGGAGTGGGACTTGAACCCACAACCTTCTGACTTAGGGCCAAGAGTGTTACCAACTGAGCCACAGCTGACATATAGTAACATAGTGCTCGCAGTCCAGTGCTAACTTATATTGGGGTAGTTTTTCTAATTGGGCATTGGTCGGATGTTGTGTTATGAACATCTATCAACTGCTATAATGTTGATCCCACCTGATTTTATAGGATCAGTTTTATTTGCATAGCACAAGCAAGCTTCCTGCCCACACTGGGGCTTGCTTTGGGAACTCAGCAGGAGGAGGAAGAGGGGCTGGGAGCGGGGAGCGCGATGGGGCATGGGAAATTGTAAGATCTGGTGGGTAAAATTAAATATAAATGATCACATATGGAAAAAGAAATCTTGGTAGCTCCTTTCCTCCCTCCTGCAGATCTGTTTCAGAAGAGAGTAACAAAGAGATAAAGAGAGGAAAAAGAAAAGGAAAGAGAGAAACAAGGATATAATAGGGTGACAGAAAGAGACACACAGAGAGGAAGTAAGACAGGTACAGATTAACAGAGAGAGAGAGACATAGGAAAAATGTAGCAGAGAGAGGAATATAGAAAGAAAGAGAAAACAGAACAAGCTGAGAATGACAAAGAGTAAAACAGAGAGAGAAAGGTCAAGAATAACAAGAGCCTAGAAATTACTGTTGGCGGTATTAGCAAACAAACGCTTAATATATTCATATGAGATTCCTCTGTTCAATATCTTAGTGGAGGTATTAACTTATTAAAATAGAACAGGTTAACAACTGCATTAAAATAACAGATGGAGGAATGTCATACTAGTGTGTTTAGCAGTCGTTTACAGTCACCAATAGTAATTTCTAGGCGAGAGAAAGCCAAAAAAGAGAGAAAAGGAGAGATAAGCAAATACTGGTAAAGCACAAAGCAGCACTTCTTGGAGACTCCCATAATGTTTTGGTGTGATCTTGCATATCTGGCATCTCTCAGATGACAATGTGTGTCCTTCAAATGTATGCCATCCATAAAGCACATAGTGGGCTATAAGCACCACCAATGGAACCTGTCTGACCTCAGCCTTTCAGGTCCGAAGGCTGCCCAGGTACTCCTCGTCTCTGCGCTCACTCCACAGATAAACAAACTGATCAAGAGGCAACCAAGAAACCGCAATGAGAAACAAAAGTGGCAGCATTAGCTCAGTACAGATAATAGATATGAAACACCATGCTTCACATCCCAAAACATGTGTAATGCGATTGTAATTGTACTGGTACTCAAAATCAAAGCTGCTGCTCGCTCCACTCCCCAGTCAGGATTGTCATGACAAACATATGGAAAGAAACATGCGAATGGAGGAGAGAGCCGTGTCATTCATCATTCTGTCCCTCCTCAGCCCATTGTCAGTATGCCAGTCCTTCTGTCTCTGCTGAAACAGATGATGAAGTAACAGAGCAGGAGTTCTGAGTTTTTCTGTCTGACCCCATGCAGTGATGAAGCAACCCCTGCTGCCAGCTCTAACTATCACATTCTAAAATAGGCATTTCAAAAATCTGCATGCACTTGGCCATCACTTCCTAGTGCCATTAACTGCGGATGAGTCTAATTTTTAAACTTTTTTGCTAAGGCTTATCATACTGACTTAGACCCCTGTGGCTAGACCTCAGTATACTTGAGGTTTCTCGCAAAAAAACAAGATTATATTTTTCCATTTAAAACTGTCTTGCCTTATAACCCTTAAATTCATTTACTGGTCATGCATCCTAACTCTGTCTTCTTTTAATTATTTCTCACCTTTCATGTCCCTATTCCCAATGCCTCCTTATGACTGGAGGACAGGATGTACTAGAGCACACTTCTTTACAATTATCACCAATATTGCCAATAGAAGCAAATAGGAGATATGATGTGTGAGGCAGGATAACTACTCATGCCCATTTTTACCTCCATCCCTGAAGCCACTTAAATGGAACACTTAACTACAGTGAAATCCTCTGACTAGCAGTTCTGCTGAGAACTGCCCAAAGTTACCCACGGGGAAAACAGATTTGAATATCTATCAAAGCCAGGATTTAAATTCATAGCCACCACGTTGGAGCCTAGGGCAATAACACTGTAGCTGCTGGGCATTCTAATCTTCCCTCGTGCATCCCTATCAATTATTTAAGGTTTAAAGTACTTATACTTATCGAATTGTTTTTTAAAATGTGATGTAACTACAGGGAGTGCTTGTCAATCACTGTGATGTACCAGCAAGTTGCATCCCTGCAGCTATCATTTGTTACCAATTGAAGTGTCTGCTCCATTACCCTAATTAGGGAAGGTATTAGATGGGGGTAAAACATGCTGGTATATTACAGTGATCAGCAGCATGTCTTTATTTTTATGGTGTATTTCAAAACATTCCTTCAGCTCTTCGATCACTGGAAGGCTTTTCCAGTCTTCAAAGCCTACTAACACTTTGTTTGGTATGACAACAGTAAAAATTGCTTTCTATGTCTTGGAAATATCTGCCACTGATGTTATCATATACACGCTTAATATTGTCACATCAGGTTCCTCTCCCCAGTATCTTAATACTGGCATTAACCTGTCTATTTTAAACATATTGAGGCCGATTTTAGGGTTGGATGCACAGCAGGTGGGCGGTGGGCGGATTGACTGCACCACCTGCCTGATCACCAGTGGGAGTCCCAAACTGATTTCATGGTTGAGCCTCATCTGCGTGATTTAAATTTAAATAATTTAAAGGAATACTGCTCCTCGCTTCAATCCTCGGTCAGGATTGTCATGGACAAATGTATGGAAATAAAAATGCAAATGGAGGAGAAGTAGGCAACAACAACAACAACAACTTGCATTTATATAGCACCTTTAAGGTAGTAAAACATCCCAAGGTGCTTCATAGGTGTGTTATCAAACAAAATTCGACACCAAGCCACATAAGGAGATATTAGGGCAGACTTGGTCAAAGAGGTAGGTTTTAAAGAGCGTCTTAAAGGAGGAAAGCGAGGTAGAGAGGCAGAGAGGTTTAGGGAGGGAATTCCAGAGCTTAGGTCCTCAGCAGCTGAAGCCACGGCCACCAATGGTGGAGCGATTAAAATCGGGGATGCTCAAGAGGCCAGAATTGGAGCAGATATCACAGAGTGTTGTAGGGCTGGAGGAGATTACAGAGATAGAGAGGGGTGAAGCCATGGAGGGATTTGAAAACAAGGATGAGAATTTTAAAATTGAGGTGTTGCTTAACCGGGAGTCAACATAGGTCAGCATGCACAGGGGTGATGGGTGAACGGGACTTGGTATGAGTTAGGACATGGGCAGCCGAGTTTTGGGTGATCTCAAGTTTACGGAGGATAGAACGTGGGAGGCCAGCCAGGAGTGTGTTGGAATAGTCAAGTCCAGAAATAACAAAGGCATGGATGAGGCTTTCAGCAGCAGATGAGCTGAGGCAGTGGTGGAGTCAAGTGATGTTACGGAGGTGAAAGTAAGCAGTCTTAGTGATGGCGCGGATAAGTGGCCAGAAGCTCATTTCTGGGTCAAATACAACACCAAGGTTATGAACAGTCTGGTTCAGACTCAGAAAGTAGCCAGGGAGAGGGATGGAGTCGATGGTTAGGGAACAGAGTTTGTGGTGGGGACCAAAGACAATGGCTTTGGTCTTTCCAATTTATAGTTGGAGGAAATTTCTGCTCATCCAGTACTGGATGCCAGACAAGCAGTCTGACAATTTAAATGTAGTCGTCTGCCATTGTAAGTTACACATGCATTGTTCTCTATCTATATATACTTTGTCGACTCTGTATTTCTTTACTTCACCTGAGGAAGGGGTGTAAGCTCCGAAAGCTTGTGATTTCAAATAAAACTGTTGGACTATAACCTGGTGTTGTGCGACTTCTCATTTTTGACAATTTAAAGACAGTGGAGGGGTCAAGAGAGGTGGTGGCTATGACTGGATAGATAAGAATGGAACCTTGCGAATGCAGTCTCACCCAGCTGGATGATGGTGGTGAGGCGTTGGAGGAGGATGGTGTGGTCAACCATGTCAAAGGCTGCAGTCAGGTTGAGATGGACAAGGAGGGACAGTTTACCATGGTCACAGTCACATAGGATGTCATTTTTGAATTTGATAAGAGCTGATTCGGTACTGTGGCAGGAGCGGAAATCTGATTGGCGGGATTCAAACATGGAGTTCCGGGAAAGATGGGCACAGATTTGGGAGGCGATAGCACGTTCAAGGACTTTGGAGAGGAAAGGCATGTTTACCTAAGGAGAGAGAATTGTTAACAATATCAGCTAACATGGGGCCAGGAAGGGAAGTTGGGTGGTCAGCTGTTTAGTGGGAATAGGGTCGAGGGAGCATGAGGTGGATCTCATGGACAAGATCAGCTCGAAGTGGGCATGAGGGGAGATAGGAGAGAAACTAGAGAAAGATGCAAGTTTGCGGCTAGGGCAGGGGGGAACCTTAGAGGAACTTTGGCCAGGTGAGCTGGGGAAGGGAGGGAAGTGGCAGAGGCAGCTGAACGGATGGTCTCAATCTTAGAGACAAAGAAACCCATGAGCTCCTCTCACTTGTTGTTGGAATTGAGGGTGGCGGAGGCACAGGAGAGGGGTTTAAGAAGATGGTTTGTAGTAGAGAAAAGAATCCAGGGGGTTATCTTTGTATTCCAGGATGATCCTGGAATAGTGAGCAGTTTTGGCAGACGAGAGTAGGACCTGATAGTGTTTTATGTAGTCCAGCCAGATCTGGCGATGAATGGCTAAACCAGTTGTCCGCCATATACGTTCAAGTCTGCATCTCTTGGACTTAAGGGAGTGAGGATGAGGGCCATACCAGGAGGAATGACCAGGGTAAGAGAGAGTAATGGTTTTAATGGGGATTATGGCATCAAAGGTGAAGGTGAGGGTGTGGTTGAGCAGATCGGTAGCTGCAGAAATGTTGTGGTGAATGGAGGGCCAAAAACTAGACAGTTGGGATTTTGAAAGTGCATTGGGAGAGAATTTTTTCCGGGGCGGACACAAAATGGAGTAGGTTTGGGAGGGGAAAGGGGTTGTGGGTGTAGAACAATACAAGGAAGTCATCAGAGATGGCCTTATCTGTGATTGACACGATAGGAGTAGCGAGGCCAACGAGAGATGGCAAGGTCAAGGGGTAGGCCGTGAATATGGGTAGGGGAGTTTATTGGAGAGAGAGATTAAGGGAGGATAGGAGGGCAGTGAACTCAAAGGAAAGAGAGCATGATGAGTTGAGTTGGAGGTTGAAATCACTGTGAATGAGAAGTTGCTCAGTGCAGAGACTGAGAGAGGAAAGCAGTGAAGGTATCTCAGTGAGAAAATTGACATGGTACCTGGGTGGGCGGTAGAGAATGAAGACTTTAAATGAGAGGCAAGAGGGCTAGAACAAAGTGAGGTGCTCAAAGGAGGAGAAGGTGCCAGAGGAGTAGGGGGACGGACCAAGGTGCGATTTGGAGATCAGAGCCACACAGCCACCGCAGCGGTTTGGGCGGAGCAAGTGGTGGAAGGTGTAGCCAGGCAGGAGGCTTCATTTCCATCAAGGCCATGATGTCGATGCAATCATCCACAATAAGCTCATGGATGGTAAGTGCCTTGTTTACAAGTGAACGGACATTCTGGAGGGAGATGCGGAGTGGGACGGTGATCCACTGGCAGAGTTCACAGGGTCGGCATTGGGAGGGGTGTGTTAGACGGGAAGGAGCCAGGAAAGATTAGCCCCCAGCAGGCGCGCTGGGCGGGATGGTCGGCGAGAGAGTAAAATGGGGCAGTTGGGGTTACTGCTAGTAAGGAGGCAGGGAGTTCCAGAGGGCAGAAGTACAGTGACTGAACAAGCAGCTACCAATAGTGAAGCTGAGAGAGTGACAAACAAGAAATAGCCTGGTTTTACAGGAACAGAGGGTGCATGCAGAGGTGAAAGGCTGGAAGAGATTATTAAGGTTGAGTGGGGTGAGGCCATAGAGTTATTTGAAAGTGAAGACATGGCTGGGATTTTAGCTCCCCCTCGTCCAGTGAGAATAGTGCGCAGGGGGGGTTAAAATTTGAAAATATAGCTTCCGGCTCCTACCCACTGCGTTCCCGGCTACCTTAATTTTTAAGATGGCAAAATCATGCGAGAGCCTATTTAACATTCAAAAATTGCGCCCTGATGATAACATCAGCACCGTAATGTCAGGGGGGAGTCCTGCACTGTCTGCAGCCTGGCAGCAAAGCCATGGCAGGAGGTGCCAACTGGCCAGAAGAGGCCAAGGTAAGTTTAAAAAAGTTGCTTTTGTTAGAACTCCTTGTGGGCCAGGAGGAGGAGGAGATCCCCCCCCCCCCCACACCCCCAGCCCCCCAGACCTCCCCAGGCTCCGCAAGGAGTCCTTGGGCCTCTTCAGCCATGGCCTCCCCCCTGATCACACTGGACCACCGGCAATTGCCTCCAGACCCCTACTCCCACTGACTGCCGGGGACTGTTTCCAGGGGTCCCTGGCTGCGGTCTCCTGCCGTCAAATTCCTGCTCCTGCCCGCCGGCTAGGTATTGATTCTAGCCGGGTGTCGGGCAAGACTTTGGGAGGTTTTCCGGGTGCACCGCCCACTTTGTGGCTTGCGCGCACTGTACCCACCCCCCTTTAAAATCTGGGCCTTGAAAGAATGTTGAAGTCAACTTACTAGGGCATGGGAAGTCAATGGAGCTCAGAGAGAAGAGGTTTTCGAAGTGTGCAAGTCATATATGTTTTAGCCTTATATGTTTCTGTTAATGAATGTAATAAAGTTGAATTAGAAAAATGAACAGAGCCAGAGAGGACATCTCTGGAAGGATTGATTTAGCATTGTATTATGGTAGAGATTGTGATTCTATCACCAGCAATCTGCTAAATAAAATAGCATTTTTTAAAATTCATTCCTGGGATGTTGGTGATGCTAGCAAGGCCAGCATTTATTGCCCATCCCTAATTGCCCTTGAGTAGGTGGTGGTGAGCCACCTCATGAACTGCTGCAGTCCCTGTGGTGAAGGTACTCCCACAGTGCTGTTAGGGAGGGAGTTCCAGGATTTTGACCCGGCAACAATGAAGGAACGGGGATATATTTCCAAGTCAGGATGGTGTGTGACTTGGAGGGGATCTTGGAGGTGATGGTGGTCCCATGAGCCAGCTGCCCTTGTCCTTCTAGATGGTAGAGGTCGTGGGTTTGGGAGGTGCTGTCGAAGAAGTCTTGACGAGTTGCTACAGTGCATCTTGTAGATGATACACACTACAGCCACGGTACGCCGGGGGTGGAGGGAGTGAAGGTTTAAGGTGGTAGATAGGGTGCCAATCAAGCTGGCAGTTTTGTCCTGGATGGTGTCGAGCTTCTTGAGTGTTGTTGGATCTGCACTCATCCAGGCAAGTGGAGAGTATTCCCTCACACTCCTGACTTGTGCCTTGTAGATGGTGGAAAGGCTTTGGGGAGTCAGGAGGTGAGACACTCGCCACAGAATACCCAGTTTCTGATCTGCTCTTCTAGCCACAGTATTTATGTGGCTGGTCCAGTTTAAGTTTCTGGGCAATGGTGACCCCCAGGATGTTGATGGTGGGGGATTCAGCGATGGTAATGCTGTTGAATGTCAAGATGCGGTGGTTAGACTCTCGTTTGTTGGAGATAGTCATTGCCTGGCACTTGTGTGGCATGAATGTTACTTGCCACTTATCAGGTCAAGCCTGAATGTCATCCAGGTCTTGTTGCGTGCGGGCATGGACTGTTTCATTATCTGAGGAGTTGTGAATGGAACTGAGCACTGTGCAATTATCAATGAACATCCCCACATCTGACCTTATGATGGAGGGAAGTTCATTGATGAAGCAGCTGAAGATGGTTGGGCCTAGGACGCTTCCCTGAGGAACTCCTACAGCAATGTCCTTGGGCTGAGATGATTGACCTCCAAGAACGACAACCATCTTCCTTTGTGCTAGGTATGACTCCAGCCAGTGGAGAAATTTCCCCGTGATTCCCATTGACTTCAGTTTTACTAGGGCTCCTTGATGTCACACTCGGTCAAATGCTGCTTTGATGTCAAGGGCAGTCACTCTCACCTCACCTCTGGAATTCAGCTCTTTTGTCCATGTTTGGACCAATGCTGGAATGAGGTCAGGAGCCAAGTGGTCCTGGCAGAACCCAAACTGAACAATGCTGAGCAGGTTATTGGTGAGTAAGTGGCACTTGATAGCACTGTCGACGACACCTTCCATCAATTTGCTGATGATTGAGAGTAGACTGAGGGGGCGGTAATTGGCTGGATTGGATTTGTCCTGTTTTTTGTGGATAACATGGTCAACAGAAATCTATAAAGGTACAGAAAGAAGCGTGAAATATAATATTTTTTTATATATTAGGAGGTATAACAACGGGATGCAGCTGTAGACAACTGTAACAAGGATAGACAGCTAATGAAATTAACTCTGGTGACAACAAAGATAACCTTGGAGGGAAATAGTATTAGGTACCAAAAGTCAAGCCAGAATTTTTCCATGACCCTGTTTATGGTCTAATAATCTTGCCTCAGCAAGTAATTAACTTTTGAAGATAAGGGGTAGAGTTCCATGTTGTCTGGGGGAGAGAGTTTCTCAGGCAGGAGAAGCAATGGGTAAATCCTCATTGTTGAGTACAGGCTGGTTAAATTACTAACATAGGAGCTTTTCATAATCAGCTGTTTGCATGTATATAATTAAAACATAATTTTCCTAACTGAAACATTTACCAATATCACTTCACTGTGCACAATAATAGCTCATCTATGCAAACACTTTTCTTACCATTAAAATAATCTGTTTTCCAAAGAAATAGTTTGTGTTCTATACCTTGATCATTTAACATATCCTTATTAACTGCAATTTTATTGAATTTATTTTTATTTTTGGCTAATCATATATATATTGAACAAACAAGCACAACTTTTCAATACAATCTAGGCGTGTATCATGTCCCTGGAGAAGCAGATGAAAGACACAATTTTGCGGGAGAAGTTCAGCTCAATAGTGCAAGAAAGCTGAATTAATTTGGTGGAGAGACAATTATTAACCCAAGTATTTAGGTTCAACTGTGCATGTTAAGTTAGGTACCTGTCAAGTTTAGGGAAGCTAGTTTTCACAAGTAGTAATCAAAATATTCAAAACGTAACACAAATACAACAAAAATTATGTTAACCATAATTCTTTCCAACTGTTTAAGTTCAAAAGAGATGCTCACCAAATCTTTGGAGATAGTTTCAATATGTAGATATTCACAGGACAACTGAGGAATAATTTCGAATACAAAACTTATACAAGTTTGTTGATTTTGCATCAATAAAAGAGATTTCCATTTAAATAGCACCTTATCACGTCTCCCAAAAATGTTATAGTGTCATGGGGTCTAAATTCGGTTGATTTGCACCTCCCGTTAGCACCCGCGAAATTCAGCGGGAGGTTAGCGGCGGCGCTAACCGTTAGTGCCGCGTGGTGCTGTGCTGCCGGTGATGACGTCATCGCCTTGCACAGCGTCCCGCTCACGCCCCGGCTGTAATGTTGGGTGGCGCCCCCCAACTTACTGCCGGACGCTATGTCCGACGGGGTCAGGGGGGCCTACCTGTGGCTGGGGCAGCGTTAGTTAAAGGGGAGGTGGCGGGCGGTCATTTTTGTTGCTGGCCGCCTGCCAACACCTGCCCCCGTTGCTGTCCCCGTCCCCCGTGAAGCGCCCCCGCGGGGTGCCGGTTGCTCTCCGTGAGCCCGGCACTCCTCTTGAGTGCCGGACTCGTTTGCCGGCACTCCCGATCCCTGGTGGCCCAGGTGGGCGCCGGGATGCGCTGCGCCAGGCCCCTCCCCTTTAATAAGGGGAGGAAGGCCTGCAGTACCACGGAGCGATATTGGCTCGCAGCGCCCCAAGAGGGATGCGGGCCGCTTCCAATAGCACCCCTCCTCCCTCTCGGGGCACTACCTGGGAAAATTGGCCCCAAATGGGGCGCTAACCAATTTTTACCCCATAGAGTCATAGGGGGAAAAATTTGGTTGATTAGCACCTCCCGTTAGCGCCCTAATAGGGCGCTAATGGGGCGCAAAGCAACTAGCGCCCGGGCGCAGCGATGTTTGCACCGCTCGCGAAATTGACCAGACATTTTGCGGCGGCACTAAACACTACCGCCACGAACTCCTGCGCCCGCAGATCGTGACGTCAGTCGAGCGTGCAACACCCCGGTAGCGCCCCGGACCGGATATTGAGTAGCGCCCCCTGCCTTTCCACCTGCCGCTAGCAACGACTGGTAGAGGGGGAGCGCTATTTAAAGGCAGCCACTTCCTGCCTTTTTTTGTCAGCGACATTTTTGCACTACGCATTCTGAGAGAGAGAGAGAGAGAGACTTCTAGAGAGATTCAACGCTGTGTGAAGGAGCAGCACTTTGCAGATTCTTTTTGATTTGACCTTCCTTGCATCGATTTAGAAGAGACTTTGGGGGCTGCACTGATTCGGGGCATTGTCCTGCACCTGCAGAATCGGAGGCATCAGAGACGCAGAGAGAAAGTGGCAAACATGGCCAGACGGAGGAGGGCCAACAGGCCTCTGCACAGGAGATTTTGCCCTCCCAGGGTATTCCGGGAGCAATTCTCCTACATTCATTTGTCTGAGGAGCAGTGTTTGCGCAGGCTGCGCTTCAGCAAGGAGGTGGTCACTGAGCTCTGCCACCTGCTGCAACCAGATTTGCAGCCTCAACTGAGGACCAGGATGTCTTTGTCGGTGGCAGTGAAAGTGACATTGGTCTGAATTTTTATGCCAGCGGCTCCTTTCAAGCATCGACTGGGGACATCGCCAATATCTCCCAGTTCGCTGTCCATTGTTGTATCTGGGAGGTGACAAATGCCCTGTATAAAAGAAGACGCCAGTACATCGGTTTCCTCATGACCCGGGCCAAACAGCATGAACGCACATGTGGATTTGCTAGGATAGCGGGCTTCCCCATGGTGCAGGGCACCATTGACTGCACGCATGTGGCATTGCGGGCACCACATGAAAATGCAGAGTTTTCCGAAACCGCAAGGGCTACCACTCCTTAAATGCGCAGTTGGTCTGTGACCACAGACAGCTCATACTCGCCATCAATGCTCGCTATCCTGGCAGCAGCCACGATGCCTTCATCCTGCGCCAGACCTTTTCCAGGCACCGCATCACCCAAGTGGATGGCTCCTCGGGGACAAGGGTTATCCACTCTGCACCTGGCTGATGACACCGCTCCGTAACCCCAACACCCCTGCTGAGCTGTGGTATAATGAGAGCTATATCACCACCAGGAACATAATTGAGCAGACGATCGGTGTGCTGAAGCAACGGTTCCGTTGTCTGGACCACTCAGGAGGAGCCCTGCAGTACTCTCCTGAGTGAGTCTCCCTGTTCATAGTTGTGTGCTGCATGCTTCACAACCTGGCAATCCTGAGGACCCAGCCAATGCCACCAGGGATTGGTGCACCACCTTAGGAGGAGGAAGAGCAGGAGGAAGATGAGGAGGATGATCAGCAGCAGCACCAACGTGGGAGGGAGGTGCACAATGTTGAAACTGCAAGGGTCGTCCGTCAACAGCTGATAAGAAGCCGCTTCTAGGCCCCTACTCAGAAGATGGCTTCTGGCATTGAGAACAACATCATGGAAAGCAACCCACACCCCCTATAGCCAGCCAAAGCTGGAATAATTCCAAAGGCTAAAAATGTAAATTTTGAATACAACACCTTTTTTCTGTAACAAACTCTGTGTGTGTCATTTATTCAGGACAAACAATTAGAAACAAACACAACCGTGAATTAACAGAACTGGTTCTCACAAGATGGAGATAAATGCCAAAACAGTAAACAAATGTAATCACACGAACCTCGACCTTTACTACAAACATTCCCACCATTTATTTAGACCTCTACTGTTTGCCCTTCGTGGGTAATCTCCATTCCCTGCGCACTTCCCCCCTTCCCACCCTACTGCTCCTCCGTAATGGGGCCCCAGTGGCTGCAGCAAGGCTGGTGGAAGACTGCTGAATGTCAGATGCAGAGACTACAGATGCCCTTGAAGGATGCCCTGAACCAACTCTGGGCCTGGAGGCCCTGGCTGCAGACTGCACCAACTCTGCATGGGCGGCAGCAGTCTGGGCTGGCTGTGTTGCAGGCCGTGGCAAGTGCAATGGGGAAGTGCCAGTGGTGAGAGCAGGACTGCTGTCATCTTGAGAGAGGACAGCACCTCCCTGCTCGACCGACACAATGGCACTCCCACAGGGCAGCACATCAGCATCCGGAGCAATCTGCTCGAGCACAGATTGATGGCCTGCTACGGCACCGTGAGAGTCCTGGGGCAATGTAGCCGAACCAGCGACAATGGCAGCAGTCAGAGCTTGCGTTGCATCAATCTGAGACTGCATGAGAGCAGTCTGAGACGGCATGGCAGCAGTCAGTGACTGAATTGCAGCACTAAGCGGTTGCGTTGCGTCGGCCTGTGCTGCAGCAGACTGCTCCACACTCCTAGCCAGTCCATCAATGCTTTCGGGCACCCTTGCCATTGCACCCATGAGCTCAAGGCCTGGCTATTCATTTCCGCAATGACGCACTCCTCCTCTGAGTCCAATGCAGCAGGACTCGCTTGCCTACTCGCCCTCCGGGGATATGGCCCCCGAGCTTCCCTACTCCCATGGCATTGCTGCAGCCCGCTGGGTCCCGGAGCTTTGTCCTCATCAGACCCTACCCCCCTGCTCCCCTCTAGGGAAGGCGTGGTCCCAGTGTGGGCATGGGCTCCCTCGGGAGACGCAGGCGGTGAGGCTCCGGCTTCCTCTTCCTCCTCGCCTGGGGCGTCACTCCCACTGGTTGGTTGAGGGACAGGCTGGTCAGCTGGTGGTTCACGATCTGAAAGCAGGGAGGTACAAGAGTGGCTTTAGTGTCAGGACAGGGGAACAGTAAGGGAGCAAGGACTGGAGACATTTAGTAAATTGGATTGAAAGTGTAAAAGGCTGGTGTTGTGAGGGGCAAGTGGAATGAGAGAGGAGAGAAAGCTGATGAACATACCATTGTTGTCCCCAAGGGGGTCGACCTCTCCAGCGGCCACGGCACCTATCACCTGGCTGGCAACGATCCTGTGCATGCGCGTCTCCAAATGGCTGAGGGTGTGTAGGTCAGCTGGTCCTCCTCCAGTGCATTGCTGCTGCCGCCTGTTATGAGATAGCTTGGCCTGCAAGAAAAAGGACGGTGTCTGAGTGAATGTGCAGCCATGTGCTTGCCTGATGTGCCTCCCATAGTTGAATAGCCCTTAATGTATGCAAAGTGTCGAATGTGTGTGTGTGTGTTTTATGAGATGGCCATCGGTCTTGGATGAGTGTTGGGCATTTGGGGTTTTTAAACCCTCTGGGCACAGAGTGAAGTTGAGATGGAGGGATGGAGAGGTATTGAAAAGCAGCCACTCACCCTGACCACCCGAGTGAGGTCGTTGAACTTCTTCCGACATTGGGTGTGGGTCCTGGGCACCAGGCTCCTGGAGGAGATGTGCTGAGCCACCTCCCTCCAGACTCTTCTGTATTCGCATGGCAATGGCCTCCTGCCACTCTGTGGGTAGAGCACTGCCTTTCGCCGCTCCACAACGCCAACCAGAGCCACCAAGACCTGGTCGCTGAAGCACTGAGCTCTTTCCCTGAGCCTCTCCATTGTTGGTTCCAGCAGAATTGATGTACAGGTCTCTCCAGGCCGAGATTCAAGGCTGCAATGAGCAGGGTGTGGCTGGACAGCAAGATCGACCCTCCCCTTTAAGAACTGGCCGGCGCCAGTCTGTCTGTGTTCCATAGCTAACTGATATCACCTGAGCTTCGCCAGCGCTCTGAGGTAGCGCCTTGCTCCTCGGAGTTAGCGCCTTAAGACAGATGTGTAGCGCCTGATTTAGCGCTCAAATTACCTCCAGGGGCGATAGAGGCCAAGTTGCAGTCAGAGACGATAATTAGCGCCAGGCGCTAAACTTTGTGCCCAGCCAATAATTGCGCCCCAAACGGGGCAATACCGAATTTCTCCCCCATAGAATCATAACGGCACAGAAGGAGGCCATACGGCCCATCGAGTCTGTGCCAGCTCTCTGTACAGCAATCTAGTCAGACCCATTCCCCCGCTCTATCCCCGTAGCCCTGCAAATTTATTTCCCTCAAGTGTCTATCCAGTCTCCCCTTGAAAACATTGAGTGTCTCCGCTTCCACCACTTCCGTCGGCAGCGAATTCCAGGTCATCACCACTCGCTGCGTAAAAAAGATTTTCCTCACATCCCCCTGTATCTCTTGCCCAAAACCTTAAATCAGTGTCCCCTAGTCCTTGTACCATCAACTAGTGGGAACAGCCTTTCCCCATCTAGCCTATCCAAACCCGTCATAATCTTGTACATCTCTATCAAATCACCCCTCAACCTCCTTTGCTCTAATGAAAACAAATCCAGTTTCTCCAACCTGTCCTTGTAGCTAAGATCCCCCATCCCCGGAACCATTCTGGTAAATCTCCTCTGCACCCTTTCAAGGGCCTTCACATCCTTCCTAAGGTGTGGTGACTAGAACTGGACGCAATACTCCAGTTGTGGCCTAACCAGCGCTTTATAAAGATTCAGCATAACCTCTCTACTTTTGTACTCAATACCCCTATTTATGAAGCCCAAGATCCCATATGCTTTGTTAACCACTCTCTCAATATGTCCTGCCACCTTCAGGGACCTATGCACATTAACTCCCAGGTCCCTCTGTCTCTGCACACTCTGTAAAACTGTGCCATTAAGTGTATATTGCCTCTCCCTGTTCCTTCTGTCAAAATGCATCACCTCACACTTCTCTGTATTAAATTCCATCTGCCGCTTATCTGCCCATTCTGCTAGCCTTTCTATGTCCTGTTGCAGTCGATTGGTATCATCATCACTGTTTGTCACACCCCCAAGTTTGGTGTCATCGGCAAACTTAGAAATTCTACTCTGTATTCCAAGATCCAGGTCATTTATATAATCAAAAAAAGCAGTGGCCCCAGCACCGACCCTTGGGGAACACTACTGTCCACCATCCTCCAGTCTGAAAAACAGCCATTTACCACAAATCGCTGTTTTTTGTCCTTAAGCCAATTCCTTATCCAACCTGCCACTGATCCACCTATGAGCCTCAATTTTGTTAACCAGCCTTCTATGTGGTACTTTGTCAAACGCCTTCTGAAAATCCATGTAGACAACATCCATTGCATTCCCTTCATCAATCCTCTCTGTTACCGCATCAAAAAATTCAATTAGATTAATCAAACACGATCTGCCTTTTACAAATCCTTGTTGGCTTTCCTTAATTAGCTTAAACCTCTCCAAGTGCCCGTTAATTTTTTCTTTGATTATTGTTTCTAAAACTTTACTCACCACTAATGTTAAACTGACCAGCCTGTAGTTACTAGGATTGTCCTTACACCCTTTCTTGAACAATGGTGTTACATTTGCCACTTTCCAATCCTCAGGCACCTCCCCCGCATCTAGGGAAGATTGGAAAATTATGGCAAGCTCTTCCGCTATCTCCTCCCCCAATTCCCTTAGCAACCTGGGATGCAAGCCATCCGGACCAGGCGACTTGTCCACTCTAAGCATACCCAGCCTTTCTAGTACATCCTGTCTATCAATTTTCACCCCTTCCATTGCTTTTACCTTTTCCACTTCTACCGATATTTTGTCAGCATCGACCTCCTTAGTAAACAAAGTACTCATTGAGTATTCTAGCCTTGTCCTGCACCTCTAAGCATATATCACCTTCTTTGTCTCTAATAGGCCCCACGCTGCCTCTTACTACCCGCTTACTGTTTACATGCCGGTAGAAGATTTTGGGGTTCCCTTTTATGTTAGCGGCCATTCTACTCTCATATTCTCTCTTTGCCAATCTTATTTTCATCTTCACATCCCCTCTCAACTTATTGTATTTGGTATTTCCACCTTAAAGATCACCCATTGTTCCATTACAGTTTTTCCTGTCAGTCTTTGGTTCCATTTTACTCTGGCTAGATCCTTTCACATCCCATTGAAGTTAGCCCTATTCCAGTTTAGAAGTTCCACTCTAGATTGTTCCTTGCTCCTTTCCATTGCTAATCAAAATCTTATGATACGATGATCACTCGTACCCAAGTGTTTTCCCACAGACGCTTGTTCGACCTGGCCCACCTCATTCCCCAGCACCAGATCCAGCAATGCCTCCTTCCTAGTTGGGCCAAGAACATATTGGTCAAGGAAATTCTCCTGAACACATTTCAGAAATTCCTCCCCCTCCTTTCCCTTTACCCTAGCATTATCCCAATCGATATTTGGGTAATTAAAGTCCCCCAATATCACCACTCTATAGCTCTTGTATATCTCTGTGATTTCCCTGCAGATTTGCTCCTCTACCTCCCTCTCACTTTTTGGAGACCTATAGAATACCCCCAATAGCGTGATCATACCCTTTTTGCACCTCAACTATAACCAAATGGATTCTGTCCTTGTCCCCTCAAGAACATCCTCCCTTTACAACACTACAATGTCTTCCTTAATCAGCACTGCCACCCCACCTCCCTTTTTTCCTTCCCTATCTTTTCTGAACACCTTGTACCCTTGAATATTAAGTGCCCTGTTTTTAAGCCACGTTTCCGTTATTGCCACAACATCATATTGCCGCTTGTAGCTCACCAACCTTATTCACCACACTTTGTGCGTTTACGTACATGCATTCTAAACCCATTTTTGAATTTTTCACAGTCTTTCTTAGTCTGCTCCTATCTAATATGGTACAACTACCGCCTCCAGTACTATCTTCTCTAGTACTATCCAACACACTCACTCTTTTATGCACCTTATTTCTCTTTTCTACTCCTATGTGCTGGTGGCCATCCCCCTGCCAAGCTAATTTAAACCCTCCCCAACAGCACAAATAAACCTCCCCGTGAGAATATTGGTCCCGGCTCTGTTGAGGTGTAACCCGTCTGGCTTGTACAGGTCCCACCTTCCCCAGAAATGGTCCCAATGCCTCAGGAATCTAAAGCCTCCCTCCTGCACCATCTCTCCAGCCACTCATTCATCTGTTCTATCCTCCTATTCCTGTATTCACATATCATGTGGTACTGGGAGTAATCCGGAGATTACTACCTTTGAGGTCCTGCTTTTTAATCTCTCTCCTAGCTCCCTAAACTCTGCCTGCAGGACCTCATCCCTCTTTCTTCCTATGTCATTGGTACCGATATGGACAACGACCTCTGGCTGTTCATCCTCCCCCCTCAGTGTGTCCTGCAGCCGTTCAGTGACATCCTTGACCCTGGCACCAGGGAGGCAACATACCATCCTGGAGTCACGTCTACAGCCACAGAAACGCCTGTCTGTTCCCCTAACTATCGAAAACCCTACCACTATTGCTCTTCCACTCTTTTTCCTCCCCCCCTGTGCAGCAGAGCCACCCTTGGTGCCATGGACTTGACTCTGGCAGCACTCCCCAGAGGAACCATCGCCCTCACCAGTCCTCAGAACAGAATACTGGTTGGAGAGCGTGATGCACTCCGGGGACTCCTGCACTACCTGCCTGGTCCTCCTCTTCTGTCTGGCGGTCACCCATTCCCTCTCTGCCTGCATACTCTTAAGCTGCGGGTTGACCACCTCTAGAAACGTGCTATCCATGTAACTCTCAGCCTCACGGATGCACCGCAGTGACTCCAGCCACCGGTCAGGCTCCGAAACCCGGAGCTCAAGTTGCTGTAGCTGGCGATACTTCCCGCACATGTGGTCATCCAGGCTACACGAAGTGTCCAGGACTTCCCTTATGGCACAGGATGTGCACTCCACGGGACTGAGCTGCCCTGCCATACCTCTAGTTAATAGACAAAAAACTAACCCAGCCGAAATAAACTTAAAACTTAACAGAAAACACTCCCCAGCGACTCACCAATCAGCTCTTTCCCTCTATTTAATAGGCTATTAACTAAATTAGCAGAAATAAACTTATAAACTTAAAATAAAATACACTCACCAGCTACTCACCAATCAGCTCCTTCCCTTGTGCCGACGTCACTTTTTTTACTCTGATATCACTTTTTCAAAAACTGCCTCTGTTGAGTTGCTGCCGCTCCTTTTAACTGCTCCGCTCGCGCTGTGCTCCCTCCAGGTCCGCTCCTTCTGGTCTCAAAGACCAACACATAAACTGAATTAACTTTGAAGTGCAGTGATTGTTGTTATGTAAGCAAATATTGCAACCATGCGCACAGTACTCCAAGTGTGGTCTAACCAAGGTTCTATGTAAATTTAACATTTGCTTCCTGCTTTTGTATTCTATTCCACTGGAAAAGAACCCCAGTACTGTTTCCAATCTACTGGTATCTCCCCAATGTTCATTGGCTCCCTATATTTTCTCAACACTCTGGGACAGATGCCATCTGGTATTCAGAGGGATTTGGGGGTCCTTGTACACGATTCACAGAAAGGTAACATGCAGGTTCAGCAAGCAATTAAGAAGGCAAATGGTATGTTATTGCAAGGGAGTTGGAGTATAAGAGTAAGGAAGTCTTGCTGCAATTATATAGGGCTTTGGTGAGACCATACCTGGAGCACTGTGTACAGTTTTGGTCTCCTTACCTAAGGAAGGATCACTGTATCATACTTCACTTCCACCACCTCCTTCTCCTCATACTTGCATACTCACCACTATGGCAACCCTCACTTCCCCACTCCTCACATCTTTCACATTGCACGTCAACTATCATAGGCACATTTTCTAAACACCTCACAAGGATGTCACAAATACATTCCCTTCTTTCTTGCATGTAATGGTTGCGCACAATTTGTGCAAGGAGGCAGCCACCAGAGGAGCCCAAGCTTGTCTGCACATCCACTCCCCTGGGATAGAAAAATAGCTGGCCATCACAGGCAGTGGGAGTCATGGCCATGGTAAATGGCAAAGCTGGAGGTGACATAGCTCAGGATTTCTTCACTCTCTTATCCTGTTTTTACCTTCTTATTTCTATCTAACTGCAGCTGCTTTCACCAGCCAATTCTCTTCATACTAAAAGCTAACCTTTGTCCCTCTCTTTCAATTCAGGTGTTGGAAATCTTAACACTTCAGGAAGATGAGGCCAGCCTTCCCGAAGATGCACCGTCATGCAATCTGACCCTAGAAAGCACCAGCTCAGAGACTGACACTACATGTGCTTTACAGAGAAGGCTAGAGGAGGGTCTTTACGTGATGAATCACTGGCCACAAGTTTACAGAATCTAGTGCAGGGGGCTACGATGCCACAGGTGCTAGCTCGGCGGAGGGCGAGATCACATACTAGCTCTGCTACAGAGAAGTCAGATGCTCACTTCGAGGGATCAGTCTACTGAAAAGGCTGATGGGTATACATCGGGAATACTAGGTGCACGGGGCAGCCTGCCAGTGAGCATTTGCGTAACATCCTCTAAGGTTCCCCCCTGCCCTAGCCCTGAACTCACCTCTTTCTCCAGTTTCTCTCCCGCATACCATCTCCGAGCTCATCTTGTCCATGAGACCCACTTCCTACTCCCTCGAACCTATTCCCACTAAACTGCTGACCACCCAACTTCATTTTCTGGCTCCCATGTTAGCTGATATTGTTAACGATTCTCGCTCCTCGGGTATTGTCCCCCTCTCCTACAAATCTGCCGTCATCACCCCGCTCCTCAAAAACCAAACCTTGACCCCTCCGCCCTTGCAAACTACCGCCCCATCTCCAACCTCCCCTCCCTCTCCAAAGTCCTTGAACGTGTTGTCGCCTCCCAAATCCATGCCCATCTTTTCCGGAACTCCATGTTTGAATCCCTCCAATCAGGTTTCCGCCATTGCCACAGTACCGAAATTGCTCTCATCAAAGTCACAAATGACATCCTATGTGACTGTGACAAAGATAAACTATCCCTCCTCGTCCTTCTCAACCTGTCTGCAGCCTTTGACACGGTTGACCACACCATCTTCCTCCAACGCCTCTCCACCATCGTCCAGCTGGGTGAGACTGCACTCGCTTGGTTCCATTCTTATCTATCTAAGCGTAGCCAGAGAATCACCTGCAATGGCTTCTCTTCCCGCTCCTGCATTGTTACCTCTGGTGTCCCCCAAGGATCTATCCTTGGCCCTGTTCTATTTCTCATCTACATGTACGCTGATGACACCTAGCTCCACCTCACCACCACTTTTCTCGACCCCTCCACAGTCTCTAAATTGTCAGACTGCTTGTCCGATATCCAGTACTGAATGAGCAGAAATTTCCTCCAACTAAATATTGGGAAAACCAAAGCCATTGTCTTTGGTACCCACCACAAACTCCGTTCCCTAGCCACTGACTCCATCCCTCTCCCTAGTATCTGTCTGAGACGGAACCAGACTGTTCGCAAACATGGTGTCATATTTAACCCAGAAATGAGCTTCCGACCACATATCCGCGCCATCACTAAGACCGCCTATTTCCCCCTCTGTAACATTGCCCGTCTCCACCGCTGTCTCAGCTCATCTGCTGCTGGAACCCTCATCCATGCCTTTGTTACCTCTAGACTTGGCTATTCCAATGCACTCCTGGCTGGCATCCCACATTCTATCCTCTGTAAACTTGAGGTCATCCAAAACTCTACTGCCCATGTCCTAACTCGCACCAAGTCCCGTGCACCCATCACTCCTCAGCTCGCTGACCTACATTGGCTGCCGGTTAAGCAACGCCTTGATTTTAATATTCCCATCGTTGTTTTCAAATCCCTCCATGGCCTCGCCCCTCCTTATCTCAGTAATTGCCTCCAGCCCCACAACCTCCCGAGATATCTGCGCTCCTCTAACTGTGGCCTCTTGAGAATCGCTGATTTTATTCACTCAACCATTGGTGGCCGTGCCTTCAGCTGCCAAGACTCTAAGCCCTGGAATTCCCTCCCTAAACCTCTCCGCCTCTCTACCTCTCTTTCTTCCTTTAAGACGCTCCTGAAAATCTACCTCATCATCTGCTCTAATAGCTCCTGATGTGGCTCGGTGTCAAATTTTGTTTTAGAACGCTCCTGTGAAGCACCTTCGAACGTTTTACTACGTTAAGGTGCTATATAAATACAAGTTGTTGTTGTTATAATGGCTCAGAGCAAGGAGAAGTCCAGCTCCAAATTGTGTCGTGGTTTCACGCAGAGCTTGTAGACCATTCTGTACAACATCGTCAGCTCCATGAACACGACTGTGGCGCCCATAATGATGGCATCTTTGCTGACAGCTCAGATGGCTACCATTGTGGCTCTAGGGTCGAGTGTTGACAGGGGCTTCCACTACGTCACATCACTCCTGCACTCTGTTCTCATGCAGAAATGTAGGAGTGCTGAGGCGCAGTCCCAGTAGAGTGACCTTGGATCAATGGGAGAGGCACCTGCTTAGAACACAAGAACATAAGAATTAGGAGCAGGAGTAGGCCATTTGGCCCTTTGAACCTGCTCCACCATTCAATAAGATCATGGCTGATCTTCTACCTCATCTCCACTTTCCCGCCTGATCCCCATATCCCTTGATTCCCTTAGAGTCCAAAAATCGATCTCAGCCTTGAATATACTTAATGACTGAGCCTCCACAGCCCTCTGAGGTAGAGAATTCCAAAGATTCACAACCCTCTGAGCAAAGAAATTTCTCCTCATCTCAGTCCTAAATGGCCGACCCCTTATTCTGAGACTGTGACCCCTGGTTCTAGACTCTCCAGCCAGGGGAAACAACCTCTCCGCATCTAGCCTGTCAATCCCCCTCAGAATCTTACATGTTTCAATGAGATCACCTCTCATTCTTCTAAACTCCAGAGAGTATAGGCCCAATCTACTAAACCTCTCCTCATATAGCAACCCTCTTATCCCAGGAATCAATCTAGTGAACCTTCGTTGCAAGTATATCCTTCCTTAGGTATGGAGATCAAAACTGTACACAGTACTCCAGGTGTGGCCTCACCAAAGCCCTGTACAATTGCAGCAAGACATCTTTACTCTTGTACTCCAACCCCCTTGCAATAAAGGCCAAGTACCATTTGCCTTCCTAATTGCTTGCTGCACCTGCATGTTAACTTTCTGTGTTAACTAACTCTCTCAGAATGACAGCATGCCTGCTCCCCCTCCAGACACTCTGCCAGTGCTCCTGATCGTGGCACTCAGCTAACCAGCCCAGACTGCTGCAGCCCACGTGGAGATGCTGCAGTCTGCAGGGGGAGGGCGGCACTCGAGGCCCAGAGCTGCTCGAGGTTGTCCTCCAAGGCCATTTGAAGTATCCTCAATGGAAGATCAGCAGCCTTCCACCTCCTAAGCTTTAGCCACTCGGGAAACACTTTGTAGGAGCACGAGGATGGGAAAATGAATACATAAGACAGGCACTAAGGGCTTGCATGAAGGTGATTAGTTCATTTTTTGTCGATGCTGACATGATTTGACAATATTTGTTTGATAAACTTGGTTTTTCTTCTGGATTTGGTGTTGGCGTTTGTCTTTGTAGTGAAGTGACGGCAACACCCTTAAGTCTGGAGTGAAGGAAGGAAATCGGATGCTGGTTGTAAGGAAAGTTGTAAGGATTGTGGGACTGTTGATGAATGGGAAATTGGAGGGCTGATTTAGGTGAAGCGCTCCTTGATGAGTTGATCTCTCTGAGCGTGGGCAGGTAGGGGCTCTGGTGGTCGCTGCTTCACACGCTTTTCTTTCTCCTCCTCCTCTTTCTCTTTTTCCTCCACTTCCTCTGCCTCCTGCTCCTCCTCTGCATTTGTTGCTGCCCAGGTGGTGGTAAAGGCTGGTTCCTCAGGATAGCAAAGTTGTGTAGCATACAGCAAATGATAACAAATCTGGATACCCACTCAGGGTGTACTGCAAAGCTCCTTTGGAATGGTCCAGGCAGAGGAAGCATTACTTGAGCATGACGGTTGTTTGCTCAACAATGGTCCTTGTGGCAGTATGGCTCTCATTGTAGACATGCTCTGCAGCTGTGCACGGCTTCCTGACAAAGTCATGAGCCATATCCGGAGGGGATAGCCCTTGTTGCTCAATAGCCAGCCTGTTACTTGGCAGCAAGGTTGGAATAAAGGCAGCACAGAGGATTGGCGCGGGATGAAAGAGTCATGACTGTTGCCAGGATATCGGGCACAGAATGTACAAATTCTGTACAAGTGCCAGGCTGATAATAGGGAGCATGCAAGGCAATACGTGTGCAGTCTATGGCACCTTGGGAAAGCCTGAATGTGGGTGAAGCCTAGTGCTCGCTTGTCCTGCTTCCCTCTGTCAATAGGGAAGGAGTGTAGGTGCTTCTCCTGGCGTAGAGTCTCGGTGACCTCCCAGATACATCAGTGCACTGCGAACTGGGAGATGTTACTGATGTCACCTGTTGCAGCCTGAAAGGAGCCCGTGGCATAAAAGTTGAGAGCAACAATAACCTTGACAGCCACAGGTAGTGCTGTCCATGCCCTGGTTTGGGGTTTGAGTTGTGGCTGCAGCAGGTGACATATCTCGATGACAGCCTCCTTGGTGAAACGAGGGCACCTCATACATTGCTCCTGACTAAAGTTGATGTAGGAGTGGTACTCCCTGAGGACTCTCTATGGACACGGTCTCCTGCTCAGTGCCCTCCTCCTCCTCCCTCTTCTAACAGCTTCTCCTTCTCTGTGGTGTCTTCTTTATTTCGCTTCCTCATCCTCCAGCACAATGAGACCACCCATGACTGCAGCCAGACTATTTCTGAGGCAAAGAACAACAATGCAAGACCAGCAAAACCTCTCTCTGTTTACACAAAGTGAACTTTTCAGAGTGATACAACACATCAAAAAAGCCGAGAAGTCAAACAGCAGCCTGAAATAATAAACCACCGACTTATGCTTGAACTGTATAAAACACTTGTTAGGCCGCAGCTAGAATATTGTGTGCAGTTCTGGTCACCACATTACAGGAAGGATGTGATTGCACTAGAGAAGGTACAGAGGAGATTTACGAGGATGTTACCTGGGCTGGGGAATTTTAGCTATGTGGAAAGATTGAATAGGCTGGGGTTGTTTTCTTTGGAACAGAGGAGGCTGAGGGGAGACCTAATTGAGGTGTATAAAATTATGAGGAGCCTAGATAGAGTGGATAGAAAGGACATATTTCCCTTAGCAGAAGGGCCAATAACCAGGGGGCATGGATTTAAAGTAATTGGTCAGAGGTTTAGAGGGGAGTTGAGGAGAAATGTTTTCACCCAGAGGGTGGTGGGGGTCTGGAACTCACTGCCTGAAAGGGTGGCAGAGGCAGAGACCCTCATCACATTTAAAAAGTACTTGGATATGCACTTGAAGTGCCATAACCTACAAGGCTATGGACCAAGAGCTGGAAAGTTGGATTAGGGTGAATAGCTCTTTGTCGGCTGGCACGGACAAGATGGGCCGAATGGCCTCCTTCTGTGCCATAAATTTCTATGATTCTATGGAACCTGTAAGTACTGCATGATTAAGTAGTGCTGGTGAGGGGGCCCTTCTGCCGATTAGAGCCACGTTATGCTGTGCAAGTTCAGTATGTGGCAAGTGAAGCGCTGGAGCAATTGAAAATCTACAATGGGTCCTGCAAGAAGCACAGGACCCTAATTTACATAAATTATTGACTTTCAATGGTGTCAGCGTGCACTCCTGCCGCCAGCGTGACCTCCTTTCCCAATTTGGCAGGCGATGCTCATTAGGTCGGAAATGTGCATGCGTATCCAACCCACCCTATTGAGGGCTTAGTAGGCCAGTTAGCACCTGAAAATTGGGTGCTGCACGGCCAGTTTTATAGTTCTTACAGTGGGTACCAGTCTCGGTTACAGACCCTCAAACACAGACAGCCTGGGACATTATGGTAGTAAATCTGCAAATATTGCCGCAGAAAATTTCATACGAGAGACAAGTTTAATTGTTGGACATGACAACTTATGTAATATATACTTAGGCACTGAAATTGTGCTGTGTGATAATTAGCATACAGCAATTAATGTATTTGCATAAAATTCCATTGTTTCCTATTTTAATGGAGGTATTAACCCATTATTTTAAGCCTTAAACATTCAAACACTAATGTTCTCACACTCTAGTTTCAAGACCTGAGTAAATTGATGTCCTCTTTAGCCACTAAATTTAATTAATTTTTTGAAATTATGAAGAAAAGTTATTCAGCTTATGGTTTAAAGGGTAGTTTACATTCTGTTGCATGCATAATAACACTAGGGTAATGCATAGCGATCACAAAACCAATGTTATTACAGCATGCAGGGGAGATATATCTAGGACTGGTAGAATAAGCACAGCAGGACTATCAGTGACTTTTACAGAAATACCATCATAGTCATTCTATCTGTTGTGGTAAATTGACTGCACTTCTCACTAGTGCACAGTCAGGGTCTACTTACAGTAATAATGTGCCATACTATCTTGCGTTGATCATTTCCAGAGAATGGGCACTTACTGGGATAAATATGATCCATAAAAGAATGGAACCCTTTGATATCCATGGTTAAAGATATCCTCTTACCTCAAACACCATAAAGCACTGGCTCCATTATGCAAGGAGATGAGCCTTGCAGTCACATCAGCTCATCTTGGGTGAGTAAATTCCATCTCTTGGGCTCAAGGTTAGCATATTGCTGCGGCTCTTTTGAAGAGTGAGATGCTTACCTCTGAGGAGCCGCAGCAGGCCAGATCAACCATATAGGATATTCTGTGACAGCATTAGATACAAAATAATGGATAATAGGTATCAGCAAATTACAGAAAGTCAGAGATAATCAGACTTTAGGCATAGAATAGGAGCAGCCCAGCTGATATTTTTACAGGTGCACCTCTTTCAAATGCCTGAATAAATCACCCACCCAATATATTAAAATTATTTTGTTATTGGTATCATAATAATGGCCAAAAGTTTCCGCTCAGGGCGCAATTGGCGATCCGGGCGCAAATTGCGCTCAGAATTACGCTAGTTTTGCAAAGTGAATTATTTTGCTCCAATTTTCCGCTAAAACTCATTTGCCTATCGGCAATCGTTAAAATCTTCCATGAACCAGTGTAATTGGGCAGCGTTTTAGAATGTAATTTAAAAAAAGTGAAAATCTTTGCGTTAAAAAATATTTTCTTGATATATTTAAGAGTGATAACCTGGTGCAGTTTGATTAATGCAGCTGAAAATGGGTTCATCACAAAAAAATAAAAAAATTTAATCAGAGTGTCTCGTCAACCACCTGTGAGTAACTCGATTTTAAATAACTGAAAATGACTTTAAAAAACTATGCAGAACTATTGACTAGTTTCACTGGTGTACACTAGTCAGTTTTTAGGAAATTAAAAAACATTTTTGAAAGCTTTTAAAAGGTGGCTATTAGTGCCCTTGCGCCAAAAAAAAGCTTAATTTTTAAGAGCCTCTTCAAAGGCCAGCAAAGGGGCGCAATTAGCGGAAACTCGCAATGGTGATTAATTTGATCTGGAGCTGTGGCCAGATTTGTGGGTAGGGCTAGCTTCCAGCGTGATTTTTTTTTTTAAACCAGTGTAAAAGATTGCGGAAACTCGATCTGCGCTGGACGTAATTTGCGCTTGAAATTCCACGATCTTTTGCGCTGGTTTGGACGATTTGGGGCGAATTGCGCTGAAATCTCCAGGCCTATATCTTTAACTTGTACATCATTTTCCCTCAGTAAGCTACTTATTTCTTCAGTAAACCTGGACTCACGCTTCTGCTGCCAAGAGAGTGGGCAGGGACCTGGTACCAAGATATCACTCAATGTCCCTTTTGGTTGTTTTCCGGGAGGCATCATATACTTCCCAGGGAGGGAGATTGCAGTCTCTGCCCTTAGCAGGTTAGGAACTGAATGAAGTGGAGGTTTTGAATCTGTGCCCTAAGCATTCAGGCAAAACTGCCAGCACCATGCTATTTCAAATTGATATTTTTACTGTATGCTACTGGTGAACATACTTTTTTTTAATATGAAGCAAATGCTGTATTCAAAAGTCATATCACAATCTAAAGCTATATTATATTCTATGAAATATCTAATTGTCTCAAGCTGGACACAGTTTTTTACTGGCAGCATTTTTTTTCAGCCAATCAAGCAAAGGCGAAAAACGGGTCATAAGGCACAGCAGTGACTAAAGAAAGAAAAGGCACAGGGCTTGATGTATTATTTGGTCATCTGGCTGGTCAACAGGAGGTTCCTCTTTGCAGGTAGTTTCGGCACATCAGAGGCTAGACTGCAGGCAATCTGGAAAGGGCCAAATTGTCCGAAGAATGATGGCACAGTAACACTCCCTGAAAGAGCTAATAGTTTTCTTTGCTACTGTCTGTACATATTACATAATATTTGAATGATTATTACTGCATGGATTGGGTTGGAATATTTTCCCTGCTTCTCTGGATCTTAGATTCAAAACTGATCAGATGAAAGTCTCCTTTCTGTCCTATTGCTAAATGAGCTTTGCAATTCTCAACCAGTCCACAGGGCAAAGATGTTAGAATGGTATAGTATGGGGTGCATTTCCAAGTCTGAGATTAAGCCTTCTGACTTGGTCAGTGTAAAGGGCGCCATACCCTGCATCTGATCCATGCAACGCTGAGTATGTTTTATGCTGACCATGAATTCAAACAGTGGAAAAACGTTCCATTGCACAGCACCGGCATCCCATACAAACACAAATAAATTACCTCAAATCCCATCCTCAAAGAGGAAATATTATCGTATTTTGACTGTAAATAAAACAAAGGCACATGATCAAATCAGTACAGTAATGACATTTGGCCATTTTTAAGTCATTCATGTGATATTTTTCATGTTATTCCAAATTGGCTGACTTGACTTAGCACTCAGATGCACATTGATCTTTTGGAGTATCTTGCCAAACTCTCAGCCTGCCAGTACATAATTCAACTGATCATGGACTGTCACCAATATTTAATTTGACCAACATATCTACCGTACTCCGATACGCATGTTTCCAATTCTCCACATCTTTACATACATAGAGGATGCACAAAGGGGATTAGAGATGCAATGCAATTTATTCCACTACTGATGATGATCCTAGGTACACCCGAATTTAGACCCATTTGTGTGCCCATTTTGCTGATGTCCATTTACACCCAAATTTCCTGCCAATCTCAATAACATATGCCGGAATGTATAAATGGGTGTAAACAAGTGGAAAACAGTGTAAACAATGATGATCTGAGGAAAGCACTGCACTCACACCACATATTCCTTCTTTAAGTATGAAAATTAAAGTTTCAAGCCATCTAACTATCATACATGCACATTAGGCACAGCATGTTTAAGAATGTGCAATCATGGAAAGTTTTCAGTTTTTAATGTGACTTAAATTGATGCCATAACAATGCATTGAACAAAATAGAAAATACAGTGCAAGTCTCAGTGAGTTTATCACTAAAATCACAAAGCTTCAAAACAAAATACAGAATATATTTTAAAAAATAGTGGAATAAGATATCTGAAAGCAGAGGTGATCAAAATTGAAGAGGAAATACAAGTTTGCCACATGCCTTAAACTGAAATATGATACCACATGATATGGGGGGTAAAGATTACAAGTTAGTGCTCCTGCTGTGGATTCTCACTCACTGGGATGAGAGACCAGAAAATGTAGCGCATTGGTCAGCGCAGTTAGTTCATGGCCCTTTCACTTTTATGGGCATTAAAATCGGAAAATTGGGAGGGTCATGAATTGGTTGCACTGACCTCTGCACCAGATTCTTCACTCTGCCCCTTTGTCGAATGAAGCTCCATGCCAGGAGGACTAACTCGAAACATTTGCCTCATATCGCATGACTCAAACAGAAATGCTATATCATGTAAATAGAACTGAAATGATAGGGTGGATTTTCTTCCGTCGTGCCGTTCATTTTCAGGCAGTCCCAGGGCAGATACAGAAGGAAAATGGAGCAGGACGTCCTCTCACGGAATCCCCGCTCCCAGAAATGGCTCTGCTCATTTTCTTCCTGTCCTGTTGTGGGCAGATCGCACTGCCTCCAGTTGCTCACCTTTTCATATTTAAATAACAGTAAGTGGGCAGGACTTGGTGCTCCCTCACATTTCCCTCCTTTGTACCTATATTCCACCAATTTGAAAGAACACTTGCAGTAAAGAAGCATTCCAATTTGTGCGGTAACAATATGCAGGTGGAGTAAATTCAAGGGCCAGCCTTGAGAAGTGCTGGCAATGTTCACCAGACCCCTCCTTCTTCCCAGCCCTCCACCTACCAAGGATGTGCAGCAAGGCTCCTATAGGTCTAGTCAGAAAATGTTCCCCTTGTGTTTTACATGTCTGCATCTCCTTTTGCGTTTACTATTTTACTTTTGTGTCCTACTTATTGTTATGAAAAACTGGCATCTTTTTACAGCCCTAATTTCACATATTGGGCATAGTTACCATTAGCCTTCCTGGATTGTTATCTCAATTTAATAGTTCTTGTAGCACAAAATAGAAAATGCATATGAACAACTATTTCATTTCTCCATCCAGGGCACTAGCTTCTGGCAGTGTACCAGGCCTTTACTGCACATAACACCTACAGGCTAGAATAAGTACACAGTATTCCTATTATCAAACGGCTCCAACAACAAATTATTTCAGATAATTGAAAGTTCACATAGCCACAAGTCAGTAATTAAACAGTTTAGTCGGCCAGAGGACACAAACGAGGTTTGGAAGATGCAGCAGTTCAATTAACTGGAAGTCAGGAAATCAGACTGGTTCTGCATACAAGCTTTGTGACATTGCTTCTACAATATGCAGAATCACAGTCCTTTGAGATCACTTTAGTTCAACAGCAGGTTTAAGAGGTTGCTCCTCTTCTAAATCTGCGTTAATACACAGGTGAGTTACAACAGTTTTTTCCAAACCATGAAAGATCCATCTGTCATGAGCACCGTGCATGTGAACTTTTGCGTGAATCAGAGAATGTTTGTAAGCCGCTGCATCAGTAATTACATTTGCTAAATCAACATGCAATGCTAACATGTGAGACCAATCTTAAACATGTCTTTAAATAAGTGCTGCAAACTTGTATTCTGATGCTAACTGTTTCACATGTGTGGGTATAATTTTTGATATTTATATCATAGATCTTATTGACAATGAAATTACGAATTGGATGGATGGTTCAGAACTCTTGAAAAGAAAACTTGAGCTTTAAACATTTAATGTGAACTTTCATAGCTCCCGGAAGATCATTTAAAATCTGAAAATTTATAATCTATTGAAATATAAATTGTGTTTGTATTCCTTTCTTTTTGTACTCATTCAGGTGAGAATAACATTACCAAAAGAAGAACATTCTGTTCCAATCATTATATTTAATAAGACAGAAATAAGCAGTATCACTGATCAAGACAGCAGCAGGAAAGTGCCCAGCAGTCTATAGCCCTTTTCAATATGTCCCAGAGCAACTCTGCATACAGCTCCACTACCACATACACTCAGGATCACGCCCCCGCCGCCTGCCACCTGCCACCGCCATCTCCCCCCGCACCCCCTCCACACCCCCACCTCCTCTAAGAGGCAGCTACACACAGAAACACGTAGCCAATTCAGGAAACCTCTTGTCAAAAAATTCTCTCCAAGCTCTGAAAGGCAATCAGACAAGCCCCAGGAGGCCTTTATTCATTGGTTATTACACAAAATCTCATCTTCCCTCTGTGGTGACCTTACAGTTCTTCCTAAAATGTATCCAACACATTTTGGAAGGACTGCTAGAAGTCAGTCCTCATTGCCACCTTCAGAATGTTGTTCCAAAAGGCGGTTACCCTCTGTGAAAAAGAAAACTTCTGCAAATCCAACCTCATTCCTTGCTTCCTTAATTTAAACAGATGGCCTTTAGTTCTACATAGCCCCATCACTTCAAACAATCTATCCACCTCTATATTATAAATGCCCTTGACAATTTTAAAGACCTGAATAAAATCCACGCCTCTCCAGTAAATTCAACCCCATGGCACTAAGCCTATTTCTTTAGTTAAATGCACTTAGACCTGGGATCCTTCTTGTTGCACTTCTGCAGATCCAAAATGCCTTCCTTGAGGTGGGGGCACCAAAAAATACACAAAACTCCGGAGGAGATCTCATTAAAGACTGATATAACCCTGTTATCATGGCCATTGTTTTATACTGAACAGTCCATGCAATACAGTCCAGAGGCCTGTTCCCATTGGCCACAACCACCTGACACTGTGTTTGAATGTTTGGGTCATTGACAACTTCCAAGTCTCTCTCTATTCCTGTCACCTTTAACCTACATCTACCCATGTTATACTCCATCCCTGAACAACAACAACAAAAAACTTGTATTTATATAGTGCCTTTAAGGTAGTAAAACGTCCCAAGGCACTTCACAGGAGCGGTTTCAAATAAAATTTGACACCGAGCCACATAAAGAGATATTAGGGCAAATGATCAAAAGCTTGGTCAAAGAGGTAGATTTTAAAGAGCATCTTAAAGGAGGAGAGAGGGATAGAGAGGTGGAGAGGTTTAGGGAGGGAATTCCAGAGCTTAGGCCATAGGCAGCTGAAGGCACAACCACCAATGGTGGAGTGATTAAAATCAGGGATGCTCAAGAGGCCAGAATTGGAGCAGTGCAGATACCTCGAAGGGTTGTAGGGCTGGAGGAGATTACAGAGATAGGGAGGGGCGAGGCCATGGAGGGATTTGAAAACAAGGATGAAAATTTAAAAACCGAGGCATTGCTTAACCGGGAGCCAATGTAGGTCAGCAAGCACAGGGGTGATGGGTGAACGGGACTTGGTGCAAGTTAGGAAACAGGCAGCAGAGTTTTGACTCACCTCAAGTTTATGGAGGGTTGAATGTGGGAGGCCGGCCAAGAGTGTGTTGGAATAGTCAAGTCTAGTGTTAACAAAGGAATGGATGTGGGTTTCAGCAGCAGATGAACTGAGGCAGGGGCAGAGTCAGACGATGTTACGGATGTGGAAATAGGCGGTCTTATTAATGGCGTAGATATGTGGTCGGAAGCTCATCACGGGGTTATATATGACACCAAGGTTGTGAACAGTGTGGTTCAGCCTCAGACAGTTGCCAGGGAGCGGGATGGAGTCGGTGGCTAGGGAACGGAGTTTGTGGCGGGGACCGAAAACAATGGCTTTGGTCTTCCCAATATTTAGTTGGTGGAAATTTCTGCTCATCCAGTACTGGTTGTCGGACAAGCAGTCTGACAATTTAGAGACAGTGGGGGGGTCGAGAGAGGTGGTGGTGAGGTAGAGCTGGGTGTCGCCAGCGTACATGTGGAAACTGATGCTGTGTTTTCGGATGATGTCGCCGAGGAGCAGCATGTAGATGAGAAATAGGAGGGGGCCAAAGATAGATTCCTGGGGGACTCCAGATGTAATGGTGCAGTCACAAAGGATGTCATTTGTGACTTTGATAAGAGCCTTTTCGGTACTGTGGCAATGGCAGAAACCCGATTGGAGGGATTCAAACATGGAGTTCTGGGAAGGATGGGCACAGATTTGGGAGGCGACAACACGTTCAAGCACTTTGGAGAGAAAGGGAGTTTGGAGATGGGGCAGTAGTTTTCTAGGATGGAGGAATCAAGGGTTGTTTTTCTGAGGAGGGGGTGATGAGAGCAGCGTTATAGGAACAGGTGTAGGCCATTTAGCCCCTAGACCCTTTCAGCCATTCAATGAGATCATGGCTGATCTGTCACCTAACTCCATAGATTTGAAGGAGAAGGGGACAGTACCTGAGGAGAGAGAACCGTTAGCAACATCAGCTAACATGGGAACCAGGAAGGAAAGTTGGTGGTCAGCAGTTTAGTGGGAATATGATCAAGGGAGCAGGAGGTGGATCTCATGGACAAGATGAGCTCGGAGAGGGCATGATGGGAGATAGGAGAGAAACTAGAGAAAGATGCGAGTTCAGGGCTAGGGCAGGGGGGAACCTGAGAGGAAGTTTAGCCCAGTTGGCATGGGGAAGGGAGGGAAGTGGTAGAGGCAGCTGAACGGATGGTCTCAATCTTTGCGACAAAGAAGTCCATGAGCTCCTCGCACTTGTTATTGGAGATGAGGGTGAAGGAGACAGGGGAGAGGGATTTGAGAAGACGGTTTGCAGTAGAGAAAAGAAGCCATGGGCTACCTTTGTATTCCAGGATGATGCTGGAATAGTGAGCAGTTTTGGCAGATGAGAGCAGGACCTGATAGTGCTTTATGTGGATTCTGCACTCTTATGTGCATTCAGGGTACAGTAGTGCAGTGGTTATATTACTGGACTAGTAATCCAGAAACCTGTACTAATAATCTAGAGAATGTGAATTCATATCCCATCATGGCAGTTTGAGAAATTCAATTCAGTTTTCAAATAATCTGGAAATAAAAAGCTGGTATCAGTAAAATTGACCATGTAAAAACCCAACTGGTTCACTAATCTCCTTTAGGGGAGGAAACCTGCCGATGTTTCCTGGTGTGGCTTATCTGTGACTCCAGTCCCACACCAATATGGTTGTCTCTCAACTGCCCTCTGAAGTGGCCTAGCAAACTGCTACAAAGTTTTGTAACAGCATTGTGGGAGCACCTTCACCACATGGACTCAAGAAGAAGATCAACCACCACCTTCTCTGGGCAACTAAGGATGGGCAATAAATGCTGGCCCACAGATTTTGTAGACTCCCTGTAATTTCAGGGCTGTTGAGCACTGAGTTTACCAAGGGACCTAAAACTCTTTCAACTTCGTTTTATAGAATACCTATGCTGCGAATTGTTTCTTCCAATGTGTAGTTCTTCACACTTGTCTGCATTCATTTTCATAAGCCACTGTTCTGCTGACTTACATTTTTTGATGAACTCATTTTGGAATTGCCTCTTCCAGTTTGGTATCATGCATGAATATCAACAGTTTGCACTGAGCTTCTGAACCTAAGTCATTCATTTAAATTAGTAATAATACAGGTCCCAGCACCAATTTCATTTGCTCTCCACTCAGGACCTCCATACGCCCCATTCCAACATCACTCCTCCAAGAAGCATCAGTGACTTCCTTTTGGCTAACTTCATATCCAATATTGGATTTTCTCCTGTATGCTAACCACTTTAAGCCTAAATAGCAGCCTTTGGTGTGCAATTTTGTCCAAGGATTTTTGAACATAAATAAATTAATAATAATGTGTAAACGGATGTTAGATTCAGAAAAAATAGCACATGAATGCAATTTTTATTCTCCAAAGTACACAACACAAAAGAGGTCTGGTACAACAACAACAACAACTTGTATTTATATAGCACCTCTCAGGTAGTAAAACATCCAAAGGCGCTTCACAGGAGCATTATCAAACAAAAATTGACACCAAGCCACATAAAACGATATTAGGGCAAAATAGAGGTAGATTTTAAGGAGCATCTTAAAGGAGGAAAGAGAGGTAGAGAGGTGGAGAGGGTTAGGGAGGGAATTCCAGAGCTTAGGGTCTTGGCAGCTGAAGGCACGCCACCAATGGTGGAGCGATTAAAATCAGGGATGCCCAAGAGGCGAGAATTGGAGCAGCCAGATATCTTGGAGGGTTGTGGGCAATGTTCCCTTTAATTTTGTTTGGATGTGCGACCCCTTTAAGGGGCTGTGCGGCCCATTCAAAAAACTACGCATGCGCGGTTTTTCCTATTTGAAAGCTGGTGAGCCGGTTGCGCGGGAACTGCAGAGCGCTGCGTGGCCGCACAGCTTATAGGGAACATTGGTTGTGGGGCTGGAGGAGATTACAGTGATAGGAAAGGGTGAGGCCAGGGATGGATTTGAAAACAAGGATTAGAATTTTAAAATCGAGGCGTTGCTTAACCGGGAGCCAATGTAGGTCAGCGAGCACAGGGCGATGGGTGAACGGGACTTGGTGTGAGTTAGGACATGGGCAGTAGAGCTTTGGATGACCTCAAGTTTACTGAGGGTAGAAAATGCACATACAACAATTGCAATAATTGAAAAGGCTAAGTAAATACTGCGATTGCCAAATAATCAGTTGTAACCCACAGTTTCATCTTAAATAAAGGTTAAAAACACCAACTAAATTGTCAAACAGCAATGGACAGCAGAAAAATAAAGATTTAAATGAAGCAAAAGATGAGCACTGAATCACGCAGTGAATCACATATTATGCTCCTTCTAGTTATAGTTGCAGGTTGTATGAAGATGTAGATTCACCAGTGAAAGGTAAAATGAATGTTGGACCAATTTAACACAGAATTTTAAAAACGGCACAGTGAAAGATATTTTGAAATGTCCTTTATAACTTTATGAGGAGATAATGTACAGATCAAAAAGCTGTTGATGGTGAATGTTTCCGACCTGTCATGTCTTACACATTAGGGTGTGAAACTGATGCAATTTAAACCGTCATGTTCTCACACATACATTTCTTAATGTCACGCCAAACCATTGGTGTTGAGAGTTCGTTTACAATTTTTTTTTTGAAAGAAGAAGTACGTCACAAATTCAGGAAATAACAAGTCCCTGATACGGCTATGCTGTCCCCTACACTGCATTTTCTCTCCTGCTGATGCTGAAAACATTTTTATTTCTATACTGTGCAAGGGAAAGGTCTGGTGTGTATGTGCAAGGAGTGAGTGTGCATATATACGTTTGTGTATATTTCTGTATATGTATAGGTGTATGTATATTTAAGGTGTGTGAGCGTATGCGTATATAGTATGTGCGCAGGTGAGTGTGAATGCAAGGTCTGATTTACAATTCATGAAAGAGGATCCGATGTAATTGTGAGCATCTCATTGTGATCTCTAATTTGTCCTTCCATGTTTGTATTTTTCTGATTAGCGTTTACGTTCCTGCAATTTTAACCAGTAGCTTTTAGAATTATTCAGGAAGGTTTTCTGCTTCAGTGCTCCCAGCAGGAAATTAAATTTAATAGGCAGAAACCACGGGCTTAGCATCGCTGATTTCACGATATGTGTCCCGAACAGATGCTACAAGCACAAAAGTAGAAAATCTCCCCCATAGAAACTTTAGCACAGAGGAAGGCCATTTGACCCCATTGTGCCTGTACTGGTGCCAGCTCCACATTAGAGCTGTCTACTTAATCCCATTTCCCTGCACTTTCTCCATACCCTTTAATAGCTTTTTCTTCAAATGTTTATCTAATTGCCTCTTAAAAGTTGTATCCGACTCGGCTTCAAAAGTTACTTACGGCAATGTATTCCATATTCTAAAAGCACTTTGCAGGAAAATAAATATCCTCATTTATGCAGTTCCTACTAATCCTAATTTTATTCCCCTTTGTTACTGATTCGCTGACCAATGAAAATAATCTTCCACAATTTACCCACTCAAGCCCTTTCAAAACTTTGACCATTTTGACCATTAGATCTGCTTTTAACCTCCTCTTTCTCCAATGAATACAGCCCTAGATTTTTCCCACCTCTGGCATCATCCTAGTGAATCAAATTTGCACAATTTCCATGGCTCCAATATTTTTTCTATAAGGGAGTGCCTAAAACTACATTAACTATAGACTAACTAACATTTACTACAGATTCATGAACAACTCCTTACTTTTGTATTCAATGGTACTACATATTAAGCTCAGTATCCCAGTTGCTGTTTTAATGACATTTTGCACCTGCAATCTGGTTTTTAATGATCTGTGTGTCTGTACTCTGAGACCTTTCCGTTCTTCCACTGCATTGAGAACTTTAGCTTTTCTGGTATTTTGCAATCTCTGTTTTCTCAAAATGTACTATTTCACATTTACCTATATGGAGTCTCATTTGCCCCATATCTGCCCACTGTCCTATCCTGATTATTTCCTCCTACAGTATCTTGCATTCTTCCAGTTTAACACTCGAATTATTTGTCATCTGTCTATTATTTACATCTGACAAATAGAGACAAGTAGTATCTAATTATAAGTCAGGATATAAATGTACAGGAACTTACATTTCTTGCTATTTTGGCCCCTCCCTACCTGAGAATTTTTCGGCATCTAAAGGGAACAATACAGAACCTGGGAATAGTGGCGCCAAGACAATAGAAACAACTGAAATGTTAGATTAAAATAATAACTTAAAAAAACATATTTTTAAGTTCCTTTCTCTCTTGTTTTACATCTCTGCACATCCTGCATATTTCCACTGAGGTGCCATCTTTCGGATAAGACGTTAAACCGAGGTCCTGTTTGCTCTCTCAGGTGGACGTAAAGGATCCCATGGCACTATTTCGAAGAAGAGCAGGGGAGTTATCCCCAGTGTCCTGACCAATATTTAATCTTCAATCAACATCACTAAAAAACAGATTAACTGGTCATTATCACATTGCTGTTTGTGGGAGCTTGCTGTGCACAAATTGGCTGCCGTGTTTTCTACGTTACAACAGTGACAACACTTTGAAAAGTACTTCATTGACTGTAAAGTCCGGTGGTTGTAAAAGGCACTATATAAATGCAAGTCTTTCTTTTCTTTTAAAAGGGAGTTGTACAGGAATTGGTTTAGGATGACTTATTTATACCTCCCTTACTGGCAAAGCATCTGGCCTTCATTCCACATCTGCTCCCGATGCCACAGCTGACAAGAACTCAGCATATCGGTAATCATGGGTGCAATCACTCATTCTGCTACTCAGTGGAAGAACAATGCAGTTTTTTGGCCATGATTTTGTCAGCGGAGGCGGGATCGCGGCAGGAGAGGTGGTTGGCGGGTTCCAGTCCCATTCCCGGCTGCAGCCGCTCTGTAAAAAGGATTTTCCATTGATAGGGCTTGTTAAGCCCGCCCTGCAGGGTTCCCGGCCAATTAAAAGGAAGCGGGTCTGATGACGTCATTTGGTGATGCGTCATCAGTCAGTTTCTTTAAAGGCACAACGACCGCATTCATTTTGACAGTTGTGCTTTCAGTATTCTGCAGCACGGCTGCACCCAGGCTCTCGCATGACTCCCTCCATATGCTTATGGAGGGAGTCACAGCCCACAGGGAGGTTCTCTTCCCTTCCAAGGGCGGAAGAGACCTCCCCAGGACACCAACGCAGTCTGGTTGCACATTGCACAGGAGAGCAAAAGCAGAAATGTCGTCAGAAGGACCAGGCTGCAGTGGTGCAAACCTTTCAATGATCTGAGCAGATCACGAAACGTTACTGCCGAGCCACACTCAACCTCATCCTGCTGTGCCTGTCATCACATCCACATCACTCTGCCTTCCCTACCCTACTCCTGCACATCTTTACTCACACCAACTTACCTTGCACCTCCACCCATCCCTCTCAATCTACATTATCACTTCCCCATCTCGCTAGCCACCCCTCACATTCACCCTCATCCTAGTGCAAGCATACGAACTGACAACACACAAGGGTAGGCATTTGGGTGGTTTAGCCAATGTTCATGTGAAGTTTCTGTTAATGTATTGTCAAACATTGAAATCTATATTTCCATCACTTTGCATTCTTGGACAGATCTGTGCTCACCCTTGGAATTGTCTTAGTGAGTTGCAATGAATGGTGAGGCATAACGGTACCCCCCGCAATGGTGATGAGTGTGAAATGAATGGCTTGGTCATTGTAGGAATTCTTTATGGTGATGGTGTGGGGTGGTGTTAACCTGGTGCATCATGTGGCAGCCAGGGTGTACAGCGTCAAGTGAAGTAAATCTGGCCATAGTGATGCCATCGCTGGCCTCCCGGGCAGCAATGTTGTCGGGTGCTGATGCCCTGTGTCCTGTGCAGCATCAGGTGATTGCAGAGAAGGTTGGTATTGTTGTTGGTGATGATGGTGTTGGGGCTGATCGTGGAGGGATTCAGGGGACCAAGGTGAGATTTTTTCAAGGGAAGCGACGTTGCTGTAATAGATGGCAGCTGAATTTGAGATGACAGAAACGATCTGTCAATGGTGAGAGAGCTTGCTCCAAGGAGGTGACAGTGGATAGAGAGTTTACTCCAAACACTTTCAAACTAAATACAGCTCAAAAGTGTCTTCCAAGTCCTGAAGGCTCAAGCTTCTGACATTGGAAAGTGACCAGCTGTGAAATGATAGCTTCCATACCACTTTTGCAGCTGTCACCTATTCATAGCAATGGGGAGACATAGAGAACCCGACCTACTTACCTCACGTGATCTCCGAACAACGTGAACCCCATTAAAAATGTGGTAAAATAGAAAAAGGCTGGCAAAATAGTATGTAACAAGCACTTAACAAGCAGTTAAGTATCTTAAATGCCTCCCCTGCTGCTTGGTGTCGGATCTGTTCTGAAATCGCAGACCTGATACTTTGGAAACTTACATGGAGGTGGGTTCGGAGTGGGTTCCCAACCCGCTGTCAATCATTTCGATTTTGACAGCAGACTTGCCTCCAAACCCACACTATGAGCACCGGCAAAATTCAGCCCTTGAACTCTAATTCAGGGGTCCAAGTCCAGAGTAACATTTCTATATCATTTATAATGTGGCAGTAGAGGATGGCAGCCTGATGGAGGGGAGGGATGTTCAGAAAGACCTTCCATGTTCAGCAAAGTATATGCTTCTTAATAGCAATGCATAGCAGCATTGATATTGAGCATGGAGAAGTCTGCTGCTTAGTCTAGATACCCTCACAGCTGGAAGTGGACAGGGTAAAAGTAGAAATATGACAGATAAAATGGAAATTCATTTTAGAAAGCAGGAAAATGAAATTTTCTTGTCAATGCTCTATTCTACAATCAGTGACTTGTAGATAAGATTGTTTCAACTTTATATGAATAAGGAGATTTTGGAACCCTTCTTATTTCCTTTATCTAGTTCAGGCTGATGTCAGATCTGGAGCCTGAATATTGTGATGAATATATAAAGGCATTTGTCCTTATGCTCTTGTACAATAATTCTGTTGTGTTGTTTTAAAAAATTAATTAAGATTAGAGTATTTGTAATTAGACAAAAATAGTTGAGATAATTGTTTACTTAACAATCAGTGGAGATTCAAATTAACGTTCTTGGTTTACATACAACTTTGGCCTTGGGTACTGCAAAGCCTTTTGGCTATATGAAGCTTAGCTGCTTGCATTTTAATTTTAAATTAATAAAACACTTTATAGATCAATGGGATGGTAGCATTGATTATTCTAATACAGACTGCAATAAAGATTTTTTTTAAACTGTTCATTGCTACTTCTATAAGGAATATGGGGCACAGTTGCACACTGATTTCCCATGCAAACATCAGCAGTACCATAAACCTGTAATAGTAGCTGATAGTCATAGTCTATTCCACCTGGCACTACTCTTCTTATAAGCACCAGAGACAGGAGCCTCAGAAGAAGAAATATGATGCAGAAGATGAATGTATCTTTTCATTGCCAGGAAGTCTCTATGGAATGCAAGCATCCCATAGCCATTTAACAATTTGCCACAGCAATTCCAGTCATTTTGTGACGAGCACTGGTGTTTGGTGATTTTTGTTATACAACACATGGGAACAAAAATAATGAATGTTTTACCTCAGCAATGGTCAGATGGTGCGAAATAGTTTTGAAATGAAAATAGTTACTCAGTCTAATGCTGTACTTACAATGTTGATGCTAGTAAAATATCAGTATTAGTTTGCATCAAAGTTTGCTTCACACTGCACATTTTCATCAGATTGGGGGGAAGGGTAATGATTACAGTCTTAGGAGCTCCCTGTATTTATGCTTGAGAGTAATAACATGGATCAAATGAGTGACGCATGTATGTGACATTAATATGTACTGCATGGTATAACTTGAGGCAAATTTCTGCTGTGGGCTGTATTTATAGTACAAGCAATGTCTAACACTCACAGTAGGAAACTGCCTCATTTACAAATTGTCTTACTTTTGCTGCAATTTTTTTGTATTGCTATGAAACAACATACATAAAAATACAGCCCACCTGCACTACAAATACAGCCCACAGCAGAAAGCTGCCTCACAGTATACTGTGCAGCACCTGTTGATGTCACACACATGTGTCACTCCTCTGTTGCACGTTATTATTGCATGGTTGACACTGGTATGGGACAGTGAAGTGCTAATGCTAAATGTGCCAAGATCTATCCTTCAGAAGCTTACTCAATCTGTAATATACAGCTTAAGCAGTATACCATTGAGCTTCCAGCTAGAGAACCACAAGTTTGAATCTGAATCTGAACTGCCTTCCCTAACTGAGGCAGGTATCATCAGTTCTCAGTCAGGCTGATAGATGGAGAACTGTTGGAATAGGAATAGGTGCCAGAATCAACAGTGTTTAGAGAAAAAAAACAAGCACACGTTTTATTGGCCAACTATGAAATGGCATTGATGATAACTGTGGAGGTATCCACAGCCCAGTGCGCCCTGTGTCCTCCTAGTGAATGAAAGATCTATAGCGCTGCAAGGCAGCAGATGGAGCAATCCAATAGGGTGGAGAAACAAGAACAATCAAAAACACTAACCGTCCAAATTGAAATGCGCTTCTAATTATTAATTCTAACTGTTTCTGCTTTCTTACTGCCTCTTTAGCTTTAGCATTTCCCCCTGAACAAATTACCTTTCCATTGACTCTTCATTCAAAAGATTGCTGAAGCATAATTAATAGCTTTTTATTCAGTATTTTTTTAGAGAAAAATAATAATCTCGTATGTTAACGTTCTGATATGAAAAACTGGAATAGACTTCAGTTATTCTGTACCTAGGCATCCATTTTAACTCTGCATCTCTAATATCATGTCTTTTGTGATTCCATGTCTCTAACTATGCACCTATTATAATTGAGGACCTCTGACATCGCATATCCATTGTAATTATGTACTACTGACATTATACATCTGCTACTCTTAATTACAAACCACCTGTTTCTTCTCCATGCAGTCTACTTACAATGACAAAATCTTGGCATATTTTTAGGAAACCAGGCTAATTTAAAGAAACCAAGCTCCATGCATGGTATTATGTAAAGTATTGAATGGATTACTCAAAGACTATATGCTAGTCTTGCATATACTGACCCCAGACCAGCTGAGGACTGTACATCACTAGCCATCTATCGCTCTATACAGTATCTGGTTTCATCAAACAATAAAATGCTGTAGTTTGACAGCCAAACAAACAGCACACCATGAACTGGCAAAGTGCATTAACACAGCTTAGGAAAAGGATAACACCAGTCACGTGTACAACTGCCCTGGGCTCTCACCTCTTTTATGGTAAAACTGTCCTGATAGCACTCTGGCTGTCGCCTTTTGTTAGTGTTAAAGCCTAATTCTCTTGTCAGTGTGTGCTATCACCAACATGAAATGTAGCCAATGCACTACATGCTTCCTTCAGATGCTGCTTTCACTAGGTTCCTGAGGCAAGGTAAGAAAGAAAAAAATCCAGTTTATGAAGTAGGTGGAAGGAAGTGGGGGAGTCATTTTTTTATATAAGCATTGCATTCATAACAGAGCTTTTCAGTTTACATGGATCTGAATCAATCCAATTATTCTGATTAAATCTCTTACAAGATTTTACATTTCTATTGTCGTATAAAATAACTTAAAATATAGGTAAATAAACCTCTGAGGACGTACCAGAAATTCTTCATAAGGCTGTATACATGTTTTAGTGGGAAATTCTTTGAGCTCCTACAACATTTTTGCCTAGGTTATCCACTCGGATCCCACAGGATTTTTGAGGAACATTTTTTCTGAATGTATTTACTCCGATCATTTGCTATATTGATCAACCTTCTACTCTAATGATTTGGAAACATACCAAAATCAGACTTCATTGTCTTAAGAAATATAGATGATAGCTTAACAGCCCTGCACATGCACAGCCATGTCCATCAGAGTACAGTCTGAACAACACACTCAAACAATGCATGTTAAAGAAGTCAGTGTTTCTAATTGAAAGCTGATGAGCTGGAATCAAAAGCTGACAGATCCTGCTAATTATTGCGTAGGCACCCATGTGCTGCATACATGATGCTGGATATTTAAATGAACGCAACTGATAAGAGTAAGCAGAAGACACAAAATAAATTGAAATTCATCTGTCATCACATATTCTATAACCTCTTTCTCTGACACATATGCTGATAAGGAAAAAAGCTTGCACCTTTAAACAATGTGGGTTGCACTTCTGAATACAGCTTTAATTTGCGTTCTCTACAGCAGGGGGATTTACAGATCTCACGCTGGATGTTAAAAGCAAAGGCTGCTCCAGGCACACTTCACAAATCAAGCATTTGTTTCAAAGCTGAAAACCTCTTCCTAAAACAATGGAAACAAATGCTTAGCTTGTGAATGGTGAATATCCTGGACCTGGGTCATCACATACCTGAATCAATTCCTCTTCTTTTTAGTCTGGTTTCATTTCAAATGGATTCAATACATTCATCGCTTTACATAAGAATTGTTCCAAATCAATTCTGCATGTACACCACTTTGAAATGATCTGTTTAAAACCATCCCTGGGGCAGTTGTAAATAGTATGGCTTTGAATGACTTTCTGCTTTGGGTGAAAGAAATAAAATTAAATAACCTGAGCCATTTATAAAATGCCTTCAAAACACAGTATCGTCCAATAGGCAAAACAAACTCTGCTTTTTTTTTGTACCCCACATGTGTGTTTTATACTGGGGAATAAAATAAGAGCCTATACATTCTTGCTGTGAGTTTACATTATAACACCCTGGCTTTGGACCTGTAAATATTGTGCAAATGAAATGATGAACTGAGCCTGCCCAGTCTGGGTATTTCAAGCAATTTAAGAATGAGGATGGCGACAGTCAAAAAGGTTGAATTTAGCAGCTAATATAAAAACAAAAGCACTCACCTCTTCACAGGGGTCACTCTCTGTTCAGAGCACGTGTGTAGAAAATACACCTAATCCTGAACGGTGCTCTGTCTAGTAAACAGCAGTTGACCAGCAGGCTTGATGCATTCACTATATAGCATTTACTGAACTGGAATGGTGAAGCACATTCTCACAGTCTCTACAGCCTGCACCTCATAGCCAGTGATGCTGCAGCACCAAATGTCGAGTGAGAGAAAAAAATAATACATATATAGATGGAGGAACAAAGGCTGCTACAAAGACCTGGAATGGACAGCAGCTCCTGGGAGATTCTGGATCAGTCTATTGCCTTAGCCCTAGGAAAATAGCTTTCTTTAAAACTTAAAAATAACAGCTCGATCAGAACAATATTGTGCATTCAGATTGATGGATTCAGCTGGCAGTTTTGCTTAACCATTACTTGTCCTACTAAGCTTAATGTAAAATATTTTTCTCATGACACAAGTTCAGTGATGTCATGCAAGACTTGTTCCATATATGGTAAGTCTTTCCTGTGAGTTGCCTGTAGAAGGATTTCATTCATATTAGTTTATGCTGTGAGGTTGCTGACATCTGGTGACCTAAAGGGGACTGTTGAAATAAAACGTTTGCATGACTGCATGTGTTACAAGGAGTTGTGGCTAATAGGATTATCGGTTTCTGGAAGTAAAATTATTACGGTTCTGTTCAGATCCAACTGTTTCTAATACTCCAAATAAATTTCATTTTTAATTATTTTACTTTTTTTTGCAGTGGCATGAAACTGAAATAATTGTATTCAGTACCTTAACATAAATAGTGTAACATGTACACTTGTCAACATAAAAGTCTTGCATCTAGCACACAGCTGTCATTCTTTGGCCATCGCACTTCAAAGTGTCAAAAATATTTTTTAAAGATTGCATTTACATAGCTTCATCTTTAACATAGAAAAGCATCCCAAGGTGCTTCACAGAGGTGTATTCAAAAAAATTGGCCTCAAGCCATAGACGGAGATGTTAGATATAAGCTTGGTCAAAGAGGTGGATTTTAAGGAGGGTCTTAAAAGAGGCGAGGGAGATGGAGAGGGAGAGGGGTTTGGGATGGAATTCCAGAGATAGGGGCATAAGCAGCTTAAGGCACAGCCAGCAATGATGAGGCAACAGGAGAGAGGAATGCATAGGAGACCAGAGTCAAAAAAAACAATAGTTCAGGGGTGGAGGGAGATTGTAGGGCTGCAGGAGGTTACAGATTAAGGGAGAGCGAAGCCATGAAAGGATTAAACATGAGGATGAGAATTTTAATTTTGAAGCATTTAGGGATCAGGAGACAAACCGGGTCCGCGAGGACTGGGGTAATTGGGATGTGAGACTTGGTGCAGGATAGGATGCAGGCAGCAAAGTTTTAAATAAGCGGAAGTTTACAGAGAGTGGAGGCTATGAGGCTGGCCAGGAGAGCATTGGAATTGTTGAGTTTGGAGGTAACAAAGGCAAGAATGAGAGTTTCAGCAGTAGATAGGCTCAGGTAGGGGAACAAGGGCAGGCAATATAATGGAGATGGAAGTAAATGGTCTTTGTGATGGGGAAGTTAACGGGGTCAGAAGCTCAGCCTGGAATTGATATGGATAAGGTTGCAACAGTATGTTCCAGCCTGAGAATTGCTAGTGACTGGGATGGAATCGGAAGCAAGGGTACAGAGTACAGAGTTTGTGGTGGGGACTGAAGACAATATCTTCATTCTTCCCAATATTTAGCTTTAGGAAATTGGAACTCATTCACGACAGGATATTAGACAAGTCTAACAGAAGGATCGAGAGTGGTGGTGGAGAGGTAGGGCTGAGTGTAGTCATTGGGCTGGATTTTGTGAATGGAGGCAAGTTGGAGGTGGGACTGCTGCTTGTCATGTCAATGTCCCGCCTCCATCCTCGCCTGACCAATCAGAAGGATTTTCCCCTGATTGAGCTTGTTAAGCCCGCCCTGCGGGCTCAGCAGGTCAATTAGGGAGGAAGTCACTAACAGATCACGTCAACGTCAGACGTGCTATCTGTCAAGACTTCTTGAAAGAAGAAATGACAGCATTTGACAGCTCTGTGAAGCTGTCAAACACTGCCATTCTCTTTAGATGGATGAGCCTTTGTGGTGAGGACTCATCAAACATTTCAACTTTGTAAATTTCACATGTCTGTAAGATCGGAGGATCCAACAGCCATTATGTGAAATTGACAAGGAAAATATCGGCTCTCCCCATCCAGTGCGGCTAAAGGCTGTAGAAAGAAAACAAGGTAAGTGCACACTTTTTTAAAGTTATCACTCACCTTACATACTTACCACTCCACACTTGCACCCATCATTCACCTCTACACCTTACTTCCAGGTGCCTCCGACCAGCGCAGACCTCCTCCACGTCTCCTCCAACCCAATGGGGTTCTCCGAGGTCGGGAAGCCTTCACCTGTGAAGGAAAAATGGCACTAATCCTTTTTTCTGCCTGTTAACTACCTGTTAACAGGCAGTTAAAAGGATTAAATGACTTTCCCGCCTCCAGGAGACAGGACCCGAAGCTGCACATCTTCCCGCCTCCTGGCAAAAGGGCACGGAGGTGGGATGGGGCGGGTTTGCCATCCGCCCCACTTTCTCCGAGTTTATCGGCTGGCCCGCCTTCATGCCCGCCTCCTCGGGGCTTGGAAAATCCAGCCCATCTGTGGAAGCTGACTCCATGTCACTTTGGGCCATGATATAGATGAAAAATAAGAAGAGACCAATGATAGATTCTTGGTGGGGGGGCGTGTTCCAGTGGTAAAAATGTGTGTGTGTAGTGGGGGGAGTGGAGAGTAGCCATTACTGGAAATACCATGGCTATGATCATAAATGTAAGAGCGGAACCAAGGAAGTACAGTCCCACTGAGCTGGACAAATGAAGAGGTGTATTGGAGGATGATGGTGTGTTGACCATGTCAACAGCTGCAGAGAGAACAAGAAGGGATAGTGCACCACAGTCACAGTTCCAGAGGATTAGAACTGATTCAAAGCTGTGACAGGGCTGGATACTTGATTGACAAGATTCAATCAGGAAGTTTTGGGAAAGATGGGCATAGATTTAAGGGGCAACAACAATTTCTAGGATTTTGGAGAGGAAAGAGGGTGTGCAGATGGAGTGTTAGTTTGCAAGGACAGAGGGTGGGTTTTTAGAGGAGGGGATGATGACAGATCTTAGTAAAGGAAGGGGACAATATCTGAGGAGAGAGACCTATTTACAATGTCAGCTAGCACGGGGGCCAGGAAGGAAAGCTGGGTGGTCAGCAGTTAAGTGAGAATGTGGTCAAGTGAGTAGGAAATGGATCTCTTGGACAAGATGAACCCGGAGAGGGCATGAAGAGAGATGGTAGAGATACCAGAGAGAGATGCCGGTTCATAGCTATGGCGGTGAGGAGCCTGGGGATGAGGGGGAGGGAGGTTTGCCTTGGTGGGAAGGCGGAAGGGGAGAAGCGGCAGAGGAAGCTGAATGGATGGTCTCAATCCTTGTGATAGAGGTTTGTGAGCTCCTCACACTTGCTGTTGGAGATGAGGATGGAGGGGCAGGGGAGAGAAGTTTAAGGAGACAGTTGGTAGCAGTGAAAAGAAACCAGGAGTTATCTTTGCTCTCCAAGATGATCCAGGAGTAGTGGATGGCTTTGGTAGATATGCTCAAGTCTGTGTCTCTTATACTTGAGGGATAGAGGATGGGGGCCATGCTGAGGGAATGATCGGGATGGAAGAGAGTAATGTTTTTTTCTGGTGATGAAGGCGTCAAATGCGAAGATGAGGAAGTCATTGAGTAAATCAAAAGCTGCAGAAGTATTGTTGTGAATGGAGGGCCAAAGGATAGGCAGTTGGAGTGAAAGAAAGCCTGTTTTTTATGACCTTGATAACCTGGCCTGTCCCCAAGGGCAGGAGCCAGGGGTTTACAAGCTGCTGCCAATTTACCAAAAGTTGCCCTAGCAATCAGCGTCTAATCGACTTCAGAATGTGTATATTTAGAACCTTTGGCCACAGGGAGTAACTGAGCAAAAGCCTTAAAAAGGACACACAGGTTAATCACAACTATGTTCCAATCCTCAGACTATCCATAAGCAACACCATTGATAATCAGTTTTGAGACGCGTCGTTCACACGTGCAAGGTGTTAGTTCACCAAGAATCTTAATTAACTGAAATTTCCTATGAACCAATCAAAAAAAAGTCTTATTTACTTCTGTCTCTGAGCACAACTTGATTGGTTTGTGGAAAATTTTAGCCAGTCATGATGTGCTCAGCAACAGTGAAGTAAGTAGGAAAGAATTTTTTTCAGTGTTCCTGAATAGTTTGGACCCATCAAACAACATTTCATCACTTACTGTCTCTGAGCACATCTCCAAAAATGTTCTTTCAGCTGCGATGAGCACTCCGCTGAGTAGCAGACCCTCTCATCATGAGCAAAGCCACAGGTCTCACTGTTAACAAAAAAACTTGCAAATTTCCTGCAGGTTTGCTTGGAGAACCTAAAGCACGTATACTGGTTCATAAATGAAAAATTGACTTTTTATCAAATTACCTGGGGGTGTCTGTGAAGCTGTAGCCCAGCAGGAGTCACTGCCATGACAAGAGCAGGCGAAATGGGAGAAAATTAAAGAGAAGATAAAGGAAAAAAACGTACAAGTTCTTTTTGTGAAAATGGACCTAGAGGGTTCCAATTCGTAAAATAAATTTAAAAATTTTTTTTTAAGCGTATAAATGTTTGCGGATGCATTGAAAAATAAAGCATCATTAATTTTGCCTTATATCTAAGGCAGATTTGGCATATGATGCGCAATTAATCAGTTCATGTCAGTGCAATCCAGTGTAAAAACCAGGTCTGTCTAAAACCAATCATTCATTCTCACCCTTTACTTAATCTTGCTTGTTGCTAATAAAGTGGAGAGTCAGTTCGCATGCTTGTCAGATCTGTCTATTGGCTTATGTGGGAAGTCAGCATGACATTTACTAAACATTTAAACAATGTGTGCTTCCTGCAAAGACAACATCGTAGAATTGGTGCAGATGAGTGGCATTATTAAAATATAACCTGACATAGAGGGTAAATACAAATTCTCTAACCTGAAAAAAACAGCCTTGTTAAGAAATGGATTAAGCAAATAAGCAACAATTGTCTTAAACATGCCATCCCACTTCTGGTCCAGTGGCATTCCAGGAGGGTTTGGGCCACCCAATTTGGATTTATACAAGAATCTACAAACATCATAAGAGAAAAATGGCAAAGATCATTCATCAGCAGCATATTAGTTACAGTAAAGGATAGACTCCAGGAGAAGCCATCTAAATCAGAAATTAGGTAATCAAATCAGGAAAATAGTCTGCAGCTGGGAGAGCTCAAGTAGACTCGAAGGGGGAAAAATTGGGTGGCACCCCTTTTGGGGCGCTAACGCCGCCAGGGCACTAATTTTAGCGCCCCGAAAAGGTTTGCGCCCCAAGCAGGAGGTGGGGTGCTACTAGAACCATCAGCACCACGCGCAGCGGCACGTAGCGCCACATCATTGCAGGCCTCCTCCCCTGATTAAAGGGGAGGGGCCTAGCGCTGCAAGCTGGACCACCAGGGAGCGGGTGCCGTGGAAACATCCTGGCACTCAAGAGGAGTGTCGGGCTGAGCGATCGCGGCCGGCACCCCGCATAAAGAAGGGAAAGAGGGCAGGTGCTGGCAGTCGGCCAAAATAAAAATGGCCGCCCGACATCTGCCCTTTAAGAAGCGCCGCCACCGCTGCCAAAATGCCCCCCTGACCCTGTCGCACATATCGTCTGCCGATAGGTCAGGGGGCGCAAGCGAAGTTTGTGGCCGGGGCGCAAACGGGGCGCTGCGCACGGTGATGACATCACAGTGGCGCTAACAAGAGGTGCAAACCATTCCAATTTTTCCCCCGAAGACTTCAATTTGAAAGGGTTGTATGAGGGGTTAAAATCTTGGAAACATAGAAACATTGAAAAATAGGAGCAGGAGCAAGCCATTCGGCCCTTCGAGCCTGCTCCGCCATTCAATATGATCATGGTTGATCCTCTATCTCAATACCATATTCCCGCTCTCTCCCCATACCCCTTGATGCCTTTTGTGTCTAGAAATCTATCTATCTCCTTCTTAAATATATTCAGTGACTTGGCCTCCACAGCCTTCTGTGGTAGAGAATTCCACAGGTTCACCACCCTCTGAGTGAAGAAATTTCTCCTCATCTCAGTCCTAAATGTCCTACCCCATATCTTGAGACTGTGACCCCTCGTTCTAGAGCCCCCAGCCAGGGGAAACATCCTCTCTGCATCCAGTCTGTCTAACCCTGTCAGAATTTTATACGTTTCAATGAGATCCCCTCTCATTCTTCTAAACTCTAGTGAATACAGGCCTAGACGACCCAATCTCTCCTCATACGACAGTCCTGCCATCCCAGGAATCAGTCTGGTGAACCTTCGCTGCACTCCCTCTATGTCAACTATATCATTTCTTAGATAAGGAGACCAAAACTGCACACAGTACTCCAGGTGCGGTCTCACCAAGGCCCTGTATAACTGTAGTAAGACATCCTTGCTCCTGTACTCAAATCCTCCTGCAGTGAAGGCCAAAATACCATTTGCCTTCCTAATTGCTTGCTGCATACTACATGTTTGTTTTCAGTAACTGGTGTACAAGGACACCCAGGTCCCTTTGTACATCAACATTTCCCAATTAATCACCATTTAAATAATACTCTGCCTTTCTGTTTTTTCTACTGAAGTGGGTAACTTCACATTTATCCATGTTATATGGCATCTGCCATGTATTTGACCATTCACTCAACTTGTCTAAATCGCCTTGAAGCCTCTTTGCATCCTCCTCACAACTCACCCTCACACCTAGTTTTGTGTCATCAGCAAATTTGGAAATATTACATTTGGTTCCCTCATCCAAATCATAGATATATATTGTGAATAGCTGGGGCCCAAGCACTGATCCCTGCGGTACCCCACTAGTCACTGCCTGCCACCCCGAAAAAGACCCATTTATTCCTACTCTCTGTTTCCTGTCTGTTAACCAATTTTTAATCCATGCCAGTATATTACCCCCAATCCCATGTGCTTTAATTTTGCACACTAACCTCTTATGTGGGACTTTATCAAAGGCCTTCTGAAAATCCAAATACACCACATCCACTGGTTCTCCCTTGTCTATTCTACCAGTTATATCCTCAAAAAACTCCAGTAGGTTTGTCAAACACGATTTCCCTTTCATAAATCCATGTTGACTCTGTCTAATCCCATTGATATTTTCTAAGTGTCCTGTTATCACATCCTTTATAATAGACTCTAGCATTTTCCCTACTACTGATGTTAGGCTAACCGGTCTGTAGTTCCCTGTTTTCTCTCTCCCTCCTTTTTTAAATAATGGGGTTACATTTGCCACCCTCCAATCTGCAGGAACTGTTCCATAATCTATAGAATTTTGGAAGATGACAACCAATGCAATCCCTCCTCTAACCCGCCATGTTCATAGCTGCCATAATATTAACGGCGGCAATTCAGGTCAGAGATGAGGCTCCTGCTAAAGGCAAGTGGGGACCTACTTAAGATGCAGAAGTCGCAGCCAGATGATATCATCTGCACCACTACATAATATTAACGGCAAGGCAGGGGGAGATCCAGCAGTAGAACCACGGCAGGAGGAGCTGACTGGCCAGAAGAGTTCAAGGTAAGTTTCAAAAATGTCCTTCTCTTTGAACTCAGCACGGTGGCATAGTGGTTAGCACTGTTGCCTCACAGCGCCAGGGACCCGGGTTCGAATCAGGCCTCGGGTGACTGTGTGGAGTTTGCACATTCTCCCCGTGTCTGCGTGGGTTTCCTCCGGGTGCTCCGGTTTCCTCCCACAGTCCAAAGATGTGCGGGTTAGATTGATTTGGCTATGATAAATTGACCCTTAGTGTTAGGGGGATTAAATACGTGGGGTTACGGGGATAGGGTGGGATATGTGTCGGTGCAGGCTCGATGGGCCGAAATCGCCTCTATCTGCATTGTGGTGATTCTGTGAACTCCTTGTGGGTGAGGAGGAGCAGGAGTGCTCGCCACACGCCCCTCAAGCAGTTCCTGGGCCTCCCCAATCCGCCCCCACCCCCCCAATCGCGCAAAATGGAGGGAAACTCCAGCCCTTCCTTATCACGCAATGCGATTGCCCTGGAACTTTGACTGCCAGGGGCCGTTCCCAGGGGTCCCTGGCTGGAGCCTCCTGCAGCAAAACTCCTGCTCCCTGCCCGCCAGCCAGATCGTGCATATGGCCAGGTGTCGGGTGGCAGGCCGAGAAGTTTTGTTTAAACGAGGCCCTGCCATTAAGATCAGCAGTGTCTCCACATCCCCGACCTTTCCGGGTGCACCGCCCACTACCAGGCCCAAGCGCACCCTTCCCCCCCCCCCCCCCCCCCCCCCCCCCCCCCCGTAGAAATAGAGGCCGAAGCTTCCCAAACAGCATAAAGTCTCAGCGGAGTAGGTAAATGTAAAGAGAGAAGGAGTAATTTATAAAGTGTAGGTAGAAGCAAAGTTTAAGATAAATCACCAGGAAGAAATCAAGATCTAGGGTAATAGCAGTAACAGACTGGGGAGCAGTCAAAGGGAACAAAAGACTGAAGTAAATTCATATAGGTTTTACCTGACAAAATATTAACTAAAAGACGATAAATGGAAGCGACAGAGAAATGTCGGACACAAGCGATTAATCAAAAGCAAAAAGGGACGAACAAGAAAAGTAAGATTTAAAGGGGAACAGAAGAAGTAAAAGTAAGATGGAAGTTACGAGGTGTGTTTGCTCTGGGATGTTTACAAAAGAAAAAGATGATGTTTCATAGATGGGCTAATTGATGAGAAAATTACCTACTGATCAATACACTTAGAGAAACGATTATGGCTTTAGAGAAGACAGTACAGGAACATACAAGGATAGATGTAAATAAAGTGATTATTGAGGGCAAATGGATAGTATTAGACTTGGTAAGTGAGTCACCATCACAATCAGGGACAGAGTTGCCATGTTTCAGAACTGAGTTCTGAGGGAAGCCAAAGAAGTGGGGATAGTGGATGGATTACGGTTCATAAAACTAGTCAGAATGGTTGGAACAATGTGAAGCTACCCATGACATTATATTGATGAACAGATACCAGGTGCTAACCATAAATGGAGAAGGAAACAAGTGAGGGAATTTTAACTCTCCCTGCTCGGTGATAACGAGTGAGTGAGCAGTTAAAATGAGCGGCTCTGTTTCCCACTGTATTCACACTGATTTCCAATGTTAATGCCATTAGTTTTGGAGGCAGATGAGGCATCTGCCAGCCTCGGGCGGACATCGTCATGCATAAATGCTAATATGGTCCTATGATGTCAATAGAACCTCAATGGCCTTTTAACTAAGGCCTGAGCGGGAAAGCTGCTGAGGCTTTCCTGCCTAGCTGGAGCAGGTCGGCAGCGAATGGGAACAACGAAGAGGCCCTCCAGATGCCAGAAAAATGTCCCTTTTTCTTCGGGCCCCACAAGGAAAGTTGCGGCTTCCCCTACCCCGGAATCCCCCATTCCCTCCCGCAAGACGTTCCCAAGGCAAGGCTCCGCCATGTACCTGGAAGCCAGCATGCAGCCAAGGGGCACCCAATCTTCACCTTCCAGTAGCTGCTCTGCACCCTCTTCCTGCCTGGAACAAGCAAGGAGTGAACCAGCAGTATTTAAATGAAACCCAGGAGTTAACTGAAACTTAGACTAGTGAGTGGGTTTCGCACCCACCCCACTCCCTGCACACCCGAAACCCGCTCTGGATTAAAATCAATTCCAAGATCTCAGAAGAAGAGGTAGCTAGAAAACCAGAGAGGACAGATTAGACGAAGAAGCAGTTTACTAGTCACAAGGCAATTTAGTCATCGGACATTCTTTGTCCAGGAAAGTGTGTAGTAAAGACAATGGCCGGAATTTTCACCTTTGTGTTGGATTGTGTGCATGTGGGCAGCGTAGCGGGTCGGGAACACGATGTGCTGAGCAATGCGCTGCTCAGAGCGACTTTCACTTAATGGCCCCAATTGAAAGACTCATGCGCGTTTCCCGGCCCTATTAAATGGTGCGGACCTGAAGACGGCATTGATGACTCATTTCCAGCGCCCATATTTAAAGCAGCCTTGCACTCAACTCTCTTGAACATTGCCAGAGGAGGGTGGAAAGTGTCAAAGAAAGGCCACAGTACAGCTAAAACTTTGGAAGGATGAATAGCCAAAGGCAGAGGGGCTGCACCCCGGTTCCTGATTCTTCGCTGCATACTCTGGTGGAGGCTGTCAGAGCAGGCAGGGAAGTCTTTTTCCCTGCTGACAGGCAAAGGAGACCTCCACAAGCAACAAAAAGAGCCTGGCTGGATATAGCTGAGGAGGTCAGCAGCAGGGATGTGGTGAGGAGGACCTGGATACAGTGCAGGAAAAGCTTCAATGATCTGAAGAGGTCAGGAAAAGTGAGTGCAATGCCACACTCACCTTCATCCTGATGTGCCTGTCAACACATCCCCATCACTCTGCCTTCCCAAGCCTACTCCTGCACATCATTCCTCACACCAACATACCTTGCATGTCCACCCATCCCTCTCGCTCTATGTAGATACTCACATCCCCATCTGATTAACCCTCATCCTAATGCAATCATAGCAATTAACACCACAGAAGGAGGCCATTTGGCATTGGAACCCCACTTCCTCATAGTCACCCTCTACAGATGTAACCCATCCATTGCTTACACTCATTCAATCACTCTCACTCAAACTTCTCTTCTTTCCCTCCTTGCAGGAGAAGAGAGCCCACAACAACAGAGAGAGGGAGAGAACCGGAGGTGGCCCTCCAGTAATTGCACATCTTACAGCAGCAGCGGAGGCAGGGCTGGAAAGATGCCTTAAATGGCACATGCACAAAGATTGCCTAAAAATTCAAAGACAGGGAATGCAAAGTAATGTTCTCTGAGATACTTCCAGGCTTTGGGAATGAAGGGAAGTTCACAAATGAAAGTTGAGGATGTTAACGAGTGGCTGGGAACATAGTGTGAAAGCAACTATGCTACCTTTATAAATAACTGGGAATATTTTTAGAACAGAAAGGGCCCGTACAGAGAAGAGAGATTGCACCTAAACCAACTAGGAACAAAGAGACTTGCAAAGAACATTAAGGTAGCTTTTGATAATCATTTAAACTAGATAAGTGGGGAGGAGGGCATGGAGGAACTAGATCCAGGATGACAGATCATGGGGGGGCGGTGGAGATAATCAGCAGTTGGATATGGACACAGACACCTAGAGAGACATACATAAACTGGAGACCAGGAAGAAGCAGACACCAGGGGACTTGAAATCTGCCCGCGTCTGTTGAAAGTAGTGCAGGCAACACACGACATTCGTGCTGCCTGCTAATTAACATGATTGAAGCGTTGAGCCCAGCACTGAGAGCACTGCTGGTTGGATGAACGCTCAGCAGGGGGTCCAGGTTCGTGGGCGGTGAGCTCTATTTAAAACTAGCCTCCAGTTTTAAATGCACTTCTTAAAGGGGAGGTGCTTTTTGAATTCAGCACCTCATTGTAAGTGTTGTCAAGGCAATTGTAAGATAGTTATGGCTCAACAGGGCAGAGAAAGGGCACCTCGGTTCTCAGACGCAGCACTGGAGGCCTTAGTGCAGGGGGTTGAAAGGAGGAGCCAGGTCCTCTACCCGCAGGGGGGCAGGAGGCCCTCTAGACACACAGTAAGAAGGCAGTGGGAGCGGATAGCTGAAGCGGTCACTGACAGCAGTCTTGCCTTGAGGAACTGGATCCAGTGCCGAAAGAAGTTTAATGACCTCACACGAGTGGTCAAGGTCAGTGAATGCATCTTCAAATGCCATAGCCCATAACTACACTACTGCTCAATGCACCACACCCCCATCACTCACCTACCAGCAATCGCTATCAATCACGACTCATACCTCACATTCATAGCTTCACGTCACCCTCACCCTCACGCACTTACCACTGCTGCAAGCCTCACACCCACATCTCACACCTTGCACACAATACCAGCTATTAAACCATGACAGGCACATCACCCAAACACATTGAACCACACTCACTGACGCATTTCCCTTTCTCTTGCAGGCCAGGTGGTGCATCACAGGAGACAACAGCAGGGGACAGGCACGGTTGCATATCCTGACCCAGCTGGAGAAGACATTGCTGCGTCTGAGAACCTAGGTGCCCTTTCTCTGCCCTGTTGAGCTATAGCTACCTTACAGTTGCCTTGACAACAATTACAATGTGGTGCTTATTTCAGAATGCACCTTCCCTTTAAGAAGTGCAGACTGTATTTCAAACTGGAGGCTAGCTTTAAATAGAGATCACTTCCCATGAACTTGGACCCCCTGCTGAGCGTTCATCCAACCAGAGTGCTCTCAGCGCTGGGCTCAATGCTTCAATGATGTTAATTAGCAGGCAGCACGAACGTGGCATATTACCTGCACTACTTTCAACGGGCACGGCCAGATCACTTGTCACAATCCCCACATCTGTTTTCAGGATTTTTTGAATTTTTAGCCCAGAGTGGACAAAATAGAAGTACTGCATCTCTATATTTCGGAGACTTCTGGAAAGTAAACAAAGTTCATTCTGTCAGAGGGGGCAAGTGACAGAATGATCTACTCTGGGTAGACAGAGCATCTGGCACTGTAGGCACCACTCGAGGAACCAGTCTCATTTATTAATAGAAAGGGGATCCACTTGCTAATTGTGCAAATTGCCTGCGATGGCCAACAACGGATCCTGCATGTCAATTCTGAGCATTGGAAGCTCTCATGATGCCTTTGTCCTTCACCACTCCACCATCTATGAATTAGTCAGCAGGAAAGGAAAAAGAGGCAGTTGGATCTTAGGGGACAAGGACTAATGCCTGAAGATGGAGGCAAGTATCAAAATGCAGATTTTTCCCTATTTGTCGCAGGATGAAAATTCTACTTGCCTCACTTCCATGTTCACTTGCAAGTATCATAGCCTGACTTGCACATGAAGAAGCAGGGTCACTGAGCATATCATTTGGGCACAGCTGTAGAACCAGTACTGAAACACATTCAATGCCAATGTTCAGTTCTACAGTTATTCAGTTTAGTTCTCCGGACCACTCCCACTCTGACCTCTCTGTCCTCGGCCTCTTGCACTGTTGCAATGAAGCTCAACGTAAGCTCAAGGAACAGCACCTCATCTTTCAATTAGGCACTTTACAGTCTGCATGTCAATTCTGAGCAACATTGAGTTCAACAATTTCAGACCATAACCTCTGCTGCCAGTTTTTTAGATGGTAGCTGTTGCTGATGATTCTGATATTCCCATTAACACCTCATCTAGACCCATCTTTTGTTTCTTTACGTGTCCCATTACCATCCCCTTTTGCCTTGCACCATCATCCCTTTTGTCTTTTAATCTCTTCTGCCCTCCACCCTATCACAGACCTTCCTTTTTGTTCTTTCTGCTCCCCCACTTTCTCTGCCTCTGTACTTCCTTAAAACCTGTTACATATCTAACCTTTTCCACTTCTAACGAAAGGTCATCGACCGGAACCATTAACTCTGTTTCTGTCTCCACAGATGCTGCCTGACCTGCTGAGTATTTCCAGCATTTTCTGTTTTTATTTCAGTTCTACAGTGTTGTGAACCAGTGCGTGAACACTCTCTAAACCTCAACCTCTGGGATGTTACTGTGCTGAATAACAGGACGGCTGTGCTTTAGTATGCAGGAATATGATAGACAGTGACTGAAAGATGCAGCCACAGTATTGCAAGCTACTGTTTGATTGTTGCTACAACAAATATGGGTCAACTGCCCAAGAAAGGGTGGAAGGACAATCCTAGTAACTACAGTTTAATATCAGTGGTGGGTAAAGTTTTAGAAACAATAATCAAAGAAAAAATTAATGGACACTTGGAGAAGTTTAAGCTAATTAAGGAGAGCCAACACGGATTTGTAAAAGGAAAATCGTGTTTAACTAATCTAATTGAATTTTTTGATGAAGTAACAGAGAGGATTGATGAAGGGAATGCAATGGATGTTGTCTACATGGATTTTCGGAAGGCGTTTGACAAAGTACCACATAGAAGGCTAGTTAACAAAATTGGGGCTCATGGAATAGGTGGGTCAGTGGCAGCTTGGACAAGGAATTGGCTTAAGGACAGAAAACAGCGAGTTGTGGTAAATGGCTGTTTTTCAGACGGGAGGATGGTAGACAGTGGTGTTCTCCAAGGGTCAGTGCTGGGGCCACTGCTTTTTTTGGATATATAAAAATGACCTGGATATTGGAATACAGAGTAGAATTTCTAAATTTGCCGATGACACCAAACTTGGGGGTGTGGCAAACAGTGATGATAATATCAATCGACTGCAACAGGACATAGAAAGGCTAGCAGAATGGGCAGACAAGTGGCAGATGGAATTTAATACAGAGAAGTGTGAGGTGATGCATTTTGGTGGAAGGAACAGGGAGAGGCAATATACACTTAATGGCACAGTTTTAAAGAGTGTGCAGGGATAGAGGGACCTGGGAGTTAATGTGCATAGGTCCCTGAGGTAGCAACGCATATTGAGAGAGTGGTTAAAGCATATGGGATCTTGGGCTTCATAAATAGAGGTATTGAGTACAAAAGTAGAGAAGATATGCTGAACCTTTATAAAGCGCTGGTTAGGCCACAACTGGAGTATTGCATCCAGTTCTGGTCACCACACTTTAGGAAGGATGTGAAGGCCCTTGAGAGGGTGCAGAGGAGATTTACCAGAATGGTTCCGGGGATGGGGGATCTTAGCTACAAGGACAGGTTGGAGAAGCTGGATTTGTTTTCATTAGAGTAAAGGAGGTTGAGGGGTGATTTGATAGAGGTGTACAAGACTATGACGGGTTTGGATAGGCTAGACGGGGAAAGGCTGTTCCCACTAGTTGATGGTAAAAGGACTAGGGGACACAGATTTAAGATTTTGGGCAAGAGATACAGGGGGAATGTGAGGAAAAACTTTTTTACGCAGCGAGTGGTTAGGACCTGGAACTCACTGCCGATGGAAGCGATGGAAGCGGAGACACTCAGGGGTAAAAATTGAGTCGCGCCCCATTTGGGGCGCTAACCTCGCCGGGGCGCTACTTTTAGCGCCCCGAAAAAATTAGCGGCCCCGCGCCGGAACTTCAGTGGTTGCGCCCCAAGAGGGAAGCGGGGCGCCACTGGAAGCACCCCGCATCCCTCTTGGGGCGCTGCGAGGGAATATCCTGGCGCTACGTGCCGCAGCGCCAGGCGCTGCGGCACGTCGCACCGCGGTATTGCAGGCCTTCCTCCCCTTCTTAAAGGGGAGGGACCCTGCGCAGCGCGAACCGGGGCCCAGCTGGGCCCCCAGGGATCGGGAGTGCCGGCAAAAGAGCCCGGCACTCAAGAGAAGTGCCGGGCTCTTGGAGCGCAGCCGGCACTTCACGGTGGGGGGGCTTCACGGGGGCCGGGGACAGCAACGGGGGCAGGTGCTGGCAGGCGGCCAGCAACAAAAATGGCCGCCTGCCACCTCCCCTTTAAATATCGCCGCCCCGGCCGCACGTTCGCCTCCCTGAACCCGTCGGACATAGCGTCTGGCGGTAAATCAGGGGGCGCGACTGAAGATCGCGGCTGGAGCGCGAGCGGGGTGCTGCGCACGGCGATGACGTCATCGCCGGCGGCGCAGCGCCACAGGGCGCTACCGGCTGGCGCCGCCGCTAACCTCCCGCTGAATTTTTCGGGAGGCGTGGGCGGCGCTGCGCCCGGGCGTTAGCTGCTTTACGCCCCATTAGCGCCCTCTTAAGGCGCTAACGGGAGGCGCAAGCAGCTGAATTTTTCCCCCCCAATGTTTTCAAGGGGAAACTGGATAGGCACTTGAGGGAAATAAACTTGCAGGGCTACGGGGATAGAATGGGGGAATGAAACTGACTGGATTGCTCTACAGAGAGCCGGCATGGACTCGATGGGCCGAATGGCCTCTTTCTGTGCCGTTATGACTCTATGGGGGAAAAATTCACTTGGTTGCGCCTCCCGTTAGCGCCTTAAGAGGGCGCTAATGGGGCGTTAAGCCGCTAACGCCCGGGCGCAGCGCTGTTTGCGCCGCTCGAGAACTTAACTTGAGATTGTGCGGCGGCGCTAAAACTTACCGCTGCGACCACCTGCGCGCGCAGATTGTGACGTCATTCCATGGTGCAACGCCCTTGGGGCGCCCCGGAGCGGAAATTGAGTGGCGCCCCCTGCCTTACCGCCTGGCGCTTCCAACGACCGGAAGACTGGAACGTTATCAATCGGTGTGGGGCTGGGGGGGGCGCTATTTAAAGGGGGCCTCTTCCTGTCTTTTTCTGTGGTCGACATTTATGCACCACTCGTTCTGAGAGAGAGAGAGAGATTCGGAGAGAGAGAGAGAGAGACTTCTACATTGACTCAACGCTTTGTGAGGTAGTTTTGCCTAGTTCATCCTAACTTTGTTGCTACTTTAGTTGCTGTACCTCATTACTTTTCTGGCAAAGAGAATATGGGGGCTGCAATGATTGGGGGCGTCGTCCTGCTCCAGCTGAATCGGAGGATAGTGAGACGCAGACAGAGAGTGGCAATGATGGCCAGACGGAGGAGGGCCATCAGGCGCATGTACAGGAGAGCTTACCCTCCCAGGGTATATCGTGAACAGCTCTCCTACATCCATATGTCCGAGGAGCTGTGTTTGCGAAGGCTGCGATTCAGCAAGGAGGTGGTCACTGAGCTCTGCCACCTGCTGCAGCCAGATCTGCAGCCTCAGCTGAGGTCCAGGACGTCTCTGTCGGTGGCAGTGAAGGTCACAGTGGCTTTGAACTTCTGCGCCACTGGCTCATTCCAAGCTGCTGTTGGGGACCTCGCCAATATCTCCCAGTTTGCGGTGCATCGCTGCATCCGGCAGGTCACCAATGCCCTCTTCAGAAGGAGACGAGACTTCATCTCTTTCCCTATGACCCCAGACAAGCAGCGTGACCGTGCTCTGGGCTTTGCGAGGGTAGCGGGCTTCCCCATGGTGCAGGGCGCCATTGACTGCACGCATGTGGCTTTGCGTGCTCCGCGAGAGAATGCAGAGGAATTCAGGAACAGAAAGGGGTTCCATTCCTTGAATGTGCAGTTGGTCTGTGACCACAGACAGGTGATACTCGCTGTCAATGCCCACTATCCGGGCAGCTGCCACGATGCTTTCATCCTGCGCCAGACTACTGTGGCAGAAGTTTTCGAGGCACCGCATCAGCCAGTTGGTTGGCTTCTGGGGGACAAGGGGCACGCATTGAGCACCTGGCTGATGACACCGCTCCGTACGCCAAACACCCCTGCTGAGCTGCGGTACAATGAAAGCCATCAAGCAACCAGGAACATTATTGAGCGCACAATTGGCGTGCTGAAACAACGGTTCCGCTGTCTGGACCATTCCGGAGGAGCCCTGCAGTACTCGCCTGAGCAAGTTTCGAACTTCGTAGTCGTGTGCTGCATGTTGCACAACATGGCAATCCTCAGGACCCAGCCAATGCCACCAGGCCTTGTAGCACCACCAGAGGAGGAGGAGGAAGAGGAGGAAGAGGACGAGGACGATGATCATCAGCAGCACCAAGGCAGGAGGGCGGCCCACAATGGTCAAACTGCAAGGGCCGTCCGTCAACGACTAATAGCAAGCCGCTTCTAGGGCCCCTGCCATTGCTACAAACACTAATCAACCCAGCACGCAACCCCTAAGCCGGCCAAGGCACCAATAATTCCAACCACCAGCCATGTATATTTTGAATACAGAAACTTATTTATTTTACAAACTCTGTGTGTGTCAATTCCTCATGACAAACTCATAGAAATAAACACAAAAAAACAGTCAATAACATAACTGGTTCTCACAACCTGGAGATAATGTCCAAAACACTAAACAAAAGTTGGACCATGAACCTCGGCCTTTAATAAAAAAATGACCAGCATTTTGGCACACCTCCTACTTTTTGCCCTTCGAGGGTGATCTCCTTCCCTTGCGCACTTCCCCCCTTCTAACCCTACTGCTCCTCCGTAATGGGACCTCAGTGGCTGCAGCAAGGCTGGTGGAAGGCTGCTGCTCGTCAGACCCTGACACTGCAGATGCCCCTGAAGGATGGCCTCGACCACTTCTGGGCCTGGAGGGCCCGGCTGCAGACTGCACCAACTCTGCATGGGCGGCAGCAGTCTGTTCTACAGGCGGTGGCAAGTGCAGTGGAGAAGTGACAGTGTTGGCAGCAGGAATGCTGTCATCGTGAGAGAGGACAGCAACTCCCTGCTCGCCCGACACACTGGCACTCCCACGGGGCAGCACTTCAGCATCCGGAGCAATTTGCCGGAGAACAGATTGCTGGCCTGCTGCGGCGCGGTGACAGCCCCGGGGACATGTGCACGAACCATCGAGGATGGCAGCAGTCAGTGCTCGCGTGGCCTCAATCTGAGTCTGCATGAGAGCAGTCTCAGATGGGTTCCTGGCAGCCAGTGACTGAATTGCAGCAGTAAGCTTTAGTGTGGCATCCGCCTGTGCTACAGAGAAGTGCTCCACACTCCTTGCCAGTGATTCAATGCATTCGGGCACCCTTCCCACTGCACCCATGAGCTCAGTGTGCATGCCCACCGCCTGGCTGTTCATTTCTGCAATCAGCCGCTCCTCCTCTGCGTCCATTGCAGTAGGAGTGTCTGGCATACTCTCCCTCTGGGGAGAAGGCCCCCGTTCTTCCCTACCCCCCCCCATGGCGTTGCTGCAGCCCGCTGGGTCCTGGAGCTTCACCATCATCAGCCCCTTCCCCCCTGCTCCCCTCCGGGGAAGGCGTGTTCCCAGTGTGGGCATGGGCTTCCTCGGGAGAGGGTGGCACTGATGCTCTGGCTTCCTCTTCCTCCTCAGCTGCAGCATCACTCCCAGTGGCAGCTTCAGGGCCCGTCTCCTCAGCTGGTGAATCACCATCTGAAAGCAGGGAGGTACAAGAGTGGCTTTAGCGTGAGGACAGGGTGGCAGTAAGGGAGGAATAAGTGCAGCGAGTTAGCAAGTTGGATTGAAAGTGTCAAAGGCTGGTATTGTGAGGGACAAGTGGAAGGACAGAGGACAAAAAGGTGATGACCTTACCATTGCTGTCCACAACGGGGTCGGCGTCTCCAGTGGCGACGGGACCGATCACCCGGCTTGCCACAATCCTGTGGACGCGCTCCTCCAGATCGCTGAGGGGTTGCAGCTGAAGCCGCCCTCCACCCGTCCGTTGCTGCTGTCTCCGATTATGAGCCAGCTTAGCCTGCAAGAAAAAGGACAGCATCTGAGTAAATATACAGCCATGGTCTTGCCTGATGTGCCTCCCATAGGTGAATAGCCCTTACTGTATGCAGCCATGGTCTTGCCTGATGTGCCTCCCATAGATGAATAGCCCTTACTGTATGCAGCCATGGTCTTGCCTGATGTGCCTCCCATAGGTGAATAGCCCTTACTGTATGCAGCCATGGTCTTGCCTGATGTGCCTCCCATAGGTGAATAGCCCTTACTGTATGCAAAGTGTGGAATGTGTGTGTGTGTTTGATGAAAGGGCCATAGGTGTTGGATGAGTGTTGTGCATTGGGGTTTTAAGACCCTCTGGCCATAGAGTGAGGTTGAGATGGAGGGATGGAGAGGTATTGAGAAAAAGCCACTCACCCTGACGACCCGAGTGAGGTCGTTGAACTTTTTGCGGCATTGAACATGGGTCCTGGGCACCATGCTCCTGGAGGAGACGCTCTGAGCCACCTCCCTCCACACTCTTCTGAACTCGCGTGGCAAAGGCCTCCTGCCACTCTCCGGGAACAGCATGCATCGTCTGCGCTCCACTGCGCCAACCAGAGCATCCAAGGCCCGCTCGGTGAAGCGATGAGCGCGTTCTCTCACCCTCTCCATGCTTGGCAGCAAAATGGATTACAGGTCTCTCCAGGCTGAGATTCAAGGCTGCAATGAGCAGGGTGTGGCTGGGGAGCAAGTGGCCCCACCCGCTTTAAGAAGTGTCCGGCGCCATTGTGTCTGTGTTCCCTCGCTAACTGGCAGCAGCTGCGCTGCGCTCGTGCGCTGAGTTAGCGCCTCACTCCTTGGCCTTTGCGCCTTAAGAGAGGTGTGCAGCGCCTAATTTAGCGCTCCACTCACCTCCCGGGGCGGTAAAAGTGAAGTTTCCTGTCAGTGCCGATAATTAGCGCCAGGCGCTAATATTTGCGTCCGGACGATATTTGCGCCCCAAATGGGGCGCGACCTAATTTCTACCCCTATGACTCTAAATCAGAGAGAAATTCCAGTCATCTCAATGGAGCAGTCCTCTTTTGGCTATGATTCTCTCCTGAAGTGATTCTGCAACCACAAGGCAAACAGGAGGGACACTTTCAGGAACACAGAATTATTCAATACATTCAGTATAGCAACAAATCATGCAAACATCCAAAATAGGCACATATATATCACATCTTTGAAAAATAAATGAATGAACTCTAACTTTTGGCATCCTTATTTGGTATGAGTAAATATTTTGTAATTTTTGAATTCTAAGTTAAGAAATGGACTATGATATCATAGAAGTTTATAGCACAGAAGGAGTTCATTCGGCCCATCGTGTACATGCGGCTGAAAAAGAGCTATCCAGCCTAATCCCACTTTCCAGCTCTTGGTCCGTAGCCTTGTAGGTCACGACACTTCAAGTGCATATCCAAGTACTTTTTAAACGCGGTGATGGATTCTGCCTGTACCACCCTTTCAGACAGTGAGTTCCAGACCCCCACCACCCTCTGGGTAAAAACATTTCTCCTCAACGCCCCTCTAATTCTTCTACCAATTACTTTAAATCTATACACCCTGGTTAGTGACCTCCCTGCTAAACTAAATAGGTCCTTTCTATCCACTCTATCTAGGCCCCTCATGATTTTATACACCTCAGTGAAATCTCCCCTCAGCCTCCACTGTTCCAAAGAAAACAACCCCAGCCTATCCAAACTTTCCTCATAGCTAAAATTCTTCAGTCCTGGCAACATTCTCGTAAATCTCCTCTGCACTCTCTCTAGTGCAATCACATCCTTCCTGTAATGTGGCGACCAGAACTGTATGCAGTACTCTAGCTGTGGCCTAACTAGTGTTTTATACAGTTCTAGCATAAACTCTCTGCTCTTATATTCTATGCCTCGGCTAATAAAGGAAAGTATCCCGTATGCCTTCTTAACCACCTTATCTACCTGTCCTGCTACCTTCACGGATCTGTGGACATGCACTCCAAGGTCCCTCTATTCCTCTACACTTCTCAGTATCCTACCATTTATTATGTATTCCCTTGCCTTTTTTGCCCTCCCCAAATGCATTACCTCACACTTCTCCGGATTGAATTCCATTTGCCACTTTTGTGCCCACCTGACCAGTCCATTGATATCTTCCTGCAGTCTACAGCTTTCTTCCTCACTATCAACCAAAGGCCAATTTTTGTATCATTTGTGGGACCTTCTCAAAAGCCTTGCTAAAATCCATGTAGACTACATCAAATGAGCTACCCTCATCGAACTTCCTTGTAACCTCCTCAAAAAATTCAATCAAGTTAGTCAGACACAACCTTCCCTTAACAAATCCATACTGACAGCCTTGATTAATCCATGCCTTTCTAAATGACGATTAATACTGTTCCTCAGAATTTTTTCCAATAATTTGCTCAGTCTATCCATTACTCCCTTTTATCATATAAAATTATATGATAACTGGTTTTACTGTATACAAATTAAATACAACAAGCATTACAGAATAAATATTGTAAACAGTTTGCTATCCATTATGAGTGAATTAGAAATATTTCATTTCAGTCAATAACACTTTGAATTCATAGCAAACCTCCTAGACTAACTAAAGTGCACAGAATGCAATCAGAGGCCAATCATCTCAGCCCCAGGACATCGCTGCAGGAGTTCCTCAGGGCAGTGTCCTAGGCCCAACCATCTTCAGCTGCTCCATCAACGACCTTCCCTCCACCATAAGATCAGAAGTGGGGATGTTCACTGATGATTGCACAGTGCTCAGTTCCATTTGCAACTCCTCAGATAATGAAACAGTCCATGCCCGCATGTGACAAGACCTGGAAGACATTCAGGCTTGGGCTGAGAAGTGGTAAGTAACATTCGTACCATACAAGTGCCAGGCAATGATTATCTCCAACAAGAGAGAGTCTAACCACCGCCCCTTGACATTCAACGGCATTACCATCGCCAAATCCCCCGCCATCAACATCCTGAGGGTTACCTTTGACCAGAAACTTAACTGGACCAGCCACATAAATACTGTGGCTACAAGAGCTGGCTTTTCTGTGGCATGTGACTCACCTCCTAACTCCCCAAAACCGTTCCACCATCTACAAGTCACAAGTAAGGAGTGTGATGGAATACTCTCCACTTGCCTGGATGAATGCAGCTCCAACAATACTCAAGAAGCTCAACACCATCCAGGACAAAGCAGCCTGTTTGATTGGCACCCCATCCACCACCTTAAACCTTCACTCCCTCCATCACCGGTGTACCGTGGCTGCAGTGTGTACCATCTACAAGATGCACTGCATCAACTCGCCAAGGCTTCTTCGACAGCACCTCCCAAACCCGCACCAATTAAAGCTAGCCTACACTACTTAAAGCCAGACTGCACCTCTTCAAGCACATGTTGGAATTGAGGGAAGCAAATAGTAATGAAGAGCAGAAGGGGATTAAACACTTTTTTGCCTTCGTTTTAACATCCATGCTGCATTAAAAAAATATATATTTCAGCATGAAAACCTCAACACTAACTGCAACCTACTGTGATCAGCGTTACTTTAAGTTGACGTGCCTATGAAAAGATCTCAAATAGTTCCTGAGTTTGGTCCATTTTATCAGGATAAAAATGACACTAACAGCACCTCTCGGTGTTCATCATCTCTTAACAAATCTCTTATCATTGTGTTGCTTGAATGGATTTCTGGAGTAGTGCCATCACATCAAAAGCATTCCAGGAAGTATCAAAAAAGTTACCCTGTCACAATGAGAACTGTACAAACTGACAGAAGGATCAAAGACAATATTTAGTTTGAATCAGTTCTATACTGCTTGGCTTTTACAATGCATGTTTCAATTTTCCTGGAGTGCCTGCCATTCCATTTGTATCAAAATAGATGGATTGTTAAACTGGAAGTGACTCCAAGCACAACTGATTATTCTAAATACGCATACATTACACCAGGTTTTCATTTGTGTCAAAATCCTGGAACTCCCTCCCTAACAGCACCATAGGAGTACCTTCACCGCACAGACTGCAGCGGTTCAAGAAGGCAGCTCACCACCACCTTCTCAAGGGCAATTAGGGATGGGCAATAAATGCTGGCCTTGCCAGCGATGCCCACATCCCAGAAACGAATGAAAATAAATTTAAAAGTGTCAAAGTTTTAAACACCTTTACAATATAACCACCTTTTTGAGAGAAGTGTTGTGTATGTACGGAACAATTTTAACCCTACCCGCCATGCAGAAACCGAGTGTGTGGGAAGTTAAAACCCTCCAGGTCAGTTAGTTGCCTTGGAGCTGGTGGGAGGTGACCTGTCGGGATTTTTAACTGCAGGCGGTAAAGACAACCGCCCAAAGCCAGCAAGGTCATTTTTAGCATATGCATGAATACTAGAGCAGGTCAGGGGCTGGGTATTCTGCAGTCCGGTTGATCGGCAGCCCATCCACCACCCTAAACATCCATTCCCACCACCACTGGCGTACAGTGACTGCAGTGTGTATTATCCACAGGATGCACTGCAGCAACTTGCCAAGGCTTCTTCGACAGCACCTCCCAAACCACGCCCTCTACCATCTAGAAGAACAAGGACAGCATGTGCATGGGAACACCATCACCTCCAAGTTCCCCTCTAAGTCACACACCATCCTGACGTGGACATAAATATTGCCGTTCATTCATCATCACTGGGTTAAAATCCTGGAACTCCCTACCCAACAATATTGTGGGAGAACCTTCATCTCACGGACTGCAGCGGTTCAAGAACAAAGCTCACCACCAGCTGCTTAAGGGCAATCAGGGATGGCAATAAATGCTGCCCACATCCCCAGAATGAATATTTAAAAAATGTTGGGTCCCAATGATGTTTTTGGGCCCCGTCTGCGATATTTAATAGTAGAGCTATGTTGGAAATCCCAGGTCAACCCCAGCGAGCACCCTGGATCGAAGTCAGAGGAGGCCACAAAAAGTAAGTTTAATTTTTTATTAATTACCGTGTGGGGGTAGGAGGAGCAGAAGTGCTCCTCCGGATTCCACAAGCAAACTTTAGGCCTTCCTCAGTAGCGATCGCTCCCTCCTCTTCATCGTGGGGACCAGTGCAGGACGGCCTAGCAACCGATCTTGCAGACTTTTTTTTATTCATTCCTGGGAGGTGGGCATCGCTGGCAAGGCCAGGATTTATTGCCCATCCCTAAATGCCCTTGAGAAGGTGGTGGTGAGCCGCCTACTTGAACCGCTGCAGTTCGTGTGGTGAAGGTACTCCCACAGTGCTGTCAGGGAGGGAGTTCCAGGATTTTGACCCAGTGACGATGAAGGAACGGCGATATATTTCCAAGTCAGGATGGTGTGTGACTTGTGACTTACCTGCTCTTGGTAGGCAGCCTCTGGGCCGTGCGAATTTGCATTTAACTGAGGCCTAGAAATTCAAATACCCCAGGACACATTTTTGCTGCAGTAGGTGAGTTTTGAACTGACATCAAAACTCGCCCATTGAAAACTGGCCACCAGTTACAATCAAGGCCTAGAAATTCAGGTACTTACTGCTCTCCATTAAGGCCCATTTCTTGAAAAAAATGGCTGGCATGGGACTCGGCGGCTGCCATTTTGCTGAGGGCCATAGCACTGCCATTCGCAGCGCTGGCCCTAGAAATGCAAAACAGCAGAGCGTGACGTCAGTCAGCGTGCAAACTTCAACCTTTGCGCTGACTTTAATACTGGGTCCTAACTCACTCAGAAAAGCGAGCGTGCAGGAGACCGACAGAGATGCTGTCAATGCTACTTAAAGGGTATCTTTCAGGTAAGTTTGGATTTAAGCTTTTGGACTGGATTTTTTATATTTTGTTGAAGTAGTGGCTTGGTGCAATACATGTTAAAAGTTTTTTAAGTGTGCAGGGAGTGCTGCTGGATGTTTGCAAGGCCTCGGATAGTAAAAGAAGGCCTCTGAGAAGACAGAAAATGCTGGAAATACTCAGCAGGTCGGGCAGCATCCGTGCTAAGAGAAACAGAGTTCACACCTCAGGTTGAAATGCTGCCTGACCTGCTGAGTATTTCCAGCATTTTCTGCTTTTATTTCAGATTTCCAGCATCCGCTCGTAGAGGGAAGAGGAAGACGTAGAAGAGGAAGACGCAGAAGAGGAAGAAAAGGAAGGAAGGATGCAACCCAGACAGCACCTTTGTGGCGGGGATATCTGGGTTGGAATCATCCACCTGCAGTCCCAGTGACCACAACCACACCTTACCATCCCTCTGTTACTGACCATCACAGCGTCCTCTTGGCCATAATGCTGAAATAAAAGCCACCACAAAGCAAACTTTCCTATCCAACATTATGCATCTATCTATCCAATATAATATCAAGAAATCAACTAATCACGCTTGTGCATTCCCTTAGTGACTGTCTTGTAAGTGCCTTTGCCTATCCTACTGATGTCACGCAGTGCTACCCCAGTGGCTGCAGCATGACTGGTGGAAGGCTGCTGATTTTCAGTGGGAGACACTGCAGATGGCCTTGCTGGTCGAGCTTGAGGAGCTGGTGGCTGGGAGTGTGAAATCGAGTGATGGTGTCTTCTTCTTCGACTTTGTCTTCATCGTCTTCGTCTTCGTCGTCTTTGTCTTCCTTTTTCTCCCTCTTCTTGGCCAACCACTGGCTGGGCAGGCTGCATTTCTTGGGTGTGTGAAATGTGGAAGGCACAAAGCTGGAGTTGTGGTGAGGGGAGAGCAGGAAAGCAAGAGGTGCATGCGAGAAGGAGGATAACATATGAGGATACCAGCATCTTGCTTCCATTCAGCCCCACCGCTGGCAATGGGCTCAACCATGCCCCTGCCAAGAATGGCCATCACTGTCTCCTCCAAAGGGGGTGAGGTGAAGCTAGGAATGGGAGGTGTTCCTCATGTTTGATACAGATTGTTGGTAGGTGAGTGATGGGAGGGGTCGCGCATTGAGCAGGGTGTGAGGCTAGTGGTGCAGTTGGTAGGAGACGGCTTTTGAAGATGCATTCACTGACCTTGACAAGTGGTCTGAGGTCATGAAGCTTCTTTGGGCACTGGAGCCAGCTGGTGGGGGGCGACTCTGCTGGCAGTGACCGCCTCAGTGATCCTTCTTTCTGGAGGACCTCCTGGCCCTTATGGGTAAAGGACCTCTCTTGCAGTGTTGACCCCCTCCACAAAGCTGGAGTGCTGTGTGTGAGACCCTTGTTGAGCCATTTGTGTTAATGCTGAAGCACTTTTAGCACATTTTTAGGTGCAGAAGTCAATTCAGCTTTAAAAACTGAAGACTGCCATTAGGGACTTATTTTTAATGTTTTTTTTCAGAAGGCAGTTGAGCTGTAAGGGCTAAAAACTGCATATTTTTAAATGAATTTTATTTTTTTCATTTTAATAGGCATTTCCCCTGTAAGGGACTGACACTGCTTTCTAAAATGATGATAGCTTTTAGGTAACGCTGTTCTTGCTCCAGGGACACTATGACCACGTTACATTCGACCTCCTGCTGAGAGCAGCACTGGAAAACCAGCTTTACACGGTAGGTTCTGCGCTGCGCTAATGTTAAACAGCAGGCAGCACTAAAATACCGGTGCCACCTGCGCTATGAATTCTGGTGGCCATTAACTGCGGCCCGCGTTGGCACCAGCAGGTTTTCGGCGCACTGGAATTTCTAGGCCCTGGTTCCTATAAAAATTCAATATGACCCAACAATGCAATTTTTAACTATGCTAATTTTAAACAGCTTATACATGATGGCAGAACTAGTATAGGCCAGGGAGAATATTGCTGTGATTATACTTTTTAAAATAATTTTTATTGAATCTTCCATTTCATATAGTACAGTACATTCATATCCATTTGGTATCAGAGCAGATTAATTTTCAAGAATATACTAGTGCCTATAATGCCTTGAGCTACACACCAGCTCATTATTTTACATCAGCTTAACTCCAAAGATCTCAATTTTACATTTCATATTACACTTGAACATAGACAAATGGAAGAAACATTTTGACAGTGATATCTGGAGGCATCAAAGTAATTCATAGTCCAAATCACACCATGGCAACTTTTGAAATTGAATTTCAAAAAAATCTAGTAATCTGTGGGTGAGTATCAGAAAAAATGATCATAAAAGTTGCTGTAAAAACCCAAATGGTTCATTAATATCTTTCAAGGAGAGAAGGGAACCTACCATCCATGTCTGGTCTGGCCTACATATCACTCCAATCCTGCACTGTGTTATTGACTTAATTGGAGGTAATTTTAACCCCCAAGAACGGGTGGGTTGGGGTCGTGTAAGAAGTTATAATTTTTGAAATTTCAAACCTGACCGCAACCCGTCTCGAACCCACCCACTGGAGATCGGCGACCAATCCGTTCTCAGTAGGCGGGTCTGTCGTTAACTGCTTTTAAGGAGGCAGTGTGCCACCATTATAAGAAACTTTTTCTTTTTAACCCATTTCGGTTGGGTTTCCCGGGCCTCGTACTTCCAGGTTGTCCGTCCATAACTCCTCCCACCCGCTCCGAACCCACGGCCCCGAAAATATCGTGGCCAATGCCCTCGGAGCAAGTATGGATGGGCAATAAATACTGCCTTGCCACTATCACCCATATCCTAAGAACAAATAAAAAATAAATGGGTTAATCACAGCATAAAAATAGAGTACACACGACTGCAATACAAGCCCGTTGAGCGTTTGTACATGAACTTCACTGATCGGAATTTCTACCCTCATTTTTATTTGACGCCTCACTCTGCTTTTTGCATTCACTATTCTGCTATTTTGAAGTGAATGACTTCATCCTACCCGACCTATCAAATGTCTTGTTCCTGTTCATGACATCCTCTTCCTGCCCGACCCCTTTCCTTCTCTAAATGCATTCTTTAATAAATAGAATTAAAACAAGAAAATCTATGAATAATTAATGTAACTTAAAGGGATACAAATAACCATGATGATATCCATTCACCACATTCTAAAATTCTCCAAAAATGTTATTCAATACATTTAATTATCCAATCCAACACCCCAACCAGATCAATTCAAGATAATAAGAACATAAGAAACAGGAGCTGGAGTAGGCCAATCGGCCCCTCGAGCCTGCTCCGCCAATCAATAAGATCATGGCTGATCCAATCTTGGCCTCAACTCTACTTTCCCGCTCTCTCCCCATACCCCTTGACTCCCCTGTAGTTCAAATGTCTGTCAATCTCCACCTTGAATATATTCAATGACTCCGCCTCCACAGCTCTCTGGGGTAGAGAATTCCAAAGATTCATGACCCTCTGAGAGAAGAAATTCCTCCTCATCTCTGTCTTAAATGGGCGACCCCTTATTCTGAAACTGTGCCCCCTAGTTCTAGATTCCCCCACTAGGGGAAACATCCTCTCAGCATCCACCCTGTCAATCCCCCTCAGAATCTTATACGTTTCAATAAGATCACCTCTCATTCTTCTAACCTCCAATGAGTATAGGCCCAACCTGCTCAACCTTTCTTCATAAGACAACCCCCTCATCCCAGGAATTAACCTCGTGAACCTTCTCTGAACTGCCTCCAATGCAAGTATATGCTTCCTTAAATATGGAGACCAAAACTGTACGCAGTACTCTAGGTGCGGCCTCACCAGTGCCCTGTAACATTGTAGCAAGGCTTCCCTACTTTTATACTCCATACCCCTTGCAATAAAGGCCAACATTCCATTAGCCTTCCTAATTACTTGCTGTACCTGCATGCTAAGTTTTTGTGTTTCATGTACAAGGACCCCCAGATCCCTCTGTACCACAGCATTTTGTAGTCTCACTCCTTTTAAATAATAATTTGCTTTTTCATTATTCCTTCCAAAGTGGATAACTTCACATTTTCCCACACTCCATCTGCCAAAATTTTGCCCACTCAATTAATCTATCTATATCCCTTTGCAGACTCTTTGGGCTGGATTTTGTCATTGGGGGCGGGTTGGGGGCATGTCAGGTGGTCGGCGTGTCAGGACCCCGCCTCCGATGTGAGGCGGGACAAAAGTGCGATTTTGCCCTAATTGGGCACTTGATTTCCAGCGTGTGGGAACCCCTGGCCCAATGAGTCTTTTGATACTGATACTCGCCTCCGATTATGTCATCTATGCAGCTGGATTTAAGGCCTGCAAGCAGCCTTGGTTCTTTTTCAGCCTTACAACTTTATCAACATACTTCTGAGGGATTCCTACTGCTACTATGTCCAGCACCAGACCAAAGTATGCACCCAGATTCGATGAGGCCTCCCTCCAAGCTCTGGTGGAGGGAGCAAGAGCAAACAAGGAAGTGCTCTTTCCTTCCTCAGGGAGAAAAAAGCCTCCACAACAGACCAAAGCTGTGTGGCTGCAAGTGGCACAGGAGGTGAATGCGATATCAATGTGCAGCAGAACCTGGCTGCAGTGCAGAAAGAGGTTTCATGACCATCTCCGCACAGGAAAAGTGAGTATTGCATCCCCATGACCCTCAATCTGATCCCCATCGCCTCTCATCACCAGCACTCTGCTTTGTCAACCTCCTCCTCCACATCCCATTTCACCCTTACATCCCTGCACCCTTACCCATTCCCCCTCTCTGCATGTTCACATTCACTTAACTATTCGACTATGCAGCCCTCACACTCCCTATCACTGTGATGCAATGACAAAAACTTACAACACACAGGGAGGGCCCTTGGTCTTGACACCTCACTCCATCTTTGTGTCCTTCTAAGCATCTATGCTATGGATTCTCTACACTCACTCCTTCATTGTCACTCAAACTCCACTTGTGTCCCTTATTGCAGGAAAAGAGAGCCCACAATAAGAGGGAGAGGGCGAGGACAGGAGGAGGGCCACCCTCAGTAGCCCAGCTCACCACTGCAGAGGAGGCAGCCCTGGAGATCATGGGAGTGGAGGAGGATGCGCAAGTGGGGGACGGACAGACGGGCGCATCACAGCAAGTCAATGGTTTGCTCGATTATGGATCTGGTGGAAATGTGGCTGGAGTTGTAGCGCTACTCAGCTTCATTGGATGGGCTCCTCAATGGCGTCATTAGCCATGTCTTCAGGGGATAGCCCTTGTCTCCAAGTAGCCATCCGAAAAGTTGGTCTGGCGGACTGAAGAGCGGAGGCATACTAGACTGCCGCAGGATGAAGGAGTCATGGCAACTGCCAGGGTACTTGGCGCAAACATGCAAAACTTCCTTCTTGTGGTCACACACCAACTGAACGTTGAGGGAGTGGAAGCCCTTGCAGTTGACAAAAATACCTGGATTGTGATGGGGTGCCTTAAGGGCCACATGTGTGCAGTCAACGACGCCCTGCACCCTTGGAAAGCCTGCCAGATTCGCAAACCCAACCACACGCGCGGTTACACTTGCTTGATCCTTGGAGAAATTGATGTAATTGTGCACGATGGCAAAGAGGGCATCGGTAACCTGCATGAGTGCGGTCGCCTGGGAGACGCCATTGATGTCCGCTGTTGATCCCTGGAATGAGCCTGAAGCAAAAAAGTTGAGTGTGGTGGTGACTTTGACAGCCACTGGTAAGGGGTGTCCACCCGCTCCTCTGGGCTCCAGGTCTTGCTGCAGCATTGCGCAGATGTCACTCACTACCTCTCACGAAAGTCTGAGCCTCCTTTGGCACTGCTGCTCAGTCATGTTGAGGTAGCTCATCCTCTGTCTGTAGACCCTGTTTTGGGGGTATCTCCTGTGGCGATGTGCTTCCCTGCGCTGGCGCTTTCTGGCCTGTGCAGCTTCAGGTGGGTGAGCAGCAGCTTGGCGCTCCTGTTGTTGCTCCTGCTGTTGGTGCTGCTGTTGTTCAGGGTTCTGCTGCTGCCGCGACTGGTCTTCGTCCGAATCTGATGTCCAGGAGGAAAGGAAATAAATGGTTCCCATTCTTCTACTATATATCTCAGTTGAGAAAGCGCTCAGTCAAGGTGGGGAGAGGGATTTCCCAGGAGGTCACACTGGAGATGGGTCTCAGGCTTCAAACTTCCACAACAATGAGTAGGCCTGCTAAAAGTTCCCCCAGACCTGAGACAACAAAGTTCTGCTACCTGCAAATGATGATTGCTGAAAACTCCTTTTTAATGGTGGAGCTGCAGCTGTTAGTAAGCAATCCACTTGTGAGGCCGCCAGGATTCACTGGCGTGTTCCAGAGGAGATGTACAGCATGGGGGAAATGTGTTAAATTCAGAAAGGCCTCTCAAAATGGGATTATAGAGGCACTTAACTGGTTGTTAAGGGCCTTAAGGGCCTATCCCGCATCTTGGAGGCGGATGGAAACGGGGTCTGAAACCCTGATTGTCTAATACTTGTACCACAGTCCTGCTTCCCTCAGTAACCATTTGGCCCCAACTCAGTAGAGATTCAGTAACAGCTCTGCTGCAAGTCAGTATGCAGAATAATCCATCTTCCATTAAACTTTAGCTTTATTTTTTCTTCAGTGACTTGGAGTATTATCTTCTTGGTCTGATAGTTCAACAGCTTGGCAAAAAATGCTCATATCTTATGGGATCTGAAAGCTTCAGAAAAAGTATGCAATCTACCTCTCTATTGTAATTTTCTGTTGCTGTGCATTTTTGAACAACTCCTTCAATATTTCCTCAAAGAAACAATCAAATCATATATTTAAATGTCCCTGAAAACTAACAGCTCTTTATTATCAAGCATCTGCTGACACATCCATGCCTTGTTGCACAAGATAAAGAATGGAATTGAGATACTGATGGTCCTTTTCTCAATCCGTTCTATTGTTTTCTTCACTAATTAGGACATTTTTTGAAATGATATCTATCTTCTGTGCCATTTTATCAATTGCTTTAGTAGTTTTAACTTGGAAAACATTCTGCTCCTTACCAGTATATTCCATGTTGAATGCTTTAAACCAGGAGGTCTATGCCCATTAATGGAGATAGATCCAAACTGGTAAATGGATTCATTCCAGTTATTTGGAAACACAACTAAATTGGGAGATTCAGGCCACTTACTTGGGGACAGATATGAACTCGGAGGTTTGTTCATATCAGTTAATGGGGAGCAGATCTGAGCTGGGAGATCTATGCCACTTTTTGCAATCAAATTTACTTTAGCTCTTTTGGGGGAAGATTCTTCTCCTATGTATAAAAACATTATGAACTTATTCTTTATTCATGGGCCTGCACTTTTGTTTCACATACTACACAGAGGAAACCTTTATAAAAGTCATTTAGCCAGGTGGTGAAGGATAGAATACTAGAGCCTAGTCTTCTGTCGCTTACAAGCCTTCATTTACAGAGACGCACATTACGTACCATACACCCCAAGATAAGCTTTTCCACTTCCCGAGCCTGCTCCCATATATATGAGCACAAGAGAGTCCCCAATTAATACCTGAATACAATTAACAACCTTCTCCTATTCTCATATTTCAGTTTGATTCTAATCTTTTGCTATGTGGCAATTTTAAATCGACACAGATCAAACTTAAAAACTCAGAAAGCAAATATATTTCTTCTTCGAATTTGAGTTTAGATTTATGATATACTTTGTATTTTACAATTTTTGTCCATTAGAAACAATTAGAGCTTTATACCAGAAATATCCTTCCAAAAAAATTGCCAGTCCTCTGGCAAGGGCTGCAGCTGTAGCTGATACTTCCTGAGGAACAGTTATGGCTGTTCATAACTTCACAAACCACCATGACTAACAATGGCACCAGCATCAACACAGGAGAATGACTACCGTCATATGCACAAACCGTACCATTTCCACCGCAATATGAGCACTGAGTACGTAGTGCAGGAGACAGATGCTGGTACCTCTTTTTTAATCTAGGTACAATGGAGGCTTCATTGAAATAATGAATATTATAGCCAATTCCCCTGATCAGGGGGGAAACAGTCTGCGTTCTCAATGCTATTGGGTACTCCTGTGCTAATGGCAAGCAGCCTGACCCCACTGAAATCCATGGGGTCAGGTCATTTAGTATGTTTAGTATGCATTCCTCGTGTGCTTGAACTTTGTGCAAGGGACATTGAAATAGAAGGCTTGCAGAATTGGGAACATTCAGCTCTTAAAGGGTTGCTGCTCCAAATTAAATTGATGTGGCCACTTAAAGGCAAATAGATATAGGAGGGTTGCAAAAATGTCTATCGTCTTAGAAAGACTTAAATAAAAAGTTTTAAAATATTTTTCATCCCTTCCAAAGAATGCATGGGGTGTGAGGAGAGAAGTGACAGGCAAAGGAAAGTGAGGGTGAATAATATGGAGGCACGAAATTGAATCTATGGGCAAGTAGTGACGTGGTACCCACAGTCCCCAATTCCATGTTTGTTGGCTTGCAAAGTTAACTTGCTGATTCATGAGAAGGTGGCAGCCTGACTGAATGCTGTTGACATTCTCTGCAATACCTGAAAATAGATGAAGGGCCTTGGTGAGACCACACCTTGAGTATTGTGTGCAGTTTTGGTCGCCTTATCTGAGGAAGGATGTTCTTGCCATGGAGGGAGTTCAGCGAAGATTCACAAGGCTGATACCTGGGATGGCAGGAATGACATATGAGGAGAGATTGGGTCACAGGTCTGGACAAACTAGATGCAGGAAGAATGTTCCCGATGGTCGGAGAGTCCAGAACCAGGGGTCATAATCTAAGGATAAGGGGTAAGCCATTTAGGACAGAAATGAGGAAGAATTTCTTCACCCAGAGAGTGGTGAACCTGTGGAATTCTCTACCACAGAAGGTAGTTGAGGCCAAGTCATTAAATATATTCAAGAATGAGTTAGATATATTTCTTAAAGCTAAAGATATCAAGGGATATGGGGAGAAGGCAGGTACAGGGTACTGAGTTTGGATGATCAGTCATGATCTCATCGAATGGCGGAGCAGGCTCGAGGGGCCTAATGGCCTACTCCTGCTCCTATCTTCTATGTTTCTATGTTTACCCACAGTCCCCAATTCCATGTTTGTTGTCTTGCAAAGTTAACTTGCTGATTCATGAGAAGGTGGCAGCCTGACTGAATGCTGTTGACATTCTCTGCAATACCTGAAAATAGATGCAGGAAAAGGCAGCACACTTTTGCAGATCTCGCAAGGTAAGACAAACCAACAGTACCATGTAGCAAGTTGTTGGCACGTGCCACAAAGTTTATGCTGCCCAGCCATGCCAAGCCTTCATACAACCTTACAACATTTTCATTGCATCTCATGCATACCAAACATCAGCAGGGCACACAGTCCAGATGCAACATACAACAAAGGCTAAGCAGCACTCACATCTTCCAACAACTTCAAATTGGACATGTGTCCGGAATCAGAGACTGTGCGCTTTATGAAATGTATCATTGGCCATGCATGTCATGGTGTTTAGTGGCAAAGGAAATATAGGTGCTTACCATGCTGACGAACACATCAGTTTCCTTTTTGATGAATATGTGGGCAGCACAGAACCTGATATTACAATGCTTGCTAAGGCTGACCAATAGGCATAACAGTTCAAGATAATGGTGATCTTGCCAATCATTAGGAGAGCAGTGTAGGATAGAGTGTACCTGTAGGATTTAGTAAACATTGTTAGGATTTTGTAACCATTATTAAATAACTATAATATGTGAAATTGTATGTTAAAAACCTAAAAAGCCTGTATAAAATGGCGAATGGCTGGGAAGCAAAGCATGATGGTAAAATTAAGCCAACATTGTGTTAACTGCGAGAATAGTGCTGAGGTAGTGTAGATCTTCTGTTATATTAAAAACAAGAAGTCAGTGAAGGACAAAACATTAATTAAGTCTCAGAGTAAGATAGAGGGTTTTCAATACCTAACATCCATTATCGCTGAAGTTTCAGACCAGTCTAGATAATGGGCTATGGGAAAGGCAAAAGACCTCTGTCGTAATTCATGGGAAGTCTGGCTATGTAAAAGTTCTCATACTCAAAGCTCACAGCAGAAAAGGGGAGGGAATCATAGACCGTACTTGTGAAGGTCAGAATGGTGAGATAGCCCAAGTAGCTGCAAGTTGCTATGTATTTTGAAGGGGAAAAAAAGGTATAAAGGAACAGCTATTGAACACTGAAAGCAGCGCAAAGCCAGAGGATGAGAAGCTTCAGTCAACAGAACACAGCAAGAGAATAAAGAGACCGCGCCACAGTCACTCGGAAGGAACACCGGGGTTCAATGAACAAACTGCGACTATCTTCTTGTTAAGTATTACTTCTTTATACCGGATGTTTAATGCTTAATAAACCTGTTTTACTGATACACAATATACCTGTACCCAGAGTGGTTTGTGTAGTCACAGACAAATTAATTGAGAGCTTTTATAGAATTTGTAGTATTAGTCCCATCAACCTTTGACTCCCTACCTCGTGGCATTCGTGTTTGACAGGGTGGATCCTAATCAAACTCCTGATCTTACATAGTTCTGCATCATCGTAATAGCTGGATAGCCCTGATAAGTGTTTATTAGTGACCCAAGTGGGGAGACGTCCCTTATTGATAGTCTGAAGGTTTTCCCTAGTTTGCTCAATCAACCAATTTCCGTACATAACGCATAGAAACATAGAATCTAGGAGCAGGAGTAGGCCATTCGGCCCGTCGAGCCTGCACCACCATTCAATACGATCATGGCTGATCATTCAAATCCAGTACCCTGTCCCTGCTTTAATCTCCACAGTACACATATCCCCACCCGACCCCCATAACCCCACGTATTTAATTCCCCCGAACATATCCCATCCTATCCCCATAACCCCACATATTTAATCCCCCCCTAACACTAAGGGTCAATTTATCATAGCCAAATCAACCTAACCCGCACATTTTTGGACAGTGGGAGGAAACCGGAGCACCCGGAGGAAACCCACGCAGACACGGGGAGAATGTGCAAACTCCACACAGACAGTCACCCGAGGTCAGATTCGAACCCGGGTCTCTGGCGCTGTGAGGCACCAGTGCTAACCACTATGCCACCGTGTTGCGTCATTATGGGCTGCTTAATCAGAGGCATTTCTGTTTTCTCTAATCAGATCACTAATTCTTTTGGCATGATCCTCTATCTTGTGTATGATGTCCCGCAGGTGTATGGTCATTACCTGATCCTCCCTTAGCTCCTCGTTTTCTATGCTGTTTTCCTTACTGAGTATCTCTTTCAATTTCTCCCTTACCGTTTGTAATTATCTCTGTAAATCTGTGGAGTCCATTGAGTTAACTACTGAGATTACTATGTTGAAACCCGTGAGCCCATCATTTATCAATCCTCTTCTCTGCCTACTCTTTCCCTGGCTTTCCTCTTGAGTGGTACTATCACTAACATTACTAATTTGCAACAGGTGTCCTTGCAGTAGATGACAAAGCTCTGTTTTTGCTGATGTGAGGCAATTGGAGGTGCCGTCTTTTGGTCGAAACATAAACCGAGGCCCCATCTGTTCTCTCAGGTGGACGTAAAAAATCCCATGGCACTATTTGAAGAGCAGGGGAGTTCTCCCCATTGTCCTGATCAACATTTATACCTCAGCCAACATCAATAAAACAGATTATCTGGTAATTTATCTCATTGCTGTTTGAGGGACCTTGCTGTGCATAAACTGGCTGCCATGTTTCCTACATTACAACAGTAACTAAACTTCAAAAGTACTTCATTGGCTGTAAAGCACTTTGGGGTGTCTTGACATTGTGAAAGGCGCTATATAAATGCAAGTTCCTTCTTCTTTCTTTTCCTTCATACATTTCCATTACATTATTGTTTGCACACTACCCTTGTGCTCTTCTTTACGCCATGCAGCTTCTTTCAGGCCTCGAAAGAGCTCTTCTGAGTTGTAAACATTCACTCTGTCAGTGACTGTCATGCTTCTCATCCACTTGGCACATTTAGGGGCTGTTATCCCCAACCAAAAAGATGCTCACTCCTTACTGATCTTACCACCGATTGTAGGGCCTCGTTGTTAAATTGGCCTTTTCTCACTTGCCCTGCAGCCATTTTCACCAAACATTGCATGCATTAAGGCTAGATTAATAAAACTTTTTAACATTTTACCTGTCTAAGTAGCTTGTTAGCTGCTTCATCCATATTATTATTACAGGTACACCATGATTGGCTCGTATTTTTGTGTTACTGCCAATGAAATCATTCTTGGAAACTGCACACTTCAAACCCACACATTCCTGAGATTTTCTTAGTGGTTTGTTAAGTTGGAAAGAAACATCTCCCTTTTTCGAGATAAAAGGAATATTGGGCCCCAACTGATCTCACTGGATTTCTGCATCGCAACCAACAAATAAAAACTGCCAAAGAATCTATATTTACTAACTGGTAACAAAACTGCAGTTGAAAGTAACACTGATAATGCTGTGTAATTGTTTGCAATATTAGGAAATTCAATGTATTTTCAGCACTTTGAGGTATAACAACATGATTTTTGTCTAATGTGGAACAGTTAATGGCACCCAATGGGAGGAGATGAGTTTAGAGCAGTCTTTTCTGTTACTTATGGTGATGGTATTACTGCCCAGCGTGTTGGTAGAGTGTCAATTTATTGCGCTCTTTTGAGGTTATTTTAAAACAATATAATCTTTAGATAATAGCTTTTTCAGGAAGATTGCACAAACTAATCTCTTGAAAAGTACTATTACAGAAAAGATTGTGGTGGATTCATAATCTACCATCATTCTGTTTGAAACTGCCAAGCAGGTAATTTGTTTACATCAGCGATTTCTGACTTAACGCTCCTGTGAAGCGCCTTGGGACATTTGATTATGTTAAAGGCGCAATATAAATATAAGTTGTTGTTGTTGTTAAAAGATAGCGGGGGGAGAAATTCGGTATCGCCCTGGTTGGGGCGCAATTATCGGCAGGGCGCAAAGTTTAGCGCCTGGCGCTAATTATCGCCTCCGACTGCAAACTTGGCCTCTATCGCCCCTGGAGGTGATTTGAGCGCTAAATCAGCCGCTGCACACCTCTCTTAAGGCGCTAACGCTGAGGAGCGAGGCACTACCTCAGAGCGCTGGCGAAGCTCAGGTAATGTCAGTTAGCAATGGAACACAGACAGATTAGCACCGGCCAGTTCTTAAAGGGGAGGGTCGATCTTGCTCTCCAGCCACACCCTGCTCATTGCAGCCTTGAATCTCGGCCTGGAGAGACCTGTACATCAATTCTGCTGGAAAGAACAATGGAGAGACCCAGGGAAAGAGCTCAGAGTGCAGCCTCCATAATCTCTTCTAAATCGATGCAAGGAAGGGCAAATCAAAATGAAACTGCAAAGTGCTGCTCAGTACCCAAAACTCCTTCACACAGCGTTGAATCTCTTCAGAAGTCTCTCTCTCTCTCTCAGAATGCGTGGTGCAAAAATGTCGCCGACAAAAAAAACCAGGAAGCGGCCGCCTTTAAATAACGCTCCCCCAGTCCCTTCCCAACTGCAAAACGCTCCCCTCAACCTGTCATTGCCAGCAGCAGGTGGAAAGGCAGGGGGCGCCACTCAATATCCAGTCCAGGGCGCTACCAGGGCGTTGCACGTTCGACTGACGTCACGATCTGTGGGCGCAGGCGATCGTGGCAGTAGTGTTTAGCGCTGCCTCAAAATGTCTGGTCAATTTCGCGAGCGGCGCAAACATCTTAGGGCGCTAATGGGAGGCGCTAATCAACCGAATTTTCCCCCCAGGGATTCTTGGTAATGCTGTTTCAATGCCTAGAATTCAATATAAACTACTTTGATATTGAGAATCAGTTTCAATAAACATATCCAGCAGCAAGTAGTGCAACACTGGGAGAATTTCTGAGAGTGATGCAAACAGGCAGTTGCAGATATGTTGGAGTAGAATTTGTACTTGGGTGAAGAGTTGAGCTGATCCCACCATAGTTTCCAGGGTCATCCAAATTTACATAATGACAGCGAGCGCCCGACGCCTCGAAGGTCATTCATTGGGGGCTTACCATTTAGAGGAAAACTTGCATGCAGCAGTTTAAAGGGACCGCCCACCAAAAAAGACAGATTTGCAGCAGCTCTGAAAGCTGTTCCAGAGAAAGATTGGTCTGCCGGAGGAATGAGAACCTCTAGTTACAACAACGAGACTATGGACATGCTTCTCAATAAAGTTAGGCAGAGGAGAGAGGAACTATTTGGAGCCCCACAATATCATCCTACAAAGAGAGCAGCACAACAGCAGTGACAGGAGGTGGCAGTGCACACATTTTTATGCAAGTCACAAATGCAATGTTTGCAAAGGCAACTGTTTCATCACTTTCCCTGTGGAAAGGAGGCATCAGCTAGACAGGGCACAGAGCTTTCACAGAGTGCCAGGGATCCCTTGAGTGCAAAGTGGCAAAGATGACACCAATGCGAGCATCCAAACTCCTCATAGCATCTCCATGGACTACATGAACAGAAAGGGTTTACACTCAAGTAACACAGGTGGTATCTGACCACAGAAACATAATTATGCGTGTCATTTTTGAGGTGTCTTGGGATGAGCTATGTAAATACAAACTGCTGTTGTCATGTATGGCTGTTCTCCAGGAAGTAACCATATGCCTTCATATACTTTACAGTGCCCATATATTTTGATGGAGAAGGTACACTGGAGTTGATGGCTCTTAGGAAATCTGGGCTAACCTCTACATCACTAGCTGCTGATGCCACTGAAAACCCCTAATAGTAAAGGAGCGCCTCAACTGAAAGCCGAGGAATCTGTTTGTTTCCTCTGCAGCTGCCTCCTCCATCAGCAAGAAAAGTAGACTGCCCAACTTTGGCACAATGAAGGAGTGTGTGGAAAAGAGCAATGGTTTGTGCACAATATTTGAACAGTATCTCTCTGTACAGTATGTACGGGAGTTCCCAATAGAGATGTTCATTTATAGCGTCCTGCAGAATGTCCTCGGGCATTTCCCCATTATGAATGTTAGGCCTGTAATTAATCAGATGTGTACCATACACTTTTGTCAGAACTGGAACTACATTTGCCATCCTCCAGACCTAAGGTAATATTCAGTATTCATGAGCTCTGAAAAAATAACAACCAAAACATCACTAATATCCTCTCTTAATTCCTTGATGGTTCTAGGAAATATTCTATCTGGTCTAGAAACCCTGTGAATGTGCTAAAAATGTCCCAACACCACACAAAATGTACATAAGATGTAGGAAAATATCTGAAGTGGTTGTAGATTGCAGCAGAGGCTTCCATGACAGAGACCTCCACAGATACTCAGACGGCCACCATAGAAGTCTATGGTGCTAGATTGGAGAGGACTTTCTCTTTTGACCTTGAAATGATTGGAGACAAGCATCTCACAGGACTTCACTGATCTAATCTGTACCATTTGGGCTACTTTCCCCCATCTCAGTAGCCATATGGAAGCAGTGTTCAGTATTAGTGGCCTAGCAGGAATCAGTACACATGATTGGCTGTCTCTCAGGATGGCAGTACTTGCAGACCCTCCCCACCAGTTGCCTCCAATGCCTGGACATGTGGCCAAAATGATGCAGGGTCAGACTGACCATTCAGCAGCACCAGAAGTGTAGCCTGCAGCCATTTCATCTCATGATTTAGCTGCCATCAGACTAAGGCTGACTCAATCCCAAGAGGCTCCTATTGGGATGCAGCAAATGCCCACCCCTGCTGCTCAGGTGGCATCTAGGTAAAGCACAAGAGTTTACACATCATACACTTACACCAAGAAGAAATGCAGTGGTAAGAAACATAAGCATGCACAGAGTAGTTGTGGGTGCAGACATTGTTCTTGGCAAGGTTTGGAAGTTGTTTTCATCCTGTGGTATGAATGGGAGGTGTGTGAGTTGATCCACACAGAGAACGGTATGTAGATGATGCAGGGTCAGACTGACTCCTTTGAAAGAGCACAGGATTCTTCAGGATTCTCATGACAAAAGGGAACGCTGATAATACAGCACCAGGAGGCACTTGGAGAATCTTTCAATTTCCCCTGAGATGATGGCAGATTTGTGATGAGAAACGAGATAATTTAGACAGGTCTCTTATTGCAGTGCCCAGATGCAGTAGTCAGGAGGTCTCTTGTATGAGAGTGGCACAAATATGTCTTGCAGCCAGAAATGGGTTGTCTTTGCATCCTCTTCAGGCTGCTGCTGCCCCTCCTCTTGTTAATCCCCTTTCTTCCCATGTGTGCCTTAATCCTCCATGAGGAGCCCTCATTATGGGGCAAAGTTGTGCCTTGATATCCTAGCTAGACTATATTGTAGAAATGATTCAGGCACCAAAACCGTACTTCCAGCATGCCAACGATCAGTGATGACACTGGGTAATGAATGGACACTGTTATAGCAGTCCTCAACTGGGGTCCTGGGAAAGTTCTCAGATGCCACTAGCCATAGCTGTAAAGAATAGCTCTGGTCTCCCTGAGCCACTCAGAGACATACCTTTCTCGGTCACAGAGTGCTGACATGGCAGAGATGCTTAAAACGAAGACATCATGGCAGTTCCCAATAAAGTAAGTATTCACTTGTATCTTGGTATACTGCTGGTCCCAACCAGCTGCACATTGAGAGAGTGGAATCCTTTCCTTTTGACCTAGGAATAAAATTTGGAAAGGGACATGTAGGGACACATTGGTGCAATTAGTTTCCTTGGACGTTTGGTTAACCTTCACACTCAGTAAAATTGCAGTGTCTTGTCATATTGCCATCTGTTATTCACAGGAAAGCTGATGAAATTGTTAACTCTAAAGAATAATGCATCAGTGCAGTTTTTTGGATAATATTATTGGTGTTTTCAGTGCCATCCTGGAATGACCCTATGGCATAGATGTTAAGGGCAGTTGTAACCTTAACCATCACTGGTAGTGTTGTCACCATGGTAGCTATAGGTCTTCTTGCAGCACGCAACACAGCTGCGAAGGCAATTGTCCTTGGTCATTTCTTGGTGCAAGAGATGACAGATAACTTTGGTGGCATAATGGTGGGTGTGGGTAGTCCAGATCTGGTGCTTGCTGATCTCATAGGAACAGAAGTAGATCATTCAGCCCCTCGAGCCTACTCCAGCATTCAGTTAGATCATGGTTGATCTGTACCTCAACTCTATTTACCTACCTTTGTTCCATATCCCTTGATACCCTTACCTAACAAAACGCTATTGATCTCTGTCTTGAAAATTTCAATTAACCCTGCATCCACAACCTTTTGGGGGGGAACCGATTTCCAGATTTCCACTATCCATCCCTGGCATGCTTTCATTAATTCTGGACCAGTTCAACCATGAAAAACATGAAGTGAATTAAAAGCAACTTCCTTGCTTCATGGCTGGCATGAGATCCTGTAGCTTTGATGCCTTGCTGTTCCTAGAATTCCTGTGAAAGAGTTTATTGTAAGAGCCTCTTGATATGTCCCTTTTTTTCTAAGTTCTTCGTGTCCTGCTGAAGTCCATTGATTTTTTCTAGAAACTGTCTTGTCATTAGGCAGCTATTCACAGTGGCAGAAGGTGGGTAGTGGTGTTCCACAAGGATCAGTTCTGGGACCACTGTTGTTCACAATTTATATTAACGATTTAGACTTTGGAATCAAAAACACAATTTCTAAATTTGTGGATGACACCAAATTGGGGGGGATAGTCAATACTGAGGAGGACTGCAATAAATTATAGGAGGACATTAATAAACTTGCAGAATGGTCATGTAATTTGCAAATGAAGTACAACACAGATAAATGTGAGGTATTACATTTTGGTAGGAAGAATAGGGGGGGTCACTTATCACTTGGAGGGTGCGAGTCTAGGTGGGGTAGAGGAACAAAGGGATCTCGGAGTACAAATACACAAATCACTAAAAGTTGCGACACAGGTTAGCAAGGCCATAAAAAAAAAACAAGCACTAGGGTTTATTTCCAGAGGTATAGAATTGAAAAGTAGGGAAGTTATGCTAAACCTGTATTGAACCTTGCTTAGACCACACTTAGAGTACCGCATACAGTTCTGGTCGCCATATTATAAAAAGGATATAGAGGCACTGGAGAGGGTGCAGAGAAGATTTACAAGGATGATACCAGAAATGCAAGGGTATACATATCAGGAAAGGATAAACAGGCTGGGTCTCTTTTCTCTTGAAAAAAGAAGGCTGAGGGGTGACCTAATAGAGGTCCTTAAAATTATGAAAGGTTTTGATAGAGTGGATACAGAGAGAATGTTTCCACTTGTGGGGAAGAGCATAACTAGATGCCATCAATATAAGATAGTCACCAAGAAATCCAATAGGAAATTCAGAAGGAACGTCTTTACCCAAAGAGTGGTGAGAATGTGGAACTCGCTACCACAGGGAGTGGTTGAAGCAAAAAGTGTAGATGCATTTAAGGGGAGGCTAGACAAGCATATGAGGGAGAATGGAGTAGAGGGTTATGCTGATAGAGTTAGATGAGGAAAGATGGGAGGAGACTCGAGTGGAGCATAAATGCCGGCATGGACTGGTTGGGCCGAATGGCCTGTTTCTGTGCCGTATATCCTATGTAATCCTATGTAAATAACCCATTTGCTTTTTTAATCACCTTATCAATTTGCCCTGCCACCTTTAAGGATTTATGCATATGGACACCAAAGTCTCTCTGCTCATCTACACTTTTCAAAATTGTGCCATTTATAGTATGCTGTCTTTCTATATTAGTCCTCCCAAAATGCATCATTTCACACTTCTCCACATTGAAGTCCATCTGCTATGCTTCTGCCCATTTCACCATCCTGTCTATGTCATCCTCAAGCCTATAACTATCGTCATCACTATCTACGACTTTGCCAAGTTTCGTATCATCTGCAAACGTTATAATGCTGCTCCCTACACCCGGTCGTTTAGAAAATTGGTAAACAGTAATGGACACAAAACTGACCCTTGGGAACACCACTGCAAACCACCTCCCAGTCTGAAAAACATCCATCCACCACCACCCTTTGCTTCCTGTCACTGAGCCAATTTTGTATCTACACCGCCACTTTCCCCTCAATTCCATGGGCTTCCATCTTCTTAATAAGCCTCCTAGAATCATAGGGGCAGAAATTCGGTATCGCCCCGTTTGGGGTGCTAATTTTTGAAATTGTGAAAATTAGCGCCAGGCGCTAATGATTCTGAGGTTCCCCTAAATTGGCTGTTAGCGCTCCTGGAAAGAAATGGAGCGCTAAATCAAGCACTAATAACCTCAGTAGGGCGCTACAAGGATGCTACCAGCAGAGCGATAATGAATTTCAGGTGCAATGCAATTGGGAATGATCCTTCACACTGGCCCCTTCCAGCTCTTACAGGGGAGGTTGCATCATTGTGCAAATCCTCATTATCAGCAGTGCTGGCTGTGAAGGCAACCTGCAAGGAACTCAATCCCCTGATCGTGATGGCTGATCCCACTCTCAGGGAGAGAGCTCATTGTTTCAAGGATGAGGCATTGGAGGCATTGGTGGCTGGAGTGGAGCGAAGGAGGGCAATGCTGTTCCCGAACACTGGAAGGAGGCCATTGCCCCAGGTCTTCAGGGCAATGTGGAGGGAAGTGGCTCAGGAGGTCTCGGCCAGTAGTGTGGTCGTACGCAGCCTGACACAGTGCCGGAAGAAATTCAACGATCTCACTCGGGTGGTCAAGGTGAGTACATGCTTCAACAGGTCCTACATACTAGCATCTGAACCTGTCTGTACACACTGCACAAACCACCACACCCCCACCACTCACCCACCAAACATCTTCACCTACTCAAACTCACATCCACATCTCACGCCTTGCCTACAATCACAGCTAGTCAACTATGACAGGCATATCTCCCAAACACATAGCTGGACTCTGACTCACACACATTCGTTTCTCTTGCAGGCCAAGATGGCTCACAATAGGAGGGAGCAGCAGAGAACAGGCGGGGGTGATGCGCAGCTCCAGCAGCTTTCAGACCTGGAGGAGCGAGTGCTGCGACTCATTCGGCAGTAGGTGGTGGGCAGCGTGGCCATTGGCAACGTTGACTCCCTTGGGGGCAACAACGGTATGTTCATCCCCTCCTCCCCCTCACACCACAAGCCTTTCCCACTTTCCAGCTCCTGATACTGTCTGCATTCCTTGCTCACTTCCTGCCCCCCTGTCTTCACCTTAAAGCGAGTCTTGTGCCTTTATGCTTTCAGATAATCAGCAACCAGATGACCAGCCTGTCCCTGAGCCTCCCACTGAGAGTGAGGAAGGAGAAGAGGAAGAGGAGCAAAGCACCGCGTCACTGCATCTCTCACCCGCAGGCACTACCTCAGATACTGGCACTACGCGATAGTTAGTGGCAAGTTTAGTAGAGGGGTCTGCACTGGGTGATGCATCGGGGACGAGCGGGCTGCAGCAAGGCCAGGGGAAAAGGGTAGCTCGGGAGCCATCTCCCCGGAGGGTCGAGTTCGCACGCGAGTTCTGCTGCACAGGACTCAGATGAGGACCTCACTGAGGAGGCGTTCACAAGAAGGGTGATGGCCATGCACTCCAAGATGATAGGTGCAATGGCAAGAGTACCCGAGAGCCTGTCAGCAATGGTAAGGAGCATGGAGGAGTCCACCTCCAACATTGCACAGAGCTCTGCGCACACCATGGAGCCCATCCTTGGCAGTCTGCAAAGAATGGTGGACTCGCTGAGAGATCGTGGGGACCCAGACCTCATGTCGGGTGTCATGGGCAATGTGGCAGCATCCATTGCAGCACAGGCAGAAGCCACGCAACATCTTAGTGCTGTCATGCAGTCAATGATGCCATCGAGTTTCAGACTGCTCTCGTGCAGTCTCAGATTGATGCCACGAAAGCTCTGACTGCTGCCATCGTCGCTGGGTCCACCACAGTCCACTGGGGATCTCACGGTGTCGCAGCAGCCCAGCAATCTGTGCTGCAGCAGATTGTTAGGGATCCTGGGGTGCTGCCCTGGGGAGTGGCGAGTGTCAGTGGAGCAGGAACCTGCTGTCCTCTCTCAGGATGACAGCATTCCTGATCCCACCACTGCCAATCCACCATTGCACTTGTCGCTGCCTGTCAACCAGCCAGGCCAGACTGCTGCCGCCCATCCTGAGGTGGCGCACTGTAAAGCCGGGCCTTCCTGGCCCAGAGCTGGTCAAGGGCGTCCTGCAAGGCCATCTGTAGTCTCTGGCACCGACACTCAGCAGCCTTCCACCAGCTCTGCTGCAGCCACTGGGGAGACACTATGTAGGAGCAGAAGATGAGGAAAAGGCACTCTAAAGAGGGCAAGTAAGGGTTTGCACAAGGGTGATTAGTTAATATTGTTGTTGTATAGATATGGTTACTGATTTTGGATAAATTTATTACTAGAATGTTGTAGAAATGGTGCTGTGTCTCATTTCAGCTTTAGGGTGTGGTATGGAAGGAGAAATTGATGGAATGATGGGAACGAATTGAGCAACCGGGAAGAGGCCTCGAATTCATTGGAACCGAAGTCTGATGAGGCGGTCACGGACCGACCTTCCACAAGGCCGATGGAGTGGCTGGCTCCTCCGTTGCTGCTGTTCATGCTCCTGTTCCTTCTCCTCCTCCTCCTCTTCCTCCTCGTCCTCTTCCTCCTCCTCGTCTCCCTCTTCCTCCTCCTGAGGTGGTGTGGCTATGCCTGGTGGCAATGGCTGCGCCCTCATAATGGCCAAGTTGTGCAGCATGCAGCAGACGATGACGAAAAGTGACACCCACTCAGCCGAGTACTGGAGGACTCCTCCCGAGCGGTCAAGGCAGTGGAACCATTGCTTGAGCACTCCGATGGTCTGCTCAATGATGTTCCTGGTGGCAACATGGCTCTCATTATATGAGTGCTGGGCACGAGTGTTGGGGTTGTGGAGGGGAGTCATGAGCCAGGTGGAGAGTGGATAGCCCTTGTCTCCCAGCTGCCAACCGCGAGCTTGATGTGGTGGCTGGAACAGAGCTGGCACACCGGTCTGGCATATGATGAAGGCATCGTGGCTGCTGCCAGGATAGCGGGCATTGATGGTCAGGATTCGCCATGTGTGGTTGCACACTAACTGCACATTAATGAGTGGAAGCCTTTGCAGTTACGGAATACCTCAGGATTGTTATGAGGTGCCCGCAAAGCGACGTGGGTGCAGTCAATGGTGCCCTGCACCATGGTGAAGTCCGCTATCCTGGCAATGCCACATGAACGCTCGCGCTGCTTCTCACTGGTCATGGGGAAGGAAATGTAGTCACTTCTCCTTCTGTAGAGAGCATCTGTGGCCTCGCGGATGCAGCAATAGATGGCAGACTGCGATATGTTAGATATGTCTCCTGTTGCACACTAGAAGGATCTGCTGGCGTAGAAATTGAGGGCAATGTGGCCTTGACTGCCACTGAGAGAGCCGTGGTGCTCCTGATGTGAGGCTCGAGGTCTGGCTGCAGGAGGTGGCAGAGCTCTGTGACCACGTCCTTGGTGAAGCGGAGCCTTCTAAGACACAGTTCCTCAGTGAGATTGATGTAGGAGAAATGCTGCCCGAATACCCTGGGAGGGTAAGGCCTCCTGTTGAGAGCCCTGTTGGCCCTCCTACCTCTGGCCACATTTTGCAAGCTTTCTCTCTGCCTCCGCTGCCTCCAATGTTGATGCTGGAGGGCGAGGTCCAGTGCCAGTACAGCTCCCATTAAAGTATGGAAATTTTGCACTTTAAAATCTCACCAATATGAAAGTGATACATTTTTCTGAGGCAGGAGACTCCTTCAAGTGAAAAATGCTGAAATCGTTCAAAACGCCTGTTTGCCTATGTCAAACTGACAAGGCAGCATTCTTTGCGGACTAAAAATAAACCGGATGTTGACGTCTTTATATAGCGCTCCTCCAGCGTTCATCCGACTGCATACCGCCTCCTCTACCTGTCGGTGCTAACAGCAGCCACTCAGGCAGGGGGTGAGAGTGAATTTCGGAGCCAGGGCGCTACTGGGGTGCTGTGCAGCCGGATGACGTCACGATCTCTGGGCGCAGGAGATCGTGACGCTAGTGGTTACTGCCGCCACAAACCTCCACCTCAATTTCGCGGGCGTCGATACTATCACTGCACCCGGTCACAAAGCCTGTAGCGCCCCATTAACGCCCCCTGGAGGCACTAACAGGAGGTACTAAGGTACCAAATTTCTCCCCCATAGAATCATAGAATGGTTACAGCACAGAAGGAGGCCATTCGGCCCATCGAGCTCGTGCCAGTTCTCTGCTAGAGCACTTCAGCTAGTCCCAATCCCCCGCCCTTTCCTCGTAGCCCTGCAAATTTTTTTCCTTCAGGTATTTATCCACTTCCCTTTTGAAAGCCATGATTGAGTCTGCCTCCACCACCCTTTCAGGCAGTGCATTCCAGATCCTAACAACTCGCTGCATAAAAAGTTTTTCCTCATGTCGCCTTTGGTTCTTTTGCCAATCACCTTAAATCTGTGTCCTCTGGTTCTTGACCCGTCCGCCAATGGGAACAGTTTCTCTCTCTCTACTCTGTCCAGACCCCTCATGATTTTGAACACCTCTATCAAATCCCCTCTCAACATTCTCTGCTCTAAGGAGAACAGCCCCAGCTTCTCTAGTCTATCCATGTAACTGAAGTCCCTCATCCCTGGAATCATTCTCGTAAATCTTTTCTGCACCCTCTCTAAGGCCTTCACATCACTACCTGCCCCACCAGTGGCAGAGTCTGTAGATCCCTTCTAGGACTCATTAGTCACCTTAGAATCCACAATATTGGAGTGGAAGCAAGTCATCCTCGACTCCAGGGGACTGCCGAAGAAGAAGAAAGTGCGGTGCCCAGAATTGGACACAATACTCCAGTTGAGGCCAAACTAGTGTTTTATAAAGGTTCATCATAACTTCCTTGCTTTTGTACTCTATGGGCTGGATTTTCCAAGCCCCGAGGAGGCGGGCATGGAGGCGGGACAGCCGATAAAGTAGCAGAAAGTGGGGGCGAATGGCAAACCCGCCCATCCCGCCTCCGTACCCTTTTGCCAGGAGGCGGGAAGATGTGCTGCTTTGGGTCCCGTCTCCTGCAGGCGGGAAAGGCATTAAATACTTTTAACAGCCTGTTAACAGGTAGTTAACAGGCAGAAAAAAGGATTAGTGCCATTTTACCTTCACAGGTGAAGGCTTCCCGACCTCGGAGAATCCCGTCGGGTTGGAGGAGACGTGAAGGAGGTCTGCGGCGGTCGGAGGCACCTGGAAGTAAGATGTAGAGGTGAGTGATGGGTGCAAGTGTGGAGTGGTAAGTATGTAAGGTGAGTGATAAGTGTAAAAAAATGTTCACTTACCTTGTTTTCTTCCTACAGCCTTCAGCCACGCTGGATCGGGAGACCCGACATCCTTGTTGTCAATTTCACAGACTGGCTGTTGGATCCTCCGAACCAACAGCCATCTGAAATCGACAAAGTTGAAAGGTTTGATGAGTCCTGAACACAAGGGCTCATCAAACTACAGAGAATGCCAATGTTTGACAGCTTCACAGAGCTGTCAAACACTGACATTTCTTCTTCCAAGAAGTCTTGACAGATAGTAAGTCTGATGTTGACGTGCTCTGTCAGTGACTTCCTCCCTAATTGGCCTGCTGAGCCCGCAGGGCGGCCTTAATAAGGTCAATCAGGGGAAAATCCCTCTGGTTGGTCAGACGAGGATGGAGGCGGGACATTGACATGACAAGCAGCAGTCCCGCCTCCAACTCATCTCCATTGAGAAAATCCAGCCCTATGCCTTTATTTATGAAGCCCAGGATCCCGTATGCTTTTTTAACCGCTTTCTCAACCTACCCTGCCACCTTCAACGATTTGTGCACATATACCCCCAGGCCTCTCTGTTCAGGCACCCCCTTTAGAATTGTACCATTTAATTTATATTGCCTCTCCTCATTCTTCCTACCAAAATGTATCACTTCACATTTTCTGCGTTAAATTTCATCTGCCACGTGTCCGTCCATTTCACCAGCCTGTCTATGTTTTCTTGAAGTCTATCCCTATCCTCCTCACTGTTCACTATACTTCCAAATTTTGTGTCATCTGCAAATTTTGAAATTGTGCCCTGTACTCCCACATCCAAGTCATTAACATATAGCAAGAAAAGCAGTGGTCCTAGTACTGACCCCTGGGGAACACCACTGTATACCTTCCACCAGTCCAAAAAACAACCGTTCACCACTACTCTCTGTTTCCTGTCACTTAGCCAATTCCGTATCCATGCTGCCACTGTCCCTTTTATTCCATGGGCTTCAACTTTGCTGGCAAGCCTATTATGTGGCACTTTATCAAACACCTTTTGGAAATCCATATATACCACGTCAACTGCATTGTCCTCATCAACCCTCTCAAAAAACTTGATCAACGATGTGCCTTTAACAAATCTGTGCTGGCTTTCCTTACTTAATCCACACTTGTCCAAGTGACTGTTAACTTTGTCCCTGATTATCGTTTCCAAAAGCTTCCCCACTACTGAGGTTAAACTGACTGGCCTGTAGTTGCTGGGTTTATCCTTACACCCTTTTTTGAACAAGGGTGTAACATTTACAATTCTCCAGTCCTCTGGCACCACCCCCGTATCTAAGGAGGGTTGGAAGATTATGGCGAGTACCTCTGCGATTTCCTCCTTAACCTCCCTCAGCATCCTTGGATGCATCCCATCCGGTCCTGGTGACTTATCAACTTTAAGTACAGACAGCCTTTCTAGTACCTCCTCTTTATCAATTTTTATCTCATCCAGTATCTCCACTACCTCCTCTTTCACTATGAGTTTGGCAGCATTTTCTTCCTTGGTGAAGATAGATGCAAAGTACTCATTTAGTTCCTCAGTCATACCCTCTGCCTCCATGCATAGGTCTCCTTTTTGGTCCCTAATCAGTCCCAACCCTCCTCTTACTACCCGTTTATTATTTATATGCCTATAGAAGACTTTTGAATTCCCTTTTATGTTAGCTGCAAATCTATTCTCATACTCTCTCTTTGCCCCTCTTATTTTCTTTTTCACTTCGCCTCTGAACTTTCTATATTCAGCCTGATTCTCACTTGCATTCTCAACCTGACATCTGTCATAAGCCCCCTTTTTCTGCTTCATCTTACTCTCTATCTCTTTCGTCATCCAGAGAGCTCTGGCTTTAGTTGCCCTACCTTTCCCCCTCGTGGGAATGTACCTCGACTGTACCTGAACCATCTCCTCTTTAAAGGCGGCCCATTGTTCGAATACAGTTTTGCCTGCCAATCTTTGATTCCAATTTACCCGCGCCAGATCCGTTCTCAACCCACTGAAATTTGCCTTCCTCCAATTAAATATTTTTGCTCTAGATTGCTCCCTGACCTTTTCAATAGCTAATCTAAACATTATGATACTATGATCACTATTCCCTAAATGTTCCCCTACTGACACTTGCTCCATTTGACCCACTTGTGTGGCAATTTATCTTTAGATTTATGCTATGTGTCATTTTGAGTGCTTTTTATGTCTTGTTATTTTTGGAGTTTTTTGTTCAAGAGTTGTCTGCCAATATTTTAGTTCTAATTTTAAAATAAGGATTACAATCATCATTCCTCTATTTTTATTATATTTGAAAGTTGATGATGATGGCGAGTTACAGTATGAAAGACAGGTTGCAAGGCAGATCGATTGGATAATGAAGTTATATCTACAGATCAAGGCACAATTACATTGGCATGTCAGAGGAATACTGCTTTTGGAGGATGCCGTTCACTAGGAAGGCAGTGAAAGAGTTGTGTCATCTCTTAGCATTTGGAACATAGGAACATACATAGGAACAGGAGTAGGCCATTCAGCTTATTAAGCCAGTTCCTCCATTCAATTAGATCATAGCTGATCTGTATCTTCGTTCCATTTACCTGCCTTGATTCCTAAACCTTAATACCCTTGCCTTAAAAAAAGCTGTCAATCTCAGTTTAGAAATGTTCAATTGACCTAGCCTCAACAGCTGTTTAGGAGAGAGAGTTCAGATTTTTTCACTACCCTTTGTGTGAAGAAGTGTTTCCTGACATCACTGCTGAAAGGATTAGCGCTAATTTTAAGGTTATGCCCCCATGTTCTGGACTTCCCCACCAGAGGTAATAGTTTTTCCCTATCTATCCTATCAACTCCTTCAATTGTCTTAAACACCTCAATTAGATTACCCCTTAATCTTCTATACTCAAGAGAATACAAGCCTACTCGATGCAACCTGTCCTCATAATGCCATCCTTTTAGCCCCAATATCGTTCTTATGTATCTGCACTGCACCCCATCCAAGGCCAATACATCCTTCCTGAAATAAAAACAGAAAATGCTGGAGATACTCAGCAGGTCAGGCAGCATCTGTGAAAAGAGAAACAGAGTTAACGTTTCAGGTCAATGACCTTTCATCAGAACTGGAAAAAAACAGGAAATGGAACAGATTTTTAAGCAAGTGTAGGAGCTGGAAAAGGGGGGAGGAGATGAAAGAACAAAAAGGAAGGTCTGTGATAGGATAGAAGGCAGGAGAGGTTAAGAGACATTAAGAGACATTAAGAGATATTCAAGGCAAAAGGAGATGGTAATGGGACAGGTTAAGAAACAAAAGATGGCTCCAGATGAAGTGTAAATTGCGCTGGCAGAATGAAAGACAGCTGCCATGTGGGAGAGAAGAAAAGAAAACACAAACAAAAAAAAAGTGTGGAAAAAAAATATATATGATGGGGGCTGAGGTTATGATCTGAAATTGCTGAACTCTATGCTGAGTCCAGAAGGCTGTAAAGTGCCTAATCGAAAGATGAGGTGCTGTTCCTCGAGTTTACGTTGAGCTTCAGTGGAACAATGTAAGAGGCCTAGGACGGTGAGGTCTGAGTGGGAGTGGAGTGGAGAATTAAAGTGACAGGCGACTGGAAGCTCGGGGTCCCCCTTACGGACTGAACGGAGGTGTTCCGCAAAGCGGTCACCCAATCTGCATTTGGTCTCCCTAATGTAGAGGAGACCACATCATGAGCAGCGAATACAGTATACTAAATTGCAAGAAGTACAAGTAAATCGCTGTTTCACCTGGAAGGGGTTTTTGGGGCCCTGGACAGTGAGGTGTGGTGCCCAGAACTAAAGGCATTACTATAAACGAGGTTTAACCAGAGCTTCATATAACTGTAACATAACTTCCACCCCTTTGTATTCCAGCCTCTTGAGATAAAGGCCAACATTCCATTAGCCTTTTCAATTATTTTTACCACCTGTCCACTAGCTTTCAGTGATTTCTGTACTTGGACTCCTAAATTTCTCCATAATTCCTAGCTTCACACCATTTAGAAAATACGTTGATCTATGGTTCTTAGGTCCAAAGTGGATTGTCTCATAATTCCCAACACTGAACTCCATTTACACAGTTTTGCCCAGTCACTGTCCCTTTGCATCTAGCAATGTCCCTTTGCAACTTTCTGCTTGCATCTACAATAACAACAACAACTTGTAGTAACATAGTAAAACATTCCAAGACACTTCACAGGAGTGTTATAAGACAAATTTTGACACCGAGCCACATAAGGATGTATTAGGGCAGATGACCAAAAGCTTGGTCAAAGAGATAGGTTTTAAGAAGCATCTTAACAGAGGAAAGAGAGGTAGAGAGGCAGAGAGGTTTAGGGGGGGGATTCCTGAGCTTAAGGCCTAGGCAACAGAAGGCATGGCCACCAATGGTTGAGCGATTAAAATCAGGGATGCTCAAGAGGGCAGAATTAGAGGAGCGCAGATATCTCGGAGGGTTGTGGGGCTGGAGGAGATTACAGAAATAGGGAGGGGCGAGACCATGGAGGGATTTGAAAATAAGGATGAGATTTTAAAATCAAGGCATTGCTTAATCGGGAGCCAATATCGGTCAGCGAGCACAGGGGTGATGGGTGAACGGGGCTTGGTGCGAGTTAGGACACGGGCAGCAGAGTTTTGGATGACCTCAGGTTTATGGAGGGTAGAACATGGTAGGCCGGCCAGGAGTTCGTTGGCATAGTCAAGTCTAGAGTTAACAAAGGCATGGATGAGGGTTTCAGCACAGTTGAGCTGAGGTAGGGGCGGAGTTAGGAGATGTTCCGGAGGCGGAAATAGGCGGTCTTAGTGATGGTGCAGATATATGCTCGGAAGCTCATTTCAGGGTCAAATTAGGACACCAAGGTTGGGAACAGTCTGGTTCAGCCTCAGACAATTGTCAGGGAGAGCGATGGAGTCAGTGGCTGGGGAACAGAGTTTGTGGTGGGGACCAAAAACAATGACTTCAGTCTTCCCAATATTTAGTTGGCGGAAATTTCTGCTCATCCAATACTGGATGTCGGACAAGCAGACTGACAATTCAGAGAAAGTGGAGGGGTTGAAAGAGGTGGTGGTGAGGTAGAGCTGGATGTCCTCAACGTACATGTGGAAACTGACGCTGTGTTTTTGGATGATGTCACCAAGGGGCAACATGTAGATGAGAAATAGGAGAGGGCCAAGGATAGATCCTTGGGGGACACCAGAGGTAACGGTGTGGGGGCAGGCAGATAAGCCAACGGTGGAGAGGCGTTGGAGGAGGATGGTGTGGTCAACCATGTCAAAGGCTGCAGACAAGTCGAGAAGGATGAGGAGGGATAGTTTGCCTTTGTCATAGTCACATAGGATGGCATTTGTGGCTTTGATAAGAGCTGTTTCAGTACTGTGGCAGGGGCGGAAACCTGATTAGAGGGATTCAAACATGGAGTTCCGGGAAAGATGGGCATGAACTTGGGAGGTGACAACACGTTCAAGGACTTTGGAGTGGAAATGGAGGTTGGAGATGGGATGGTAGTTTGCAAGGACGGAGGGGTCAAGGGCAATGTTGCCGTAATTTTTTGTTGTACTGAGCGGGCCACAAACTCCTTTGAGCACGACCTTTCTGTCTGTGGGCAAATTTTACAACAACATTTACAACAACAACAACAACAACTTTTACAACAACCACTTAAAAGCATATATCTATACAGTAATGACATATTGCCACCCCACTGTCTCAAATCATGAGCCAATCAGAAAAACTCTTAAAAATCAGTGAGCCTTTAGTTAGTGGTAGCATTGCCCTCTCTGAGTTAGAAGGTGTAGGGTTCGAGCCCCACGAAAGACAACCCCGGCGAGTGGAGACTAGACTGGGGTCTCTAAATTATGGGTTGACATCCAGCAGGGTACTTGCGTCCAGATTCAGTGACCACTGGCTCAGTGGTAGTATTTCTGCCTCTGAGTCAGAAAGGTTTGGTTCGGGCCCCGCTCCATCGGGAACGGTAGCATAGTGGCTATATCACTGGACCAATAATCCAGAGGCCTGATTTGGAGATATGAGTTCAAATCCCACCACAGCAGCTGTGGAATTTAAATTCAGTTAATTAAATTAATCTGAAATAAAAATTTAGTGTCAGTAATGGTGACCATGAAACTACCAGATTGTTGTAAAAACCCATCTGGTTCACTAATGTCCTTTAGGGAAGGAAATTGTCTGGCTTATATGTGACTCCAGACCCACACCAATGTGGTTGACTCTCAACTGTTCTCTGAAATGGCCTAGCAAGCCACTCAGTTGTACCAAACTGCTACAAAGAACAACGGTTCAAGAAGGCGGCTCACCACCATCTTGTCAAAGGCAATTAGGGATGGGCAATAAATGCTGGCCTTGCTGGCAACGCCCACATCCCATGAATGAATAAACAAAAAATATATAACTCCAGTTAACTCTGGTGAGCGTAGCATTGGAACTCTGAATACTGGGTTGATGTCCAGCAGGGGTACTTGCGTCCGATGTGTGTGGGTGTCCCTCTACATCGCAAAAGGGTCGGTGGGGCTCTTTAGTATTGGTTGCAGCCCACCCAGGAAAAGGTACTCTGAAGATAAAAACCCATGAGGAAAGCAGTTGGAAACCACCTGAGCTATTCTTCCCTAGTAAGTGGCTGAACAAATGAGTGTGACTTCAGGTAGGACCTGCTCTAGGACAGACTCACAATTAGAATTTTTAAAATTAATTCTAAAATCCTGAAAACAATTAAGATAAAGATTAAAATAAAGATGTCCGTCTTTACAGTCTGTTAAGCATGACCTGGGCAGAATGCACAAGGGAAAATCTGGCAGAGAGGATTGCATGCCCCTTACAGAACCAATTGGATTTTTCTTTTATTTATTTCAATGAAAGGAAATTTAGCCAGGTTCTGTAACTGGCATACAATCCTCCCCACCAGATTTTCCTTTCTGCTCTCTGCCCAAATGGTGCTTAACGCTCAGGTGGGAAAGATGAAAATCTACTCCAATATGTCAATATTGTAAAATGGTCACATTTAAACCAATAAGCTTTTTATTGGCGTGTTATAAAAAGTTCTATAGTCTGTTTCACTTTCTGATATGTTAATATGCAATTCATTTTTATTTATATAACTTTTTTTTTAAATTCCCAGTATTCATTACTCATTTTCATTGAAGTTATTTTGTTCTATAAAATCACATGTAAATGTCTGATGTTGCAGCCCATATAAACAGTGCAAAACAATCACCCTGTTCTCACTTTTGTAAATGCCACTTTGTTAATTGTTCATCAAATTGAGTCTTCACACCTTATTGTTTATTATTGGCATCTTTGGCAAAAAATGTCAATTTTAAATGATTTCATTCATTTTATGGTAACTAGAAAACATATTTGTTGTTCACAGTACTTATCGTCTAAATTATATATTTTGTACTACAGTGAATTGACATGAACTTCAAGATAAGTGTGTAGGAAGAAGCTATACAGTTAGGAGGGATGCACTGTATGTGGTTTAATTTTTCAAACTACATCACCCTAAACAACTACGGACTCCTTGATCTGCATTATCGACATCTTACACACTTACTTAAAGAGAGGTGCAGCCTCTCTCCCCCTCCTCCCTCCCCTCCTCCCTCCCCCTCTCTCTCCCCTCCTCCATCCTCCCTCCCCATCCCTCTCCCCCACCTCCATCCTCCCTCCCCCTCTCTCTCCCCTCCTCCCTCCCCATCCCTCTCCCCTCCTCCATCCTCCCTCCCCCTCTCTCTCCCCTCCTCCATTCTCCCTTCCCATCCCTCTCCCCCTCCTCCATTCTCCCTCCCCCTCTCTCCCTTCTCCTCCCTCCCCCCTCCCCTCTCTCTCCCCTCCCCATTCTCCCTCCCCATCCCTCTCCCCCTCCTCCATTCTCCCTCCCCCTCTCTCCCCCCTCCTCCCTCCCCCCTCCCTCTCTCTCTCCCCTCCTCCATTCTCCCTCCCCATCCCTCTCCCCTCCTCCATTCTCCCTCCCCATCCCTCTCCCCTCCTCCATTCTCCCTCCCCCTCTCTCCCCCCTCCTCCCTCCCCCTCCCTCTCTCTCTCTCTCCCCTCCTCCCTCCCCCTCTCTCCCTCCCTCTCCTCCATCCTTCCTCCCCCTTTCTCTCCCTTCCTCCCTCCCCATCCCTCTCCCCCTCCTCCATCCTCTCTCCCCCTCTCTCTCCCCCTCCTCCCTCCCCCTCTCCCTCTCTTTCTCTCTCTCTTCCTCCCTCCTTCCTGCGCACTTTTTAACCACATCCTACAGGCTTGTGCTTTAGGCCCACAGAAGCGGGCTCCAGCACTCAGGCTTTATCCTCATCCTCTACTGTGAAGATCAAAACAAAGTATATATTTAGCAAGTCTGCCATTTCCTTCAGCCATTGACCTTCTGCCAACCTCCACCACAGGGCGAACTGATGATGGCTGTCAAAGAAACCGCAGCCCTGAATCTCTACGTATTTGGCTCATTCCAAGGGATAACAAGGGACATCAGTCAATCCGCTATTAACAAGCAGGAGACTGTTTGTCAGGAGTAAACATCGGACGATTGTGGAAGCACTCCACATGATTTTTTTCCATTAGAGATGGAGGGTATGGCCACGATTTCCCAATATGCACTTCTGTCAGCCTTGGTTCATTGGCAGCACTCTTGCCTCTAAATCAGAAGGTCATAGGTTAGGCCCACTCCAGAGAATTGAGCACATAATCCAGGCTGAGACTCCAGTGCGGTACTGAGGGAATGCTGCACAGTCAGAGGAGCCGTCTTTCAGATGAGACATTAAACTGAGGCCCCGCCTTCCCTCTCAGGTGGATATAACTGATCCCGTGGCACTATTCGAAGAAGGGAAGGAGAGCAGAAGGAGCGGGAGCTGAGCGAGAACAGAGCAGCATAAATAGTGCAGCGACAGAGGAGGCCCGAGAGCAGAAGGAGCGAGAGCAGAGCGGCATAAATAGCACGGCGACAGAGGAGGCCCGAGAGCAGAAGGAGCGAGAGCAGAGCGGCATAAATAGCACGGCGACAGAGGAGGCCCGAGAGCAGAAGGAGCGAGAGCGGAGCTGGTAGCAACCCAACACAGGCAGAATTTGAAAGAGTGACGTCCGAGTAAAAAACCTAAAGTAACATCAGCACAAAGGGAAGGAGCTGATTAGTGAGTAGCAGGTGATTGTTTTTTTTTAAGTTTATTTCAGCTAAGTTAGTTAATAATCTATCAAATAAATGCATGGCAGGGCACCTCAGTCCCGTGGAATGCACATCTTGTGCCATGTGGGGAATCCAGGATGCTTCCCGTGTCCTGGACAACCACATGTGCAGGAAGTGTCATCAGCTGGAGGAGCTCGAGCTCCGGGTTTCGGAGCTTGAGCAGCAGCTGGCGTAACTGTGGTGCATCCGTGAGGCTGAGAGCTTCGTGGATAACACGTTTCAGGAGGTGGTCACCCTGCAGCTTAAGATTGTGCAGGCAGAGAAGGAATGGGTGACTGCCAGACAGAAAAGGAGAACTAGGCAGTTAGTGCAGGAGTCCCCGGAGTGTATCTTACTCTCTAACCGGTAAATAATGGCGAGGATGATGGTTCCTCTGGGGAGGACAGCTAGAGCCAAGTCCACGGCACCATGGGTGGCTCAGCTGTACGGGGGTGAGAGGAAGATCGCGAAAGCAATAGTGACATGGGATTCAATATTTAGGGAAACAGACAGGCATTTCTGTGGTCGCAGACGTGATTCCAGAATGGTATGTTGCCTCCCTGGTGCCAGGGTCAAGGATAACATTGAGTGGCTACAGAACATTCTGAGGGGGGAGGGTGAATAGCCAGCGGTCATGGTCCATACCGGTATCAATGACATAGGTAGAAAGGGGGATGAGGTCCTGCAGGCAGATTTTAGGGAGCTAGGAAAGAGATTAAAAAGGAGGACCTCAAAGATAGTAATCTCCAGATTACTCCGGGTGCCACACGTTAGTAAGTATAGACATAGGAGGATAGAGCAGATGGCTGGAGAGCGCGAGACCTCGGCAGTTGATTTAAAGGTGAGCGGGGGCCCACGGGAGCGGCTGGAGAGCGCCAAACCTTGGCGGTTGATTTAAAGGTGAGCGGGGGCCCACGGGAGCGGCTACAACGGTCCGGTGAGTGTAAAGAGTAAAAAGTAATCGAAGTGTGACGTCACCAGAAAGCAGGTAAGTGATTGGTTGGTGAGTATTTCTCTATTTCTCGCTTTTTTCCAAACTTGGGCATCTAAATTTAAGTGCCTTGGTGTAGATTAAAAGATATACATGTTCCGAATTTAAAAAACTAATTAATTAATTAATTGAGTTGGGAGATCAGACAATGTGTTGTTGCATGTGGGAGCTGGTGGACACCATTGAGGTCCACGGCGACCGCATCTGCAGCAAATGTTGGCTGCTCGAGGAACTTCGGCTCAGAGTTGATGAGCTGGAGTCCGAGCTTCGGACACTGCGACACATTAGGGAGGAGGAACGTTACCTGGACACTAAGTTCCAGGAGGCAGTCACACCCACTAGAGTAATTACTTCCAATTTGGCCCATGGTCAGGGACAGGAGGGTGTGACTACAAGCGAGGCAGGTATTGGGATCCGGGAGGTAGTGATGGAGCCTCAGCCCTTGGCCTTGTCTAACAAGTACGAGATTCTTGCTCCCTGTGTGGACGAGGGCAGGGACTGCAGGGAGGATGAGCAATTTGGCCACAGCACGTGGTACAGGGAGCCATTCAAGTGGGGGGAGTAAAAAGAAATGTTGTAGTGATAGGGGACAGTATAGTTAGGGGGATAGATACGGTTCTCTGTAGCCGAGAGCGTGAGTCCCGAAGGCTGTGTTGTATGCCTGGTGCCAGGGTTAAGGACATCTCCTCTGGGCTGGAGAGGAACTTGGAGTGGGAGGGGGAAGATCCAGTTGTCATGGTCCACGTAGGTACCAATGACATAGGAAGGACAAAGAAAGAGGTTCTGCTGAGGGAGTATGAGCAGCTAGGGGCTAAATTAAAAAGCAGAACCACAAAGGTAATAATCTCTGGATTACTACCTGAGCCACGAACGAATTTGCATAGGGTAAATAAGATCAGAGAAATGAACGAGTGGCTCAAAGACTGGTGTGGGAGAAATGGGTTTCGATTTGTGGGACACTGGCACCAGTACTGGGATAAGAGGGAGCTGTTCCATTTGGACGGGCTTCGCTTGAACCATGCTGGGGCTAGAGTCCTGGCAAATCGAATAACTAGGGCTGTAGAGAGGGCTTTAAACTAAATAGTGGGGGGGAGGATCCAGGTGAGCGGGAATTTAAAAAGTCAATGAGAAATGAGAAAACAATAGAGCAGGATAGAGATGGGGGAAATAATAACAAGAGTGTGACAGGAAGGAACAGAGGGGTAAAAATTCAGTTGGTTGCGCCTCCCGTTAGCGCCTTAAGAGGGCGCTAATGGGGCGCAAAGCCGCTAACGCCCGGGCGCAGCGATGTTTGCGCCGCTCGGGAACTTAACTAGAGATTGTGTGGCGGCGCTAAACTTTAACGCTGCGACCACCTGCGCGCGCAGATTGTGACGTCATTCCATGGTGCAACGCCCTTGTGCAGCCCCGGAGCGGAAATTGAGTGGCGCCCCCTGCCTTACCGCCTGGCGCATCCAACGACCGGAAGACTGGAACGCTATCAATCGCTGTGGGGCTGGGGGGGGCGCTATTTAAAGGGGGCCTCTTCCTGTCTTTTTCTGTGGTGGACATTTTTGCACCACTCGTTCTGAGAGAGAGAGAGAGATTCGGAGAGAGAGAAAGAGAGACTTCTGCATTGACTCAACGCTTTGTGAGGTAGTTTTGCCTACTGATCCAAACTTCGCTAGTACTTTAGTTGCTGTCCTTCATTACTTTGCTTGCAAAGAGACTATGGGGGCTGCACTGATTGGGGGCGTCATCCTGCTCCAGCTGAATCGGAGGACACAGAGACGCAGAGAGAGAGTGGCAATGATGGCCAGACGGAGGAGGGCCAACAGGCGTATGTACAGGAGAGCTTACCCTCCCAGGGTATATCGTGAACAGCTCTCCTACATTCATATGTCTGAGGAGCTGTGTTTGCGAAGGCTGCGATTCAGCAAGGAGGTGGTCACTGAGCTCTGCCACCTGCTGCAGCCAGATCTGCAGCCTCAACTGAGGTCCAGGACGTCTCTGTCGGTGGCAGTGAAGGTCACAGTGGCTCTCAACTTCTACGCTACTGGCTCATTTCAAGCTGCTGCTGGGGACCTCGCCAATATCTCCCAGTTCGCGGTGCATTGCTGCATCCGGCAGGTCACAAATGCCCTCTTTAAAAGGAGACGAGAGTTCATCTCTTTCCCCATGACCCCAGACAAGCAGCGTGACCGCGCTCTGGGCTTTGCGAGGATAGCGGGCTTCCCCATGGTGCAGGGCGCCATTGACTGCACGCATGTGGCTTTGCGTGCTCCACATGAGAATGCCGAGGAATTCCGGAACAGAAAGGGGTTCCATTCCTTGAATGTTCAGTTGGTCTGTGACCACAGACAGCTGATACTCGCTGTCAATGCCCACTATCCTGGCAGCTGCCACGATGCTTTTATCCTGCGCCAGACTACTGTGGCAGAACTTTTCGAGGCACCGCATCAGCCAGTTGGTTGGCTTCTCGGGGACAAGGGGTATGCATTGAGCACCTGGCTGATGACACCGCTCCGTACGCCCAACACCCCTGCTGAGCTGCGGTACAATGAGAGCCATCAAGCTACCAGGAACATAATTGAGCGCACAATCGGCGTGCTGAAGCAACGGTTCCGCTGTCTCGACCATTCTGGAGGAGCCCTGCAGTATTCGCCTGAGCGAGTATCCAACTTCGTAGTTGTGTGCTGCATGTTGCATAACATGGCAATCCTCAGGACCCAGCCAATGCCACCAGGCCTTGGAGCACCACCAGAGGAGGAGGAGGAAGAGGAGGAAGAGGACGAGGAGGATGATCATCAGCAGCACCAAGGCGGGAGGGCGGCCCACAATGGTCAAACTGCAAGGGCCGTCCGTCAACGGCTGATAGCAAGCCGCTTCTAGGGCCCCTGCTGTGGAAATGGCTTCTGCCATTGCTAACAACATCAATAAACCCAGCACGCAACCCCTAAGCCGGCCAAGGCACCAATAATTCCAACCACCAACCATGTATATTTTGAATACAGAAACTTATTTATTTTACAAACTCTGTGTGTGTCAATTCCTCATGACAAACTCATAGAAATAAACACAAAAAAACAGTCAATAACATAACTGGTTCTCACAACCTGGAGATAATGTCCAAAACACTAAACAAAAGTTGGACCATGAACCTCGACCTTTAATAAAAAAATGACCAGCATTTTGTCACACCTCCTACTTTTTGCCCTTCGAGGGTGATCTCCTTCCCTTGCGCACTTCCCCCCTTCTAACCCTACTGCTCCTCCGTAATGGGACCTCAGTGGCTGCAGCAAGGCTGGTGGAAGGCTGCTGCTCGTCAGACCCTGACACTGCAGATGCCCCTGAAGGACGGCCTCGACCAGTTCTGGGCCTGGAGGGCCCGGCTGCAGACTGCACCAACTCTGCATGGGCGGCAGCAGTCTGTCCTACAGGCGGTGACAAGTGCAGTGGAGAAGTGACAGTGGTGGCAGCAGGAATGCTGTCATCGTGAGAGAGGACAGCAACTCCCTGCTCGCCCGACACACTGGCACTCCCACGGGGCAGCACTTCAGCATCCGGAGCAATCTGCTGGAGAACAGATTGCTGGCCTGCTGCGGCGCGGTGACAGCCCCGGGGACATGTGAACGAACCATCGAGGTTGGCAGCAGTCTGTGCTCGCGTGGCCTCAATCTGAGTCTGCATGAGAGCAGTCAGAGATGGGATCACAGCAGCCAGTGACTGAATTGCAGCACTAAGCGTTAGTGTGGCATCCGCCTGTGCTACAGAGAAGTGCTCCACACTCCTTGCCAGTGACTCAATGCATTCGGGCACCCTTCCCACTGCCCCCATGAGCTCAGTGTGCATGCCCACCGCCTGGGTGTTCATTTCTGCGATCAGCCGCTCCTCCTCTGCGTCCATTGCAGTAGGAGTGTCTGGCATACTCTCCCTCTGGGGAGAAGGCCCCCGTTCTTCCCTACCCCCATGGCGTTGCTGCAGCCCGCTGGGTCCTGGAGCTTCACCCTCATCAGACCCTTCCCCCCTGCTCCCCTCCAGGGAAGGCGTGTTCCCAGTGTGGGCATGGGCTTCCTCGGGAGAGGGTGACACTGATGCTCTGGCTTCCTCTTCCTCCTCGGCTGCAGCTTCACTCCCAGTGGCAGCTTCAGGGCCCGTCTCCTCAGCTGGTGAATCACCATCTGAAAGCAGGGAGGTACAAGAGTGGCTTTAGTGTGAGGACAGGGTGGCAGTAAGGGAGGAATAAGTGCAGCGAGTTAGCAAGTTGGATTGAAAGTGTCAAAGGCTGGTGTTGTGAGGGACAAGTGGAAGGACAGAGGACAAAAAGGTGATGACCTTACCATTGCTGTCCAGAACGGGGTCGGCGTCTCCAGTGGCGACGGGACCGATCACCCGGCTTGCCACAATCCTGTGGACGCGCTCCTCAAGATCGCTGAGGGGTTGCAGCTGAGGCCGCCCTCCACCTGTCCGTTGCTGCTGTCTCTGATTATGCGCCAGCTTGGCCTGCAAGAAAAAGGACAGCATCTGAGTAAATATACAGCCATGGTCTTGCCTGATGTGCCTCCCATAGGTGAATAGCCCTTACTGTATGCAGCCATGGTCTTGCCTGATGTGCCTCCCATAGGTGAATAGCCCTTACTGTATGCAGCCATGGTCTTGCCTGATGTGCCTCCCATAGGTGAATAGCCCTTACTGTATGCAAAGTGTGGAATGTGTGTGTGTGTTTGATGAAAGGGCCATAGGTGTTGGATGAGTGTTGTGCATTGGGGTTTTAAGACCCTCTGGCCATAGAGTGAGGTTGAGATGGAGGGATGGAGAGGTATTGAGAAAAAGCCACTCACCCAGACGACCCGAGTGAGGTCGTTGAACTTTTTGCGGCATTGAGTATGGGTCCTGGGCACCATGCTCCTGGAGGAGACGCTCTGAGCCACCTCCCTCCACACTCTTCTGAACTCGCGTGGCAAAGGCCTCCTGCCACTCTCAGGGAAGAGTATACATCTTCTGCGCTCCACCGCGCCAACCAGAGCATCCAAGGCCCGTTCGGTGAAGCGATGAGCTCGTTCTCTCTCCCTCTCCATCCTTGGCAGCAAAATGGATTCACAGGTCTCTCCAGGCCGAGATTCAAGGCTGCAATAAGCAGGGTGTGGCTGGGGAGCAAGTTGGCCCCCCCCGCTTTAAGAAGTGGCCGGCGCCAGTGTGTCTGTGTTCCCTCGCTAACTGGCAGCAGCTGTGCTGCGCTCGTGCGCTGAGTTAGCGCCTCACTGCTCGGCCTTTGCGCCTTAAGACAGGTGTGCAGCGCCTGATTTAGCGCTCCACTCACCTCCCGGGGCGGTAAAAGTGAAGTTTCCAGTCAGTGGCGATAATTAGAGCCAGGCGCTAATATTTGCGTCCAGACGATATTTGCGCCCCAAATGGGGCGCGACCTAATTTTTCCCCCAGAATGTTTAAAAATAAGAGTGCAACAGAAAATGGGGCCAAAACAAGGAGAAATGGTAAAAAGACAAAGTTAAAAGCTCCATATCTGAATGCACGCAGCATTCGTAACAAGATAGATGAGTTGACGGCACAAATAGATACAAATAGATATGATCTGATCGCCATTGCAGAGACGTGGTTGCAAGGTGACCAGGGCTGGGAATTGAATATTCCAGGGTATTTGACAATTCGGAAGGATAGACAGAAAGGAAAGGGAGGAGGGGTGGCTTTGTTGGTAAAGGATGGGGTCAGTGCAGTGGTGAGAAGTGTTATTGGCTCAGAAGATCAAGATGTAGAATCGGTTTGGGTGGAGATAAAAAATAATAAGGGGAAAAAGTCTCTGGTGGGCGTAGTCTACATGCCCCCGAACAGTAGCAATACTGTTGGACAGAGTATAAATCAACAAATAATGGAGGCCTGTAAAAAAGGTATGGTAATAATCATGGGTGATTTTAATCTCCATATTGATTGGACAAATCAAATTGGCCATGGTAGCCTTGAGGAGGAGTTCATAGAGTGTATCCGGGATGGTTTCCTAGAACAGTATGTAATGGAACCAACCAGGGAGCAGGCTATCTTGGATCTGGTACTGTGTAATGAGACAGAATTAATAAATTATCTCATAGTAAAGGATCCTCTCGGAAAGAGTGATCATAACATGGTTGAATTTCAAATTCAGTTGGAGGGTGAGAAAGTTGCATCTCAAACCAGTGTCCTGATCTTAAACAAAGGCAATTACAATGGCATGAGGGCAGAACTGGCTAAAGTGGACTGGAAAAATAAATTAAAAGGTAAGACAGTTGAAATGCAGTGGCGGACATTTAAGGAGACATTTCATAACTCTCAACAATAATATATTCCAGTGAGAAAGAAAGATTTTAAGAGAAGGGAGCACTATCCATGGCTAACTAAGGAAGTAAAGTATGGTATCAAATTGAAAATGAAGGCATACAATGTTGCCAAGATTGGTGGGAGGCCAGAGGATTGGGAAATTTTTAAAAACCAGCAAAGGATGACTAAAAAAATCATAAAGAGAGAGAAGATGAATTATGAGAGTAAACTGGTAAGAAATATTAAAACAGATAGTAAGAGCTTCTACAGGTATATAAAAAGGAAGAGAGTAGCTAAAGTAAACATTGGTCCCTTAGAGGATGAGAATGGGGAATTAATAATGGGGAACAGGGAAATGGCAGAGACTCTGAACAAATATTTTGTATCTGTCTTCACGGTAGAAGACACTGACAACATCCCAATAATGGATAATCAAGGGGCCACAGGGAGGGGGGAACTAAAGACAATCACTATCATGAAGGAAAAAATACTTGGTAAAATAATGGGGCTAAAAGACGACAAGTCCCCTGACCAGATGGCCTGCATCCCAGGGTCTTAAAAGAAGTGGCTGCAGAGATAGTGGATGCATTTGTTACAATATACCAAAATTCCCTGGACTCTGGAGAGGTCCCAGCGGATTGGAAAAACACAAATGTAACACCCCTATTTAAGAAAGGAGGGAGACAGAAAGCAGGAAACTATAGACCAGTTAGCCTAACATCTGTCATTGGGAAAATGCTGGAGTCCTTCATTAAGGAAGCAGTAGCAGGGCATTTGGAAAATCATAATGCAGTCAAGCAGAGTCAGCATGATTTTATGAAAGGGAAATCATGTTTAACAAATTTGCTGGAGTTCTTTAAGGATGTAACGAGCAGGGTGGATAAGGGTGAGCCAGTGGATGTGGTGTATTTGGATTTCCAGAAGGCATTCGATAAGGTGCCACCTAAAAGGTTACTGCATAAGATAAAGCTCACGGAGTTGGAGGTAATATATTAGCATGGATAGAGAATTGGCTAACTAACAGAAAACAGAGAGTCGGGATAAATGGGTCATTTTCCGGTTGGCAAACGGTAACTAGTGGGGTGCCACAGGGATCGGTGCTGGGGCCTCAACTATTTACAATCTACATTAATGACTTGGATGAAGGGACCGAGTGTAATGTAGCCAAGTTTGCGGATAATACAAAGATGGGTGGGAAAGCAAGTTGTGCAGAGGACTCAAATAATCTGCAAAGGGATATAGACAGGCTAAGTGAGTGGGCAAACATTTGGCAGATGGAGTATAATGTGGGAAAGTGCAAGGTTATCCACTTTGGCAGGAAAAATAAAAAAGCAAATTATTATTTAAATGGAGAGAGATTACAAAATGCTACAGTTCAGAGGGACCTGGGGGTCCTTGTACATGAAACACAAAATGTCAGCATGCAGGTACAGCAAGTAATCAAAAAGGCAAATGGAATGTTGGCCTTTATTGCAAGGGGGTTGGAGTATAAAAGTAGGGAAGTCCTGCTACAACTGTACAGGGTATTGGTGAGACCACACCTTGAGTACTGCGTACAGTTTTGGTCTCCATATTTAAGGAAGGATATACTTGCATTGGAGGCAGTTCAGAGATGATTCACTCGGTTGATTCCTGAGATGAGGGGGTTGACTTATGAAGAAAGGTTGAGCAGGTTGGGCCTATACTCATTGGAATTTAGAAGAATGAGAGGTGATCTTATTGAAACATATAAGATACTGAGGGGGCTCAACAAGGTAGATGCATAGAGGATGTTTCCCCTCGTGGGGAAATCTAGAACTCGGGGGCATAGTTTCAGATTAAAGGGTCGCCCGTTTAGAACTTAGATGAGGAGGAATTTCTTCTCTCAGAGGGTCGTAAATCTTTGGAATTCTCTGCCCCAGAGAGCCGTGGAGGCTGGGTCATTAAATACATTTAAGGTGGAGATAGACAGATTTTTGCAAGATAAGGGAGTGAAGGGTTATGGGGAGTGGGCAGGGAAGTGGCTTTGAGCCCAAGATCAGCCATGATCTTATTGAATGGCGGAGTAGGCTCGAGGGGCCAAGTTCCCTATTCCTGCTCCTATTTCTTATGTTCTTATGTTTTTAATGCGTGGCTGGAGAAATAGTGCAGGAGGGAGGACTTTAGATTCCTTGGACATTGGGACCGGTTCTGGTGGAGGTGGGACCTGTACAGGCCGGACGGGTTGCACCTCAACAGAGCCGGAACCCATGTCCTCGTGGGAGGATTTGCTAGTGCTGTTGGGGAGGGTTTAAACTAATTTGGCAGGGGGATGGGCACCAGGATGTAGCATTAGAAAGGAAAAACAAGGTGCACAAAGGATTGTGAGAGACACATAGCACTAGAGTAAGAAATAGTACGGTATTAGTTGGGGTCAGACTAAGAGAGAATAAAAGAAGGTCTAAGGTAGGTTTACAGTGCATGTGTGTAAACGCACAAAGCTTGGTAAATAAGATTGGTGAGCTGCAGGCGCAAATAGACACATGGGAATATGAAGTCTTGGCGATAACGGAGACCTGGCTCAAAAAAGGACAGGATTGGGTACTAAATATTCCTGGATATAAGGTGCTCAGGAAAGATAGGGAAGCAAAGAAAGGAGGTTGGGTGGCAGTATTGATTAAGGAGAATGTTACAGTGCTGGAGAGAGAGGATGTCCTGGAGGGGTTAAGGACAGAATCTATTTGGTTAGAGTTAAAAAACAATAGAGGTGCCATTACACTACTAGGTGTATTCTACAGGCTACCAACTAGTGGGAAGGATATAGAGGAGCAAATTTGCAGGGAAATTATAGAGGTGCAAGAGCTATAGAGTAGTGATAATGGGAGACATCAATTCTCCTAATATAGACTGGGATAGTAATAGTATAAAGGTCAGAGAGGGGGAAGAATTTCTGAAATGTGTTCAGGAGAACTTTCTTGATCAGTGCGTTTCTGGCCCAATGAGGAAGGAGGTATTGCTGGATCTGGTTCTAGGAATTGAGGTGGTTCAGGTGGATCAAGTGTCAGTTGGAGAACATTTAGGGGACAGTGGTCATAGTATCATAAGGTTTAGATTAGCTATGGAAAAGGACAAAGAGGAATCTAGAGGTAAAATACTTAATTGGAGGAGGGCCAATTTCAGTGGGTTGAGAACGGATCTGGCCTGGGTAAATTGGAATCAAAGATTGGGAGGCAAAACTGTAATTGAACAATGGGCTGCCTTTAAAGAGGAGATGGTTTGGGTGCAGTCGAGGTACATTCCCACGAGGAGGAAAGATAGGGCAACCAAAGCCAGAGCTCCCTGGATGATGAAAGAGATAGAGAGTAAGATGAAGCAGAAAAAAGGGGCGTATGACAGATGTCAGGTTGAGAATACAAGTGAGAACCAGGCTGACTATAGAAAGTTCAGAGGCGAAGTGAAAAAGGAAATAAGAGGGGCAAAGAGAGACTGAGAATAGATTGGCAACTAACATAAAAGGGAATCTAAAACTCTTCTATAGGCATATAAATATATATTATTTATATGCCTATAGAATAGGTGGGGCCAATTAGAGACCAAAAAGGAGACCTAGGCATGGAGGCAGAGGGCATGACTGAGGTACTAAATGAATACTTTGCATCTGTCTTTACCAAGAAAATGCTGCCAAAGTTATAGGGCTGGATTTTCAATGACCCGTGGAGTCGGGTTTGGAGGCGGGGGGGTTAAAGTTGCAGATTCGGGGGTCCCGACCCCATCCCGCCTCCATGCCAGTTTCTCTGGTGGCGGGTACCTGACCTGTGCTGAGACCCGACTCCCCGAGGCGGGAAGGGATTAGTGACAATTAACTGCCTGTTAACAGGTAGTTAACAGGCAGTTTTTTGCATAATCCCTATTTTCATTGCTGAAATGTGGGCTTCCCGACAGGTGGCAACCACGCCAAGTTATCGGGGCGGGCCGTGGGTCTGCAGGGGTTGGAGGGGTCGATATGTCCGGTGGGCAGGTGAGTGATGGGTGCATGTGTGCAGAGGTAAGTGTGTAAGGTAAGTGCTAAGTGTTGGAAAAAGTTTTACTTACCTTAACTTCCTCCTGCAGGTGTCAGCCCTTCAGTTCTCGGGAGTTAGAAATCTCACCGGCACAGAAAGCAGGAAAGCCGTGGTTCTGTCAAAAACTGCAGCCTTCTGTTTTCTGTGCTGGAATGATTTCTAACTCAGCCTGAGAGGAAGGACTGAAGTTAGAAATCATATTGTGAGTGTTTGACAGCTTCACAGAGCTGTCAAACGCTGATATTTCATCTGTCAAAAGCTCTTGACAGATGAAATGTCAATCTGTGACATCACCTGTTGCCAGGTGGCCCTTAATTGGCCTGCTGAGCCTGCTGGGCGGGCTCAACACGGTCAATCAAGGGAAAATACAGTGGGTTGGCCACATCTCGATGGAGGCGGGTTCACAAGCCAGAATGTGTGATTCCCGACACCAACCCGACCCCACATTCAAAATCCAGCCCATAGTGAAAGAAGAGATAGTTGAGATGTTGGATGGGCTAAAAATTGATAAAGAGGAGGTGCTAGAAAGGCTGGCTGTACTTAAAGTAGATAAGTCACCAGGACCAGATGAGATGCATCCTAGGATGCTGATGGAAGTAAATGTGGAAATTGCGGAGGTACTGGCCATAATCTTCCAATCCTCCTTCGATACGGGGGTGGTGCAAGAGGACTGGAGAACTGCAAATGTTACACCCTTGTTCAAAAAGAGGAGATGTTCAAAAAAGGGTGTAAGGGTAAATCCAGCAACAACAGGCCAGTCAGCTTAACCTCGGTGGTGGGAAGCTTTTAGAAACGATAATCCGGGACAAAATTAACAGTCACTTGGACAAATGTGGATTAATTAAGGGAAGCCAGCATGGATTTGTAAAAGGCAAACCGTGTTTAACTAACTTGATTGAATTTTTTAATTAAGTAATAGAAATTGTTGATGAGGGCAATGCGGTTGATGTGGTGTATATGGACTTCCAAAAGGTGTTTGAAAAAGTTGAAGCCCATGGAATTAAAGGGACATGGATACGGAATTGGCTAAGTGATAGGAAACAGAGAGTAGTGGTGAACAGTTGTTTTTCGGACTGGAGGGAGGTATACAGTGGTGTTCCCCAGGGGTCGGTTCTAGGACCATTGCTTTTCTTGATATATATTAATGACTTGGACATGGGAGTACAGAGCACAATTTCAAAATTTGCAGATGACACAAAACTTGGAAGTATAGTGAACAGTGAGCAGGATAGTGACAGACTGCAAGAAGACATAGACAGGCTGGTGGAATGGGCGGACACGTGGCAGCTGAAATTTAACGCAGGAACGTGTGAAGTGATATATTTTGATAGGAAGAACGAGGAGAGGCAATAAAAACTAAAGGGTACAATTCTAAAGGGGGTGCAGGAACAGAGAGACCTGGGGATATATGTGCACAAATCGTTGAAGGTGGCAGGCCAGGCTAAGAAAGCAGTTAAAAAAGTATATGGGATCCTGGGCTTTATAAATAGAGGCATAGAGTACAAAAACAAGGAAGTTATGATGAAAATTTATAAAACACTGGTTCGGCCACAACTGGAGTATTGTGTCCAATTCTGGGCACCACACTTTAGGAAGGATGTGCAGTCTTTAGAGAGGGTGCAGAAAAGATTTACAAGAATGGTTCCAGGGATGAGGGACATCCGTTACGTGGATAGACTGGAATAGCTGGGGTTGTTCTCCTTAGAGCGGAGAAGATTGAGAGGAGATTTGATAGAGATGTTCAAAATCATGAGGGGTTTAGACAGTCGATAGAGTGAAACTGCTCCCATTGGCGGAACGGTCGAGAACCAGAGGACACAGATTTAAGGTGATTGGCAAAAGAACCAAAGGCGACATGAGGAAAAACTTTTTTACGCAACGAGTGGTTATGATCTGGAATGCGCTGCCTGAAATGGTGGTGGAGGCAGATTCAATCATGGCTTTCAAAAGGGAATTGGATAAGTACCTGAAGGAAAAAAAATTGCTGGGCTACAGGGAAAGGGCGGGGGAGTGGGACTAGCTGAAGTGCTCTTGCAGAGAGCCGGCATGGGCTCAACGTGCCGAATGGCCTCCTACTGTGCTGTAACCATTCTATGATTCTATGATTCTATGTTCTCCCCAGTGCCTTGGCCAACATTTAGACCTTAACCAACATCACTAAAAAACAGATTATCTGATCATTATCTTTTTGCTGTTTGTGTGACCTTGCTGTGCACAGATTGGCTGCATTGCAACAGTGATTACACTTCAAAAATATTTAATTGGCTGTAAAGCACTTTGGGATTGTAGGGGTGTCTTTGTGATAAGAGTCAGCCTTTCCCCTGACTCAGTGAGCGGTTCGAATCGCTCCCACGCCCCAGGTTCAAAACTTGGACTTATTTAGGGGTTGTGAATAAAGATGCAGTAGACCACAGGTTCCAATGAAAGAACTATAACTTTTATTAAAGTTAAAAGGTAACAAACTTAAACACACTTCACACTTAAACAGGTTTGGGGAGCACACGGTTACAGGCGAGGAAAATGACAGTATACAAGAAAAATAAAAACCTTTATCCCTCCCAAAAAATCCCACTTCTAGCTAGGTTTTGATTTCAGGAGATCAGGGATAATGCTCACCAGACAGGGGTATTAACAATCCAAAATCCAGCAGGTAAGTCGATGGTGATTCTGGTCATCGAACGTCTTCCTTCACCATGTGGCTTCTGGGCAGTGCTGCCAGAGACCCTTGCTTCCAGCGTAGTCGGTCGAGTCGAAAAGAGAGAGAAATCTTGGGTCCTGTTGCAATTATAGTCCTTTTCGCCCCCCCGCCCCCAAAACTCCACACGAAAACTGGTTTTGTAATGCAGTGAGTTTCAGGTGAGGCCTGTTCATTGTCTTTGTTGAAATTTTGATGGGCTTTCAACTATGCTAAATCAAATCAAATGGCTTACATCCTGTTGCGTTGTCGTTCCATGGAAGCTTGCATTGTTCTCCTGCTTTGGGTTCCTTGCTGGTCCTAGCATTCTTATGGGCTCTGTGTTTTGGGTGGGGCAGTTTTTCCCCAGAGCCTATTGTCCAAATGGTGATGTTTTGCTGGTCTTTGAATTCCCAGACCAGGCACGTTTCCTTTAAATTTCCAAAGTCCTTATTTTTTTCCTTTCGATACATGTTTTTGGGGATCTGCAAATATTGAAAATCTTACAGTCCCTCCTGCAATACTTCAGTTCACTACAGTATCATCCTGGGTGGACAAAATTCCTGATCCCTGAAAACCAACCTTCCCCTGTATTACCTAAACTAAAACCCCAAACATACATTCCCCTTTAAATGTGGTGTTTTAGGTACATACAGGTAAGAAAATCTTTATTTCACAACCAAGCATGGAGAGGGTCCAACACCCCTGCACTGCTTGGGAACACACATATCTTTATTAAAAAGAACAAAACACAAAAAAGCAACAATCTTTATTCAGGAACACAGAATAAAAAAATTCAAACAGGTGTATCTCTCTCCACCTCAGCATAATGCTTCCTCCAAGTCCTTTCATTTCGGAACTGTAGTATTCTGCCCTTTCCCTTGCACTGAGTGCACACCAGGTACAGTACTATTCCCAGTTGGCAAACTACGAGGAGGTGGGAAGCCATTCTGACCCATGAAGGGACCTCTATGTTTTCAAAGATTTCCCACCAGGTTGGGACTGTGATACCTTGAATCTCTCGCTCTATCTCGTGTGTATTCTGTTCTAAAGTGTAGAAATGTTTTTGAGAGAGCTCTACAGCTTTTAGTAACTTGGTAAAGCGTTCTGGTAGAGGGGGAATTTCATAGCCAAAATGTGCTACATATTTTTGCAGGTTGGTGAAATTTTGTGTTACAGTGAGGTGAACAGTGGAGGGTTCAGGAATGGGGACAATCCGTTCCTGGGCCACTTGAACTTCTGCCGCGGGTCTAAAGCAGAAACTGCTGTCACTTACCGGACACCAGAAGTGTCCATGCTGGTAGTGGGACGCACCTGTGGTGACACAATATGTCCCACCCCCTATATATGCTACCTGTGGGGAAACATGGCCGTGTGCCATCACCTCCATGGTACAATTGATAGGTCGTGCGCCAGCAGCTTTAAACCCGCACTGTGGTATCGAATAGGCGCTCAAGTGCTGGGGACACAGTATTATGTGTGAACCCCGGCTCCGGCACCCGGAGAGGTCAGTACCTGTCATGGCGTGCTCCCACTTTATGACATAAGGTGGGACCGCTGTAAAACGGATGTGTGCACCCCCTTGAATGACTCCAATGTTCTCCACCCTGTATACCGGTACGGGTCGGGCTGTCCCACTCATGACCGGCATTCTCACTGCTATCCCCATGATAGTGTGATTTGAACGTCCACAATCTATTGGGACAGGGTAGGCTTCAGAGGCTAGACGAAATTGGCATGGGCTCAGCGAATTACTAAATGGGTGGAGGGCTGTGAGGTGCTTGTTGCTGATCCAGGAGGGGACTAAACCTTGCTTTAAATCCTCCAGGTTGCTACGGCCCTCGCCCAGCAACCATGCCCCGTACAGCACACACACCTCATTCTGTGCAGCCTGATCCGATGCATTTCTATCCTCCCGTATGAGTGCATTTACTGTTTTGGCATGCCTTTCCAATTCTGCAATAATTTTCTTTAAATGAACCGTCATAGCTTGGTCCTCATGTAGCTCTGAGCCTACCACTGTGTTCCCATCCTTCAGGATCTTTCTTAACTGGGTTTTTAAACCATTTATCTGTGTCTGTAATTCCATGTCATCCAGGCTATTTATTACAGAGGACCCTGTACTATAGGCAGTGAAGACATCATTCCAGGCTTCCCTTCTTTGTCTACCCGTGCCCATAGGTGTATTCTGTATAGCTCTACTTTGTCTATATTGGCAAAATCAAATTCGTAAAATTTCCTAAACATTTCCTTTAGCAGGGCCTGGTACAGTTGCTCCGTCTCCTTAGGACACCACTCAGGTAAGTATACCTCGGTGAGGTTTAATATTACTGAAGCTACTGCATAGTGTACCCCCTGGTATAGTACCTTTTCGGTTGGTACTAGGACTAACCCATTCCCTGGTCCCTTGGTGGTGGTAGGGCACTTTTCTTCCAGGGTTTTCGGTACCTGGGTCGTGGGTAGGGGCTTTCGGGTGTGTCCCACGAGTTCAGTGGCATTAACTGGGACCGGAATGTGTGGGACCACGCACCCATGCAGGCTAGAATCCCACCCTATCCCCTCCCCGGCATCCTGCCATTGGCTGGAGAAGATGATGGATACCCCTGTGGGGCAGGCTTCCTCTGATCCCCACATACAAACATAGACTCCCTGTTCCGACTCCCACCACTTATCCCAACAAACACTGACTCCTCCTTGGGTCCCTGTGATTGTCCGGTGGGTGTCGTTCCCTAATCTTTCCCAGTCGGCTGTATGGTCCCCTGCATCCCTGCTCAGCTTCCTGAGCCACCACCACCTATTTAGGGGAATTCGTCCCTTACAGGTAAGGCACACACGCTTCCCCTCGGTGACACTGACCCTTGTGGCAATGACCTGTATTCTGGGGCATGGGAGGGAGGCCTCCCCGTACGTGAACCCGGGCTGGTTGGAGTATTTAGTAGAGTTGGACCCCAGCCACCCTGGCCACCTTCCCTCGTGGAAGTAGATGGCGAGCTCCTCCACTCCCCGCTCGCCACCCCCTGCGGTGACGACTGGTGCTCTCACTCCTGAGCACCCATAGATGTGGGAGTCCTCCACGTCACCTCGCCTCCCAGCGCTCATTCCTATCAGAGCGAGTAGGAGTATGCCCCCCTTCATATCGACAATCCCTTCTGTAAGGAGACACAAGAGCATATAGCCAGGTCCCGAGTAGATTCTCTGGCTTGGGTGAAGCATAGTCGGGTCTTGCGACCTCGACTCAATACAAAACACTCTTGAAATTATAACATTTTAAAACTACCAACCACCTTACTTAAAATGTAACTAAAAACACCCAAACTTAACAATCTCAAAATTTAATAAACAAAAGCTATGTACATTCGCCGCCCGTCTCCGGACGGCTAGCCTAACTCCTGTCAGGACTGCAGCACCCTACTCCCTTTGGTGTGGCCGCCCTGTCCTGTACCTTTGGTCCCTTGCAGCCTATGGCTGCTGGCCGGGAACCTCTGTCCTCAGATCGGCCCCTGGCTTGAGGGGCGGCCCTTTTAAATTGGGGAGCCGGTGACCACGGTTTCTTTGGCTGTGGCGTACGTGGGGATCTTCTAGGGGCTCTGGCTGGTGGGGGTTTTCTGGCTGGTGGGTCTTTAACACGAGCCACTGCCCCCTGTTGTGTGGTCTGTGAATCTTCCACTGCCACTGGCTGGGGATTTCTATCCTCAGGCTGTACCTCTCCTAAACCTGTTTCAGGGTCAGGTGACTCTTCGCAGCCTGGTGCTGGTTCAACACCTGGTTCGGAGGCGGGGCTATCTGGTTCGGGCTCCTCCTCCTCTAAATCCCAGAGGATTGGGGGAATGTCCCAAACAGTGGGTGGGGTGGCCCCTCCCCTAAGACAGGCCACCGCCCCTGCTTGTGCATTCTGTGAAATCTCGCTGGCTGCAGGCTGGAGATTTCTATCCTCAGACCTTGGCTCAACTGGCTGTCCCCTTCTCTCGGATTTAAACAATTTACATTGGTTTATGTGGAACCATTTGGTGCGCCGAGGCAATTTTATGGCGTATACCATGGGGCTTGCCTTATCTACAATGCTGTAGGGCCCCATGTATAATGGTTCTAGACTGCCTACCCGAGCAAAATTCCTCACCATCACCTGATCCCCTATTTCCCACTCGTGACGTTTCTGGGGTTCTAACAGCAATCGGTTACTCCGATGCTGCCTTCCCATGTTCCCTGCCGCCTGCTCATGGACCCTTTTAAGGTTCTCGAAGAGGTTCCCGGCGAACTTGTCCCGGTTCACCTCCCTGAGCTGACCTTCTGTGAGCACCGGGGCTAGTACATGGGTGGGGGTCCGCATAACTCTGCCAGTCATCAGCTCGTGTGGGGAATACCCCGTGCTTTTTGACTGGCTGGCTCGGATCCCCATTAGGACCAATGGTAGGACCTCTGCCCACTTTCTAGGTGAGTCCACCGTCTCTTTCCTCAGCCTTTCTTTCAAGGTCCTATTCATCCTCTCTACAATCCCTGAGGACTGTGGATTGTGTGTAATGTGCCATTTCCCCTCTATGCCGAGTACCATGAGGGTATTCCGCATGACCTGCCCGGTAAAGTGGCTCCTTTGGTCGGACTCCACGTACTGTGGTAGCCCCCATCGTGAGAACACCTCCCTGACCAGGACCCTGGCTGTACTAAGGGCTGTGGCTGTTCTGCAGGGGAAGGCTTCTACCCACTTTGTAAACACATCCACCAGGACTAGGCAGTACTTATAGCCTCCCTGCGTGGTGGGTAGGGGCCCGATGTAGTCGACTTGGATCGACTGCCATGGTCCCTCTACCCTCCTGATGTGTCCCATGGGTACCTTTCTTTTGTGGGGGTCAGGGTTGTTAGCAGCACACACCAGACAGCTGGCACAGAACTCGCGGACATCTTCCCTTAGTCCTGGCCACCATCCTGCCTGTTCCACCCGCTGCCAGGTGGTCTCAGGCCCGGGATGCCCCGCTCCCGGACCCTCATGGGCCAGTTGGAGGAATTCCCCTTCGGTGCTGCTGCGGTACTACCCATTGCTCTCCCTTAAACAGCATGCCTTCCTTTACGGAGAGGGCTGCTGTGCTATAAGGGCCCTCTATCCTTTTCCCTTCGGCCACTGCCCTGAGGACTGCCTTGAGGACGGGGTCTTGGGTTTGAACCGTCTTAAGGTCCGGGGTTAAAGCTACCCTTGCATTCCCTTGTGTCCCATTTCTACCCCTGACTGCTGCTATGGGACTGGCTCCATATGGGTCCCAGAAAGTGCCTGTGCGGGCACCCTCTTTAGCCAGCACGTCTGCCTGCCGGTTGCCCTCACTACGGGGTTCTGTGGAGGAATGGGCTTTCACCTTATGGATGAAAATCTCCCCTTCCTCCCCCACTGCAGCTAAGATTCTCTCCAGCAGGGGTTTTACTGTGAGGGGTCTCCCGTCAGCGGAGGTGTATCCGCGGCGGGACCAGATGGCCAGGTACTCCGTACACGAATTGCATGTGAACATGCTGTCCGAGCAAATCGTGTATAGGGTGGGGAAGATCTCGGGGTGTGTAACCACGTACACTACTGCGGACAGTTCAGCCTGCTGGGCGCTCATGGTGCTGGGGAGCTTGATTGCCAGGGCAAGGTCTGCTGCTGGGTCATAAACTCCACACCCTGTAAGTCGCTCGCCAGCAGATACCGTGCTGGAGCCATCCACATAGATTTCACGGCCTGTGGGGTGTATCCCGGCCCGTAAACCTATGTCTACTTCCCAAACCCCTTCTATGGAACACCGGTGGGCTGTTCCAGGATATATCAGGTTAGCTGCGAGCTGCGGCTCGCAGAGCCCTTTTACTTTCAAGTCCATCTGTGAGAGAAGCAGGGTCCAGCGAGCAATGCGGGCACTGCTCACTGTCCCATCCTTGATTCTCCCATCCAAGAGCATTTGGGTGGGCGTGTGATGGGTAAGGAGGGTGATGGGAGAGGTGCCTGTGAAGATCAACGATCTTTTCACAGCCCAATGTGTGGCCAAGAGGTGCCTTTCACAATTGGAGTAGCTCCTCTCCACATCTGTGAGTATCCTGGAGGAGTAGACCACCGGTCTCAACTTGCCATGCCGCTCTTGGAGCAGCACAGCACTCAGGCTGTCCCCGCTGGCTGCTACCTCCAGGAAGAACTCTTTTCCCCCCTCTATGGCCCCTAGAGCTGGTGCAGTCTGCAGATCTTTCTTGAACCTGACAAATGCTGCCTGGCAGCCCTCTTCCCAAACCCACTCCACTCCCTTGTGTAGGTGTCGGAGCAGAGGGGCTGCTGTGGCTGCATAGTCCTCAATGAAGTCTCTGCAGTAACCGGTTAGCCCCAGGAATGATCTTACTCCCGTGACTGTGTTGGGGACTGGTAACTCCTGTACTGCTTCCCTCCTAGCTTTATCCATGGCCCTTTCCCCAGCGCGTATTGTCAGGCCCAGGAATTTCACCTCCTGCTGGCCGATCTGCGCTTTCTTTGGGTTGACTTTAAAACCTTCCTGCCTGAGCAGTTCCAGCAGCTCGGCTAGAAGTGGGCCATGCTCCTCTCGCAAATCGGTGAATAGGAGCAGGTCATCCACATATTGTACCAGCTGCCTGGGCTGGCTGAAGCCCTTTAAACTGTTTGCCATGCATTGGTGGAAAATGCTGGGGCTATTGTGGAAGCCCTGAGGCAAACAGTTCCACGTGTACTGTTGCCCTTTGAAGGTAAAGGCAAACTTGTACTGATCCTCTCTCCTTAGGGGAATGGACCAAAACCCGTTGGAGATATCCAGCACTGTGAAAGTGGTCGCGGATGCTGGGATACTTCCTATCAGGTCGGCAACTGCTGCTACCGTGGGTGCACAGGCTGGGATGTTACTGTTGAGCACCCGATAGTCCACTGTGGCCCTCCAGGAGTTGTCCGGTTTTCTAACCGGCCACAGTGGAGAGTTCACGTGGGTGGCTATTGGCCTCAGGACCCCCTGCTGTACTAAGGAGGACATGGCTACTTCCAGGTCTGGCTCTGCTTCCCTGGGGAAGTTATACTGTTTCTGTGGTTGGGCCATGGGGTCCCCGTCTACGCTGACCTCAAACCCGTTGACTCTCCCACAGTCATGCTTGTGTGTAGCAAATGTATCTAGGTGGGCTCGCACAAATGCTTGAAACTCCTTTGGGGTGTTACTGACCATGAGCTCGAGGTTGTAACCCTCTTTAGGCTTCATGGTGCAAAGGGTCCCCTTCCCCTGTTTCCCTGGGATGACTACTACTCCGCCTTCCTTTCCTGTATTTGCCCCCCAGAGGCAGTGATTCCGTAAATCCACTAGGATCCCGTGGCCTACAATAAAGTCGGCTCCCAGGATCCCTTTTCCACCCTCCACCTCCCACTTCATTAGGACACAGGTCCACTTAGAGCGGAGTGTTCCCAAGCGAATGGACAGCGGGATGGAAAATGAGCCTGCCTGTTCTTTACCTGTGAATCCCGACAGACTGTGGGGGACCCCGTTAGATAGAGTTGAGGTGGTGGGGTTAGCCGAATGGATCACAGTGCATGATGCTCCCGTGTCCAACAGATAGGTCCCCTTCACATCTTCGACCTCCATCTCCACGAGGGGTCTCTTCCACAAGTCGTAGGTAAGGGAACACAGGTAAACAGGCTGCGCTGGCTCCAGTCAGGATTTTAGGTTAGTTGGGGCTGATGGGATCAGGGCACCGGTGGTTGCTGCTACCTTCCCTGGGCCGGTCAATAGGGACCTCATGGCGTCCAAAAATGACTCGACCGTGGCGGGAGGGATCCCTGTCTCTGTCTTTTGGGCTGGGGCTGAGGAATTCTTTCCCTTGTTATCCTTCCAAGGATTCTTACACTCCTTCCTCCAGTGACCATCCTTCCCACACCCATAACAGTTAAGCTTTGTGCTGGAAGGGTTATTCCCCTCCTGATGCCACTCATTCCTACTCTGGCCGGGTTTTATTTCATGTACTTTCCCTTTTTGTGGGGGCTCTTCCGCCCCTCTCCCGTTCCGGTAGGCCAGGTTCAGCTGTCTGACCACTGCCTCTTCGGTGCCCCAGGGGTCTTTCGGTCAAACCAAAGCTCAGCCTGGGTTTTGATCCGAGGCAAGCTGTTTGCCACTAGGCTACGGAGCCAGTGGGCCAGCTCGTCCCGGTTTAGGTGAGCCCTGTCAAGATCCCCACCACAAGCACCCCTGTACACGGGCCACAGCCTGTCTGCAAAAGCCTGTGGGGTCTCTCCTGCTAGCTGCACTGTTTTCTCCACCCAGGAGAAAGGACTTCCCTCATTCATCCCCATTGCCTCTAAAACTTCCTCAGTGATGGCCGCATACCCATTCTGTCCTCTCTTGCTCTCAGCAGAGAGAGACTGATATAACCGGCTGTCCAGTGAGAACAGGAGCATTTTTGCCATCTCGGCATCGTCACAGCCGTTAATGCTTGCTGCCTGTTCTATTTCTATGAAGTGAACTGAGGGGTCCCCTTGTTGGGTGAGTTTACTCAGGTAGCTTACCATAACCCTAAGCTGTTGTGTACCGTGGGGAGCCACGAACTGGCTTTGGAGGGGTCCCGCATCCCCGTTATCAGCGGGTGGGCCAAATCTGTCCTGCCGGGCCGGGCACATCGGCCCCGGTCCCAGCCTCTCTTGCGGGGTTTTTTCCACCTCTGCTTCTGCCTCTAACTCCACCCCTTCTTCTTGCCAGACTGTGCTAAAGCTTGGCGCTATGGGTGGTGGTCGTGGGCCCTCCCGCTCCTCAACCGGGTCGTCCCTTGGCGCTATCTTTGGTGTCTGAACCGTTCTCCCCAGGTTCCCTGTAAAGTCGACCTGGGCTGCACTTGGGCTTATGAGGCACACCACGCCTCTTGCCTTCCTTAGAGCAAGGCTGAGACTCTCTATCTGCTTCTGGCAGGGGCTGTGGTCCGCATCCTCAAACCCCTGTGCGCTCATTACCTTATAGGCTGCCTGTAAGCCTTTTACTGTCTCCTCCTGCTCTCTTACTTGTTTTGCCAGGCGGGCATTCTTTTCCCGCAACCTCAGCTCATTGTTCTTGGCCTCAGTGACCTGGCACTGTAAGTAATCCTGTCGGGTCTTGTGTTCCCCCACTAACTGCACCCTTTCCTGGTTTAGCGCCTGCAATGCTAACAGTAACTTCTCCCCTGCTAGGGCCTTTGTTTGGACTTCCAGGGCCGACTCCCGAATCTCGGCTGCCTGTGCTTCAACGAGTCTGTCCAAAAGTTGGATCTGTTTCTTGAAGCACATCAGCCAGACTGCATTTTCTAAGGATTTTTTATGATCCTTCCCTTCTGTCCATTTAGCTGCTGCATCTACCGGGTGCCCAGTTTTTAATAAATTAGTGACCCACTTCTTTTCCATATTCACTTTGCTGAATACATAATCTGAAATCCTCTCTTCCATTACAGTTCTCTCTTCTGAATCAGTGTCTACTGCTTCACAACCCTTTTGCCAAGTCCTTGCCACAGTCGCCATTTTGTAGGGGTGTCTTTGTGATAAGAGTCAGCCTTTCCCCTGACTCAGTGAGCGGTTCGAATCGCTCCCACGCCCCAGGTTCAAAACTTGGACTTATTTAGGGGTTGTGAATAAAGATGCAGTAGACCACAGGTTCCAATGAAAGAACTATAACTTTTATTAAAGTTAAAAGGTAACAAACTTAAACACACTTCACACTTAAACAGGTTTGGGGAGCACACGGTTACAGGCGAAGAAAATGACAGTATACAAGAAAAATAAAAACCTTTATCCCTCCCAAAAAATCCCACTTCTAGCTAGGTTTCGGTTTCAGGAGATCAGGGATAATGCTCACCAGACAGGGGTATTAACAATCCAAAATCCAGCCAGGTAAGTCGATGGTGATTCTGGTCATCGAACGTCTTCCTTTACCATGTGGCTTCTGGGCAGTGCTGCCAGAGACCCTTGCTTCCAGCGTAGTCGGTCGAGTCGAAAAGAGAGAGAAATCTTGGGTCCTGTTGCAATTATAGTCCTTTTCGCACCCCCCCAAAAAAAACTCCACACGAAAACTGGTTTCGTAATGCAGTGAGTTTCAGGTGAGGCCTGTTCATTGTCTTTGTTGAAATTTTGATGGGCTTTCAACTATGCTAAATCAAATCAAATGGCTTACATCCTGTTGCGTTGTCGTTCCATGGAAGCTTGCATTGTTCTCCTGCTTTGGGTTCCTTGCTGGTCCTAGCATTCCTATGGGCTCTGTGTTTTGGGTGGGGCAGTTTTTCCCCAGAGCCTATTGTCCAAATGGTAATGTTTTGCTGGTCTTTGAATTCCCAGACCAGGCACGTTTCCTTTAAATTTCCAAAGTCCTTATTTTTTTCCTTTCGATATATGTTTTTGGGGATCTGCAAATATTGAAAATCTTACAGGATGTCATGAGGTCGTGAAAGCCGCAACATAAATGCAAGTAAAAAAACTTTTTTATGCAGCATGTGGTGAGGATCTGGAACTCGCTGCCGATGGAAGTGGTGGAAGCGGAGACACTCAATGTTTTCAAGGGGAGACTGGATAGGCACTTGAGGGAAATAAACATGCAGGGCTACGGGGATCGAGCAGGGGAATGGGACTGACTGGATTGCTCTACAGAGAGCCGGCACAGACTCGATGGGCTGAATGGCCTCCTTCTGTGCCATTATGACTCTATGGGCTGGATTTTGTCAGCCCCGAGGAGGTGAGTATGGAGGCGGGACCACCAGTAAAGTTGCAGAATTTGGGGACGGGTGGGAAGCCTGCCCCCAACCCGCCTCCGTGCCCTCTTGCCAGGAGGCGGGAAGCCGTCCTGCCCCGGGTCCCATCTCCTCGAGGCAGGAAAGGGATTAAATCCTATTAACCTCCTGTTAACAGGTAGTTAACAGGCAGAAAATAGAATTAGCCCCATTTTTCCATCCGAAGTGCAGGCTTCCCGACCTCGGGGAGCCCCGCCAGGGTGTAGGAGACGAGTAGGAGGTCTGCGGGGGTTGGAGGGGTCTGAAAGTGCGATGTAGAGGTGAGTGATGGGTGCAAGTGTGGAGTGGTAAGTATGTAAGGTGAGTGTAAGGTGTTTGAAAATGTTCACTTACCTTTGTTTCTGCCTACAGCCTTCAGCCGCTCTGGAGTCGGAGTCCCGGCATCTCCATTGTAAATTTCACAGACTCCGAACCAACAGCCAGGTGATTTCTGCAAAGTTGAAAGGTTTGATGAGTCCTGAACACTAGGTCTCATCAAACTATACAGAATGCCAGTGTTTGACAGCTTCACAGAGTAGTCAAACGCTGACATTTCTTCTTTCAAAAAATCTTGACAGATGGCACATCATACGTTGACGTGCTCTGTCACTGACTTCCCCCTAATTGGCCTGCTGAGCCCGCTGGGTGGGCTTAACAAGGTCAATCAGGGAAAAATCCCGCTGGTTGGCCAGAAGCTGATGGAGGCGGGATTGAAAGCTGGCAAGCAGCAGTCTTGCCTCCAAAAGCTTCCCATTGAGAAAATCCAGCCCAATGACTCTATAAGTTCTAGTTCTAGTTCTCTGCCAAGTGACGCTCCACACTAAGAGCACACTTTCATTAAATTTACACTGTTCTCTTAAGTATTGAGAAGCCCAGTTCAATAATTGATTTAAAAAAGATTCATTGTAATATTCACAGCTATAATACCAAATTTTCTTAAGTGAGAATTATTAAGCCCTTTGATTTGGTAATAACAGCTAAACTACACTGGGACAACCAATTGAGGTAATTGGGTTTAAAAGCTGTATAAGACTTGGAATTTATAGGAACATCCAGACTTAGTTGTCACTATCAGCAATTTCAGTGTGTTATGAAGCCTAAATCTTTGTGGTGATACCAATGTTATAACCATGTTTGACTGGCAATAGAGAAAACACTTTCTGATCCTGCACTTAGTGTAAAACAAAGACATGTACACCGTTGGACTTAATAGGGGTGAAATTTGTATTGGGCTGCAGTACAAAATGGGCACTAGCAAATCGGCATTCCATTTAACATGCCATCTGATTTTAATTTCTTTTCATTTTGCAATACCCATCAAGACCAATTTCATTCCCAATGAGCATGACCTACTCCATGCCAGAGTTGACCCTCTGCATCATTAGTGAGATGTGGCATGCAATTAGCTGCAGAGAGATCTTTTAGTCCTGCTGTTATCACATTGTTCCTCTTAGCTGTTTTTTGTGAGAAAGGAACAATAGCAGATAGCAATAGGATCAAAACTCATCCAGATTGCTAAAATAAATGATTTTGCTGCATTCCATCTAAAGCTAATTCTGCATTTAGAACCCATCAAATGTAAATGCTCTACATAGCATCAGTCATCCACCGTAGGGTGCATGATCAGCAGTGGTGGGCAAAATACGACCTACGGGCCATATCCGGCCCGCTGGACGAGACAGAAATAGAACACGAGCCAGAACTCGAGCTGCACATTAGTCACTTTCACTTCTCATGGGTCAGAGACGGACTCAAGCTGTAGCTAGGGAACACACAGTAATACTTAATTCAATTTATCATTTCGCAAAAGCAATTCTCCCCGGCCCAATCTTAAAATGATCCGGTCCACGCTTCTGGGCTCAATTGGTAGACACCTGTACCCAAAATGCACTGCGTACTCGAATATGCCCAATCATTTTAGTCGAGTCATGGCTGCTCATCTCCATGACTCATTTACCGAAGAGGCCGGTGCTGTGTCTTTCCTCTCCCGGTACCCAAAGTACGATGGCAGGGGTGGTTTTCATTGCCGTCATAGACACAGGAGTGGATCCCGGAGCACAAGGACTCCAGGTAATGGCACACGATTATAGATACTGCGCATGCCCTCATTGCTTATAGAGCAGCGTGCTTAGTCCGCCATCATTTTTGTGGTCAATATTGTTTCTGTCATAATGGAGGGCTCTTCATGGACCGTGATGTGGGTTTATTTCTGCTCATTGGGTCAATGTTCATGCTAATTGTAACTTCTGTTGAGTTTGGCCTGTGCTGGGGCTGATAAAGGGTTTTCCACACTGAATCATTTCGAGAGTAGTCTCATACAGAGGTAGCCATGAAATCAGATAGCAAAATAAGGAACAATGGATACCTGCATGGGGTACTGGAAATAACATGGCAAATGGCCAGCTGCACAGTCAAACATGTAATCTCTGTCTGTTTTCAAAGACAGTGCACATGTAGTTGGTTGGTTTCAAAAGCTCTTACTCAGGGGTGGCCAATTATTTGGGCTGGAGGGCCACTTAACAATACTGCATGCGCAGTATCTCTTCCAGTGGCAGGAGCTGGTGAGCGGCCTGCACAGGATCTCGCGATAGGTGCGCAACCGCGCGACCGCGCATCTTCGGGGAAACATTGGTGTGCGGTCCTCAGCAGCTCACCAAAACTTGCTAAGTGGTCCTCCAGCCCAAATAATTGCTCACCCCTGATGTAGAGTATCTTATTTTGGTAAACCCTGCTTGATAATGACAAACTAAATTCCACAGTATAATCCTACAATCAACTTGCCAGTAAATTATTGTGGGGGTAATGTAATTAGACTGTTAACAGCTACATTTATCCTTTTCTGATGTGAGAAGTGAAATGATAACTTGATTAAGAGTTGGTGATTGACTTTTCAAACATATCTAAAAGCTGTGAGATGACCTTTATAGCTAAACAGGAAACCTGTAATTATCTAACATTTTCCCAATGCTAGTGATTCTATTCTATTCTTTTGTATGTCAGTTAATATTTCCAGCTATATAGCACCTTGCGACATTTTACTACATAAAAGATGCTATATAAATACAAGTTGTTGTTGTTACATCGGATATACGGCACAGAAACAGGCCATTCGGCCCAACCAGTCCATGTTGTTGTTGTTGCTATTTCAATCAATCCCAAGCATCTTGTGTTGACTTCTTCAAATGAAAGATGCCAAAAACTAAGTTTCAAATTTGGAGATACTAAACTAAAAATGACTGTTAGCGATTCAGCAGGTGAACACTTATTGCATTAACGTGAGATGTCTCTGTCTGCCATAATGCAGGCATTAATCTGCGTGATTTAAATAGGTTAAAGCCTTTACTAAAACAGTGGACAGAAGAATGTTGCACAAACACATTGGCCCTGATTTTCACTCCGGGTGGCTGGATAGCAAAATGAGTTGGAAATTCACCCACTGCTGCAGAAATCAGGCCCAGGCTATTTTTACTCCCAGGCCTCCTTAATATTTTAACGGTCCACTTCCTGGCCATTCCGGACAGGAAGAGGCTACCGACCTCCGGAAAATCACACGGCTATGGCCGCCCTCGGTACTTAAGTAATTATGGGAAAGGCAGGGGATAGAGAGCAGGGGAGTTAATGGCAGGGGAGTCTTAGGTCGCGATTTTGCCAGCACCCAGAGGACAGGTTTGGAGGCGGGTCAGAGGTTAAATTCATTTTGATTGACGGTGGGTTCCGATCCCACTGTCAACCCGCCTCCAAACAGCTTTCCCAGGTGTCGGGTCCCTGATTTGCAAATGGACCCGACTCGTAGCGGCTGGAAGCGGATTAAAGGCAATTACCTGCCTATTAACAGGTACTTGCCAGTAGTTTACAGCCTGTTTTTGGATTTTGCCACTTCTGGCTCGGGTTTCCCAATGTCCGGACACCACGCCAGGTAAATGTGGCGTGTTGTGAGTCTGCTGTAATGTTTGTGAATGATGACAGCAGCAGAAGTGGTGTGAAGGATCCAGTGTTGCACATGGTGAGTTTCAGAGCAAAGAAAATGTTGGGTACTGCATTTTTAATACATTTACAGATTTCTTTAGCTTACAAGTTTATAAAACCATGTCCAGTGCCACCTCATTGGGAGAACCTTTCTTACCAGTGACAAATCACTTCTGTCACCTCACCTGCAGCTGCCATCTATTCCAGCCTATGGAGGGAGTCATTGGAGAGCCTGGGTGTAAGAGGTCACCTTTGTGCAGTGATTGTCAGTGTTTTCAGCACCTCAATGCTGTCAAACACTGAGAAATTAACTGTCAAAATAAAATTGTGCGTGGTCCCTTTAAGGAAACCGGCAGATGATGTGTCATCAAATGACGCCATCAGACCAGCTTCCTGTTAATTGGCCGGCAAGTCCGCAGGGCGGGCTTAACAAGGTCAATCAAGGCAAAATCGCGTCTGTGGACCGTATGCAGCTGGAAGCGGGACTGGAAGCCGGAAACCAGCTGTCCCGCACTCAACCCGCCTCCATTAATAAAATTGTGGCCTTAAAATTTCATTGTGACTTCCAGAGGAGCACTCCTACTCTTCCTGGCCCCACAAAAGAAAGTAAAAAGGTTGCAAACGCAGGAGATACAACACCTGCCCTTTTACCTCCTCCCTTCCCACTGCCCAGGGCCCCAAACACTCCTTCCAGGTGAAACAGCGATTTACTTGTACTTCTTGCAATTTAGTATACTGTATTCACTGCTCATGATGCGGTCTCCTCTGCACTGGGGAGACCAAACGCAGATTGGGTGACTGCTTTGCGGAACACCTCCATTCAGTCCGTAAGCATGACCCCGAGCTTCCGGTCACCTGTCACTGTAATTCTCCACACCACTCCCACGCTGACCTCTCAGTCTTTGGCCTCCTTCACTGTTCCAATGAAGCTCAACGTAAACTCAAGGAACAGCACCTCATCTTTCGATTAGGCACTTTACAGCCTTCTGGACTCAACATCGAGTTCAGCAATTTCAGACCATAACCTCTACACCTATTTTTTCAGATGGTAGCTATTGATGATACTGCAATTCCCATTTACACCTCATCTTTTGTTTCTTTACCTGTCGCATTACCATCTCCTTTTGCTTTGTACAATCATACTTTTTGTCATTTAATCTCTCCTGCCTTCCACCCTATCACAGACCTTCTCTTTTGTTCTTTCCCCTCCTCCCCACTTTCCCTGCCCCTGTACTTGCTCAAATCCTGTTACATCTCTAACTTTTTTCCAGTTCTGACGAAAGGTTATCGACCTGAAATGTTAACTCTGCTTCTCTCTCCACAGATGCTGCCTGACCTGCTGAGTATTTCCAGCATTGTCTGTTTTTATTTATTATTAAAGTGAAAAGGTTCCCTGCTCAGGTCTGCATCAAAGCTGCAATCAAGGCCTGATGACATCATCAGATTCCGATGTGCATATATAAACAAGGACCCCACTGGCTTTGGGTGGGTGGGTTGGCCGCCTAAAAATTAGTAGGATTCAGTCGGCTCGAGGGCGAGTAAATAACCTTTGCAATTTTAACTGCCCACCTGCCTAGTTTCCGCCAGGCGGGTATTGTTGAAATCTCCCCAATTAAGTATTCATCCATTGATATTGCCAACAGTAATTTTTAGACCATTTCTTCTAGATTATTTTAAATAAATTAATTAAACAAATGGATTAATGCTACTTGCCTATGACCTTCTCTTTCTTTTTTTAACGCACATATCATCAAGTTTACTGCTTTATTTTATTTATCTCAACTTGATCATTCCCCTTGTCTGTAATGCCTGGTGTCATGTTTTTGAATATTTGTGTAAACAGACCTCACATTCCCTACAATCCAGAACCTTCCCAACATTTAGGTAAATGGTAGCGAGACTCGGGGATCACAACGGAGAGCACTTACACTATGGAATATGTGTCTCCTTCCTTCAAAAGCGGATTGAATATCAGTCTGAGACTCGGTCCGATATTTATGGGGAGGTGGAGTGGATACGGGGGAGGTCGAAAACGGCCTAAGAACCTGGAAAGGCAGGGGACATGGAGGTCCTGCCAAACTTAACCGCAGGACTTTATTAATATTTTTTTGTTCAGTTTCCAGACTGGCCGGCGGGCGGAAGAGAGAACCAGCAAAAGGAGGCTGCAGCCAGGGATCCTTGGGGGGGATGAGTACATTTAGGAAAGTATAAAAAACTTACCTGCCAGTTTCTTCGCTGGCCTCCAGCAGTCTCTTTAAGGACTGGGGGTTAGGCCACTGTAGATCTGGAAAAAGTAGTCCTGAAACAGATGCAAGACCTCCATTTTAATATTGAAATGAGGCCTGCACTCGATTCAGGCAGTCGCCAGGACCACCTAAAAAAAGGCCCTGACCAATTTAGCAGTGACCCAAATGCATGCTCAGATCAGGTTGCATTGCTAAATTAATCATTGTTGCACTTTATGACTGCAAAGCTGGCAGAACAACGTTGAATTTCTCCCACTCTCTTTAATCCATAACAAATGCATTATGCTTTAACTGTAACATTGCATTTTGAAGAAAAGTACCTCATTATCCTTCTACGTCCTAATGCTGACGTCATCAACTTCAGACCTAAGCTGTTTCCCCCATTTTTATGTTTGAAAATAGTACATTGGTAAAATTCTTTGACTCACCACTGATTGAGCACAGAACACAATGTTCCATACCACCAACTCCCTCCCACATATTCTATGCAAGAGCTTAATTTAAATGATCAGTTTTATGTAAATAGCATTATAACGACTCCTTGCGCAAAAGCCTGTTTTTCATAGGGGATCATAAATTCTGCTCTGCCTGCCTGGAGTAATTAACATAAAAGGTCCTTCAAGTAGTACTTCCTTGAAGGTATTTTTGGTTCACTACCCATTGAATTGAGTGCTCCGGTCCTTGAATATTTTGGAGGTCGAAGAAAAGGCTGAAAAGATGGTTGCAAGAGAGATTCGCTTGCACCAGATGCAGACTAAGCTAAATTCACCATTAATTAAAGAGACACAGTTACATGAGAATGTCCAAAAAGAACTGCCCTTGACGGCTCCACTTCACCAGGGAGGCAATGATAGAATTGTGTCATCTGCTGCAGTCTGACCTACAGACAACCTTGACCACAGGGACACCACAGGGACACCACAGGGACAGTCAAGGACACCATCACCTTGAATTGTTCTGCCTTTGGCTCCGTCCCAGCTATCACAGGGGTCATCTGCAGTACAAATCAATGAGCAGCAGTCAGGCAGTCCCGAGGCCTGAGGATTGTGCTGAGGAGAGAAAAGATTCCCTCACCTTATAACAGCATTGATCTTCGAGGTGCTCACTGGGCCCCTGCAGACCCCACCAGCAGCTTTTTTTGGAGACACTCTTCTATTTGGTTATCCATTGGAACACACAGAGGAAAGTGAGGCAGGAGGGCTGGAAACGCCCCCTCCCGGCTCACCTGCCTCCTTACACTGGGTCTGCACCAATTGAAGGCATTGGGAAACAGCTCAGCATTTATCAGGCAGTAAGAGATATGCGCACTGCATTCTTTATTTACCCCGTCAGTATAATTGAAGGATCTTCTGCACCTGAAGTGTGAACAACCATTAAACTGAGTCCCTGAGGAAACAGAGGCTGCCCGGTGTGCCCATGTACAGCTCAGATCATCCTCCCTCTAGATAAAAGAGGCCTGCATTGGGGAAAGAAAACACAAATAATTTTTAATAGTTTTTTGGTACACAATTGAACAGTAAAAACACAGTCAAACCCAAATGTGTAACCAAGTCAGAGACCAGAGTCAGCTAGTCATCTATTAAAAGGAACGCACTATGGTATCAAGAGAAGAATACACCTATTTTTCTATTGCTCTCAATAATAAATTTTATTGAGAAAAAACAGGGACACTGTTGTTATTAAAGAGTCGGATTTCCAGCATCTGCAGTATTTTGTTATCATGATATCAGAATTTGACAGCGCAATTGTTCAACTGTTAGGCAAAATTAGTAAGGTATCACTATTGTCAAATTGGTATCTTACTACATGGGTAAAATAATTGTTTCAACAAGTAACCTTAATTTCCCAAGACCCAGATTTTCACTTAGTAGAAAGAAAAACTTGCATTTATATAGCACCTTATTATGTGCTCAAAGCTCTTCACATCCAATGAACTACTTTTGAAGTGCAATCACTGCTGTTATGTAGGCAAATACAACAGCCATTTGTGCTAATTTCTAATTTCACTGCATGCTGAGCCATTGAAGGAAATGTATGGAGAAAGCAATGAATATCTAAGCATTAACACTTCACCTCATAAGGTGTGAAATCTGTTAAAATCTCATCCTGTCTGTTTACATCAATGAAATGGCTGTAACATAAACAACATCCCATGGCATAAATCCCAGCTCTGCGTGCTCAGTTTTGTACTGGCAGGAGATCTGAACTCCATGGATGAAATGAAATTCTTATCATTCATATATGACATTGCATCTGAAAAGTTTACCAGGAGAGAAACTTTACCGTTTGTGCCCCCTTGTGGACTGGTTGTAATTTTAATGTTTTAAATATTGCGCTCATATTAATATCTTGCGGTATTATTTAGCTTCTATGTATTAACTGAGCTGTAAATAAGTCAACATGGTATTTCCTGCCTTTCATAAGAACATGGTAAACATTCCATGTGATCTCCAGTGAATAATAGTCTGTAAATAGGGGTTAACTATTAAACCTGGGCATGTGCCCCAAGCAACCCACGTATAAGGATGCAAGTTTTGGTTCACAGGAGACTTGTGGTCTGCTTATGCACACCACTTTTCTGCTATGACTGCAAGACAAAAGTGTTCGGGAATAACCCAAATGTAATACCTGCTACTGACCCCAAACTTCCAAATACACTGCTCCTCTGAGCTATTTAGAAAATTGAGGTATGTCCTGTATAATTTTTTTGGTCAAAGCTTAGTTCTCAATCTTCTTCTCCCCTGTTGTTGCACTATGGCCCCGATTTTAACTGCCCCCACCTGGTGGAAACTGGGAGGGGAGACAGTTAAAATGAAGCCAGTCACTTATCCCCTCTGATTTTGTTGCCTTCCCGCTGCATCCCGATCTTAACCTGCACTTTTGTGCAGGTTAACTAGACGCCAGTAGGGAGGCAGCGGAGGTCCTTCTTTAAATATGCAGATCAGGTCCGATGATGTCATCAGCACCAATCTGCAATTTAAGCCAGAGGCCTATGCGGGCGGTAGTGATGGCTTCCTCATCAGGCCATACCTGCCAGGAGCTGGATCGTGGGCCAGAAGTGTGAAAAATGTTATTTTAGGTTTCCTTGTTGGCCAGAAGGAGCAAGAGTGCTCCTCCAGACCTCACAAGGAAGCCTTGGGCCTACCTTGCCCTGCGATTGTGGCCAGAGGCCCCACCCGCACATCGTCTCCAGAGCCCCCCCGATTGCGACCAGAGCCCCCCTCCCACCCCACTCCTCCAATCTGTAGTCTATTTAGTGAGGAAAGTAAGAAAGGTTGAAGGAAATAAAATGTTGTTATTGTCAGACATCTTATTGATACATATGAGACAAATATTTTGCAATGTTTTTCATTTCCTACCAAAAGGACTTGCACATGAGATACGTTAAAGGCTGCTGTGTATGGAAGCTTGCTTGTCTGTAGGCAGATGGATGATAATTAATATTCAAGCTGGGAAGTTGTTTCGCTCAGAGACCAAGTAATCGGAAATTCATTAGCAATGTCTGGTTATTCAGAAGTACACTCACACTGTAGAGTTGCCGAACCCTTTTTCATCTGTATTGATCTGTGAGAGAGACTTTTAAAAATGAGACCACAGATACCAAAAGGCAGTCAAGCAGCATTAGGCTGCACAGGAAAAGGAACTGTGTCTTGCGTGGTAGGACAGGGTGCAGAGAGATTGTTCTTTTCACTTGTTCAAAATGAACCACTGGAGTGGGTTAACATTCAATATGGTCTTTGCTTTTGTAACAGTACATGAACAGGAGTAGCATCAATTGTACCAAGTGACTTTTTCATACCAGTTTTTCTGTACGCTTTAGCTCCAGTGGAATAAGGCAGCCAATGTTTTTGCATCAGAAGTTGCCTCACCTAGTGTTACCTTGGTCTGCCTTCTGAGAGATCGAAGTGTAAGTCATAGGCCGTGATTTTGCTGACCTCGGCAGGACCATGGCGGGCGACGTCGGTGGCGGATCCCAACCCCGCTGCTGGCTCCAGCCCACTGTCAGAAATGAATTTACCTTGATTGGGCTTGTTAAGCCCGCCCATCGCGCTTCCCGGCCAATTAGAGGAAGCGGGTCTGGTGACGTCATTTGATGACGTGTCATCAGCCGGCTTCCTTAAAGGGACCAAGTCCAAATTTACTTTGACATTCGTGCTGTCAGTGTTCTACAGCATTGAAGTGCTGCAAACACTAACAATCACTGCACAGAGGTGCAGGGCTGCACCCAGGCTCTCCCATGACTTCCTCCATATGCTTATAGGGAGTCACAGCACCCAGAGAGGTCCTCTTCCCTTCCAATGGGCAGAAGAGACCTCCCCAGGAGATCAACACAGCCTGGTTGTACATTGCAGAGGAGGGCACAAGCAGGGATGTGGTCAGGAGGACCTGGGTGCAGTGCCGCAAACATTTCAATGATCTCAGTAGATCACGAAGGTTAGTACAAAGCCACGCTCAACCTCATCCTGCTGTGCCTCTCATCACATCCACATCACTCTGCCTTCTTTACCCTACTCCTGCACATCCTTACTCACACCAACTTACCTTAGACCTCCACCCATCCCTCTCTATCTACATTATCACTTCCCCATCTCACTAGCCACCCCTCACACTCACCCTCATCCTAGTGCAAGCATACCAACTAACAACACACAAGGGTAGGCACTTGGGTATTTTATGCAATGTTCATGTAAAGTTTCTGTTAATGTGGTGTCAAACACTGAAACCTTTATTTTCAACACTTTGCGTTCTTGGACAGATTTGTGTGGACCTTTGGAAGTGGCTTAGTGAGTGGCAGTGAATGGTGAGACATAACGATACCCCCCGCAATGGTGATGAGTGTGAAAGAAATGGCTTGGGCATTGTAGGGATGCTTTTTAGTGTAGTTGTGGGGTGGTGCCAACCTGGCACATCATGTGGCAGCCAGGGTGTACAGCATCAAGTGAAGTAAATCTGGCCATGGTGAGGCCATCCCTGGCCTCCCGGGCAGCAATGTGGTCGGGTGCTGATGCCCTGTGTCCTGTGCAGCATCAGTTGATTGCGGAGAAGGTTAGTGTTGTTGTTGATGTTGCTGGTGTGCCTGGTGATGCTGGTATTGGGGCTGATCGTGGTGGGATTCTGAGGACCAAGGTGAGAGAGTATAAAGAGCACCCATGCTGATGGAATAGATGGCAGGTGAAGTAGAGATGACAGAAGCGATCTGTCAATGGACAGAGAGGTAATGAGGTCAGACTGGATGGAGACTTGTGTAAAGACTTGCAGCATGGATAATCTGTTGTGGAAATGCAGTGAGGAAGAGCTTGTGGCTGAGGGAAGATATCTCTGTAAGGTGGAAGCTTTTACTTTACATTTGAAGCTGTCAACTCAACAGCTGATTCAATGGCCACTGAACTCCCGCCTCAGCTTCACAGACATGATTCCCGAGCAGCGAGGACCCGTGGGTGAGCACGTAAAATCAAAAGGTGAGCTCAAATGTATTCTTAATGATCTCTAAACAAGGTCATAATTACCTGAATTGGGTTCCCCGCCGCTGCGTGTCGGGTCTGCTCAGTGCTGACAGACCTGACATCGGGGAAAGGCGCGTGGCGGTGGGTTCACAGCAGGGTCTCGACCCGCTGGGGAAAAAAACACTTTCCCACCTGACCCGCCATCGATCGCGCCCGCTGACCCCCCGGAAACTCTTGGCCATAGAGATCCAGGTCAGATCACAAGAGCGTTTCATTGTTACACTGCTGGGTTGTGCTAGTCAGACCACTTAAGGAGCAACTGACACCACTGAATCTGAGAGCTACGGCACACCTAAGTTTAGAATGTGGCTCATAAATTGAATGCTGTAGCTCAAAATTACTGCTGCCTTCAAAATTTTCACAACCAGGAGAGAATTCTTGCTGTAATTCAACATGTGATTTACCCCAGACAAAGCTGTGTCTGCTAACTAAAGAAGCAACAGAAACAGCAGATAGGAGAGGCCAATTTGCATTTGCCAATTTTGGCCCACTAAAACCTCATATAAAATGACATAAGGGAAGATTTTAATGAATTGATTCAGGCATTGGCACAGAGCTTCGCACAGTTGGTCATTTGAAGAATTTGGATGCGAAGGTCAGCGCACTTCCATGATTTTCAGTCAGTTTAATGCATACAATCTACCCACTAATGTTCATTTTTTTCAATGATTAAAATAGGACAGATATTAATTCTGTCACAGTGTGATATGACCCCTATCTCGAGTAGAACAAAGTTACAAGAAGGCATATGGACAGACCAGATGAATCATGGACCAGGCATTCAGGATGCTCAAGGCAATATTTCAAATGTTTTTACTGCTCGATGGCCCTTACAACATGACCCAGAGGAGGTTTCCAAAATTATAGTAGTGTGCCGCATGCTGTACATCAGTTTAGAAAGAGGCCTTAGCATGGAACTTGGCAACTTAAAGGAGTAGGCATGGGGGGAAAAATTCGGTTGGTTAGCGCCTCCCGTTAGCTAACGGGGCGCTAACAACTTACCGCCCGAGTGCGTCAATTTTAGCGCCGCCCGTGAAATTGACCTGGTGGTTTGCGGTGGCGCTAAACACTACCACCACGATCTCCTGCGCCCGGAGATCGTGACATCATCCAAGCGCGCATCGCCCCAGTAGCGCCCTGGACCGGAAATTGATTCTCGTCACCTGCCTCAGTGCCTGGTGCTAGGAACGACAGGTAGAGGGGGACGGTTTGCAGTTGGCTGGGAGCTGGGGGAGCGCTATTTAAAGGCGTGCGCTTCCTGCTTTTTCCTGTTGGCAATCAATTTTGCATACGTAGGTTGTGAGAGGGAGAGAGACGTCTGGAGACATTTAACGCTGTCCTACTTGAAGGAGTTTTGTTTGTCAGCAAAATTTTTCAGGTTCCCATTTCTGTCAGCTTTATTTCGACCACATTTAGAAGATTTAATGGGGCTGTACTAGCTCGGGGCCTCGTCCTCCAGCATCACCATCGGTGGTAGCGGAGAGGGAGAGAGAGAGAGTGGAATACATGGCCAGAGGGAAGAGGGCCAACAGGGGTCGGCACAGGAGACTTTACCCTCCCAGGGTATTCCGGGTACAATTCTCATACATCCATCTGTCCGAGGAGCAGTGTTTCAGAAGGCTCCACTTCAGTAAGGAGGTGGTCACAGAGTTCTGCCACCTCCTGCAGCCAGAGCCCCAGCCTCAGCTCAGGACCAGGACGTCTCTGTCGGTGGCAGTGAAGGTGACGGTGGCTCTCAATTTCTATGCCAGCGGCTCCTTCCAGGCTTCAACAGGGGATTTTGCCAACATCTCCCAGTTCGCTGTCCATTGTTGCATCCAGGACATCACAAATGCTCTCTACAAAAGGAGAAGGGAGTACATCTCATTCCCCATGACCCGAGACAAACAGCGTGAACGCGCATGTGGCTTCGTTAGGATACCGGGCTTACCCATGGTTCAGGGCGCCATTGACTGCACTCATGTGGCATTGCGGGCACCTCATGAAAATGCAGAGGTGTTCCGCAACCGCAAAGGCTTCCACTCTCTCTCAACGTGCAGTTGGTGTGCGACCACAGATAGCCCATCCTCGCCGTCAATGCCTGCTATCCTGGCAGCAGCCACGATGCTTTCATTCTGCGCCAGACTGGTGTCCCAGGCCTGTTCAAACCACCGCATCAAGCTCGCGGCTGGCTCCTCGGGGACAAGGGTTATCCACTCTGTACCTGGCTGATGACACCGCTCCGTAACCCCAACACTCCTGCTGAGCTCGCATACAATGAGAGCCATAGCGCCACTAGGAACCTGATTGAGCAGCCTATCGGCGTGCTGAAGCAATGGTTCTGGTGTCTTGACCGCTCTGGAGGAGTCCTGCAGTACTCTCCCGAGTGAGTATCGGTTTTCATTGTTGTGTGCTGCATGCTTCACAACCTCGCCATTCTGAGGACCCAGCCATTATTAAGCACAACCAATAACAAACAAACACAACAATTTATAAACAAACAAAACTGGTTCTTATCACATCAAAATAAGTCTTAACAGAATGAACAATATATTTACATACACATCCAACTTTGTTACAAACAGAGTTCCCCCCATATGTTAGAGAAATTTTAGTTATTCGGCCTTCTTCAATGATCTCCCTCCCCTTCGCACTTCTCCCCTCTTCCAACCCTACTGCTCCTCCATAATGTGGCCCCAGTGGCTGCAGCAAGACTGGTGGAAGGCTGCTAAATCTCAGATCCAGAGACGGCAGATGGCCTTGAAGGACACCCTCGACCAGCTTTGGGCCTGGAGGGCCCGGCTGCAGACTGCAACAACTCTGCATGGGCGGCAGCAGTCTGGGCTGGCTGGGTTACAGGCTGTGGCAAGTGCAATGGCAGAGTGGCAGTGGTAGCTGCAGGAATGCTGTCATCCTGAGAGAGGACAGCACCTTCCTGCTCGACCGACACACTGCCACTCCCCCGGGGCAGAACCGTGTGGCACCGTGAGATCCCCGGTGGACTGTGGGCGACCCAGCGATGATGGCAGCAGTCAGCGCTTGTGTGACATCAATCTGAGACTGCATCAGAGCAGTCTGAGATTGGATGGCACTAACCAATGACTCGATTCCATCACTAAGCCATTGCGTTGCCTCGGCCTGTGCTGCAATAGATGCTGCCATCTCACCCATTACACGCGGCATGGGGTCTGGGTCCCCACGGTCTCTCTGCAAGTCAACCATCCTCTGCAACGAGGCAAGGATGGGCTCGAGGGTTTGCGCACAGATGACAGCTGTGCTGGCGGCAGACTCCTCCACGCTCCTAGCCAGTGCATCCATGCTCTTGGGCACCCTTGCCATTGCACCCATGAGCTCAGTGTGCATGCTCATCGCCTGAGTATTCATCAGCGCGATATCGAGGTCCTCATCCGAGTCCTGTGCAGCAGAACCCATGTGCAAACTCACCCTCCGGGGAGATGGCCCCCGAGCTTCCCTTTCCCCATGGTGTTGCTGCAGCCCGCTGGGTCCCAGAGCTTCACCCACATCAGAGCCATTTCCTCTGCTCCCCTCCAGTGACCACGTGGCCCCAGTATTGGATGTCTCGCCCTCAGGAGACGCAGGCAGTGAGACTCCAGCTTGGTGTTCCTTCTCCTCTCCCGCGTCGCTGCCATTGGGAGGCTGAGGGACAGGCTGGTCAGATGGTGGCTCACTATCTGAAAGCAGGAAGGTACAAGAGTGGCTTTAACGTGAGGGCAGGGGGGCAGGAAGGGAGCAAGGAATGGAGACAATATAGTCAGATGGAAAATGGGAAAGGCTTGTGGTGTGAGGTGGAAGTCGTATGAGAAAGGAGAGAGAGATGATGAACATACCATTGCTGTCCCCAAAGGGGTCGACCTCGCCAACTGCCACAGCGCCCATGACATGGCTCGCGATGAGTCTGTGAACTCGCTCCTCCAGCTGTGTGAGGGGGTGCAGCTCTGCCCGACCTCCTCCCGTGCGTTGTTGCTCACTCCAGTTATGAGAAAGCTTGGCCTGCAAGAAAAAGGACAGCGTGTGAGTGAGTGTGCAGCCATGTGTTTGGCCAGATGTGCCTACCATAGTTGAATAGCCATTAATGTCTGCAAGGTGTGAGATGTGGATGTGACTTTTAGTAGATGGGCATAGTTGTTGGGTGAGTGTTGGGGATTTGTCAGTGAGGTTGAGATGGTGGGATGTAAAGGTATTTCAAGCATCTACTCACCCTGACCACCCGAGTGAGGTCATTGAACTTCTTGCGGCACTGCGTGTGAGTCCCTTGGACCAGGCTTCTGGACGAGATGTAATGGGCAACCTCCCTCCACACCCTTGTGAACTCCTGGGGCAATGGCCTCCTGCCAGTGTCTGGGAACAGCACTGCCCATCAGCGTTCCACAGCCACAACCAGAGCCTCCAATGCCTGGTCACTAAACTGGCGAGCTCTCTCCCTGGGCCTCTGAGAAGCCATGATAATCGTTGTTGAAGATTTGCACCTCTTTGCAGGCCCAGGTCAAATGCAGCAATGAGCAGGGTGAGGCTGTGCAGCATGACTGACCCTCCCCTTTAAGAACTGGAAGGCGCCAGTCTGTCTGAGTATAAGGTAATTGACATCGCCTGAGCTTCAGTAGCACTCTGAGGGTGCGTCCCGTTCCCCGGCGTTAGCGCCCTAAGAGAAGTGTGTAGTGCTTGATTTAGCGCTCCAATCACCTCCAGGGGCGCTGGAGACAAATTTTTCCCCCATGGTGTCTAGCTGTGAGGTCTCCTTGTGAGTTTCTTGGAATTTTGTGGCAGTAACCCAGAGAAACCTGTATCTGCAACAGCAATGTCCTGTGTTGTACTCACTGTCTGTAGTTAAAACTTTGGAGACTAATTGAAAGTTACCTTGACAATGTAAGACTGCAGCATAGTCCTTTTGATATCATGGGTGGCACAATATTATTTACTAACTACACATCCAAGGTATTAGTGTCTTGAGAAGACAACTTGCATTTATATAGCACATTTAACCTAAAAATGGGTCAATGTCCTTCACAGAGGGGGGGGAAATTATAGATAAAAGGAATAAAAGAATGAACACTGAGCTAATTTGGGAGAGTTAGGAGAGGTGACTGAAAGCTTGATCAACAAAATGGGTTTTGAGGAGGTTTCTAAAGGTTGGGAGAGAGTGGAGAAGAGTTGGGGTTTAGGGAGAGAGTTCTAGAGCATGAGGACTCCACCCCTTGGTGGGATGAAGAGAGCGAAGGTGCACAAAAGGCCAGAGTTGGATGACTAGAGAGTACAGCAGGGAATGTAAGACTGGATGAGATTGCAGAAGTAAGATGGATGGAAGTCATGGAGGGGTTTGAAAATTAGAATGAATATTCATGCATTGGCAGACAAGAAATCAGCAAGGATGAACATTATGGGCAAGTAGGACTAAGTGTGGGACAAGATACCAGTAGCTGCGCTTTGAACAAATTATAGTTTATGGAAGAAAGAGGATGGGAGGTTGACAATGGGTAGATTGGAAAAATCAAGTCTAGGGATAGAGGCACAGTTGGGCAATGTTTTAGAGCTGGAATCAAGTGGTTGTGGTGATGGATATGATGTATGGATTGACAATTAGCTCAGGGTCAAAGGGGATGTCAAGATTCCACACGGACTGGTTCAGCCTGAACATGTGGTCAAAGGGCAAGGATGGCACTGGATGGCCACAAGTAAAGTTGCAGAAAAAGCTCAGCAGGGAGTTACCAGCCCAGGTGCGAACTTGGGAGAAATTCCTACCTCCAGCAGTTCTAAGTCTAAGTTGCTCCATCTGCCCTTTCAACACTAGCCCGCTCTCCACTCCACCATCTGGAACTTTCTCCCTCAACCTTGTCACTCCATCTTCAAAAGCCTCCTCACAACCTACCTTCAATCCCTAATTTTCTCCTACTCGGTATCCAGTTAACTCCTTTCTTGAAGTGTTTTCAGACATTTATTATGTTAACAATGGCAGGATCAGCTCTTCACTTTCACCTGCCTACATTGGCTGGGCTCCTCACTGGAGCTGGTGGATTTTCATCCCTCTCCAATTGGCGAGCTTCTCAAAAAGCGCAAAACTCACTGATAGTATGAAAATTAAGCCCGATCGCGGAAATTGATCGGGCCTTTTGCTGCAGCCATTTTGTGTGTGCCTGTTTTCGATGAAAGTTCAAAATCGCCCTACTAATGGTTAGTACTCAACTTTGTACTTTCTGAAGGTCAAACAGGTTTTTGAGCACGTCCTGTCATCTCCAGCAGGTGGGCAACTCTGTATTGACTCTTCTGCCATTTTTTACCGCCTCTGCCAATAGAGGGTATGGCTGGGTCCCGGTTCGCGCTGCGCAAGGCCCCTCCCCTTTAATAAGGGGAGGAAGGCCTGCAGTACCACGGCTTGTAGCATTGCGATATTGGGCTGGATTGCCCCAAGAGGGAGGGGAGCGCTTCCAGTTGTGCCCTGCCTCCTGCCTGGGGAGCTACCATCGAATTTCGGGCGCGGGGGTGCTAACTATTTTGGGGCGCTAAAAGTAGCACCCCAAAGCGGGCGCAACCCAATTTTTGCCCAATATCTTTCCATTGTTGTGGCACTGAGGATTCTCTTTGGCACCATAAATGGAATTAATTCCACAGCAAAGGGAACCTTAAGCTACGTTACAGAAACAATATTAATAGGCCATGGATGATGCATGGCCAAGATAATGGCACTTGACATGCCATCCACCACTACCAATTATACTACTAGACACAGTTAGCAGATTACAATGTAAAAGATTGCACTTAACACCTCATTGTCTGAGACTACTCTTCTTCGAGGCTTAACTCTTAATCCATTATAATTTGTAACAATTTAAGATATTACGATCCAGAAATTCAATGATGCTGCAATCGTTTTAAGGGCGTAAAACAGGTGCCAAACTGTTCAATGTCTGGGCAGTGCACGCATTCCACGCCAGAAATGCACCTCTCGCCATATTGGTACAGGTATCAAAAGAGGCATCCAGAGCCCATTCCTGAAATAGGCGTTAGACCTCTTACTTGAATATGCAGATAAAAGGCCCAACACCTGTTTAATACCTCCTTTACCAAATTGGTTTGCCCTGCAAGCGGCCAGTGCCAGGCCAGCTGCATTCAGGAAAACCAGGTCTACATGTGGCCTAACCAATGCTTCTTAAAGGGACTGCTGTAGACCGCAACTAACAAGATAATTTTGTAAAAATTACTTACCTGAACGTGGGGCTGGGAGGTATAGGAGTGATGGCCACCACTCGCCTCCCTTCTTGATCACCACCTTGATCCATCTCCTGATTGCCGCCTCGACCCATCTGCTGGTCGCCTCCATGCCAATCGCCCACCTCTGCCAATCGCTCCACCCCCTATTCTTCCAAGGCCTGCGTGGCCTACCGGCAGCGCAGAGTCCCCAAATTCAAATGTTCTTCACCGGTGAGCCACCTGGAGACGCCAGCAGGTGTCGCCAGCTTGCTGGTCTGATGTAAATGAGGCCCAAGTTTGCAGTGATCGTTCCCTGAACCCAGTACACAGTGGCCTGCTGGCACAAACTAATTCTGGGCCTACATCTTTTGTACTCTTAACATTTACAATCTGTCCCGAGATCAGGAATAAGGTTGGGCCAATGGAATTACTGGAGAATTGATTTTCATTCTGTATGACACTTCATCCATTTTAAATGTGATTTTATTCCACTAGTTTAAAACAGGAGACTGCTCTTCTCCATAATTAATGACCCAGTATCAACAGTGCATCTCAAAACTGCATGGGGGAGATTTTCAGGCCTCCCGCCAGGCGGAAACGGTTGGTGGTACTCTGAAAATGGTGAGGAAGAACTTACAGCCCTGTTCCTGCCGTTGCTGTGCCCACCATTTCAAGGAGGTTGGAATAAAAAAAGGTGGAAGTTATCCTACATTTGTATGAAGCTCTAGTTAGACCACATTTAGAGTACTGCATTCAGTTCTGGGCACCGCACCACAAGAAGGATATATTGGCCTCGGAGAGGGGGCAGCACAGATTCACCAGAATGATAACGGGACTAAAAGGGTTAAATTATGAGCACAGGTTGCATAGACTAGGCTTGTATTCCCTCGAGTATCGAAGATTAATGGGTGATATAATTGAGTTGTTTCAGATGATTATAGGATTTGATAGGGCAGAGAGAAATTATTTCCTCTGGTGAGGGAGTCCAGGAGAAGGCGATATAACCTTAAACTTAGAATGAGGTTGTTCAGGGGTGATGCCAGGCAGCACTTCTTCACACAAAGGGTAGTGGAAATCTGGAACTCTCTCCCCCAAAAAGCTGTTGAGGCTAGGTCAATTAAAAATTTCAAAACTGAGATTGATAGATTTTTATTAGGCAAGGATATTAAGGGATATAGGGGGAGAAATTCAGTATCGACCCATTTGGGGCGCAATTATCGGCCGGGCGCAAAGATTAGCGCCTGGCGCTAATTATCGCCTCCGACTGCAAACTTGACTTTTATCGCCCCTGGAGGTGATTGGAGCGCTAAATCAGGCGCTTCACACCTGTCTTAAGGCGCAAAGGCCGAGGAGCGAGGCGCTAACTCAGAGCGCGGGCGCAGCACAGGTGCTGTCAGTTAGCGATGGAACACAGATACACTGGCGCCGGACAGTTCTTAAAGGGGAGGGTCGATCTTGCACTCCAGCCACACCCTGCTCATTGGAGTCTTGAATCTCGGCCTGGAGAGACCTGTGCCTAAATCTTCCAGCCAAGGACTATGGAGAGGGTGAGAGAACGAGCTCAGCGCTTCAGCAAGCGGGCCTTGGATGCTCTGGTTGGCGCGGTGGAGCGCAGAATATCTATACTCTTCCCTGAGAGTGGCAGGAGGCCTTTGCCGCGCGAGTACAGAAGTGTGTGGAGGGAGGTGGCTCAGAGCGTCTCCTCCAGGAGCATGGTGCCCAGGACCCATATACAGTGTCGAAAAATGTTCAACGACCTCACTCGGGTCGTCAGGGTGAGTGGCTTTTTTTCAATACCTCTCCATCCCTACATCTCAACCTCACTCGATGGCCAGAGGGTCTTAAAACCCCAATGCCCAACACTCATCCAACACCTATGGCCCTCTCATGAAACACACACGCACATTCCACACTTTGCATACAGTAAGGGCTATTCACCTGTGGGAGGCACATCAGGCAAGACCATGGCTGCATACAGTAAGGGGTATTCACCTATGGGAGGCACATCAGGCAAGACCATGGCTGCATACAGTAAGGGGTATTCACCTTTGGGAGGCACATCAGGCAAGACCATGGCTGTATATTTACTCAGACGCCGTCCTTTTTCTTGCAGGCCAAGCTATCTCATAATAGGAGACAGCAGCAACGGACAGGTGGAGGGCGGCCTCAGCTGCAACCCCTCAGCGCTCTTGAGGCGCGCGTCCACAGGATTGTGGCAAGCCGGGTGATCGGTCCCGTCGCCACTGGAGACGCCGACCCCGTTCTGGACAGCAATGGTAAGGCCATCACCTTTTTGTCCTCTGTCCTTCCACTTGTCCCTCACAACACCAGCCTTTGACACTTTCAATCCAATTTACTAAATCGCTGCACTCATTCCTCCCTTACTGCCCCCCTGTCCTCACGCTAAAGCCACTCTTGTACCTCCCTGCTTTCAGATGGTGATTCACCAGCTGAGGAGACAGGCCCTCAAGCTGCCAGTGGGAGTGAAGCTGCAGCCGAGGAGGAAGATGAAAGCGGAGCATCAGCGCCACCCTCTCCCGAGGAAGCCCATGCCGACACTGGGAACACGCCTTCCCTGGAGGGGAGCAGGGGGGAAGGGTCTGATGAGGGTAAAGCTCCAGGACCCAGCGGGCTGCAGCAACGCCATGGGGGTAGGGAAGCTCGGGGGCCTTCTCCCCGGAGGGAGAGTATGCCAGCGAGTCCTACTGCACTGGACGCAGAGGAGGAGCGGCTCATCGCTGAAATGAACACCCAGGCGGTGGACATGCACACTGAGCTCATGGGTGCAGTGGGAAGGGTGCCCGAATGCATTGAATCACTGGCATGGAGTGTGGAGCACTTCGCTGTAGCACAGGCGGATGCCACGCAAATGTGTAGTGCTGCAATTCAGTCAATGGCTGCCATGACCCCATCTCTGACTGCTCTCATGCAGACTCAGATTGAGGCCACGCGAGCACTGACTGCTGCCATCCTCGCTGGTTCGGACACATTTCCCCATGGCTCTCACCGCACCGCAGCAGGCCAGCAATCTGTGCTCGAGCAGATTGCTCCGGATGCTGAAGTGCTGCCCCATGGGAGTGCCAGTGTGTCGGTCGAGCAGGGAGTTGCTGTCCTCTCTCAAGATGACAGCATTCCTGCTGCCACCACTGTCACTTCTCCACTGCACTTGCCACCGCCTGTAGGACAGACTGCTGCCGCCAATGCAGAGTTGGTGCAGTCTGCAGCCGGGCCCTCCAGGCCCAGAGCTGGTCGAGGCTGTCCTTCAAGGGCATCTGCAGTCTCAGATTCTGACAATCAGCAGCCTTCCACCAGCCTTGCTGCAGCCACTGGGGTCCCATTACGGAGGAGCAGTACGGTGGGAAGGGGGGAAGTGCGCAAGGGAAGGAGATCACCCTCGAAGGGCAAAAAGTAGGAGGTGTGACAAAATGTTGGTCATTTTTTTATTAAAGGCCGAGGTTCGTGGTCAAACTTTTGTTTAGTGTTTTGGACATTATCTCCGGGTTGTGAGAACCAGTTATGTTAATGACTGTTTTTTTGTGTTTCTTTCTATTAGTTTGTCATGAGGAAATGACACACACAGAGTTTGTAAAATAAATAAGTTTTTGTACTCAAAATGTACATGTTTGGTCTTTGGAATCATTGCTGCCTTAGCCGGCTTAGGGGTTGCGGGTTGGTTTCATTCATGTTGTTCTCAATGGCAGAAGCCATTTCCTCAGCAGGGGCCTAGAAGCGGCTTGTTATCAGCCGTTGACGGACGGCCCTTCCAGTTTCTACATTGTGGGCCTCCCTCCCGCCTTGGTGCTGCTGATGATCATCCTCCTCCTCTTCTTCCTCCTCCTCTTCCTCCTCCTCCTCTGGTGGTGCTCCAAGGCCTGGTGGCATTGGCTGGGTCCTGAGGATTGCCAGGTTATGCAGCATGCAGCACACAACTACGAAGTGGGAAACTCGCTCAGGCGAGTACTGCAGGGCTTCTCCAGAATGGTCCAGACAGCGGAACCGTTGCTTGAGCACGCCGATTGTGTGCTCAACGATGTTCCTGGTAGCTTGATGGCTCTCGTTGTACCGCAGCTCAGCAGGGGTGTTGGGCGTACGGAGCAGTGTCATCAGCCAGGTGCTCAGTAGATATCCCTTGTCCCCGAGAAGCCAACCAACTGGTTAATGCGGTGCCTGGAAAAGTTCTGCCACAGTAGTCTGGCGCAGGATGAATGCATCGTGGCAGCTGCCAGGATAGTGGGCATTGACAGCGAGTATCAGCTGTCTGTGGTCACAGACCAACTGAACGTTTAAGGAATGGAACCCCTTTCTGTTGCGGAAATCCTCGGCATTCTCATGCGGAGCACGCAAAGCCACATGCGTGCAGTCAATGGCGCCCTACACCATGGGGAAGCCCGCTATCCTAGCAAAGCCTATTGCGCGTTCTTGCTGCTTGTCTGGGGTCATAGGGAAAGAGATGCACTCTCGTCTCCTTTTAAAGAGGGCATTTGTGACCTGACGGATGCAGCAATGCACCGCGAACTGGGAGATATTGGCGATGTCCCCAGTAGCTGATTGAAATGAGCCAGTGGCATAAAAGTTCAGAGCCACTGTGATCTTCACTGCCACCGACAGAGACGTCCTGGACCTCAGTTGAGGCTGCAGATCTGGCTGCAGCAGGTGGCAGAGCTTAGTGACCACCTCCTTGCTGAAGCACAGCCTTCGCAAACACTGCTCCTCAGACATATTAATATATGTGAATTGTTGGCGATATACCATGGGAGGGTAAGGTCTCCTGTACAGAGGCCTGTTGGCCCTCCTCCGTCTGGCCATGATTGCCACTCTCTGCGTCTCTGTGTCCTCCGATTCTGGTGGCGCAGGACGACGCCCCCAATCAGTGCAGCCCCCCTAGTCTCTTGGCAATCAAAGTTATGAAGGTCAAAAACCAAAGTACCTGCAAAGTTATGATCAGTAGCCAAAACTACCTCACACAGCGTTGATTCAATGCAGAAGTCTCTCTTTCTCTCTCTCCGAATCTCTCTCTCTCTCTCTCTCAGAACGAGTGGTGCAAAAATGTCTACCACAGAGAAAGACAGGAAGAGGCCCCCTTTAAATAGCGCCCCCCCAGCCCCACAGCGACTGGGGAGCGTTCCAATCTTCCAGTCGTTGGTTGTGCCAGGCAGAAAGGATGGGGGCGCCACTCAATTTCCGCTCCGGGGCGCCACAAGGGCATTGCACCCTCGTATGACGTCAAGATTTGCGTGTGCAGGAGATCGCGGCGGTAAAGTTTAGCGCCGCCGCAAAATGTCTAGTTAATTTCGCGAGCGGTGCAAACATCGCTGCGCCCGGGCGCTAGTTGCTTTGCGCCCCATTAGCGCCCTCTTAAGGCGCTAATGGGAGGCGCAACCAACTGAATTTTTCCCAACCAAGGCATGCAGATGGAGTTAAAATACAGATCAGCCGTGATCTAATTGAATGGAAGAAGTTTTGCTCCCCTTTGTGGCTACTTACCTTGAAATGACAATATCCCTTAAATTTTCTCAGCAGCCCTTAGTGCCTGGGCCAATGTGTATTGGATCGTCAATCTGGATTGTATTTAATTTTAATGGCTTGACTTCACCAACTGAGGCAAGATCAGGTCACCATGCTACCAGTGTGCTGTGCATGCAAAGTGGTCCCACTGCCATGGAAATAAATTAATGGACGGAAAATCATGGGAGATGGGCACCCAAATTTCCCATTCTGGTAAGTGCTGAAGCTGAAAATTTACCTCATGCGCTGTATGAGGCAATTTTATGTTAAAGGCAAGTTCTGTTTGACAAACTTAGTAGAATTTTTGAAGAAATTACCTATTGGATAAAGGGAATGCGGTAGATTTTATTTTATTGTTCATGGGATGTGGGTGGCGCTGGCAAGGCCAGCATTTATTGCCCATCCCTAATTGCCCTTGAGAAGGTGGTGGTAAGCCGCCTTCTTGAACCACTGCAGTCCGTGTGGTGAAGGCACTCCCACAGTGCTGTTAAGGAGGGAGTTCCAGGATTTTGGCCAAGCAACGATGAAGGAACAGCGATATACTTCCAAATCAGGATGGTGTATGACTTGGAGGGGAACTTGGAGGTGGTGGTGTTCCCATGTGCCTGCTGCCCTTGTCCTTCTAGGTGGAAGAGGTCGCGGGTTTGAGAGGTGCTGCCGAAGAAGCCTTGGCGAGTTGCTGCAGTGCATCTTGTAGATGGTACACACTGCAGCCACAGTATGCTGGTGGTGGAGGGAGTGAATATTTAAGGTGGTGGATGGAGTGCCAATCAAGCGGACTGCAGAACACCGCAGGATACCTAGCCTCTGACCTGCTCTTGTTGCCACAGTATTTATGTGGCTGGTCCAGTTAAGTTTCTGGTCAATGGTGACCCCCAGGATGTTGATGGTGGGGAATTTGGCGATGGTAATGCCGTTGAATGTCAAGGGCCGGTGGTTAGACTCTCGCTTGTTGGAGATAGTCATTGCCTGGAATGAATGTGTGGAATGAATGTTATCTGCCACTTATCAGCCCAAGCCCGAACGTCGTCCAGGTCTTGTTGCATGCGGACATGGACTGCTTCATTATCTGAGGAGTTGTGAATGGCACTGACACTGCAGTCTTCAGTGAACATCCCCATTTCTGACCTTATGTTGGAGGGAAGGTCATTGATGAAGCAGTTGAAGATGGTTGGTCCTAGGACACTACCCTGAGGAACTCCTGCAGCAATGTCCTGGGGCTGTGATGATTGAGCTCCAACCACCACAACCATCTTCCTTTGTGCTAGGTAAAAATAATGAGGAGGAGAAATTCCTTGAGTGTTTAAGGGATGGTTATCTGGATCAATATGTCGAGGAACCAACTCGGGAACAGGCTATATTGGACTGGGTACTGTGCAATGAGAAGGGACTAATTAGTAATCTTGTTGTACGGGGACCCTTGGGTCAGAGCGATCATAACATGATCGATTTCTCACTCGAAATGGAGAGCGAAGAAATTGACTCAGAGACTAAGGTCCTGAATTTAAACAAGGGGAATTATGATGCCATTAGACGGGAACTGAGTAGGTCTGATTGGACAACGTTCCTGGGAGGACTGGAGGTAGATAAACAATGGCAAGCATTTAAAGATAGAATGACAAAATTGCAAAAATTGTTTATACCAATCTGGCATAAAAGGAAATCTAAAAAGGTGACTCAACCGTGGATAACACGGGAAATTAGAGACAGCATAAAATCCAAAGATAGGGCGTATAAAATAGCCAAAAAAAGCGCCAGAGCGGAAGATTGGGAACGGTTTAAGATAGAGCAAAGGAGGACAAAGGGCTTAATCAAGAGGGGCAAAATAGCTTACGAAAGCAAGCTGACGGAAAATATAAAAACTAACTCCAAAAGCTTTTATAAGTATATCAAGAGGAAAAGACTGGTGAAAACCAAAGTTGGTCCATTGCAGTCAGATACGGGGGAATATATAACGGGAAATAAGGAAATGGCAGACCAACTAAATGCATACTTTGGGTCAGTCTTTACGAAGGAAGACACAAAAAACCTCCCTGGGATATCGGGAAAAATAGGGACATGGGCAAAGGAGGAACTGACGCAAATCAATATCTCTAAGGATATGGTGTTAAGGAAGCTAAAGGGATTGAAGGCGGACAAATCCCCAGGGCCTGATAACATGCATCTTAGGGTACTGAAGGAGGTGGCCCTAGAGATAGCGGATGCACTAAGTATGATTTTTCAGAATTCATTAGACTCGGGAACAGTGCCCATGGATTGGAGGGTAGCTAACGTTACCCCACTATTCAAAAAGGGGGGTAGGGAAAAAGCAGGTAATTACAGACCTGTAAGCCTTACATCAGTTGTGGGCAAAATGCTGGAGTCCATCATTAAGGATGAAATAGCGGAGCACTTAGCAAATGGGGACAGGATAGGACAGAGTCAACATGGATTTACAAAGGGTAAATCGTGCTTGACTAATCTATTGGAATTTTTTGAGGGAGTAACTGGTAAAATAGATGGGGGAGAGCCAGTAGATGTGGTGTACCTGGACTTCCAAAAGGCCTTCGACAAGGTCCCACATAAAAGATTAGCATGGAAAATTGAAGCTCATGGGATAAAGGGGAAAGTATTGACGTGGATAGAGAACTGGCTGTCAGATAGAAAACAGAGAGTTGGAATAAACGGCTCATTTTCTGAATGGCAGGCAGTAACAAGTGGGGTACCACAGGGATCTGTCCTGGGTCCCCAGCTGTTCACAATTTACATTAATGACCTGGATCAGGGAGTCGGATGCAGCATTTCCAAATTTGCAGACGACACTAAACTAGGAGGGGGGGTGGGCTCAGAGGAGGAGACCAGGAAGCTCCAGAGCGATTTGGACAGACTGGGTGATTGGGCGGATAAATGGCAGATGCACTATAATGTGGACAAGTGCGAAGTTATCCACCTTGGGTGCAGGAACGGGAGGGCAAATTATTATTTAAATGGCAATAAATTGGGAGAGGGGGAAGTACAGAGAGACCTGGGTGTTCTTGTACACCAGTCACTGAAGGCGAGCATGCAGGTGCAACAGGCGGTCAAGAAGGCAAACGGTATGCTGGCCTTCATAGCAAAAGGGTTGGAATACAGGAACAGGGATACCTTGCTGCAGCTGTACAGGGCACTGGTGAGACCACACCTCGAGTACTGTGTACAGTTTTGGTCGCCTCATCTGAGGAAAGATGTTCTTGCCATGGAGGGGGTGCAGCGGCGATTCACCAGGCTGATACCAGGAATGGCGGGATTGACCTATGAGGAGAGACTATGTAGTTTAGGGATGTACACACTGGAGTTTAGAAGATTGAGAGGGGACCTCATAGAAGTGTATAAAATTCTGACAGGTCTAGACAGACTAGATGCAGAAGGAATGTTTCCCTTGGCGGGTGAGAACAGAACTGGAGGACATAATTTAAGGATAAGGGCTAAACCATTTAGGACAGAAATGAGGGGGAATTTCTTCACTCAGAGGGTGGTGAACCTGTGGAACTCATTGCCACAGAGGGCAGTGTACGCCAGCTCATTAAATATATTTAAGAGGGAATTAGATATATTTCTACAGGCAAAAGGGGTTAAGGGTTACGGAGAGAAGGCGGGGACGGGATACTGAATTGGAGGATCAGCCATGATCTCATTAAATGGCGGAGCAGGCTCGAAGGGCCGGATGGCCTACTCCTGCTCCTATCTTCTATGTATCTATGTATCTATGTATGACTCCAGCCAGTGGAGAGTTTCCCCCCCCCCTGCCCCGATTCCCATTGACTTCAGTTTTATGGAGTTCCTTGATGCCACACTCGGTCAAATGCCGCCGTGATGTCAAGGGCAGTCACTCTCACCTCACCTCTGGAATTCAGCTCCTTTGTCCATGTTTGGACCAAGGCTATAATGAGGTCGGGAGCTGAGTGGTCTTGGAGGAACCCAAACTGGGCATCAGTGAGCAGGTTATTGGTGATTAAGTGCCGCTTGATAGCACTGTCGATGACACCTTCCATCACTTTGCTGATGATTGAGAGTAGACTGATGGGGCGGTAATTGGCCGGATTAGATATGCTGTACATGAATTTTCAGACTGCATTTCATAAGATGTCTTACAGAAGGTTTGACATATGGTATAACTGGAAATATAGCAGCATCGGTAGAGCATTGGTCAATGACCAGGAAACAAGTTTAAAGGAAAAGTAGATAGATATTTGATTCAGAGGAAGGAGAGGCCAATGGGGACAGCAGGACAGTGTGATTTTTCTGGCAAAGAGTCGCACAGACACAATGGGGCAAACGGCTTCCTCTGTGCTGTAAAGCTCTTTGGTTCCGTGGTTTTTCCTCCAGCCGCCATCCTCCAAGTTTAGGGTTCCAAGTATCCTGGGAACAGACTTAGTGCATGTTTTTCCTTTTAAATATGTTTTCACTGAATGAACATCTCACGCCGATGCAGTCATTTGCATTAGGGAATAAGTAGAAATAACATCTGGAGAAAAATATGCACCGAAACCCTGCCTGCTGATATATTCAAGTGGAAAACTGCATTTGCAAGTCTGGATTAGAAAATCCAATGCAATGCAAATGTGTAAAAGCAGTTTCAACATTTCACAACAAAGGGTGAAAAAGTGTGGCTCTCATTCAAACTCTTGCTCCAAGTTTGAAATTAAGCCCAAACTATTTAAACAAATCTGTAATGCTGTTTACCTGTCATGAAGAGCGTCATATGAAAATGACTGTGAACAAAATACACAGGAGATCTGATTTCAGCTGAAGACAGATGTGCCTATTTAACAGTAATTGCATGGTTCCATATCAATCGCCTTACTTCGCACTGCTTCTGTATGGATCACTTCACTCAATATTTTCTCAGTAAGACATTTTCACACTGTACGTGTTGACCTTCTGAATACTTTGTAGCTTCCAAATTATGCACATTTTTTAAAAATCAGTTTATCAGAATGATTTTATGCATCTTTCTGATACTGAATATTATAAAAATACCAATAGGTCTCCTGCAGTGCTGCTGACTGTCCAGGACACAAGCCAGTGAACAAAGTAGTCCAATGGGGAATGAAGCACAGGCAGGGGAGCAGTGCGGTTGGGTGGTGAATGCAACATTGGAATAGAAAGCACAGCAATTTGGTAAAGTGGGAGTTGGAGTGAGGATGTGGTATCGAATGGAAGCAAGGGTGAAAAAGAGCTGGTTCCCAGTTACCTGCCAAGTGGGAGCTGCAAAATCTAGGAACTAACATGGGCAGAGGTGCTCCTGGAACTAAGACCAGGAGCATAAGTGTTCTTTTGGCTGAACCTAGGAGTGCAAGAAATCCTGGGACCCAGACAAGGAATGTAGACGTTCTTGAGGCAAAGGACTTGAGTGAAGCTGGAATGGAGGCATATAAACACATAGACAAACACAAGGACACAGCCTCTCTTTTTTTAAATTTGCAGTATAAATTTTACCTCAGTAAAACTCTGGAAATTTGTCCTCTTGTTTTTCAAAGTTATTTGAATAAAAGCTACTGAGCAAAAAGTGCTAAATCCCATCAGTATATTGCGGGAAATTAGGTACACATGTTCAGACTGCACAATCCAAATTCAGCTCAGAGTCACAGCTCTAGGCAAAAATATCACGGTAGAAATTAGTCCTCGTTGCATCCATTTACTGGATGGGAAACGTGGTGTAAAAATGGCCAGTTTTGGACCGCAACGTCGGACGTCTGCATTACAGGCACCGCCATATTGGTAAAGGCGGTTTTGCAGGTGTTATGGGTGACTGCCTAATACAGGCGTTAGGCCCCTTACATATGTAAATGAGGGGCCTAATGCCTGTTTTAGGTCCTCTGGCTGAAACTGTTTGGCGATCAGAGGAGCAGGGGTTGGGCCTGCTCTACTTTAGTTCCTTCAGTGTCCCCTACGGCCGCCAATGAAAGGTAAGTTTTTTTTAAATCAATCAAAAATTGTTGCTGTGGAGCCAGGAAGAGCAGGAGTGCTCCCTCAACTCCATCCCCTCCTCTTACGTTCTAGCTGTTGTTGGCGATTCAAGCAGCTCGGCAATCTTCTTTGCAAAAGAGAAGAGCTGCCTGTGGCCCCTGGAAGCTCGCCCAAATTAAGCAAATAACACCCATGGCCTAATTTCAGGCCAGCCTCAGGCCTCCTGGTTATGGCACGCGCTACCTCCACAGCACCGATTCTGGGCCTGAAGATAAGCCTTGACACATTTCTACTCCCTCAAGTTTGAGCCCAAGTTTTTGGAGAGATTGAGGCCTCTAAGTAACAACTTTTAAATGGCACAAAAGACAATTCAATGGATAAATGTAATCATGTTATTGTAAAAAATTTTGACTGTTTCATTTTGTTTAAACCCTTATTTAGGATTTTATAAATTTCAGTTACTGAAGAAAAAATCCTGACTGAAATTTCTTTTCAGAAAGTATTTTGAGCAGTTTATGGGAACGTGGTGGCCAGATTGTGTAATTTCAGGGTGATATACTCTAACTATAAAATAGCACCTATAGTGCATCACACAGTGTGACCTCTTTAACATATCTATCATAGTGTCACTTACAGGATTAATAGGTACTGCAGGTACTTATAATGGGCTGAATTTTGTCTTGGGGTCGGGTTGGGGTCGTGTTACCCGCATTTCATGTTATCCCCCCGACTCCAGATTAATGTGGGAGATTGATGCAATTTTCACTTAATTGGGCAATTGAGTTCCAGCATGTGGGAACCCATGAACCAATTAGTGGTTTCAGTCTGAAAGTCTCCTCTGATGATGTCATCATTGCAGGCTGCCTGGTCTCAGAGATTGCCTGGTCTTTGCTGTGAGTGGACCTGCCTGGCTTTTGCTGTGAGTGGACCTGGAGAGAGAGAGAGAGCGAGAGAGAAGAGGAGAGAGAGAGAGAGAGTTTTTTCCATCCAGGTCCTCTCACAGCAAGGCCAGGCATTCTCTGAAGACATTCAATGCAGCAGCATCAGAGGCGACTTTCAGACCTAATACTACTACTACCTTCATCACATCTCTGTTGTAATAGTGGAGCAATAGCTGATAGTCAACTATCCACTTGTGCTCCCGCCAAGTTTCACTCGAGTGTTTCACATCAGGTGTACTTCATGTCAGAAATGGGGTAAACTAGCTAAAACGTTTCAAAATGGCATTACACAGCCAATTTAGGGCTTGATAAGGGCTTTAATGGCCTCTCCCGCCTCTTGGAGGCGGGACGGAGTCGGGAACCCTGTGACCGATTTTGTCAAAATTGCGTTGAGTCAGGATGGGGTCGGGACCCCCGACCCCGCTACTTTAACCCCCTGCACGCCTCCAAACCCGACTCCACAGGGCATTCAAAATCCAGCCCAATGAGTTTTCATTGAAACATGTGTAACACGTGCTGGCCATGAAATTCGGCCTCTTAGCACCGGGTGATAAGGCCGATTTCGGTGAAAAATGGTGGCCACCTCACTTCCACCTACTTCCGGCGGGTTCCGCAACGACCACCATTTTGGGCAGGTCAGCCACGCTGCCGTTGCCTCCGCACGCTGAAGAAATGATAATGAGGCAGATTGTGATGTCAATGTGTGTGCAACGCTGATTTGGCGCACGACCTACCATTTTGGACATGACCACTCCATTCACCGCCCTCTCCAAATCACAAACAGCAGCAGGAAGGGCCCCCCACCAACGCTATTTAAAGGGATCAGCAACCACTTGCAGCTGACTTGCTTTTTGATTTCTACTGGCTCTGTGTAAGTTTGTGCAACTGTTTGGAGCATTCTACAGTTATTTAAAGTTGGTGAGGTGACAGGGAGTGGTGCTGCAAGTGGAGAATGCCTTGCTTCTGATATAAAGGGTTCTGCTCACCCACTTGCTCCCGGTCATGGGGGCTCTACTTGCAGTCCCCCTTGCACTCGAGTATGACAGGGAGATGGAGTAGAGGCAGCGAAGAAGAGGACAAGCAGCTCACAAAGGGAGGAGGAGGGGCAGGAGGGTTCTCAGCAGGAGGCCTTACCCAACTAGGGTCTTCCGAGAGCACTTCTCCTACCTGCACTTAAGCCAGGAGCAGTGTATTAGGAGCCTCTGTTTCACCAAGGAGGTGGTCACAGAACTCTGCCACCTCCTGCAACCAGACCTGCAGCTTCAGAACAGGGCAACGACGGCTCTCCCAGTGGCCCTCAAGGTCAGTGTGGCCCTCAACTTTTTACATAAGAACATAAGAAATAAGAGCAGGAGTAGGCCATATGGTACCTTGAGCCTGCTCCACCATTCAATAAGATCACGACTGATCTTCAACCTCAACTCTACTTTCCCACCCAATCTCCATATCCCTTGATTCCCCTAGAGTCCAAAAATCTATCTATCTCAGCCTTGAATATACTCAAAGACTCAGCATCCACAGCCATTTGGGGTAGTGAATTCCAAAGATTCACAATTCTCTGAGTGAAGAAATTCCTCCTCATCTCAGTCTTAAATGGCCGACCCCTTATCCTGAGACTATGCCGCTAGTTCTAGATTCTCCAGCCAGGGGAAATAACCTCTCATCATTTACCCTGTCAATCCCCCTCAGAATCTTATATGTTTCAAGGAGATCACCTCTCATTCTTCTAAACACCAGAGAATATAGGCCCAATCTACTCAATCTCTCCTCATAAGACAACCCTCTCATCCCAGGGATCAATTTAGTGAACCTTCGTTGCACCATCTCTAAGGAAAGTATGTCCTTCCTCAGATAAGGAGACCAAAACTGCACAGTACTCCAGGTATGGTCTCACCAAGGCCCTATACAATTGTAGTAAGACTTCCTTACTCTTGTACTCCAACCCCCTTGCAATAAAGGCCAACATGCCATTTGCCTTCCTAATTGCTTGCTGCACCTGCATGCTAACCTTTTGTGTTTCCTGTACGAGGACACCTAAATCTCTCTGAACACCAACATTTAATAGTTTCTCACCATTTAAAAAATATTCTGTTTTTCTATTCTTCCTACCAAAGTGAATAACCTCGCCAACAGATCCTTCCAGTCTGGAGCAGGAGACATAGCTAACATCTCCCAATTTGCTGTCCATCGCTGTATCAGGAGGTCACAGAGGCTCCGTACTCCAGAAGAAGGGACTTCATTGTCTTCTCTCTGAACAGAGAGAAACAGGAGGAGTGCGCATGTAGTTTTTTTCCGGGATATCGGGCTTCCCCATGGTGCAGGACACCATCGACTGCACACACATGGCTTTATGGGCACCGCATATCAATCCAGAGATGTACCGCAACCGCAAAGGTTACTACTCACTTAATGTGCAGTTGGTGTGCGACCACGCCCAGCACATCATAATGGTGAATGCCTGTTATCCTGGCAGCAGTCATGATGCCTTCATCCTGTGCCAGTCCAGTGTGCCAGCAATCTTCCAGCCACCATGTCAAAGCTGAGGGTGGCTGCTCAGAGACAAGGGCTATCCGCTCTACATCTGGCTGATGACTCCCCTCTGCAACCCACCACTCGTGGCCAGTACTCATATAATGACAGCCATGCTGCCACAAGAAATGTCATTGAGCAGACCATCGGGGTGCTAAAACAACAGTTCCGCTGCCTTGACCACTCAGGAGGAGCACTCCAGTACTCACTGGAGTGGGTGTCCCAATTTGTGGTGGTCTGCTACATGCTCCACAACTTGGCCATCATGAGGGCACAGCCCTTGCCACCATGGGTTCCGTGATCTCCTTAGGAGCAGGAGGAGGAGGAGGAAGAGGTGGAAGAAGAAGAAGAGGAGGAGGAGGAGGAGGAGGAGGGGGAGGAAGGGAGGAGGCAGACAGCAGATCTCCATTCCGGACGGGCTGTCCATGAGCGCCTCATCAGACTCCGGTTCCAATGAATGTAATCCCAGATCCCCGTTGCTCATGACTTCCCCGCCTTACCATCCCTCTGTCACAGAACATCACAGCGTCCTCTTAGGCACAAAGCGGAAATGAGAGCCACCACAAAACAAACATTCCAAACGTAATTTATAAATTTATCAATTCCAATACTACACAACAACATCAACTAATCACCCTTGTGCATTCCCTTAGTGTCTGTCTTTCGTGTTCCTTTTCCTACTCTAGTGCTCCTACACAATGCTACCCCAGTGGCTGCGGCATGGCTGGTGGAAGGCTGCTGACTTTCAGTGGGAGATACTGTAGATGACCTTGCAGGTTGAGCTCGCGAAACTCTGGGCCTAGAAGGCCCGGCTGTAGACTGCACCACCTCGGCATGGATGACAGCAGTCTGGGCTGGCTGGATGACAGGCAATGCAAGGGCACTGGCGGAGTGGCAGTGGTGGGAGTACGAATGCTGTCATCCTGAGAGAGGACAGCAGGTTCCTGCTCCACAGAGCCACTGACACTCCCCCGGGACGGTGCCTCAGCATCCCTAACCATCTGTTAGAGCATAGATTGCTGGCCTGCTATGAGACCCTGCAAGCCCCTTTCCACACTCGTAAACCCTGTCCAATAAGGTAAGTTTATTTTTAGTCACGTTAAAACATATTAAAAAAAATTCAAAAAATTTAATTTTTGTTTAAAATATTTAATTAAATGGCATTTTAATTAATTTTAAATATGTAATAAAAAAAATTATTTCATGTGTTCGTGTATTTTTTAAGTGATCCCCATTCATACTTATGGGAGTTCTGTACGTACAGAATCCTCATAAGTATGAATGGGGATTCCCCTTCTTTCATTGGTTGGGCCAGCCCACATGACCCCAGGGGCGCTTGCGAACCACATGTGCCCCTGGGATACATGGGCCTCTATCCACAGGTACCCAGAGAGGCCCAGGAGCATGAGTCTCCGTACCTCCCGGACCACCAGGTAAATTCATAGATTTTTTACAAGTCGGAGGCATCCGCCCGCGGGAAGCCTCCGATCGCAAATTTTGGGCCAATGTGTTTGAGTGATGCGCCTGCCATGGTTGAATAGCTGAGATTGTGTGCAAGGTGTGAGATGTGGGTGTAAGTCTTGCAACAGTGGTAAGTGTGTGAGGGTGAGGTGAAGCTATGATTGGGACGTATGAGCCGTGATTGATAGAGATTGTTGGTAGGTGAGTGATGGGGGTGTGGTGCACTGAGCAGTGTGTGAGGCTAATGGTGCAGTTGGTGGGATATGGCATTTGAAGATGCATTCACTCACCTTGACCACTCGTGTGTGGTCATTATACTTTTTGCGACACTGGATCCAGGTCCTGGGAACAACACTCATGGCACTGACAGCTTGAGCAATCTCCCCCACTGCCTTCTGGCGTGCTGGCTGGTTGGCCTCCTGCCCCCCTGCGGGTAGAGGACCTCACATCGTCTGTGGACCTCCAGGACCAAGGCCTCCAGTGGCGCATCAGAAAAACTCCTCGCCCTCTCTTTTTCCTGTTGGGCCATGACTTCATCCAGACTGACAATGAAGTGCTTCTGCAACAAAGCACCTCCCCTTTAAGTAGCGCAGAGAGCCTAGGCCAGATTTTATTGGCCAGTAGACTGCACCCGATATTGGCCCCCCTGTTGAGTGCTAAGCGAACCAGCAGCACATTTAGCTCTGAGATCAGCGCTGCAATCATTATAATGAGCAGGCAGCACAAATGTTACATGCTGCCTGCACCACTTCGAAAGGGTGCGGGCACATCGCGCTTCACACTCCCCGCGCCCGTTTTTAGGCTTTATCCAATTTCACCCCCACTTAATTTAACATCAGATAGATAGATCATTAGATGTTGATTCTGCCATATTGCAGCAGGCTACAAAATATTGGGAATAATTTTAACCTAATCCACCCAGCGGGAAACTGACGCGATCAGATTGCCCAGTTGTTTTACACTCCACCTGATTTTACTTTACATTGACTTTGTGGGAACGAAAATCGGGCGGCATGTAAAACGGGTGGCCGATCTGGTCGCTTCAGTTTCCCGACAAGCGGGTTAGGTTTAAATTACCTCCGTTAACTTGGATAATTTTGTTTATGATCATTGAGGTCCAGCAATAAAATAGCAATTAAAAAAAAAAATACAATTCAGAAAATAGACAAAAAGATGAATAATGAAGCAGCATTTGTATTTTGTCATTTTGACTTTCCATGCATTTAAGAGTCCCTTAATTGAGGGGTCTGATAACTGGTATTGAGAATCAATAGGAATTATTGGCAGCAACACTGGAACTACACTTTGATCTAATTTACATTAGCTTGTGGCTATTGTACAGCATTCAATTAGCTAGTTAATTGCATTACATTGGTTTAGTTTAAGTGCAGAATATTAATTAATTGTGCTGGTTTACTTCATTAAATTATTGTGCGTTACTCAACAAGCAGCTTTCATATTTTCTTATTCAATCATGGATACTATGGCCCGGGTTTTCCGGGGCCTATGACCGCGAACACAAGTTCCAGGTTTCTGCACACGATGCGCCTGTGTGAAAACCCGGAACTTGCGATCTGCCAAGTTTCAGCTTGACAGATGATCCACATGCGCAGGAAATGGACATTCGCTGGCGCAGGGTTGGGCTATTTCCCCAACTGCTACCCAGCGAATGCCCACGAAACTCTTATGCCTGGTAAAAGCAGGCGTAGGGCCTTCTTTTACCAGCGTAAGGGTTTAAATAAATATGAAAATAATTTTTAAAAAATCATTTAAACTTAAAAAGACCTCTAAAATTAGTTTAGGTTATTTTTGGCCCCTTTAAAAATGTTTACATTTATTTTTCAAAAAAATCAATTTTTGTTTTAAATGCTTAATTAAATTGTATTTTAATTTTTAACATGTAATGATTTATTTGTATTTAAGTGGGGTGAAAGTGTATTTTTCAGGTGATTCCTATTATGCTTATGGGGATTCCGTATGTAAATGGAATCCTCATAAGCATAATGGGAATCCCCTTTTGTGATTGGTTGGGCTGGCCCACATGATCCCAGGGACGCTTTCGAACCGCATGCGCTCCTGGGATACGTGGGCATTTATGCAGGCATGCGCCTGCAGGCCCAGGACCGCAAGAGTCCGAAGATACGGAGACACCAGGTAGGTGCGCAGTTTTCTTGCGGATCGGAGGCATTTGCCTGGGGGAAGCCTCCGACCGCAATTTCCACCCCTATGTGATATTAATTTGATGTTAAGAAAACAAAAATATGAGAGGTACTTATAAAATAATGCATTTATTTTATATTATTGCAGTTATATGATTACTAAAAATAAATATTTTTATGACATTGCTAGAGATCAAGATAAAGGTCTGACACAGAGGCAACAGTATTACCAACTATCATAAAGCTAGGCTGACACTCCAGTGCAGTGCTGAGGGAGCGCTGCACTGTTGGAGGAGCCGTCTTTCGGATGAGACGTTAAACCGAGGCCCCGTCTGCTATCTCAGGTGGACGTAAAAGATCCCATATTTCGAAGAAGAGTAGGGGAGTTATGCCCGGTGCCCTGGCCAATATTTATCCCTCAACCAACATAACAAAAAAAACAGATTATCTGGTCATTATCACATTGCTGTTTCTGGGACCTTGCTGTGCGCAAATTGGCTGCCGCGTTTCCCACATTACAACAATGACTTCACTTCAAAAAAGTACTTCATTGACTGTAAAGCGCTTTGAGACGTCCGGTGGTCATGAAAGGCGCTATATAAATGCAGGTCTTTCTTTCTTCTCTTTTATCGGCTTGGTTGCACGCTCACATGTGGATCAAGAGGTTGTGGGTTTGAGCCTTCACCAGGGTTTTGAGCTCATAAACAAACCTGGCTCTCCAGTGATGGAGTACAGCATTGTCAGAGGTGCCATCCTTTGGATGAGACATTCTTCCCTCTGGTCATTCTTTTTATTGCTGTTTGCTGTACACAAAATGGTTACTGTGTTGCCCATTCAACAGCACTCATTGCACTTAAAAGTAATGCATTTTATGTGAAATGCTTTTACATCTCATAAGGGGTATATAAATGCAAAGCTTTCAAAATAGATATTTCATGATTATTCAACATATGATATTCTGCTCATTTTTTGTATACTTGGTTTAGTTTAAATGATATTAATTCCTGCCAAAATAACTAAAAAGGGATACTCACTAAGCAGTGAACTTTTTAACAGGCCTTGCCAATAAAATAACAAATTCTCTCATGTAAACACCTTGCCCAGGATGGCGAAGGATCTTCACTGGAAATATTAGTCTAACTTTTCTTTTTTCAGATACTGATAGGCCTACTGCCTAGTTCCAGCATTTTCTGTTATTATTTCAGATTTCCAGAACTTATAGTTGTTCATTTTCTACTTGTCTGCTTTGACCTATTTTATATTAACTGCTGAGGCTATAACTTGGTGGTAACATGGATTAGAATACTCGGGCCCAATTTGTCGTCCAGGCTACATTTAGGCATTTCAGCCTTGCTACTGGTGCAGATCTAGCCAAGCTGCAGTGTGCTGACTGCACAGAATTTAGTGAGATCAACTCATTTGAGTAATTCTCCATCGATGCTTGTGTAGCTTGGGCTTGTGCTAGCAGCTAACCCAGTAGGGAATGGCTTTGTACAAGGTGTTAGCCCAATGGAGGTGCATAAAACATGAGCATCACCTCAAATTGAAAGGAATGTGTGCACTTAGAGGTAAGTGCTGCATATGGGAACATTTTTTTTTCCATCCTTCATAAAGCTTCAAAATAAATTTTAAATACTTGTCAGCCTTTCTAATGCTGAGGGGAGGGGGAGAAATGTCAGGCAAAACAATGAAAAGAAAGGAAACCCAATGTGGAGGCGCAAAACAGAGTCTGCAGGCAAGTGATAAGCGGTATAGCACCCAATCTTTTTTGATGGCTGCTGTGTGAGTTGGGTACAAGAGGGTTTCCCTCTGTGGTACTTCAAGGTATACTCCCCAGAGGATAGCAATGCATTATTGTTGGCAGTTGATTGTGACCAGGTAACAACACTTGAGAGTTTCACTCATTTGCAGTCTCTACAAATAAAGCAACATGAATTGGCCTTGTAGGTAAGATTGGCAGTGAATAGTAATCTAACAATAGTAATAGCTAACAAATGTGCCATATAATCTGCAGGAGCTTTCATATCATATTTGTTACCTGACAATGTGGAAAAATTAATTGAATTGACAAGCTATATGAAATTCAGAAGAAGAAACATTGATCAGGCACTAAAAAAATGATTTAGTGAAGGATACTACAGGCAGTATAGATTTTATAATCTACCACATTTACTTTCATTACATTTGGTTTGAAAAGAACTGGAACTGAGTACTAAGATCCAGTACACCTTCTCTATTATAGGAATTGTTTTGGCTGAGATCTACACCTCAAGATTTTTTTTTGGAAGTTTTTTTAAAATGATGTGCCCTCGATACTGAACTTAGACAATTTCACAATTTCTTTAAGCTTTTATTTATAATGTATATGATCCTTTCACTCTGTGTGTAGCTATAGGTGAGAAATTGCTTTCAGCAAAGAATCATATTATCTTATAAATAAATGTCGAGAGAATTTGCAAAGCTGTTTAAATTCATGCAGAGGATATGAACCCGTCTATATTTCAACACAATGGCAAGATATGATATAGCAAAATATCCAAAACCACACGAATCATGTTGTCTGCTTTCTCTTATTAATAAACCCTGCTGGTCATGTAGGTCAATAGACAAAAGTCAATAACAAGGTCTTCTACCTGCAGCGTCATAGGAATATTTTCACATTATTACAGTGTAAGTACATCAATAATGAGTCATCTTTCTTCAAAATCATTTATGACCAGCGAGGAGATTTTCTTGGTTCCTTATTTATAGTAAAATCTCAAATATGACCATAAAGAATGTATTTAGATTGTAACTACGAATAGAAAATAGAGGAAACTTCTATTTTTCTAAGTAAGTTTTCGAAAAAGAAAATACTTTGGGAGTTATTTTTGTCAGAAATAGTATTCTTTTGTAGAATTGTACACCTTTAATCAAAATGGTAGGTTCATAGATTTCAAAAATCTAATTTGTCTTACAGGAATGGTAGAAAACCAGCCAATTCCGACACAACAACTGAAATGTATATCGAACCATTAATATAGCCAAATATCTCATAGCCAAATGCTTCATAGTTGGGGATCAGACCCAAGCTGGAGTAGGAAGGCAGTTAAAAGAGGTGGCTAAAGACACTGTGGCAAATGTTGGTTTTAAGAAATCTTTTGAAGGTGGGGAGAAATGCTACAAGGTGGTGAGGTTCAGGAAGAAAGTGTGGGCATGAGAAGGCTAAAGGCTCTTCCACCAATGGTAGGGTTGAGGTGGGAGAAGGGAACACACAGAAGGCCAGATTTAGAAGAGTGGAAAATGTGGGCAAGGACATAGGAATGAAATAGGCTCAAATAGGACACAGGTTGAACAAAATTTGTAAAATTATCCCAAGTCTTGTATTGCATTTTTCAGGTTACTTTTCTTTCAAGGTATTTGGCCAAAGGCCACTTATCACAAGGTGCTAAGTTTTGGATCAAATAGCAACAGTAGGAAGGTGAATAGTAGTTTCCATTCGATTTGCAGTTAAAAAGGGATCTGCTGTATTAGATTTTTAATTAAAAATAAGTCCTCGCAGAAAGTGAAAGAAAAACTTGCATTTATATAGCACCTTTCATGACCTCAGGACGTCCCAAAGTGCTTTACAGTCAATTAAGTACTTTTAAAGCGTAGTCACTGTTGTAATGTAGGAAACATGGCAGTCAATTTGCACACAGCAAGCACTCACAAACAGCAATGTGATAATAACCAGATAATCTGTTTTTGTGATGTTGATTGAGGGATAAATATTGGCCAGGACACCAGGGATGATCAGCCATGATCTTATTGAATGGCGGAGCAGGCTCAAGGGGCCGTATGGCCTACTCCTGCTCCTATTTCTTATGTTCTTATTTTCTTATGACTTCCCTGCTCTTCTTCAAAATAATGCCATGGGATCTTTTACATCCACCTGATAGGGCAGACGTCTCATCTGAATGATGGCACTTCTGACAGTGTAGCACTCCCTCAGTACTGCACTGGAGTGTCAGCCTAGATTTTTGTGCTCAAGTCTCTGGAGTGGGACTTAAACTCACAACCTACTGAGTCAGAGGTAAGAGTGCTACCAACTGAGCCACGGCTGATACACAATGGCACATGATTTGGTAGCACAGTATTTGAGTTTGAACAGTTCCACTCGCTCAGATATTAATGTGATGAGTTTGCAGAACCAACAGCCAGGCAAAATCTAAGTGCTACAACAACACAAAAGCAAAATACGGCAGATGCTGGAAATCTGAAATAAAAATAGAAAATGCTGGAAGTACTCAGCAGGTCAGGCAGCATCTGTGGAGAGAGAAACAGAGTTAGCGTTTCAGGTCGATGACATTTCCTGATGAAAGATCATCGACCTGAAACGTTAAAATCTAAGTGCTACAAGTTATTGATTTGTTCTTCATAAAACATGGATGAAAATATGCCAAACCATCAGCAGAAAATAAAAACTATTGCTCAACTACTTTGCTGGCACAGGTCAAGGTATTTTGGGGGTGATATTTTTCTTGGGCGAAAATGCAAAACTGGTGATAGAGTTAATACAAAAGCAAAATACTTCATCCGATTTTCTTTTCCATTGAAGTCAATGGAAATCTTTACTCAGCTCTTAACAGTCCAACTCTGCACAATATCTTTACTAAGATATAAGGATAGAAACAGCATATTACTTCAGCAAAGGGTCAAATTGAGTATTCTGATCACCAGATTTTAAAAACTGGAAAAATAAATTATTGTTGTTCATGGAACAGCGAACTATGAAGAATAAATAGGTAAGTTAAAGAATAAAAGCATTTGTAGTCTATCTAAGGAGAGTGACAGCCTAACTTTTCAACCTCTTATATTATATTACCATAATCAATATTGACTCTGGACCCCATGAAGTCTCATGGCTTCAGGTCAAGCATGGGCAAGGAAACCTCCTGCTGATTACCACCTACCGCCCTCCATCAGCTGATGAATCAGTACTCCTCCATGTTCAACACCACTTGGAAGAAGCACTGAGAGTGGCTCGGTAGCACCACTACTGACCGAGCTGGCCGAGTCCTAAAGGACATAGCTGCCAGTCTGGGCCTGCAACAGGTGGTGAAAGAACCAACACAAGGGAAAAACCATCTTGACCTCGTCCTCACCAATCTACCTGTCGCAGATGCATCTGTCCATGAGAGCATTGGTAGCAGTGACCACCGCATAGTCATTGTGGAACAAAGTCCCATCTTCACACTGAGGACACCCTCCATCGTATTGTGTGGCACTACTAAATGGGATAGATTCAGAACAGATCTAGTAGCTAAAAACTGGGCATCCATGAGGCACTGTGGGCGATCAGCAGCATCAGAATTGTATTCCACCACAATCTGTAACATTATGGCCCGGCATATCCCTCACTCTACCATTAACATCAAGCCAGGAGACCAACCCTGGTCAATAAGGAGTGTAGAAGAGCAAGCCAGGAGCAGCACCAAGCGTACCTAAAAATGAGACGCCAACCTGGGGAAGCTGCAGCACAGGACTGCATGCATGCTAAAAAAGAGGAAGCAGCATGCTGTAGACAGGGATAAGCAATCCCACAATCAACGGATCAGATCAAAGCTCTGCAGTCCTGCCATATCCAGTCGTTAATAGTGGTGGACCATTAAACAACTAACGGGAGGAGGAGGCTCCATGAATATCCCCATCCTCAATAACGGCGGAGCCCAGCACCTGAGTGCAAAAGACAAGGCTAAAGTGTTTGCAACCATCTTCAGCCAGAAGGGCCGAGTGGATGATCCACATCGGCCTCCTCCTGAGGTCCCCACCATCACAGAAGCCAGCCTTCAGCCAATTCGATTTACTCCACGTGATATCAAGAAATGGCTGAGCGCATTGGATACAGCAAAGGTTAAGGGCTCCGACAACATCCCGGCTATCATGCTGAAGACTTGTGCTCCAGCACTAGCCGCGCCTCTAGTCAAGCTGTTCCAGTACAGCTACAACACTGGCATCTATCCAACAATGTGGAAAACTGCCCGGGTATGTCCTGTCCACAAAAAGCAGGACAAATCCCCATCAGTCTACTTTCAATCATCAACAAATTGATGGAAGGTGTCATCAACAGTGCTATCAAGTGACACTTACTCACCAATAACCTGCTCACTGATGCCCAGTTTGGGTTCTGCCAGGACCACTCGGCTCCAGACCTCATTACAGCCTTGGTCCAAACATAGACAAAGGAGCTGAATTCCAGAGGTGAGGTGAGAGTGACTGCCCTTGACATCAAGGCAGCATTTGACCAAGTGTGGCATCAAAGAGCCCTAGTAAAACTGAAGTCAATGGGAATCGGGGGGAAAACTCTCTACTGGTTGGAGTCATACCTAGCACAAAGGAAGATGGTTGGAGGTCAATCTTCACAGCCCCAGGACATCACTGCAGGAGTTCCTCAGGGCAGTGTCCTAGGCCCAACCATCTTCAGCTGCTTCATCAATGACCTTCCCTCCAACATAAGGTCAGAAATGGGGATGTTCACTGATGACTGCACAGTGTTCAGTGCCATTCACAACTCCTCAGATAATGAAGCAGTCCATGTCCACATGCAACAAGACCTGCACAACATTCAGGCTTGGGCTGATAAGTGGCAGGTAACATTCGCGCCACACAAGTGCCAGGCAATGACTATCTCCAACAAGTGAGAGTCTAACCACCTCCCCTTGACATTCCACGGCATTACCATCGCCGAATCCCCCACCATCAACATCCTGGGGGTCACCATTGACCAGAAATTTAACTGGACCAGCCACATAAATACTGTGGTAACAAGAGCAGGTCAGAGGCTAGGTATTCTGCTGCGAGTGTCGCACCTCCTGACTCCCCAAAGCCTTTCCACCATCTGCAAGGCACAAGTAAGGAGTGTGATGGAATACTTTCCACTTGCCTGGGTGAGTGCAACTCCAACAACACTCAAGAAGCTCGACACCATCCAGGACAAAGCAGCCTACTTGATTGGCACCCCATCCACCACCTTAAACATTCACTCCCTCCATCACCGGTGTACCGTGGCTGCAGTGTATACCATCTACAAGATGCACTGCAGCAACTCGTCAAGGCTTCTTTGGCAGCACCTCCCAATCTCGCAACCTCTACCTCCTAGACAAGGGCAGCAGGCGCATGGGAACACCACCACCTCCAAGTTCCCCTCCAAGTCACACACCATCCTGACTTGGAAGTATATTGCCGATCCTTCATCATCACTGGGTCAAAATCCTGGAACTCCCTCCTTAACAGTGGGAGTACCGCACGGACTGCAGCGGTTCAAGTAGGCGGCTCACCACCACCTTCTCAAGGGCAATTAGAGATGGGCAATAAATGCCTGCCTTGTCATCGACGCCCACATCCCATGAATGAATAAAAAATAAATTATGGCAGAAATATTTTACAGCTCACTGAATGCAAGGCTGGTAGCCAAACGCTGAGAAATAGCTAAGGCGGTTCCAGTTTTGAAAAGGTCAGAAACATGATCCTGGGAATTATAGACCCATTAGTTTCACATTTTTAGTTGGAAAAATTATGGAACATATTATAAAGAATGAAATTTGTGTTTTTAATGAGATTGAAGGCAATAATTAGCGGTCAATTTGGGTTTACTAAAGGCAAGCTTCACCTACTAATTTATTGGAGTCTTTAAGGATGTAACATAATTGGTGGATGAGGGTGGTGTGAGGAATATTCTATATTGTATTGTTAGAAGGTAGTTAATGGTCAGGTCCTAGAAGATAATCTTTGATAAAGTAAAAGCTCTTGGCATAAAAAGTAGAAAATTAACAAATTAATTTATCAGCACTAAAAGGGTAATGATCAATGGCAGTTGCTCTCTTTGGACAACTCTGACCAGTGAAGTAGCCCAATGTGCAATCATTTTGGTTCACAACATTTATAAATAACGTTAGTGATGGTATCGCAAGGAGTGGAAATAGAATGTTTGAAGGAACACAAATAAAATTCAAATGCGTTGAAATTACACTGTGAAATATTAGTAACAAACATGTTATTCCATTTTGATATAAGTCATTTCTCCATTAATTTAACAAAGACATTAATATACTCAGGACAAATAAATTCATACAAAGGTGTTAACACATTTATTACTAATACCGCGCAGAGATTTAAAAAGACTAACGGGGTTATTTTGGCCAAAGGGTGAAAACAGGTGCTAAATGGGTGAAGTACTAATAAGTCTAGCTTGTTTGAATGTCTGGATCGAGCAGACAATTTTGGTTCTAATTGCTGATTGCCACAATTTGAACTTGCCTGAAGGTGCTCAACAGTCAGCTGCATCTAGAAATTTGGCTCCGTAGCGCCTGACTTTTCGGTGCTACAGGTGCCGTTTTGTGACGAAAATGACGTCCGAGCCGTGCGCGCATAATTCTGGTGTGTGCCACGCCAAACGCCATCTTGATGAGGGCAGTAGGGCGAGCATTAGGAGCGTGTGCCGGAAGTATGTTGAGTGGGCAGATTGTGACATCAAGCAGCGTGCAATGCTGATTTGACATCAGCGCTGCCATTTTCATCCTTAAAGCTGGAGCTAACGCCCTGTCTTAACCTCACACAGCTGAACACACGTTCAGCAGCAGCAAGAACCCCCCACCAGCGATATTTAAAGAGATCAGCAACCACTCTAGGGTTAGTTGCTGATTAATTTCTACTGGCTCTATGTAAATTTGTGGAAGTGTTTGGAGCTTTCTAGAGTTGTTTAAAGTCGGTGAAGTGACAGGGAGTGGTGCTGCAAGTGGAGAAGACCTTGGTTCTAACTTCAAGGGTTCTGGTCAGATCACTTGCTCCCAGTCATGGGTGCTCTAGTTGTCATCCCCCTCGGCCTGCAGCATGACAGGGAGATGAAGCAGAGGCAGCGAAGAAGAGGACAAGCTGCTCGCAGAGGAAGAAGAAGAAGGGGGAGAAGTGCTCTCAGTAGGAGGCCTTGCCCACCTAGGGTCTTCCAAGAGCAATTCTCTTATCTCAGCCTGAGTCAGGAGTAGTGTGAAATGTCTGCGCTTTACGAAGGAGGTGTTAACAGAACTCTGCCACCTCTTGCAACCAGACCTGCAGTCTCACACCAGGGCAAGACAGCGCTGCCAGTGGCTGTGAAGGTGACCATGGCACTGAATTTCTTTGCGTCGGGATCTTTCCAGGCTGGAGCAGGCGACATCGGTAACACCTCCCAGTTTGCAGTCCACTGCTGCATGAGGTGACAGACGCTCTTTATGCCAGGAGAGGGGAGTTCATTGTCTTCTCTCTGACCAGCGAGAAGTAGGCGGAGCGTGCACATGGCTTTGCCAGGATAGTGGGCTTCCCCATGGTGCAGGGTGTCATTGACTGCACACACGGCGCTTTGTGGGCGCCGCATCTAAATGCTGAGATGTACCACAACCGCAAAGGTTACCACTCGCTGAATGTGCAGTTGGTGTGCGATCATGCTCAGCATATCATGATGGTGAATACGCGGTATCCTGGCAGCAGTCATTATGCTTTTATTCTGCGCCAGTCCGCTGTTCCCTTAGTCTTTAAGCCTCCACAATAAACCAAAGGGTGGCTACTGGGCGACCAGAGCTATCCGCTGACCAGCTGACTCATGATTCCGCTGCACAACCCACACACACATGGGCAGCATACATATAACAAAAGCCATGCCGCCACATGGAATCTGATAGAGCAGACCATTGGCATGCTTAAATAATGCTTCCGCTGCCTGGACCGCTCTGGAGGAGCCCTGCAGTACTCACCAGAGCGTATCTCAAGAGTCGTCATGGTCTGCTCTACAATCTCGCCATCATGAGTGCACAGCCACCAGGCGTAGGGTGTCCAGCTGAGAAGGAAGAAGAGGAGTAGGAAGAGGAAGAGAAGGAAGAGGCAGCGGAAGAGGAGGTGGAGGAGGAAGAGGAGGAGGAGAATGCAGAGAAGGAGGAAGTTGAATGGAGGAGGCAACATAGACAGCCCTTTCTGCCCGGGGTGTCTGTGATCAACTCATCTGACTGCGGTACCAATGAATGCAACCTCAATTCCCCATTCAACAATAGTCCCACACCTTCCCTTCCCTCTGTTACTGACCATCACAGCGTCCTCTTGGCCACAATGCTACAATAAAAGCCACCACAAAAGAAACATTCCAATCCAACTTTATCCATCAATCCATTCAATATTACATAACAAAGTCAACTAATCACACTTGTGCATTCCCTCAGTGCCTGTCTTCAGTGTGTCTTTGACTGCCCTAGTGCTCCTAAGCAATACTACCCCAGTGGCTGCAGAATGGCTGGTTGAAGGCAGAATGGCTGGTGGAAGGCTGCTGACTTTCAGTGAGGGAGACTGCAGATGGCCTTGCAGGACGACCTCAAGCAATTCTAGGCCTAGAATCCCTGGCTGTGGATTGCACCACCTTTGGTATGGGCGGCAACAGTCTGGGCTGACTGGCTGACAGGCAACAGCAAGGGCACTGCTGGAGTGGCAGTGGTGGGACGACGAATACTGTCATCTTGAGAGAGGACAGCAGGTTCTTGCTCCACGAAGCCACTGCCACTCCCCTGGGGTGGCGCCTCTGCTTTCCTAGCCATCTGTTGGAGGACAGATTGCTGGACTGCTGTGACACCCTGCAAACCCATTTCCACACTGGTAAACGCAGCAAGCTGAGCCTGCATGAGAGCAGTCTGAGTTTGCATCACAGAAGTTTGAGCTTCCACTGCAGCACTCAGACATTGGTTGGTTTCTGCTTGTACTACAATGGAAGCTGAGACATTGGCCATCAGTCGCTGCATCATGGTTGGTTTCACAAGTGCGTTAATGCAGTTGCCCCTCACTTCCATCCTGGAAATCATGGGCTCCAAGCTCTGCGCAAAGCCCTGTGCAAGGTTGGTGCCGGACTCCTCCATGCTCCTTGACATTGCACTCAGGCTTTCTGGCAGGCCTGCCAATGCACCAAGCATTTCTGTGTGCATACCCATCAGCGTTCTTCTGTAGGCTGCCCCATTGAAGTCCTCACCTGAGTCCTCTGCAGCAGAATTTGTCTGCGACCGTGCCCTCCAGGGAGCTGGTACATGCATTACTCTTTCCACCTGCCCTGCCTGCAGGCCACTCATGACCGGTGTCTCACCACATGCAGACTCACCTCTAACCTATCCTGTAAACTACACGGAGTGTCAGTATCTGAGCTGGTGGCTGCGAGTGTGAAATCGAGTGAGGGTGCTGTGCCTTCATCATAATTGCCTTGGTGTTCTTCTATTTCGTGCTCTTCTATCCGTGCCTGGCCAGGTGTCAGTTCTTGGCTATCTGAAAGGAGAAAGACACAAGGGTAAGATTGTGGTGAAGGGAGAGGGGGAAAGCAAGAGGTGCATGCTTACACCATGTGCAGCTTGTAAATCAGAAGAGATTGTGGGATGAGGGGAAATTGGGATGTGAGAAGTAGAATTACGTATGAGGATACCCGGCATCTTGTATTCTTACAGCCCTGCCACAGGCTCAGCGATGCCCCTCCCAATAATGGCCAGCACCATCTCCTCCATGGGTGAGGTGATACAGGTGAGCCTGTTCCCCGCTGGTTAGGTTCTGCTGGTGGGGGACAGTCTCATGCACCACCTTTTCCTGCAAGAGAAAGGGAAGTGTATCAGTGAGTGTGGTGCAATGTGTTTGGGTGATGTGCCTGCCATGGTGCAAGCTGTGAGATGTGGGTGTGTGTGTTGCAGCAGTGTTAAGTGTGTGAGGGTGAAATGAAGCTACGATTGTGAGGTATGAGTGGTGATTGCTAGAGATTGTTGGTCAGTGAGTGATGGGGGTGTGGTGCATTGAGCAGTGTATGACGCTAGTGGTACAGATGGTGGGATATGGAATTTGAAGATGAATTCACTGAACTTGCCCACTCGTGTGAGGTCATTAAACTTCTTCCTGTACTGTATCCAGGTCCTCAGGGCTATACTGCTGGCATTCACCACAGCGGCTATCAGCTTCCATTGGATTTTACACATTTGCCTGGAGGGCCTCCTGGCCCCCTGTGGAAACAGGACCTCTCCCCTCGTGTTGACCTCCTTGAGAACCTTTGCGCACGCTCTCTCCCCTGTTGTGAAGGATACTACGTTTCTGCTTTATTTCCCACACTTCTCCTCTCACCCCTTCCCCTCCCTCCCAGAACCACGATCGGGTTCCCCTTGTCCTCACCTTTCACCCCACCAGCCTTCACATTCAACGTATCATTCTCCGCCATTTCCGCCACCTCCAGCGTGATCCCACCACCAAACACATCTTCCCCTCCCCTCCACTTTCAGCATTCCGAAGGGACCGCTCCCTCCGCAACACCCTGGTCCACTCCTCAATAACCCCCAACACCCCCTCCCCTTCTCACAGCACCTTCCCATGCAAGCACAGGAGATGCAACACCTGCCCTTTCACCTCCTCCCTTCCCACTGTCCAAGGCCCCAAACACTCCTTCCAGGTTAAACAGCGATTTACTTGTACTTCTTGCAATTTAGTATACTGTACTTACTGCTCACGATGCAGTCTCCTCTACATTGGGGAGACCAAACACAGATTGAGTGACCGTTTTGCGGAACACCTCCATTCAGTCCGTAAGCGTGACCCCGAGCTTCCGGTCGCCTGTCACTTTAATTCTCCGCTCCACTCCCTCTCTGACCTCTCCATCCTCGGCCTCTTACACTGTTCCAACGAAGCCCAACGTAAGCTCGAGGAACAGCACCTCATCTTTTGATTAGGCACTTTGCAGCCTTCTGGACTCAACATTGAGTTCAACAATTTCAGACCATAACCTCTGCCCCTATTTTTTCACATGGCAGCTGTTGATAATTCTGCTGTTCCCATTTACACCTCTTCTAGAGTCATCTTTTGTTTCTTTACTTGTCCCGTTACCATCTCCTTTTGCCTTGCACCATCACCCCTTTTGTCTTTTAATCTCTCCTGCCTTCCATCCAATCCAGACCTTCCCTTTTGTTCTTTCCTCCCCCCACCTTTCCCTGCCCCTGCACTTGCTTAAAATCTGTTACATCTCTAACTTTTTCCATTTCTGATGAAAGGTCATCGACCTGAAACATTAACTCTGTTTCTCTCTCCACAGATGCTGCCTGACCTGCTGAGTATTTCCAGTATTTTCTGTTTTTATTTCAGATTTCCAGCATCCGCAGTATTTTGCCTTTTTATTTCCTTGTTTGCTGTCTGTGAGAATTCTTCAATGTGATTGTCTGCTTAGACAGCTTGATGACATCACTGCTGCTGTAGGCTGGGGAGCCCCTTTTGACAGCGCTACAAGATATGTAATGTTGAGAAAGCTCAAGTTTTCGCCACAGAGATTGCAAGATCTTTGTGGACCCCTTTCTTCGAGGTTAGAGGTGATTGCCATCGCTTTGCCACTGACCACAAATTCCGGGCCAAAGAGTTAGGATAAATGAGTGCTGCTTAGATTGGAGAAGGTTAGAATTGATGTACCCTCGGGGTCAGTGCACTTTTGTTCTCTGATATGTATAGCTGATTTCAATTTGGTTATAGAAAACGCAATCACAAAATCTACTGATGACGCAGACAGGTAATCAGTTGAAAAATACAATGTGGATAAGTGGGAGGTAATACATTTTAGGACAAAAAATAATGAATGGGAGTCGATACCCAATGAGTATGAATCAGCAGAGAGACCTGGGGATTAAATACATATTACCATGAAAGTTCGAATGCAGATAGATAACGCCATAAAAATGTTCAACAGCATTTTGGATTTTACAAATAGGCGCATAGAGTGCAAGGGTAAAGAAGTAATGATGAATTTGTATGAAACATTAATTAGTTCACAGTTCGAGTACTGTGTGCAGTTTTGGGCACCCCATTATAGAAAGGACATTAAAATCATAGAGAAAATAGATTATAGGATGACACCAGACATAGGATACTATAGTTATAAGAAGATGCTTGAGATACTGTGACTATTTCCATTCGAGCAGAGAAGGCCAAGAGGAAATTTAGCAGATGTTTTTAAAATTATGAAGTGTTTTTATAGAGTGAATAAGGAGACACTATTTCTTCTGGTTATGCAGTCAGTAATGAGAAGTTATCAATTTAAAATTATCACTAAGAAAATGAGGAGTGATGTTAGGAGATCTTATTTTACATAAATATTTGGAACATGGATGCTTTGCTAAAGTTAGTGAGTGGGGCAGAGGCAATTTCATCTTTTAAGAGAAAATTGGATAAATATTTGAAGCAAAGGAATATATAGGATGATCAAAAGTGATCAGTGGGATTCATTTTGAATCGATCTAGTAAAATATCAGTACACACTCGATGAGCCAAATTGCCTCCTTCTATGCTGTTTACAGAACGAGGGGTCTTATTGCTATGACACCCAGATCATGCTTTTGTATAACCTGATATTGGATGTTAAAGGTACTCTCTGATCATAAGGAATGCAGGGTCTGGTTATGACAATGTCTGGATGGCATTGAACCTGAACCTTCTGTTCTGTGTTGGCCTGACGGAACCCGACATGCATATGTAAAGAAGGACCCCTCCAGCTTTGGGCAAATGTCTTTTCCTCTTCCTCAGGAGAGCAGGTTAAAATTGTGGGCTCCTGGCAGCTCCAGGTGGGTAAGTAACTCAGGACATTTTAACTGCCTACCTGCTAGGCATGTAGGGCTAAAATCACCCGCGGGACATTGTCCATTTTTTAAATAATGAAAGGAGTCCGCAATAATATGGAGAGGCATTTCATGTAAAGCCGCTCAGGAAACATGATTATAAGCTAATAAAACCACAAACTAAAGTATTAATTTCTTCACACTTAAAATGATTGACTTCTGGGACCTCGCACAGTACTGACTGAAGCACTCTAAAGGGAATTTGATAATGTTGAATTATGTGTAGTTTTGTGCTGTGGACTTGTGTTCACTAGGAACTGTGCAGAGACTGCCTGAACTAATTTCACTTACAGCTGCCCAAGAGAGAAGACTCCCATGGGTAAATTCACAGATTTCCACCATTCCTGGCAGAGAGCTATGCTTGAAGGGGAATGCAGTTCAGAGAATTGGGACTTCAGTGTTGTCCTATCTCCGACCATTCTGCCCTTCGAGCGCAGCGCTCTGCAGGAAGCATAGGATAGTTGAATCTACGCTTTACTCTATCAATCTGGGCTGGATTCAAATACATCATTCAGGAGTAGAAAGAAAATCCTTTAATCATTTTACGCCCCTGTACTGTTTTGTCCATCTGTAAGAGAAGTACTTTACTAGGAAATTAGTGATTCATAAAAAACGGAGCAGTAATTGCTTCAGAATGTGTGACTGAATGACTTGATTATATGGCAGGCTGGGATTTTTGCTGGGTCTGCGGGAGAGGTAATGAGGAGTTCACTACATTGGATGTAGACACACATTATCTAGGTTTTAAGTATGTATGGTTGATGAAGACATAGTCAGGGAATCCCCACAGGCTATAGCCTATTCATTTGCAATTCAGTCACCAATTCACACTGCAGAAAGAATGAAAGAGCTTGGACACCCAAAGGACCTCATTATAAACCTAACAATGATCAATTTGAAATAGACTCCATAAAAAGTAATTAACACTGCGCTGAATAATTCCTGTTTTAAAAACAAGCTATATGAACGTCTCTGGCTGTTTTTGGCCGGAGCTCTGGCCGCCTAAATCAAGTTCTGCCTGAATATCGGAACAGGCGGATAACCAACCGTACGTCAGCGGTTCTGTGTCCCACATGAGTTTGGTCCTGCCCCATTTTTAGGTGGAAACAGACGAAAATCACCCTCTGAGAAGTTGGGGAATTTAATTCTGTCATTCCTGGATGCGCAGAGATTATTAACAAATTGGAACGGTATATCTCCTGGGATAGATTGGTTTTGGCCTGGCCTGCTAAATTGAATTTGCTAAAGTGTAATGTAGGATTGATATAAGGCTCATCCAGTAGAGATGGAGGCTGCAATTATATGGCACAGATAATAGAGAAGTGGGAGGGTAAAAATGATTATTCCACTTATCAAAGCCCCAGTCCTATTTACACATCCATAACCTCAGATATGTCCTGATTCCACATACTTGTTCTCATACTAGAAAATGATTGGAATATAATCACAGGCCCAAAGCTAGAGAAATCAAGGAGGTGTCCAAGTCATGCTGTAGCAGATTTCCACACAGCTTTGTGGTGCTGTAGAGAAATGAGTCCTGTGGATTATTGCAGAACTATTCACTCAAATGCTGCAGTTACCTTTAGTCTGTTTATATCACTCTGTACGTTGTATAGATTCAGATTTTAAAATTGTACATTAGAATTCATAGCAAATTTATTCTGTCTTCCCTTACAGGCCTACTTTCATCAATGATTGATATTATTGCATCAGATAGCATTCACATTGGGACCAGGTTGTTGTCTGTTGTCTATATCGTATAATCTTAGTTCTAGGGGTCAATGAATCTGTAATGCAGGACCATAACACAGACTTTGCAAAGAGGAATGTGAGGAATATCTTGTTCTCAATGACACATCAGAAGCAATTGCAGCTACTTAGTGGAAAGCTGATACAATGGGGGGAATTTTAACCCCAAAAAATGGGTGGGGTGAAGTCAGGTAGGAAGTTAAAGTGTTAAAAAACTGAATCCTGACCAAAACCCGCCTCCAACCCACCCACTTCCAGTTTTAACGGAAGTTGGGGTGGGGAGGGGCGAGGGAGAAGCCAACGTGCTCCCAGGAGGCGGGTCATCTATTTAAATATTATAATGAGGCTTGTGTGACTCAGATTTAACCACCATTTTAAATTTAACAGTGGCTGGTCGGGTTTGCAGGCCTCAGGAAACCCGACAGCTAATGGAAGGCGAGGACTGCTGGATCCAGAAGTTAATGCCTTTACACTTACCTCCTGGACCCAGCATCACTACCTAACCCACCACCCCCCGCGATCGGAGACCCCTCACGAGGCTTCCGATCCCCTCCACAAGGCCTCCGATACCCCCCATGAGGCCTCTGGTCCCCCCCACAAGGCCTCCAATACCCCCCACAAGGCCTCCAATTCCCCATAGACCTCTGATTCCCCCCCCCCGCGACGCCTCTGATTACCCCATCCAAGGCCTCCGATTCCACCCCCTGGCCTCCCATCCCCCCACCGAGGCTTCCGTTCATCTTCCCGGCCTCCCTGCACCCGCCACGAGACCTTTGATCGCCTTCCCGGCCTCCATCTCCCCTCACCGATGATCTTCAGGCCAGCCCCGATGTTCTCTCCTCTCCCCCAATCCTCCTCCAGCCCCCGATGTTCTCTTCCTCCCCACAGATCCTTCTCTGGCCCTCAATGTTCTCTCCCTACCCGCCCCCCTGATGCTTGAGTCCGGCCCCCGACCACACCCCCCCCCCACCCCGGCAATGGACCTCCCGCGCAGGTGGCTCGCGGCTTTTTAATAGGAAAAAACGCGCATGAGCGGTATTTTAAATGGGCCGTGCAGCCCCTAAAAGTGGCTGCGCACCCAAAAAAAACTAACAGGAACATGGCCCCCTGGCCCTCACCCGATCCCTTCCGCTCTCCTCTCTGCGGCCTAGTGACGCAGGCCTACCAGCCCGCAGCCAGCCAGCCTCTCCACCTGGCTGGCCGCTGGTGAGAAACAGAGGTTTCAAATGCAAATCAGTACCTGCCGTTAAATTCGGCAGGGCCCGCTGGAAACCCATTCTCCTGGGTTTCCTGACTGTTTCCTAGCCACCACCCACCACCCCCCACCCCCCGCCCCCCCATTTCGCCGCTCCCAACCCGCCTCCCGATTAAAATTCGGGCTAATCTTTCTTAGGGGTTGAATCATGCTTCCTACAAGGCTAGAGAATATTTTGGTGTCTTATAACTGAGAGATTTAATCCCTTGAGAGGAGTTGCACTCAATAATCCAGGAGAACAACTCTGATATATTTCGGATTTAATTTGTCTGAGATGGAACAGATATGTTCATTCCAATCGGTTCAATGCTTTCTCTGCAGCAAAAAGGAGAATTACTTTTGAAGGAATTTCTGCATTGAAAACTAGGTGGTTAATACTTTCAAATCTCCTTGTGTTATTAAAGGATAATATTCTACAAATTGGATTAAAACATGGGCCAGAAATTCGGCTCTTGTCAGGTGAGTACGCGCTGTGTACTCACCCGTAAGGCCAGCTGAAGTGCCGGTTTCACGCATGCACTGTGCATGCGCTGGAAACCGGAACTTCCATTCCCCTGAAGGAAGGGGTTCAGAAGTCGAACGCATGCGCGGGAGAGGCAGCGTGCACGCAGCGAACTTCGTTTTTTTTTCCAGGTTTCTCCGTGAGGGTAAGTATGGAGAAGCTGCACATTTAAAAAGGAGGTGCAAGGCCTGTTTTTAACAAGGTAAGTGGTTAATTAATGACAATTTAAACATTTTTTCAACAGGTTTATCTTTTTTAGATACTTTAAAGAAAGGTAAGTTTTTTTTTAGCACCATTAAAAAGTGTAATTAATTTTTTCAAAAATTTTAATTTTTGTTTAAAGTAGTTAATTTATGTAATTTATCGTTATTTTAAAAATGTGATGGTTTTTTAAAAAATTATTTGAAGTTTTAGTGTGGTTTTGGGGCCGATCTCTGTTCATAGATTTGACAGGTCTTCCTGTCAAATCTATGAATGAAAATTCCCTGCTACAATTGGCTCTCCATGGCCCACGTGATCCCAGGGGACGCTTCGAACTAACTGCGCCCCTGGGATACGCAAACACTGCGCGCCGACAGCTGGAGAAGGCCCAGGACCCGAATTCCTCGTGGGCCCGAAGCACAACGGCAGGCGCGGTAGGTAAATACGCGCGCGATGCTTGCACCCGCAGGAAGCCGGAGAGCCGAATTTCTGGCCCATTAAGTTTATATGAACACTTTGGCCTTGATATTACATGGTCCCTCTGAATCACCATGGGGTGTTTTCCTACACTAAAGGAGCTATACAAATGTAACTTGTTGTTGCTGTCTTGTTCGCAGTATAACAAACATTTGACATATATGTATCAAATTCTTTTGTCTTCTGTTCGAACAAATCCATTAACCCATTTGTTTTAAGCAATTTAACACCTCTGGTAAGATAGTAGATGAATAAATGTAATATTGTACAGTAATATTTGCACACACTAAGTTCCAGGCTTGCCTTTATAAATAGTTCCAACTGTTGACACATACGTACTAGCTAGAATAGAAGCTGAGAAAGGTTTAATTTTTCTGCTTTTTTTTAATTAAGACCTGAATCTATATAACGTACAATCATGTACTTGCTTATCCAATATATGCCAAAATGTAAAAGTATACATTAGCATAGCCTCATTATCTGCCCCCAAAACACCCATTGGAAAATCGATTTGAATGCAAGAGTTCAGCGACCAATTTTTCGACCCGCATCACAAGGCCCGATGCCACCAGTGGGATCCCGCAAAATCGAGACTTATACCCATAACTGATTTGGACTTAGTAATTGAGAGAACAGTATTGAAATTTGATGATTACACTAAATTGGGGGTTTGGCAAATTGTGACAAGAATTGTGAAAGACTGCGATGAGATATGGATAGGCTAGTTGGATGGATAACCAGGTGGCAGATGCAGTCCAATGTGGAAAAATATGAGGCATTTCCGACAACCACAGAATCTTTAACTTTTCCTTGTTATCTTGATGAACCCAGAAGAACTGGGCATCTGGGAGCACGCTGCCTGGGATATACAGTACTGCAAGTGCCAATGAAGTTGAAAATCTCAGTATAGAGGAACAAAAGTTGTCTTTCATTGTTAAATAAAGCTTGTCAAATGATTGCTAAGGTATTCTAAACCCCAGCTCATTTGTATTGTTACCCCATAATTACCTTAATTTGATTGATTTCAGGATAAAGCAGGCAGTGTGTGTTAAGTGGCTTCTACCTGCTTTACAATTAAACATATATGTGTGAGAATAATGGCCGCAAAATTCGGAGGTCTTGCGCCAGCTGTTAAGGTTGGTTTTGCTGAAAAATGGCAGCTGCCTCACTTCCACCTGCTGCCAATGCGGAACACGGCGGCTGCCATTTTGAGGAGGTCGGTAGCGCTGCTGTTGCCTGCACTCGCTGCCCACATGTAAATTATGCAGATCGTGATGTCAATTGGTGTGCAACGCTTCAATTGACGCACGACTGTGATTTTGGATGTCGCCACTCTGGATACCGCCCTCTTCAAACCACGCACGGAAGAACGCGCCTGCAACAGTACTTCAGAGACACTGCCAGTGCTTCTTAAACGGACACACACATCTTTCAGGTAAGTTTAGATTTTAGCTTTTGGACTGTTTTATTTACATTTTATCAGAGTAGTGGCTTGGTGCAATACATTTAAAAAGTTGTTAAAGTGTGTAGAGAGTGCTGCAGGACACTTGCAAGGCTTTGGATGTTAAAGGAAGGCCTCTGAGAAGACCACTTGCTCACCGTCCTGGGGGCTCTAGTTGCAGTCCCCCTTGGGCTGCGACATCACATTGAGATGAAGCAGAGGCAGCAAAGGGAACAAGCTGCTCGCAGAGGGAAGAAGCAGAAGAGGAGGAAGGAGGCATCCCAGACAGCCCCTTTCTGGCCAGGATACCTGGAATCAAATCATCTGCCTGCGGCAACACAACCCCAATTCCCCTTTCAACATTTGTCCCACATGTTATCTTCCCTTTATTCCTGACCATCACAGCGTCCTCTTGGCCACAATGCGGAACTAAAAGCCACCACAAAGCAAACTTTCCAATCCAACTTTACCCATATATGCATCCAATATTACATCAAAAAATCAACTAATCATCCTTGTGCATTCCCTTAGTGATTGTCTTGCATCTGCCTTTGCCTATCCTAGTGCTGTCACACAGTGCTACCCCAGTGGCTGCAGCATGGCTGGTGGAAGCATGGCTGACTTTCAGTGGGGGGCACTGCAAATGACCTTGCAGGATGATCTCAAGGAGCTGGTGGCTGCGAGTGTGAAATCAAGTGACAGTGTTTCTTCTTCTTCTTCTTCACTCTCCTCTCCCTCTTCTTGGTGAACCACTGGCTGGGCAGGATGGATTTCTTGGGTCTGAAATGAGGAAGGCACAAGTAGGGTGTGGTGAGGGGGGGCTGGGGGAAGCAAGATGTGCATGCTTACATCATGTGCAGCTTGTAAATCAGAAGAGATTGTGGGATGAGGGGGAAGTGGGATGTGAGAAGGAGGATAACGTATGAGGATACCAGTATCTTGTATCCTTTCAGCCCTGCCTCTGGCCAAGGGCTCAACCATGCCCCTGCCAAAAATAGCCTGCACCATCTCCTTCAAGGTGGTGAGGTGAAGCTAGGAATGTGAGGTGTGCCTCCTGGTTGGTAGAGATTGTTGGTAGGTGAGTGGAGTGATGGGGGCATCGTGCATTGAGCAGTGTGTGAGGCTAGTTGTGCAGTTGGTAGGAGACAGCTTTTGAAGATGCATTCACTGACCTTGACCAGTGGTCTGAGTTCATGAAACTTCTTTGGGTACTGGAGCCAAGTCCTGGGGGCAACACTGCTGGCCGTGACGGTCTCAGTGATCAGGTCCCACATCCTTCTTTCTGGAGGGCCTCCTGGCCCCCTGTAAGTAGAGGACCTTTCTTCTAATATTGACTCTCCTGCACAAAGCTCGAGTGCTGCATCTGAGACCTTTCCCTGGCCTGTTGAGCCATTTATGTTAGTGCTGAAGCACTTTTAGCAATTTTTATGTGGAGAAGGCAGTTCAGCTTTATGAGCTGCAGACTGCCTAGTTCTGAAGGATTTCTAATTTTTTTTGCAGAAGGCAATTCAGCTGTCAGAGTTGCAGACTGCCTAGTTCAGAATGATTTTATTTTCAGAAGGCAGTTCCCCTTTAAGGGCTAGAGACTGCCTTGAAAAAGAAAAGGCAATTTTAAGGAAAGGCAGCCTCGCTCCAGTGACGCTACCTTGGGCCCCCTGCTGAGCACACAGCCTGTCAGCAGCACGAAAGTCGCTAGGCTGTGTGCTCCTATCATGTAAAGTTGCAGGCAGCACCAAATTGATATGCTGCCTGCGCTTTCTGAATGGGCCAACGCCCATTTTCGGGCTTTATCGAATTTCACCCCCAAGGCCTTTGAAGTGCCATTTTGCATACCAGGTAGTGATGTGTATCCCTCCGATGAGTATAAAACAAGTTAGTAGTAACCAAATTTAAAGTGACCAAAGACATTTCACAAATAGAAAGAAAGACTTTCTCTGCAACCCTCCGAGATCTCTGTGCTCCTCCAATTCTGGCCTCTCGTGAATTCCCGATTTCCATTGCTCCACCATTTGCGGCCATGCCTTCAGCTGCCTAGGCCTTAAGCTCTGAAAATTCCTCCCTAAAACCCTCTGCCACTCCAGCTCTCTTTAAGGCCCTCCTGGACTCCTCACACCAGTTATTGTTGAAAGTGGAGGGGGTAGAGGAAAGGGTTTTATGGATGTGGTTGATAGTGGAGAAATGAAACCTGAGATTATCTTTCCAATAACTTCCAATTCTGTTCCATTTCACACTCAGAAGTATGCCTTAAGAATAATCTATTACAGAGATAAAGGAATTAAGCCTTTCCCCAAATTACAGCAATTATTTCCCAGCTATTTGCTGCTATTTTCTGAATATTCTGCACTGCACTCTGTTACTATTAGCAGATGTTCTTGCAAATAAATGAACCTGTATGATTGTACTGATCTGTTGCGATCTTGGTACAATTTTCACTGCCCTGTTGAGTTCTAATGATGAAGTTACCCTGCAGGGAGAAATTCATGTGACAAAGGAAACAGAAAGAAACTAACCTACCAGGTCAGCACTGAATGCCTCAGCCTATGTTCCAGTTAATTAGTATCAGTAAGATTTCTTTACACAGTATATTTTCAGCAATGAGATATTGTAATGTTTAGCCAGTGCTATTGTTTGCAGAACATACAGCTTGATTTCCTTGGCTTTTACATGATCATTTTTCTTCCTGTTGTTAGATTCTCCTGCATTTCTATCTTTAGAGGATGGTAATGTTAATTGCTTCCAGGCCACTGTCACTGCCATTCAGTAGCCAGCAGCTGGGAGCTGCACATGAATAAAGCCACTCACTCATATTTTTACCATCCATGAGAAGTATCTGGCACTCACCAAGATATGAGCAGAAGAGTTCTGGATGAGCTGAAGTTTATGGAGTGTGGAAGATGGGAGGCTGGCCAGGAGAACATTGGAATAGTCTAGTCTGGAAATGAAGATGGTATAGATGAGATTTTTGGCAGCAGATAGGCTGAGGCCGGGAGTGGAGACGAGCGATGTTATGGAGGTCGAAGTTGACGGTCTTTGAGAGGGGGAGGATATGCCGTTGGAAGCTCAGCTCTGTAAAGAGAAAAGACAGATTATGACCTTCACTTTTCCAATGAAGCTCAACGCAAACTTCAAGAACACTGGGGTAGAAATTGGGCCTCATAGCACCCATTTTACGTGCATAAAATAAGTGCTAGAAGGCTCAATTTCAGGGATTAACATCCTGCGCCCCTAGGGGGATTCCCATTGTTGCCAATAATGGCGCTGGGGCAAAAAAAAAAAAATTGTAAAGAACTGGCACAAAGGTTCATGAGAACCAAGTTGCCAGCAGAACAAAAGGAAGAAAAGCAGTCAGGAAGTGACTGCAATGCAATTACCTCAACATTACTGTGACCTTTAAAAGAACTTCTATATATTTAACACCACCTAGCAAGTCTGGATGGCCAATTCACATTGGTATAATTAGGAATGGATGTTCTACACACCAGAACATTAGGAAATGATGTTCAGGATCCCCTGCCTCAAATGAATATTTAAGTGACGTTTGATGAGCTTGACCTGAGCACATTTTCCCAACCCCGAGACGTGCGTGTGATGCATAATGGATCTCTGCCTGCTTTTCCAATCAAGCTCACCCACTTTACACATGAAAGTTGGACAAACCCGATCAGAAAACCTCTGCTAAAGCCTCCAAATAATCGACATTATTAAACACTATGCAAATTCAGTTTGTAGAGGATACAGGAACACCAAGGAACACCAGTCATCGACACAGGCCCATCATAAAGCATGAAACCCAGGAAATTTTCATAGATATTCTATCAGACCCTATGATGAACAGGAATTCTATGATGTAGTAATAGTGTGAAAATTCTGTCATAGAGGCCCAAAAGCTACTGGGAGTCACAAGAAGGAAAGAAAAGTAATCGACCTGAAACGTTAACTCTGTTTCTCTCTCCACAGATGCTGACTGACCTGCTGAGTATTTCCAGCATTTTCTGTTTTTATTTAAGAAAAACAGCAGCTTTCTTAAACGTCACTCTCAGATATTTTCCAGCATGCTGTCCTATGGAATGATGGGACGTGAATCTACCCCATAACTCTACTCTTTGGGTGCTCCTGATTTCAAATGTGCCATAGCGAGCAGTTACTGAATGGCCTTTTCACTTGTACTCTACATGCTGGAAGAGCCCTGCCTCCAAAATAGCATTCCTCTGCTTTTTTTCTCACTGGGGTTATTGTAGTGAAGAGGAAATCCTAGCTCAAGGAATTTCCAGAGTAGATAGACCAACTGAGAGTCACAGGTGAAGGAAATTGGGCTACAAGTGACCCGTAATCTATATTATGAATATCATGATTAAACAGAGTTGGGTGCCTTGTTTTATTAATATTTTTAACTTTTGTATACCTTTGGCCATCAGAATTGTTACAATATACAGAGAACAAACAGTAAATACAACCAGCAATTTGCTTGGAGCTTCTCCACTCCGCTGCCATAGGTGCAGTGGAAACCCTGATTTCACATGTAAACAGGGTTACCACTGCACTTCTGGCACAGTTGTGGTGGTGGAGCAGGAGTAACTTCAAGGAAATTCCCAGCCATAATCTGTGTTATAATTAGGTTGCCTAGAACTTGGGTACAGAATTGTTAAAATGCACCAATATACTGCAATTGTGCAAAGCCAGTTCATGGTAACCATTTAATTATAGCCAGTGAGGTCCCAAACAGGTATATTCATGTCTTTAATATCAAGACAATGGTAATGTTAACTTTTATCGCCATTGGAAAATAAAATTGGGTGAGGTGTAAAATGGGCTGCCGATTCGTTCATTTTTCAGCCGGCAATAAAAGTTAAAATTACCCCCAATGCGAAGAAACAATTTAATGTAGAAATAGAATGTTGGGATACATAACCAGAACAGTGGACCAGTTATGTAAAGAGGTTATACTGAGGGCTGGATTTTGATACTGGGGCGGGTTGGTGTCGTGTCATCCACTTTTCGTGTTATCCACCCGACTGCAATTGGATGTGGGAGATTGATGCAATTTTCACCTAATTGGGCAATTGAGTTCCAGCATGTGGGAACCAATGAACCAATTAGTGTTTTCAGTCTGAAAGTCGCCTCTGATGATGTCATCGTTGCTGCTGCATTGAAGGTCTTCAGAGACTGCCTGGCCTTTGCTGTGAGAGGACCTGGATGCAAAATGAGCAGCAGCAGCCCGAAGTCTGCTCCCAGATATTTTTACACCACCACTGAGAGAGAGAGAGAGAGAGAGAGATCCAGCCAGCCAAATGTGCTCCCGCCAGGTTTCACAATCGTGGTTCAGAACAGGCGTGCTTCACATAGAACAAGGGTTAAAATCACAAAGGCCTTTCAAAACTGCATTATAGAGCCAATTTAGTGCTTGTTAAGGGCCTTAACAGCCTATCCTGTCTCTTAAAGGCGGGACGCAGTCAGGACCAGCAGACACAATTTCATGAAAATTGCGTGGAGGCGGGATGGAGGCGGGCTTGTGCCCGCCCGCCAGTTTTCGCAATTTTAACCCCCCACACGCCTCCAAACCCGCATCCACAGGTCAATGAAAATCCAGCCCTGAGTGTTTTTAATGCACTGATGAATTCACAGTGGGAGTACTGTGTGCAGTTTTGGTCACCATACATCACAAGGGACATACATGCACTGAGAGAGGGTAAAGAGGAACTAGGCGAGTAATTCTAATTGTAATGTGGATGAGCTAGGAGAGAGGATTAGAGAAGTTTACATTCTACAGCCTGGAGAAATGAAACAGTGGTATCTCATCGCAATATATAAATTATTAAACGCTACACTGATATGATTAACCCAGAATACTGCTTCAAAAGTCAGAGTAGTAGGATCAGAAGATATAAATTTAAATTAGTGAAAGATAGATTTAAAACTGATCTCAGAAAACCTGATGCCAAAATTGCTTATCTGTTTTGGTGAACTCGCACCATAACTCCAGCGAGAGTCCACCAGACCTTTTGCAAACTTAGCTGAAGTCTGAAATTTTTTGTGGCCTTCTGACACAGAGGGGGCATGGCTGAGGGTGCGGTCTCCCTACACTGGGAGTTCTCACGCCTTTGGCCTCAAGGAGACCTGGTGTAAATTTAGAGGCTGGTGCACTGAGTGAGAAGAGGCATACAAACCTTCTGCAGGGCAGAACTGGGCATCACATTTGTAGAATGGCTCTCATGGCAAGTGGGCCACTGAAGGAACAATTTTGCACCTTCTCGGGGAGGGGGGGGAAACCTGACACTGTCCCCACCCAAGCCTGACAACTTGGGGCAGCGAGAACCTGAGATGTGCTCCTAGTGGTGCAGGTTTGCACAAGCTCCATGCAAATGAGCTGACCCGATCTCTCACTGACCCAGCACCACACCCCCCCCCCCCCCGACCCCCAAACTCCAGCAGGATCAGTGGCAGAGGTCACTGACAGATGCAATCCAGGCACTTACTGTCAGGATCATGTCCCCATGGAATTTCAGCCCTCATTTCTTTACTCAAAGGATAATTATTTGAAATAATCATCCAGGTAAAGTGGTGAGGTCAAAAGGTAGTTGAATGGTAGGCTGGGTAACTTGGAGTACTCAAGGGATGAACTCGATGTGCTGAATTGCCTTTTTTTAAATCTTGTCTTTTTCTTATGTTCTCATGACCTGACTTTATTTTAACAACATCCAATTGGTTCACCTCTAGTTGGTCTTGGGCCATGTCTGGCAATAATAATTATTCAAAACTGAGCTAAGATCATTTTTCATTCATCACCCACCTACCAACAATTGCACCAATCAAGAGGCACATCTCCCATTCCTAGCCTCACCTCACCTCCTTGGAGGAGACAGTGCAGGCCATTCTTGACAGGAGCATGGCTGAGCCCTTGGCCAACAGTGGGGCTGAAAGGATACAAGATGCAGGTATCCTCATATGTTATCCTCCTTCTGGCATGCACCTCCTGCTTTCTTGCCCTCCTGTCACCACAACTCCACCCTTGTGCCTTCCTCATTTCACACACCCAAGAAATGCAGCCTGACCAGCCAATGGGTGACCAAGAAGAGGGAGAGGAGAGTGAAGAAGAACAAGAAGAAGATTGATTTGACACTCCCAGCCACCAGCTCCTCAAGGTCAGCCAGCAAGGACATTTGCAGTGTTCCCCACTGAAAGTCAGCAGCCTTCCGCCAGCCATGCTGCAGCCACTGCATGACATCAGTAGGATAGGCAAAGGCACACACATGATACTCACCAAGAGAATGCATATGGGTGATGAGTTGATTTTTTTGATGTCACATTGGATGGATAGGTGTATATAGGTGGATTGGAAAGTTTGGTTTGTGGTGGCTTTTATTTCAGCATCGTGGCCAAGAAGACATTGTGATGGTCAGTAACAGATGGAAGGTAAGGTGTGGGACTAGTGTTGAAAGGGGAATTAGGGTTGTGGTCACTGGGACCACAGGCAGATGATTCCATCCACGATATCCCGGCCACACAGGGGCTGTCTGGGATGCATCCTTCCATCTGAGTCCTCCTCTTCTGCTTCCTCCTCTTCTGTGTCTTCCTCGTCCCTCTGCAAGCGGATGCTGTAAATGTGAAATGACAGCATAAAATGCTGGAAATACTCAGCTGGTCAAGCAGCATCTCGACCTGCGACATAAATTCTGTTTTTCTCTCCACGGATGTTGCATGACCTGCTGAGTATTTGCAGCGTGTTCTGTCTTCTCAAAGGCCTTCATCAGGGAGGGTGAGAGTTACTTGGACACTTTGATCCAGGAAGCAGTCACACCCCTTAGGTTAGGTAGTGGTACAGGTCTGGTTAGTGGTCAGGGACAGGAGGGTGTGACTGCAACTCAGGCAGGTAAGGGGACCCCAGATAAAGTGCTGGAGGAGCCTCGGCATTTGTCCTTATCCAACAGATATGAAGTACTTGCTGCCTGTGTGGATGAGGGAAAAGCCTGCAGGATGGATGAGCAAGCTGACCATGGTACCATGGCGCAGGAGGCCATTCAAGTGGGGGGAGTGAAAGGGAATGTAGTTTTGGTAGGGGACAGTATAGTCAGAGGGATAGATACTGCTCTCTGCAGCCGCGACCAGGAGTTCTGAAGGTTGTGTTGCCTGCCCGGTGCCAGGGTTAAAGACATTTCCTTGCGGCTGGAGAAGAACTTAGAGTGGGAAGGGGAAGATCCAGTTGTCGTGGTCCACGTAGGAACCAACGACATAGGTAGAACTAGGAATGAGGTTCTGCTGAGATAGTTTGAGGAGTTGGGGTCCAAATTAAAAAGCAGAACCTCAAAGGTAATAGTCTCTGGATTGGCATAGGGATAAGCAGATTAGAAGGTTAAATGCGTGGCTCGAAGAGTGGTGTGTGAGGCAGGGGTTTTGCTTCATGGGGCACTGGCACCAGTACTGGAGAAAGAGGAAGCTGTTCCATTGGGACGGGCTGGAACCAGTGTCCTGGCGAATCGAATAACTAGGGCAGTCGACAGGGCTTTAAACTAATGAAGGGGGAGTGGAAGGATTCAGGAAAGAGTAAATTTAAAAGCAGCAAGGGAAATGTCAAGGCTCTAGAGCAGAGCAGAGTTTTGGATAAAAATAAGCAGCGTGGGTCAGGAAGGGACAGAGAGTGTAACAAAGGTAATAGGGCAACAGTGACTAAGGTAACATCAGGGAAAAATAGAAAAAAAATCAAAGCTAAACGCATTATATCTGAATGCGTGAAGCAGTTGCAACAAAATAGATGAATTAATAGCGGAGATAGAAATTATTGGCCCAGAAATTAAATATGGATGGTTCCCGCGGGGGTAAGGATTCCCCGCGATATCGCACTCCGCGCCTACCTTTTTGCTCCGGGCCCACACGAACTTTAGTTTCAAAGGCTCTCTCTGTTGGAACCGTGCAGTGCTTGCGTGACCCAGAGGCGCAATTAGTTTGTGCGAGCTCTGGGATCACGTGATTCAGTTAGAGCCAATGGCAGCACACCATCTTTCATTCATAGTTTTGACGGCAAGAGCTGTCAAAGCTATGAATACTACAAACCCCCAAAAGAACAGCTAAACCTCAATTAAATTTAAAAAAATCCATCACATTAATAAAATAAGTATAGTTAAATAAATTAACCACTTTAAACAAAAAATTTAATTTTTGAAAAAATTTAAAATCTTTTTAAAAGTTATAAAAATAAACTTACCTTTCTTTAAAGTCTCTAAAAAAGATAAACCTGTTGAAAAAAATTAAAAATAACACTTAATTAACTACTTACCTTGTTAAAAGGGGGTCCTACGCCTGCTTTCTTTGTGTGTAAAATCCTTACCACTTACCTGCGCGTTCAAAGCTGAAAAAAAAAATAAGTGCACTGCATGCGCATAGCCTGTAGTGCGCACGCGGTTCACTTAGGAACCGCCCCCTTTTCAATTCACGAAGTGCCGGTTTCCCGCGCATGCACAGTGCATGCAGGAAACCGGCAATTCGGGATCTAATACGCGAGAGTACACAGTGCGTACTCTCGTGTATTAGGTTTAATTTTCAGGCCAATAGGTTTGATCTAATAGCTATTACAGAGATGTGGTTGCAAAGTGACTAAGGTTGGGAACTAAATATTCCAGGATACTTAACTTTTAGAAGAGATAGGCAAAATGGAAAAGGAAGAGGGGTAGCCCTGATAATAAAGGATGGGATAAAGACAGTAGAGAGAAAGGATCTTAGCGCTGAAAATCAAGAAGTAGAATCAGTTTGGGTGGAGCTTAAAACAGCAAGGGGCAGAAAACATTGGTGGGAGTTGTTTATAGGCCTCCAAACAATAGTTGTAATGTAGGGCAGAGTATAAATCAGGAATTAGAGGCACGTGTAACAACGGTAATACAGTAATCATGGGGGACTTTAACCTACATATAGACTGGGCAAACCAAATTTGCAGTAATAGTGTGGAGAATGAGGAACTGAAAGAAATTAGTATTAGTAAAAAAATAGTACTGGAGAAATTAATGGGACTGAAAGCCAATAAATCCCCTAGACCTGATGGCCTACATCCTAGGGTTTTAAAAGAGGTGGCTATAGAGATAGTGGATGCATTGGTTGTCATCTTCCCGCGGATTGGAAGGTAGCAAATGTAACCCCACTATTTAAGAAAGGAGGGAGAAAGAGAATGGGGAACTACAGACCAGTTAGCCTGACAACAGTAGTAGGGAAAATGCTAGAATCTATTATTAAGGACGTGGTAACCGGGCACTTGGAGAAAATAATAATAGGATTGGGCAGAGTCAACACGGATTTATGAAAGGGAAATCATGTAACTAGCAGAATAGATAAGGGGGAACCAGTGGATGTGGTGTATTTGGATTTTCAGAAGGCATTCGATAAGGTGCCATACAAGAGGTTATTAAACAAAATTAGGGCTCATGTGATTGGGGGTAATATATTAGCATGGATTGAAGATTGGTTAATGGACAGAAAACAGAGAATAGGAATAAACGGGTCATTTTCGGGTTGGCAGGCTGTAACTATCAATAATTTGGATGAGGGGAACAAATGTAATATATCCAAGTTTGCTGATGGGTGGGAATGTAAGTTGTGAGGAGGATGCAAAGAGGCTTCAAGGGGATATAGACAAGCTAAGTGAGTGGGCAAGAACATGGCAAATGGAATATAATGTGGAGAAATGTGAAGTTATCCACTTTGGTAGGAAAAATAGAAAAGCAGAGTATTTTTTAAATGGTGAGAGATTGGGAAATGTTGGTGTCCAGAGGGACCTGGGTGTCCTTGTACACGAATCACTGAAAGTTAACATGCAGGTACAGCAAGCAATTAAGAAATCAAATGGTATGTTGGCCTTTATTACAAGAGGATTTGAGTATAAGAGTAAAGATGTCTTACTGCAATTATATAGGGCCCTGGTGAGACCACACCTGGAGTATTGTGTATAGTTTTGGTCTCCTTACCTCCTTTCTTGTCATAGAGGGAGTGCAACGAATGTTCACCAGACTGATTCTTGGGATGGGGGGATTGTCCTATGAGGAGAGATTGAGTAGACTAGGACCTATATTCTCTGGAGTTTAGAAGAATGAGAGGTGATCTCATTGAAACATACAAAATTCTTACAGGGCTTGACAGGGTAGATGCAGGGAGGATGTTTCCCCTGGCTGGGGAGTCTGGAACCAGGGGTCATTCGGCCCCTCGAGCCTGTTCCACCATTCAATAAGATCATGGGGGATCTTCTACCTCTACTCCACCTTCCTGCACTATCCCATATCCCAGGGGTCACAGTCTCAGAATAAGGGGTCGGCCATTTAGGACTGAGATAAGGAGAAATTTCTTTACTCAGAGGGTGGTGAATCTTTGGAATTCTCTACCCCAGAGGGCTGTGGAGGTTCAGTCATTGAGTATATTCAAGACAAAGATCGATAGATTTTTGGATATTAAGGGTATCAAGGGATATGGGATAGTGCAGGAAGGTGGAGTAGAGGTAGAAGATCAGCCATGATCTTATTGAATGGTGGAACAGGCTCGAGGGGCCGAATGGCCTACTTCTGCTCCTATTTCTTATGTTCTTATGTTCTTATGTTCATTTACCATCCGAGCCCTTGCACGCATCCAGCAGCATTCCCTGCACACTTAAAAAACTTTTCACAAACTTACCTGAATGATGTGTGTGTCCCTTTAAGAGGTGCAGACATCGCCACTGTCAGCCTGCTTGCACGCATGCTTAGGACCCAGCACTGAATTCAGCACTAGGGTCAAAGTTCGCGCTAGTGACCTAAAATTGGCGTTGCACGCTGATTTACGTCACAATTCCACCATTTTGTTGGAGGTGGCGCTGCCAGTTAGTGGCAGCGCAAAGGTAGGGAGCTGGCGAAAAGATGGCGGCCGTTTAATGGCGCTACGTAGTGGTGCTAAGGCCACGAATTTCTTGCCCGCTGTGCCTTTCAAAAAATATCTGTTTTTCTTGCAAATGCCAAATGTTCTGCTGATAATGATAACACAATTCAAGCAAATGAGAGTTAATTTGTTGTTCTGACAAAATTTGCTGAATTTCGAGAGCCTCAAATATACTAGAAATACAGTTTGCATTTGGATGTCCTGTACATATAAACAAGTACAGGATTTTTTCATATGCTGATACATTTGTAAATAACGTAAAGGGTTTTAAACAGAATAAGAAAAATTACCAAAGTAATTTATCTTCATTACTGTTACATTATTTTATTGTCTAACAAATTAAATTCTTCAGAATCTACATGGTTAAGACTGCAGCAAATAATGTCATGCTTTTATATTGCACTCACCAGCCTAAAACCACAGGAACAGATAATAAGAATGGTTTGGGAGATCAGTACATAACTCATTCCTCAAATCTATTTTCCTGCACTCTCTGCCTGTACACATGTTTGCTTTTATGAATGGATGCAGCAAATATGTTATTAATGTTTAATCGCATACTGCCGGGAACGCCACTCAGGGAAATAGGCTCTCATTTAATGTCAAAAAATAAACCAGGCATGTTTACCAACGGGACTCTCAAATCAGGAACATGCACTGCAGTGGATTTGTTTTGCATGTTTCCACTACTACAGCAAAGGTCCAGACATGAAGAATGTGTTTTAATGATTTTTCCAAGATACTGTGTTAAAAGCTGTCCCTGGAACTGGTCTTACATACTTACTGTAGAGAAATGGTATGCTATTTTCACTGGGGACATACATCATTTATGCTGAACTGCTGGGGCTGTTGTGGATGAAAGACAAATCAATGAGTTCCACATCATCAGCAAATCTCATCTGGATTTTAAACATCGGCTTATCTGCTGCTATCAGGCATTTAGCTTATCCAATTTACAGCAACATATGTGTTCAGGAATTGTATATGAAACACTACAGTATTAAACATAAATTTTATGAGACCCTGTAAGGGGTTTTGTCGTGCTTGTATCACAGACGGTGCTGGTGCGAGGTTAGGCCTTCATTGCCTAAAACTATTGCTTGCTCTGGTCTCCGGCCAGCCTTGTTGCAATAAGCACCTGTGAGTGGTTCGACCCACTCGCCCTTACGGTTCTAACACTGGACTTAGGTGCGAGAGCAGTAATGCAGAGAAAAACTCAAATAGACTCGGTTGAATAGTACAAAATGGAAATCTTTATTGCATAGCATCCAAGATCATGAAGTACATGTCATAGGCGCAAATTAACGAGAGTACAAGTATACATACATTCATAAAGCTTGGTCTATGGTAATGAAGAACGCACGGCACATCGTAAAAAGGGGAACACATTATACTTTATCCTTAATAAAACCACCCTCCCTTATCAATACCTACACTACGTCTAGATTTGTAGGATCGGGAAACATGCTCACCACTCGTGATACTTCGGAGAATTTTAAAATGAGGCACTCGGCTCGTTCGCTGCAGCGCCTGACTGTCACGTGTTTGGAGGGGTCTCTGTACCCCACTTGTTTATCTTCGCTGCTGCGACAAGCAGGCCGGGCTCTCTGTTGTCATGAAGAACTCGGTAGAACTCGGACACAGTTCAAAGAAGAGTCTTCCTGTTCCCGACACCGGTTGTCGGTAGATTTCAATGAAGAGTTCTTTATTTATATTTTCGGGCGCGATCGGGGTTTACTGACCGTGGCGGCACGTGAATTCTTCTTCTTTTCTTCTCATCTCGTCTCGTCTCTTCGGGACTCCGGGTCCAGACACTGTTTACCGACACTCGGGATGGTGCACCCTGTTACTTGCCCTTGTCGGGGCGGCTCGTTCCGATTGAGCTCCACCCCACATTCGAATAACCGACCAGTACGGCTAAAAGTCAAGAGTCAACAAAGTCCAGAGAAACACAGAAGGCTGCTCGTCCAGCAGAGCGATACCCGAGGATCAGAATAAGAGAATAAGAGTCGAATCAAGAGACCGATGGACATTTGTTCACTATAGTTATAGTGCTGTGTTCCCTTATCTCCCGCTCAAATCTTAATGTTTGTCCTTTGTGTAATACTGGTGCACAAAACTCCCAGCATGGGGCGGTTGTCTTCTTTAACGGGTTTCGGTAGCACCTGAAACTGGCCAACTACCCGTTAATGTTTTCCCCATTGCTGACCCAGCCAGGATTGTATGAATCGTCTCCCTGACTGGTTTTGGGGGCCCCCGAATACTGACTTAATCATCCGTCAATGTCTCTCTCATTGTAGAGCCGTGGGGGTATTTGTGTATTGATGTGTCTGGATGGGCCTTCGATTGCCCAGTACAATGGTCCTTACTTGTGCATGGAAAACGATTCCAGCACTTATATCTTTGCTATTGTCACAAATGCAAACAGGTTGCATCCTGTCTTTATCAGTGTTTATCGAGTATGATCCAATCTTATATTGAATGTATATTCGAACGCCATCTTGTCTGCCCACTGTAATTCTAGAAGCTTCTGCCACGATGCGCAGCGGCCATTTTACAGGCTTCTGTGTCCTTTATATCATGACAGCATTTCATTTAAATAAACTGATCAAACAAATCTGCTTCTATCTTGTTATTTCGAATCGCGATAATTGCGAAACTTTACAACCCCAATCATTCATATGTGGCAGCAGAGGTTATAAAATCAGGCACAAGACCTTGTGCCTCCAATTCCTTCTGCATCCAGTTTGTGAGGCACAATTTGGTGCAGTTCATGGAGGATGTGCTACTGGCATGCATGGGCCTCCTTTAAATATTTAGATAAACCATTTCAGGTCCCTCGTCAAATTTCATGAGTTTAGGAGAGGCTCTGCCCACGGCATTATCATCTATGCTCTCTAAGGCAATATCTGCAGGTACAAAGACGCCTCACAAACGGCTACTACTTCACGACCTGGTACAGTGCACGTCACTCCTTTGACGAAATGTCAGATGAGACCTCTCCTTGGCTCCTCAGCTTCACTGCAAATGCAGTAATAGAGTTATGCTGTCTGCGACAGAGCTATGCCATCTGTTGCAGACTGCATCAAGGATTAGGGCAACTCTGCCTATTGCTGTGAAGGTGACAAACTCATTTGGCTTCTGTGCCAAATTATACTGCCACTGAAAAAAAATCAGCCAATCTGTAGTCCATACCTCCATTAACCAAATCCCTGATACCATACTTGGCCAGGGAAATCACTTCATCATTTTCCTAGGGCAAAGGAGACAGCAACTGAACAGGGTACAAAACTTTACAAACTGGCAGGCCTTCCCAACAGGCAGTCCAGAACATCTTAAACTGCACCAAAGTAGCCATCATGCACCTTCCCATGCAAGCACAGGAGATGCAACACCTGCCCTTTTACTTCCTCCCTTCCCACCTTCCAGTGCCCCAAACACTCCTTCCAGTGAAACAGCGATTTATTTGTACTTCTTGCAATTTATTATACCGTATTCACTGCTCACAATGCGGTCTCCTCTACATTGGGGAGACCAAACGCAGTTTGGGTGACTGCTTTGCGGAACACCTCCTTTCAGACCGCAAGCGTCACCCCAAGCTTCCAGCAGTGGGTCGGGAATCCGCTGTCAACCCGCTGCCTCGCAACTTTCCCAGATGTTGGGTCTGTCAACACTGAACAGACCCAACCCGCAGTGGCGGGGGAGGCAATTTAGGTCATTATGAACTTGTTAAGAGCCACATAAAAAGTATTTTGAGCTCAGCTTTAAATTTTATGAAGCCGCCAATGGGGTCCACGCTGCTCAGGGATCACGTCAGGTAAGGAGGTCGGGAGTTGTGTTACCATGAAATCATCTCTTTACTTGACAGCTGCAAATGTGCTATAAAAGCTCCCATCTCACAGCTGTTCACTTTCCAAGCTCACTGTTGCTTACTGCATTTGGAAGACAGATTGAGCTTTATGCAGGTTGCAAGTGTTTGGAGTAAACTTTGTATCCAGTGTCACTTCATTGGAACAACCTCTCTCACCATTGACAGAACGCAAAGTGCTGAAAATAAAGATTTCAATGTTTGACAGCACATTAACAGAAACTTCACATGAACATTGGCTAAAACACACAAGTGCCTACCCTTGTGTGTTGTTAGTTGGTATGATTGGACTAGGATGAGGGTGAGTGTGAGAGGTGCCTAGTGAGATGGGGAAGTGATAATGTAGTTAGAGAGGGATAGGTGGAGGTGCAAGGTAAGTTGGTGTGAGTAACGATGTGCAGGAGTAGAGTAGGGAAGGCAGAGTGATGGGGATGTGATGAGTGGCACAGCAGGATGAGGTTGAGTGTGGCTTTGCAGTAACGTTTTGTGATCTACTGAGATCATTGAAAGATTTGCGCCACTGCAGCCTGGTCCTCCTGATGACATCTCTGCTTGTGTCCTCCTGTGCAATGTGCAACCAGGCTGCATTGATCTCCTGGGGAGGTCTCTTCTGCCCATGGGAAGGGAAGAGGACCACCCTGCATGCTGTGACTCCCTCAATAAGCATATGGAGGGAGTCATGGGAGAGCCTGGGTGAAGCCGTGCACCATTGTGCAGGGCTTGTCAGTGTTGGCAGCACCTCAATGCTGTAGAACACTGACAGAACAACTGTCAAAATCAATTTGCACATGGTCCCTTTAAGGAAACTGGCACCGGATCCGCCGAGGTAGGGGAAATCACGGCCGTTAACTCTGTTTCTCTCTCCACACATGCTGCCTGACCTGCTGAGTATTTCCAGCATTTTCTGTTTTTATCAGGGCTGTTTAGCATAAGCTGAATACCCACAGGAACCAGAAAAGTTTCCATTCCCTTAACATGCAGGTTGTTTCAGACCACATTGTCATCCATAATGCTAATGTAATATATCCAGGGAACACCATTCGCATTTTCCACGTTGTTTGAAGATGGTAACAGGATATCTAGATGGGTCTTGGGAGAGCAAGGCTACCCATTGCAGCTTGACTCCCGAAACCAAATCACAATGCACACGCAGCAACAAAGCATTGGTACTATAAGACCCATGCCACCACTTGAGTCACAGTGGAGCAACACCACAGGGTTGCTGAAGCAATAGTTCTATTGTTTGGAACACCTGGGGGTAAAAATTCAGTTGGTTGCGCCTCCCGTTAGCGCCTTAAATGGGCGCTAATGGGGCGTTAAGGCGCTAACGCCCGGGCGCAGCGCTGTTTGCGCCGCTCGAGAACTTAACTTGAGATTGTGCGGCGGCGCTAAAACTTACCGCTGCGACCACCTGCGCGCGCAGATTGTGACGTCATTCCGTGGTGCAACGCCCTTGGGGCGCCCCGGAGCGGAAATTGAGTGGCGCCCCCTGCCTTACCGCCTGGCGCTTCCAACGACCGGAAGACTGGAACGTTATCAATCGGTGTGGGGCTGGGGGGGGCGCTATTTAAAGGGGGCCTCTTCCTGTCTTTTTCTGTGGTCGACATTTATGCACCACTCGTTCTGAGAGAGAGAGAGAGATTCGGAGAGAGAGAGAGAGACTTCTACATTGACTCAACGCTTTGTGAGGTAGTTTGGCCTAGTTCATCCTAACTTTGCTGCTACTTTCGTTGCTGTACCTCATTACTTTTCTGGCAAAGAGAAGATGGGGGCTGCAATGATTGGGGGCGTCGTCCTGCTCCAGCTCAATCGGAGGAGAGTGAGACGCAGACAGAGAGTGGCAATGATGGCCAGACGGAGGAGGCCCATCAGGCGCATGTACAGGAGAGCTTACCCTCCCAGGGTATATCGTGAACAGCTCTCCTACATCCACATGTCCGAGGAGCTGTGTTTGCGAAGGCTGCGATTCAGCAAGGAGGTGGTCACTGAGCTCTGCCACCTGCTGCAGCCAGATCTGCAGCCTCAGCTGAGGTCCAGGACGTCTCTGTCGGTGGCAGTGAAGGTCACAGTGGCTTTGAACTTCTACGCCACTGGCTCATTCCAAGCTGCTGTTGGGGACCTCGCCAATATCTCCCAGTTTGCGGTGCATCGCTGCATCCGGCAGGTCACCAATGCCCTCTTCACAAGGAGACGAGACTTCATCTCCTTCCCTATGACCCCAGACAAGCAGCATGACCGTGCTATGGGCTTTGCGAGGGTAGCGGGCTTCCCCATGGTGCAGGGCGCCATTGACTGCACGCATGTGGCTTTGCGTGCTCCGCGAGAGAATGCAGAGGAGTTCCGGAACAGAAAGGGGTTCCATTCCTTGAATGTGCAGTTGGTCTGTGACCACAGACAGGTGATTCTCGCTGTCAATGCCCACTATCCGGGCAGCTGCCACGATGCTTTCATCCTGCGCCAGAGTACTGTGGCAGAAATTTTCGAGGCACCGCATCAGCCAGTTGGTTGGCTTCTGGGGGACAAGGGGTACGCATTGAGCACCTGGCTGATGACACCGCTCCGTGCGCCAAACACCCCTGCTGAGCTGCGGTACCAGGAAAGCCAACAAGCAACGAGGAACATTATTGAGCGCACAATCGGCGTGCTCAAACAACGATTCCGCTGTCTGGACCATTCCGGAGGAGCCCTGCAGTACTCGCCTGAGCAAGTTTCCAAATTCGTAGTGGTGTGCTGCATGTTGCACAACATGGCAATCCTCAGGACGCAGCCAATGCCACCAGGCCTTGCAGCACCACAAGAGGAGGAGGAGGAAGAGGAGGAACAGGCCGAGGACGATGATCAGCAGCAGCACCAAGGCAGGAGGGCGGCCCACAATGGTCAAACTGCAAGGGCCGTCCGTCAACGACTAATAGCAAGCCGCTTCTAGGGCCCCTGCCAGTGCTACAAACACGAATCAACCCAGCACGCAACCCCTAAGCCGGCCAAGGCACCAATAATTCCAACCACCAGCCATGTATATTTTGAATACAGAAACTTATTTATTGTACAAACTCTGTGTGTGTCAATTCCTCATGACAAACTCATAGAAATAAACACAAAAAAACAGTCAATAACATAACTGGTTCTCACAACCTGGAGATAATGTCCAAAACACTAAACAAAAGTTGGGCCATGAACCTCGGCCTTTAATAAAAAAATGACCAGCATTTTGGCACACCTCCTACTTTTTGCCCTTCGAGGGTGATCTCCTTCCCTTGCGCACTTCCCCCCTTCTAACCCTACTGCTCCTCCGTAATGGGACCTCAGTGGCTGCAGCAAGGCTGGTGGAAGGCTGCTGCTTGTCAGACCCTGACACTGCAGATGCCCCTGAAGGACGGCCTCGACCACTTCTGGGCCTGGAGGGCCCGGCTGCAGACTGCACCAACTCTGCATGGGCGGCAGCAGTCTGTCCTACAGGCGGTGGCAAGTGCAGTGGAGAAGTGACAGTGTTGGCAGCAGGAATGCTGTCATCGTGAGAGAGGACAGCAACTCCCTGCTCGCCCGACACACTGGCACTCCCACGGGGCAGCACTTCAGCATCCGGAGCAATTTGCCTGAGAACAGATTGCTGGCCTGCTGCGGCGCGGTGACAGCCCCGGGGACATGTGCACGAACCATCGAGGATGGCAGCAGTCAGTGCTCGCGTGGCCTCAATCTGAGTCTGCATGAGAGCAGGCTCAGATGGGTTCCTGGCAGCCAGTGACTGAATTGCAGCAGTAAGCTTTAGTGTGGCATCCGCCTGTGCTACAGCGAAGTGCTCCACACTCCTTGCCAGTGCCTCAATGCATTCGGGCACCCTTCCCACTGCACCCATGAGCTCAGTGTGCATGCCCACCGCCTGGCTGTTCATTTCTGCAATCAGCCGCTCCTCCTCTGCGTCCATTGCATTAGGAGTGTCTGGCATACTCTCCCTCTGGGGAGAAGGCTCCCGTTCTTCCCTCCCCCCCCCCATGGCGTTGCTGCAGCCCGCTGGGTCCTGGAACTTCACCATCATCAGCCCCTTCCCCCCTGCTCCCCCGTTCTTCCCTCCCCCCCCCATGGCGTTGCTGCAGCCCGCTGGGTCCTGGAACTTCACCATCATCAGCCCCTTCCCCCCTGCTCCCCCGTTCTTCCCTCCCCCCCCCATGGCGTTGCTGCAGCCCGCTGGGTCCTGGAACTTCACCATCATCAGCCCCTTCCCCCCTGCTCCCCTCCGGGGAAGGCGTGTTCCCAGTGTGGCCATGGGCTTCCTCGGGAGAGGGTGGCACTGATGCTCCGGCTTCCTCTTCCTCCTCAGCTGCAGCATCACTCCCAGTGGCAGCTTCAGGGACCATCTCCTCAGCTGGTGAATCACCATCTGAAAGCAGGGAGGTACAAGAGTGGCTTTAGCGTGAGGACAGGGTGGCAATAAGGGAGGAATAAGTGCAGCGAGTTAGCAAGTTGGATTGAAAGTGTCAAAGGCTGGTATTGTGAGGGACAAGTGGAAGGACAGAGGACAAAAAGGTGATGACCTTACCATTGCTGTCCACAACGGGGTCGGCGTCTCCAGTGGCGACGGGACCGATCACCCGGCTTGCCACAATCCTGTGGACGCGCTCCTCCAGATCGCTGAGGGGTTGCAGCTGAAGCCGCCCTCCACCCGTCCGTTGCTGCTGTCTCCGATTATGAGCCAGCTTAGCCTGCAAGAAAAAGGACAACATCTGAGTCAATATACAGCCATGGTCTTGCCTGATGTGCCTCCCATAGGTGAATAGCCCTTACTGTATGCAGCCATGGTCTTGCCTGATGTGCCTCCCATAGGTGAATAGCCCTTACTGTATGCAAAGTGTGGAATGTGTGTGTGTGTTTGATGAAAGGGCCATAGGTGTTGCATGAGTGTTGTGCATTGGGGTTTTAAGACCCTCTGGCCATAGAGTGAGGTTGAGATGGAGGGATGGAGAGGTATTGAGAAAAAGCCACTCACCCTGACGACCCGAGTGAGGTCGTTGAACTTTTTGCGGCACTGGACATGGGTCCTGGGCACCATGCTCCTGGAGGAGACGCTCTGAGCCACCTCCCTCCACACTCTTCTGAACTCGCGTGGCAAAGGCCTCCTGCCACTCTCCGGGAACAGCATGCATCGTCTGCGCTCCACTGCGTCAACCAGAGCATCCAAGGCCCGCTCGGTGAAGCGATGAGCGCGTTCTCTCACCCTCTCCATGCTTGGCAGCAAAATGGATTACAGGTCTCTCCAGGCTGAGATTCAAGGCTGCAATGAGCAGGGTGTGGCTGGGGAGCAAGTGGCCCCCCCCGCTTTAAGAAGTGTCCGGCGCCAGTGTGTCTGTGTTCCCTCGCTAACTGGCAGCAGCTGCGCTGCGCTCGTGCGCTGAGTTAGCGCCTCACTCCTAGGCCTTTGCGCCTTAAGAGAGGTGTGCAGCGCCTAATTTAGCGCTCCACTCACCTCCCGGGGCGGTAAAAGTGAAGTTTCCTGTCAGTGCCGATAATTAGCGCCAGGCGCTAATATTAGCGCCAGGCGTTATTATTTGCGCGCGGACGATATTTGCGCCCCAAATGGGGCGCGACCTAATTTCTACCCCCTGGAGTGCTGCTCTAAAGTACAAAGTATGTGAGACTATCACCTGAACTGCTCTAGCAGGAGATTTCTGTACAGCCCAGCCAAAGTGTCCAAGGTTATCACCATCCACTGCGTAATTATTATATACAAAGCGGGATGAGCATGTAGCTGCAAAATGAAGAGGCCACTAGGGGAGCAGATCTACAGAAAAAGGGTAATGAAGAAGAGAAGGCTGAGATGGAAGCCCATGATGTGAAGGCAGGGTGAGTGGTCCAAAACACTGGCAATCAGAAATATTTCCAATAAGGAATACCAACTTAACATCTGTCATTTCACTCGCAGTTCCAATCCAGTGGCTGCTTCACAAAGAATATGTTTGTTCTCATGCTCAGCTGCTAGGTTACCCACTGTTTCCCCCACTTAGAAACTTCCCTTTCTCAAACAGCAATGAAACATCAAAGGAAAGTAAAAATAAATTATAAAAAATTATCTCAGTGCCTACACAAAACCATCCTTATCTATTTTGATACCTGTGCTTCCCTTTGATGACTGTGCCAGCACTAATTCATAATAATCTATGGCGAAATGCTCCCAAAGTAGAAGGAGCGACTTGGCTGGCAGGAAATGATGGGGTGCAATGTTGCTTCTGAGATAGCAGTTATTCTTTGCGTGCAGAGACCACACAGTCAGGCACTTGCTCACTCCTTGGTAGGGCTTGGTTACAGCAAGCTTCCAGCAGCCACGTTACTGGTGCTGGGCAACATAATTACATATATACACACTTTTGAAGTGTAGTTACTGTTCTAATGTAGAAAAAGCAGCAGACAATTTGCACACAGCAAGGTCCCACTAACAACAATGTGATAATGACCAGATAATCTGTATTTAGGTGTTGGGAGTTGATGTTTCTTATTGCAAATAGTGCTAAATGAGATCTTATCGCTGCAATGTGGGTGAAACCCAGCATCACTGTTCCTTCCAACAATCATAGAATCATAGAATGGTTACAGCACGGAAGGAGGCCATTTGGCCCGTCAAGCCTGTGCCGGCTCTCTGCAAGAGCACCTCAGCTTGTCCCACTCCCTCGCCCTTTCCCCGTAGCCCTGCAATTTTTTTTCCTTCAGGTACTTATCCAACTCCCTTTTGAAAGCCGTGATTGAGTCTGCCTCCACCACCCTTTCAGGTATTGCATTCCAGATCCTAACCACTCACTGAGTAAAAATGTTTTTCCTCATGTCGTCTTTGGTTCTTCTGCCAATCACCTTAAATCTGTGTCCTCTGGTTCTCGACCCTTCTGCCAATGGGAACAGTTTCTCTCTATCTGCTCTGTCCAGACCCCTCATGATTTTGAACACCTCTATCAAAACTCCTCTCAATCTTCTCTTCTCTAAGGAGAACAACCCCAGCTTCTCCAGTCTATCCACATAACTGAAGTTCCTCATCCCTGGAATCATTCTCATAAATCTTTTCCGCACCCTCTCTAAGGCCTTCACATCCTTCCTAAAGTGCAGTGCCCAGAATTGGACACAATACTCCAGTTGAGGCCAAACCAGTGTTTTTTTTTATACAGGTTCATCATAATTTCCACGTTTTTGTACTCTATGCCTCTATTCATGAAGCCCAGGATCTCAAACTTTTTTACCTGGTTTCTCAACCTGCCCTGCCACCTTCAACGATTTGTGCAGATATACCCCTAGGTCTCTCTGTTTATGCACCCCCTTTAGGATTGTGCCCTTTAGTTTATATTTCCTCTTTTCATTCTTTCTACCAAAAGGAATCACTTCGCACTTTTCTGCATTAAATTTCATCTGCCATGTGTCCGCCCATTCCACCAGCCTGTCTATGTCATCTTGAAGTCTATCACTATCCTCCTCACTGTTCACTATACTTCCAAGCTTTGTGTCATCTGCAATTGTGCCCTGTACACCCACATCCAAGTCATTAATATATATCAAGAAAAGCAGTGATCCTAGAACCGACCCCTGGGGAACACCACTCCAAGTCTTTCCAATTTGGCAGTGACAGAGTCCTGTAAGTGTCTGTCCAAGATGTCAATGGCACCAGCCATAAACTCCATACCCTTGCCATTGATTCCATTCCCCACCCTGGCCACTGTCTCAGGTTGAGCCAGACTGTTTACAACCTCAATGTCCTATTCGACCCTGAGCTGAGCTTCCGACCTCATATCTTCTCCATCATAAAGATTACCTACTTTCACCTCCGTAACATTTCCCGCCTCCTCCCCGCCTCAGCCAATCTGCTGCTGACACATCCATCCACATCTTTGCCACCTCCAGACTCGATTATTCCATTGCTTTACTGGGCAGCCTCCCATCCTCCATACTTTGCAAACATCAGCTCATCCAAAACTTTGCTGCCCGTATCCTATCCTGAACCAAATCCATCCATCCATCACTCATGTCCTTGCTGATCTATATTGGCACCTGGTCCCCCAACACCTGCAATTTAAAATCCTTGTCTCCTTTAATGACCTTGTTCCTATCTATCTCTGTAACCTCCTCCAGCTCTACAACCTCTCCAGAATACTGTTCCTCTGACTCTGTCCCTTTAGTCACCCCTCCTAATATCTCCTTCTTTGATTTGTCATGTATTTTTGTCTGATTGCACCTCTGAGGTGCCTTGGTACATTTTCTACATTAAAGGCATCGTCTAAATGCAAGTTGCTGTTGCTGTAGTTGAAAGGAAATGACTGTGGCTCAATGTCAGAAGTATATAAGATATGAAATGGTATAAAAAATATAAATCTGAAGCACAACTTCAAGTTAAACTACAGCATACAAGGGCCACAGGTTCAAACTGGAAAAAGATAAACTTGAAGACTAATGTCACCAGCTCCTCGTCATACAGAGTGATCAATTTATGGATTAGACAATGATATAAGCAAAATCCCTGGAATTATTTAAGAAATAGTGAAGGGGGCTATAACTTTGTTTTTCAATGAAGGCTTTCTTATGTTTTGTCAAGTTAAGTATTCTCAAAGATCACTGCTCATAAATGAACAGCAAGCTGGATACAAGTTTAGCTTTACACTCTCTAAACAGTTCTGAGAAATTAACAGCAGGAAGTGATACATCTAATATGTATTTCATAGCTTATGTAGCAGAAAGTGTTCTCATATAATTAATATACATGAATTATCACAAGCATTTCTGGCACCTAAGAAGTCACATTATAGCACGAGAAATAAATTTAATCATGTGAAGTTACACAATGATTTCAGATGAGATGCAGAGGTTAAACTAAACCTGATCTTCAATAAATTCTACTCAAAAAGTTTTCTGAATAACAACTTTCTTCACCTTAACTCCAATTGTCGACGATCGGTCAAAGAGATTGATTGTAGCTCTTTAGGAATTGGACACTATCTTTACTTATAGGTCTTTAGAGTATTCCATTGGAGCATTAAAAAATACAGCTAGATTAATCACCCATTTATAGTCAATTTGTATTTAATCTAACAAGTGGAAGTTATTGAAAAGACTGAAACATTTTAAAATGGTGCTTTTGGAATTAACTAGTTTTCTGGGCAACTAATTTTTTTATATTCATTCATGAGATGTGGGCGTCACTGGCAAGACCAGCATTTATTGCCCATCCCTAATTGCCCTTGAGAAGGTGGTGGTGAGCCGTCTTCTTGAACCACTGCAGTCTGTGTGGTGAAGGTACTCCCACAGTGCTGTTAGGGAGGGAGTTCCAGGATTTTGACCCAGCAACGATGAAAGAAAGGCGATATACTTCCAAGTCAGTATGGTGTGTGACTTGGGGGGAACTTGGAGGCAGTGGTGTTCAGATACGCCTGTTACCCTTGTCCTTCTAGGTGGTAGAGGTCGCGGGTGTGGGAGGTGCTGTCGAAGAAGCCATGGCGAGTTGCCGCAGTGCATCTTGTAGATGGTACACACTGCAGCCACGGTACGCCGTTGGTGGAGGCAGTGAATGTTTAAGGTGCTGGATGGGGTGCCAATCAAGTGAGTTGCTTTGTCCTGGATAGTGTCGAGCTTCTACTGTTGTTGGAGCTGCACTCATCCAGGCAAGTGGAGAGTATTCCATCACACTCCTGACTTGTGCCTTGTAGATGGTGGAAAGGCTTTGGGGAGTCAGAAGATGAGTCAGTCGCCACGGAATACCCAGCCTCTGACCTGCTCTTGTAGCCACAGTATTTATGTGGCTGGTCCAGTTAAGTTTCTGGTAAATGGTGACCCCCAGGATATTGATGGTGGGGGATTCGGCGATGGCAATGCTGTTGAATGTCAAGGGGCGGTGGTTAGACTCTCACTTGTTGGAGATAGTCATTGCTTGGCACTTGTGTGGCATGAATCAGCCCAAGCCTAAATGTCGTCCAGGTCTTGCTGCAAGTCAGCACGGACTGCTTCATTATCTGAGGAGTTGCAAATGGAACTGAATACTGTGCAATCATCAGCAAACATCCCCACTTATGACCTTATGATGGAGGGAAGGTCATTGATGAAGCAGCTAAAGATGGTTGGGCCTTGGATACTGCCCTGAGGAACTCCTGCAGTGATGTCCTGGGGCTGAGATGATTGACTTCCAACAACCACAACCATCTTCCTTTGTGCTAGGTATGACTCCAGCTAGTGCTGAAAGTTGAGCGGGTGTGATGAGTGATGTGATGGAGATCGCTTAGCAAGACAGAGTGAAAGTGGGTGGGGGCTTAAATCACAAGATGTAGTTGATTCAGCAAACATACTCACTTTTCCTGACCTGGTTCGCTCATTAAATCGCTTCCTATATTGCTTCCAAGCACAACGGCCCTGCTGCTCACCTCCTCAGCTACCTCCAACTACACCTTCTTGATGAAAGCAGCAGGTTTATTCCTCCCATTGCTGGGGGGAAAGTATGTCCCTCCTCCTCCTGACTGCACCCAGCAGTAATTCCAGTGAGGCGACATTAAATCTGGGTACTGCACTTGCTCTGTGTTCACCATCGATCGTGAACACCACCAATTTCCATTTGTGCATTGGACCTTTCAATACAGCTGAGATCATTTTTTCCTGGTGTGCAGATTGGAGACCCATAATCCGGAAGTCAAAATTAAATGGTTCAATTGAGTTGCAATTGCAGATTCCGACCCGCTGAGTTGACATCCGGGTTTCTCCCATGCAATTCCACCCCTCTGCTCGGAAGCCACCTTCAGATTAATATTGGGGCCTTTGTATGTGGTAACTTATCAAACTTTTTCCTGGAAATCATGGTATATAGCATCATCCACCATACTGTTCACCCACAGAAAATGTAACCAGGTTAATGCAGCAGAACATATTAAACTATCCCTCCTCATCCTTCTTGACTTGTCTACAGCCTTTGACACGGTTGACCACTACATCCTTCTCCAACGCCTCTCCAACGTCGTCCAGCTGGGTGGGAATGCATTCACCTGGTTCCATTTTTATCTATCTATTCATAGCCAGGGAATCACCTGCAACAGCTTCTCTTCCCACTCCCGCATCGTTACCTCTGGTGTCCCCCAAGGATCTATCCTTGGCCCCCTCCTATTTCTCAACTACATGTTGCCCCTTGGCAATATCATCCGATAACACAGCGTCAGTTTCCACATGTTCGCTGACGACACCCAGCTCTACCTCACTACCACTTCTCTCGACCCCTCCACGGCCTCTAAATTGTCAGACTGCTTGTCCAACATCCAGTTCTGGATGAGCAGAAATGTTCTCCGATTAAATATTGGGAAGAGCGAAGCCATCGTTTTCGGTCCCCACCACAAACTCCGTTCCCTAGCCAGTGATTCCATCCCTCTCCCTAACATCTGTCTGAGGCTGAACCACACTGTTCGCAACCTTGGTGTCATACTTACTGCAACAGAACTTATGTTTCCTGAAGCCATATTGGAATCCGTAATAACTACTCTCCTCTCCATTTTTTAAAATTTGTTCCAGGATGTGGGCATCACTGGCAAGGCCAGCATTTATTGCCCATCCCTAATTGCCCTTGCGAAGGTAGTGGTGAACCACCTTCTTGAACCGTTGCAGTCCTTGTGGTGAAGGTACACCCACAGTGCTGTTCGGGAGGGAGTACCAGGATTTTGACCCAGCGGCGATGAAGGAGCGGCGATATATTTCCAAGTCAGGATGGTGTATGATTTGGAGGGAACTTGGAGGTGATGGTGTTCCCATGCACCTGCTGCCCTTGTCCTTCTAGGTGGTAGAGGTCATGGGTTTGGGAGGTGCTGCCGAAGAAGCCTTGGCAAATTGCTACAGTGCATCTTGTAGATGGTACACACTGCAGCCATAGTGCACCAGTGGTGGAGGGAGTGAATGTTTAAGGTGGTGGATGGGGTGCCAATCAAGCGGGCTGCTTTGTCCTGGATGGTGTCAAGCTTCTTGAGTGTTGTTGGAGCTGCACTCATCCAGATAAGTGGAGAGTATTCCATCACACTCCTGACTTATGCCGTGTAGATGGTGGAAAGGCTTTGGGAAGTCAAGAGGTGAGACACTTGCTGCAGAATACCCAGTCTCTGAACTGCTCTTGTTGCCACAATATTGATGTGGCTGGTCCAGTTAAGTTTTTGGTCAATGGTGACCCCCCAGGTGAGCAGGTTATTGGTGAGTAAGTGCTGATTGATAGCACTGTCGACGACACCTTTCATCACTTTGCTGATGATTGAGAATAGACTGATGGGGTGGTAATTGGCCAGATTGGATTTGTCCTGCTTTTTGTGGACAGGATATACCTGGGCAGTTTTCCACATTGTTGGATAGATGCCAGTGTTGTAGCTGTACTGGAGCAGCTTGGCTAGAGGCATGGCTAGTTCTGGAGCACAAGTCTTCAGCACGACAGCCAGGATGTTGTCAGGGTCCATAGCTTTTACTGTATCCAGTGCACTCAGCAATTTCTTGATACCACGTGGAGTGAATCGAATTAGCTGAAGACTGGCTTCTGTGTTGGTGGGGACCTCAGGAGGAGGCCGAGATGGACCATCTACTCGGCACTTCTGGCTGAAGATGTTTGCAAACGCTTCAGCCTTGTCTTGTGCACCCGCATGCTGGGCTCTGCCATCATTGAGGATGGGGATATTCATGGAGCCTCCTCTTGCCTTTAGTTGTTTAATTGTCCACCAGCATTCACGACTGGATGTGGCAGAACTGCAGAGGTTTGATCTGATCCGTTGATTATGGGATTGCTTAGCTCTGTCTATAGCATGCTGCTTCCACTGTTTAGCATGCAGGCAGTCCTGTGTTGCAGCTTCCCCAGGTTGGCACCTCATTTTTAGGTACGCCTGGTGCTGCTCCTGGCATGCTCCTTATTGAACCAGGGTTGGTCCCCTGGTTTGATGGTAATGGTAGAGTGAGGGATATGCCATGCCATGAGGTTACAGATTGTGATGGAATACAATTTTGCTGCTGCTGATGGCCCACAGCGCCTCATGGATGCCCAGTTTTGAGCTGCTAGATCTGTTCTGAATCCATCTCATTTAACACGGTGGTAGTGCCACACAACACGGTGTCCTCAGTGTGAAGACTGGACTTGGACACCAAAAGGACTGTACAATGGTCACTGCTACCAATGCTGTCATGGACAGATGCATCTGCGACAGGTAGATTGGTGAGGACGAGGTCAAGTAGGTGTTTCCCTGATGTTGGCTCGCTCACCACCTGCCACAGGCCCAGTCTGGCAGCTATGTCCTTCACGACTCGGCCAGCTCGGTCAGTAGTGGTGCTACCGAGCCACTCTTGGTGATAGACATTGAAGTTCCCCACCCAGAGTACATTCTGTGACATTGCTACCCTCAGTGTTTCTTCCAAGTGGTGTTCAACCTGGAGGAGTACTGATTCATCAGCTGAGGGAGGGCAATAGGTGGTAATAAGCAGGAGGTTTCCATGCCCATGCTTAACCTGAAGCCATGAGGCTTCATGGGGTCTGGAGTCAATGTTGAGGACTTGCAGGGCCACTCCCTCCCGATTGTATTCCACTGTGCTGCCACCACCTCTGGTGGGTCTGTCCTGCCAGTGGGACAGGACGTACCCAGGGATGGTGGTGGAGGAGTCTGGGACATTGGCTGAAAGGTATGATTCTGTGAGTATGACTATGTCAGGCTATTGCTTGACTAGTCTGTGGGACAGCTCTCCCAATTTTGACACAAGTTTCCAGATGTTAGTGAGGAGGACTTTGCAGGGTTGACTGGGCTGGGCGTGCCATTGTCATGTCCGAAGCCGGTGCCTAGATTCATGTGATCCTTAATCACATCTCTCCTGCCACTGGTCTTAATATCTCCCCCCTCCATCATCGGCACACTATGGCTGCAGTACTTCAACAACATCTCCCAGCCCTGCAGCCTCTACTTCAAGAAAGACAAGAGAAGCAATATTGTGGGAACACCATAACCCCCAAGTTCCTCTCCAAGTCATACATGGATATATATTACTCATCACTGGGTCAAAATCCCAGAATTCCCTACGTAAAACCATTGTGGAAGCATTATCACAGCAAGGACTGGAGCAGTTTAAGAAGCCCACCAGCACTGTCTCAGGGTAGGTAGGAGTGGACAATAAATGTAGCCTTACTAGCATCACCCATATCCCAAGAACAAATAAATTAAAAAATCCCATACTTTCCCTTTTTGTCCCTTAAAAATTCCAATAAGCCATCCTAAATGCTCTTCCTTTTCCCTGCATCGCCACTGTTTTAAAATCAAAACTCATCATACTATTTACTACAGGAAACTCTCTTTTAACCGGCACCCAAATAACCGGAAATCTCTCTTAACCGGCAAAATTCTTCAGTAGGTAACCAGGGTTTTCCTTCATCTCTCCTTTAAAAATAACTTAAAAAAAACCCCAAGGCGTTTGCCTTGTATCGGAGCATGTAGATTAGGAGGGGAATGTGCAGCCCGGGTAGGCATCGGACACGACAGATGGTCAGCTGGCGGTCCCCGGGGAGACGGATCTCCGAATGCAGGCGCATGTCAGTGTGTACGGGGCTCTCATATGTTGGGAGATATAACTCTCCGTTATCCCGACTTTTTGATTAACCGGCACCACGCCGGTCCCGTCGGTGCCGGTTAATAAAGAGTTTCCTGTATTGTGACTCATTGGAGCATGTAATGCTTTACCATAGGGAGTAGTTGAGACAGATGCCTTTGTATCTTTTAAGGAAAAAGTGATAGAAACAGGAAGAGGAAGATACGAACAGGAGTGGGCCATTCAGCTCCTCAAGCCTGCTCCGCCATTCAATTAGATCATGACTGATTTGTATCTTAACTCCATCTATCCACCTTGGCTATGTAATCCTTAATCCTCTTGCCTAAAAAAATTCTATCAATCTCAATTCTGAAATTTTCAATTGACCTACCCGCAACAGATCTTTGGGGGAGAGTGTTTCAAATCTCCACTACCCTTTGTGCAAAGAAACGGTTTCTGACATCAGCTGACCGCAACTTCTTGATTTATATAGCTTCTCTTCTAACATTTTTCACCTTACTGGTGTCCTTCACTATGGGTCTTTTCACTTCAACCTAGGTTTATATTTATGCTTATGTTTACGGCTGGCCATTTTCCCAGAGATACTCCTTGGCTCTGCTGCTGTAACTTCACCAGAAGTGCGGCGGAAACCCCGTTGAAGCATGTAAACAAGGTTTCCACTGCGTTTCCGGGGAAGTTACAGCGGTGGAATAGAAGCAGCTCTGAGGAAATTATTGACCAAGGACCAAATCTCACAATCTGTTAATCGTAATTGAACAGGAATGACTGAACTGTTTGTGATTTGGTTTACAGTATGATAAGCAGAAAAGCCTATTGAAAAAACCTAATTTGGAAAACTTTAGTTGAAACATAAGACTTTGAAGAGGAATGGCTTCTTTTTGTTAAACAAGAACAACAACTTGTATTTATATAGCGCCTTTAACGTAGTGAAACATCCCAAGGCGCTTCACAGGACTGTTATAAGACAAAGAATTTGACACCCAGCCGCATAAGGAGAAATTAGGGCAGATGACCAAAAGCTTGGTTAAAGAGGTAGGTTTTAAGGAGCGTCTTAAAGAAGGAAAGAGAGGTGGAGAGGCGGAGAGGTTTAGGCAGGGAATTCCAGAGCTTAGGGCCTTGGCAACGGAAGGCACAGCCACCAATGGTTGAGCGATTAAAATCAGGGATGCTCAAGAGGGCAGAATTAGAGGAGTGCAGATATCTCGGGGAGTTATGGGGCTGGAGGAGATTACAGAGATAGGGAGGGGCGAGGCCATGGAAGGATTTGATAACAAGGATGAGAATTTTTAAATCAAGGCGTTGCTTAACCGGGAGCCAATGTAGGTCAGCGAGCACAGGCGTGATGGGTGAACGGGACTTGGTGCGAGTTAGGACACGGGCAGCCGAGTTTTGGATGACCTCAACTTTACATAGGGTAGAACGTGGGAGGCCGACCAGGAGTGCGTTGGAATAGTCAAGTCTAGAGGTAACAAAGGCATGGATGAGAATTTCAGCAGCAGATGAGCTGAGGCAGGGACAGAGACGGGCGATGTTACGGAGGTGGAAATAATTAGTTGGAGACTGCATCAGTAAATTTCAGTGACGTAGGCTGAAAACACCTGGGAATAGAAGAGTAGATGAGAATTAGCAGGCACCAATGCTTGCATTGATTATCAGTATACAAAAGTATAATTATTGTAGTCCTATTTGAAATCAACCTTGAAAGGTAAGCCAGTAAACAATGAATAGACTTTCAGAAAGTCAAAGTCAGGTGGAACACCGCTAAGAGACTAGTTAGTTGTCAAAATAATTTATAAAGTAGCTGGCAACTTTGAGTTTCAACACTGTAATTCATTTTCAAAGTACAAGTATAGTTACTCCTCTTTTAATCAAAATCCTCACTTCTTTTCCTGCACATATGAATGTAAAATGTGAATGCCTTTTGAAGGTTGCACCTAAACTGAATGCAAGATAGCCTTTGGAAATAGGGTGATTTATGACACAAAGTCATGGAGTTCTGGCTTTTCCTAAAATACTGCACTAAAGCAGATGTGTTATCAGACATGGGTATAAAGATTCACCAAGACTCTACAAGCAAATGGGAAGCTTACATAATCAAAGTCATTTTGTTGACTACACATGGAGCTTTTTGATGAATTATCAGTGAGATGTTGTCTCTGGCTTTGCACGTGAAAGACAGATTGTTACAATCCTTCACAAAAATAAATGTTCTCTCTAATAAAACTTGCTCACTAATAAAACTTGATTAGAATATTTTTTCTAAGTATTTTACTCAAATCTAATAAAATAATTTTAAGACCTTATATAGTTTTTGTTAGAAAGTCTGATCCATAGGCTATTTCATCACCCAAGTTATTTTGCTCTACCAAAATGGGAAGATGGTGTATGAGCTGGTGTTTCTTTTCTTCTATTTAGCCAGTTTACTGCCTAGTGTAACAGTCAGACTTTTACACTGATGTGACCACATCCCAAATTTTACAGTAGTATCTGCAGGTTGGTCAACCTCATCCGATTCAGAACTGAGGCAAGTGTGGGTCTTACATTTTGCTAACAAAAGTCTTTAAACAATTGGTACACGTTATTTTCCTTACAAAATGCTTAATAATGTTTTTCAAGTTTGCTATAATGTGTTGCTAATTGTGTTTGTATTAGCGAAGTAAAAGATACTACATTATCTCAGTTATAGAATTGTGTTATAGAAGGTTCTAGTAAGGACTGGAGAAAAACTGTAGAATGTGCCTAACAGTGGCATTCCAAAGAATCTGCAAAACCCATTATTAACACATGCAGATTGCAGGTTGGACTGCCTGATGGCACATTTTAATATGCACTTTTGTACAATCTGCAGGACCAAGATTTCTAAACATTTATGGACATCTTTACACCACAACAAAAGTGCCTGACCATTCAGACTTCAAATGGAACCCTAACATAGATTTTTACTGCAAAAAGGCAACTAAGCCATTATCTTGAGTCCATGTAGAAAGGCTGAAAAACACATTATTTGATCTAAAATGAATTGGGCCTCATGTTGGTGAGCCAGAGCAAGCCTGACGCTCGCCCTACTGGCCCCACATCCCCAGCTGAAATTGGGGCTAAAATCTTTGCTGGTCGAGGGAAAAGATGCCACTGGAAGCACTTTCCCAGTGGGGCACGTTGCAACAATGGGGCTTCTTGCAGCAGGTGGAAATGATCTGTAACTGTCTCTATGCTGACCCAGACCCCGTGGAGTCACTTCCTTGTTCATTGCCAGGTTAGTTGTTCCAGGACCTGCAGACAGGGTTGTTGGTAACATACTAGGTTTGTCTCTGCTGCCTGCTGATCTCCCTGGCATGCTTCCCTTCATCTTTCATCTCACTTCAACCATGAAATACTGTACTTCTGGTGCTTTGGAACCAACCTACATCATTAATTTTAACTTGACTTACCAGCTGTTACAAGATACCACTTAGATGCTTTGTCGCTCCTTTAGCTCGCATGAAAGATACTGTACAGCTTATTTTTAATATTCCCTGCTTTTTGCATCTCTTCATGTCTGTTGAAGTCTTGGAAATGCTTTAATTACTTTTATCTTTTCATTATATTTGAAGACAATACTCAGCTTTTTAGATTCCACAGAAATATTATGTACTGTTCGGAGAAAGGTAAAAAATGTTGAAATTTAATAGAAGAAAAACCTTTCAAAAAAATGCTAGCAAACATTAATAACAAAAGATAGCACGAAACAGTACTGTAAAATAGAAATTTAAAAAATCTAAAAAGCCTCAGGCACATTCAGAGTCCCATCATCGTAAAAACCCCTCTGGTTCACTGATGTCCTTTAGGGAAGGAAATCTGCCATCCTTACCCAGTCTGGCCTATATGTGACTCCAGACCCACATTGTGGTTGACTCTAAACTGCCCTCAGAAATGGCCCAGCAAGCCACTCAGTTGTACCAAACTGCTACATCAGCGGTTCAAGAATGTGGCTCACCACCACCTTCTCAAGGGCAATTAGGGATGGGCAATAAATGCTGGCCTTGCCAGCGATACCCACATCCCGTGAACACATTTTTTTTTTAATTGTCGGTGTGGGGAAACTTTTAGAGACAATGTCCTCGATATTGACGGGGAGGGTTTGGTAAATGGGGGAGCGCGGAGTTTCGACCAGGAAACCTGGAAGTGGGTATACCCACATGCTGTGCAGTTTTAAGTGTGCAATTTTTTTTTTTAACAGGTTCCCCACCCGGAAGTTAGCCTGATTAGAATCATAGAATCATAGAAAGTTACAGCACGGAAGAGGCCATTTCGGCCCATCGTGTCCGCGCCGGCCAACAAAGAGCTATCCAGCCTAATCCCACTTCCCAGCTCTTGGTCCGTAACCCTGCAGGTTAGAGCATCCCAACTGCACATCCAAGTACTTTTTAAATGTGGTTAGGGTTCCTGCCTCTACCACCCTTTCAGGCAGTGAGTTCCAGACCCCCACAACCCTCTGGGTGAAGAAATTTCCCCTCAAATCCCCTCTAAACCTTCCACCAATTACTTTAAATCTGTGCCCCCTGGTTATTGACCCCTCTGCTAAGGGAAATAGGTCCTTTCTATCCACTTTATCTATGCTCCTCATAATTTTATACACCTCAATAAGGTCTCCCCTCAGTCTCCTCTGTTCCAAGGAAAACAGACCCAGTCTATCCAGTCTTTCCTCATAGTTAAGATTCCCTACTCCCGGCAACATCCTTGTAAATCTCCTCTGTACCCTCTCTAGTGCAATCACATCTTTCCTGTAATGTGGTGACCAGAACTGCACACAGTACTCTAGCTGAGGCCTAACTAGTGTTTTATACAGTTGAAGCATAACCCCCCTGCTCCTGTATTCTATGCCATGGCTAATAAAGGCAAGCATTCCGTATGCTTTCTTAACCACCTATCAACCTGGCCTGCTACCTTCAGGGATCTGTGGACATGCATTCCAAGGTCCCTTTGTTCCTCTACACTACTCAGTGTCCTACCATTTAATGTGTATTCCCTTTCCTTGTTAGTCCTCCCCAAATGCATTACCTCACACTTCTCTGGATTGAATTCCATTTGCCACTGTTCTGCCCACCTGACCAATTTATTGATATCTTCCTGCAGTCTACAGCTTCCTTCTTCAGTATCAACCACACAGCCGACTTTAGTATCATCTGATTGACAGGCTTGGCTTCCAGTTGGGCGGGGAGCGCTCTGGAGCAGGCCGCAGCCGCAGGTAAGGAGCCTGCAGCATCTAGTGGGAGCGTGGGGTATAGCTCCGATCTGGTGGGGGGGGTCCGATTCCCGATCCCGGGGGGGAGTCTTTGGATGGGGGGCTTCTGATGGAGGGGGGCCTGGTCCAAGGGAAGGAGGTAAGCTCGGGGGGCAGGGGGAAGCACTGCTGTTCCTCCTGGCCCAAAAGCAGTGCTGTAGAGCTGTCCTCACCTCCCTTAAGCCAGCCAGGGTTAAACCTATAAAGCAGGATAAATGTGAGGCTCCCAGCCTCATTATAGAATTTAAATGGCCAACCCGTCTCCTGGGAGCGGGTTGGCTGCCCGACCCTGTCCCACTTCTGTTAAACCCGGTAATGGGCGGGTTGGAGGGAGGTTGGGGTCGTATTTGAGATTTTTTAAAGTTTAACATCTCACCCGATTCCAATCCACCTGTTTTTCGGTGTTAAAATTACCCCCAGTAATCCGGGACAAAATTAACTGACATTAGGGGGGAGAAATTCATTACAGCCCAGGAGTGGGTGCTAACTTTGGAAAAGTTGGAGATTTAGCACCAGGCGCTAATGAATCTCGCTGCATGTAAAATTCAGTGTCATTGCTCAAAGAAAGGGCTGGAGCACTAAATCAAATGCTAATGACCTAGCTCAGTGGCATTACATTCAAAGTGCTAACCAATATCAGGTGCAGTCTAATCGCTAGTCATCATTACCACAGGCTCTTTCCAGTTCTTAAAGGGGAGGTTCAATCATGCTGCAGAACCTCATTCTCAGCATTGCTGCCTGTGAAGCTGTGTCAGCAAGCAGGAGCAGGCCAAGTCCAAGGAGCCGGACGACTCAACCAGCTGTACTCATGGCAGATCCACGCCCCAGGGAGAGAGCTCGCAGATTTTCGGACCAAGCATTGGAGGAGTTGGTGTCCACTGTGGAGAGATGGAGGGCGGTGCTGTACCCAGCAAGTGGTAGGAGGCCCTCGCCGCAAGTCTTCCGTGCCATGTGGAGCGAGGTTGCCCATCAGGTCTTGGGCAGCACTGTGGTCCCCAGGACCCATACACAGTGCAGGAAGAAATTAAACAACCTCACTTGAGTGGTCAGGGTGAGTCAATGCCTCAGCAAATGCTACATACCATCATTTGAACCATAGTCTGCAGTCACTGCCCAAAGCACCACACCCCAGAGCTCACCCACCAACAATCTCTACCTAACAACACTCACATCCACATCTAACACCTTACATGCAATGACAGCTATTCAACTATGGCAGGAACGTCACCCAAACACATTGCTCCACACTCACTCACTCACGCACTTTCCTTTCTCTTGCAGGCCAAGGTGGCTCACAACAGGAGGGAGAAGGAGCTCACAGGCGGGGGTCAAGCCGACACCCAACCACGGTCTGCGCTGGAAAACAGAGTGCTGGAGATAATTGGGTGCCAGGTGGTGGGCGCCGCGGCCACCGGCGACGTTGAACCCCTTGGGGAAAACAACGGTATCATCACCCTACTCCTTCTCACATCCCACTTTCCCCTCACCCCACAAGCCTTTCGCACTTTCTAGCTAATCATGCTGAATGCATGCCTTTCTCCCTTCCTGCCCCCTCCCCTCACCTTAACCTGTCCCTTGTGCCTTTATGCTTTCAGATAATGAGCAAGCACCGGAGCAGCCAGTCCCTGAGGGCACCGTTGAGAGCGATGCAGGAGAAGAGGAGGAGGAAGAACACACCGTGTCACTGCAAGTCACACCCGCAGGCACCAGCTCAGATACTGGCACTACGCGTTCTTTAGAGGCTAGTATAGTAGCGGGATCTGCACAGGGTGATGCACTGGGAATGAGCGGGCTGCAGCAAGACCAGGGGGAAAGGGTAGCTCGGGGGTCAGCTCTCCGGAGGGCGAGTTCGCGCGTGAGTTCTGAGATTAGGACCTCAATGTGGATGCCTTTAGAAGAAGGGTGATGAGCATACACACGGAGATCATTGGTGCAATGCCAAGGGTGCCCGAGAGCCTCTCGGCAATGGTAAGGAGCGTGGAGGAGTCCACCTCCAACATTGCACAAAGCTCTGCGCACACCATGGAGCCCATCATTTCCAGTCTGGAAAGGATGGTAGACTCCCAGAGAGACCGTGGCAACCCAGACCTGATGCCACGTGTGATGGGCGATCTGGCAGCTTCCATTGCAGCACAGGTGGAAGTGATGCAATGTCTTAGTGCTGTAATGCAGTCTATGCTTGGTGGCATCCAATCTCAGAACGCTCTCATGCAGTCTCAGCTTGATACCACGCCAGCTCTGACTGCTGCCATCGTGGCTGGGTCTACCACCATTGACCAGGGCTTTCACGGTGTCGCAGCAGACCAGCAATCTGTACTGCAACAGATTGCTAGGGATGCTGAGGTGCTGCCCTAGGGAAGTAGCAGTGGGTCAGTGGAGCAGGAACCTGCTGTCTTCTCTCACGATGATAGCATTCCTGCTCCCACCGCTGCCACTCCGTCATTGCCCTTGTCGCTGCTTGTCATCTAGCCAGCCCAGACTGCGGCCTGCCCATGCTTAGGTGGTGCAGTCTACAGCCGGGCCTTCCAGGCCCAGAGCTGGTCAAGGGCGTCCTGCAAGGCCATCTGAAGTCTCCCGCACAGACACTCAGCAGCCTTCCACCAGCCTTGCTGCAGCCACTGGGACTGTGAAGGAATAAGCCATATTCAGAAAAATACACCATTCTCTGAAAGAATTCTGGCCTTTGTAACATGACAAACTGGGCTTGAAAATCTAAAACCCTAACAATGGAAAAGCTGTAAACAGCATACAGGCTATTGAGATAAGATAAGTTGTTGACACTGAATCAATAGCCTTATTGAAACAGGAGGTTGGAGGCTCCTGAAGTCTGCAGATTTGGAAAAAAGACAATGGTACATCCTGTTAAGGTGTTATAAAGTACATTTCGTAAACAGGCACATAAAAGAAAAAGAAACATATGCCTTCGTAAAAATGACATCAAGTAAAAGAAACACCTGCCGTCAAATCGTTTTTATGTTAAACTTAGAACACCTACGGACAGGAGACACGATTCTGTGTTGCAACCAGCTGAGGTGACTTAAGAATTGCAGAGATCACCCTGGTTGAGGTTGTTTTAATTTACACGTCGTAAAAAGACACAAACAGAAGACTTTGGTAAGAATGACATCAAATAGATGCACCTGCTCCACATCGTTTTTATGATAAGCTTCGAACACCTAAAGGTAGAGACACGATTCTTAATGCAACCAGCTGAACTGACTGTAAGAATAGCAGGGGTCAACAGAAAAATGACTAGACATAATTAGCTTACATCAGCAGAAAACTTCAAAGGAAATACCACTGAGAAAGGATATAAATATTGAACTTTTAAATGGGATGATAGTCTCGCTGTAAAGGGGCAAAGCGATTCTCGGCTTCAGAAGCAAGCTCTGTAAGTCTACAACTCTTTATATCTCGGGGATCAACGGTATTGTATTTGATTTTGGTGGATATCCTGGAATAGACTAAGAACTGTAAAAATGTAACCAAGTTAAGATTTGAGAATAAGGATCTCTGATAATAGAATTGTAAGATTTCTGTTTTTGGAACTGTTAATGTTGCGATTGAATCACCAACTGTAATTACATGTCGGTTCTTTAATAAATCTATATATTTTTAGAATTGTCTCAAATAATACTTCTGTATCAAACTCGCGAACTCAATCTCTGTACGCTCTTTGGTGAGGAGTTGCAGAATTCTGAGGGAGTTTTCCGGACCCTCATAATATCCAGAACGTTACGGTCTAGCTAAACTTATTAAAAGTGCTATCTGGAGGATGGTAACATCTTCAGGTTGTTCCTTTCCTTTAGGGAGAGATAGTCTGGACCTTTAGACCCAATTAAGCATCTTCAGGATTCGGCTACCTCAAACTTTAGTTGAAAGTGAATGTCTGGGGAATACGCCTGATCCGGGGTAGCCCTAAAGGGGCTAGGACTAGTAATTATCCCTTCAGTAGCACTAGAGTAGGCAAAGGCACAGTAATGAGAGGCACTAAGGGATTGCACAAGGGTGAATAGTAAATATTGTTACTGTAAAGGTGTGTTCACTAATTATTGATAAATGTATTAATTCACTTTGGATAATTTTGTACTGTCTCTCATTTCAGCTGTGCGCTGTGATATGGCCTGTGACAGGGATGGAATGATGGGGATGTGGTGAGCAATGTGGATCTGGGGTTTAATTTATTGGAACCGCAGTCTGATGAGGCGGTCACGGACCACACTTCCGGAAGGCCGATTGAGTGGCTGCCTCCTCCCGCGCTCCTGTTCCTCCTCCTCCTCGTCTTCCTCATCCTCCTTGTTGTCCTCCTCCTCCTACTCTCCCTCTTCTTCCTCCTGAGGTGGTCCCGCAATCCCTGCTGGTAAAGGCTGAGCCCTCATGATAGCCAAATTGTGGAGCATGCAGCACACCACGATGAAATGGTCCGGCGAGTACTAGAGGGCTCCTCCCGAGTGGTCAAGTCAGTGGAACCGTTGCTTGAGCACCCCGATGGTCTGCTCAATGATGTTCCCGGTGGCGGATGGCTCTCATTATGGGAAAGGAAATGTACTCCCTTCTCCGACTGTAGAGAGCCTCTGTGATGCAGCGATGGATGGCGAACTTCGAGATGTTACCGATATCTCCTGTTGCAGACTGGAAGGATCCACTGGCGAAGAAATTGAGGGCGACGGTGACCTTGACTGCCACTGAGAGAGTGGTTTTCATCCTGATCTGAAGCTTGAGGTCTGGTTGCAGGAGGTGACAGTGTTCTGTGACCACGTCCTTGGTGAAGCCTTCTAATACACTGCTCCTGACTTAATTGAATGCAGGACAATTGCTGTCGGAAGGCCCTCGGAGGGTAAGGCCTCCTGTTGAGAGCCCTGATGGCCCTCCTCCTCCCTCTGGCCACATGTTCCAATCTTTCTCACTACCCGCGCTCCCTCCGCCATAGATCCTGGTGGGCAAGGTCGACTGCCAGTACAGCGCCCATTAATGTAACAAAGTGTACCACTTTGATATGTTGTGAGAATAAATGTAACAAATTTTTAGTAGCCACAACACTCCGGAGACTAAACAACCTTTAAATGACTGATTTAAACTGTTGCGCAGTGTCAAACTGACAAGGAAGCAGTGAACCAGCACTATCCTGAGAGCTACGACTCATTACTCATAATACCTTTAAGTAGCGCCCCTGGAGCCGGCTACCAACTGCTTCACGCCTCCTCCCACTGTCGCTGTTGGGGTGATGTGCTAAGGCAGGGGGCGATACTCAATTTGGCAGATTGGGCACCCAGTGAGCGTTGCATGCTCACTGACGTCATGATCTGCCTGACGCTGAAGTCCCCGGTGCTAATCCGTAGCGGTGCCACTACAGGGGTGCTGAATTTGGCGTGCGGTGCTGGATCCGCCTTGCCACGGCACTACTACTTCAGCGTCCCATTAGCACCTCTGCCAGGCGCTAACTGGAGGTGCTAAGGTACCGAATTTCTCCCTCTAGGAAAAGTATGAGCTAATAAATGAAAGTCAGATCGGATTTGTTAAAGGCAAATCATGTTTGACTAACTTGATTGAGTTCTTTGTTGAAGTAACAGAGAGGGTTGATGTGGGTAGTACGGTTGATATTGTGCATATGAACTTTCAAAAGGTATTTGATAAAGTACCACATAATAGACTTGCTAACAAAATTGGAGCATGAGAAAAGGCCAAGGCCGAGAGCAGAGTGAGAGAAAAGGGCGAGGCCAAGAGTGGAGCGGGAGGAAAGGGCGAGGCCGAGAGTGAAGCGAGAGGAAAGGGCGAGGCCGAGAGTGGAGCGAGAGGAAAGGGCGAGGCTGAGAGTGGAGCGAAAGGAAAGGGCGAGGCCGAGAGTGGAGCGAGAGGAAAGGGCGAGGCCGAGAGTGGAGCGAGAGGAAAGGGCGAGGCCGAGAGTGGAGCGAGAGGAAAGGGCGAGGCTGAGAGTGGAGCGAGAGGAAAGGGTGAGGCCGAGAGTGGAGCGAGAGGAAAGGGCGAGGCCGAGAGTGGAGCGAGAGGAAAGGGCGAGGCTGAGAGTGGAGCGAGAGGAAAGGGCGAGGCCAAGAGTGGAGCGAGAGGAAAGGGCGAGGCTGAGAGTGGAGCGAAAGGAAAGGGCGAGGCTGAGAGTGGAGCGAGAGGAAAGGGCGAGGCCAAGAGTGGAGCGAGAGGAAAGGGCGAGGCTGAGAGTGGAGCGAAAGGAAAGGGCGAGGCTGAGAGTGGAGCGAGAGGAAAGGGCGAGGCCGAGAGTGGAGCGAGAGGAAAGGGCGAGGCCGAGAGTGGAGCGAGAGGAAAGGGCGAGGCTGAGAGTGGAGCGAGAGGAAAGGGCGAGGCCAAGGGTGGAGTGGGAGGAAAGGGCGAGGCCGAGAGTGGAGCGAGAGGAAAGGGCGAGGCTGAGAGTGGAGCGGGAGGAAAGGGCGAGGCTGAGAGTGGAGCGAGAGGAAAGGGCGAGGCCCATAATGGAGCGGGAGGAAAATCGCAAATTGACATCACAGCACAAGGAGCAGCAGAGGGGGTAAGTTACAGGTAAATATTTAATTTAAATTTAATTTAAAGAAATATTTCATAACTCTCAACATATATACATTCCATTGAGAAATAAAATCTCCATGGGATAAATAATCCAACTGTGGCTAACTAAAGAGGTTAAAGATAATATTAGATTAAAAGTAGAGTCTTATAATGTTGCCAAGAAGAGTAGTAAGCCTGAGGATTGGGAGAGTTTTAGAAACCAGCAAAGGATGACCAAAACATTGATAAGGAGGGAGAAAATAGAATATGAGAGTAAAGGAAGTTATGCTAAACTTTTATAAAACACTAGTTAGGCTTCAGCTGGAGTATTGTGTTCAATTCTGGGCACCACACTTTAGGACGGATGTCAAGGCCTTGGAGAGGGTGCAGAAGAGATTTATTAGAATTTTACCAGGAATGAGGGACTTCAGTTACGTGGAGAGACTGGAGAAGCTGGGGTTGTTCTCCTTAGAGCAGAGAAGGATAAGAGGAGATTTGATAGAGATGTTCAAAATCATGAATGGTAAATAAAGGATAAACTGTTTCTCGTGGCAGAAGGGTCGGTAATCAAAGGATACAGATTTACGGTGATTGACAAAAGAACCAGAGGTGACATATTCACTTTGGTAGGAAGTAAAGAAAAACAGAATATTTTTTAAATGGTGAGAAACTTTCAAATGTTGGTGTTCAGAGCGATTTGGGTGTCCTCATGCAAGAAACACAGAAAGCTAGCACGCAGGTACAGCAAGCAATAAGGAAGGCAAATGGCATGTTGGCCTTTATTGCAAGGGAGTTGGAGTATAAGAGTAAGGAAGTCTTGCTACAATTGTACAGGGCCTTGGTGAGACCACACCTGGAGTACTGTGCACAGTTTTGGTCTCCTTATCTAAAGTAAGGATATACTTGCCTTGGAGGCGGTGCAACAAAGGTTCACTAGATTGATTCCTGAGATGAGAGGGCTGTCCTATGATGAGAGATTGTGTAGAATGGGCCTATACTCTCTGGAGTTTAGAAGAATGAGAGGTGATCTCATTGAAACATACAAGATTCTGAAGGGGATTGACAGGGTAGATGCTGAGAGGTTGTTTCCCCTGGCTGGAGTGTCTAGAACTAGGGGGCATAGTCTCAGGATAAGGGGTAGACCATTTAAGACTGAGATGAGGAAGAATTTCTTCACTCAGAGGGTTGTGAATCTTTGGAATTCTCTGCCCCAGAGGGCTGTGAATGTTGAGTCTTTGAGTATATTCAAGGCTGAGATAGATAGATTTTTGGACTCTAGGGGAATCAAGGGATATGGAGATCAGGCGGGAAAGTGGAGTTGAGGTCGATGATCAGCCATGATCTTATGAGGAAGCCTTTTTTTTTTACACAGCGAGTTGTTGTGATCTGGAATGCACTGCCTGATAGGGTGGTGGATGCAGATTCAATAGTAACATTCAAAAGGGAATTGGATAAATAGTTGAAGGGAAAAAAATTATAGAGCTATGGGGAAAGAGCAGCAGAGTTTGATTAATTGGATAGCTCTACCAAAGAGCCAGCACAGGCACGATGGACTGAATGGCCTCCTTCTGTGCTTTATCATTCTATGAATCTATGATCCTCCATGGAGCTTCCCATTGGCCCACTCGAGATGGGCGAAGGGTAACCTCAGCCAAATCCCATCCTAACTAAATGTAAAATCACTCCAGTCTTCATTTAAATCCATTTTAATTTTTAAATAAAGCTGTGGCTCCTTCCCAACGAGAGCAATTTTAGGCCAGTTTAAAAGGCCTTGCAAAACATCCTTTACAGCACTAAAGTGGTGCTCATCCAACTAAATGGGTCTGGTTTCCCACATCTATTCCACCAGCCTTTAAGACTGAAAAATATACCTTATAGTGTCCAAAAGTTCAAAATCTAGACTATGCACATTTATTCTGAAACTCATCCTACTTGCCTCTGAATCAATAAATTATTCCACTGATAATAATGTGTTGTAATTGTTTCTCAGGACTTGCCTTGCACTTTCTGTTCTGTGTGAGTCACCATCCAATTGAGTAACACATTTGAGAACAAGAAAGCATTTTAATTAAAAAAAATTAGTTTATGCAAAGTAAGTTTAATAAAGCACCAAAAATTAACTAGTGACTGTTGAAGGCTTTTGGATTCAACTGCTTTGCCATCATGCCACTCCAGAAGAGTTGCAACTTCTAGTGAATGCTTTAAAATGGTTAATCTATAAAGAAAACAACCTCATAAATATAATTTAGTTTGTAGTCAGGCAGATTGATGAACAGGCCATGGACTACTTCTCCTATTTCTAGGACTAATCCTGCTTTGTAGTTCAACTCACAGAAGGTAAGATGTTGAATGTCTCTTAACCTCTCCTGCCTTCTATCCTATCACAGACCTTCCCTTTTGTTCTTTCATCCCCTCACCCCTTTTCCAGCTCCTACACTTGCTTAAAAATCTGTTCCATTTCCTGCTTTTTTCCAGTTCTGACGAAAGGTCATCAACCTGAAACGTTAACTCTGTTTCTCTCTTCACAGATGCTGCCTGACCTGCTGAGTATCTCCAGCATTTTCTGTTTTTATTTTAGGTAAGATGTTACATTACACACCCACATCTCAGGCCTTGCACACAATGACAGCTATTCAACTATGGCAGGCGCAAGGGTCATTAGTTGTTGGAATGATTATGATATGTGTGATATGTTTATGCATAAATTTATTCATAGAGTTTGCAATATTTTGTGGTCTCTCTCATTTCAACTTTGCGCCCATGAGGACGCTGTGATATGGCATGGCAGATGGACGGCATGATGGGCATATGGTGAGCAAAGGGGATCTGGGGTTTAAGTCATCCTGGTGTGAGGTTGGAGGTTTGTTTGGAGGAGGTGGCAGAGTTCTGTGACCAGCACCTTGGTGATGCGGAGCCGTCTAATCCACTGCTCCTCACTTAATTGAAGGTAGGAGAAGTGCTGTCGGAATACCCTCAGAGGGTATGGCCTCCTGTTGAGAGCCCTGATGGCCCTCCTCCTCCCTCTGGCCACATGTTCTAGTCTTTCTCGCTGCCTCCGCTCCCTCCACAGTAGATCCTGGAGGGCAATCCACTGCCAGTACAATCCCATCAATGTAACCAAGTGTAGCACTTTGATATGTTATGAGAATAAATGTAACTAATTTTCAGTAGCCACAACACTCCTGAAACTAAAGAACCTGTAAATGACTGAATTAAACTGTTGCACGATCTCAAACTGACAAGGAAGCAGTGAAACAGCACTAACCTGACAGCTGCGACTCATTACTCATGATCCCTTTAAGTAGCACCCTGGAGCCGGCATCGTCTGCTTGACGCCTCCTCTCCCTGTCGCTGTCGGGGCGAGGCGCTAAGGCAGGGGGCGACAATGAAGTTGGCAGATCGGGCGCCTAGTGAGTGTTAGACGCTCACTGACGTCATGATCTGCCTGCCTGGCGGTAACTGTTAGCGCAGCACTACAGGGAGGCCGGATTTGACGTGCGGCGCGGAATTCGCCTCGCCCCGGCGCAACTGCATCAGCGTCCTGTTAGCGTCCCCGCCAGGCCCTAACGGGAGGCGTTAACCAACTGAATTTCTCCCTTATAGTATACAACATAGGAACAGAAGTTGGCCACTCAGCCCCTCAAGCTTGTTCCGCCATTCAATGAGATCATGGCTGATCTGTATCTTAACTCCATCCACCTGTCTTGGCTCCATATCCCTTTTATACCCTTGGCTAGCAAAAATCTATCGATCTCAGATTTAAAATTATTAATTGAGCTAGCATCTGCTGCTTTTTGTTGGAGAGAGCTCCACACTTCTATCACCCTTTGCATGAAGAAGTGTTTCCTAAATTTTCTCCTGAATGGCCTGGCTCTGATTTTAATGTTATGCCCCTTGTCCTAGACTTCCCCACCAGTGGAAAAAGTTTCCCTCTATCTAACTGGTCAATTCCTTTCAAAATTCTAAAAAACAAGGAATACAAGCCTCGTTTATGTACTCTCTCCTCATAAGCTAACACTGGGAGCCCTATTAATGTTCTGGTGAATCTGCACTGCACTCCTTCCAAGGCCAATATATCCTTTCTAAGGTGTGTTCCTCAGAAGTGTACACAGTACTCCAGATGTGGTCTAATCAGGGCTTTGTATAGCTGTAGTAAAAATTCCTCCCCTTTATATTCTAGCCTTCTAGTTATAAAGGCTAACATTCCATTAACCTTTTTTGATTATTTATAGATATTTCTAAGAATTCTATTTCTAATATTCCTAATAATTTATATACATATTTCTAATCTAATTATCCTGCTAAGCAGTGACATACTCATTATATATTCTATTTGGAATATATACTTTGTATACGATAAATACTGCCATTTGGTGGTTATTTTAAGTCTAACAAACAGAGGAGTTAGAAGGACCCTATTTAGTCCAATTATCCATTGCAACTCAATTTTGCAATTAGTTATTCTCAATGCAAGGTCAAAATTTATGTTCACCTAATCTCATATCGAAACAAGTATTAGAATTGCATAAGAATTTACTCTAACAACCTCTATTTTTCTCATTTTTGGAAATGAAGTCCAGAACAGGATCTAGTCACTAAGGTTGGTAGTATAGGTGTGGGAGACCAGAATATCTGGTTCAGGAGGTGAGTCACTATGCTCTAGAGCTTGTATACTGCAGAGTTGTGGCTTGCTGTGTTCTGTACAATTTTGCCATCCAAATGGCCTGAGCATGGATATTCCAAAACTGAACATTGGACAAACAGTATAAAAGCACAGAGGAAGTGGAGGAGTCAACAGCTGTGTTGGAGAGGTAGATTATGTGTCATCAACCTACATATGGAAGCTAACTCCATGTCTGCACATAATGTCACCAATGACCAGCATGTAGATGAGGAAGAGGAACATAAGAACATAAGAACGTAAGAAATAGGAGCAGGAGTAGACCATTCAGCCCCTCGAGCCTCATTCAATAAGATCATGGCTGAACTTTTACCTCAATTCCACTTTACTGCACTATCCCATATCCCTTGATTCCCTTAATACAGAAACTCTCTTTTAACCGGCACCTAAATATCCGGAAATCTCTCTTAACCGGCAAAATTCAGGAGTAGGTTCAGGTAAGTTTTACTACAGTATATATTAGTGGCCATGTAACTGGGGTTCCTGGATCTGTGGCCGTGTGGCTTTGCTCGCCTCAGAATACTGATTTGTCCCGTTTTGGGGGTACAGTGATCAGAATGGCAACTCCCCTCCTCTTGGAGTGTTTCTATCATTTATATTTGATGGAATAACAATTTTCCTATTTGAATTTCAATTGTCAGGTTAAAATAGCAGCGTCCTTCTCTAAAAGTGTGCATTCCTCGATATAAAGGGTGCGATGATGGTTGCGCTTGCCCCAAGCACTCTCTGCTCGGTTTCCACAAACTCTAAACAATTGTTAAAACATTGGAATACTGTAAAGGTTTCCTCCCATCATGTTAGTTTACTTTCCCTCTCCGGGTCCCAATTTTTAAGCCTGTGGCCGTGTACGGGGCTCTCGTACCTTGGTAAGTATACCTCTCTGTAATCCGGACTTTTTGATCAACCGGCACCACGCTGGTCCCGTCGGTGCCGGTTAATAAAGAGTTTCCTGTATCTATAAATTTATCAATATCGCTCTTGAATATACTCAATGACTGAGCATTCACAGCCCTCTGGGGTAGAGAATTCCAAAGATTCACCACCCTCTGAGTGAAGAAATTTCTCCTCATCTCAGTCCTAAATGGCCGACCCCTTATTCTGAGACTGTGACCCCTGGTTCTAGACTCCCCAGCCAGGGCAAACATCCTCCCTGCATCTACCCTGTCAAGCCCTGTAAGAATTTTGTATGTTTCAATGAGATCACCTCTCATTCTTCTAAACTCTAGAGAATATAGGCCGAGTCTACTCAATCTCTCCTCATAGGACAATGCCCCTATCCCAGGAATCAGTCTGGTGAACCTTCGTTGCACTCCCTCTATGGCAAGTATATTGTTCCTTAGATAAGTAGACCAAAACTGTACACAATACTCCAAATGTGGTTTCACCAGGGCCCTATATAATTGCAGTAAGACGTCTTTACTCCTATTCTCAAATCCTCTTGTAATAAAGGCCAACATATCATTTGCTTTCCTAATTGCTTGCTGTACCTGCATGTTAACAACTTACATTCCCACCTAGCTATGTATCATCAGCAAACTTGGATATATTACGTTTGATCCCCTCATCCAAATCATTGATATAGATTGTGAATAGCTGAGGCCCAAGCACTGATCCTTGTGGTACCCAACTAGTTACAGCCTGCCAACCCGAAAATGACCTGTTTATTCCGACTTGGTTTCCGGGTTCCAGTCCCGATCCCGGCTGCAGCCACTCTGTCAAAGGGATTTTCCCTTGATTGGCCTTGTTAAGCCCGCCCTGCGGGCTTCCCAGCCAATTAACAGGAAACGAGTCTGATGACGTCATTTGGTGACGCGTCATCAGCCGGTTTCCTTAAAGGGACCATGGCCACATTGAGTTTGACAGTTGTTCTGTCAGTGTTTGACAGCGTTGAGGTGCTGCAAACACTGACAAGCACTGCACAGAGGTGGACGCTTGCACCCAGGCTCTCCAATGACTCCCTCCATATGCTTAGGAGGGAGTCACAGCAAGCAGGGAGGTTCTCTTCCCTTACAAGGGTGGAATAGACCTCCCCAGGACACCAACGCAGCCTGGTTACACATTGCACAGGAGGGCAAAAGCAGGGATGTCGTCAGTGGTCCCTGGCTGCAGTGGCGCCAACCTTTCAATGATCTCAGTGGATCACGAAACGTTACTGCAAAGCCACACTCAAACTCACCCTGCTGTGCCACTCAACACATCCCCATCACTCTGCCTTCCATACCCTTCTCCTGCACATCCTTACTCACACCAACTTACCTTGCACCTCCACCCAACCCTCTCTATCTACTTTATCACTTCCCCATCTCATTAGCCACCCCTCACACTCACCCTCATCCTACTGCTAGCATACCAACTAACAACACACAAGGGTAGACACTTGTGAGGTTTAGCCAATGTCCATGTGAAGTTTCTGGTAATGTGTTATCAAACAGTGAAATCTATATTTTCAACACTGCCCCTTATTGGACAGATCTGTGCGTACCTTGAGGGGTCTCTTACTGAGTTCCAGTGAATGTTGTGACCTAACTCTGCCGCCCCCCCCCCCCCCCCCCCCCCAGCCCCCAGCTATAGCGATGAGTGTGCATGGAATGGCTTGGACATTAAAGGGACGCTTTACAGTGCTGGTGTGGGATGGTGTCAACCTGGCGCATCATGTGGCAGCCAGGGTTTACAGCATCAAGTGAAGTAAATCTGGCCATGGTGATGCCATCACTGACCTACCGGGCAGCAATGTTGTCAGGGGCTGATGCCCTGTGTCCTGTGCAACATCAGGTGATTGCAGAGCAGGTTGGTGATTTTGTTGGTGATGTTGGTGTGCCTGGTGATATTGGTGTTGGGGCTGATTGTGGAAGGATTCAGAGGACCAAGTTCTGATTTTTTCAAAGACTAGATGGCAGCTGCAGGTGAGATGACAGAAGCGATCTGTTAATGGTGAGAGAGGTTGTTCCAATGAGGCGGCACTGGACATACAGTTGGCTCTAAACACTTGCAAGCTAAAGAAATCTCTATGGGGGAAAAATTCAGTTGGTTGCGCCTCCCGTTAGCGCCTTAAGAGGGCGCGAATGGGGCGCAAAGCAACTAGCGCCTGGGCGCGGCGATGTTTGCGCCGCTCGTGAAATTAACTAGACATTTTGTGGCAGCACTAAACACTACCACCACGATCTCCTGCGCCAGCAGATCGTGACATCAGTCGAGTGCGCAACGCCCCAGTAGCGCCCCGGAGTGGATATTGAGTGGCGCCCCCTGCCTTACCGCCTGCCACTAGCAACGACAGGTTGAGGGGAGCGTTTTGCAGTCAGGAAGGGACTGGGGGAGCGCTATTTAAAGGCGACCGCTTCCTGCCTTTTATTGTTGGTGACATTTTTGAACCACGCATTCTGAGAGAGAGAGAGAGAGAGAGAGAGAGAGACTTCTGGAGTGATTCAACGCTGTGTGAAGGAGTTTTGGGTACTGAGCAGCACTTTGCAGGTTCATTTTGATTTGCCCTTGCTTGTATCGATTTAGAAGAGACTGTGGGGGCTGCACTCTGAGCTCTTTGCCTGGTTCTCTCCATTGTTCTTTCCAGCAGATTTGATGTACAGGTCTCTCCAGGCCGAGATTCAAGGCTGCAATGAGCAGGATGTGGATGGAAAGCAAGATCAACCCTCCCCTTTAAGAACTGGCCGGCGCCATTTTGTGTGTGTTCCCTTGCTGACTGACATCACATGAGCTTCGCCAGCGCTCTGAGGTAGCGCCTCGCTCCTCGGCATTTGCGCCTTAAGACAGGTGTGAAGCGCCTGATTTAGCGCTCCAATCACCTCCAGGGGCGATAAAATTCAAGTTTGCAGTCGGAGGCGATAATTAGCGCCAGGCGCTAATCTTTGCGCCCGGCCGATAATTGCGCCCCAAATGGGGCGATACTGAATTTCTCCCCCTATAAGTCTTACAAATGCAGTAACCAACAGTTTCTGCGCTCTGAAACTGACCATCTGCAACATAGCATCCTTTACACCACTTCTGCAGCTGTCAGCTTATCAGATACATCAGAGCAGACTCAACTCACACCAGGGTGAGCTAGCATGTTCCCCGAGCAGCGGGTAACCCGTGGGAGTGCATTTAAAATGGGAAAGAAGCCTCAAAATATCATTAAATTGGCTCTTAACAAGCCATTTAATGAGCTCAATTGTCTCCCCGCTGCTTGGTGTCGGGTCAGTTCTCCGCTGACAGACCCAGTACCTGGGAGACTCGTGTGGAGGTGGGTTGACAGTGGGTTTTCTACCTGCTGTCAATCTTTGCTATTTTGACAGCGAACCAGCCTCTAAACCCGCCCTCTGAGTGCCAGCAAAATTCCGGCCAAAGTATTTGTTTAATTTCTCAGCCATTTCCTTATTCCCCATTATAATTTCTCCTGTCTCAGCCTGTAAGGGACCCATGTTTACTTTTGCTAATCTTTTCCATCCCCACGGAACAGCTCTCTCTTTCCCCAGTACTGGTGCCAGTGCCTCATTAATTGAAACCCCTGCCTCCCACACCACTCTTTGAGCCATGCATTTAAATCTCTAATCTGTTTGTCCCTAATCCAATTTGCGCATGGCTCAGGTAACAATCCATAGATTATTACCTGTGAGGTTCTGCCTTTTAATTTTGACCATAGCTCCTCAAACTCTCTCAGCAGAACCTCATTCCTAGTTCTACCTATGTCGATGGTTCCTACATGGACCACAACAACTGCATCCTCCCCTTCCCACTCCAAGTTCTTCTCCAGCCGCAAGGAGACATCCTTTACCCTGGCACCGAGCAGGCAACACAACCTCGGAACTCCCGGTCGCGGCTGCAGAGAAAAGTATCTATCCCTCTGACTATACTTTCCCCTACCACTACCACATTCCTTTTCACTCCCCCCACTTGAATGGCGTCCTGCACCATGGTGCCATGGTCAGTTTGCTCATCCACCCTGCAGTCCTTGTTCTCATCCCCACAGGTAGCAAGTATCTCATACCTGTTGGTCAAAGTCAAGGGCCGAGGCTCCTCCATCACTACATCCTGGGTTCCCATACCGTCCTGACTCGCAGTCACACCCTCCTGTCCCTGACCATGGACGAACTCTAAAGTGCTACTTAACCTAAGGAGTGTGACTGCCTCCTGGAACAAAGTGTCCAGGTAACTCTCCCCCTCCCTGATGCCCCACAACGTCTGCACTTCGTACTCCAGCTCAACAACTCTGAGCTGAAGTTCCTTGAGCTGCAGACACTTACCGCAGATGTGGTTGTTCGGGATCTCGCTGGTCTCCACAAACTCCCACATGCTGCAGTTACGGCACACCACCTGCCCTGCCATGTCTATCTAACCTTCTTTATTTATTTGATTAGTTAATTAATTTTTTACCAGGTCTGCTCTCACCACTGCTCTCCAGAGGTGACGGTGCATGGGTGGAAAGAGAAGCCATTACTAGAGTTGCTCTGGGTACAATCAGATAGCTGAGAGTGGAACTCAGTGAGTGTGTTCGCACTGAGCTGGACAACAGAGGAGAAGCATTGAAGGACGGAATGTTTGATCCTGTCAAAAGCTGCAGAGAAGTTAAGGAGGACAAAGAGGGACAATACATCACGATCACAGGCACAGATGTTTGTGACTTTTGTTAGGGCTGTTTTGGTGCTGCGTGAACAGTTGAAACCTGATAGGGATTTAAGCAGGTAGCTATGGGTGAGGTGGGCATGGATCTGGGAGGTGACAACATTTTCAAAGACTTTGAAGAGGAAAGGGAGGTTGGAGATAGGGCAAAGGTTTGCAAGAATAGATCGGTCAAGGGTGTTTTTTGATGGGGGAATGATGATAGTAATTTTGAAAGGGAAGGAGACTGTAACTAGGAAAAGGGAATCATTTGCACTAGCATGGGAGCTAGGAAGGGAAGCTGTGTGGTCAGCAGTATAGTGGGAATGGGTCAAGGGAGCAGGAAGTGGAACTTATGGACAAAATGAGTTTGAAGAGGGCATGGAGGAAATTGGAGAGAAACTAGAGAGAATTCAGGATTAGAGCAGGGGGCTCTGAGGGGTTTGGCTTGTTAAGCAAGGAGGAAAGCAAACTGATGGCTCTTTGTTGGTGGCAAAGAAATCCATGAGTTCTTTGCATATGCTGTTAGAGTTGAGAATGGGGAGGGCAGAGGAGATGGGTTTAAACAGATGGTAGTGAAAAAAGTAAGCCTGGGTTATCTTTGCTCTCTAGTGGCTGGTTATGGCAAGGAACCTGTGACCTAGTAAAGCCTGATGTGATCCAGCCAGATATTGCAATGGATGGCTAATCCAGTTAAGCACTAAGTATTCTCAAGTTTGCACCCCTTGGACTTGAGGGAGCAAAGATGGGGGCCATACTTGGAGACCAACAGGAATGGGAAACAGTGAACATTCTGCTGAGAGTGAGAGTTAGAGGCCACAGGGGTTGACTGTGAATATGGACAGGAGAGTTTACATGGAGGGAGAGGTTTAGAGAGGACAGAGGAGAGAGAGCAAGAGGAGCTGAGATGAAATTGATGTAGAACTTATTATAGACAAAGCACCATTAAAAAAATAGGTATATGCATGGTAATAAAGAACATAACTAGAACAAGACACAGATTACTATGAGATACTGAAGTATTTGACACAGTATTTCGCTTTGTAAATACAGGGTAGTTTGTCATTCATCTTTTACTGAGCGAGAAATAATTTAGCGCAATATCATTCAACAATTGTGCTGATTTATATGTCAATTTTAGTCATTTAGCCTATGATCTTGCTAATACAACAAAATTAGACTCCACCAAATGGGAGTGAGGTTAGTGAGCAACATTGTATTGACTGAGCAATCTTCAATGAAGATTACTGTTACTTGACAGAAGGATAATCTTCACCGTCTGAAGTTGATTTCTTATTGTGAATATAGCCTCTGCATAAATCTGCGCTTTGAATTATTACTTCAGTGACCACTTGATTTTTTGCGGTCGAATCAACCCATCATTGACATTCATCTTCTGCAGACCACAACTGAATTTACCTCTGGGATATCGTATTTGTCAGAGTGATTACATTTCATTTTGTGGTATAGATGTGATAAATGAAGAAAGACAGTTTGGATTGATTGTCGTAAAGCACTTTCCATGCAGCAGCTATAGAATGTGACAGAACTCCAAGTTCTTACTGGTGACCGAGACCGAAATGCTCTAACTGATTTTAACGCTTCAAGAACCAAACATGATCATTAATTGCTTCACCCTTATTTACACTGAGTCAGAAAAGATTGTACTAACAAGCAGTAACAGAACACTTTTACTATAGCTAGGTATAGTAATCAAAGGTTCAAGAAGGCCTACCACCACCAGGGCAATATGGTTCGGCAATAAATGTGGTTTGCCAGCATCGCCCACATCCAAGAATCCTTTTTCAAATTGCATATTTAACAAGGGTGAAAAAAGAATTATTATAGATGGGTCCTTAATAGTTGGTTCACTTTAACTAATGCTCACAGATTCATAAATGGTGGAGACTGCACAAGCAAAAAGACACCAATTCATGGGGGAAAAATTCAGTTGGTTGCGCCTCCCGTTAGCGCCTTAAGAGGGCGCTAATGGGGCGCAAAGCAACTAGCGCCCGGGCACGGCGATGTTTGCGCCGCTCGCAAAATTAACTAGACATTTTGCAGCGGCGCTAAACAGTACTGCCACGATCTCCTGCGCCGGCAGATCGTGACGTCAGTTGAGTGCGCCCTGGAGCGGATATTGAGTGGCGCCCCCTGCCTTACCGCCTGCCGCTAGCAACGACAGGTTGAGGGGAGCGTTTTCCAGTCAGGAAGGGACTGGGGGAGCGCTATTTAAAGGCGACCACTTCCTGCCTTTTTTGTTGGCGACATTTTTGAACCACGCATTCTGAGAGAGAGAGAGAGAGAGAGAGAGACACTTCTGGAGAGATTCAACGCTGTGTGAAGGAGTTTGGGGTACTGAGCAGCACTTTGCAGGTTCATTTTGATTTGCCCTTGCTTGTATCGATTTAGAAGAGACTGTGGGGGCTGCACTCTGAGCTCTTTGCCTGGTTCTCTCCATTGTTCTTTCCAGCAGATTTGATGTACAGGTCTCTCCAGGCCGAGATTCAAGGCTGCAATGAGCAGGATGTGGATGGAAAGCAAGATCAACCCTCCCCTTTAAGAACTGGCCAGGGCCATTGTGTCTGTGTTCCATTACTGACTGACATCACATGAGCTTCGCCAGCGCTCTGAGTTAACGCCTCGCTCCTCGGCCTTTGCGCCTTAAGACAGATGTGTAGCGCCTGATTTAGCGCTCCAATCACCTCCAGGGGTGATAAAAGTCAAGTTTGCAGTCGGAGGCTATAATTAGCGCCGGGCGCTAATCTTTGTGCCCGGCCGATAATTGCGCCCCAAACGGGGCGATACTGAATTTTTCCCCCCATGATTTTAAAACAGGTTCTTTAAATTCTGCAAACTAAGACAGGAAAATATAGGCCCATGTTTTAATTGCTTTTGGCATCCATGGTCACTTCCATAAATATTTCACACCACAATGGTAACCATAGTGACCAGATATTTTGACAAATGGTTGCTCTGGGGGGTAGTGGTTTTTTCAGGCACTGTCTCCTTGGAGAAACCAAGAATGCGATAAAATGCAAGTATTTTTAAATGTCATTCTTGCTGTAAATTATCAGAAAATAATTAAGGATTTATTTCTCTTTTTGAGTTTTTAATAAAAAATAAAAGGCCTAAGAAAAAGGGGGCTAAATTGGATAAGGCCTGAAAACGGGTGCGGGGATCGCGATCTGCCTGTGCCCGTTGAAAGTAGTGCAGGCATCACGCGAAATTTGTGCTGCCTGCTCATTAACATGATTACAGTGCTGAGCCCAACACTAAACACGCTGCTAGTTGGCTCTACATTTAAAGGTTGCCTGCAGAGTGAAAGGCTGTCTGCATTTCTTAAAGGGGAGAAAGAGAAGTACCTCATTCTGACTGGAGCTGCAACGAAGCAATGTCTCAGCAGGGCAGAGAAAAGGTACCTCAGTTCTGCGATGCAGCACTGGAGGCCTTGGTGCAGGGGGTCTATAGGAGCAGACAGGCCCTCGACCCACAGGGGGCCAGGAGGCCTTCTAAACAGACTGTACGAAGACAGTGGGAGCAGATTGCTGAAGTGATCAGTGCCATCAGTATTTCCCCCCCAGGACATGGATCCAGTGCCGGAAGAAGTTTAATGACCTCACATGAGTGGTCAAGGTGAGTGAATACATCCTCAAATGGCATATCCCACCAACTGCACCACTAACCTCACAGACTGTTCAATGTACCACAACCCAACACTCACCTACCAACAATCTCCAGCAATCATGACTCATACCTCACAATCATAGCTTCACCTCACCTTCACACACTTTCCACTGCTGCAAGACTCACACCCACATCTCACACCTTGCACACAATGCCAACTATTCAACCATGACAGGCACATCACCCAAACACATTGCACCACACTCACTGACACACTTCCCTTTCTCTTGCAGACCAAAGTGGCTCACAAACAGCGCAAGCAGGAGCAAGCTGGCGGGGGTCAAGCACGGCTGCAGAACCTGACCCAGCTGGAGGAGACCATGCAGGAGATAATTGGAGCGGCCATAACTGAGGCTGTGGCGATCGGCGAGGCTGAAAGCATTGATGATGACGGTATGCTCATACCGAATCCTTCTTCTCACATCCCACTTCCCCCTCATCCCACAATCTCTTCTCACTTACAAGCTGCTGATGGTATAATCCTAAAGGGGGTGCATGAACAGAGAGACTTGGGGGTATGTGTGCACAAATCGTTGAAGGTGGCAGGGCAGGTTGAGAAAGTGGTTAAAAAAGCATACGGGATCCTGGGCTTCAGAAATAGAGGCATAGAGTACAAAAGCAAGGAAGTTATGATGAACCTTTATAAAACACTGGTTCGGCCTCAACTGGAGTATTGTGTCCAATTCTGGGCACCGCACTTTAGAAGGATGTGAAGGCCTTAGAGAGGGTGCAGAAAAGATTTCTGAGAATGATTCCAGGGATGAGGGACTTCAGATACGTGGATAGACTGGAGAAACTGGGGTTGTTCTCCTTAGAGCAGAGAAGGTTAAGAGGAGTAAAAACAGAAAATACTGGAAATACTCAGCAGGTCAGGCCGCATCTGTGGCCTGACCTGCTGAGTATTTCCAGCATTTTCTGTTTTTATTTCAGATTTCCAGCATCCGCAGTATTTCACTATTGTATTAGTGTTTAATTCACTGCCACTTCTCTTCTAGGAATGCCCACCTTGAAGAAGTTCTGCTCTTCTCTCCGATAGGATTTCCGTTTGTCTCTTTTACCTTGTTCATCTTCATTGCTTTCTGTTTCCCTTCTCATGTTTGATCAGGTTAAAATCTGTTACATCTCTAACTTTTTCCAGTTCTGACGAAGGGTCACAGACCTGAAACGTTAACTCTGTTTCTCTCTCCATAGATGCTGCCTGACCTGCTGAGTATTTCCAGCATTTTCTGTTTTTATTTCAGATTCCAGCATCCACAGTATTTTGCTATTGTATTAATTTGAGAGGAATTTGATAGAGGTGTTCAAAATCATGAGGGGCCTTGACAGAGTAGAGAGAGAGAAACTGTTCCCATTGGCGGAAGGGTTGAGAACCAGAGGAGACAGATTTAAGGTGATTGGCAAAAGAACCAAAAGCGGCATGAGGAAAAACTTTTTTACACAGCGAGTGGTTAGGATCTGGAATGCACTGCCTGAAAGGGTGGTGGAGGCAGACTCAGTCATGGCTTTCAAAAGGGAATTGGATAAGTATCTGAAGGAAAAAAATTTGCAGGGCTACGGGGAAAGGGCGGGGGAGTGGGACTAGCTGAAGTGCTCTTGCAGAGAGCCGGCACGGGTTCGACGGGCCAAATGGCCTCCTTCTGTGCTGTAACCATTCTATGTTTCTATGATTCTGTGATAAGCATGCACATTTTGCTATCCTGCCCTCCCCTCACCACAACCCGACCCTTGTGCCTTTCTCCTTTCAGATACCCAACAACTCCAACCAGCTCAGTCTGTGCAGGAAGAACAAAAGGAGAAGAGGCACCGTTACTCGATCTGACACTCCCAGGCACCAGCTCAGAAAATGGCACTGCGCAAATTTTAGAGGGTAGTACAGAGACGGGATCTGCATGCGATGAGTCACCGGGCACAAGTGGGATGCAGCCAAGCCATGGGGAAAAGGTAACGCAGGTGCCAGCTCCCGGGAGGACGAGGCCGCATATGGGTTCTGCTGCACAGGACTCAGATGAGGACTTCGATGGGACAGCCTTCAGAAGGAGGGCATACACACAGAAATGCTTGGTGGAATGGCAGGCCTGCCAGAGAGCCTCATGTCACTGTCAAGGAGCATGGAGGAGTCCAGCTTCAAAATTGCACAGGGCTTTGCATTGAGCTTGGAGCCCATGATTTCCAGGATGGAAGTGATGGACAACTCCATTAGAGCGCTACCATATGCTGGGTGTGACAGGTCATATTGCAGCTTCCATTGCAGCACAAGTGGAAGCGACCCAATGTCTGAGTGCTGCAGTGGAAGCTCAAACTTCTGTCATGCTGGCTCAGCTTGCTGCCACACAAGCTCAGAGTGCTACCATTGTGGCTGGGTTTACGAGTTTGGAAAGGGGCTTGCAGGTTCTTCCAGCAGTCCAGCAATCTATCCTGCAACAGATGGCTAGAAATGCAGAGGCGCTGACCCGGGGGAGTGGCATTGCCTCCGTGGAGGCCGACCCTGCTGTCCTCTCTCAGGATGACAACATTCGTACTTCCACTACTGCCACTCCACCAGAGCCTTTGCTGTTGCCTGTCAGCCAGCCAGCTCAGGCTGCAGCCACCCCAGGCTGCAGCCACCCATGCCGAGGTGATGTAATCTACAGCTGGGCCTTTTAGGCCCAGAGCTGCTCGAGGTCATCCTGCAGTGCCCCCATGGAAAGTCAGCAGCCTTCCACCAGCCATGCTGCAGCCACTGGGGTAGCACTACGTAGAAGCACATGAATAGGCAAAGGAACACGAAAGACAGACACTAAGAGAATGCGCATGTGTAATTAGTTGGCTTTGTAATGTAATATTGGAATTAATCATTTATAAATTATGTTTAGAATGTTTGTTTTATGGCGGCTTTCATTTCTGCATTGTGCCCAAGAGGACACTGTGACGTTCTGTGACAGAGGAATGGTAAGGTGGGGAAGTGTTGAGCAACGGGGATCTGGGGTTTCCTTCAGGGGAAGCTCAGTCTGATGATGCACTCATGGACAGCCCGTCCAAAATGGGAATTTGCAGGCTGCCTCCTCCCTTCCTCCTCTTCCTCCTCCTCCTCTTCCTCCTCCTGACTAACTTAATTGAATTTTTTGAGGAGGTAACAAGGAGGGTTGATGAGGGTAGCGTATTTATGTAGTCTACATGGATTTCAGCAAGGCTTTTGACAAGGTCCCACATGGCAGACTTGTCAGAAAAACAAAAGACCATGGGTTCCAAGGGAAAGTGGCAAGTTGGATCCAAAATTGGCTCAGTGGCGGGCTGCAAAGGGTAATGGTCGGCATGTGTTTTTGTGACTGGAAGGATGCTTCCAGTGGGGTTCCGCAGGGCTCAGTACTGGGTCCCATGCTTTTTGTGATATATATCACTGATTTAGACTTCAATGTAGGGGGCATGGTTAAGAAGTTTGCAGATGATACAAAAATTGGCCACGTGGTTGATAGTGAGCAAGAAAGCTGTAGACTGCAGGAAGATATCAATGGACTGGTCAGGTGGGCAGAAAAATGGCAAATGGAATTCAATCAGGAGAAGTTTGAGGTAATACATTTGGGGAGGGCTAACAAGGCAAGGGAGTACACAATAAATGGTAGAATACTGAGAAGTGTTGAGGAACAGAGGGACCTTGGAGTGCATGTCCACAGATCATTGAAGGTAGCAGGACAGGTAGATAAGGTGGTTAAGAAGGCCTACAGACTACTTTCCTTTAATAGCCGAGGCATAGAATACAAGAGCAGGGAGGTTATGCTTGAACTGTATAAAACACTAGTTAGGCCACAGCTAGAGTACTGTGTACAGTTCTGGTCACCACATTACAGGAAAGATGTGCTTGCACCAGAGAGGGTACAGAGGAGATTTACGAGGATGTTGCCAGGACTGGAGAATTTTAGCTATGAGGAAAGATTGGATAGGCTGGGGTTGTTTTCTTTGGAGCAGAGAGGCTGAGGGGAGACATAATTGAGGTGTATAAAAATATGAGGGGCCTAGATAGAGTGGATTGGAGGGACCTGTTTCACTTAGCAGAGAGGTCAATAACCAGGGGGCATAGATTTAAAGTAATTGGTAGAAGGATTGGAGGGGATTTGAGGAGAACTTTTTCCACCCAGAGGGTGGTGGGGGTCTGGAACTCACTGCCTAAAAGGGTGGAGGAGGCAGCAACCATCATTACATTTAACAAGTACTTGGATATGCACTTGAAGTGCTGTAACCTCCAAGGCTATGGACCAAGAGCTGGAAAGTGGGATTAGGCTGGGTAGCTCTTTTTTGGCTGGCACAGACACGATGGGCCAAATGGCCTCCTCTGTGCCATAAATTTCTGTGATTCTATGATTCTATGGGCTAGAAATTCATTATAGACCAGGAATGGGCGGTAAAATTAGAAAAGTTGGAGAATTAGCGCCAGGCGCTAATGCTTTAGACTGCACGCAAAATTTGTGCTCACTGCTTAAAGAAATGATTGGAGTCCTAATTCAAGTCTTAGGGGGAGAAATTCGGTACCTTAGCACCTCCCATTAGCGCCAGCAGAGGGCCCTGATGCAGTAGCACCGGGATGAGGCAAATCTAGTGCCGCACAGCATATCCGGCCCCCCTGTTGCGCCGCCGGTACGAGGTACTGCCGGGGACTTCAACGCCGGGCAGATCGTGACGTTAGTGAGCGTGCAATGCTCACTGGCTGCCCGATCAGTGAAATTGATTGTCACCACCTACCTTAGCGCCTCGACCAAACAGCGACAAGGCGAGTTAGCATGAAGCAGCCAGAAGCCGGCTCAAGGGATGTTATTTAAAGGGATTATGAGTAGTGAGTTGCAGCTGTCAGGTTGGTGGAGTTTCAGTGCTTTCTTGTCAGTTTCACATTGTGCAACAGTTTAATTCAGTAATTTAAAGGTTATTTTGTTTCAGGAGTGTGGTGGGAACTAAAAATGAGCTACATTTATTCTTTAAAAAATCAGACTGCTACACTTGGCTTACAGTAATGGGGGCCTGTACTGGCAGTCGACCTCACCCTCCAGGATCTACGGCCAGAGGGAGGAGGAGGGCCATCAGGGCTCTCAACAGGAGGTCTTACCTCTGAGGGTATTCCAAGAGCAGTTCTTCTCCTCCAATTAAGCGAGGAGCAGTGTATTAGACGGCTCCGCTTCACCAAGGATGTGGTCACAGAACTCTGCCACCTCCTGCAACCAGACCTCCAGCCTCAGATCAGGGCGACCACGGCTCTCTCAGTGACAATCAAGGTCACCCTCAATTTCTAAATCTGGCCATGCTGAGGCCATCCCTGGCCTCCCGGGCAGCAACGTGGTCGGGTGCTGATGCCCTTTGTCCTGGGCAGCGTCAGTTGATTGCGGAGAAGGTTGGTGTTGTTATTAATGCTGCTGGTGTGCCTGGTGATACTGGTGTTGGGGCTGATCGTGGTGGGATTCTGAGGACAAAGTTGGGAGAGTATAAAGTGCACCGATGCTGATGTAATGGATGGCAGGTGAAGTAGAGATGGCAGGTGAAGTAGAGATGACAGAAGCGATCTGTCAATGGTGAGAGAGGTAATGAGGTCAGACTGGATGGAGACTTGTGTAAAGACTTGCAGTATGGATAATCTGTTGTGGAAATGCAATGAGGAAGAGCTTGTGGCTGAGGGAAGATATCTCTGGAAGGTGGGAGCTTTTACTTGACATTTGAAGCTGTCAACTCATCAGCTGATTCAATGGCCACTAACCTCCCGCCTCAGTTTCACAGACGTGGTCTAGCAACAGCGTGAAACCATGGGCAAGCTGTCAAATTCAAAAGGTCAGTTTAAAACTATTGTTAAATGGTTGTAAACAAGCCACTCATCATTTAAGTTGGCTCCCCCGCTACTGCGTGTCGGGTCTGCTTAGCGCTGACAGACCCAACATCGGGGAAAGGCACGTGGCAGCAGGTTCACAGCGGGGTTCTGACCCGCTGGGGAAAAAAACACTTTCCCACACGACCCGCCACCAATCGCGCCTGCTGACCCCCCGGAAAAAATGTAATTTTTGTTTTAAGTGTTTAATTACATTGTATTTTAATTAATTTTGACCATGTAATGATTTATTTTTATTTAAGTTGTGTGAAATTTGTGTTGTCAGGTGATTCCTATTAAACTTATGGGGATTCTGTACATAAATGGAACCCCATAAGCATAATGGTGATCCCCCTGTCTCATTGGTTGGGCCGGCCCACGTGATCCCAGGGACGCTTGCGAACTGCTTGCGCCCCTGGGATACGTGGGCCTTTACACAGGCGTACGCCTGCAGGCCCAGGAGCATGAGTCTTCATAGGTACGGGACCATCGTACTTTTATTTCAGATCGGAGGCGTCCGATTGCAAATTCAGGCCCATTATATTTCTTTGTGTAAAAAGGTTTTCATGATCGTTTCCTCAGCACATTTTCAATTTCATAGCATTCAGAAATGCAAAGGACAATTGTAGTTAATGTTGGCTCACAATACTATGAATATACTCTCAAAACAGCTATATTTTCAGAAGGAAATATTAGTGATCTATCTTCATAATAAAAATGTGTTCAGCTTGATAGAGAATGTTAATGTTCCTAATTTGTTTAACTTTATGGGATCATAGACACTTAGGCTGCATTTACACTACACCTGGCGTGTCAGTCGGAAGCAGTTTATCATCACTGACAGTGAAATTGTAGTGTAAATCTGGAGTCAGAGCTGATTTGGAATTTTACCTGTACATTGAGGAGCGTTGGTCCGTATCGAGTTGTTCATTTCTCAATTTCAGGTACTGTGAATAAAGCCGAATAGCAGAGGGAGAGGGTAGCATGGCCCAGGAGTATGGGAGAAGAAAAGGGTGGGTAGATACCAACCCACTGATGTATTCACTGATGTAGGGAAAAGGCTGAAGTGGGGGGCGGGGGAGGGGGGGGTGGTGAAGATTCTGTGAAAAATCGAGAGGGGACGATTTCTCATCCTGAATGGGTGGGATGTTGGCGGGAAGTGGTGAAAAACTGAGCAGTCCAAAGACCACCCACCAACACAAAGTGGTTGACGGGTTTGGCTTCCAAGGCTATCTTGCGTTCAGGAATCATGGAATCATAGAATAGTACAGCATGGAAGGAGGCCATTCGACCCACTGAGTCTCCACCGGCTCTTTCGTAGAGCAATCCAGTTAGTCCCACTCCCCCGCTTTTTCCCCATATCCCTGCATGCACGAACTTTAACACATGGTGCGCAGCTTATAGGGAACGTTGCTGCCCACCTGCCCGGTTTCCACTGAGCAGCTGGGTTAAAATCGCCCCCTATTTGTCAAAGTCAGGTCCAACTGGAAGCCCAGATACAAATGATCAAAACTATGAGAGTAAGCAAAAAATAAGTAAAATTAATCATAGTCTTTTTGTCTTCTTTAATGAGCAAAAACAAAATCCAAATACCCAATGAAAGGTCATTGACCTAAAACGTTAACTCTATTTCTCTCTCCACAGATGCTGCCTGACCTGCTGAGTGTTTCCACCATTTTCTGATTTTAATCTAAGTACCTCTGTTGGTTCTGGGCCTATACTTACTGAAATGGCATTTTTTTTTACCACTAACAGGCTACACTAAACAATTTTCTCCATGAAACAAGCTTTGTCAACATGGTAAGGTGATAGCATGCACACATATGAAGCTGATAAGTTTGAATTGATGTATGATGATGTATGGTAGAATAAATATTCACAGGGTCAGGGGAAGAGGAGGAGGAGCAGGCCTTTGGCAGGTTGTGTCAAGGGGATACTTGTAATTTTCAAAAAAAAATGTTTCCCCATGATCTTGGCAGATCCAGGCCTGGATCCAGGCACAGCAACAAGATCGGAGAAAGAAAAAAAGAAAGAAAGAAAGGCTTGCATTTATATAGCACCTTTCATGACCTCAGGCTGTCCCAACATGTTTTACAACTAATGAAGTACTTTTGAAGTATAGTCACTGTTGTAAAGTAAGAATGTAATGTAAGGGAACGGTAGCGTAGTGGTAATGTCACTGGGCTATTAATCCAGAGACGTGAATTCAAATCCTACGGCAACTGGGGAATTTAAATTCAGTTAATTAAATAAATCTGGAATAATTACTGGTAACAGTAATGGTAACCATGAAACTATCTGATTGTCGTAAAAGCCCATCTGGTTCACTAACTGTCCTTTAGGGAAGGAAATCTGCTGTCCGGCCTGGCCTATGTGTGATTCCAGACCCACAGCAATGTCTAGCCTAGAAACTGCTATGAAAAAGAATGAAATCGGACGGACAGCTGCAGACACGGACACGGCAAACCCAGCCCTGCAAAGTCCTCCTCACCAACATCTGGGGACTTGTGCCAAAATTGGGAGAGTTGTCATACTCATACTCACATACCTTTCAGCCAATGTCCCGAACTCTTCCATCACAATCACCAAAGGGTGGTGGCACAGTGGTATATAGTCGGGAAGGAGTGGCCCTGGGAGTCCTCAACATTGACTCCGGACCTGATGAAGTTGAGCATGGGCAAGGAAACCGCCTGCTGATTATCACCTGCTGATGAATCAGTACTCCTCCATGTTGAACACCACTTGAAAGAAGCACTGAGAGTAGTAAGGGCACAGAATATACTCTGGGTGGGGGACTTCAATGAACCAAGAGTGCCTCGGTAGCACCACGACTGGCCGAGTCCTGAAGGACTTAACTGCCAATCTGGGCCTGCGACAGGTGGTGAGAGAACCAACACTAGGGCAAAACCTAGTCCTCATCAATCTACCTGTCGCAGATGCATCTGTCCATGGCAGCAGTGACCACCCCACAGTCATTGTGGAGATGAAGTCCCGTCTTCACACTGAGAACACCCTCAATCGTGTTGTGTGGCACTACCACCGTGCTAAATGGGATAGATTCAGAACAGATCTAGTAGCTCAAAACTGGGCATCCATGAGGTGCTCTGGGGCAGCAGCAGCAGAATTGTATTCCACCTCAATCTGTAACCTCATGGCCTGGCATATCCCTCACACTACCATTACCACCAAGCCAGGGGACCAACCCTGGTTCAACAACAAGTGTAGAAGAGCATGCCAGGAGCAGTATCAGGAGTACCTAAAAATGAGGTGGAGAGCTGCAATACAGGACTGCATGCATGCTAAAAAGCAGAAGCAGCATGCTATAGACAGAGCTAAGTGATCCCACAATCAACGGATCAGATCAAAGCTCTGCAGTCCTGCCACATCCAGTTGTGAATGGTGGTGGACCATTAAACAACTAACGGGAGGAGGAGGCTCCATGAATATCCCCATCCTCAATGATGGTGGAGCCCAGCACATGAGTCTAAAAGACAAGGCTGAAGCGTTTGCAACCATCTTCAGCCAGAAGTGCAGAGTGGATGATCCATATTGGCCTACTCCTGAAGTCACCACCATAGAAACATAGAAGATAGGACCAGGAGTAGGCCATTCGGCCCCTCGAGCCTGCTCCGCCATTTAATGAGATCATGGCTCATCATCCAAATTCAGTACCCTGTCCCTGCTTTCTCCCCATATCCCTTTAGCCTTAAGAAATATATCTATCTCCTTCTTGAATATATTTAAGGAATTGGCCTCAATTGCCTTCTGTGGTAGAGAATTCCACAGGTTCACCACTCTCTGGGTGAAGAAATTCCTCCTCATCTCAGTCCTAAATGGCTTACCCCTTATCCTTAGACTGTGACCCCTGGTTCTGGACTCCCCCGCCATCGGGAACATCCTTCCTGTGTCTAGTCCTGTTAGAATTTTATAAGTTTCAATGAGATCCCCTCTCATTCTTCTAAACTCTAGCAAATACAAGCCCAATCGTCCCAATCTCTCTTCATACGTCATTCCTGCCATCCCAGGTATCAGTCTGGTAAATCTTCGCTGCACTCCCTCCATGGCAAGAACATCCTTCCTCAGATAAGGCGACCAAAACTGCACACAATACTCAAGGTGTGGTCTCACCAAGACCCTGTACAACTGCAGCAAGACATCCTTGCTCCTGTACTCAAATCCTCTCGCTATGAAGGCCAACATACCATTTGCCTTCTTAACCGCCTGCTGCACCTGCATGCTTACCTTCAGCGACTGGTGCATAAGGACACCCAGGTCTCGTTGCACGTCCCCTTTTCCCATACTATTGCCGTTCAGATAATAATCTGCCTTCCTGTTTTTGCCACCAAAGTGGATAACTCGTATTTATCCACATTATACTGCATCTGCCATGCTTCTGCCCAATCACCCAACTTGTCCAAATCATACTGGAGTTTCTCTGCATCCTCCTCACAACACACACGCCCACCCAGCTTTGTGTTGTCTGCAAACTTGGAGATATTACATCTAGTTCCCTCGTCTAGATCATTAATATATATTGTGAATAACTGGGGTCCTAGCACCGATCCCTGCGGTACCCCACTAGTCACTGCCTGCCACTCGGAAAAAGACCCGTTTATTCCAACTCTTTGCTTCCTGTCTGCCAACCAGTTCTCTATCCAAGTCAGTACCTTACCCCCAATCCCATGTGCTTTAACTTTGCACGTCAATCTCTTATGCGGGACCTTATCGAAAGCCTTCTGAAAGTCCAAATACACCACATCCACTGGTTCTCCCTTATCTATTCTACCAGTTACATCCTCAAAAAATTCCAGTAGATTAGTCAAGCATGATTTACCTTTTGTAAATCCATGTTGACTTTGTCCGATCCTGTCACTGTTTTCCAAGTGCTCTGCTATTACATCTTTTATAATGGACTCTAGCATTTTCCCCACTACCGATGTCAGGCTTACCGGTCTATAATTCCTTGTTTTCTCTCTACCTCCTTTTTTAAATAGTGGGGTTACATTAGCTACCCTCCAATCCATGGGAACTGTTCCAGAGTCTATAGAATTTTGGAAGATGACCAGCAATGCATCTACTATTTCTAGGGCCACTTCCTTAAGTATCCTAGGATGTAGATTATCAGGCCCTGGGGATTTATCGGCCTTCAATCCCGTCAATTTCCCTAACACCATTTCCCTACAAATACTGATTTCATTCAGTTCCTCCCTCTCATTAGACCCTATGTTCCCTGACATCTCTGGGAGGTTATTTGTGTCCTCCTTTGTGAAGACAGAACCAAAGTATGTATTTAATTGGTCTGCCATTTCTTTGTTCCCCATTATAAATTCCCCTGATTCTGACTGCAAGGGACCTATGCTTGACTTCACCAATCTTTTTCTCTTCACATATCTATAGAATCTATCACCATCACAGAAGCCAGTCTTCAGCCAATTCGACTCACTCCACGTGATATCAAGAAACGGCTCAGCGCACTGGATTCAGCAACGGCTATGGGCCCCGACAACATCCTGCTATCATGCTGAAGACTTGTGCTCCAAAACTAGCCACGCCTCTAGCCAAGCTGTTCCAGTACAGATACAACACTGGCATCTATCCAACAATGTGGAAAACTGCCCAGGTATGTCCTGTCCACAAAAAGCAGGACAAATCCAACCCGGCCAATTACCGCCCCATCAGTCTACTCTCAATCATCAGCAAAGTGATGGAAGGTGTCATCGACAGTGTTATCTAGCGGCACTTACTCACCAATAACCTGCTCACGGCTGCCCAGTTTGGGTTCAGCGAAGACCACTTGGCTCCTGACCTCATTACAGCCTTGGTCCAAACATGGACAAAGGAGCTGAATTCCAGAGCTGAGGTGAGAGTAACTGCCCTGGATATCAAGGCAGCATTTGACCGAGTGTGGCATCAAGGAGCCCTAGTAAAACTGAAATCAATGGGAATCGAGAGGAAAACGCTACACTGGCTGGAGTCATAACTAGCACAAAGGAAGATGGCTGTGGTGGTTGAAGGTCAATCATCACAGCCCCAGGACATCGCTGCAGGAGTTCCTCAGAGCAGTGTCCTAGGCCCAACCATCTTCAGCTGCTTCATCAATGACCTTCCCTCCAACATAAGATCAGAAATAGGGATATTCGCTGATGACTGCACAGTGTTCAGCGCCATTCACAACTCCTCAGATAATGAAGCAGTCCATGCCCGCATGCAACAAGACCTGCACGACGTTCAGGCTTAGGCTGATAAGTGGCAGGTAACATTCGCGCCACAGCAGTCCCAGGCAATGACTATCTCTAACAAGTGACAGTCTAACCACCTCCCCTTGACATTCAACGGGATTACCATCTCCGAATTCCCCACCATCAACATCCTGGGGGTCACCATTGACCAGAAACTTAACTGGACCAGCCACATAAATACTGTGGCAACAAGAGCAGATCAGAGGCTAGGTATTCTGCGGTGAGTGTCTCACCTCCTGACTCCCCAAAGCCTTTCCACCATCTACAAGACACAAGTCAGGAGTGTGATGGAATACTCTCCACTAGCCTGGATGAGTGCAGCTCCAACAACACTCAAGAAGCTCGACACCATCCAGGACAAAGCAGCCCGCTTGATTGGTACCCCATCCACCACCTTAAACATTCACTCCCTCCACCATCGGCGTACCGTGGCTGCAGTGTGTACCATCTACAAGATGCACTGCAGCAACTCGCCAAGGCTTCTTCGGCAGCACCTCCCAAACCCGCGACCTCTATCACCTAGAAGGACAAGGGCAGCAGGCGCATGGGAACACCACCACCTCCAATTTCCCCTCCAAGTTACACACCATCCTGACTTAGAAGTACATCGCCGATCCTTCATCATCGCTGGGTCAAAATCCTGGAACTCCCTCCCTACAGCACTGTGGGAGTACCTTCACCAGACGGACTGCAGCGGTTCAAGAAGGCGGCTCACCACCACCTTCTCAAGGGCAACTAGGGATGGGCAATAAATGCTGGCCTTGCCAGCGACGCCCACATCCCATAAACGAATTTAAAAAAAATTAAAAATGCGGCAGTCAATTTGCACACAGCATGATCCCACAAACAGCATGACCAGATTCCATTCTAGAGACTTGAGCACAAAAATCTAGGCTGACACTGCAGTGCAATACTGAGGGCGTACTGCATTGCATATGTAAAGAAGGATCCCACTTTTTTCAGTGGATGTTCTCGTTACCTGCTCAGTAGAACAGTTTAAAATTCCAAATGGCGAGTTCCTGAGATCTTTCCAGCAGCTAACCATGGCTATTTTAACTGGCCACCAAGGTTCCCACAAAAATCTCAGCTGACACTCCAGTGCAGTACTGAGGGAGTACTGCATTGCCAGAGGGGCAGTCTTTCAGATGAGACGTTAAACCGAGGCCCTGTCTGCGCTCTCAGGTGGACGTAAAAGGTCCCATGGCAGTATTTCGAAGAAGAGCAGGGGAGTTATCCCCGGTGTCCTGCCAATATTTATCTCTCAATCAACATAACAAAAAAAATCAGATTATCTGGTCATTATCACATTGCTGTTTGTGGGAGCTTGCTATGCGCAAATTGGCTGCCACGTTTCCTACATTACAACAGTGACAACACTTAAAAAAGTACTTTATTGGTTGTAAAGCACTTTGGGACATCCTGAGATTGTGAAAGTCGCCATATAAATGCACGTCTTTCTTTTGCCATCTGCTTTTAGTGTTCGCTGTGCTTGCTGACCTACATTGGCTCCTGGTTAAGCAACGCCTTGATTTTAAAATTCTCATCCTTGTTTTCAAATCCCTCCATGGCTTTGCCCCTCCCTAGCTCTGTAATCTCCTTGAGCCCCACAACCCGCTGAGATATCTGTGCTCCTCTAATTCTGGCCTCTTGACGTTCAGCTGCCTGGGCCCTAAGCTCTGGAATTCCCTGCCTAAACCTCTCCGCCTCTCTCTCTACCTCTCTCTCCTCCTTTAAGACGCTCCTTAAAACCTACCTCATTGACCAAGCTTTTGGTCATCTGCCCTAATATCTCCTTATGTGACTCGGTGTCAAATTTTGTTTGATAACACTCCTATGAAGTGCCTTGGGATGTTTTGCTACGTTAAAGGTGCTATATAAATGCAAGATGTTGTTGTTGATGATGTTGGTTGAGGAATAATTATTGGCCAGGACACTGTATAAGAAGTTTTTTTATACAGTACAGTATATGAAAATGAAACAAGTAAAAATGAGGAGAAAGCATTTGTGTTATCAGGACATGTGGAACAGTTCTGAGTATGTGTGAAAATTTAATCAGAGTGTGAGTTGCTCAGAGAAAGCTCTGTTACTTTGTTTTCTCTGTGGATAAAAGTGAGTTGGTTTCCTCTCCAAGTGATAAAATTTAATGAGCACCGAGATATGGGGCTGTATTTTCGTCTGCCTGCTAGAAATCATACCATTAGGAGCCAACAGAACCTTCTTGGGGTGGGCCTCATGTCACATCTGTAAGCGGTTTTGATCCAAGCCCAATTGCTAGACGGACGGTTCGAATTGCCCCCGCCTTACGAAAGTTCTATACCTGGGAATTATTATTCAGAGTGTAAATGGAATAAGTCACGGACAGGAATGCTTCGGTGAAAAATCATACTTATATTTATTTGGTCTAACATACACTGGCTAAAACATGCACTACTAAACAAAATCACTGTCTCTGTGGAGAATAAGATCCAGGTTACAAACAACATACATACAGAACACAACTGGGGACTATAACAAGCAGTAATTCCCTTGTTGCTATGGTGGACTCTAACTCCACCCCTACCAATGAATTACCCAGACGCATAAGCCCCTTCGCCTGGCTGAACCAAACGAAGCTTCACCCCGGAATAGCCCAAAAAAACTTAACTTCTGAGAAAAACCCTGAGCCCTTACACCTCACCCAGCTCGCCTGAGATATTTGGTTACCAGCTTGGGACACTCGAGACCATGCTTACCACCACACACAGTCGGTTTCGATCGCTCCGCTCAGCTGTGGGAAGTCACTGCCTGGAGGCCGTTCTCTGTGAGGGGTATGCGGTTCTCAGTCTCAGCGGCTTCTTCCTCTGGTATTTCTTCTTGTTAGGTCGATCTTGGTGGAGCGAGAGCGAGAGAGAGAGAGAATGGTGGAAAAGGATCTATCTATTAGGAGTCTTGCTACCCCTATCTTTCCCGCCAATCTTTAAAATCCTTTTGTTTCTAAGCACTCCGGTGCTTAGTCAGCGATGGGCCATCATCAGACCCATGAGTATTCCATGATTGGACTAATGGCCCTAAGTCTGGGACATATCTCGGTCTTTGTGTTGGGAAAAACTGGCTCCTCTTCGGCTGGCTAGGCTAGTGGGTTCATTGTTCTGCTTCTCTTCTGAGATGGAGGTGAGAAGTGCTTTTGCATATTAGAGTGGCTTTCTAATAGGTTCAAGTTAACGGGTGCCTCAGGGTCCTCAGCCCCTTTGTCAATGGCACCCCCCACCTTCCTTTTTCCAGGACTGTCGGGCGAACCCATACATTCTGGATGACTGACAGTTCTTTTGTCACAGCCAACTGCCATGCGTTCTCTGGAGTTTTAACAAACCAGTTTTTCACGTATCTGCACAGGGTGATCCCATCACAGGGAAAATACCCTCAGAAAAATCCCATAAAGTCCACAAAATATTCTCGACTGAGTCCATTCTTCAAACAGAGACTTTGCGATCTCTTCACATCCAGGGTGGATTTTCAGTGGTATTCCTGTTCCTGACTGGTTTACTGCCACTTGGGTTCGGGAAATGAGGTTCAGGTGCAGCATTTAAGAAGCTGTCATTGTTTGTAGGGGCAGAAACACTCACTTGAAGGAACAAAGAGGAAAGAGAGAGAGAGAGCACAAAACTGGTTTGAAATGACAGAGAAAGGAACGGCATCAGAGCCATCTGCTGTGGTGGACATACTCTATTGGTGGAGATGAGAGGAAGAAGATAGTGGCTCTTCAGCACCCAATATAGCAAGTTCCAGAAGAGGGTGGTCCAGGCAGTCAGTGCCACCTCATCCACCCCCTGAACCCCCTAAACAGAGCCAGAAACATTTCAATGATCTTACGAGGTTGGTCAAGTTAAGTGAAGTCATGCGTAACCATGAACATCCGAAAAGAATGTTAGAAGCATGACTCACCTCCAGATATATTGTGCCTGCGCAGTGTAAATCGATGGATGAATATTTACAAGGCACTTCACACCCGTGCCTTATCCCAATTCCTGCGATCAAAGGTTAAAATGTTACAGTCAAAAGTGAAGAGTCTGTTGCATACCTGGCACCTGAAAGCATTCTACGATTAAACGGCTTTAGATGCCAGAGAGAAATTAAATGTTCTGTCAATCAGATGCCATCCAAAGGAAAAGGTCGCCCATAATCAGCGGCAAAGAAGTACCACAGGTGGAGAAATAGCAACAATCAGGCCCTTAAGTAGGCACGAGGAGAAAGTTTGTCAGCTCCTTAGGAGACACACTGGGGAGGTGGGAAATGTTTGTTAACAGAGTGAATCGCCTACAGTACAGTGAGTTGTTACAGTTTCCAGACTTCAGTCACTTCTTGTACATCACATGTGGGAGTCCACCCTCCTAGAACTATTCGCTTTCTATCCCACCCACGTGATGGACTTATAAAAAATGAAGGATCTGAAGAGCAGCCTGGCAGCTGCAGAGTGACCACTTCGGCAGCAGACTCATCGATTCCATCATGGCGCCTTATTATTTCAAGCACAGCCCAGATACTCCCACTCGGGAGGATGTAAATTGAGAAGCAGAGGGTACATCACAGAGTGATGCACTGAGTACCAGTGAGCAGGAGGAGCCAGCTGTGCCTTTCTGGAGAAGGAAGCAATGACTGTCCTCAACTGCGGAGCCTAGAGACCCGAATCTCATGGGCCTATTTTTGAAGAGACAAACATTCATGGAGCATTGATCTGTTTTGCTGGTAGTCTGTGCCTAGCACCAGTGGGCTGCCTGGGGTATTAGATGATAGTCTCACAGGATAGTGCCTCTTAATGCAATATCATCTTTCCTGCTCCTTAGATTGCTCTGTTAGCGTAGACTCAGTACAAACATATATATTCCATATAATATTAGTAGTATTTTTCTCCAAACTTTTTCTTCCCAAGTCAGCCTCGGAGCCTCATTATATTCATCAAAAGAAGGTCTGGCCAGTCCTTATCATAAAGAACTCATGCACACAATTAAAACCGTTCCTTATTTTACTTGCTAGTGGAATTATGCTTGAGTGGTAGAGGATGGGATTCCAGTCCAGCAGTTTTTCTCCTCCCAATTGAGATTGAAGACAGAAAAATCCTAAGTGTGAATGTTGACTGAGAAGAGTAGGATGAATTTCTGCGAGGGTTTGCCTGCTCGCCCACCATAACTTCTATGGAAAAGCAGCGGAAATCCCGGGGAAAATGGCATGTTACAGGTGTTGCCTGTAATTAACTGCAGCAGGTACCATTTCACTACAGTTAGTTTTCAAGTTACTGGGCAGTGAAAATATCTTTAATACTCATGCAGCAAATACAGCACAACTCAATCAATATCACTGAAAATAGAAATAGTTTTACAAGACCCACAACTCACAAGCACTACAGGCATCAATAAATGATATAATTTCTTAGGTGCTAAAGAATATCAGATGAGTTGATACATTTATGCTATATTTATTTATAAACAGCTGTACAGTGTTAAAGGTAGTTATCAGATGGAACAGAGGCTATGAAGTAATAGTCAAGTAATGTGACCAAAATGTATCTTTTGTCCCAAAGAAAGGATGAAACCAACTTTTCAGTAATTCATGGAGAGTGTTCTTCTCACAATCAAAATGTCAAAGACGGGTACTGATTCCAATTCTTTATAATGAATTTCTATACAATGATCCAGACATAATTATAGTGGTGCAAGGAACCTGTGTGGCATTTTGTCTCCTGTGTACTATTCTAGGAACACCTCAGGAACACCTTAGCAACTACCTCCACCATTTTTACATCTATTAATAGTTAAGAAGAAACCAACAAGATAAGTCAAATCTACCAGTGCTATATCTCTACCTGTTTTTACTATTGCTGCCTCTCTTGTGGCCACTACCACTGCTGTCTCTCAGCATGCTATTACTAATGCTTCATCATATACCATTAACACCACTGTTTCTGATTAAATCCTACCTGCCTCTTTGGGCTGGATTTTAATGTGCAGGAGCGGGTGGGTTTGGGAGCGGGTGGGGGGTTAAAACCAGCTAGATTGACAACAGGTCGGGAAGCTGGCTCCAACTCGCCGACTTCTGGGTTTCAATGCAGCACGTTAGGCTGCGTGTGAGCAATACCGTCGGGAGAGGCGAGTTGCCACTTAACATATGTTAATTGCTCAATTAGAGCAATATTGAAATGGATTTTTAAGTTTAACTTAGGGTCCATGGTTTTCCCGGGCTTCCTGGAACTCGTCAGTGAAAGCAAGGTGAGAAGAAAGCGGCAATTGAGGAGGTTGTAGCCATGTGAGGGAAATAGGCCAATAAGTATGCAGTACTCACAGCTGTTTTTTTACCTGCTTGTGGGAAAGGGTTTGTTCACAGTACTTGTGTTGAGAGGTTACTTTATACACTTTGGAGGTGTCATCTACACTTTGGAGGTTTGGAGGTCTGATCTGCACTTTGGAGCTGTGATCAATCAGATCATGATGGTTGCCACTCATGCTGCCATAAATTGGACGTCAGATTAGGACCAGGATGACCAGCACCAGCAACAGCGGCAGCAGAAGCCTGCTGGTCACCGACCTGTAGCTCCACAGGAAAGAGGGGAGCAGCACTGAGGTGCAGCTCGCAGGAGACCATACCAGGCACACAGGGTTTATAGGCAGAGGATAAGCTTCCTCGACATGTCTGAACGTGTCTCAGGAGGCTTAGGGTGTCGCGTGAGGTGGTGGCAGGCATTTGCAGCCTGCTGGAACAAGCACTGCTGCCTGCTGGACCTGGTGGCCATGTTTTACCAGTGGATGTCAAAGTTACCATCGCCCTCAATGTTTTGCCTCTGGATCCTTCCCGGGCTCTGCTGGAGACATTTGCAGGATCTTGCAGTCGGTGGCCCACAAATGCATAAGACAGGTGACTGATGGCTTGTTTGCCTGGGCCGCCAATTATGTCAACTTTGCCTGCGATGATGCCAGTCAGAATGAGCAGGCGCATGGATCTGTGGCTCTGTCTGGCTTCCCACAGTTGCAGGGCATCATCGACTGCACATATGTGGCAGTTACTCTCAATTCATCATGCTCTCTCTCCTCTGAGTTTACTAGCCTCCTATTCTCCCTTAGTCTCTCCCTCCATGTAAACTCCCCAACCCATGTTCACGGCCATCCCCTTGACCTTGCCATCTCACGTGGCCTTGTTACTCCCATCATGTCAACCGCAGATAAGGCCATCTCTGACCACTTCCACGTATCGCTCTCCACCCACATCCCGGTTCACCCCCCCAACCCTACTTCCTTCTGTGTCCGCCCCTGGAAAGAACTCTCTCTCAATTCTCTCACATCTGCACTTACGAAATCCCAACTGTCCAAACTTGGGCCCTCAATTCACCATGACATTTCTGCAGCTACCGATCTGCTCAACCATATGCTCACCACCACTTTTGATGCCCTAGTCCCTATTAAAACAATTACTTTCTCTCACCCTGACCATGCCCCCGGTATGGCCCTCATCTTTGCTCCCTTAAGTCCAAGGGACACAGACTTGAATGGAGATGGTGGACAACTGCTTTAGCCATTCACCGCCAGATCTGGCTGGACCACATAAAGCATTATCAGGTCCTGCTCTTGTCTGCCATAATTGCTCACTATTTCAGAATCATTCTGGAATGCTAAGATAAACCCCAGCTTCTATTCTCTACTGCTAACCGTCTTCTTAAACCCCTCTCCATTGTCTCCTCCACCCTCACCTCCAACAACAAGTGTGAAGAGCTCATGGACTTCTTTGTCTCTAAGATTGAGACCATCCATTCAGCTGCCTCTGCCAATTCCCTCTCTTCCCTAGCCCACCGGGCCAAACTTCCTCTAAGGTTCCCCCCTGCCCTAGCCCTGAACTCACATCTTTCTCCAGTTTCTCTCCAATCTCCCCTCGTGACCTCTCCGTGCTCACCTTGTCCGTGAGACCTACTTCCTGCTCCCTCGACCCTATTCCTACCAAACTGCTGACCACCCATCTTCCTTTTCTGGCTCCCATGTTATCTGACATTGTTAATGATTCTCTCTCCTCAGGTTCTGTCCCCATCTCCCTCAAATCTGCCGTCATCACCCCACTCCTCAAAAAAACAACCCTTGACCCCGCCGTCCTTGCAAACTACCACCCCATCTCCAACCTCCCTTTCCTCTCCAAAGTCCTTGAACGTGTTGTTGCCTCCCAAATCCGTGCCCATCTTTCCCGCAATTCCATGTTTGAATCCCTCCAATCGGTTTCTGCCTTTGCCACAGTACCGAAACAGCTCTCATCAAAGTCACAAATGACATCCTTTATGACTGTGACAAAGGTAAACTATCCCTCCTTGTCAATCTTGACTTGTCTGCAGCCTTTGACACGGTTGACCACTCCATCCTCCTCCAACGCCTCTCCACCATCGTCCAGCTGGGTGAGACTGCACTCACCTGGTTCCATGTCTTTCTTACCTCTAGACTTGACTATTCCAATGCACTCCTGGCTGACCTCCCACGTTCTACCCTACGTAAACTTAAGGTCATCCAAAGCTCGGCTGCCCGTGTCCTAACTCGCACCAAGTCCCGTTCATCCATCACCCCTGTGCTCGCTGACCTACATCGGCTCCCGGTTAAGCAACACCTCGATTTCAAAATTCTCATCCTTGTTTTCAAATCCCTCACCCCTCCCTTTCTCTATAATCTCCTCCAGCCCCACAACCCCCCAAGATATCTGTGCTCCTCTAATTCTGCCCTCTTGAGCATCCCTGATTATAATTTCTCAACCATTGGTGGCCGTGCCTTCTGTTGCCTAGGCCCTAAGCTCTTGAATTCCCTACCTAAACCTCTTTGCCTCTCTACTTCTCTTTCCTCCTTTAAGACACTCCTTAAAACCTACCTCTTTGACCAAGCTTTTGGTCACCTGCCCTAATTTCTCTTTATGTGGCTTGGTGTCAAATTTTTTGTCTTATAATACTCCTGTGAAGCGCCTTGGGACGTTTTACTACGTTAAAGGCGCTATATAAATATAAGTGGTTGTTGTTGCTAAGATACCCATAGGTCATCCAGGAGTGTTCAACAACTGTAAGGACTTCCACTCCATCAATGTGCAGCTGGTGTGCAACTACAAAAAGATTTTTATGCAGGTGTGTGCAAGATTCCTGGGCAGCTGCTATCATGCATTCATCCTGCGGCAGTCCACCCTCTCTGATCTCTTCGCACCTCAAAGCAGACTTACTGGCTGGCTGCTCAGAGTCAAGTGACCTGACACCATCATTACCATTGCATTTGAATGCACAAGTCTTTATTTTCTGCCCCATCATCACACAAAATAGACAGTAAAGAGGAAAATCCTATCCATTAACTTTAAAATTGGGTTCCACTGCAAATCTTGTGATCTGCAGGGACAATACATTTTCTATATTCTGCTAATGCTTATCATTTATTTTATTACAAAATGTGACAATTTATAAAGAAGTATTATCAAGATGAAATCTATCAAGCATAACAGAAAGCAGCTAAGGAAGGAGACCAACATACTTATTAAAAGGTGCATTATTTTTATTTAGTGTCATCGAGTGTGTTGTTATGTACTTCAAATCCCTCGGTACAAGCACAGATATAAAGGTTTATTCCCTTTATAGATTTTCTAATATAATTATCTCTTGAGTCACTTGCAATGCATGTCTGCAAGTTGCATTATTTGTCATTATTATAATTAAGGACACCTCTGGGAGTTACAGCCTTGGCACAATCTTACAATAGAGGGACGGATTTAAAAGATTATTGCCTCCTAATGTTGGGTAACTGCAATTCCTGCTCTCCAGTCATAAGAGATCGAAGTAACTGCTTCAATTTGACAGCCGCAAAATTGGATCCTTTAGCGCCGGCCATTAAGGCTGATTTGAAAGAAAAAATGGCGGTCGCCTCGCATTCGCTCGTTATTTTGGGCAGGTTGGTAGCGCTGCCGTTGCCTGCGCTCGCTGCAGATAACTAGATGAGACAAATCGTGACGTCAATGATTGTGCAACTCTGATTTGACGCATGATCTGCCATATTGGCGTCGCCGCTCCATTTAACGCCCTTTACTAATCACGGCCAGCTGAACATGCGTTCAGCAGCAGGAAGGACACCCCACCAGTGCTATTTAAAGAGATCATCATCAATAACAGGCAGCTGACTTGCTTTTTCATTTCTACTGGCTCGATGTAAGTTTTTGCAACAGTTTGGAGCTATCTAGAGTTGTTTAAAGTTGCTGAGGTGACGAGGAGTGTTGCTGCAAGTGTAGAACCCCTTGCATCTCATTTAAAGGGTTCCGCTCACACGACTTGCTCCTATTTATGGGCGCTCTACTTGCAGTCCTCCTCACGCTCAGGTATGAAAGGGAGATGGAACGGATGCAGTGAAGAACAGGACAAGATGCTCGCAGAGGGAGGAGGAGGGACAGGAGGGCTCTCAGCAGGAGTCCTAACCCACCTAGGGTCTTCAGGGAGCACTTCTCCTACCTGCACCTAAGCCAGGAGCAGTGTATTAGGAGGCTTCGCTTCACCAAGGAGTTGGTCACAGAACTCTGCCACCTCCTGTAACCACAGAGCAGGGCAATGACGGCTCTCCCAGTGGCCCTCAAGGTCACCGTGGTCCTCAATTTTATCGCCACTGGATCTTTCCAGTCTGGAGCAAGAGACATAACTAACAACTCCCAGTTTGCCATCCATCGCTGCATCTGGGAGGTCACAGAGGCTCTCTACTCCAGGAGAAGGGATTTCATTGCCTTCTCTCTGAACAGAGAGAAGCAGGAGGAGCACGCATGTGGCTTTGCCAGGAAAATAGGCTTCCCCATGGTACAGGGCGCCATCAATTGCACACAGATTACTTAGCAGAAGCCGCATACCAATCCTGAGATGTTCCGTAACCACTCACTTATTGTGCAGTTGGTGTGCGACCATGACCAGCACATCATGATGGTGAATGCCTGGTATCCTGGCAGCAGTCATGATGCCTTCATCCTGCGCCAGTCTGGTGTGCCAGCAATCTTCCAGCCACCACATCAAACCCGATGGTGGCTGCTCGGAGACACGGGCTATCAGTTCTGTACCTGGCTGATGACTCCCCTCCACAACATCACCACTCGTGGCCAGCAATCATAAAATTACAGCCATGCTGCCATGAGGAACGTCATTGAGCAGACCATCGGGGTGCTAAAGCAACAGTTCCGCTGCCTTAACCGCTCGGGAGGAGGCCTCCAGTGCACGCCAAAGCGGGTGTCCCATTTCATGGTGGTCTGCTGCATGCTCCACAACTTGGCCACCATGAGAGCTCAGCCCTTGCCATCATGGATTCCAGGACCGCCTCAGGAGGAGGAGGAAGAGGAAGTGGAGGAGGAGGAGGCAGGGAGGAGGCAGCAGAACCCCGTTCCAGATGGGATGTCTGGCCTCATCAGACTGTGGTTCCAGTGAATGAAACCCCAGATCCCCATTGCTCACCACTTCCCCAACTTACCATCCCTCTGTCACGGAACATCACAGCCTCCTCCTGAGCACAAAGTTGAAATGAAAGCCACCACAAAACAAACATTCCAAACATAATTTATAAATTAATCAAAAGCAAATCATAACAACAACATCAACTAATCACCTTGTGCATTTCCTTAGGCCGCGATTTTGCCATAGGAGGCAGGTTCACGTCGGGTTGGCTGGTCGGTGGGTTCTGGTCCCACTACCGGTTTCAGCCGCACTGAAATAACGGCCCAAAAATTTGTGTTGATACGCGAGAGTACGCACTGTGTACTCTCGCGAATTCTGTCTCCAATTGCCGGTTTGCTGCATGCACTGCGCATGCGCTGAAAACCGGCACTTGGTGAATGGAAAAGGGGGCGGTTCCTAGGTGAACCGCGTGCGCGCTACAGGCTGCGCGCATGCAGTGCACTTAGTGGTTTCAACACGCAGGTAAGTATGGAAGATTTTACACGTAAAAAAAGGAGGAGTAAGACCCACTTTTAACAAGGTAAGTAGTGAATTAAGTATTATTTTGAATTTTTTTTAACAGGCATATCTTTTTTAGAGACTTTAAAGACAGGTAAGTTTATTTTTATAACTTTTTAAAAGATTTTGGGGGAAAAATTAGGTCGCGCCCCGTTTGGGGCGCAAATATCGTCTGGACGCAAATATTAGCGCCTGGCGCTAATTATCGCCACTGACTGGAAACTTCACTTTTACCGCCCCGGGAGGTGAGTGGAGCGCTAAATCAGGCGCTGCACACCTGTCTTAAGGCGCAAAGGCCGAGCAGTGAGGCACCAACTCAGCGCGCGAGCGCAGCGCAGCTGCTGCCAGTTAGCGAGGGAACACAGACACACTGGCGCCAGCCAGTTCTTAAAGCGGGGGGGGCCAACTTGCTCCCCAGCCACACCCTGCTCATTGCAGCCTTGAATCTCGGCCTGGAGAGACCTGTGAATCCATTTTGCTGCCAAGGATGGAGAGGGTGAGAGAACGAGCTCATCGCTTCACCGAGCGGGCCTTGGATGCTCTGGTTGGCGCGGTGGAGCGCAGAAGATGTATACTCTTCCCTGAGAGTGGCAGGAGGCCTTTGCCACGCGAGTACAGAAGAGTGTGGAGGGAGGTGGCTCAGAGCGTCTCCTCCAGGAGCATGGTGCCCAGGACCCACGTTCAATGCCGCAAAAAGTTCAACGACCTCACTTGGGTCGTCAGGGTGAGTGGCTTTTTCTCAATACCTCTCCATCCCTCCATCTCAACCTCACTCTATGGCCAGAGGGTCTTAAAACCCCAATGCACAACACTCATCCAACACCTATGGCCCTTTCATCAAACACACACACACATTCCACACTTTGCATACAGTGTGCACCTATGGGAGGCACATCAGGCAAGACCATGGCTGTATATTTACTCAGATGCTGTCCTTTTTCTTGCAGGCCAAGCTGGCGCATAATAGGAGACAGCAGCAACGGACGGCGGCCTCAGCTGCAACCGCTCAGCGATCTTGAGGAGCGCGTCCACAGGATTGTGGCAAGCCGGGTGATCGGTCCCGTCGCCACTGGAGACGCCGACCCCGTTCTGGACAGCAATGGTAAGGTCATCACCTTTTTGTCCTCTGTCCTTCCACTTGTCCCTCACAACACCAGCCTTTGACGCTTTCAATCCAACTTGCTAACTCGCTGCACTTATTCCTTCCTTACTGCCACCCTGTCCTCACGCTAAAGCCACTCTTGTACCTCCCTGCTTTCAGATGGTGATTCACCAGCTGAGGAGACGGGCCCTGAAGCTGCCACTGGGAGTGAAGCTGCAGCCGAGGAGGAAGAGGAAGCCGGAGCATCAGTGCCACCCTCTCCCGAGGAAGCCCATGCCCACACTGGGAACACGCCTTCCCTGGAGGGGAGCAGGGGGGAAGGGTCTGATGAGGGTGAAGCTCCAGGACCCAGCGAGCTGCAGCAACGCCATGGGGGTAGGGAAGAACGGGGGCCTTCTCCCCAGAGGGAGAGTATGCCAGAGACTCCTACTGCAATGGACGCAGAGGAGGAGCGGCTGATCGCAGAAATGAACACCCAGGCGGTGGGCATGCACACTGAGCTCATGGGTGCAGTGGGAAGGGTGCCCGAATGCATTGAGTCACTGGCAAGGAGTGTGGAGCACTTCGCTGTAGCACAGGCGGATGCCACACTAACGCTTAGTGCTGCAATTCAGTCACTGACTGCCGTGATCCCATCTCTGACTGCTCTCATGCAGACTCAGATTGAGGCCACGCGAGCACTGACTGCTGCCAACCTCGATGGTTCGTTCACATGTCCCCGGGGCTCTCACCGCGCCACAGCAGGCCAGCAATTTGTGCTCCAGCAGATTGCTCCGGATGCTGAAGTGCTGCCCCGTGGGAGTGCCAGTGTGTCGGGCGAGCAGGGAGTTGCTGTCCTCTCTCACGATGACAGCATTCCTGCTGCCAACACTGTCACTTCTCCACTGCACTTGCCACCGCCTGTAGGACAGACTGCTGCCGCCCATGCAGAGTTGGTGCAGTCTGCAGCCGGGCCCTCCAGGCCCAGAACTGGTCGAGGCCGTCCTTCAGGGGCATCTGCAGTGTCAGGGTCTGACGATCAGCAGCCTTCCACCAGCCTTGCTGCAGCCACTGAGGTCCCATTACGGAGGAGCAGTAGGGTTAGAAGGGGGGAAGTGCGCAAGGGAAGGAGATCACCCTCGAAGGGCAAAAAGTAGGAGGTGTGACAAAATGCTGGTCATTTTTTTATTAAAGGCCGAGGTTCGTGGTCCAACTTTTGTTTAGTGTTTTGGACATTATCTCCAGGTTGTGAGAACCAGTTATGTTATTGACTGTTTTTTTGTGTTTATTTCTATGAGTTTGTCATGAGGAAATGACACACACAGAGTTTGTAAAATAAATAAGTTTTTGTATTCAAAATATACATGTTTGGTGTTTGGAATTACTGGTGCCTTGGCCGGCTTAGGGGTTGCGTGCTGGGTTCATTGATGTTGTTAGCAATGACAGAAGCCATTTCCACAGCAGGGGCCCTAGAAGCGGCTTGCTATTAGCCGTTGACGGACGGCCCTTGCAGTTTCACCATTGTGGGCCGCCCTCCCGCCTTGGTGCTGCTGATGATGATCCTCCTCGTCCTCTTCCTCCTCCTCCTCTGGTGGTGCTCCAAGGCCTGGTGGCATTGGCTGGGTCCTGACGATTGCCATGTTATGCAACATGCAGCACACAACTACGAAGTTGGATACTCGCTCAGGCGAGTACTGCAGGGCTCCTCCAGAATGGTCGAGACAGCGGAACCGTTGCTTCAGCACGCCGATTGTGCGCTCAATGATGTTCCTGGTAGCTTGATGGCTCTAATTGTACCGCAGCTCAGCAGGGGTGTTGGGCGTACGGAGCGGTGTCATCAGCCAGGTGCTCAATGGATACCACTTGTCCCCGAGAAGCCAACCAACTGGCTGATGCGGTGCCTCGAAAAGTTCTGCCACAGTAGTCTGGCGCAGGATAAAAGCATCGTGGCAGCTGCCAGGATACTGGGCATTGACAGCGAGTATCAGCTGTCTGTGGTCACAGACCAACTGAACATTCAAGGAATGGAACCCCTTTCTGTTCCGGAATTCCTCGGCATTCTCATGTGGAACACGCAAAGCCACATGCGTGCAGTCAATGGCGCCCTGCACCATGGGGAAGCCCGCTATCCTCACAAAGCCCAGAGCGCAGTCACGCTGCTTGTCTGGGGTCATGGGGAAAGAGATGAACTCTCGTCTCCTTTTAAAGAGGGCATTTGTGACCTGCCGGATGCAGCAATGCACCGCGAACTGGGAGATATTGGCGAGGTCCCCAGCAGCAGCTTGAAATGAGCCAGTAGCATAGAAGTTGAGAGCCACTGTGACCTTCACTGCCACCGACAGAGACGTCCTGGACCTCAGTTGAGGCTGCAGATCTGGCTGCAGCAGGTGGCAGACCTCAGTGACCACCTCCTTGCTGAATCGCAGCCTTCGCAAACACAGCTCCTCAGACAAATGAATGTAGGAGAGCTGTTCACGATATACCCTGGGAGGGTAAGCTCTCCTGTACAGACGCCTGTTGGCCCTCCTCCGTCTGGCCATCATTGCCACTCTCTCTCTGCGTCTCTGTGTCCTCCGATTCAGCTGGAGCACGACGACGCCCCCATTCAGTGCAGCCCCCATAGTCTCTTTGCAAGCAAAGTTATGAAGGACAGCAACCAAAGTACCAGCGAAGTTAGGATCAGTAGGCAAAACTACCTCACAAAGCATTGACTCAATGCAGAAGTCTCTCTTTCTCTCTCTCTCTCTCTCTCTCTCTCTCTCAGAACGAGTGGTGCAAAAATGTCAACCACAGAAAAAGACAGGAAGAGGCCCCCTTTAAATAGCGCCCCCCCCAGCCCCACAGCGATTGATAGCGTTCCAGTCTTCCGGTCATTGGATGCGCCAGGCGGTAAGGCAGGGGGCGCCACTCAATTTCCGCTCCGGGGCGCCACAAGGGCGTTGCACCATGGAATGACGTCACAATCTGCGCGCGCAGGTGGTCGCGGCGGTAAGGTTTAGCGCCGCCGCACAATGTCTAGTTAAGTTCCCGAGTGGCGCAAACATCGCTGCGCCCGGGCGCTAGCGGCTTTGCGCCCCATTAGCGCCCTCTTAAGGCGCTAACGGGAGGCGCAACCAACTGAATTTTTACCCCTTTAAATTTTTTCAAAAATTTAATTTTTTATTTAAAATGGTTCATTTATTTAACTATACTTATTTTATTAATGTGATGTTTTTTTTTAATTTAATTGAGGTTTAGCTGTTCTTTTGGGGGGCTATAGTATTCATAGCTTTCACAGCACTTATGTGAAAGTTATGAATGGAAGATGGTGTGCTGCCATTGGCTCTAACTGAGTCACGTGATCCCACAGCTCGCACGAATTAACTGCGCCTGTGGGATACGCAAGCCCAGCACAGCAGCTGTCCAGAACATCAAGTTCTTGCAAGCTGGAACTGAAAAAGCCAACGCGCAGTGAGAGATCGCGGGGAAGCCTTACCCTCGCACGAAGGCTTCCTCACGAATTTTTGGGCCAACTATTTTGACTTAACTGGGCTTATTAAGCCCGCCGTGCGCGTTACCCGGCCCAATCAGTGGGTTCGGGTCCGCTGCTCGCCTCTGCTGACGTCTTCGATTCAGCTGCATTTAAGGGGCCCATGCAGCCTTGTGGTGTTTCATTCACATTCTGCTGCTTCTCCGTCTTACTAATAGCAATGATGCGGAGATGCCGGTGTTGGACTGGGGTGGACAAATGTGAGAAGTCGCACAACACCAGGTTATAGTCCAACAGTTTTATTTGAAATCACAAGCTTTCGGAGCGCTGCTCCTTCGTCAGGTGAAGTGAAGAGATGTATATAGGCACAGCACATATAGTCAGAGAACACTGCCAGATGATTACAGTTAATCTTTCTAACTGCCCTTTATCACACCTCAGCAGAGAGATAATCACGGCAATCAAAGGTGTGGATGGTGTCCAAACAGGTCAGTCAGGAAAACATTACATCAAAGACAATGAGGTGGGGTCACAAGGGGTCAAATGTGGCAGATGCTGGGGTCTGTATGGAAAACAAAAAACTTTTTTTGCTGGAAATCACAGCAGGTCCGGCCGCATCGGTGTAGAGAGAACAAGCCAACGACGACTCGAGTCTGGATGACTCTACGTCAGGTGGGGTTACATGTAGCATGACATGAACCCAAGATCCCGGTTGAGGCCGTCCTCATGGGTGCGGATCTTGGCTATCAGTTTCTGCTCGACGATTTTGCGTTGTCATGTGTCTCGAAGGCCGCCTGACGAAGGAGCACAGCTCCGAAAGCTTGTGATTTCAAATAAAACTGTTGGACTATAACCTGGTGTTGTGTGACTTCTTACTGATAGCGAGATGACTGCTTCAAGAGCCAAGGCTTCTCCCAGATTTGATGATGACTCCTTCCATGCTCTTGTGGAGGGAGTGAGAGGGCGCAAGGAGGTTCTGTTCCCCTCTAATGGATGGAGGAAGCTTCCTCAGCAAACCAAGGCAGCCTGGCTGCAAATTGCTGAGGAGGTGAGCGCCAGGTCTTTGTGCTCACACACCTGGGTTCAGTGCAGGAAAAGGTTCAATGATCTGCTACGCTCAACAAAAGTGAGTATAACATCACACTTACCTTCAATCTGCTCCCCATTTCTTCTCATCACCAGCACTCTGCATTGTCAACCTACTCCTGCACATCCCAACTTACCCTTACATCCCTTGCACCCTTAACCATCCCTCTCTCTCTATGTACAGAATCACTCCACCATTCTACTATGCACCCCTCACACTCGCTATCACTGTTATGCAATGACAACAACTAACAACACACAGGGAGGACCCTTGGTATTGGCAACACACTCCATCTTTGTCTCCCTCTAAGTATCTATGCTATGGATTCTCTACACTGACTCCAACATTCTCACTCAAACTCCACCTGTGTCCCACATTGCAGGAAAAGAGAGCCCACAATAAGAGGGAAAGGGGGAGGACAGGAGGAGGGCCACCTTCCATGGTGCATTTAACCAACGCTGAGGAGGGTGCTATCGAGATCGTCGGAGGTGCAGAGGAGCTGGAAGTGGGAGACGGAGAGATGGGCGCAGTAGAGCAAGCTGGTGACAGAATAGATTTGCAACCCTCTCATTAGATTGCATGAGTGACTGATATGGTATCTGATGTTCATACAGATTTAGTTCTGATCATCTGCACAATGGGATGTGTCTGCTACATTAATATCACATGTCTGACTCATGCCTTTACTCCCCCACAAGACCATCGAGAGCCCTCCTCCCCACTGTCCAGGAGGAAGAGCTGGAAGACTCCTCAGAGGAAGCTGCAGCCTCTGAAGGAGCAGCGTCAGCAGAAATGAGCTCACCCAGCACCAGTGCAGAGACACACACTTCGGTGGGTCCTTTGTGAGATAGAGTAGTGTTGTCACCTAGTGTATCACAGCTCACAAGTGAGCATCAGCAGATGGTGGCGACAGGGACAGCAGAGGAGAGTCCTCGTCAGAGGGCGCTGGACGCTCCTAACTCTGCTCAGCTGCATGTGGACACTGTGCCTCTGGGGCCATCCAGAAAGAGAGCGGTGCTGGAACTTCAGGAACAAGTGCAGGAATCTCTGACAGGGTTTGCAACCACGGTAACTGCGAGTGTGAAAAGAATGGAGGAGTCCATCTCAAACATGAGCAATGCCGTGGTGCACGCAATGGCGAATGTAGGTGCTGCCATGGAAAGGATGGCAACCTCCATGGAGGACATAAATCGCCAGACTCAAATGAACATGGTGACTCTTCTAAATAGATGGTCTGCTATGGGGGATAGATGGGCATCTATTGAGGAGAGGAACCAAAGGTACATGGACGTCCCCGTTATGAGGACTGTCAGTACAGAGATGGGTCCTCATGGCCCCACTGATGTGCAGCAAGGTGCTCTCCAGCTACTTGCTAGCAGTGAAGTGCGGGTGACCCATGAGAGGGATGTTGGTGGTCGACAGCAATGAAGTGTGGGCTCCTCTCCAAGTGCTCACACTCCCATGCCACTGCGGAGCCCTCGGTCATAGCCCTAGATTCCTCACCCAACTGAGATGGCCGTCTCAGCCGCTGCACAGCCGTAGGAGGAGCAGACTGTTGCGGAGCCCTACCAGGCTCCCAAACCCAGAGGACGCCTGCCAAAGGCGTCTAAGCAGGCACAGCATAGAAGTGAGCAAGGTGCCTCTACATCTGCTGAAGCCACAGGGGAAGCACCATGTAGAAGCACGTGTAAGAGAAAGTTAACACTCAAATAGTCACATGGGTAGTCACTTGGATGTTTTGATCTAATACAAATTTATGTTTCTCAACGTTATTTCAATTGTATTAAAGAAATGCGATGGCAAAGATTCAAAGAGTTGGCCTATGTGTGCTCAGAAATGGAAGTTGCACAGTGAGGGGTCAGGGCGCCTTTCATCTGTAATGATGGTGGTGTGAGTGATAGGAAACCACAGTTTATTGTACAGATGCTGTTTGGTGTGTTAAGAAGGTTGACCAGATATTCATTTCCATGTGCCAGCCATGTGTGTTTGATGCGTAAACTTACGCAAATCTGGCATGGATTAGTGCATCCCTTGGCTTACGGCCAGCAATGTGGTCATGTGCTGGTGAGACTGGCACATCCGCCTCCGCAAGGTCTTCCTCATCTGTCGCCTCCTCCTCCTCCTCATCCTCCTCTTCCGAAGAACTGTCCGCTGAGCCACTTGTTCCCCAGGCAGCGCTAAGCCACGCTGCTGTGTGATGTTGTGCAGGGCACAGCAGACCACGATGATTCTGGAGACCCTGGCTGGTACGTACTGCAGGGCTCCACCAGATCTGTCGAGGCATCTGAATCACATTTTGAGCAAGCTGATGATTTGCTCTATGATGCTTCTGGTGGAAATGTTGCTCACATTGTATCGCTCCTCAGCTTCGTTTGATGGCCTCCCCATCGGTGTCATTAGCCATGTCTTCAGGGGATAGCCCTTGTCTCCAAGTAGCCGTCCGGAAAGTTGGGTTGGCGGATTGCACAGCTGAGGCACAGTAGACTGGCGCAGGATGAACGAGTCATGGCAACTGCCAGGGAACTTGGCGCAAACATGCATAATGTTCTTCCTGTGGTTACACACCAGCTGGACGTTAAGGGAGTGGAAGCCCTTGCGGTTCACAAGTACAGCTGGGTTGTGATGGGGTGCCCTAATGGCCACATGTGTGCAGTCTACGACGCCCTGCACCCTTGGGAAGCCTGCCATATTTGCAAAGCCAACCGCACGCGCGGTTAGACTTGCTTCATCCGTGGAGAAGTGGATGTAATTGTGCGCCTTTGCAAAGAGGGTATCGGTAACCTGCGTAATGCAAGTGTGTGCAGCCGACTGGGAGATGCCGCTGATGTCTGCTGCTGATCCCTGGGAGGACCCTGAAGCAAAGAAGTTGAGTGCGGTGGTGACTTTGACAGCCACTGGTAAGGAGTGTCCACACGCTCCTCGGGGCTCCAGGTGTTGGTGCAGCATTGTGCAAATGTCAGCGACTACCTCTCGTGAAAGTCTCAGCCTCCTTTGACACTGCTGCTCACTCATGTTGAGGATGCTCATCCTCGGCCTGTAAACCCTGTGTTGGGGGTATCTCCTGCAGCGAGGTGCAGCCCTGCGCTGACACCCTCTGCCCTGTGCAGCATTGGGTGGCTGAGGAGAAGGTTGGCGCTCCTGTTGTTGCTGCTGCTGTTGTGCCTCGTTCTGCTGCTGCAGCTGCTCTTCCTCCGATTCTGAGGACCAGGATGAGAGGGTATAAATGGTTCCCATTCTGCTGGTATATATCTCAGTTGAGGAACAGATGTTATAAGCACTCAGTCAATGTGGGGAGAGGGTTTTCCAAGGAGGTCACAGTGCATATGGATTTCAGCTTAAATACTTAAAAGCTCAATAGACCTGCAAAATGTGTTCCGAAACCTCAAAACAGGATGTTCTGCCATCTGAAAGTCAGCCATGTTACAGGTCCGCTTTTATGCTGCAGGAGCAGCTGTCAAGTATTCAGCTAGTTGCTGAACCCGGCACAATCAGCTGGCGTGTTTGTTGCATGACGTGGAACACACTGAAAATGTAGCAAAATGGGAAGAGCCTCTGAAAATAGGATTATCTAGGCAGTTAACAAGCTGTTAACTGCCTTAAGTGGCTCTCCCGCCACTTGGTGTCGGGTCTGATTGGAACTCGCAGACCCGACACTTTGTAAAGTTGCGTGGAGGTGGGATGGCAGCGGGTTCGAAACCCGCCATCAATCATTCTGATTTTAACTCCGGACCCACCTCCAAACCTGCCCTCTGAGCACTGGCAAAATCGCGGCCTTTCTTTCATGTCTATCTTTCATGTTCCTTTTCCTAATCTGGTGCTGCTACGAAGTGCTCCCCCAGAGGCTGGTGGAATGCTGCTGATTTCAGTGGGGGAGACTGCAGATGGCCTTGCAGGACAACCTCGAGCTGCTCTGGGCCTAGAAGGCTCGGCTGTAGACTGCAACACCTCGGCATGGGCGGCAGCAGCCTGGATGGCAAGGGCAGTGGTGGGAGTAGAAATGCTGTGAGTAGAAATGCTGTCATTCTGAGAGCGGACAGCAGATTGTTGCTCCCGGAGCCACTGCCACTACCCCGGAGCGGCGCCTCAGGATTCCTAGCCATCTACTGGGAGACAGTTTGCTAGACTTCTGTGAGACCCTGCAAGCCACTTCCCACACTTGTAAACCCAGCCACGATGGCAGCAGTCTGAGCTTCCACTGCAGCACTGAGACGTTGGGTCAAATCCGCCTGTGCTACAATGGAAGCTGCGACATCGCCCATCACACCCAGCCTCATGGCTAGGTCCACAAAGTCTCTCGTGGATTTTCCCATCATTTCAAATTCTGGAAATCATGAGCTCCAAGCACCGTGCAAAGACCTATGCAATGTTGGAGCAATACTCCTCCATGCTTATTAAATCTGGTAGGCTTGCCATTGCACTTAGCATTTCTGTCTGCATGCCCATCACCCTTCTTCTGAAGGCCACCCCATTGAGGTCATCATCTGAATCCTGTGCAGCAGAACACATGCACAAACTCGCCCTCTGGGGAGCTGGCACCCGAGCTACCCTTTCCCCCTCACTGGCTGCAGCCCACTCTTGCCCAGTGAATCACCATGTGCAGATACCGCCTCTATACTACTTTCTAAAGTTCGCACAGTGCCATTTTCTGAGCTGGTGCCTGCTAGTATTATGCATTCCTTTAGTGACTGTCCTGCGTGTGCCTTTGCCTATCCTAGTGATGTCATGCAGTGCTACCCCAGTGGCTGCAGCATGGCTGGTGGAAGGCTGCCGACTTTCAATGGGGGACACTGTAGATGGCCTTGCAGGATGACATCGAGGAGCTGGTGGCTGGGAGTGTGAAATCGAGTGTCGGTGTTTCTTCTTCTTCACTCTCCTCTCCCTCTTCTTGGTCAACACTGGCTGGGCAGACTGGATTTCTTGGGTGTCTGAAATGAGGAAGGCACAAGGGTAGGGTTGTGGTGAGGGGAGGGTGGTAAAGCAAGAGGTGCATGCTTACACCATGTGCAGCTTGTAAATCAGAAGATATTGTGGGATGAGGTGGAAATGGGATGTGAGAAGGAGGATAACTTATGAGGATACCAGCATCTTGTATTCTTTCAGCCTCACCGTTGGCCAAGGGCACAGCCAAGACTTTGCCAAGAATGGCCAGCACCGTCTCCTCCAAGAGGGTGAGGTGAAGCTAGGAATGTGAGGTGTGCCCCGTGTTTGGTAGAGATTGTTGAGAGGTGAAGGAAGGGGTGGGGGGGGGTCGTACATTGAGCAGTGTTTGAGGCTAGTGCTTCAGTTGGTAGGAGATGGCTTTTGAAGATGCATTCACTGACCTTTACCACTTGTCTGAGGCCATGAAGCTTCTTTGGGCACTGGAGCCAGGTGGTGGGGGCAACACTGCTGGCAGTGACTGCCTCAGTGATCTGGTCCCACATCCTTCTTTCTGGAGGGCCACCTGGTGCCCTGTAAGTAGAGGACCTCTCTTGCAGTGTTGACCCCCTGCACAAAGCTGGAGTGCTGCGTGCGAAACCCTGGGTGGCCATTCCATGGCCTGTTGATCCATCTGTGTTAGTACTAAAGCACTTTTACCATTTTTTACATGCAGAAGGCAGTTCAGCTTTAAGAGCTGACGACTGCCTAGTTTGGAATGATTTTTAATGGGTTTTTTTCAGCAGGCAGTTCAGCTTTAAGGGCTAGAGACTGCTTATTTTTGAACGATTTTTAATTTCATTTTTCAGAATGCAGTTCACCTTTAAGGGCGCGCGACTGCTTTCAAAAATGACAGCCTTGCTGTAAGAGAATGCTGCGTCGCTACAGCGACGCTACAGCGACATGGCATTGGGCTTCCTGCTGAGCGCACAGTCTGAAGCAACGCGTTCGTTGCTGGGCTGTGCACTAAAATCATTCAAATCAGCAGGCAGCACCAAATTAACGTGCTGCCTGCGCTGTCTGAACAGGCACGAGCAAATCTCGCCCCGTGGTGCCACTGCCCGTTTTCGGGCCTTATCAAATCTCTAGGCCATAATCATCTACGATAGGTTAGAGTATAATGGGCCGAAAATTGATCCCGGGACGCGAGAGTACGCACTGCATACTCTCGCGTATTCCCACTCCAATTGCCGGTTTTCTGCATGCCCTGCGCATGCGCTGAAAACCGGCAATTGCTCTTCCGAAAAGGGGGCGGGGCCTGAGTGCATCGCGTGCGCGCTACAGGCTGCGCGCACGCTGTGCACTTCATGCTTTGGACGCGCAGGTAAGTAGGGAAGATTTTAGAAATGTAAAAAGGAGGAGTAAGACCCGCTTTTAAGAAGGTAAGTAGTGAATTAAGTATTTTTTTGAATTTTTTTTTACAGGTATATCTTTTTTATAGACTTTAAAGACAGGTAAGTTTATTTTTATAACTTTTTAAAAGATTTTAAATTTTTTCAAAAATTTAATTTTTTATTTAAAATGGTTAATTTAATTAACTATACTTATTTTATTAATGTGATGGGTTTTTTTTTTAATTTAATTGCGGTTTAGCTGTTATTTTGGGGGGGTGTAAGATTCATAAGTCTCTCAACCATGCTGTGAGACTTATGAATGGAAGATGGTGTGCTGCCATTGGCTCTAACTGAGTCACGTGATCCCACAGCTCGCACGAATTAACTGCGCCGCTGGGATACGCAAGCCCAGCACAGCTGATGTCTGGAACATCAAGTTCGTGCGAGCTGGATCAGAAAAAGCATAAGCGAGGTGAGACATCGCGGGGAAGGCTTACCCCCGCGGGAACAGAGCGAGATCAATTTCTGGGCCATTATCTGTCTGGTAGAGACTAGAGAAGCTTGGATTCTTCTCCTTAGAGCTGAGAAGGTTAAGGTGGGGTGACCATATTTTCTACACCAAATCTGGGGACACACAGGGTGGGAGCACAGCAAAGTAGCCAGGATGGAAAATGTAGGTTGTGCAGCGTAGCAAGGCAAAACATTTTAGCAGCCTGTATTTTGATAATTGCACATATACACTACAAATGCAAAAGAAATGTATGTATAATTACCACGGATGTGTTGTCACATTATTGAAGCGCATTCAGATACTGTTTATAAATAATACAGTAACACTGTTCAGGAAAGTCAGTTTTTTGTACCCACTGTCTATATGGTCTATTCAGAAAATCTTTTTCTTCACATCAGTGCCCAAGTCATTTATTTTTCACAGATTTATTAATGATTGCCGTGCTATCTCCGCGTTTCAAGAAAACTGGTGTGACGACTTTGTTGCTTCTACTAGTGGAAGATGTGTAGAGATTAACCTCCATCAACCATCACGCAGTCAACAATAATGTGGATATAACGAATGTCATAATTTTTATGAGAATCAACAGAAATGACACTCACCACCTAATGATGCATTATAAAACTACAAACAAAATGATTTCATAGAGTTTGTATGTATAGTTAACTGTAATTCAGTCAAAATCACCAGACGACCACCCCCGAAACCAGACAGACAAGAGTGTGGAAGCAGGTCACCCTGGCACAAGTAGATTAGTGGGGAGGGGAATCAGCCTGGCACAGTGAGGGAAATGGGTCCTCCTGTGACAAACAGTCTGCGGAAGGGGGGGGTGGGGGCCTGGCAAAAAGATGTTGAGGGCGGTGGTTACCATGCTGCTTGTCTATGGCATTATTATAATGCAAATGCGGTGCAGCACTCGGCTCCAGACCTCATTACAACCTTGGTCCAAACATGGACAAAAGAGCTGAATTCCAGAGGTGAGGTGAGAGTGACTGCACTTGACATCAAGGCAGCATTTGACTGAGTCTGGCATCAAGGAGCCCTAGTAGAATTGAAGTAAATGGGAATCAGGGGGAAAACTCTCCACTGACTGGAGTCATACCTAACACAAAGGAAGATGGTTGTGGTTGTTGGAGGTCAATCATCTCAGCCCCGGGACATCACTGCAGGATTTCCTCAGGGCAGTGTCCTAGACCCAACCATCTTCAGCTGCTTCATCAATGACCTTCCCTCCATCATAAGGTCAGAAGTGAGGATGTTCGCTGATGATTGCACAGTATTCAGTTCCATTCGCAACTCCTCAGATAAAGAAGCAGTCCATGCCCGCATGCAGCAAAACCTAGAGAACATTCAGGCTTGGACTGATAAGTGGCAAGTAATATTCATGCCACACAAGTGCCAGGCAATGACTATCTCTAACAAGTGACAGTCTAACCACCGCCCCTTGACATTCAACGGCATTACCATCACTGAATTCCCCACCATCAATATCCTGGGGTTCACCATTGACCAGAAACTTAACTGGACCAGCCACATAAATACTGTAGCAACAAGAGCAGGTCAGAGGCTAGGTATTCTGCGGCGAGTGTCTCACCTCCTGACTCCCCAAAGCCTTTCCACTATCTACAAGACACAAGTAAGGAGTGTGATGGAATACTCTCCACTTGTCTGGATGAGTGCAGCTCCAACAACACTTAAGAAGCTCGACGCCATCCAGGACAAAGCAGCCCGCTTGATTGGCACCACATCCACCACCTTAAACATTCACTCTCTCCACCACCGGCAAACCGTGGCTGCAGTGTGTACCATCTACAAGATGCACTGCAGCAACTCGCCAAGGCTTCTTCGGCAGCACCTCCAAACGCACGACCTCTTCCACCTAGAAGGACAACGGCAGCAGGCGCATGGGAACACCACCACCTCCAAGTCACACACCATCCTGACTTGGAAGTATATCGCCGTTCCTTCATTGTCGCTGGGTCAAAATCCTGGAACTCCCTCCCTAACAGCACTGTGGGAGTACCTTCACCACACGGACTGCAGCAGTTCAAGAAGGCAGCTCACCACCATCTTTTCGAGGGCAATTAGGGATGGTCAATAAATGCTGGCCTTGCCAGCTGCGCCCACATCCCATGAACAAATAAAAAAAAGTCCAAGCATTACTTCATTAAAGGGGCACCATCCTCATCAAAAAGGTATTTGGCAAACCTTTTTAGTCATCCACAAACATAAATATATATATATATATATAAACATAAACATTTATATAAATAATATAAAAATTAATTATTGCATCACTTGTGCATGGTGCCATCATGGCAAAAGATACACGTCATATTTCTTTCTCTAAACAAAATAAATACTTTCTCCTAAAGACTGTACCATGAAAAATTCCCATTGTTGATGAGTGGCATAACGTTTTTGGACAGAAAGTTCAAAAAACAATAAGCAAGATCTTTTTTCTTACTTTTTCTGTTTATCGACCTATGCAAATTGGAAATAGCAATAAATTACTTGCAAACCTGATTAGTCCTTGGCAAGAAGTTATTCTATTTACTGTCCTCTCCAAAATATTGGGACCAGTTTTCCAAAAGCAAAGGCATTTTCAAATTATTTATAATTGTCCTTTGTTAGAAGCTTTTTCCAGTTTCAGTGTATTTTCTGTTGGGGACTTGTGCTTGTTTTCCCAGAGACGGGGGTTGGGTAGGCTGAGAGGCAATTTTCCCTGGATACTTTGGGCTAAAAATTGGATATAGCCACGAAATGGGCAGTGTTAAGACCAAATAAGTTTATGCTGCTCCACCTGAAAATGGTCTAGGTAGCTCACAAAATTCATGCTCACTCTTCATTAACATGATTGGAGTCATGATTCTAGCACTGAAACTGATGCTGTTTGGCTTAATGCTCAACAGGTGGACCAATATCGGGGCCAGTCTAATTCACAGTCATGTTTGCCACAGGCTTTTTCCACTATTTAAAGGGGAGGAGGAGGAACAACCCCCCACAAACTGGCAAGAAGCCCTCGTCCTACACTTCCCAAACCACATGGCGTGAGATTGGGGATCATGTCACAGCCAGCAATCTGGTCCCCAGGACCCCCACCCAGTACAGGAAGAAGCTTAATGACCTCACGTGGAGGCTTCAGCAAATGCCACATAGCACCATCTGCACCACAAGCCTCACAGACTGCTCAATGCACCACACCCCTAGCACTCACCTTCCAACAATCTCCAGCTATCGCCACACACCTCCCAATCAGAGCTTCACTTCAGCCTCACAACCTTACCACTGCTGCAACACTTGCACCTTGCACACACTGACAGGCACATCACCCAAACACATTGTACTAAACTCACTCAACCTTCTCTTTCTCTTGCAGGCAAAGGTGGCACATAATCACCGCGTGCAGCAACAGACAGGCAGGGGCCAGGTGGGCTTTCAAGAACTAAGGCAGCTGGAGGAGCGATGACTCCAGATCATTGTGCATCACGTCATCGACGCCGTGGCAACCAGCGATGTTGACCCCCTTGGGGACAACAACGGTATGTTCATGCCTAATCCATCTTCTCACATCCCACTTCCCCCTCAGCCCACAATCTTTTCTCACTTTCAAGCTACTCATGCTGTATGAATGCATTTCTACTTCTGTGGCGCGAATGTTACCTGCCACTTATCAGCCCAAGCCTGAATGTCGTCCAGGTCTTGTTGCATGCGGGCATGGACTGCTTCATTATCTGAGGGGTTGTGAATGGCACTGAACACTGTGCAGTCATCAGCGAACATCCCCATTTCCGACCTTACACAGGGTGAGGCACCGGGCACGAGTGGGCTGCAGCAAGGCCAGGGGGAAAGTGTAGTTTGGGGGTCAGCTCCCCGGAGCGCAAGTTCGCGCATGAGTGCTGCTGCACAGGACTCAGATGAGGACCTCGATGGGGAGGCCTTCAGAAGAAGGGTGATGGGCATGCACACCGAATTGATGGGTGCAATGGCAAGGCTGCCAGAGAGCCTCTCGGCAATGTTAAGGAGCGTGGAGGAGTCCGCCTCTAACATTGCACGCGGCTCTGCACAGAGCATGGAGTCCAGGATTTCCAGCCTGGAAATGATTGTACGCTCCCAGAGAGACCATGGTGCCCCTGACGTGATGGTGCGCATGATGAGCAATGTTGCAGCTTCCATTACAACACAGGTGGAAGCGACCCAACATCTTAGTGCTACAGCAGAAGCTCAGACCGCTCTCATGCAGTCTCATCTTGAAGCCACCCAAGCTCTGACTGCTGCCACCTTGGTTGGGTTTACCACTGTCAACCGGGGCATGCAGAGTGTCGCCGCAGCCCAGCAATCTGTGCTCCAGCAGATTGCTAGGAATGCTGAGGTGCCGCCCCGGGGGAGTGGCAGTGAGTCAGTGGAGCAGGAACCTGCTCTCCTCTCTCAAGATGACATTATTCCTGTTCCCACCACTGCCACTCCGCCATTGCCCAGGTAGAGAGTGGATAGCCCCTGTCTCCGAGCAGCCACCCTCAAGTTTGCTGTGGTGGCTGGAAGATTGCTGGCACACCGGACTGGCGCAGGATGAAGGCATCATGGCTGCTGCCAGGATAGCGGGCATTGAGGATTCACTGTGCGTGGTCGCACACCAACTGCACATTAAGTGAGTGGTAGCCTTTACGGTTATGGAAGATCTCAGGATTATTATGCAGCACCTGCAAAGCCACGTGTTTTCAGTCAATGGCGCCCTGCACCATGGGGAAGCCCGCTATCCTGGCAAAGCTATATGCTCGTCCTGCTTCTCTCTGTTCAGAACTGAGATGTTAGATATGTCTCCTGCCACAGACTGGAAGGTTCCGCTGGTGAAGAAACTGAGGTCACGGTGACCTTCACTAACACTGGGAGAGCCGTGGTCACTCTGCTCTGAAACTGCAGGTCTGGTTGCAGGAGGTGGCAGAGTTCTGTGACCACCTCTTGGTGAAGTGTAGCCTCCTAAGACACTGCTCCTTGCTTAATTGGAGGTAGGAGAAGTGCTGTCGGAAGACCCTAGGTGGGTAAGGCCTCCTGCTGAGAGCCCTCATGGCGCTCCTCCTCCTCCCTCTGCGCGCCTGTTCCTGTCTTCCTCGCTGCCTCCGCTCCCCCTGTGGTAGATCCTGGAGGGCGAGGTCGACTGTCAGTGCAACCCCCATGACTGTGAGCAAGTGTTGTGAGAAAAAGCCTTTAAAAAAAATGAAGGAGTTCTGCAATTGCAACAACACTCTCTGTTCCCTTAGAACCTTGAAAGAAGTAAAGAAAGCTGTTGGAGTTGCAGAAAGTAGCACACAGCCACTCAAACTGCATAACCATGTCAGGTGCATCCGATTACTGATGTTCCCTTTAAATATCGCTGCTGGAGCCTCATTCCTGCTGTTGAACACCTGCTCTCCCTGTCTGTTGCTTAGGCATGCCGGTAAGTTAAACAGTGAAATCCAATGCTGCAGATCGGGCGTCAAGTGAGCGTTGCACACTCACTGATGTCATGATCTCATTGATTTAAGTCCCTCCAGCGATCCCGTTTACCAGCAGCGCTACCGGCCTTGCACAATGGCACCCGCCGCGGGATCCACCACCAGCTGGCGGAAGAGCGCTGGCCGCCGTTTTTTCAACATGTCATGGCGTTAATGGTTGGCACAAATCACAAACTGGGGCCATAAGCTGAAATGCAGTTTAGCCCATGTTTAGCGCAAGACACCATCTTGGTAAAACAGTTGAAGCCAGTGCTAGGAACAGCCGCCCGGAGGCTTGTTAAGCAGCTGATTGCCACTTAAATTGCCTGCTAGCGCTCATTAATGAGGCTGCATGCCATTTTGGTGACTAGCGCTTCTACTAATGCTCTCTCCTAACAGCAGCGAGCTGACAGGGAGTAAACCAGTCGTTGCTGCAGATTTCGAGTGCTACTTAAAGATATATCATCTTTGACTGTTCACTTGTTGCTGAAGGTTTGAAGAGGACTTTTGAAACACATCGGGAGACTTTCTGGGACACTTTGTCAAGACTTCACCAACACTCTGTTAACATGTATTCTGGAAATTCTCTGAGGACTTCATTTAAAAAGAGTAAGTGCTGTGCGACACTACCTAATTGGTCACCTTATAGGAGTCACCAGGAGAAAGGGAGTGCTTGGTCATCGGCATCTTGTTAGGGGTTCCCCTTAATCTGCAGGGGAATGGGAGGAGAAGATGAGTTCAGGCAGAGCAGCAGCAGCAGCTGCTGGAGGAGAGGAGGGACAGGAGGGCGAGGAGAGCTTCAGATTCATGGTGATTTGCTGCATGCTCCACAATCTGCCGATCATGAGACCAGCTGTTGCCACCAGCAATTGTAGCAGAGGGTCAAGCTCAGGAGCCACAAGAGGAGGAGGAGGAGATTAAGGAGGAGAGAGGGACAGGAGGACGAGGTAGATTCCTTCTCCCCCTGTGGGTACAGGACATTCCTCCAGCACATTAAGAGAGTGGTTGTCTTTGCGGTTACAGTACATCTCAGCATTGATTTGAGGCTCCTGCAAAGCCACGTGTGTGCAGTCGATGGCACCCTGCACCGTGGGGAAGCCCAGATGCAGTGATGGAAGGTGAACTGCGAGGTATTTGCTATGTCGCCTGTTCCAGCTGGCAAAAAATTTCAGGGTCACGGTCACCTTGAAGGCCACGGGCAGAGCCATCATCGCCCTGCTCTGAGGCTGCAGGTCTGGTTCCAAGAGGTGGCAGAGTTCTGTGACCACCTTTTTGGTGAAGCAGAGCCTCCGAATACACTGCTCCTGGCTTAGGTGCATGTAGGAGAAGTACTCCCTGAAGACCTGAGGTGGGTAAGGCCTCCTGCTGAGAGCCCTCCCTCTGCGAGCAGCTTATCTTTGCTGCCTCTGCTCCAGCTCCCCCTCATGCTGCAGCGCGAGGGGGACTGCAAGTAGAGTCCCCATAACTGGGAGCAAGATGTGTCGTCGGAGGCCTTTCAGTTGCAGCCAACGCCTTCCCAACGTCCAACAGCACTGCCTGCACACTTTAACAACTTTATAAATGTCTTCCAGCAACCCAGTGTTCATACAAACTCTGCAAGAGCCAGTACAAGAGAAGAAATCAACTTACCTGAAAGTTGGATGTATCCCTTTAAATTGCGCTGGTGGGGTGTTGCTTCATGCAGCTGAATGCACGTTTAGCCGTGAGTGTTTAGGAGACGGCATTGTTTGGAACGACGCATCTAAAATGGCAGGTCTTGCATCAAATTAGCAATGCACGCTGACTGACGTCACAATCAGCCTACTCTGCATACTGCCGACGCCTGCATGTCCCGCCCACGCTATCGCCCTCACCAAGATGGTGGCCAGCGCAGGCCGCTACGGAAGTGGGCGGAAGCGAGGCGGTCGCCATTTTGTTTCCAAAACCGGAAAGGCACTAAGGTACCGAATTTCGCGGCACCATGTTCAGGTTGGTCTAGTTTACTGGACAAGATTTGCATTTACTTTTAATAATATCAATATCACATATGGAAATTTAAATTTTAAATCGTATCACTTTCATACAGTTCTTAAGCGTTGGTTATAAAGATAAACACCTCTCCCCAGCAACAAGGGTAGGCACAAAATGGTTGAGATTACTTGCTCTTCTTTTGATAGTGCCTCTCTCTGTCTCTGCCAAGATTCTTATCAGGAGTACTTCATATAGGAATAAGAGGTGTGCCACAATGCCCTTCAACATCATTGTGCGCTATATTAATGAACAAAACCACCAAAGCAATTTGGCATCTCCTACCATTTCATTTCTCTACATCCCTCTCCTCCCCTGCTGATGGTGTAACTATTACTGAGGTCTGGTTATATGTTTATTGGCAACCCTTAACAGTGAATGTTAGCAGGAAGTCAACAGTCAACAAAGCGTCAAAGCCATGCCCAACATCCAACACATGTTGCTCTACCCAACAGCAGTCACTGGATTATGATGAGTAAAGTGTACCATTGCTGATTTTTCCCTGGCCTGGAGAAATTTAGGCCACAACTTTCCCAGTTGATATCCGCTAACTCAGCAGGAACAGGATCAAACGTGGGAGCTTCCTGGCCTGTGATTCTGTGCCACGCCAATTGATGCATTTACTCATTGAGCCACTTGGGAAGCCCAAATGGACAGGGCTAAATTTGCGATTTTCCTGAATATCGGATTTTTTGTAACTCTACTTGAAACTTTAGATTCAAAGCTGATCCTTTGTGACAACTGTGGTTTCACTGTCCCAGTGCACACAGATTAGTTGTGAAATAATAGCTATGGTAATCAGATAAGTTATGTATTGACAGAAGGGAACAAGTGTAATTCCTATTTTGTGCCACATGGGAGGAATATATGTTATATAAATATAAATAGAAAGATTTGATATAAAAGTCAATAGAAGGAGGCATAAAAGATTAATCTAGCTCGTTCTTTGAAGCAGAACTGCTATTTTAGCAGTGTTTCTTTTCAGCCGTGAGCGAATTCTGAGCTTCCATTTTTGGAAGTGTGCTGCTGACATCTTGTGGTCTAAAGTGGCAGCTGTGTATATCATCAGCTCCCTTAGCACCGAGACATTTATATTCGTAGATTGTGAGCTGCTCAGGGATGATATATATATATATCATGAAATTCCTGTAAGTTTTATAAACTAATTAGAAAAATGGAAGTTGCAGTGGATAACTCCCTGCTCTTCTTCGAAATAATGCCATGGGCTCTTTTATGTCTACCTGAGAGAGCAGATGAGGCCTTGGTTTAATGTCACATCTGAAAGATGGCACCTCTGACAGTGCACCACTCTCTCAGTACTGCACTAGACTGTCAGCCTAGATTTTTGTGCTCAAGTCTCTGGAGTGGGACTTGAACCCACAACCTTCTGACAACCTGCTTGCCGGAATCAGCTCGACCATTAATGCAGACAATTAAGACACCATTTAAGCTGATAATTTCTGACAAACTGGCAGCATGAAGATGGGTATGAATTTTTGTTTTTAGACAGAAGAATAAGTAGTTTGTATTGGAAGTATCCCACAGACTTTCCTTCGATTTTAACAGTCCTGTATCCTCCGATACACTCAGTGAAGATTGCCTCTGCAGGCCCACCTTAACATTAAGTAGCACAACTGCACCAAGTTTAATTAACAGCACAATACTAAAGGAGAAATCGCATTTATATAGCATGTTTCACACTTCAGGACTTTTGAAGTGTAATTACTGTTATAATGTAGGAAAAAGCAGCAGCCAATTTGCACACAGCAAATTCCCACTAACAGCAATGAGACAAATAATCAGATAATCTGTTTTGATGCTATTGGTTGAGGGTTGAATGTTGGTCAGGACACCGGGAGACCTCACCACCTCTTTTTATAGTGCCATCTTTTACATCCACCTGAGAGGAAGACAGGACTTCTGTTTAACATTTCATCTGAAAGTTGACCCCTCCAACAGTGCGGCACTCCCTTAGTTCAAATCAGAAACTAAAAACACAGAATTCAGATCTGGGTTAAGACACAAACCAAGGAGTGTTTAAAAACAGGAAATGCTGGAAATACTCAGCAGGTCAGGCAACATCTGTGGAAAGAGAAACAGAGTTAACGTTTCAGGTCGATGACCTTTCATCAGCACTGGAAAAAGTTAGAGATGTAACCGGTGTTAAGCAAGTGCAGAGGCAGGGAAAGATGGGGAGGGGAGGAAAGAACAAAAGGGAAGGTCTGTGCTAGGGTGGAAAGTAGGAGTGATGAAATGACAAAAGGGATGATGGTGCAAGGCAAAAGGAGATGGTAATGGGACAAGAAAGAAACAAAAGATGGGTCTAGAGGAGCTGTAAATGATAACAGCTGAATCATTGCCACAGCTGCTGTCCGAAAAAATGGGAGCAGTGATTATGATCGAAATTGTTGAACTCAATGTTGAGTCCAGAAGGTGCCTAATCGAAAGATGAGGTGCTGTTCCTTGAGCTTCCATTGAGCTTCATTAAAACAGTGTAGGAGGCCAAGGACATTGGGAAACCTCACCAGCTCTTCTTTTTATAGTGCCATTTTTTCCAGCATCTGCAGTATTTTGCTTTTGCATTAAGTATTTAATGACTGGAAGTGCCAGTTTCTACTATCTAGTCTGTGAGACACTGCTCATGAACAAACCAATGAAAATTGGCATTTGGATTTTTAAAAATTAATTCTTGGATTTGGCATTGCTGGCAAGGCTGGCATTTGTTGGCCCTCCTTAGTTGCCTTGAACATGGTGATGGGTTTTCTTTTGATAAAACTAAATGGTTTACTAGGGCACTTAGAGAGCAATTAAGAGTCAACTATGTTGGTGTGGGACTGGAGTAACATATAGACCAGACCGGGTAAGCACAACTGGTTTTCCTCTCTAAAAGTCATTAGTTAACCAGTGGGGTTTTTGTGACAATCTGACATTTTCATGGTCACTTTTACTGATACCAGTTTTTTATTTCAAGATTTTTTTTTAACTGAATTCAAATTCTCAAACAGCCTTGATGGAATGTGAACTCACCTTCTCTGGATTACTAGTCCAGTAACATAACCACTACAATAATTTATAGTCTTTTAGGAATATAATTCCATTCAGTTACATGGTAAGTGAACCAGTCTATGGAAATTATTTCATGAAAAATGAAGTTCACTCTAAATGAGTTCAGTTCCTATGTATTAAAATAAAATGTTTGCTAAAATTGAATTGCAGTTGCTTGCTTTAAAGAAAGACTTGCATTTATATAGCAGCCTTTCACAACCACAGGACGTGCCAAAGCGCTTTACAGTCAATGAAGTACTTTTGAAGTCTAGTCACTGTTGTAATGTAGGAAAAAAGCAGCCAATTTGCATACAGCAAGCTTCCACAAACAGCAATGTGATAATGACCAAATATAATGGCCCATATTTTCCGACCCCCACGGGTGTGTATGAGGTGTGTACACACCTGTAGGGGCATGCGAACCCCAATGTGCTGAAAACCGGCACTTCCGATCTGTCAAGAATCCTCTTGACAGATCACCCGCCTGCCCGGGAGAAGGGCCTCCGCAGGCAGGGAGTTCCGCTTTCTGCACAACCTTCGCCCGCTGAAAACCTTCAAAAATCTTATGTCTGGTAAAAGCAAGCGTAAGGACTGCTTTTACCAGCATAAGAGTTTAAAAAAGTTAAAAAATAACTTTTTTTCACTCATTTATAATTTAAAAATACTTTTTTTAAAAAGGAAGTTTATTTTTAGCCCCGTAAAAAACTTTAATATTTTTCAAAAAATTAAATTTTTGCTTAAAATATTTATTTTAATGTAATTTTAACTAATTTTAAATACGTGATTTAAAAAAAAATGTATTTAATGTTTTAGTGTGTTTTGAGTGATCCCCATTCATACTTTTGACAGGTCTACGTGGAGAGACCTGTCAAAAGTGTGAAGGGGGATTCCCTCTTTGATTGGTTCCCCATGGCCCACATGATCCCAGGGACGCTTGCGAGCCGTCTGTGCCCCTGGGATACCTGGGCCTCTGCGTGCGCGGACCAGGAGAGGCCCAGGAGCGGAAGTGTCGGGACCTACGGAGCCAGCAGGTAAGATCATAGATTTTTTTCCAGATCGGAGGCATCCGCCCGCAGGAAGCCTCCGATCGGAAAATCCGGGCCATTCTGTTTTAGTGATGTTGATTGAGGGATAAATATTGGCCAGGACACCGGGAATAACTCCCCTGCTCTTCTTCGAAATAGTGCCATGGGATCTTTTACGTCCACCTGAGAGGAGACAAGTGTACGAAAGGCTGATATTTAGTAGACGAAAATCATATACATATAAATTCAAGTGTAGCCATTGACCAAATAATATTACCCATAATTACTCCTGGGTAACTATAAAGCTAAGACTTGTTCAAAATGCAGCTGTGAAGGACAGTAAAAAGCAGTTTTCACTAAGTTTTGATAACAGCCACAGACTGCGAGTGAAGGTTAAATTGCTAAAAAAAACATATTACGATGCTAAGTAGAAATTAGAATTCGCTTACCAAAACTAATTGCAATGATATTTAAAAAATAATTAGTATAAGGACATCAAATGAGAGAGATCATGGAGATAAGGTATTTATCTGGTGGATTAAAGTGAGATAGTCTGGATACCTCAAGACTAGTGAAACAGTGTTGATATGGGCCCTTGGTATAAAGGCCTTGTACCAGGGAGGCTATGAAATGAAAGAGAGAAAGTAAATTCCAATGGGGTGAAAAACTATAAACAAGATAACACTGAACATGGCAAAGTTGGTGGAAAAATACTGGAAAGGCGGGATGCTACCTTAGTCTAAGTGACAATGGTATTTTGACCATTAGAACCAATTATAAAAGGTGATTTTGTTAAAGACCATATATGGACACTGGCCAAACCAACTTTTGATAAGAAAAGGGTTAAAACCTCGATACTCAAAGAACAACTTCACACAGACGTACTGAGAGAACAAAGGAACAGACTTAAGACGACGTCATCTGTGTCCGAGAGGTTCCAAAGACCAAGGGCTGCGAGCTACTCGTTAAAACTATCGCCTTTTGTTAAGTATTGATTACGCTGTAAGCTTAATAAATCTTGATCTATTGCTCATACTGGCTGCTGCCTATTGGTGTCTTGTCCAAGAACTCAGAGGTCATTAAGATCTTACACAAGGCCTCAGTTTTAACGTCTCATCAGAAAGATGGCACCTCCAACAGTGCTGCACTCCCTCAGCACTGCCCTGGCATGTCAGCCTATATTTTTGTGCTCAAGTCCCTGGAGTGCAACTTGGACCCACAACCTTCTGACTCAGAGGTGAGAGCGCTATCAACTGAGCCACAGCTGACACTTTAGGTTTTTCTGATGCTCACACTGCATGTCAAGCCATCACAGCTATTCATGAAAATGTAAATTCAGGTCAGATTATTGATTTCTTCTGTCACTTCGGTAGGTAAAACTAAGAGAGAAAATAAAGCACCTTTCTAAGTAACCTTTGACAAATATTTTTGTCTATTTATTTTGAAGATTTATGTGATCATTTTGGTTAAAAAGAGCTTTCATCAATTTAAAATAGAAATTTTTCCACACAAATGCAAGCATGCGGATATTGTGTCAGTTTCTAGAACATGACAGCAGTTGGCTATTGCATGGCATTTTCGTCATCAATCCGTTCCGCTATACGCTGTAGCTTAATTGCAGTGTTCTGTACTGTAGTGTTCTGGGAAATTACCTGGAGAAACTATTGATTCACATGAAATGTAATAAATGGTAACTATGTCTTACAGTTTACATTTCCAAAGCCAATTTTTTTTGTACATTTGCTGGCTATGAACTCTGGTAATATTTAGCATGTCATTTGAGCAGTTATGAATAATTATAGCAGACATTTTGAGTACAGCGCTACAAATTAGTGCAGGTGTTGACAGTTTAATGCTTCCAGACTTTTTCCTAGGCTCTCAGAATCAGTTAATGTTAATCTAACCAAAACATTTTATTTCACACCACATTAAGTTATGAGTTTGCAAATGTGACAAGCGTTCAAAGCTTTAAACATTGAACGGGTTGAGTGGACTCAGACAGCATACCAAAACCACCTTTAGATTAGATGAGATCCTGCTGCAATTTTGTGGAGATTTTGATTCAATTGAGATTTAGAGGGAGCTGCAAAGAATTGCACCTGACTGCTACAAGAAACCAATGTACATGTGCAGACACTGATGATAAATGGTGACTTTTCCAATAGGAAATGAAGGGACCATTGCGTCATCCTCCGTATTCCCTTACTAGTATCCACCTTCCTGTACTTCTGCATTTGGACTAGGGTGTCATGATGGGGAATGGTACTAGAGATGAGGGACTTCAGCTATGTGGAGAGATTAGAAAAGCTGGGATTGTTCTCATTAGAACAGAGAAGGTTAAGGGGAGATTTAATAGAGGTGTTCAAAATTAAAGTTTCAAGCCATCTAAGTATCATTCATGCACATCAGGCACAGCATGTTTGAAAACACGCAATCATTAAAGCTTTTCAATTCTTAATATGACTCATACTGATGTCATAAAATTCAATTCAAAGTAAAAGAGTGCAGGACCCAATATTAGCGGGGAGCTGGGGTGGGTGTGGGGGAGGCTGTAATCGGCCAAGGAAGCCGCCAGGGCTGGGGACATGGTAGTTCTGCTGATATTAATGGCAGAACCTCATTTAAATAAAATGCTGCAGTCTCCCGCCCGACAACCGGACAGGTTGACAGTGTTTCCAGACCTGGTACCCTGCTATTCCACCAAGTGCTGTCAAGCCAATGCTCTCCCCTTCCTCTCACTGCTGACAAACACCTGGAATCCATCAGTGAGCCAAACTTCACATTCCACTCCCCAGTTTTTATCCCGAAGTGATGCCCGAACAAAGGATTCTCACCATACTACCTGCATCAGGCAAGGCTTGTGTTGGGGGCAAAGGAGGTTGAAGGGGTGGGATTTCGAGTGGGTGATGGTATATCCCACCAGATCCACCTTCTCTTCAAAAGTCAGCATGGTCAGAATTTTTGATGGTTGCATAAAAGGGTGGTAATTTGATGGATCCAGGTCCTGTCCCACATTCCTCAACACTCCCTGCCCAGATTGCACAATCTTTATGCAAGAAATCAGTGCATTTTCATGCCTCTGAAATCTAACTGGAACATCTTGCATACCTTCTTATTATATATTCTTATCCTTAAAAAGGGTAAAGGATAACAATTAATTTGCTAGGTAAAGGAATATGCATATAAAATAAAGGCCATTCATTTATAGTTTTCACAGAATAGTTGGCAGAGTTATGAAATTTAAATCCCAAATCACCAGTAAAAATCCTAAAATACCATTTAATAAAAATGAAATTTGACTTATTCAATCAATGTAAATCAATACCCCTGATATTATTCCCTACATGGCAAAAGCATCCCTATTGTTCTTTAAGATGCTCCTTAAAATCTACCACTTTCCTAATATTTCCTTATGTGACTCGGTGTCAAACATTATTTGATAACGCTCCAGTGACCTGCCTTGCGACATTTACTACTTTAAAAGCGCAATATATAAATGCAAGGTCTTTTTAATTCGTTTATGGGATGTGGGCGTCGCTGGCAAGGCCAGCATTTATTGCCCATTCCTAATTGCCCTTGAGAAGGTGGTGGTGAGCCACCTTCTTGAACCGCTGCAGTCCGTGTGGTGAAGGTACTCCCACAGTGCTGTTAGGGAGGGAGTTCCAGGATTTTGACCCAGCGACGATGAAGGATCGGCGATATACTTCCAAGTCAGGATGGTGTGTGACTTGGAGGGGAACTTGGAGGTGATGGTGTTCCCAAGCGCCTGCTGCCCTTGTCCTTCTAGGTGGAAGAGGTCGGGGGTTTGGGAGATGCTGCCGAAGAAGCCTTGGCGAGTTGCTGCAGTGCATCTTGTAGATGGTACATACTGCAGCCACGGTACGCTGGTGGTGGAGGGAGTGAATGTTTAATGTGGTGGATGGGGTGCCAATCAAGCGGGCTGCTTTGTCCTGGATGGTGTCGAGCTTCTTGAGTGTTGTTGGAGCTGCACTCATCCAGGCAAGTGGAGAGTATTCCATCACACTCCTGACTTGTGCCTTGTAGATGGTGGAAAGGCTTTGGGGAGTCAGGAGGTGAGACACTCACCGCAGAATACCTAGCCTCTGACCTGCTCTTGTTGCCACAGTATTTATGTGGCTGGTCCAGTTAAGTTTCTGGTCAATGGTGACCACCAGGATGTTGATGGGGGATTCGGCGATGGTAATGCCATTGAATGTCAAGGGGCGGTGGTTAGACTCTCGCTTGTTAGAGATAGTCATTGCCTGGCACTTGTGTGGTGCGATTGTTACCTGCCACTTGTCAGCCCAAGCCTGAACGTCGTCCAGGTCTTGTTGCATGCGGGCATGGACTGCTTCATTATCTGAGGAGTTGTGAATGGCACTGAACGCTTTGCAGTCATCAGCGAACATCCCCATTTCTGACTTTATGTTGGAGGAAAGGTCATTGATGAAGCAGCTGAAGATGGTTGGGCGTAGGACACTGCCCTGAGGAACTCCTGCAGCGATGTCCTGGGGCTGTGATAATTGACCTCCAACCACCACAACCATCTTCTTTTGTGTTAGGTATTACTCCAGCCAGTGGAGAGTTTTCCCCCCGATTCCCATTGACTTCAGTTTTACTAGGACTCCTTGATGCCACACTCGGTCAAATGCTGCCTTGATGTCAAGGGCAGTCACTCTCACCTCACCTCTGGAATTCAACTCCATTGTCCATGGACAAAGGTTGTAATGAGGTCGGGAGCCGAGTGGTCTTGGTGGAACCCAAGCTGGGCATCAATGAGCAGATTATTGCTGAGTAAGTGCCGCTTGATAGCACTATCGATGACACCTTCCATCACTTTGCTGATGATTGAGAGTAGACTGATGAGGCGGTAATTTGCTGGATTGGATTTGTCCTGCTTTTTGTGAACAGGACATACCTGGGCAGTTTTCCACATTGTCGGATAAATGCCAGTGTTGTAGCTGTACAGGAACAGCTTGGCTAGAGGCACAGCTAGTTCTGGAGCACAAGTCTTCAGCACAACAGCCAGGATGTTTTCGGGGCCCATAGCCTTTGCTGCATCCAGTCACTCAGCCGTTTCTTGATATCACGTGGAGTGAATCGAATTGGCTGAAGACTGGCTTCTGTGATGGTGGGACCTCAGGAGAAGGCCGATATGTTTCATCCACTCGGCACTATTGGCTGAAGATGGTTGCAAATGCTTCAGCCTTGTCTTTTTCACTTACGTGTTGGGCTCCATCATCATTGAGGATGGGGATATTCATGGAGCCTCTTCCTCCTGTTAGTTGTTTAATGATCCACCACCATTCACGACTGGATGTGGCAGGACTGCAGAGCTTTGATCTGATCCGTTGATTGTGAGATCGCTTAGCCCTGTCTATAGCATGCTGCTTCTGCTTTTTAGCATGCATGTAGTCCTGTGTTGCAGCTTCCCCAGGTTGGCACCTCATTCTTAGGTATGCCTGGTGCTGCTCCTGGCATGCTCTTCTACAATCCTTATTGAACCAGGGTTGGTCCCCTGGCTTGATGGTAATGGCAGAGTGAGGGATGTGCCTGGCCATGAGGTTACAGATTGTGGTGGAATACAGTTCTGCTGCTGCTGATGGCCCACAGCGCCTCATGGATGCCCAGTTTTGAGCTGCTAGCTCTGTTCTGAATCTATCCCATTTAGTACGGTGGTAGTGCCACACAACATGATGGAGGGTGTCCTCAGTGTGAAGACGGGACTTCGTCTCCACAATGACTGTGCTGTGGTCACTGCTGCCAATACTGTCATGGACAGATGCATCTGCGACAGGTAGATTGGTGAGAACGAGATCAAGTAGGTTTTTCCCTCGTGTTGGTTCTCTCCCCACCTGTCGCAGGCCCAGACTGGTAGCTATATCCTTCAGGACTCGTCCAGCTCGGTCAGTAGTGGTGCTACCGAGCCACTCTTGGTGATGAACATTGAAGTCCCCACCTAGAGTACATTCTGTGCCCTTGCTACTCTCAGTGCTTCTTCCAAGTGGTGTTCAACATGGAGGAGTACTGATTCATCAGCTGAGGGAGAGCAGTAGATGGTAATCAGCAGGAGGTTTCCTTGCCCATGCTTGACCTGAAGCCATGAGACTTCATGGGGTCCGGAGTCAATGTTAAGGACGCCCAGGGCCACTCCTTCCCGACTGTATACCACTGTGCCGCCATCCCTGGTAGGTCTGTCCTGCCGGTGGGATAGGACATACCCAGGGATGGTGATGGAGGAGTTTGGGATGTTATTGTTGTTATAAAAGAACATCGCCTCCAACTCACTACAAACAACACCACAGACATCTACTATTGTATATAATATGAAAGAAGATATATGAGAAAGAGTTAGAACTTTACAGAAAGAAAAATGACAGTAAAAGAGAGGACAATAAACAATCCTGTACTGGAGGATGCTTCACATTGGTCTCAGTATGAGAACTTAATTTATAACAAGTTAATAATTTTACTTTAAAATTTACTTAATGAATTGAAAGAATACACTATTTGTACAACACAATTACATGTCTGAAAAACACAATTCAAAAAGATTCCTTAATTGTACATATTGCTGAGATTTACATGTAAAGCTATTACGCCTGCAACAACATTCTGTAAATAAGAAAATTTAGTATTATTGCTTTTCCTTTATCATTTCAAAAAACAAATAATTCATACCAGGAACAATGGTACGAATTAAAGAATGCAGTCCAATATCGAAAATGGCTGTCTTTCTGTTATCTGGAAGAATACAGCTAATCTGCTGTATATTATGTACATCTTGATACATAAACACAGTGCTAACTGCAAGATATGACTCGAGTGGTTACTGTCTTTCATTTCTTCTTTTCCCATTGCACAGAACAGTCTGATACCTGCAGAAGTGAACCCTTTTTTGCTTTTGCCTTCTTCTCTTTTTGCTTTCTCTCTTGGGAATACTGCTGCACAGCCTGGAGAACAGCCTTTTCCACAATCTGCTTACTGGTAATCTGCAGCTCTTCTTCCTGTGGTTCATTCTCAGGCTTGTCACCTGCCAGGAGATTGCAGCCATCAGTGAATTAATCAGCCATCTACATATATCTATATCTATCTATAATATATTGAAAGTTTTCTATATGGTACACATTTCCTGTCCACCTTTATTCTTTCTTTCTGTTGCCACAATTTTCATGTTAGGGTTTTTAAGTCAACATTTATAATGGAAAAATCATATGTTAACATGTCACAATAGAAAACAGATTATGTCAACATCTTATAATGGCAAAACCCTATTTGCCTGTCATGCTACAGATGTAGGCCTGCCGCCACTAGGTGGAACTGTGAAGTCTCCTGATCCCATCTCCTACTGACTCTACGGGGAATATTTAACAGGCAAGAACGGGTGGATTGGGGTCGGATGCGTAGTTAAATTCAGGGAAAAATGAAGCGTGACCGCAACCCGGCTGCAACACGGTGACTTCCGGGTTTAACCGAGGCACGTTTGATTGCGTGCGAGTAACCTGCTCGCCAGAGTCGGCACCATCATTAATGCAGGCAATTTAGACAGCATTTAAGCTGATAATTTGATACCATTTTTTTTAATTCATTCACGGAATGTGAGCATCGCTGGCAAGGCCAGCATTTATTGCCCATTCCTAATTGCCCTTGAGAAGGTGGTGGTGAGCTGCCTTCTTGAACCGCTGCAGTCCATGTGGTGAAGGTACTCCCACAGTGCTGTTAGGTAGCGAGTTCTAGGACTTTGACCCAGCGACGATGAAGGAACGGCGATATTTTTCCAAGTCAGGATGGTGTGTGCCTTGAAGGGGAAATTGGAAATGGTGCTGTTCCCATGTGCCTGCTATCCTTATCCTTCTAGGTGGTAGAGTTTGGGAGATGCTGTCGAAGAAGCCTTGGTGAGTTGCTGCAGTGCATCTTGTAGATGGTACACACTGCAGCCATGTTGCGCTGGTGGTGGAGGGAGTGAATGTGTAAGGTGGTGGATGGGGTGCCGATCAAGCGGGCTGCTTTGTCCTAGATGGTGTCGAGCTTCTTGAGTGTTGTTGCAGCTGCACTGATCCAGGCAAGTGGAGACTATTCCATCACACTCCTGACTTGTGCCTTGTAGATGGTGGAAAGGCTTTGGGGAGTCAGGAGGTGAGACAGTCACCGCAAAATACCCAGTCTCTGACCTGCTCTTGTAGCCACAGTATTTATGTGGCTGGTCCAGTTAAGTTTCTGGTCAATGGTGACCCCAGGATGTTGATGGTGGTGGATTTAGCGATGGTAATGCCATTGAATGTCAAGGGGAAGTGGCTAGACTCTCTTATGTTGGAGATTGTCATTGTCTGGCACTTGTGTGGCACGAATGTTACTTGCCATTTATCAGCCTAAGCCTGGATGTGGTCCAGGTCTTGCTGAATGTGGGCATGGACTGCTCCATTATCTGAGGAGTTGCAAATGGAACTGAATACTGTGCAATCATCAGCGAACTTCCCTACTTCTGACTTTATGATGGAGGGAAGGTATTTGATGAAGCAGCTGAAGATGGTTGGATCTAGGACACTGCCCTGAGTCAGGGCCTTTTGACATGAATTTAACTTTCCTTCGGATTTAATGCCTCCAGCATGGGTTTCTCTGGGCTCCGGAAACCCAGCAGCTGAAGGGAGGCGAGATTGGTAAGTACCTTTCCAGCACTGCTTGTGGGCCAGGAGGAGCAGGTGTGCTTCTCCCAGGTCCCTCAAGCAAACCTGCTTCCCTCCTCATGCTCGTACTACCTCCCCCCCGCCGATCCAATCTCCCCCCAGACATCCACAATCTCCTCCCCCCGACCTCCACAGTCTCCCCGCCAACTTTCCATCCATGATGTCTCCCAACCTTCCATCCACAATCTCCCCGTCGACTTTCCACCCACAATCTCTCCCAACCTTCCATCCACAATCTCCCCGTCGACTTTCCATTCACAATCTCCCCCCACCACCCCCACCCCGATGCATTGTGCTTGCCAGGGACAGATTGAGTGACACTGCCTCTTCAGGAAAGCTGGTCTCCTCTTCCTGAAGTGGCAGAGGGGCATCCACATTTTCAGCAGCTGAACTGAAAGAGGGGGACAAGGGTTAACTTTTAGTGTTAAGTGAGAGCAGAGAGAGAAGTAGCTGGTAAAAGTTGCTGCGGCTTGTCATGCAAAGTGTGATATAAGAGATAGAAGGGAAAAATAGGATACGGTGTGAAGAAACCTTGCACGACGTCTCCTCCAGAGTTGCCACTCACCATGACTATTCCCCTGCCTGTGATGGCCAGCACGTTTTCCTCCACAAGGAAGAGGTTGTGCAGGTGGGCTCGGTCTCCTCCAATCACAGCCTCCTGTGGCAAGTTGTGTGCGACCTTGTCATGCAACAAAGGGGTGTGTTAGTGACAGCCTTGTTACTGACAAGCTGTTTAGAGAATGTGCCTATTATTTTGTATGTTTTGCAGAATGTGGAGGTGTGGGGAAGTGAGGGTTTCAATAATGTTGAGTGTAGGAAGAGCAGGGAGGCGGAGTGTTGGTGCAGTGATTGTAGGAGAGTAAAGGGAAGTGAGGGAGGGGAGCATTGTGAGTAGTGATGCTGCAGGTATGGTGAGAGAGTAGTTGAGGTGAGAGGTAAGATTTTTACCTTGACGACTCTGGTGAGGTCATTGAACTTTTTATGGCATAATAGCCATGTCCTGGGAGCTACGCTCCTGGCATTAACTTCCTCAGCAATCTCTTCCCACTGGTGATGGAGGTCTTGCCCGGAGGGCTTTCTGTCCCCTGGGACAAACAGGATCTCCCTCCTCCTGTCCATCCCCTGGATCAAGGCCTCCAATACTGCATCAGAGAACCTGGGAGGCCTCTCTGAACCTCTTGCTGCCATTTCTCCATTTGCAAAGTTTTCCTGCTCTCTGAAGTCTGATTGCACTTCCCCTTTAAGAGGTGTTGGCTGCCTTTAAGTGGTATCAATGAAGCCTAATTTCCCAGTCCCCAAACAGATCTGTGGATATGCCTGTAATAATGAGCTGCCAGCACCAATTTAATGCGGCCTCCTGCGCACCTGATATCAGTGCAATCAAATTTCTAGACCAATAGCTCATCTGAAAGACAACACCTCCGACAGTGCAGCACTCCCTCACCACTACACTGACATACCAGTAAAGATTGTGTGCTTAAGCCTCTGGAGTTGGGCTTGAAGCCACAAACTTCGACTCAGAGGTGAAAGTGTTACCACTGAGCCAATGCTGACACCATGAAATATAAACTGTATTCTGCTACTGGTGCTACTTTATATTTGCACTTGATAGTTTTCATCAATTTCAGATCTAAGCACAGCTTCTTGTTGTACAGTCAATGATACCCCTCGGCAACATCATCTGAAAACACAATGTCAAGTTCCACATGTACGCCGATGACATCGAGGAACCAACTAGAGATCAGGCTATCTTAGACTGGGTATTATGTAATGAGAAAGGATTAATTAGCAATCTTGTTGTGCGAGGTCCCTTGGGGAGGAGCGATCATAATATGATAGAATTCTTCATTAAGATGGAGAGTGAAGTAGTTGACTCAGAGACTAGGGTCTTGAATTTAAATAAAGGAAACTATGATGGTATGAGGCGCGAGTTGGCTAGGATGGATTGGGGAGCATTACTTAAAGAGTTGAGGGTGGATAGGCAATGGCAAACATTTAAAGATTGCATGGATGAACTACAGAATTTGTTCATCCCTGTTTGGCATAAAAATAAAACAAAAAAGGTGACTCAACCGTGGGTAACAAGGGAAATTAGGGATAGCATAAGATCCAAGGAGAGCACATATAAATTGGCCAGAAAAAACAGCAAACCTGAGGATTGGGAGCAGTTTAGGATTCAGCAAAGGAAGACAAAGGGATTAATTAAGAGGGGGGAAATAGAATATGAGAGTAAGCTTGCATGGAATATAAATACTGACTGTAAAAGCTTCTATAGATATGTGAAGAGAAAAAGATTGGTGAAGTCAAGCATAGGTCCCTTGCAGTCAGAATCAGGGGAATTTATAATGGGGAACAAAGAAATGGCAGACCAATTAAATACATACTTTGGTTCTGTCTTCACAAAGGAGGACACAAATAACCTCCCAGAGATGTCGGGGAGCAGCGGGTCTAAAGAGAGGGAGGAATTGAATGAAATCAGTATTTGTAGGGAAATGGTGTTAGGGAAATTGATGGGATTAAAGGCCGATAAATCCCCAGGGCCTGATAATCTACATCCTAGGGTACTTAAGGAAGTGGCCCTCGAAATAGTAGATGCATTGCTGGTCATCTTTCAAAATTCTATAGACTCTGGAACAGTTCCCATGGATTGGAGGGTAGCTAATGTAACCCCACTATTTAAAAAAGGTGGTCAAGAAAAAACGGGGAATTATAGACCGGTAAGCCTGACATCGATAGTGGAGAAAATGCTGGAGTCCATTATAAAAGATGTAATAGCAGAGCACTTGGAAAACAGTGACAGGATCGGACAAAGTCAACATGGATTTACAAAAGGTAAATCATGCCTGACTAATCTACTGGAATTTTTTGAGGATGTAACTGGTGGAATCGATAAGGGAGAACCAGTGGATGTGGTGTATTTGGACTTTCAGAAGGCTTTCGATAAGGTCCCGCATAAGAGATTAGCATGCAAAGTTAAAGCACATGGGATTGGGGGTAAGGTATTGATTTGGATAGAGAACTGGTTGGCAGACAGGAAGCAAAGAGTTGGAATAAACGGGTCTTTTTCCGAGTGGCAGGCAGTGACTAGTGGGGTACCGCAGGGATCGGTGCTAGGACCCCAGCTATTCACCATATATATTAATGATCTAGACGAGGGAACTAGATGTAATATCTCTAAGTTTGCAGACGACACAAAGCATGGTGGGCGTGTGTGCTGTGAGGAGGATGCAGAGAAACTCCAGTATGATTTGGACAGGTTGGGTGATTGGGCAGATGCATGGCAGATGCAGTATAATGTGGATAAATGCGAGATTATCCACTTTGGTGGCAAAAACAGGAAGACAGATTATTATCTGAATGGCAATAGATTGGAAAAGGGGGAAGTGCAACGAGATCTGGGAGTCCTTGTGCACCAGTCGCTGAAGGTAAGCATGCAGGTGCAGCAGGTGGTTAAGAAGGCAAATGGCTATGTTGGCCTTCATAGCGAGAGGATTCGAGTACTGGAGCAAGGATGTCTTGCTGCAGTTGTACAAGGCCTTGGTGAGACCACACCTTGAGTATTGTGTGCAGTTTTGGTCGCCTTATCTGAGGAAGGATGTTCTTGCCATGGAGGGAGTGCAGCGAAGATTTACCAGACTGATACCTGGGATGGCAGGAATGACGTATGAAGAGAGATTGGGTCGTTTAGGCTTATATTCGCTAGAGTTAGAAGACTGAGAGGGGATCTCATTGAAACTTATAAAATTCTAGCAGGACTAGACAGACTAGATGCAGGAAGGATGTTCCTGATGGCGGGGGAGTCCAGAACCAGAGGTCACAGTCTAAGGATAAGGGGTAAGCCATTTAGGACTGAGATGAGGAGGAATTTCTTCACCCAGAGAGTGGTGAAACTGTGGAATTCTCTACCACAGAAGGCAGTTGAGGCCAATTCATTAAATATATTCAAGAAGGAGATAGATATATTTCTTAAGGCTAAAGGGATCAAAGGATATGGGGAGAAAGCAGGGACAGGGTACTGAATTTGGATGATCAGCCATGATCCCATTAAATGGCGGAGCAGGCTCGAGGGGCCGAATGGCCTACTCCTGCTCCTATCTTCTATGCTTCTATGTCTTTACTAGTGACACCCATAACCCGAGAATGAATTGAAAAGTATGTTTTTTTTTTGCTTTTGATGGACATAAGAGCATTACTGCTTCATTACATTATCAGCTTCCTCCTGCCAACATGCTGCGGAAGCAGCTGCTGAAACCGTTATATCCAGGCTCAGCTTCAATAGCCCCAACTTCTGCATTGTCTTAATTATTATAATAGCAACATCTTTTAAACTGTACTAAAGAAATCTTGCTACTCGGTTACTGAGTGACATTTAAAATCACCCTGCCAATTAGCAATGAAGTGTAAATATTCACACTGGTACGCTCCTTGCCATTAGAGGTCTAATTACTCACACAGAGTGTGGGAAGGACAGGAGTGAGCCACAGTAAATGTCAGGATTAGTATTTACCTGCTTACTTATCATAGCCAACATTAAATGTACAAGCTGAGTGAGATGAGTGAAAGAATGATGTGTGTTTTTGTATGCTTTCTTATGCTTATTCCACCTATTTTCTCCACTTTTCTCCTCAAAGCACCGGCTCCTGTTTGGATACGGTTACAAGGGCACTAGCCGTATTCCACTACTTTAATCAAATGGTCACTCTTCGGGGGTTATTTTGACTTAGCTAAATTAGCACAGCTCAGCGCTGAACCTGGACCTTCCTAGTCTGTATGGTTTAGATCCGCACAAACGTCAATTGAAGTGTGGAAGAGTTCTTTTCAATGTGAATTATATTACTGAATTGTATTTTTACATAAAATGCTTTGCCAGCTGAGCTTTAAAGGCAGTGACATTCCTTTAAATAACTTATTGAACAATTTCATTATGGAGAGAATTTTAACTGACATTAATGGAGGCGATTTTACTTTCTGTATCATATTAATTAAATATTTTTTTTTACTGTATCTCTTTTCATGTCGGAAAATGAACAACTGTAGCAATCTGCACAGGTAAACGATCCCCATCTCATTGGTCTCACGCATACACAGAGTGAAGGACTGCTGTTTCATCATATTCATGAAAGATTCACTGGTGTAGTCAACAATCCACACATTTTATCTGGTACAATACAAGTTGGTACTGAACACACTGCTGCCAAGCCACTGGCCTATAACACGTTTGAGTAGTACTTTCAGATATGAACCCATTGTCTCTCTCACTAAGGATGAATGAAATGCTTCACTGGGTCAATTGAAACAATTAGTAGAATTTCCCACTGGCTGCCAGAAGATTGGTAAGTCAAATTCATTACACCAATTATAGCCCTCATTATACAATTCGTGACTATAACTATTGCATACTGATATACTTTACCTACATCTATAATAAGCCTTCTTAAAGCTGATGGGCCCAAACATCCGCAGCCCTTCCGGCGTATTTCTGCCATAACTTTGGCAGGAATTTGCCTGTAGGGCTGAAATCTTGGCTGAGATACAGATATGCCAGGTCCCAGCCTTGTGTTGCAGTTTTCAGGACAGCCTTGTGGGGTTAGAATTTCCACACACCTGAAACAAGTCTATCAGCATAAGGACATTGTGGGATTTTCCATTTTTCCAGCCTCAGAGAGACCTAGTGTGGCATCAACTGAGATATGTCTGGTAAGACCAGACTTACCTATGTGCCAAATGATGCATATGAGGATCAACTGGGAATCCAGGCTGGGATCATGGCCTGAATATCTGAGGAAAGGATTCATTAATTTTTATAAATATTTTCAATGTGGGCCCCTAACAAAGGGGACATCATAAAGTTGTTTTGGAGGGAGCCCTGGCACTTCCCCTTCTCCCCATCAAGGCATTCTTCAGCCAAACCTCCCGACCCCCACTATTGTCAGGGTGCCTCTGACCCAGACAGGTCTATAAAGGGTCAGTGGCAGAGATGATGCCCTTACACCCAAATGTGCTCCCATGTGGATTTTTGGGGTAGTTGTGCATAACTTTTAGTTACATTACTGCATAACCATTTCTAAGTTGCAAGCATTTCTTAAGGTTTACATCAAGTCCTTTTCACACTTTTTTGAGCTATACAATGTTGGCTCTTTGCACGACTTGAATTGGGGATTAAAAGGCTACTGCTTGCTGTTATCCAATTGTCTCCTGGAAAAGTGGGAGAATAAGCCTGCTACTGTCAATGCCTATTTTAATGCATCATCTTAATTAAGAGGACCATTTCATGATGAGGCAACTTCTTCAGATGTAAAGACACCTCAGGCAATATGTACAGATCCAGCACTGCCCTTTATCTATTTCCCATACCTGTGTTTTCCCTTTCTAACAGTGTGCTAAGCTTGAATAAAGGAGACTATGAAGGTATGCGAGCGGAATTGAGTAGAGTGAATTGGGAAAATAGATTAAAGGGTAAGACGACACATGATCAGTGGTGTACATTCAAGGAGTTATTTTACAACTTCCAAAAAAAATATATTCCACTGAAAAGAAAAGGGTGTAAAAGAAAGGACAGTCATCCGTGGCTAAGTAAAGAAATTAAGGATAGTATTCGACTAAAAACAAGGGCATATAAGGTAGCGAAATCTAGTGGGAGGACAGAGGATTGGGAAAACTTTAAAAGGCAGCAAAAAATAACAAAAAGATTGATTAAGAAAGGGAAGATAGATTATGAAAGTAAATTAGCAAAAAATATAAAAACAGATAGTAAGAGTTTTTATAGTTATATAAAAAGAAAAAGGGTGGCTAAAGTAAATGTTGGTCCCTTAGAGGATGAGACCGGGAAATTAATGGTGGGAAATATGGAGATGGCAAAAACACTGAATGAATATTTTGTATCAGTCTTTACAGTAGAGGACACTAAGAATATCCCAACACTGGACAAACAGGGGGCTATAGGGGGAGAGGAGCTAAACACGATCAAAATCACTAAGGAAGTGGTACTCGGTAAAATAATGGGACTCAAGGCGGATAAATCACCTGGACCTGATGGCTTACATCCTAGAGTCTTGAAGGAAGTGGCGGTAGGGATTGTAGATGCATTGGTAATAATTTTTCAAAACTCCCTGGATTCCGCTAAGGTCCCGGCAGACTGGAAAACTGCTAATGTAACACCCTTATTTAAAAAGGGCAGTAGACAGAAGGCTGGTAACTATAGACCGGTTAGCCTAACATCTGTGGTAGGTAAAATTTTGGAGTCCATTATTAAGGAAACAGTAACAGGACATTTGGATAATCATAATTTAATAGGACAAAGTCAGCATGGTTTTACGAAGGGGAAGTCATGTTTGACAAATTTGCTGGAGTTCTTTGAGGAAGTAACATATAGAGTGGATAAAGGGGAACCAGTGGACGTAGTGTATTTAGACTTCCAAAAGGCATTTGACAAGGTGCCACACAAAAGATTATTGCTTAAGGTAAAAAATCACGGGATTGGGGGTAATATTCTGGCATGGATAGAGGATTGGCTATCTAACAGAAAGCAAAGAGTTGGGATAAATGGTTCATTCTCAGACTGGCAATCAGTAACTAGTGGTGTTCCACAGGGGTCAGTGCTGGGTCCCCAACTCTTCACAATCTATATTAACGATTTGGAGGAAGGGACCAAGTGTAACATATCAAAATTTGCAGATGATACTAAGATGGGAGGGAAAGTAGTGAGTGAGGAGGACATAAAAAACCTGCAAGGGGACATAGACAGGCTAAGTAAGTGGGCAGAGATTTGGCAGATGGAATACAACACTGGAAAGTGTGAGGTGATGCACTTTGGCAGGAAAAATCCTAGAGCAATTTATTATCTTAATGGCAAGAAACTGGAGAGTACTGAAGTGCAAAGGGATCTGGGGGTCCTGGTGCACGAAACTCAAAAGGTTAGTATGCAGGTGCAGCAAGTGATTAAGAAGGCAAATGGAATGTTGGCTTTCATTGCTAGGGGGATAGAATATAAAAATAGGGAGGTATTGCTTCAGTTGTACAAGGTATTGGTGAGACCGCACCTGGAATACTGCATACAGTTTTGGTGTCCTTACTTAAGGAAAGACATCCTTGCTCTCGAGGCAGTGCAAAAAAGGTTCACTCGGTTAATCCCGGGGATGAGGGGGTGGTCATATGAGGAGAGGTTGGGTAGATTGGGACTCTACTCATTGGAGTTCAGAAGAATGAGAGGCGATCTTATTGAAACATATAAGATTGTGAAGGGGTTGGATCGGGTGGATGCGGGGAGGATGTTCCCGATGACGGGTGAGACGAGAACTAGGGGACATAGTCTTAGAATAAGGGGCTGCTCTTTCAAAACTGAGATGAGGAGGAACTACTTCACTCAGAGGGTGGTAGGTCCATGGAATATGCTGCCACAAAAAGCTGTAGAAGCTACAACATTAATTAAATTTAAAACAGAAATAGACAGTTTCCTAGAAGTAAAGGGCATTAAGGGTTACGGGGAGCGGGCAGGAATTTGGACATGAGTCTAGGTTCGGATCGGTCATGGCCCTGTGGGTAGTGGAGCGGGCCCAGGGACTGTGTAGCCTGATTCTGCTCCTATTTCGTGTGTGCAATTCTGTTAGATGCAGGAGATGGTTCTGTGATAGATAGTAGATTGGCGGTTAGGATCAGATCAGCCATGATCTTATTGAATGGCGGAGCAGGCTCGAGGGGCCGTTTGGCTTACTCCTGCTCCTATTTCTTATGTTCTTATGTTCTTATGTACTAGCTCTAATTTGCATCTCTAAACTGTAAAAATGTGTTTTCCAATTGGAGAAGCAACTGTTGTGGCAGGAGGAGGTGATGTGCTGCTAGCCCCCTGGATGATTGGGCCATGATCATCTGGGTACAGCGTACAAGGTGGCCCTGCAACAATGCAGTGTTTACCAGTGCCTGCCCATTCTCAGGCATTTGTTCATTTTTGGTGGACCTAGCTACAATAGATGTGTTGCCACCTTGAGAAGAAGCCACATCATCAGACCTTTCAGTGGGCTGCCTGAGAACAGTCTGAAGGACATCTATGTGGATGAAGACCACCATTACTGCTGTCTCCAATAGATCTCCAAATTGTCCCATCCAGCAGAGACAGACTCCTGTAACTAATTGAGAGCCCAAGGTCTCAATGGCAGTAATTACAGCACTCGTGAGAGAATACTATTCTGTGTTTGATCCCGCACTGCTTTAGTAATCCCGTGAAGAAGCCACTCTCTGCAATACAATAAATTGCAACAAAGTCCTCCCATAGCGCTGCAGTAACATCCAAGGTGTTCTGCTACAGTCGCAGGCAAGTGCTCCGTCCTGTTCATGGCAGACAACAAGGTTAAAGCTAATGCCTTGTGCTCTTGCACCAATTGTCCTCTGTCATCAGGCCCAGTACGATACCAATCCCTTGCTCGTGGTGTGAGGGCATGGCGTGGACTGGAAGCCTGCTCCAATTTCTTACATTCATTTCGTATTCCCTTCACTTGCTCTTCCTCATCTGTGAGTAGTGCTTCACTCATTGCTCCTTCTTCAGCCTCACTAATTGCTTTATGTGGGTGCTAGTAGCTGAGCTAGTATTGGTTGCAGTAGAATTGCTTGATACAAATTGCTATGCTGTGTGAGAGCCTGTGGGGGCCACGTTGTCCTTGGCCTGAATCTTGGGAAGAACCTTTTGGAAGAGAAAAGGAGAACCAGTTACAAAGCATCTCCAAGACGATGCCTTTAACACAGGTTAAGAACTTAAGACATTTTGTGGGTGATACAGCTGTTTAGCAAGTATATAAGGGCAGAATTTCCAAGCATGAATCAGAGGTAAGGCTACAAAAGTGTAGCCCCAGTTCTCCATCTTGTGTTCATGTCCAGCTAAGCTCTACACTGGAAGTGGAGCCTCACCATTTCACAAAGATAAATACAGTTAAGGGAGGCCATTTGGCCCATCTAGCTCATCTTTCAAACACATTTGGGCCCTATAAAGTTTAAATCAATATTCTCATGAAAAAATAAAAGGGGAGAAATTGCCTACCTGCCAACTTAACGTCACCATGGCGAACTTTGACCCTAGCACTGAGTTCAGCGCCAGGTCCTAAGCACTCAAGGTAAACCCAGCGTGCAAGCAGACTGACAGAGGCACTGTCAGCACCTCTTAAAGGGACACACACATCTTTCAGGTAAGTTTGCATTTAAGCTATTGGACTGTTTTAAAAAATTTTTTATTGAAGTAGTGGCTTGCTGCTGAACGTTTGCAAGGCCTCGGATGGTGAAGGAAGGCCTCTGAGCAGACAGAAAATGCTCAGCAGGTCAGGCAATATCCATGGAGAGAGAAACAGAGTTCACGTCTCAGGTCAAGATGCTGCCTGACCTACTGAGTACTTCCAGCATTTTATGCTGTCATTTCAGATTCACAGCATCTGCTCGCAGAGGAAAGAGGAAGAATCAGAAGAGGAAGAAGCCAAAGACAAAGTGGGAAAAATATGGAGGAGCAAATATGCAGAGAAATTACAGATAGGTGCAAGAAGTATATAGTGATAATGGGGGACTTCAACTATCCTAATATAGAGTGGGATAGTAATAGTGTAAAGGGAAGAAAGGGGGAATAATTTCTGAAGTGTGTTAAAGAGAACTCACTTGATCAGTATGTTTCCAGCCCAATGAGGAAGGAGGCATTGCTGGATCTGGTTCTTGGGAATGAGGTAGGTCAAGTGGAGCAAGTGTCAGTAGGGGAACATTTAGTGAACAGTGATCATGGTATCATAAGGTTTAGACTAGCTATAGAAAAGGACAGGGAGCAATCTGGAGTAAAAATATTTAATTGAGGAAGGCAAATTTCAGTGGGTTGAGAACAGATCTGGCCTGGGTAAATTGGAATCAAAGATTGGCAGGCAAAACTGTAATCAAACAATGGGCTGCCTTTACAGAGGAAATAGTTTGGGTGCAGACGAGGTACATTCCTACTAGGGGGAAAGGTAGGGCAACTAAAGTCAAAGCTCCCTGGATAATAAAAGAGATAGAGAGTAAGATGAAGCAGAAAAATAGCACGTATGACAGATGTCAGGTCGAGAATACATCTGAGATTCAGGCTAAATAAAGAAAGTTCAGAGGAAAAGTGAAAAAGAAAATAAGAGGGGCAAAGAGAGGGTATGAGAATAGAATGGCAGCTAACATAAAAGGTAATCCAAAAGTCTTCTATAGGCATATAAATAGTAAACGGGTAGTAAGAGGAAGGGTGAGGCCAATTAAGGTACAAAAAGGAGATCTACGCATGAGGCAGAGGGTATGGCTGAGGTGCTAAATGAGTACTTTGCATCTGTCTTCACCAAGGAAGAAGATGCTGCCATAGACATAGTGAAGGAGGAGGTAGAGGAGATACTGGATGGGATAAAAATTGATAAAGAGAAGGTACTAGAAAGGCTGGCTGTACTTAAAGTAGATAAGTCAGCAGGACCAGATGGAATACTTCCTAGGATGCTGAGGGAAGTGAAGGAAGAAATCACGGAGGTACTGGCCATAAACTTTCGATCCTCCTTAGAAATGGTGGTGGTGCCAGAGGACTGGAGAATTGCAAATGTTACACCCTTGTTCAAAAAAGGGTGTAAAGATAAACCCAGCAACTACAGGCCAGTCAGTTTGCCTTGGTAGTGGGGAAGCTTTTAGAAACAATAATCAGGGACAAAATTAACAGTCACTTGGACAAGTGTGGATTAATTAAGGAAAGCCAGCATGGATTTGTTAAAGGCAAATCGTGCTTAACCAACTTGATCGAGTTTTTTGATGAGGTAACAGAGAGGGTTGATGAGGGCAATGCAGTTGATGTGGCGTACATGGATTTCCAAAAGGTGTTCGACAAAGTGCCAGCAAAGTTGAAGCCCATGGATACGAAATTGGCTAAGTGACAGGAAACGGAGAGTAGTGGTGAACAGTTGTTTTCGGACTGGAGGAAGGTATACAGTGGTGTTCTCCAGGGGTCGGTTCTAGGACCACGGCTTTTCTTGATATATATTAATGACTTGGATGTGGGTGTACAGGGCACAATTTCAAAATTTGCAGATGACACAAAACTTAGAAGTATAGTGAACAGTGAGGAGGATAGTGATAGACTTCAAGAGGACTTAGACAGGCTGGTGGAATGGGCGGACACGTGGCAAATGAAATTTAACGCAGAGGTGCAAAGTGATATATTTTGGTAGAAAGAATGAAAAGAGGAAATATAAACTAAAGGGTACAATCCTGAAGGGGGTGCATGAACAGAGAGACCTGGGGGTACATCTGCACAAATCGTTGAAGGTGGCATGGCAGGTTGAAAAAGCAGTTAAAAAAGCTTGCGGGATCCTGGGCTTCATGAATAGAGGTATAGAGTACAAAAGCATGGAAATTTTGATGAACCTGTATAAAACATTGGTTCGGCCTCAACTGAAGTATTGTGTCAACTGGGCACCGCACTTTAGGAAGGATGTGAAGGCCTTAGAGAGAGTGCAGAAAAGATTTCTAAGAATGATTCCAGGGATGAGGGACTTCAGTTACGTGGATAGACTAGAGAACCTGGGGTTGTTCTCCTTAGAGCAGAGAAGATTGAGAGGAGATTTGATAGAGGTGTTCAAAATGATGAGGGGTCTGGACAGAGTAGATAGAGAGAAACTGTTCCCATTGGCAAAAGGGTCGAGAACCAGAGGACACAGATTTAAGATAATTGACAGAACAACCAAAGGCGACATGAGGAAAAACTATTTTACTCAGCGAGTGGGTAGGATCTGGAATGCAATGCCTGAAAGGGTGGTGGAGGCAGACTCAATCACGGCTTTCAAATGGGAGTTGGATAAGTACCTGAAGGAATTTTTTTTGCACGAATACAGGGAAAGGACGGGGGAGTGAGTCTAGCTGAGGTGCTCTTGCAGAGAGCCGGCACAGGCTCGACGGGTCGAATGGCTTTCTTCTGTGCTGTAACCATTCTATGATTCTATGATTCTAAAGAAGCCAAAGAGGATGAAGCATAAGAGGAGGAAGCAGAAGGAAGGATGCAATCCAGACAGCCCCTTTCTGGCCAGGACATCTGGGATGGAATCATCCGCCTGCAGTCCCAGTGACCACAACCCCCTTTCCCCTTTTAATATTAGTCTAAACCTTACCTTCCCTCTGTTACTGACCATCACAGCAGCCTCTTGGCCACAATGCTGAAATAAAAGCCACCACAAACAAACTTTCCAATCCAACTTTAATACATTGATCCATCCAATATGACATCAAGAAATCAACTCACCACCCTTATGCATTCCCTTTGTGACTGTCTTGTGTGTGATTTGCCTACCCTAGTGATATCACGCAGTGCTACCTCAGTGGCTGCAGCATGGCTGATGGAAGGCTGCTGACTTTCAGTGGGGGACACTGCAAATGGCCTTGAGGAGCTGGTGGCCGGGAGTGTGACATTGAGTGACGGAGTTTTTCTTCTTCTTCTTTTTCTTCAGTCTCCTCTCCCTCTTCTTGGCCAACCACTGGCTGGGCAGGCTGCATTTCTTGGGTGTGTGAAATGAGGAAGGCACAAGGGTGGAGTTGTGGTGAGGGAAGGGCGGGAAACCAAGAGGTGCATGCCAGATGGAGGATAACATATGAGGGTTTAAACTAATTTGGCAGGGGGATGGGCACCAGGATGTAGCATTAGAAAGGAGAAACAAAGTGCATAAAGGATGGGGGGAGACAGATAGCACTAGAGTAAGAAATAGTAAGGTATTAAGTGGGGGTCAGACTAAGAGAGAATACAAGAAGGTCTAAGACTGGTTTACAGTGCATGTGTGTAAATGCACAATGCGTGGTAAATAAGGTTGGTGAGCTGCAGGCGCAAATAGTCATATGGGAATATGATGTCTTGGTGATAATGGAGACCTGGCTCAAAAGAGGCCAGGATTGGGTTTTAAATATTCCTGGATATAAGATGTTCAGGAGAGATAGGGAAGGAAAGAAAGGAGGTGGGGTGGCAGTATTGGTTAAGGAGAATGTTACAGTGCTGGAGAGAGAGGATGTCCTGGAGGGGTCAAGGACAGAATCTATTTGGTTAGAGTTAAGAAATAATAGAGGTGCCATCACACTACAAGGTGTATTCTATAGGCCACCAAGTAGTGGGAAGGATATAGAGGAGCAAATTTGCAGGGATATTACAGGGAGGTGCAAGAACTATAGAGTAGTAATAATGGGGGACTTCAATTCTCCTAATATAGACTGGGATAGTAATAGTGTAAAGGGCAGAGATGGAAGAATTTCTGAAGTGTGTTCAGGAGAACTTTCTTGATCAGTACGTTTCCAGCCCAACGAGGAAGGAGGCATTGTTGGATCTGGTTCTGGGGAATGAGGTGGGACAAATAGGGCAAGTGTCAGTAGGGGAACATTTAGTGAACAGTGATCATAGTATTATAAGGTTTAGACTAGCTATAGAAAAGGACAGGGAGCAATCTAGAGTAAAAATATTTTTACAAACTAGATGCAGGAAGGATGTTCCCGATGGTCGGGGAGTCCAGAACCAGGGGTCACAGTCTAAGGATAAGGGGTAAGCCATTTAGGACAGAAATGAGGAGGAATTTCTTCACCTAGAGAGTGGTGAACCTGTGGAATTCTCTGCCACAGAAGGCAGTAGAGGCCAATTCATTAAATAGATTCAAGAAGGAGTTGGATATATTTCTTAAGGCTAAAGGGATCAAGGGATATGGGGAGAAAGCAGGGACAGGGTACTGAATTTGGATGATCAGCCATGATCGCATTGAATGGTAGGAGCAGGCTAGAGGGGCCGAATGGCCTACTCCTGCTCCTATCTTCTATGATTCTATGATTCTATGATATTTAATTGGAGGAAGGCAAATTTAAGTGGATTGAGAATGGATCTGGCCCCGGTAAATTGGAATCAAAGATTGACAGGCAAAACTGTAATCGAATAATGGGCTGCCTTTAAAGGGGAGATGGTTCGGGTACAGTGAGGTACATTCCCACAAGGGGGAAAGGTAGGGCAACCAAAGCCAGAGCTCCCTGGATGATGAAAGAGATAGAGAGTAAGATAAAGCAGCAAAAGAGCACCTATGACAGATGTCAGGTTGAGAATACAAGTGAGAATCAGGCTGAATATAAAAAGTTCAGAGGGGAAGTGAAAAAGAAAATAAGAGGGGCAAAGAGGGTTTGAGAATAGATTGGCAGCTAACATAAAAGGGAATTCAAAAGTCTTCTATAGGCATATAAATAATAAATGGGTAGTAAGAGGAGGGGTGGGGCGATTAGGGACCATAAAGGAGACCTACGCATGGAGGGTATGACTGAGGTGCTTTGCATCTGTCGTCACCAAGAAGGAAGATGCTGCCAAAGTCATAGTGAAAGAGGAGGTAGTGGAGATACTGGATGAGATAAGAATTGATAAAGAGGAGGTACTAGAAAGGCTGTCTGAACCAGGACCGGATGGGATGCATCCTAGGATGCTGAGGGAGGTTAAGGAGGAATTCGCGGAGGTACTCGCCATAATCTTCCATTCCTTCTTGGATACGGGGGTGGTGCCAGAGGACTGGAGAATTGCAAATGTTACACCCTTGTTCAAAAAAGGGTGTAAGCATAAACCCAGCAACTACAGGCCAGTCAGTTTAACCTCGGTAGTGGGGAAGCTTTTGGAAACCATAATCAGGGACAAAATTAACAGTCACTTGGACAAGTGTGCATTAATTAAGGAAAGCCTGCTTGGATTTGTTCAAGGCAAATGGTGTTTAACTAACTTGATCAAGTTTTTTGATGAGATAACAGAGAGGGTTGATGAGGACAATGCCTTGACGTGGTGTATATGGACATCCAAAAGGCATTTGATAAAGTTCCACATAATAGGCTTGCCAGCAAAGTTGAAGCCCATGGAATTAAAGGGACCTGGATACGAAATTGGCTAAGTGACAGGAAACAGAGTGTAGTGAACGGTTGTTTTTCGGACTGGAGGAAGGTATACAGTGGTGTTCCCCAGGGGTCAGTTCTAGGACCACTGCTTTTCTTGATATATATTAATGACTTGGACTTGGGAGTACAGGGCACAATTTCAAAATTTGCAGATGACACAAAACTTGGAAGTATAGTGAACAGTGAGGAGGATAGTGATAGGCTTCAAGAAGACATAGACAGGCTGGTGAAATGGGCGGACACCTGGCAGATGAAATTTAACACAGAAAATTGCGAAGTGATACATTTCGGTAGGAAGAACGAGGAAAGGCAATGGGCCAGAAATTTGGGTCTCCACGGGTGAGTACGCGCTGTGTACTCACCCGTAGACCCAGCATGCGCTGGAAACCGGAACTTCCGTTCCCTTGAAGGAAGGGGGACAGCGGAGAGGCAGCGCGCACGCATCGGACTTCCGTATTTTTTTCAGGTTTCTGTGTGAGGGTAAGTCCCCAGCAGCTGCGCGGGGAAAAAGCAGGCGCAAGGCCTGCTTTTAACAAGGTAAGTGGTGAATTAACTAAAATTAAAACATTTTTTCCACAGGTTTATTATTTTTAAATACTTTAAAGAAAGGTAAGTTTATTTTTAGCCCCGTTAAAAACTGTAATTAATTTTTTCAAAATTTAAAATTATTGTTTAAAATAGTTATTTTGTGTAATTTATAGTTATTTTAAAAATGTGATTTAAAAAAAAAATTATTTGAAGTTTTAGTGAGGTTTTGGGGCCAATCTCTATTCATAGATTTGACAGGTCTTCCTGTCAAATCTATGAATGGAGATTCCCTGCTCCGATTGGCTCTCCATGGCCCACGTGATCCCAGGGGACACTTCGAACTAACTGCGCCCCTGGGATATGCAAGCACTGCACACCAGCAGCTGGAGGAGGCCCAGGATCGGAATTCCACGCGGGCCCAGAGCACAACAGCAGGCGCGCTAGGTAAGTGCAGGTTGGGGGCTTGCACCCGCGGGAAGCCTCCGACCCGAATTTCTGGCCCAATATAAACTAAAGGTTACAATCCTAAAGGGGGTGCATGAACAGAGAGACCTGGGGGTATATGTGCACAAATTGCTAAAGGTGCCAGGGCAGGTTGAGAAAGCGGTTAAAAAAGCATACGGAATCCTGGGCTTCATAAATAGAGGCATAGGACTCAATTTTCACCGGCCCGTGGAGGCGGGTTTGGAGGCAGGAGTGGTGTGAAAATAGCAGATTCAGGGATCCCGAACCCATCCCGCCCCCAACCCGCCTCCATGCCAGTTTCACAGGAGGCGGGTACCCGACCTGTGTTGGGACCCGCCTCCCCGAGGCGGGAAGGGGATTAGTGCCAATAAACTGCCTGTTAACAGGTAGTTAACAGGCAGTTTTTTGCCTAATCCCTATTTTTAGCCCTGAAGTGAGGGCTTCCCGACAGCTCCGAACCATGCCGATTTAGCGAGGCGGACCGTCGGTCTGGAGGGCTTGGAGGGGTCGAGATGTCCGGTGTGCAGGTGAGTGATGGGTGCATGAGTGCAGAGGTAAGTGTGTTTGGTGTGTGTAAAGTGTTTTAAGAACTTTTACTTACCTTAACTTTGTCCTGCAGGCTAGCTTCCTTAAGGTGTCGGGAGTCCCTCACATCCACGGCACAGAAAGCAGAATGGCCGCGGAGCTGTCAAAAGCTGCAGTCTCTGCTTTCTGTGCTGGATTGATTTCTAACTGAGTCTAAGTACAGGGACTCACGTTAGAAATTATATTGTCAGTGTTTGACAGCTTCACAGAGCTGTCAAACGCTGAAATTTCATCTGTCAAAAGCTCTTGACAGACAAAATTTCAATGGCTGACGTCAAGGGACCCTTGATTGGCCTGCTAAGCCCGCTGGGCGGGCTTAACAAGGTCAATCAAGGGAAAATACAGTGGGTTGGCCACAAGTCGATGGAGGCGGGACTACAACCCAAAAAGTAGGAGTCCCGCCTCCATCACGTCCCCATTGACAAAATCCAGCCCATAGAGTACAAAAGCAAAGAAGTTATGATGAACCTTTATAAAACACTCGTTTGGCCTCAACTGGAGTATTAAGCTCGTCGAACCCATGCCTGCTCTCTGCAAGAGCACCTCAGCTAGTCTCACTCCCCGGCCCTTTCCCCGTAGCCCTGCAAATTTTTTTCCTTCAGGTACTTATCGAATTCCCTTTTGAAAGCCAAGATTGAGTCTGCCTCCACCACCCTTTCAGGCCGTGCATTCCAGATCCTAAACACTCGCTGGGTAAAAATACTTTTCCTCATGTCATTTTTGGTTCTTTTGCCAATTAGCTTGAATCTGTGTCCTCTGGTTCTCGACCCTTCCACCAATGGGAACAGTTTCTCTCTCTCTACTCTGTCCAGACCCCTCTTGATTTTGAACACGTCTATCAAATCTCCTCTCAACCTTCTCTGCTCGAAGGAGAACAACCCCAGCCTCTCTTGTCTATCCACGTAACTGAAGTCCCTCATCCCTGGAACCATTCTCGTAAATCTTTTCTGCACCCTCTCTAAGGCCTTCACATCCTTCCTAAAGTGCGGTGCCCAGAATTGGACACAAAGGGCTCAATTTTGCCAGACCCGAGGAGGCGGATTGGAGACGTGTGAGGTGGTAAAATCACCAAAAAATGGCGGGCGGGCCCGATCCAGCCTCCATCCCGCCTCCGAGCAATTTTCCCAAATGTGTGTTTTCTGACCCCGTTTCCATCCTGCCTCCAAGAGGCGGGATAGGCCCTTAATGCCCTTAACAACCAGTTAAGTGCCTCGATAATCCCATTTTGAGAGGCCTTTCTGAGTTTACCACTTTTCCCACGTCCTGCACATCTCCTCTGGAACACGCCAGTGAATCCTGGTGGCCTCACAAGTGGATTGCTTACTAACAGCTGCAGCTCCACCATTAAAAAGGAGTTTTCAGCAATCATCATTTGCAGGTGGCAGAACTTTGTTGTCTCAGGTCTGGGGGAACTTTTAGCAGGCATACCCATTGTTGTGGAAGTTTGGAGCCTGACACCCATCTCCAGTGTGACCTCCTGGGAAACCCCTCTCGCTACCTTGACTGAGCAGCTTCCTCAACTGAGGCATATACCAGAAGCATGGGAACCATTTATTTCCTTTCCTCCTGGACATCAGATTCGGATGAACACTAGCCGTGGCAGCAGCAGTACCATGAACAACAGCACCACCAACAGCAGCAGCAACAACAGGAACGCCAAGCTGCTGCTCAGCCACCTGAAGCTGCACAGGCCAGAAGGCGCCAGTGCGCGACCACATTGCTGCCCGGGATGCAAGGGATGCACTCATCTTGGCCAGATTTGCTCAGATCTTCTTATCAGACCATCGACAATGGCCAAGAACCTACGGATTCCTATCACTCTGACCACCATATTGACAATTGCAAGTAGCCCTAAGCCCTCAATGTGGAAATGACACACACCACAACTGCAACAGTTTGCCATCAGAATTTTTTATGACAATAAGCAACTGATGGCTTTTCAAAATTAAACACATTACACCCAAGTGACTACCCTTGTGACTACTTGTGCATTATCTTCCTCTTACGCATGCTCCTACGTGGTGCTTCCACTGTGGCTTCAGCAGATGTGGAGGCCCCTTGTCACTTTCTTGCTGCTCCTGTCTCGACACCTTTGGCGGGCATCCTCTGGTGTTGCGAAACTGTGAGGACTCAGCAACAGTCTGCTGCTCCTGCGGCTGTGCAGGGGTTAAGACGCCGATCTCAGTTGGGTGGGGACTCTGGTGGGGCTCTGATCGAGGGCTCTGCAGTGGCATGGTCGTGTGAGTGCTTGGAGAGGAGCCCCCACTTCCTTGTTGTATGCCACCAACATCCCTCTCATGGGTCAGCCCCACTTCAGAGCTAGCAAGTGGCTGGACAGCACCTTGCTGCACTGCAGGGGGGCTATGAGGACCCTGTTTCTGCACTGGAAGTCCTACTCCAGAGGACTTGCATGAAGGTCTGGTTTGTTTGCTCAATAGCTGACCATCGCTCCTCAAGAGATGTTAGTCTATTCTGAAGAATTACCATGTGTTCCATACCCTGGCGACTAAGCTCCTCCATGGACGTAGCCATCCTCTCCTCTACCATAGCCATCCTCTCCTCTATGGTAGCCAGCCTTACCATGGAGTTGGCCATCCTTTCCAAGGAGGTTGCCATCCTTTCCGTGGTGATGCGTTCATGCGCCAATGCCTCCACAAAGACTCTGCTCATGTTAGCGATGGACTCCTCCATTCGCTCCACACTCGCAGCGACCCTGGAGACAAAACCTGCCAGAGACTCCTGCACCTGTTCCTGGAGTTCCAGCACCGCTCTCCTTCTGGATGGACCCAGAGGCACAGGGTCGACATGCAGTGGAGCCGAGCTGGGAGCGTCCTCTCCACTGCGACGAGGACTCTCCACTGCTGTCCCTGTCTCCACCATCTACTGATGCTCACTTGTGAGCTGTGATACACCAGGTGACAACTCTACCCTATGTCTCGAAGGTCCCACCGAGGTGTGAGTGTCTGTGTTGGTGCAGGGTGCGCTTAATTCTGCTGACGGAGCGCCCTCAGAGGTTGCAGTTTCCTCTGAGGAGTCTGGAAGCTCAGGCTCTTCCTCCTGGACAGTGGGGACGGGGGCTCTCGATGGTCCTGTGGGGCAGTAAAGGAAAGAGTCAGAGATGTGAGGTAAAGGTTGTATGCACATTGAATTGTGCAGATGATCATAAGTCAATCTGTTAGAGCATCAGAATCATTATCAGTCACTCATGCAATGTCATTGAGAGAGATGCCAAACTATTCTGTCACCAGCTTGCTGTGATGCGCCCGCCTTTCCATCCCCCACTTGGGAATCCTCCTCAATCCCGGCAATTTCCAGGGCCACCTCCTCCGAGGTGGTGAGCTGGGCTACTGAGGGTGGCCCTCCTCCTGTCATGGCTCTTTCCCTCTTATTGTGGGCTCTCTTTTCCTGCAATGAGGGACACAAGTGGAGTTTGAGTGAGAATGAAGGAGTGAGTGTAGAGAATCCATAGCATAGATGCTTAGAAGGAGACAAAGGGCCCTCCCTGTGTGTTGTAAGTTGTTGTGATTGCGTCACAGTGATAGGGAGTGTGAGGGCTGCATGGTCGAATAGTTAAGTGAATGTGACCATAGAGAGAGAGGGAATGGGTAAGGGTGCAGGGATGTCAGTGTCAAGTGGGATGTGGAGGAAGAGGTTGGCAAATCTGAGTGCTGGTGAGGAGAGGCGATGGGGATCAGATTGAGCGTGATGGGAAAGTCATACTCACTTTTCCTGTGCGGAGAAGGTCATGAAACCTCTTCCTGCACTGCAGCCAGGTTCTGCCGCACATAGAGATGGCATTGACCTCCTGGGCCACTTGCAGCCACACAGCTTTAGTCTGTTGTGGTGGCTTTTTTCTCCCTGAGGAAGGGAAGAGCACCTCCTTATTAGATCTTTCTCCCTGCACCAGAGCCTGGAGGGAGGGCTCATCAAAGCGAGGTGCACACTTTTGCTTGCTGGTGGACATGGTCGGTAAAATACGTCCTTCATACAATGTCCAAAGCGTTTCCAGTCTCCAGAAGAATCAAGGCTGCTTGCATGCCTTAAATCCAACAGCATTGATGACGTCATCGGAGGCGACTTTCTGTATGAAAAGACTCATTGGGCCAGGGGTTCCCACACGCAGAAAATCAATTGCCCAGTTTGGGGAAAATCCCACTTTTTCAACACATCACTTAGGAGTCCTGACACGATTTCCACCTGACATGCCCCAACCCGCCCACACTGACAAAATCCAGCCCTTTGTGTCCTCCTCACAACTTGCTAACCCACCTATCTTTGTATCATCAGCAAATTTGGCTACAATACACTCGGTCCCTTCATCCAAGGCTCAAAGAAAGGAACTAGCCCATGACCATAGTTTGGATGCTATTCCTATTGTAGATGTCACTCTTCATGAGATAGGAATATTACAATGTACATATGTTAATGCAAGTACATATTCATGGGGCATTAAAAAAGTCTTAATTGTGTCAGTTTTAAATAATTTCAGTAAGGATGTGATTAATAAGATTGTTCTAATAAAAAAAAATAGCAAAATAAATCATTGAATTGTGCTTTTGATGCACTGTTACAAGACTCCAATTTCTATTTATTCCAGTTGGAATGTGAAATTAATCAAACTTGCATGGTTTACTGAAACCTGTACAAATGCTCATTTCCACTCTTTATTGACCAAGTGACATGATGAATGGTCACAGTTGTGCGGCAAACAATATTTTTCCTTTTTGTGAGGCGTTTGACTTTTGGGAATGGAACACTAACCAATTGCAGTCATCCATTGTCAGCATCAAGACAGTCCTGAGTCACAGCTCCTACAAGTGGTTCAGTTGGTCGACCTAAGCACCCTGGATTACGGAGGGGAAAGTCATTAAGGATTCACATGGCTAAGTACTATCCAGTGGCCCCTGGTAGAAGTGTGCATGTACATGTAGGCACGTGTGCGTGTGCGCCCGTGTGTGTGTATATGTCAGGTGAGGACTGGATTGGTCTCAAGTTTAATACCTTTCCAATCTCCTCCCCTTCCCCTGTAATCAAATAGCTTGCTAGCACTCACTTCCTGACTTGCACGTGAAGAAATTAGGTGAGTTAGATGAGGTACTAGAGAATGACAGGCGTTCATTGGTCCATATCCAAGCAAAGCAGCAACACCTTGAGGAAAGGAGAAGGTGAGAGGACAGAATTGGTGGAAAAAGGAAGGAAAACAGCAGTCTAAAGTCACATACAGCATGGATTAGGTGAAAAGTAAATCACCTTCTACTTAGCTCCAACAATTTGCTTTAGTTCTGACCTCAGCGCACATGATCTACCGATTGAGCACTAGCGTGAATTTCTTACAACAGTCATTTTTGTAGTCTCTTGATCACCAGTTATTGCCAAATTAAGATCAATTTTATGCTATGGCTCATACCCAGTAGGAACTGGAAAAAGCCTGTCCAAATTCATAGGATCTTTACAGCCAGCAGGGACAGAAGACTTACATCTCATCAGTCTGGGTTAGGTTTAAACTCAGGTCCAAGAACAAAAAGAGAGTTTATAAAGACAATGAGTGGAATTTTAACATGGTGGAGCGCGTGGGTTTGGATGCGGGTGGGGAGGGGTTAAAGCAGGTGAAATTGACAACCAGCGCCAGGAAAGCGGATCCAACCCACGGACTTCCGCATTTCACTCAAGTGCATTAGGCAGTGTGCGCACAAACCCCTCAGGAGAGACGGATTACCAATTAACATATGTTAATCGCTCAATTAGAGTGATATTTAAACACATTTTTGAGTTTAACATCGGGTCCACGGGTTTCCCGGGCTTCCTGAAACTCGGCAGTGAAAGCAAGACAAGAGCACAGCGGCAATTGAGGGGTTCAATCAATCTCATGGAAATATGGCAATAACTACTCAGTACTCACAGCTGCTTTCTTGCCTGCTAGTGAGAAAGGGTTTATTCACTATAGTTTTGCTGAAAGTTTACTTTCTACACTTTGGATGTTTGTTCTATCACATCAAGATAGGTGGTGCTATGGCTGCCTTAGATTGGACCTCGGATGAGGACCAATATGACCACCACCAGCACCAGCACCAGCCTGCTGTTCAGAGACCTTTAGCTGGACAGCAGAAAGGGCAGCAGCAGAGGGGGAGCTGGAGCGAGGGGAACAGCTGAGAGGGGAGCAGCAGAAGGAGACCAGCAGAAAGGGGAGCAACAGAGAGGAGACCAGCAGAGAAGAGACCAGCAGAGAGGAGACCAGCAGAAAGGGGAGCAACAGAGAGGAGACCAGCAGACAAGAGACCAACAGAGAGGAGACCAGCAGAGAGGAGACCAGTAAAGAGGAGACCAGCAGAAAGGGGAGCAGCAGAGAGGAAACCAGCAGACAAGAGACCAACAGAGAGGAGACCAGCAGAGTGGAGACCAGCAGAGAGGGGAGCAGCAGAGAGGAGACCAGCAGAGAGGAGACCAGCAGAGGGGAGTAGCAGAGGTGACCAGCAGAGTGGAGACCAGCAGAGAGGAGACCAGCAGAGAGGAGACCAGCAGAGAGGAGACCAGCAGAGAGGGGAGCAGCAGAGAGGAGACCAGCAGAGAGGAGACCAGCAGAGAGGAGAGCAGCAGAGGGGAGAGCAGCAGAGAGGAGACCAGCAGAGAGGAGACCAGCAGAGAGGAGACCAGCAGAGAGGGGAGCAGCAGAGAGGAGACCAGCAGAGAGGAGACTAGCAGAGAGGAGACCAGCAGAGAGGAGAGCAGCAGAGAGGAGAGCAGCAGAGTGGAGACCAGCAGAGTGGAGACCAGCAGAGAGGGTAGCTGCAGAAAGGAGACCAGCAGAATAGAGACCAGCAGAGAGGAGACCAGCAGAGAGGAGACCAGCAGAGAGGGGAATAGCAGAGAGGAGACCAGCAGAATCGGGAGTAGCAGAGAGGAGACAAGCAGAGAGGGGAGCTGCAGAGGGGTGCAGCGCACAGGAGGCACTACGCACAAAACAGAGTCTACAGGCAGAGACTCAGTTTCCTTGACATATCTGAACAGCTCAGGAGGCTCAGGTTGTCACGTCAGGTGGTGGCAGATATCTGCAGCCTCCTAGAAGAAGGCCTGCTCCCTGCTGGACCTGGTGGCCATGCATTACCAGTGGCTGTGAAAGTGACCACCACCTTCAACATTTTTGCCTACAGATCCTTCCAGGGTTCTGCCAGAGACACATCCAGGATCTTCCAGTCGGCGGCCCACAAATACCTAAGACATGTGACTGATGGCTTGTTTGCCAGGGCAAGCAATTAAGTCAACTTCGCCAGCGATGACACCAATCAGAATGAGTGGGCACTCAGGTTTGCATATCTGGCTGGCTTCCCACAGGTGCAGGACATCACCGACTATACACACGTGAAAATCCGGGCACCCCCAAATCACCCAGGAGTATTCGTAAAAGGCAAGGGCTTCCACTCCGTCAATATGCAGCTGGTGCGCATCCACATAAAGATATTTCTGCAGGTTTGCGCAAGATTCCCAGGCAGCTGCCATGATGCTTTTGGCCTGCGGCAGTCCAAGCTCTGACTGCTGAGATGCTCTTGTCCGAAATCCTCTGGGTTTTGGAGCCTGTGAGGGGCCCGCAAAAGACTACTCCACCTGCACCCATGCAGGGGCGAACTTGGACATCGGGAGTCGAGGCAAAATGTGGGCTACTGACTGAGGGAGGCATAATGGATGAGAAGTGGAAGCACTTTTGAGTGGAGTCCCCACTTCCATGTCCCCTTTCGCCATCATCCCTCTCATGGCCAGCCACTTTTCACTGCTATCACTGTGGTGGTGAGCACTTTGGTGCAGATCAAGGCAGCATTGTAAGGTCAAGGCTAAGGTATCTGTCATCCTAGTTAAGGTGTTGTCATCCAGAGTCTGCACGGCCATAGTCACGGGCTGCATGGACTCAGTTGACAGCCACATTTAATGTTCCACGGAGTTGGCCACTCTATCCATGCAAGAAGACATCGTCACAATGCCCTGCGACATCAACCCACTCATGTTTGAGGCAGACTCTTCCATTCTCTCTGCAGTCACAGTCAGTGTGCTTGGAAGGCCTGTCAGTGCATCGCACATTGTCTGCTGCTGCTCAATGATTCTCCTTTTCATCAACAACCCCCGGGGTACAACATCCATGTCCAGCTAAGCAGAGCTTGGAGAGAGCTGCTTCCTCCAACACAGACTCTCCACTGCTGTCCCCACCACCACCATCTGCTCTTGCTCACTTGTGAAGTGTGAGTCACCAGGGGAAAAACCCTGCCTATGTGGTCCCACCAAAGTATCTGAGCTGGTGCATGGTATGCACGAGGCCTGTGACGGTGCACCCTCAGAAGGATTCAGCTCCTCTAAGGAATCGGTGGCAGCGATTTCCACCAACTTCTGCTGCACAAATGAAGTCCCAGTCGGAGATAAAAGACATGAATTAGTCCTGGCAAGGTAAGAATATGTTGCAAGTTATCATTATGAAGATGATCATATTTCACTTGCTGTTGAAATTAAGTCAACATGTCTGAGTGTTGTCTGACATGTAGGTTGCTAATATTTAATTGTGTCACTAGATAGCTGGGAGCTCCCCGTCTCCCCATTGCTGACGACCAGGGATGCCGAAACTCCACTGATTTCCAGCGCCTCCTCCTTTGTGCTTGTCAGTTGCGAGATGTTCGGAGGACCACCTCCAGTTCTCTCTCTTTCCGTCATGTTCTGTGTGCTCTTCTCCTGCAACGAGGGAAAGAACAGACCTATGAGTGAGTTTAAAGGCATGTGTTCAGCGATGGATGGAGTGCATTTGGTGAGGGTATCGGGGAGAAGCATGAAATTGCTAAAGGATGAGGGTGAGTGGCAGTGATGTTTGGATAGAAGGGGATGTGAGGACGTGCATAGACAGAGAAGGATGGGTGCACCTGCAAGGTAAGTGGATGGTTTTCTTTGATAACTCTCCTGTGAAGCGCCTTGAGACGTTTTATTAAGTTAATGGTGCTTTATAAATATAAGTTGTTGTTGTTGTTGTTGTTGGGAGTGATGTGATAGAGTATGCTTGAGAAGACAGAGTGAGGGGTTTGGGGTAATATGCACATCAGGATGTAGATGAATGTGCAACTGTACTCACCTTTCCTGACCTGGTTAGGTCATTAAACCACTTCCTACACTACATCCAGTGGCATGGCACTACACTCCTTCCAGTCGGGAAGGAGTGGCTCTGGGAGTCCTCAACATTGACTCCGGACCCCATGAAGTCTCATGGCTTCAAGTCAAGCATGGGCAAGGAAACCTCCTGCTGATTACCACTGACCGCCCTTCCTCAGCTGATGAATCAGTACTTCGCCATGTTGAACACCACTTGGAAGAAGCACTGAGAGTAGCAAGGGCACAGAACGTACTCTGGGTGGGGGACTTCAATGTCCATCACCAAGAGTGGCTCGGAAGCACCACTAATGACCGAGCTGGCCGAGTCCTGAAGGACATAGCTGCCAGTCTGAGCCTGTGACAGGTGGTGAGAGAACCAACACGAGGGAAAAACCTACTTGACCTCATCCTCACCAATCTACCTGTCGCAGATGCATCTGTCCATGACAGCATTGGTAGCAGTGACCACCGCACAGTATTTGTGGAGACGAAGTCCCATCTTCACACTGAGGACACCCTCCATCGTGTTGTGTGGCACTACCACCATGCTAAATGGGACAGATTCAGAACAAATCTAGCAGCTCAAAACTGGGCATCCATGAGGCGCTGTGGACCATCAGCAGCAGCAGAATTGTATTCCACCACAATCTGTAACCTCATGGACCGGCATATCCCTCACTCTACCATTACCATCAAGCCAGGTGACCAACCCTGGTTCAATAAGGAGTGTAGAAGAGCATGCCAGGAGCAGCACCAGGCATACCTAAAAATGAGGTGCCAACCTGGGGAAGCTGCAACACAGGACTACATGCATGCTAAAAAGCAGAAGCATCATGCTATAGACAGGGATAAGCGATCTGACAATCAACGGATCAGATCAAAGCTCTGTAGTCCTGCCACATCCAGTCGTGAATGGTAGTGGACCATTAAACAACTAACGGGAGGAGGAGGCTCCATGAATATCTCCATCCTCAATGATGGTGGAGCCCAACACGTGAATGCAAAAGACAAGGCTGAAGCATTTGCAACCATCTTCAGCCAGAAGTGCCGAGTGGATGATCCATCTCGGCCTCCTCCTGAGGTCCCCACCATCACAGAAGCCAGTCTTCAGCCAATTCAATTTACTCCACGTGATATCAAGAAACGGCTGAGTGCACTGGATACAGCAAAGGCTGTGGGCCCCAACGACATCCTAGCTGTCGTGCTGAAGACTTGTGCTCCAGAACTAGCCGCACCTCTACAGTACAGCTACAACACTGGCATCTATCCGACGATGTGGAAAACTGCCCAGGTATGTCCTGTCCACAAAAAGCAGGACAAATCCAATCCAGCAAATTACTGCCCCATCAGTCTACTCTCAATCATCAGCAAAGTGATGGAAGGTGTCATCGACCATGCTATGAAGCGGCACTTATTCACTAATAACCTGCTCACTGATGCCCAGTTTGGGTTCCGCCAGGACCACTCGGCTCCAGACCTCATTACAGCCTTGGTCCAAACATGGGTAAAGGAGCTGAATTCCAGAGGGGAGGTGAGAGTGACTGCCCTTGACATCAAGGCAGCATTTGACCGAGTGTGGCATCAAGGAGCCCTAGTAAAACTGAAGTCAATGGGAATCGGGGGGGGAAACTCTCCACTGGTTGGAGTCATACCTAACATAAAGGAAGATGGTTGTGGTGGTTGGTGGTCAATCATCACAGCCCCAGGACATCGCTGCAGGAGTTCCTCAGGGCAGTGTCCTAGGCCCAACCATCTTCAGCTGCTTCATCAATGACCTTCCTTCCATCATAAGATCAAAAATGGGGATGTTCGCTGATGACTACACAGTATTCAGTGCCATTCATAACTCCTCAGATAATGAAACAGTCCATGCCCGCATGCAACAAGGCCTTGACGACATTCAGACTTGGGCTGATAAGTGGCAGGTAACATTCACGCCACACAAGTGCCAGGCAATGACTATCTCCAACAAGAGAGAGTCTAACCACTGCCCCTTGACATTCAATGGCATATCTGTAGGATAGAATCTACCTGTAGGATTTAGTAAATATTGTGAAGATTTTCTAACCATTGTTAAATAACTGTAAGATGTGAAATTGTATGTTAAAAACCTAAAAAGCCTGTATAAAATGGCTAATGGCTGAGAAGCAAAGCATGATGGGAAATTATGCCCACTTGATGTAATTCTGTAAAATGGTCTGTTAAGTAAACAAGGAGGTAGTGGGGAACAAGAAATTCAGCAACATTGCAAAAGAAGATAGGGGGCTGGAGACAGTCACCACTCCCTGTCTTCTCAAAAATGCAGAATCGGTAAACAATGAGCTGATTAAAAAGCAAAAAGACATCTGTGAGAACTTAGTGTGAAGGTTGTTCTCAGATAAGGATAGCTTGCTTATTAACTGCTACGTAGGCAAAAGGGAGAAAAAGGGTATAAAAATACAGATATTGAACACCGAAAGCAGCACGAAGCCATAGGAAGAAGAAACTTCAGTCAACAGAACACAGCAAGAGAATTAAAGAGACCACGCCACAGTCACTCAGAAGGAACGCCAGGGTTTGATGAACAGACTGCAACTATCTTCTTGTTAAGTATTACTTCTTTGTACAGGATGTTTAATACTTAATAAACCTGTTTTACTTATACACAATATAGCTGTACCCGGAGTGGTTTGTGTAGTCACGGACAAATTATTCTAAAGAGCTTTTAAAAGCAACAAATTGGTGACCACGAAGGGAATGTGAGTATTAACTGAAACCAGGTCTATTGTGCATAAGGCAGGCGCTTGAATTTTCGCTTGGATTTTTGTCTGATCAACGAAAGTCCTTGTGGAAAGCCTTTCCACCATCTACAAGGCACAAATAAGGAGTGTGAATACTCTCCACTTGCCTGGATGAGTGCAGCTCCAACAAAACTCAAGAAGCTTGACACCATCCAGGACAAAGCAGCCCACTTGATTGGCACCACATCCACCACCTTAAACATTCACTCCCTCCACCACCGGAGTACTGTGGCTGCAGTGTGTACCATCTGCAAGATGCACTGCAGCAAGTCGCCAAGGTTCTTCAGCAGCACCTACCAAACCCGCGACCTCTACCACCTAGAAGGACAAGTGCAGCAGGTGCACGGGAGCACCACCACCTCCAAGTTCCTCTCCAAGTCACACACCATCTTGACTTAGAAAATAGAAGCAGGAGTAGGCCATTCGGCCCTTTGAGCCTGCTCCGCCATTCAATATGATCATGGCTGATCCTCTATCTAAATACCATATTCCCACTCTCTCCCCATACCCTTGATACCTTTTGTGTCTAGAAATCTATCTAAATCCCTCTTCAATATATTCAGTGACTTGGCCTCCACAGCCTTCTGTGGTAGAGAATTCCACAGGTTCACCACCATCTGAGTGAAGAAATTTCTCCTCATCTCAGTCCTAAATGTCCTACCCCGTATCCTGAGATTGTGACCCCTCGTTCTAGACCCCCAAGCCAGAGGAAACATCCTCCCTGCATCCAGTTTGTCTAGCCCTGTCAGAATTTTATACATTTCAATGAGATCCCCTCTCATTCTTCTAAACTCTAGTGAATACAGGCCTAATCGACCCAATCTCTCCTCATACGACAGTCCTGCCATCCCAGGAATCAGTCTGGTGAACCTTCGCTGCACTCCCTCTAAGGCAAGTATATCCTTTCTTAGGTAAGGAGACCAAAACTGCGCACAGTACTCCAGGTGTGGTCTCACCAAGGCCCTGTATAACTGTAGTAAGACATCCTTGCTCCTGTACTCAAATCCTCTTGCAATGAAGGCCAACATACCATTTGCCTTCCTAACTGCTTGCTGCACCTGCATGTTTGCTTTCAGTGACTGGTGTACAAGCACACCCAGGTCCCTCTGTACATCAACATTTCCCAATCTATCACCATGTAAATAATACTCTGCCTTTCTGTTTTTCCTACCGAAGTGGATAACTTCACATTTATCCACGTTATACTGCATCTGCCATGTATTTGCCCACTCACTCAACTTGCCTAAATCGTCTTGAAGCCTCTTTGCATCCTCCTCACAACTCACAATCCCACCTAGTTTTAAGTCATCAGCAAACTTGGAAATATTACATTTGGTTTCCTCATCCAAATCATTGATATATATTGTGAATGGCTGGGGCCCAAGCACTGATCCCTGCGGTACCGCACTAGTCACCGCCTGCCACCCCGAAAAAGACCCATTTATTCCTACTCTCTGTTTCCTGTCTGTTAACTAATTTTCAATCCGTGCCAGTATATTACCCCCAATCCCATGTGCTTTAATTTTGCACACTAACCTCTTACGTGGAACTTTATCAAAGGCCTTCTGAAAATCCAAACACACCACATCCACTGGTTCTCCCTTATCTATTCTACCAGTTACATCCTCAAAAAACTCCAGTAGGTTTGTCAAACACAATTTTCCTTTCATAAATCCATGTTGACTTTGTCTAATCCCGTTGATATTTTCTAAGTGTTCTGTTATCACATTCTTTATAATAGACTCTAGCATTTTCCCTACTACTGATGTTAGGCTAACCGGTCTGTAGTTCCCTGTTTTCTCTCTCCCTCCTTTTTTAAATAGTGGGGTTACATTTGCCACCCTCCAATCTGCAGGAACTGTTCCATAATCTATAGAATTTTGGAAGATGACAACCAATGCATCCACTATTTCCATGGCTACCTCTTTTAGTACTCTGGGATGCAGATTATCAGGCCCTGGGGATTTATCAGCTTTCAGTCCCATTAATTTCTCCAGCACTATTTTTTTACTAATACTAATCTTCTTTAATGCCTCCTTCTCACTAGACCCTTGGTTCCCTAGCATTTCTGGGAAGTTATTTGTGTCCTCTTCCATGAAGACAGAACCGAAGTATTTGTTTGATTGCTAAGCCATTTCCTTGTTCCCCATTATAAATTCTCCCGTTTCTTACTGCTAGGGACCTACATTTGTTTTCACTAATCTTTTTCTTTTTACATACTTGTAGAAGCTTTTACAATCCATTTTTATGTGCCTTGCAAGTTTACTCTCATACTCTATTTTTCCCCTCTTAATCAATCTCTTGGTCCTTTTTTGCTGAACTCTAAACTGCTCCCAATCCTCAGGCTTGCTACTTTTTCTGGCAACTTTATATGACTCCTCTTTGGATCTAATACTATCCTTCATTTCTTTTGTTAGTCATTTTTTGGGCCGCTTTTCCTTTTGTGTTTTTTGCGCCAGAAAGGAATGTATAACTGTTGCAATTCATGCATTCGTTCCTCAAATGTTAGCCATTGCCTATCCACCGTCATGCCTTTTAATGAAGTTCTGCAATCTATCATAGCCAACTCACTCCTCATACCTTCGTAGTTTCCTTTGTTTAGATTTAGGACCCTAGTTTCGGATTGGACTTCTTCACTTTCCATCTTAATGAAGAATTCTATCATGTTATGGTCACTCTTCCCTAAAGGACCCCGCACAACAAGATTATTAATTAACCCCTTCTCATTGCACAATACTCAATCTAGGATAGCCTGTTCCCTAGTTGGCTCCTCAATGTACTGGTCTAAAAAACCATCTTGTACATACTCCAGCAATTCATCCTCCACAGTATTATTGCTAATTTGGTTTGGCCAGTCTATATGTAGATTAAAGTACTTGGAAGTATATTGCCTTCCCTTCATCGTCAAAATCCTGGAACTCCCTCCCTAACAGCACTGTGGGAGTACCTTCACCACTCGGACTGCAGCGATTCAAGAAGGCGGCTCACCACCACCTTCTCAAGGGCAATTAGGGATGGGCAATAAATGCTGGCCTTGCCAGCGATGCCCATATCCCATGAACGAATAAAAAAAAACTCCTTCTGCTCACCTCCAAGGCAACCTCCAACCACGCCTTTTTTGTTTCTGCCACAGGTGTTCTCCTCCCTCCGACTCCTCACAGCCCCCATCAGCACATCAAGGGAGGCCTCAGTGAACCGGGCACAGCCTTTGAACATTTTGAATCCATTGTTGAAGCTGCTCCTCTCTCCTTCTCAACTCCAACTCCTCTAAATTGCATCTTTGGATTGGCCCTTTAAATACTGCAGTTGAGATTGCGTCAACATGCCCGCTGTCACTGATTGGACAGAAAACCCGGAAGTAAAATCATAATGAGGTGGCTGAGTTAAAAAGCCAATGACAGATGTGATGAATAAATTTCCAGTTTCCTACACGATATCGGATCCCTCCACTCCCAGCACATCTCCCAGTTAATATCGGAGCCAATGTGTCACTTGGTCTTCCAGCAAGCAGTTTTTTTCAGATGTGAGGGTGAAGTACAAGAGAAAGATTAATGTGTTCATTCTAATGAGTGAGAGTAATACAATTCCCTCAGAGAGAAGCAGCCAACCCTTGGTACTCTTGTACACCTCAGTGCAACCAGTTCCAGAGAAACGATAGGATAGCCTATTTACTGTTCGAGTTGGAGAATGATAAATGATGTGAAATGTACCTAAAAGGGGAGAAAAAGTCATAGGGCAGCATTTTCTGAAGGGAGGCGGGTTGGCGGCGGGGAGCCTCCAGGCAGCAGGAAACCTGGGGGGCCGGGTTTCCCGCATGCCCTGCCGACTTTAACGGCAGGGCCTGATTTGAAGGCGAGGCCTCGGATTCCCGCCCACAGCCAGCCAGATTGAGAGGCTGGCTGGTTGCGGGCGGGTAGGCCTCAGAAGCGAGGGCCCAGCCCAAGGGAGGGATCGCAGGAGAGGGGGTTGGCAATCGGCCGTGTTCGGGGATCGGGGGTGGGGGGAGAAGATCGGCCGGGATCGGGGATCATTGGGGGCGGGGGAGGTTGGCCGGGGATCGGAAGGGGGATAGAGAGGATTGGGGCCGGCCACCAGAGATTCGTGGCTGGCCTCATCATCATCATTTGGAGGGGGAGGTCTGGGGGTGGTGCAGTGGGGGAGGCCTGGGGTAGGGGGAGGCCTGGGGGGGGGTGTGATCAAAGGCCCTATGGGGGGTCTCCGATCACAGGAGGTGGGTAAGGTCGGGACCCTGGATCCAGGAGGTAGGTATAAAGCCACTTATCTCCTGGATGCAGCAGTCCCCGCCTTGGTTTAAATGCCGGATTTCACAAATTGTGTGAATTCCGTCCACAGGCAGTTAAAAACAAAATGGACGGGGGAGAAAGAGGTTTCCAGCCTCATTACAATATTCAAATTGAGGTAATGTGACCTGGGAGCGGATTGGTCGCCTGCCCCCGTCCCACCTCCGGCAAAACCGGACGTGGGCGGGTTGGAGGCAGGATCAGGTCAGGAATCCCATTTTTAACATTTTAACTGCCCCCATGCTCCAAACCCACCCCTTTTTTTAAGTGGAAAATTCTGGCCATATTGTTTTGAATAGTGGTGATAGTAGCAGCAAGTGTCCTAACATCATAACCTTCAACTTTCTATCATGTTAGGCCAGTGTTACGGATCAATGCCAAATTGAATTTTAATCGTAAAGTGACCCAAATCCATTAATTTTTAGTCTTTTGCACAAAAAACTTGAATTTGCCCTAAATTTGGATTTCTTCACTGTCACTTACCTGACCCTTTATAAAAGTGTCAGCATCAATGACACATTTGATGTTTCATCATGTTGAATGCTGCTTGGGTCTTCACCAACAGCAACAATACTAGATGCCAGAGTTCTTGTTGTTTATAAGTTTTATTTCTGATACGAGTTGTGTGCCTAATTTATATCATTGAGTGAGAGTCCAGTAAGCTGTTGTGTGTCTTATACTGGCAGTGAGGAAAATGCAGCTGGTTTTTGACACTGGAGTATCCACTAGTGGAGATAATGGCCCAAAAATTGTGGTCGGCGGCGTAGCTATGGAGTACGCCGCCGACCTCCGAAAAGAATATGAACTTAACTTGTGCGAGGCCCCACACGTAGACTTGCTGTTCGGCGCTGCAGAGTTGTGCGCAGCGTATTACATCACGAAGGCCAGGAGCGTAGCGTACAGCCTATGCATAAGGGAAATACGCCCACAAAATCTGTCAAAACTAAACCACGCCCACAGAAACTTCTTTCACTCTTGCACTGAAATTTCATTTTTAAATTATTTTGCAGCTTATATACGTTTCCATAATAAGTACATTAAAAAATCCACGACTGATTATCATAAAGTGCAAATAAAAGTACACAAATAACGCACAGTTACAAATTACAGTATTATTTGAATAATCTAGCAATGTACACATTCGTGCATGTGTGTGAGCAGCTATGCAGTCTTCCAAAGATTAAAGTTACAATTTGACCTTTCCTTTTTTTTATATTTGATCAGATTCCACTCAAACGCAACATTGGGCCAGAAATTCGGCTCTCCGGCTTCCCGCGGGTGCAAGGATCGCGCGTGTACTTACCTACCGCGCCTGCCGTTGTGCTTCGGGCCCGCGTGGACTTCGGCTCCTGGGCCTCCTGCAGCTGCCGGTGCGCAGTGCTTGCGTATCCCAGGGGCGCAGTTAGTTCGAAGCGTCCCCTGGGATCACGTGGGCCATGGAGAGCCAATCGGAGCAGGGAATCTCCATTCATAGATTTTGACAGGAAGACCTGTCAAATCTATGAATAGAGATCGGCCCCAAAACCTCACTTAAAACTTCAAATAAATTTGAAAAAAACATCACATTTTTAAAATAACTATAAATTGCATAAATTAACTACTTCAAACAAAAATTTAAATTTTTGAAAAAATTAATTACACTTTTTAACAGTGCTAAAAATAAACTTACCTTTCTTTAAAGTATGTAAAAAAGATTAACCTGTTGAAAAAATGTTTAAATTGTAATTAATTCACCACTTACCTTGTTAAAAGCAGGCCTTGCGCCTCCTTTTTTCCCGCGCAGCTTCTCCGTACTTACCCTCACTCCAAAACCTGTAAAAAAAATGAAGTTCGCTGCGTGCGCGCTGCCTCTCCGGCGTACGCGGTTGACCCTCGAACCCCTTCTTTCACGAGACCGGAAGTTCCGGTTTCCCGTGCATGTGCAGTGCATGCGCGAAACCGGCACTTCCGGTGGCCCTACGGGTGAGTACACAGCGCGTATTCACCCGTGGAGACCTGAATTTCTGCCCCAATATAATTGGCTGGAGGTTTAGCAATGAGATCATTTTCGTTTGAAAAAGTGGTTATATTTAATTACAGTCGTCTATTAACTGAAAGGTTTTATTTCTGAATCAGCTAGATTACAGAAAGCAGCGACTGATTCTTACATATATAAATTATACCTGAAATGGTATGGAAGTAAAAGGAGCAGGAACGCTGCAGTGCTGCCGAAATTGTATACACATATGATATAATTGTAAAGGGGAAATGCACATGATAAATATAATTATCTAATGTTGAGGGTGTTGGAAAGGATACTTTGAGGTTGATGATCATACTCAGGCGTAGTAGGTTCATTCATTTTTTTTATTCCAAAGGCTGTTTCCCAGGGTATTGAGAATTAAATGTACAACATAATTTTACATTAGATGGTATACATCCCGCCTCTGCTCAAACCAATAAATGTATTCATTGTTGTAACTAAGCATCTGGTCCTGGACTTTACGAATAAAAGCGGTATGTGTTCAGTACAAGTAGTTTGTTTCTGTGGGTGGTTTTCTGGTAACAGCATCATTTCAATTTTATTGAAACTTACTGAACAATTTGCAGATTTTGCATGTTTTAGGGTAAAAGTTGTATTGCTTACAACTATATCCGCTGCTTGCTCTCAATGCTCAATACAAAAGGGTTTCTTTCACAGTGAAACAGGCTCCTGCTTTCACTAACTGTAAAATGTTCGGATGTAATTGCTAGGCAGTTGGTGGGCAATTAGCCCAGCTCTGCGCTAGCAATGAGTATTTCCCCATCGGTGCAGATCATCTGTCAAGGGGTACCAGATCACAAATTCTGGATTAACATGCGGTATATTTCAAAGGCAAAATCTGCCCCAACGTGAGATCCAGATACACACATTTAGTGGCACAGGGAACTCAGCAAGGAGAACCCTGGCTGATTCTTCTCTTTGCTGACCCTGACCACTGCTGCCTTACTGTCACACAAGCACATAAATTGAACTTGGGACCTCCTGATCTATATGGTTTCGTAGCACAGCAGGTGATCCATTTAACTACTAACCATTCAGAGAAGCCAATTAAAGTTGTCATTGAATGTAAAATCTTGCATTTCCAAGCACGTAATTCCTCTCCTTAATATGCATGCATATATATCTTAAATGAGCAACAAGTGCTTAGTGGTACATTATCCAGCCACAATAAATTGCAGTTGAATTCACATGGCTTCTAATTACCCACTGTGGAATCCAAAACTGTAGTGTTAATGACATGTCTATTATTATCTGAACTATTTGTTATTCTCTTTACCTGAAGAGGGCAATGGATACTAAAAATAGACAAACTGATGTCACAGATTTCATCCTATATGATGGACCGTTCATTTATTTCTAAACAAGCAAGGAATGGAGAAAGAAAGACTTGCATCACTAAAATGTCTCAAAATATTGCACATACGTTGAATTATTTGGAAGTGCATTGTCTGCTATGTATACAAATATGGCAGCCATTTTGCACATAGCAAGATTCCACAAACAGCTATGAGATGAATGACTAGTTAAGCTCTTTTGGTGGTGCTGTTTGAAGGAAACAAAAGAAAGACTTGCATTTATATAGTGCCTTTCATGACCTCATGATGTCCCAAAGCGCTTTACAGCCAATTAAGTACTTTTGAAGTGTAATCACTGTTGTAATATAGGAAATACTATAAGGAGAATTGTTAGCTTGACACTGGGAGAGTTCTGCTCATCGTTGAACAGTGCCATGGGGCCTTTAATTTCCTGACTTAGCAGAACATGCAGATAGGACCTCAATTTTACGTCATTTGAAGCTACATGATTTTCTGTCCAGTAATATGAAAGCCAGGTGCAATAATTCATAAAAGATACTCCATAGTGTCTCAAAAATCAACACAATTCAATTTAAAAAATGAAAATAAAGTTACTTGGGCCAGAAGTGTTTCAGGGGTTCCACAAGTCTCACACTGTAACTCCAGCTAAAGACCAGAAGCATCCCTTGAACAAAAATCATGAAGATTGCATTGACCTATGTGCCCACATTTCCGTGGTATGCAGCTCTGCACTCAAGGTACTAATTTGTAAAATATACCATTATGTTCCCCAGCACTGAATATGATTGAATTACCCAACAAAACATCACCTCCCACCCCGCCTCATCATGGGCAGGCGGATGCTGGAGATGCTCTTGGAGTAGCACTTGCGCCCACCTGACACCACAAGTTCCAGCAGGGTCTGCACTGGAGGATACTTTCGGGCATGATCCTGGCGTAATCGCTGGAATCGCAACTCAAGTCAGTTTGGAGCCCATATCTCAACAACAACAACAACAACTTGTATTTATATACATTCTGCAGCAATGCTTTTTCTGTGTTAATGCATCCAAGATGCAATCCTGGGTGACTTCACAAGCTTACTAGAACTGCCATGTGTGTCTGAGCTGCAGCTAATGCACAGTGTCATAAGAGTTCCCATAAATATGCTGTGAAATTTATGCTAAGTAGAGGATTAATGCCTTCCTAAACACTTTGAATTTTATTTATTTTTAATGCTTACTTTCAAACTCAGCTGCAGGAGTCCAATACTGAGGTATTTGTAAAGCCAAATCCAAATATTCAATCCAAATGCCATTAAGTGGTGCATGAGCCTCCCTAGGTTACCAAGAAACATAGACACATTTTTCTATTAACTATAAGGCACAGAACAAAATGAGTGCATACTCACCCCATTGAATGGAGTCTTTAGCAGTGGATCAATCATTCTGCCAACAACATCAAGGATAATAACTGCACTCTCTGCTACAAGACACTCTGTTCCCCTTCCCACACACATATACACACCTTTCTAGAAAACAAATGCCTCTAAGACCATTAGGCTGGGAAAAAAGCAAGTTACTGAGTAAAATGGCAATTTCTCTGATGCCACTCCTGCTATAGTGATGGGAAACTCAAGGGAATAGGGAAAATAATGGTTTACAGGACAAAGGCATTTCTTGTACCTGTTTATGTTTGTTTATATTTTTAATGGCAGAGGAAAATTGAATCACTAACTGACCAAAATCGAGGGATGTGGAGGTTGAGGTGAAATTCCATAATTCTGGCTACTTCAGATTGTCATTTTGCCTCAGCTCAGCTCTATTCCTGACACTTCAACAATAAAATATTAATAAAAATAAAGTAGAAATGCAATGGCTTACAACAAACACCACAACAAAATCTGTATTCATCTTCAGCCATACTCAAGCGCACAACACCGAAGAAGTAAAAGATTTTATTATATCTTGTGTATTTTTTTCATAGATTTTTCTTGTTTAGTGTTTGACTTATTTCTCAGATAATTTTAACTGGCAGTGTCACATCATCCAAGACCTTGCAGTGTGTTTGTGGTGCCTGTTATATCACTCATTCAGTAGACTATTTGGCAACAGTATTTTCTTCACAGGTTTAGCAAGCTCCAGTGGATGATAAGTAGAAATAGAACTTGTAAAGTGTAACAGCATTGCTCTCTACTTCCCACTTTATTAAGGACCTGTGTGACCCCAATAGCGTGTGAAAACAACTGCCATCATACGGTAGGGTTGCTAACCCTCCAGGATTGTCCTGGAGTCTCCAGGAAATTAAGATTAATCTCTAGGACACTGCTGCGGGCAACTCGGGAGAAAAACCAGAGGAGCATTAAAAAAAAATGTATTTTTTCATTTTCTTTGAACAATTCTGCTTATTAGTTATAAAAATATCAGAGTTGGTGGGGGGGCTGCAAAGGCTGTTTGACTGACAGTCAAGAACCATCCAATCGGTTAATGAAGAGTCTGTTCGCTTTCCAATTGGCATGGGAAGTCAGTGCGCAGTGATAATGGGCATCCAATGGCGGGAGCATGGGGAGGTCATGTGATGAAACCTCCAGGATTACATCCAACCAGAGTTGGCAACCCTATCATATCCTATCAGAATACAAGAGATCATGTTCACCTCAACAAAACTTCTCAGTTACAATTGCAGCGAAGGTCACAAAACGACTCAAAATGAGCTTTTAGAAACAAACATCATGCTTTGCTTATCTAAAACCTAACAAAAACATTGGGCCAGAAATTCGGGTCGGAGGCTTCCCGCGGGTGCAAGTCCCCAACCTGCACTTACCTAGCGCGCCTGCCGCTGTGCTCTGGGCCCGCGTGGAATTCCGATCCTGGGCCTCCTCCAGCTACCGGTGTGCAGTGCTTGCGTATCCCAGGGGCGCAGTTAGTTCAAAGCGTCCCCTGGGATCATGTGGGCCATGGAGAGCCAATCGGAGCAGGGAATCTCCATTCATAGATTTGACAGGAAGACCTGTCAAATCTATGAATAGAGATCGGCCCCAAAACCTCACTAAAACTTCAAATAATTATTTTTTTTAAATCTCATTTTTAAAATAACTATAAATTACACAAAATTACTATTTTAAACAATAATTTTAAATTTTGAAAAAAATAATTACAGTTTTTAACGGGGCTAAAAATAAACTTACCTTTCTTTAAAGTATTTAAAAATAATAAACCTGTGGAAAACATGTTTTAATTTTAGTTAATTCACCACTTACCTTATTAAAAGCAGGCCTTGCGCCTGCTTTTTCCCCACGCAGCTGTTGGGGACTTACCCTCACACAGAAACCTGAAAAAAAAACGGATGTCCGATGCGTGTGCGCTGCCTCTGCGGCGCACGCGTTTGACCTCCGAACTCCTTCCTTCAAGGGAACGGAAGTTCCGGTTTCCAGCGCATGCGCAGTGCATGCGTGAAACCGGCACTTTCGTTGGGTCTACGGGTGAGTACACAGCACGTACTCACCCGTGGAGACCCAAATTTCTGGCCCATTGTTTCAGAAGTACTGTATCAGAAAACAATACGATGGTCTTGAAATTATTTTACTCGAGCCATCAATCCATTTAAAATAGGTTTTAATAGGAGGCAAAGGAATTTGATACAAATGCATTAAGCTTGAGTGCATTAATATTTGCACGGTGTATTCTCAATGCCAATATTTTCCTTCACATGTGTTTTCGCAAAACAGTGTATGTATGTTAAATATCACAGAATTTGGTTTCAAAGAATTGATGTAATTTTGCTTGCAGGTCTAAAATACAAATGTGCATACAATCAGGAATCCTGAAATGGGGATTAGTTTATAAAAGTTTGAATGTTAGTGAGGGTAAGTGGTTTGTTATCATTCAGCTCTACTCAGAAACCGGTATTTTGACTGTCTCTGGGACATTTTATGCAAAAATGTGGTATGCGAGTAATAAATCACACTGCACGTGTTAAGTGTAGAAATAGGATTTATCATAGGATGTCATGCCAAGCCTTGATATTGCTCAGTACCTGTACCGTACTGATCTTTATTAGAGCACCTATTAATTACATAATTTAAAGAACTCTTTTCCTGTTTGTATTTTGTAAAACATTTCCTTAAAGATTTTTATAAATTAAAATGAAGTGGAGACTATGCAAACCAGAACAATAAAGATAAAACTTATCCACAATTTCAAAATGGTGATGACAGTATGCAAGTATACAACACACCAAGTATTGCCACCAACATGTAATATGAAATGTAATGAGCAGACAAATCCATTTAGAAGTAAGGAAAATTCAATAGACTCCAGTACATCAAGAGTACATGAAGAAAGGAGCATCCAATAAGCTTGGCTGAACCAAGATATATCTGACTACTCCTGGGACCGGATGCTAAATATAACAGTTCAGAACAACCCTTCAGTGTTATTATTGAGGTATCAACAATCAGCACAGGTCAAATTTTACTTCAACGTCAGAATAGGATATGTGGACAATGGACGCTAGGATCTGCATTCAACAACGTCAAGAAGTCAGCACCACCATTACATAATCACTGAAATTGGTTCATCTAAAGGCATCCAGGCTGTTTCCTATTAAATATATCTAGTTAGAGATTCGTAGACTCCTTTCTGGTCCCCATAAAAACTTTTTTTGAGTACACAAGCAATATGTAGCATTTATAGTCAAGCGGTAGCAATCACAGAGTGGCACTCACCTACAACAAACACCATGATATTGGGTGGATAAATATAACGTTTTAGTACCAGTTGGCTTTAACAGCTGAGAATGGAATCCTGCTTCAGTGCTTGGCCAGGTCCAACAATAGAGATTTGCTGAGCAAAATCTCTCTTCTGCCCTTTTTGCCTAACAAAATTATTTTGAAACTGATCTCGAACTGGAGAACAACTGACTGACGTCCAAGGCTGTCATTTGCAAATGATCCTTTATGGGGACAGTTGCTACTTGAAGCCTTCTCAGCAGGGACACAACTAATTGCTCTTAATTAAATGCTGCCATTTCTGAAGAGCCTGTCATGGCATTAGGATACAATAGCTTTCTCATTGCCATACTCAAATTAAACATGTACAGCGAAGACTACAATACCTGTTTACCTAATATAATACTGTTTCAAATACAGAACTGAATCTAAATAAATATCCTTAATTACAGTTCCATATTTTTCTGAAAACAGCATGCTTCCATGTAGCTTTTGGAGGATATTAATATTTTATTATGTTTTAATGATCCCATCTTTCCTGTTAATGTCTGTGCAAGGTTAAGGATATTGTATTTTATATCTTGTTTTTTTTTTAATATCCTTAATGTGCAAGGGCTATTTTAAGATTTGTTAATGCCATATAACAGTAATGCCAACTCTCGCAAATTAATTGCGAGACACAAGATTTTTAATTAAAATTTAACCCAACTCACGATCTCGGGATTCAACTGTGAAATCTGGCGGGTTTTTGTTCTCAGGGAATGACGCAATGATGCTGGGCGGGAATTCCACAGCACGGCATAACTCCGATTATTCAGTGCACGGCAGCGCCGCTCAGCATTGGTCACGGAGATTGGAACGCTCCCCGGCGGCACGCGCACAGGGATTGGAACCTTCAGTAGCGAGTGTTCCATTCCTGCGCTGCGTGCACCCAGCGCTCTCTTCGTGCGCACCCCGACTCGTGGCTCACGTTGCTGGGCACCCGGCCGGAGGCAGAGTGGAGGCGAGCGGATCATGTGCCGTGCTCTCTCTCACCCACCCCCCCACCCCAGCTCCCCCCACCCCAGCTCTCTCTGGGCCCCATGAGCTTTGTGCAGCGGCGCTGGGTTTCCCTGCTCCACAAGCTCTTCCCTTTTTGTTTCACGCCACGCTATTAGACAGCGGAGCAAATGTTTCTCTGGTGACGGCGTCAAATGTAGTGTCACGTTCATTAAAAATATATGTTAAAAGTGTAACTTTCTTTCTGTTGTGCAGGGCGGACTCAAAACAGTAATGCTTTATATTTCGCTGGATTATTCCATATAGCTAATGTTGAATTTGTTCCTGAGTATCGAAGAAAGGATATCCCTGAATTTGTCTCCATGGCAGATAAAGTTCAGCAAGTGGTAAAAAACCTCTATAACACTATATGACATATACATATGACAAAATATGGAAAATATTCCATGATAACATAATTACATAATCAATGAACAAGAAGTTCTAGGTGGGCTACGTCACAATTGGATTATCATGAAATATTTGCACATATGACATATAAGTATTGTGAAACTGGAGCTCTTTTGATATTTGTAAATAGCTAATACAGTTTTTTTTTGAGAGATACCCGTTTGTCTGAAATCAGTTTTATCCAATATGACAAGCATTGGATCAAATCTCTGCTGTAACAGCACATTGCTAATCCATTGCAGCCTTCATATTGGTGGATTCAGTGGGTATTAGTCAGTGGTTCACTGGACTATTTAATGGCATAAACCATATGCCAAAATAATTGTACAGATGGTTCATTCATAAACTGCAGTAATGTATATCTGATGCTGATATTATTTTAGGGAAAGTTATATTTTTGTATCTCAAAAACTCTTGCATATTTTCAGTTTCCACAGAATTCAAAGGTTGAATGTGAGTAGATGGGTAAAAGTAGAGGGATAGTAAAATTATGTTTAAAATATGGTCTAATCAGATCCTGAGAAAAAAACCTGGATGACTAAGCAAACTGGATAGACTGAATGCCTTCTTTTGTTTCTAATTCTTACAATGTTTGTCATTACTGCTCATGAGCAGGTAACTCAGAAAATACTGAGCATGTGCAGCAGGTCAGTCTGCATCTTACACAGTATTACTTCGGACATGGAAGACGGCACAGGCAGCTGCTGGTGCTGGGAATGGTAAACAGCCTATAGGGCAGACAGTGAGCTGCAGAGCGAGACTGTGGCTGTGGCTGTTACTCCAGAAACAAGCCCGAGCCCACATCTGCCTGAGCCCAAATATCATCCATCATCAGACCCCACATCAATATCATTAGCATTGTCACACGCCTCACTGAATCTTTGAAGAACCGGGCATTACAAAGTCTTAATTTTGTTTAGAATATAATAATTTTATGCTTACCTCATACTGGAAAATTACCCACCCGAAACTCAAGAGGAGTACCCAAATGTAGCAATGTGGAGATAACAGGTAGGAGTTTTAAAAGTTTTTTGTAAAGCATTTTCAGATGCAGTGATATAGTTTTTGTAAAGAGCTATGACCTGTTACAGATTAAATAAAGCCAATAATGAGGTTTATAAACAAACTGTACCTCTATATTGGTTTATGTTTGAAAAGAATAGCAACTCATGATTTCTTACCAATCTCGTGACTTTTAAGAGTTTGTCTCATGATTTATGAGACAGTGGGGTTGGCATTACTGCTTTAACACAGTTTGCTGTGTTTCACTTTTTAAAACCTTAGTCACATTGACTTCGAATGGGCAGAAACATTACAAATTACAGGGGCAAAATTCGCTAGCGACCATTTTGGTTCGCTAACATCGCCTGGTGCTAAATTTAGCACCCGGCGAAAATTAGCACCTGCGATCGCTAAATTCAGTTTTAGCGGCCCAAGAGGGAGGTGGAACACTAAATCAAGCACTGGGCCATGCAGCGCTGCCGCATGGAAGGGATCCAGCCCTCATTAAAGGGGAGGGCCCAAGCCCACAACTCTGAGGGGCCCTACCTGGGCCAACGGGGAGTGGAGTGCCAGGCTGCCACATCGCAGCATGGACCCCGCGTTCAAAGAGGCAACGGGCTGCGACAAGTAGTCGGCCGATTTTTTTTTCCCCGCCCGCCACCTCCCCTTTACTTAGTGCCCCGCGAGCCTCCTGTCGCTCTGTTCCTGCCCCCTGAATCAGTCGCTGCCATCGCCCGGCGCAGATTCAGGGGGCGCGGGACAACTTTGCAGGCGGAGCGAAAACGGGGTGCTGCGCGCAGCGGAGCGAAGCACTACCGGTTACCGCCACTGCTAAATGCCCTGTTTGTCTCCATTTCCCATCCTTTCTGATTTTTGGTTGGATCACAATCCAGTCGGCCAAAGTTCAAGCTGGAAACAAGCAGAAGCGTCATGAATATATATATGGTACTCAGAGTCAAATAATCCACTATAAGCCCACTGACTCCAGCAGCTATCTGGACTAAACTTCCTCCCACCCTGCTTCCTTTAACAACAACAACAACAACTTGTATTTATATAGCACCTTTAACGTAGTAAATCGTCCCAAGGCGCTAACGGGAGTGTTATAAGATAACAAATTTGACACCGAGCCACATGAGGAGAAATTAGGACAGGTGACCAAAAGCTTGGTCAAAGAGGTAGGTTTTAAGGAGCGTCTTCAAGGAGGAAAGAGAGATAGAGAGACCGAGAGGTTTAGGCAGGGAATTCCAGAGCTTAGGGCCTTGGCAACAGAAGGCACGGCCACCAATGGTTGAGCGATTATAATTAGGGATGCTCAAGAGGGCAGAATTAGAGGAGCGCAGATATCTCGGGGGGTTGTGGGGCTGGAGGAGATTACAGAGATCGGGAGGGGTAAGGCCATGGAGGGATTTGAAAACAAGGATGAGAATTTTCAAATCGAGGCGTTGCTTAACCAGGAGCCAATGTAGGTCAGCGAGCACAGGGTTGATGGGTGAACGGGACTTGGTGCGAGTTAGGACATGGGCAACCGAGTTTTGGATGACCTCAAGTTTACGTAGGGTAGAATGTGGGAGGCCAGCCAGGAATGCGTTGGAATAGTCAAGTCTAGAGGTAACAAAGGCAAGGATGAGGGTTTCAGCAGCGGATGAGCTGAAGCAAGGGCGGAGACGGGCGATGTTACGGAGGTGGAAATTGGCGGTCTTAGTTATGCCGCGGATATGTGGTCGGAAGCTCATTTCAGGGTCAAATATGACACCAAGGTTGTGAACAGTGTGGTTCAGCCTCAGACAGATGATAGGGAGAGGGATGGAGTCAGTTGCTAGGGAACAGAGGTTCTGGCAGGCATCGAAAACAATGGCTTCAGTCTTCCCAATATTTAATTGGAGAAAATTTCTGCTCATCCAGAACTGGATGTCGGACAAGCAGTCTGAGAATTTAGAGACTGTGGCGGGGTCGAGAGAAGTGGTGGTGAGGTAGAGCTGTGTGTCATCAGCGTACATGTGGAAACTGACGCAGTGTTTTCGGATGATGTCGCCAAGGGGCAACATGTAGATGAGAAATAGGAGGTGGCCAAGGATAGATCCTTGGGGGACACCAGAGGTAACGATGCAGGAGCGGGAAGAGAAGCTATTGCAGGTGATTCTCTGGTTACGACTAGATAGAAAAGAATGGAACCAGGCGAGTGCAATCCCACCCAGCTGGACAACAGTGGAAAGGTGTTGGAGAAGGATGGAGTGGTCAACCATGTCAAAGGCTGCAGACAGGTCAAGAAGGATGAGGAGGGATAGTTTACCTTTATCACAGTCACAAAGGATATCATTTCTGACTTTGATGAGAGCCGTTTCGGTACTGTGGCAGGGGCGGAAACCTGATTGGAGGGATGCAAACATGGAGTTGCGGGAAAGATGGGCACGGATTTGGGAGGTGTCAATATTTTCAAGAACTTTGGGGAGGAAAGGGAGGTTGGAGATGGGGCGGTAGTTTGCAAGGACAGAGGGGTCAAGGTTTGGTTTTTTTGAGAGGGGTGATGACAGCAGATTTGAGGGAGAGGGGGACAGTACCTAAGGAGAGAACCGTTAAAAATGTCAGCTAACATGGAAGCCAGAAAAGGAAGATGGGTGGTCAGCAGCTTGGTGGGAATAGGGTCGAGGGAGCAGGAAGTGGGTCTCATGGACAAGATGAGCACAGAGAGGTCATGAGGGGAGATCGGAGAGAAACTGGAGAAAGATGAGAGTTCAGGGCTAGGGCAGGGGGGAACCTTAGAGGAAGTTTGGCCTGGTGGGCTAGGGGAAGGAAGGAAAGTGGGAGAGGCAGCTGAATGGATGGTCTCAATCTTAGAAACAAAGAAGTCCATGAGCTCCTCTCACTTGTTGTTGGACGTGAGGGTGGAGGAGACAGGGGACAGGGGCTTAAGAAGATGGTTAGCAGTGGAGAAAAGAAACGGGGGTTTATCTTTGCATTCCAGAATGATTCTGGAATAGTGAGCAATTATAGTGAACAAGAATACTAAGGACTCTATTCCATTCTCCCAGCTTCTCTGTCTCCGTCGCATCTCTTCTGATGATGCCACCTTCCATACAATGCTTCCAATATCTCTTCCTATTTCCTCAACCAAGGATTCCCCTCTACCATGGTTGACAGGGCCCTCAATCGTATCCATGCCATTTTCCACACTTCTGCTCTCAGCCCTTCCCCTCCCTCCCAGAACCATGATAAGATTCCCCTTGTCCTCACCTTTTACCCCACCAACCTTCACATTCAACGGATCATTCTCCGCCATTTCCGCCATCTCCAGCATGATCCTACCACCAAGCACATCTTCCCCTTCCCTTTCAACATTTTGGAGGGACCATTCGCTCTGCGACACCCTGGTCCACATCTCAATCACCCCCAAGAAACCCTCCCCTTCGCCCGGCACCTTCCTGTGCAAGCGCAGGAGATGCAACACCTGCCCTTTTACCTCCCCCCTTCCCACTGTCCAGAGCCACAAAATCTCATTCCAGGTGAAACAGCGATTTACTTGTACTTCTTGCAATTTAGTATACTGTATTCGCTGCTCACGATACGGTCTCCTCTACATTGGGGAGACCAAACGCAGATTGGGTGACCATTTTGCATAACACCTCCGTTCAGTCTGCAAGCATGACCTGGAGCTTCCGGTCACCTGTCACTTTAATTCTCCGCTCCACTCCCACTCTGACCTCTCTGTCCTCGGACTCTTACACTGTTCCAACGAAGCTCAATGTAAGCTCGAGGAACAGCACCTCATCTTCCGATTAGGCACTTTACAGCCTTTTGGACTGAACATCGAGTTCAACAAATTCAGACCATAACTTCTGCCCCTATTTTTTCAGATGGCAGCTGTTAATGATTCTGCTATACCCATTTACACCTCTTCTAGACCCATCTTTTGTTTCTTTACTTGTCCCATTACCATCTCCTTTTGCTTTGTACAATCATACCTTTTAAGAACATAAGAATTAGTAGCAGGGGTAGGCCCTACCGCCCCTTGAGCCTGCTCCGCCATTCAATAAGATCATGGGTGATCTTTGACCTCAACTCCACATTCCTGCCCTATCCCCATATCCCTTAATTCCTCTGGAGTCCAGAAATCTATCTATCTCAGTCTTGAATATACTCAACGACTGAGCATGCACAGAACTTTGAGGCAGAGAATTCCAAAGATTCACAATCCTCTGAGAGAAGAAATTCCTCCTCATCTCAGTCTTAAAAGGCCAGCCCCTTATCCTGAGACTATGGGCTGGATTTTCCAAGCCTCGCGGAGTTGGGCATGGAGGCAGGACTGCCGGTAAAGTAGCAGAAAGTGGGGGCGGATGGCAAACCCGCCCCCATCCCGCCTCCGTGCCCTTTTGCCAGGAGGCGGGAAGATGTGCTGCCTCGGGTCCCGTCTCCTGGAGGCGGGAAAGGCATTTAATCCTTTTAACTGCCTGTTAACAGGTAGTTAACAGGCAGAAAAAAGGATTTTACCTCCACAGGTGAAGGCTTCCTGACCTCGGAGAACCCCGCCGGGTTGGAGGAGACGTGAAGGAGGTCTGCGGCGGTCGGAGGCACCTGGAAGTAAGGTATAGAGGTGAGTGATGGGTGCAAGTGTGGAGTGGTAAGTATGTAAGGTGAGTGATAAGTTTTAAAAAATGTTCACTTACCTTGTTTTCTTCCTACAGCTTTCAGCCACGCTGGATCGAGAGACCCGACATCCTCCTTGTCGATTTCACAAACAGGCTGTTGGATCCTCCGAACCAACAGCCATGTTAAATTTACAAAGTTGAAAGGTTTGATGAGTCCTGAACACAAGGCCTCATCAAACTTCAGAGAATGTCAGTGTTTGACAGCTTCACAGAGCTGTCAAAGGCTGACATTTCTTCTTTCAAGAAGTCTTGACAGATAGCACATCTGACGTTGACGTGCTCTGTCAGTGACTTCCTCCCTAATTGGCCTGCTGAGCCCGCAGGGCAGGCTTAACAAGGTTAATCAGAGGAAATCCCTCTGGTTGATCAGACGAGGATGGAGGCGGGACATTGAAATGACAATCAGCAGTCCCACCTCCAACTCGTCTCCATTCACAAAATCCAGCCCTATGTCCCCTAGTTCTAGACTCTCCAGCCAGGGGAAACAATCTCTCAGCATCTACCCTGTCAATCCTCCTCAGAATCTTATATGTTTCAATGAGATCACCTTTCATTCTTCTAAATTCCAGAGTATAGGCCCAATCTACTCAATCTCTCCTCACAGGACAACCCTCTCATCCCAGGGATCAATCGAGTGAACCTTCATTGCACCGCCTCTAAGGCAAGTATATCCTTCCTTAAATAAGGAGATCAAAATTGTGCACAGTACTCCAGGTGTGGTCTCACCAAAGCCCTGTACAACTGTAGCAAGACTTTCTTACTCTTATACTGCAACCCCCTTGCAATAAAGGCCAACATGCCATTTGCCTTCCTAATTGCTTGCTGTACCTGCATGCTAGCTTTCTGTGTTTCTTGCATGAGGACACCCAAATCTCTCTGAACACCAACATTTGAAAGTTTCTCACCATTTAAAAAATATTCTGGGGGAATTTTGCCAGCGCTCAGGGGGCAGATTTGGAGGTGGGACTGCTGGTAAAATTGCAAAGATTGACAGCGGGACCCAAACCCACTGTCAAACTGCCTCCAATCAATCTTCCTAAGTGTCGGGTCACCGATTTGCGCAGGGACTTGACACCTAGCGGCGGGAAGAGGATTATAGGCACTTAACTGTCTGTTAACAGGTAGTTATTAGGCAGTTAAGAGGCTTTTTTCAATTTTGACAGGTCGACTGCGGGCTTCCCGATGTCTGGACACCACGCCAGGGTAAGTGTGACGTGCTTTGGGTCTACTGTAAGGTTTGTGCATTGATGACAGCTGCAGAAGTGGGGTGAAGGATCCAATGGTACACTGGTGAGTTTCAGAGGTAAGAAAATGTTGGGGAAATCATTTTTAATGTATTTAGACTTTTCTGTAGGTTTGACGTGTTTGTGTAGTCCCATCTCATTGGGAGAACCTCTCTCACCAGTGGCAGATCGCTTCTGTAACCTCACCTGCAGCTGCCATCTGTTTTATCCTAAGGAGAGAGTCGCTGGAGAGCCTGGATGCAAGGGCTCACCTTTGTACAGTGATTGGCAGTGTTTGCAGCACCTCAATGCTGTCAAACACTGAAAAATCATCTGTCAAAAAAAAATGTGCGTGTCCCCTTTAAGAAAACCGGCAGATGACGCGTCATGAACTGACGTCATCTGACACCGGCTTTCTCTTAATTGGCCGGCAAGCCCGCAGGGCGGGCTTAACAAGGCCAATTGACGTAAAATTACATCTGTGCATCGGGTGTCGTTGGGGGCGGGATCGGAACCCGGAAAGCAGCTGACCCGCTCCCAACTCGCACCGAAAGGTAAGATCGCGGCCTCTGTGTTTCTTGTAATAGGACAACATTTAATAGTTCCTCACCATTTAAAAAAATATTCTATTTTTCTATTCTTCCGACCAAAGTGAATAACTTCACATTTCCCCACATTATACTCCATCTGCCACCTTATTGCCCATTCACTTAACCTGTCTATATCTCTTTGCACGCTCTTTGCATCCTCCTTACATCTTTTTTTCCTACCTAGCTTTGTCATTTAATCTCTCCTGCCTTCCACCCTATCACAGACCTTCCCCTTTGTTCTTTCCTCCCCTCCCCCCTTTCCGTGCCCCTGCACTTGTTGAAAGTCTGTTATATCTCTAACTTTTTCCAGTTCTGACGAAAGGTCATCGAAATGAAATGTTAAAATCTGTTTCTCTCTCCACAGATCCCACCTGACCTGCTGAGTATTTCCAGCATGTTCTATTTTTAGTTCAAATCATTTGTTCTGACTTCCAGCGCTATTTTCACCTCTGCCCACTGGATTACAACCAGTTCCTACTCCCGTCCACCAAACATAGGTGGAAAGTCTCAAATATGCATTAAAATATTTATTTTGTTTTTAAGGTGAACAAAACTTTTGCCCAACATGCAGCTGCTTCCCTTTAAAGTTTCCCACCAATACTTGTCAGCAGCTCTTTTATGGTTACTGTTCCCCTCTCCCAGTACCAGGCCCAATTTGGGCTGTTATTAAAATGAAGCTGACTCCATTACGGCAGGGTTTCCACTGGACTTCCAGCAAAGTTACGGCGGGAATTTCACTGGACTTCCGCCAAAGTTACGGAGGTGGAGTGGTAGCTGTTCCCAGAAAATTCCTGGAATAAAAGTTGGTCAGGGTTGATTAAGGCAGATTGTTATGTTAAATCAGAATGTTGGAGGTTTCACATGATTGCCTTTCGAGCAGGGAAAGAATTTTATCAGTATTTTTAATTTCTTTGATAGTTAATGTGTGGTTATTTATCCTCAGCAGGTTAAAGGTTAAATCATTGGTGTGAAGTGATTTTGCTTCACAATGACATTACAGTCCTGACTCCAGATTTACAGCACAGAAACTTAGGGCTCAATTTTAATAGCCCTGAGGAGGCGGGTTTGGAGGTGGGTCTGTAGCAAAAATTGGAAAAAATGGCTTCAGGCACCCAACCCGCCTCCATCCCGCCCCCACCCGATTTTTGTGTCGGGTCAGCTGCTCCCAAACTGACCCAATTGGAACCAGTGGGACAGGTAGTTAAGGCAGTTAACAGCCTGTTAACTGCCTTGCTAATCCTATTTTCATAGTGGTTTCCTATTTTCGTGCTTCTAGCTCCTGTTTCCCGTCTTGTCAGAAACAGGCCAGGTTCAAGGAGACGAGTTGCTGGAGGACATGATTTGTAGTCATTGGTGGAGCGCTTTAAAAGCACCCCTGAAACATGGCTGACATTCAAATGCAACAACTTTGCTGTTGTAGGTATGGGATAAGATTTTGCACATGTACTGACCATGTGTCTGTTCAAGCTGACACCCATCTGCAGTGTGACATGAATGGAATCATTTCAGCCCACTTCGACTGTGTGCTTGCAATCTTGTTGCCTCAAATGAAATCTATAGCAAGGGGATGGGAAACATTTATGCCCTCTCATCCTGGTCCTCATAATCAGAGGAGTAGCAGCTGCGTGGCTCAGCGCAGATCTTCCTGGGAAGAGGAGGAGGAGGAGGATGAGGGGCACCTTACATGCCCTGTTGTGACCAATGCAGCATCCCTCCAGTTCACTGCTGCCCGTCAAGCAGGGTATGCACACTGCCATGCCACATTAGCATAAGCTTATTCTTCGACCATAGGTGGCTACCATATGGCTCTGTAATTGCAGGCGACACTTGTTCAATGTCATACATCATCTTTGCTATACCCTGTTATTTCCTATCACTTTTACCATCAGCATTACAAAAGCAAGAGGCCCTGAGCCCTCAAGGCACTTTTGCCATTTCCCATAACACATAGGCCACACATTCAACTGTTTGCCATAATTTTTCTTTTACACATTACAAAAGGATAATAAACCAGCAATAGTCAGAAAAAAAAGATAAATCACCCAAGTGACTGCCCTTATGACTATAGGTGCTTAATCTTTCTCTTACGCATGCTTCTACGTGGTGCTTCCCCTGTGGCTTCAGCAGATGTAGAGGCACCTTGCTGACTAGGCCGCTACGCCTGCTTAGACGCCTTTGCCGGCGTCCTCTGGGTTTGGAAGCCAGGGATGGCTCTTCAACAGTCTGGTCTTCCTGCGGCTGAAACGGCCATCTCAGTTGTCTCTGCAAAGTGGGTCTCTGACCAAGTGCTCCGCAGTGGCATGGTCGTGTGAGCGCTTTGAGAGGAGCCCACACTTCCTTCTGTCCTGCCAACAACATCCCTCTCATGGGTCAGCCGCACCTCAGTGCTGGCAAGTGGCTGGAGAGCACCTTGCTGCACTTCAGGGGGGCCATGAGGACCGGTATCTGCACTGGCAGTCCTCATCAAAAGGACATCCATGAAGCTCTGGTCTCTCTGCTCAATAGCTGCCCATCGCTCCTCCAGAGATGACATTCTATTTTGAACAGTCACCATGTTTTCCTGACTCTGGCGACTTATTTCCTCCATGGCCGTAGATATCCTTTCCACTGAGGTAGCCAGCCTTTCCACGGAGGTTGCCATCCTATCCATGTTGGTGCATTCATGCGCCATTGCCTCCACCATGGCAGTGCTGATGTTACAGATGGATTCCTCCATTCTCTCTACACTCACACCCTTCCAAAGTCACCTGCACTTGTTCCTGTATTTCCTGTGATGCACTTTTTCTGGATGACCCCAGAGGCACAGGGCTCGATTTTCCCAGCCCTGAGGAGGTGGGTTTGGAGGCGTGCGAGTTGTTAAAATCGCAAAAACTGGCGGGTGGGCCCATTCCCGCCTCCATCCCGCCTCCGAGCAATTTTCCCAAGTGCGTGTTTTCTGATCCGCTTTCCATCCCGCCTCCAAGAGGCGGGATAGGCCCTTAAGGCCCTTAACAACCACTTAATTGCCTCTATAATCCCATTTTGAGAGGCCTTTCCGATTTTAACACATTTCCCCCATCCTACACGCCTCCTCTGGAACATGCCAGGTAATCCTGGCGGCCTCACTAGTGCATTGCTTACGAACAGCTGCAGCTCCACCATTACAAAGGAGTTTTAACCGATGATCATTTGCAGGTGGCAGAACTTTGTTGTTTCAGGTCTGGGGGAACTTTTAGCAGGCATACTCAGTGTTGTGGAAGTTTGGAGCCTGACACCCATCTCCAGTGTGACCTCCTTGGAAACCCCTCTCCCTACCTTGACTAAGCGCTTCCTCAACTGAGGCATATACCAGAAGCATGGCGACCATTTAATTCCTTTTTTCCTGGACATCAGATTCGGATGAAGACCAGCCGCGGCAGCTGCAGAACCATGAGCAACAGCAGCACCAACAGCAGGAACATCAACAGGAGCGCCAAGCTGCTAGTCACCCACCTGAAGATGCACAGGCCAGAAGGCGCCAGAGCGCCACCACATTGCTGCCTGGGATGCAAGGGACGCACTCATGTTGGTCACATATGCTTAGCCTGCACAATCAAACAGTTTAGCCTCGCACCTTCTTACCAGAGCATCGACAATGGACAAGAACCTGCGGATTCCTCTCAGTCTGACCACCATACTGACAATTGCAAGTCACCCTAAGCCCTCAATGTGGAAGTCCCATTAGCGAAATGACACATGCCACAACTTCAACAGTTTGCCATCAGAATTTTTTACGACAATAAGCAACTGATGGCTTCTCAAAATTAAACACATTACACCGAATGACAACCCTAGTGACTACTTGTGCATTATCTTCCTCTTATGCGTGCTCCTACGTGGTGCTTCCCCTGTGGCTTCAGCAGATGTGGAGGCCCCTTGCTCACTTTCTTGCTGCTCCTGTCTCGACACCTTTGGCGGGCGTCCTCTGGGGTTGCGAACCTGTGAGGGCTCAGCAACAGTCTGCTGCTCCTGCGGCTGTGCAGGGGTTGAGACGCCGATCTCAGTTGGGTGGGGACTCTGGTGGGGCTCTGACCGAGGGCTCTGCAGTGGCATGGTCATGTGAGTGCTTGGAGAGAAGCCCCCACTTCCTTGTTGTATGCCACCAACATCCCTCTCATGGGTCAGCCCCACTTCAGAGCTAGCAAGTGGCTGGACAGCACCTTGCTGCACAGCAGGGGGGCCATGAGGACCCGTTTCTGCACTGGAAGTCCTACTCCAGAGGACTTCCATGAAGGTCTGGTTTCTATGCTCAATAGCTGACCATCACTCCTCAAGAGATGCCAGTCTATTCTGAACAATGACCATGTTTTCAAGACCCTGGCGGCTAAGCTCCTCCATGGCCGTAGCCATCCTCTCCTCTACTGTAGCCATCCTCTCCTCTACGGTAGCCAGCCTTACCGTGGAGGTAGCCATCCTTTCCACGGAGGTTGCCATCCTTTCCACGTTGATGCGTTCATGTGCCAATGCCTCCACAAAGGCTCTGCTCATGTTCGTGATGGACTCCTCCATTCACTCCACACTCGCAGCGACCCTGGAGACAAAACCTGCAAGAGACTCCTGCACCTCTTCCTGGAGTTCCAGCACCGCTCTCGTTCTGGATGGACCCGGAGGCACAGGGTCGACATGCAGCTGAGCCGAGCTGGCAGAGTCCTGTGCCCTCCAACGAGGACTCTCCACTGCTGTCCTTGTCTCCACCATCTGCTGATGCTCACTTGTGATCTGTGATACACCAGGTGACAACACTACTCTATCTCGTGAAGGTCCCACCGAGGTGTGAGTGTCTGCGCTGGTGCTGGGTGCGCTGAATTCTGCTGAGGCTGCGCCTTCAGAGGTTGCAGCTTCCTCTGAGGAGTCTGGAAGCTCAGGTTCTTCCTCCTGGACAGTGGGGATGGGGGCTTTCGATGGTCCTGTGGGGGAGTAAAGGAAAGAGTTAGAGATGTGAGGTCAAGGTTACATGAACATTGAATAGTGCAGATGATCATAAGTAAATCTGTTAGAGCATCAGATTCATTATCAGTGACTCATGCAATGTCAATGAGAGAGATGCCAAACTATTCTGTCACCAGCTTGCTGCGATGTGCCCATCTGTCCGTCCCCCACTTGGGAATCCTCCTCGATCCCAGTGATTTCCAGGGCCGCCTCCTCCCAGGCGGTGAGCTGGGCTACTGAGGGTGGCCCTCCTCCTGTCCTCGCTCTTTCCCTCTTATTGTGGGCTCTCTTTTCCTGCAATGAGGGACACAAGTGGAGTTTGAGTGAGAATGAAGGAGTGAGTGTAGATAATCCATAGCATAGATGCTTAGAAGGATACAAAGGACCATCCCTGTGTGTTGAAAGTTGTTGTTGTCATGGCATCACAGTGAGAGGGAGTGTGAGGGCTGCATGGTCGAATAGTTAAGTGAATGTGACTTTCGAGAGAGAGAGGGATGGGTAAGGGTGCAGGCATGTAAGTGTCAAGTGGCATGTGGAGGAAGAGGTTGGCAAAGCAGAGTGCTGGTGAGGAGAGGCGATGGGGATCAGATTGAGGGTGATGGGAAAGTCATACTCACTTTTCCTGTGCGGAGAAGGTCATGAAACCTCTTCCTGCATTGCAGCCAGGTTCTGCGGCTCATCGAGATGGAGTTGACCTCCTGGGCCACTTGCAGCCACACAGCTTTTGTCTGCTGGGGTGGCTTTTTTCTCCCTGAGGAAGGGAACAGCACCTCCTTATTACATCTGGCTCCATGCACCAGAGCTTGGAGGGAGGGCTCATCAAACCGAGGTGCAGACTTTTGCTTGATCGTGGACATTGTCGGGAAATCAACACCTTCATACAATTTGCAGAGCCTTTGCAGTCTCCAGAGGAAGCAAGGCTGCTTGCAGGTCTTAAATCCAGCAGCATTGATGATGTCATCGGAGGCGACTTTCTGTATGAAAAGACTCATTGGGCCAGGTGTTCCCACACGCAGGAAATCAATTGCCCAATTAGGGGAAAATCGGACTTTTTCAGCACTTCACTTAGGAGTCGGGGTCCTGACACGATTTCCACCTGACACGCCCTAGCCCGCCCACACTGACAAAATCCAGCCCACAGTGTCTGCATGCAGCTCAGCAGAGCTAGGAGCGTCCTGCGACCTCTGCCGAGAACTCTCCACTGCTGTCGCTGTCTCCACCATCTGCTGATGCGCATTTGTAAACTGTGATAGACCAGGTGGCAACACTACTCCAGATCGCGATGGCCCCACCGAGGTGAGCGTTGCTGCGCTAGTGCTGGGTGCGCTGAGTCCTGGTGACGCTGCTCCCTCAGAGGCTTCAGATTCCTCTGAGGAGTTGTCCGGCTCTTCGTCCTGGATCATGGGAGGGGGGCGCTCGATGGTCCTGTGGGAGAGTAAAGGCATGATTTAGACATCTGATATTGATGTAGCCGACACATCCTTTTGAGCAGATGATACAATGCGATTGTCTATGAACATCATATGCCATTGCAGTCTGAGAGGGATGAAACTCTATTATGTCACCAGCTTCCTCTAGTGTGCCCGTCTCGCCATCACCCACTTCCAGGTCCTCACCACCGCCAACAATCTCGTTTGCAGCCTCCTCAGCACTGGTCAATTTTGCTAGGGTAGGTGTTCCTCCTCCAGTCATTGCTCTCTCCCTCTTATTGTGGGCTACCTTTTCCTGCAAGGAGGAACACAAGTGGTGTTTCAGCCACAGTGATTATGGCTGTGCAGGCTCTGGGTTTTACAACAACAACAACAATTTGGGTGGAAAATTGAGTCGCGCCGCTTTTGGGGCGCTAACTTCGTCGGGGCGCTACTTTTAGCGGCCCATAAAAATTAGCGCCCCCGCACCGGAAATTGAGTGGTTGCGCCCCAAGAGGGAAGCGGGGCGCTTCATCCCTCTTGGGGCGCTGCGAGTCAATATCGGGGCGCTACGTGCTGCAGCACCAGGCGCTGCAGCACGTCGCACCGCGGTATTGCAGGCCTTCCTCCCCTTCTTAAAGTGGGGGGGCCTTGCACAGCGTGAACCGGGGCCCAGCTGGGCCCCCGGGGATCAGGAATGCCGGCAAAAGAGCCCGGCACTCAAGAGAAGTGCCGGGCTCTTGGAGCGCAGCTGGCACTTCACGGGGGGGGCTTCACGGGGGCCGGGGACAGCAACGGGGGCAGGTGCTGGCAGGCGGCCAGCAACAAAAATGGCCGTCCGCCACCTCCCCTTTAACTAGCGCCGTCCCGGCCGCAGGTACGCCCCCCTGACCCCGTCGGACTTAGCGTCCGGCGGTAAGTCAAGGGGCGCTACCGAAGACCGCGGCCGGAGCGCAAGCGGGGCACTGCGCACGGCGATGTCATCATCGCCGGCGGCACAGCGCCACAGGGCGCTACCGGTTAGTGCCGCTGCTAACCTCCCACTGAATTTCGTGGGAGGTGTGGGCGGCGCCGCACCCAGGCGCTAGTTGCTTTGCGCCCCATTAGCGCCCTCTTAAGGTGCTAACGGGAGGCGCAAACCAACTGAATGTTTTCCCCCTTGTATTTATATAGCGCCTTTAACGTAGTAAAATGTCCCAAGTCGCTGCACAGGAGTATTTTAAGACAAAAAATTTGACACCGATCCACATAAGGTTAAATTAGGGCAGGTGACCAAAAGCTTGGTCAAAGAGGTAGGTTTTGAGGAGTGTCTTAAAGGAGGAAAGAGTGGTAGTGAGGCGGAGAGGTTTAGGGAGGGAATTCCAGAGCTTAGGGCTTAGGCAACAGAAGGCACGACCACCAAAGGTTGAGCGATTATAATCAGGGATGCTCAAGAGGGCAGAATTAGAGGAGTGCAGATATCTCGGAGGGTTGTGGGCTTGAGGGGATTACAGAGATAGGAAGGGGCGAGGCCACGGGAGGATTTGAAAACAAGGATGAGAATTTTCAAATCGAGGCGTTGCTTAACCTGGAGCCAATGTAGGTCAGCGAGCATAGGGGTGATGGGCAAACGGGACTTGGTGCGATTTAGGACACGGGCAGCCGAGTTTTGGATGACCTCAAGTTTACGTAGGGTGGAATGTGGGAGGCCAGCCAGGAGTGCGTTGGAATAGTCAAGTCTAGAGGTAACAAAGGCATGGATGAGGGTTTCAGCAGCGGATGAGCTGAGGCAAGGGCGAAGACGGGTGATGTTACAGAAGTGGAAGTAGGCGGTCTTTGTAATGCTGCGGATATGTGGTCGAAAGCTCATTTCAGGGTCAAATATGACACTAAGGTTAATTATATTAAAATTACACCCCAATGACAGCATCTAGACAGTGACATAATACTGTGATATTGACACCAGCATCTACAGGCAAAGGTATACCTACCTAGTAATGATTTTGTGGATTATGGCTGTGCAGGCTCTGGGTTGGCAGGCAACCAGATGCAGTGAGAGCCGGGCCTGCTGTGTTCAGCATAAACAACAACAACAACTTGTATTTATATGGCACCTTTAACGTAGTAAAACACTGCTTAACCAACAGTCCTTAAAGGGATCGCTTGAGCTGGCCACCAACAAGGTAAGCTTTGTGAAAAGAATTACCTGAATGTGGAGCCCGGAGGAGTGAGATTGCTGCTCCCGGCTCTGCTGCAGCCCTGATTGCCTCCACCCCCCACCCCCGCCCTCATGACCTACCTGAGGGCCGAGCCCGAAATTGATGTTTGCTTCGCCAGTAAGCTGCCTGTGGACGTGCCACAGGCATCCGCAGCTCATCGATCTAATTTAATTGAGGCCCAAGGTCCAATTTTGATCTGGTCTCAGGCCTACCTGGTTCAGGGATTGTTCTCTGCAGCCAGTCCACACGCTATCCAATTTCTCCCCCATTGATTTTACTGAAATTGCATGATAAGCAGCAGATTGTTTATGTTGCCCCAGAGTGTGTTTTCATAAAATACAAGGGAAGATCTTCAGGTAAATTCTTACTCATGCATCTGTCATTTCCTTTATTCTAATTTATGTAAATAGAAGTAAATATATAAATGCAAGTTCATTTTTTCTATCTTTCTTTCTTTAATGTTTGCTTTCGTTTGGGTACTTCTGCAGCTGCTCATCTCCATGCTAATTTTCTCCATCCGGAAGAGTAGATCTTTCCCTGTCCTACTTACACCATGTATTTACTGGTGAATCAGCTGCCACTGGATGACATTTTTACTGGAGAAAGAGTGTTTAGCACATTTTCAATCATGTCAAACTAAAAAAAAACATGCATATGTATAGAGGGCTAAGTGTCAACATCCATGTGTTAAATCCATGATCACGACATAAAAATCACACCTTAAGAGCTATTGTCAGATGTTTTTAAAATATAATATAATGTTCCATATTTATAAGATTTCTGGAACAGATAATATGAAATTCCGATTAGGTAACCCTTCAGTACAAGGAGTTGATGCACCAGGGCACTATGTCACCAAATACCAAGCAGTGACTTTATATCCATGATCCCCTTGCATTAATTTCTCCATCTCAACCATATCACCTGAAGAAAACAGTGAAAGGAGTTCAAGAGTTCCCCACAAAGAAGAAGGAAGGATTACCCAAACTGAGCAATTACAGAAATACATTGGAAGGAGTCTGGGACTGAGCTTCTTGTCTATGTTCTTAACTGGGTATGGAGCATGGAGTTCAAGAAAGACAGAGAGGAGAAAAAATATAAGTTTTTACGGTGGTTTATAATGTTTTGTCTGCCAACTAAATACTAACTGAACTGATTAGATCATCCAACAAATTAGAGTTTGGAGCATTAGAATACAAAAAAGAAATGGATTAAGACCTCCATTCAGATAATGTACGGAGAAGTATCATATAACACAGGACACAGTGTGGACCTGAGCGGAAGCGGCAGCAGCGGAGGCGGCAGCTTAAAGGGAGCTGAGCGGCAACTTATAAAAAAACAAGGAGTGACGTCACAGGACAGCAGGTTGGTGACTGGTTGGGGAGTATTACAGCTCTTTTGCTCTCTAGGTTAGGTTAGTGGGTTAAATTCAGAACTAGATTAACTATTATACACATAGGAACCAACGACATAGGTAGAACTAGGAATGAGGTTCTTCTGAGATAGTTTGAGGAGTTGGGGTCCAAATTAAAAAGCAAAACCTCAAAGCTAATAATCTCTGGATTGTTACCTGAGCCACACGTCAATTGGCATAGGGATAAGAAGGTTAGAAGGTTAAATGCATCGCTGAAAGAGTGGTGTGGGAGGCAGGGGTTTTGCTTCATGGGCCACTGGCACCAGTACTGGGGAAAGAGGGAGCTGTTCCGCTGGGACGGGCTCTACTTAAACCAGGCTGGAACCAGTGTCCTGGCGAATCGAATAACTGGGGCAGTAGATAGGGCTTTAAACTAATGAAATGAGGGGAGGGAGGATTCAGGAAAGAGTAAATTTAAAAGCAGCAAGGGAAATGTCAAGGCTCTAGAGCAGAGCAGAGTTTTGGTTAAAAGTAAGCAGAGTGGGTCAGGAAGGGACAGAGAGAGTAACAAAGGTAATAGGGCATCAATGACTAAGGTGACATCAGGGAAAAATAGAAAAAAGTCAAAGCTAAAGGCACTATATCTGAATGTGCAAAGCATTCGCAACAAAATAAATGAATTAATAGCACAGATAGAAATGAATAGGTTTGATCTAATAGCCATTACGGAGACATGGTTGCAAAGTGACCAAGGTTGGGAACTAAATATTCCAGGATACTTAACTTTTAGAAGAGATAGGCAAAATCAAAAAGGAGGAGGGGTAGCCCTGATAACAAAAGATGGGACAAAGACAGTAGAGAGAAAGGATCTTAGCTCTGAAAATCAAGAAGTAGAATCAGTTTGGGTGGAGCTAAGAAACAACAAGAGGCAGAAAACATTGGTGGGAGTTGTTTATAGGCCCCCAAACAATAGTTTTAATGTAGGGCAGAGTATAAATCAGGAAATTAGAGGTGCATGTAACAAGGGTAATACAGTAATCATGGGGGACTTTAATCTAAATATAGACTGGGCAAATGAAATTTGCAGTAATAGAGTGGAGGACGAGTTTATGGAATGTATACAAGATAGTTTTCTAGATCAGTATGTTGAGGAACCAACTAAGGAACCGGCTATTTTAGATCTAGTATTGTGCAATGAGAAAGGGTTAATTAATAACCTTGTAGTAAAGGGGTCTTTGGGAAAGAGTGACCATAATATGATAGAATTTTATATTGAGTTTGAAAGTGATTTAGTTAAGTCTGAAACTAAGGTCTTAAATCTAAACAAAGCAAACTACGTAGGTATGAGGGGCGAGTTGACTAAGGTAGATTGGGAACTACATTAAAAGGTATGATGGTGGACAAGCAATGGCTAGCATTTAAAGAATTAATACATAATTTACAACAAATATACATTCTTTTAAGGCACAAAAACCCCACAGGAAAAGTGGTCTAAAGGTGGCTAACAAGAGAAGTTAAAGATAGTATTAGATCAAAGGAAGAGGCTTATAATGTTGCCAAAAAGAGTAGTAAGCCTGAGGATTGGGAGGATTTTAGAATTCAGCAAAGGAGGACCAAGAGATGGATAAGGAAAGAGGAAAAAGAATATGAGAGTAAATTAGCAAGAGACATAAAAACAGACTGTAAAAGTTTCTATAGGTATGTAAATAGGAAGAGACTAGTGAAAGCAAATGTGGGCTCATTAGAAGCAAAGACAGGAGAAATTATAAGGAAATGGCAGAGACATTAAACAAATACTTTGTATCTGTCTTCACAGTAGAAGACACAAAAATCATTCTGGAAATAATGGGGAACCAAGGGTCTAGAGAGAATGAGGAACTTGAAGAAATCAGCATAAGTGAAGACATAGTACTGGAGAAATTACTGGGACTAAGTGGCGACAAATCCTCTGGACCTGACGACCTGCATCCTAGGGTTTAAAAAGAGGTAGCTGCAGAGATAGTGGATGCACTGGTATTAATCTTCCAGAATTCCCTAGATTTTAGAACAGTCCCCAAGGGTTGGAAGGTATCAAACATAACCACACTATTTAAGAAAGGAGGAAGAGAAAAAACAGGAAACTATAGGCCAATTAGCTTGACATCAGTAGTAGGTAAAATGCTTGAATCTATTATTAGGGACGTGGTAACAGTGCACTTAGAAAATCGTAATATGATTAGGCAGAGTCAGCATGAAAGGAAAATCGTGTTTGACAAATCTGTTAGAGTTTTTTGAAGATGTAACTAGCAGGATGGATAAGGGGGAACCAGTAGATGTAGTGTATTTGGATTTTCAAAAAGCATTCGATAAGGTGCCACACAAGAGGTTATTACACAAAATTAGGACTCATGGAATTGGGGGTAATATATTAGCATGGATTGAGGATTGGTTAATGGACAGAAAACAGAGAGTAGCAATAAACAGGACTTTTTCGGGTTGGCAGGCTGTAACTAGCTAAGGATAAGTGCTTGGGCCTCAGTTATATTAATGACTTGGATGAAGGGACTGAGTGTAACGTATTCAAGTTGATGATGATACAAAGTTAGGTGGGAAAGTAAGCTGTGAGGAGGACACAAAGAGGCTGCAGAGAGATATAGACAGGTTGATTGAGTGGGCAAAAACATGGCAAATGGAATACAATGGGCTGGATTTTCAATGACCCGTGGAGTCAGGTTTGGAGGCGGGGGGGGGTTTAAAGTTGCAGATTCGGGGGTCCCGACCCCATCCCGCCTCCAACCCGACTCCATGCCAGTTTCTCTGGCGGCGGGTACCCGACCTGTGCTGAGACCCGACTCCCCGAGGTGGGAAAGGATTAGTGACAATTAACTGCCTGTTAACAGGTAGTTAACAGGCAGTTTTTTGCATAATCCCTATTTTCATTGCTGAAATGTGGGCTTCCCGACAGGTGGCAACCACGCCAAGTTATCGGGGCGGGCCATGGGTCTGCAGGGGTTGGAGGGGTCGATATGTCCGGTGGGCAGGTGAGTGATGGGTGCATGTGTGCAGAGGTAAGTGTGTAAGGTAAGTGCTAAGTGTGGGAAAAAGTTTTACTTACCTTAACTTTGGTTGATTGATGGGGGGTTGCAAACCCGCTGCCATCCCACCTCCACGCAACTTTACAAAGTGTCGGGTCTGCGAGTTCCAATCAGACCCGACACCAAGCGGCGAGAGAGCCACTTAAGGCAGTTAACAGCTTGTTAACTACCTGGATAATCCTATTTTAAGAGGCTCTTCCCATTTTGCTATATTTTCAGTGTGTTCCACGTCGTGCGACAAACACGCCAGCTGATTGTGCCGGGTTCAGCAACTAGCTGAATACTTGACAGCTGCTCCTGCAGCATAAAAGCGGACCTGCAACATGGCTCACTTTCAGATGGCAGAACATCCTGTTTTGAGGTTTTGGAACACATTTTGCAGGTCTATTGAGCTTGTAAGTGTTTAATCTGAGATCCATATGCTCTGTGACCTCCTTGGAAAACCCTCTCCCCACATTGACTGAGCGCTTATAACATCTATTCCTCAACTGAGATATATACCAGCAGAATGGGAACCATTTATACCCTCTCATCCTGGTCCTCAGAATCGGAGGAAGAGCAGCCGCGGCAGCAGCAGAACCGGGCACAACAGCAGCAGCCACAACAGGAGCGCCAACCTTCTCCTCAGCCACCTGATGCTGAACAGGGCAGAGGGTGTCAGCGCAGGGCTGCTCCGTGCCGCAGGAGATACCCCCAACACAGGGTTTACAGGCCGAGGATGAGCGATACAATGTGAGCCACATTTCCACCAGAAGCATCATAGAGCAAACCATCGGCTTGCTCAAAATGTGATACAGATGCCTCGACAGATCTGGTGGAGCCCTACAGTACGCACTAGCCAGCGTTTCCAGAATCATCGTGGTCTGCTGTGCCCTGCACAACATCGCACAGCAGCGTGGCTTACCGCTGCCCAAGGAACAAGAGGCTCAGCGCACAGCCTCCTCAGAAGAGGAGGAGGAGGAGTAGGAGGAGGCGGCAGATGAGAAAGACCTTGCGGAGGTGGATGTGCCACTTCCACCAGCACGCGAGCACACTGCTGGCCGTGAGGCAAGGGATACACTAATCCATGCCAGATTTGCGTAAGATTACACATCAAACACATGTGGCTGGCACATGGTAATGAGTGCCTGACCGACCTTCTTAACACACCATACAGCATCTGTACAATAAACTGTGGGTTCCTATCACTCACACCACCATCATTACAGATGAAAGGTGCCCTGACCCCTCACTGTATAACTTCCATTTCTGAGCACACATAGGCCAACTCTTTGAATCTTTACCATCGCATTTCTTTAATACAATTGAAATAACGATGAGAAACGTAACTTTGCATTAGATCAAAACACCCAAGTGACTATCCTTATGACTATTTGAGTGTTAACTTTCTCTTACGCATGCTTCTACGTGGTGCTTCCCCTGTGGCTTCAGCAGATGTAGAGGCACCTTGCTCACTTCTATGCTGCAACTGCTTCGACACCTTTGGCGGGTGTCCTCTGGGTTTGGGAGCATGGGAGGACTCCGCAACAGTCTGCTCCTCCTGCGGCTGTGCAGGGCCTGAGACGGCCATCTCAGTTGGTTCAGGAATCTGGGGCTCTGAGGGCTCCGCAGTGGCATGGGAGTGTGAGCACTTGGAGAGGAGCCCACACTTCATTGCTGTCGACCACCAACATCCCTCTCATGGGTCACCCGCACTTCACTGCTAGCAAGTAGCTGGAGAGCACCTTGCTGTACATCAGTGGGGCCATGAGGATCCGTCTCTGTACTGACAGTCCTCATAATGGGGACATCCATGTACCTCTGGTTCCTCTCCTCAATAGATGCCCATCTATCCCCCATAGCAGACCATCTATTTAGAAGAGTCACCATGTTCATTTGAGTCTGGCGATTTATGTCCTCCATGGAGGTTGCCATCCTTTCCATGGCGGCACCTACATTCGCCATTGCGTGCACCATGGCATTGCTCATGTTTGAGATGGACTCCTCCATTCTCTGCACACTCGCAGTTACAGTGGTTGCAAACCCTGTCAGAGATTCCTGTACTTGTTCCTGAAGTTCCAGCACTGCTCTCTTTCTGGATGGCCCCAGAGGCACAGTGTCCACATGCAGCTGGGCAGAGCTAGGAGCATCCAACAATCCTCCGCTGAGGACACTCCTCTGCTGTCCCTGTTTCTATTATCTGCTGATGCTCACTTGTGAGCTGTGATACACCAGCTGACAACACTAACCTATCTTGCGAATGACCCACCAAAGTGTGCGTCTCTGCGCTGGAGCTGGGTGCGCTCAATTCTGCTGACACTGCACCCTCAGAGGCTGCAGCTTCCTCTGAGTAGTCTTCTGGCTCTTCCTCCTGGACAGTGGAGAGGGGGGCTCTCCTGTGGGGGAGTAAAGGCATGAGTTAGATATGTGATATTAACGTAGCAGACACATCCCATTGTGCAGATGATCAGAACTTAGTCTGTATGAACATCAGATGCCATATCAGTCACTCATGAAATCTAAATGAGAGGGTTGCAAATCTATTCTGTCACCAGCTTGCTCTACTGCGCCCATCTCTCCGTCCCCCACTTCCAGCTCCACTGCACCTCCGACGATGTCGCGAGCAGCCTCCTCAGTGGTGGTTAAGTGCGCCATCGAAGGTGGCCCTCCTCATGTCCTCACCCTCTCCCTCTTATTGTGGGCTCTCTTTTCCTGCAATGAGGGACAGAAGTAGAGTTTGAGTGAGAATGCTGGAGTCAGTGTAGAGAATCCATAGCATAGATGCTTAGAGGGAGACAAAGACGGAGTGAGGTGCCAATACCAAGGGCCCTTCCTGTGTGTTATTAGTTATTGTCATTGCATAAAAGTGATAGCGAGTGTGAGGCGTGCACAGTAGAATGGTGGAGTGAGTCTGTACATAGAGAGGGACGGTTAAGGGTACAAGGGATGTAAGGGTAAGTTGGGATGTGGATGAGTAGGTTGACAATGCAGAGTGCTGGTGATGAGAAGAGATGGGCAGCAGATTGAAGGTAAGCAGATCATTGAACCTTTTCCTGCACTGAACCCAGGTGCGTGAACACAAAGACCTGGCACAAACCTCCTCAGCAATTTGCAGCCAGGCTGCCTTGGTTTGCTGAGGAGGCTTCCTATGTCCATTGGAGGGGAACAGAACCTCCTTTCGCCCTCTCACTCCCTCCACAAGAGCATGGAGGGAGTCATCATCAAATCTGGGAGAAGCCTTGGCTCTTGAAGCAGTCATCTCGCTATCAGTAAGACTGAGAAGCATCAGAATGTGAATGAAACACCACAAGGCTGCATGTGCCCCTTAAATGCAGCTGAATCAAAGACGTCAGCAGAGGCGAGCAACAGACCCGAACCCACTGATTGAGCCGGGTAACGCGCACGGCGGGCTTAATAAACCCAGTTAAGTCAAAATAGTTATTTCAGTGCAGCTGAAACCAGCAGCGGGACCAGAATCCGCCGACCAGCTAACCCAACGCGAACCCGCCTTCTATGGCAAAATCGTGGGCCAATGTGGGGAAGTGTGAAGTTATCCACTTTGGTAGGAAAAACAAAAAAGCAGAATATTTTTTGAATGGTGAGAGACTGGGAAATGTTTGCATTCAGAGGGACCTGAGTGTTCTTGTACATGAATCACAGAAGTTAACATGCAGGTACAGCAAGCAATTAGGAAAGCAAATGGTATGTTAGCTTTTGTTACAAAGGGATTAGAGTATAAGAGTAAAGAAGTCTTGCTACAAATATACAGGGCACTGGTGAGGCCACACCTGGAGTACTGTGTACCGTTCTGGTCTCCTTACCTAAGGAAATACATATTTGCCTTAGAGGGAGTACAATGAAGGTTCACTAGACTGGTTCCTGGGATGAGGGAATTGCCCTATGAGGAGAGATTGAGTAGACAAGGCCTATATTCCCTGGAGTTTAGAAGAATGAGAGGTGATCTCATTGAAACATATAAAATTCTTAAGGGGTTGACAGGGTTAATGCTGAGAAAATGTTTCCCCTGGCTGGGGAATCTAGAACATGGCATCACAATCTCAGAATAAGAGGTTGGCCATTTAGGACTGAGATGAGGAGAAATTTCTTCACTCAAAGGGTTGTGAATCTTTGGAATTCTCTATCCCAAAGCGCTATGGATGCTCAGTCGTTGAGTATATTCAAGACAGAGGTCGATAAATTTTTGGGAACTAAGGGAATTAAGGGATATGGGGATAGTGCGGGAAGGTAGAGTTGAGGTAGATCAGCCATGATCTTGTTGAATGGTGGAGCAGGCTCGAAGGGCCAAATGGCCTACTTCTGCTCCTATTTTTTATGTTCTTATGTTCTTATAAATGCTTCAAACATTCATATACTAATATCACAGTTATTTCCAGTTACTAATAACTATGGAATTTCTTACTGAGCAATCTGTGCTTATATCTGAAACAGAGTTTAAAAATAAGATAACTTGAACAAACAAATCAAATATCTTCCACTGAAGGGTCAGCACATGAAACATGAATCCATCTTTTCACTTTGCAATCGCTAATAGGCCTGCCATGCATTTCCACTTTCTGGAATGATATGATTAGTCCAGTTTGTATTTAGTTGGCAAACAAAATATTGTAGATCAAAAAATAGATATATTTTTCTCCTCTTACTCTTGGACTCCACACCACACCATGCAGAACACAGAGAAGAACCTTGTTCCCAGACTCCTTCCAATGTGGCTGTGTAATTGCTATGTTTGAGTGTGGTTTGGGTAATCCTTCCTTCCTCTTTGTGGGGAAACTGCTTTGATTTCAAAGTTCCAGCATTTACCAGTTTTTATGTTTCTCTTGAAGAAAACACAATTGATTTAAAGGATCTGTATACTTTAATTTTGCCCAACTAAGATTTCTCAAACTAAAGGTATCACTAGAATGCTTACCCTTAACATCTTCCAGTGGCAAAATTCATGTTTTTCAGCATAAGTTATGTTGAAAATGGAGGGTATTAGAAATTGGGTATTGCCCCGGTTGAAAAGTAGGAAAAGTAGTGCTAGGCGCTAATGATTCTCTCCTGACGGGAAATTCAGCTTTAGCACTCCAAGAGGGAAGTGGAACACTCAATTAAGCGCTAACCACTTTCCTCAGAGCTTTAAAGGGAGCGAGAGGGGTGGTAGCGGCAGTGTGCTGAACAATGTTCCATGGAGCGCTGTCGGTTTTACAGGCTCCTTCCCTCCCTTAAAGGGAAAGGCCAATGCTGCAGTCATTGAAGGCTGAGGCTGGGAATGGTCATCAACAGCACCTGCGATACATGCATATCAGCCTCAGTGGGGCTGATCAATCGCGGGCTGGAAAAAAATCAAAATACAGCACACTGGGGACGTTATTAAATTTTAAGAACATAAGAACATAAGAAATAGGAGCAGGAGTAGGCCATTCGGCCCTTCGAGCCCGCTCCGCCATTCAATAAGATTATGGCTGATCTTCTGCCTCAACTCCATTCATCGGCCCTATCGCCATATCCGTTGATGCCCTTACTAGTCAGAAATCTATCGACTTCTGTTTCGAATATACCCAATGACTGAGCCTCCACAGCCCTCTGGGGTAGTGAATTCCAAAGATTCACCACCCTCTGTGTGAAGAAATTTCTTCTCATCTCAGTCCTGAATGGCCTACCCTTTATCCTGAGGCTGTGGTCCCTGGTTCTAGACTCCCCAGCCAAGGGAAACATTCTCCCAGCATCCACCCTATCAAACCCTGTAATAATTTTGTATGCTTCAATGAGATCCCCTCTCATTCTTCTGAATACAAGAGAATACAGGCCTACAATAGCAAAATACTGCAGATGCTGGAAATCCGAAATAACAACAGAAAACGCTGGAAAAACTCAGCAGGCCAGGCAGCATCTGTGGAGAGAGAAACAGAGTTAACGTTTCAGGTCGAAGACCTTTCGTCAGAATACAGGCCTAGTTTACTCAATCTCTTCTCATACGACAGTCCCGCCATCCCAGGAATAAATGTTGTGAACCTTCGATGCACTCCCTCTCTGGCAAGTATATCCTTCCTTAGGTAAGGGGACCAAAATTGTACACAGTACTCCAGGTGTGGTCTCACCAATGCCCTATATAATTGGAGTAAGACTTCTTTACTCCTGTACTCAAATCCTCTTGTAATGAAGGCCAGCATACCATTTGCCTTCCTAATGGCTTGCTGCACCTGCACATTCACTTTCAGTGACTCATGTACAAGGACACCCAGGTCCCTTTAAACATCTGCATTCCCCAATCTTTCACCATTTAGGAAATACTCTGCCTTTCTGTTTTTTCTACCAAAGTGGATAACTCCACATTTATCCACATTATATTCCATCTGCCATGTTCTTGCCCACTCACTGAACCTGTCGAGATCCTCTTGAAGCCTCTTCACATCCTCTTCACAACTGATACTGCCACCTAGCTTTGTATCATCAGCAAATTTGGAAATGTTATATTTAGTCCCCTCATCCAAATCATTGATATAGATTGTGAATAGCTGGGGCCCAAGCACCGATCCTTGCGGTACCCCACTAGTCACAGCCTGCCATCCTGAAAAAGACCTGTTTATCCCTACTCTTTGTTTTCTGTCTGTTAACCAATTCTCAATCCATGCTAGTATATTACCCCCAATTCCATGTGCCCTAATTTTGTCTACCTGACCACCACTGCCTTTAATTAGCGCTCCCCAAGCAGCCAGCCAAGGTGACAACGCCTCCTGCAGCTGCCGTTGTTGACGCCTGGCAATGCTGCAGGCGGCAGAAGCGAATTTTGCATCCATGGCGATAACGGGGCGCTGCGCACTGGATGACGTCACGATCTCAGGGGCGCAGGAGATCGAGATGGTAAGTTTTAGCACCCGCGCTAACCCGCTATGGAAGTTCGCAGGCATCGGTAATTTCGCCGCGCCCTGTCGGTAAGCCCTTAGCGCCCGTTATCGCCCCCCGGATGCGCTAACGGGAGGCGCAAAGGAGGCCAATTTCTCCCCCATAGAATCATAGGCCTAGAAATTCGGAGGTTTAGCACCAGCCATTAAGGCCCATTTTGAAGAAAATATCACGGCCAACTCGTTTCCACTCACTTCCGCCAGGTCCTGCAGCGGCCGCCATTTTGGGCAGGTCGGCAGAGCTGCTGTTTCATGCGCTCGCTGCAGAAATGAAAATGAGGCAGATCATGACGTCAATCAGTGTGCAATGCTGATTTGGCGCATGATCTGCCATTTTGGATGTCGCCGCTCCACTTACCACCCTCTCCTAATCACGACCAGCTGAGCAAGCATTCAGCAGCAGGAAGGAGCCAACAGCAGCGCTATTTAAAGGGATCATCATGAACAACTTGCAGCTGACATACCTTTTCAGTTCTCTTGGCTCTGTCTAAGTTTCTGCAGCTTTTGGAGCTTTCTAAACTTGTTTAAAGTTGCTGAGGTCACAGGGAGTTTTGCTGCAAGTGCAGAATGCTTTGGTTCTCATTTAAAGGCTTCTGCTCACAGTCATGGGGGCTCTACTTGCAGTCTCCTTCATGCTCAGTGTGGCATAAGACTAAAACAAAAAGGGTGACTCAACCGTGGCTAACAAGGGAAATTAGGGATAGCATAAGATCCAAGGAGAGGCATATAAATTGGCCAGAAAAAGCGGTAACCCTGAGGATTGGGAGCAGTTTAGGATTCAACAAAGGGATTAATTAAGAAGGGGAAAATAGAATATGAAAGTAAGCTTTCAGGGAACATAAAAACTGACTGTAAGAGCTTTTATAGATATGTGAAGAGAAAAAGATTAGTGAAATCAAGTGTAGGTCCCTTGCAGTCAAAGCGAGGGAAGTTATAATGGGGAACAAAGAAATGGCAGACCAATTAAATGCATATTTTGGTTCTGTCTTCACAAAGGAGGACACAAATAACCTCCCAGAGATGTTGGAGAACATAGAGTCTGATGAAAGGGAGGAACTGAAAGAAATCAGTATTTGCAGGGAAATGGTGTTAGGGAAATTGATGGGATTGAAGGCTGACAAATCCCCAGGGCCTGATAATCTACATCCTAGGGTACTTAAGGAAGTGCCCCTAGAAATAGTAGATGCATTGCTGATCATCTTCCAATATTCGATGGAATCTGGAACTGTACCCATGGATTGGAGGGTAGCTAATGTTACCCCACTATTCAAAAAGGGTGGTAGAGAGAAAGCAGGGAATTACAGACCGGTAAGCCTGACATCGGTAGTGGGGAAAATGCTAGAGTCCATTATAAAGGATGTAATAGCTGAGCACTTGAAAAACAGTGACAGGATCGGACAAAGTCAACATGGATTTACAAAAGGTAAATCGTGCTTGACTAATCTACTGGAATTTTTTGAGGATGTAACTGGGAAAATAGATAAGGGAGAACCAGTAGATGTGGTGTATTTGGACTTTCAAAAGGCTTTCGATAAGGTCCCGCATAAGAGATTAGCGTGTAAAGTTAAGGCACATGGGATTGGGGGCAAGGCATTGACTTGGATAGAGAACTGGTTGGCGGACAGAAAGCAGAGAGTAGGAATTAATGGGTCTTTTTCCGAGTGGCAGGCAGTGACTAGTGGGGTACCGCAGGGTGCGGTCCTTGGACCCCAGCTATTCACAATATACATTAATGATCTAGATAAGGGAACTAAATGTAATATCTCCAAGTTTGCAGATGACACAAAGCTGGGTGGGTGTGTGTGCTGCGAGGAGGATACTGAGAAACTCCAGGATGATTTGGACAGGTTGGGTGAGTGGGCAGAAGCGTGGCAGATGCAATATAATGTGGATAAATGCGAGGTTATCCACTTTGGTGTCAAAAACAGAAAGGCAGACTATTATCTGAATGGCAATAGATTGGGAAAAGGGGAAGTGCAACGAGACCTGGGTGTCCTTGTGCACCAGTCGCTGAAGGTAACCATGCAGGTGCAGCAGGCGGTGAAGAAGGCAAATGGTATGTTGGCCTTCATAGTGAAAGGGTTTGAGTATAGGAACAGGGATGTCCTGCTGCAGTTGTACAGGGCCTTGGTGAGACCACACCTTGAGTACTGTGTGCAGTTTTGGTCACCTTATCTGAGGAAGGATGTTCTTGCCATGGAAGGAGTTCAGCGAAGATTCACAAGGCTGATACCTGGGATGGCAGGAATGACATATGAGGAGAGATTGGGTCGATTGGGCTTATACTCGCTGGAGTATAGAAGAATGAGAGGGGATCTCATCGAAACATATAAAATTCTGGCAGGTCTGGACAAACTAGATGCAGGAAGAATGTTCCCGATGGTCGGAGAGTCCAGAACCAGGGGTCATAATCTAAGGATAACGGGTAAGCCATTTAGGACAGAAATGAGGAAGAATTTCTTCACCCAGAGAGTGGTGAACCTGTGGAATTCTCTACCACAGAAGGTTGTTGAGGCCAAGTCATTAAATATATTCAAGAATGAGTTAGATATATTTCTTAAAGCTAAAGGTATCAAGGGATATGGGGAGAAGGCAGGTACAGGGTACTGAGTTTGGATGATCAGCCATGATCTCATCGAATGGCGGAGCAGGCTCGAGGGGCCGAATGGCCTACTCCTGCTCCTATCTTCTATATGCTCGAGTATCATAGGGAGATGGAGTGGAAGCAGCGAAGAAGATGGCAAGATGCTCGCAGAGGGAGGAGGACAAGGACTAGGTGGGCTCTCAGCCAGAGGCATTCACCACCTAGGCTCTTCCAAGAGCACTTCTCTTACCTCCACCTAAGCCAGAAGCAGTCTATTAGGAGGTTCCGCTTCACCAAGGAGGTGGTCACAGAACTTTGCCACTTCCTGCAACCAGACCCGCAGCTGCAAAGCAGGGTGACATCGGCTCTCCCAGTGGTCCTCAAGGTCACCGTGGCCCTCAATTTTTTCACTGCCGGATCTTTCCAGTCTGGAGCAGGCAACATAGCTAACATCTCCCAGTTCACCGTCCATCGCTGCATCCGGGAGTTCACAGAGGCTCTCTACTCCAGGAGAAGGGACTTCAATGTCATCCCTCTGAACATAGAGAAGAAGGACAAGCACGCATTTGGTTTTGCCAGGATAGCGGGCTTCCCATGGTGCAGGGCACCACTGACTGCACACACGTGGCTTTGCAGGCACCGTGTAACCATGCTGAGATGTTCCATAACCGCAAAGGCTACCATTCACTTAATGTACAGTTGTTATGCGACCACGCCGAGCGCATCATGATGGTGAATGCCCGGTATCCTGGCAGCAGTCTTGATCCCTTCATTCTGCGCCAGTCCAGTGTTCCAACAATCTTCCAGCCACCGCGTCAAACCCGAGGGTGGCTGCTCGGAGACAAGGGTTATTTGCTCTACACCAGGCTGATGACTACCCTTCGCAATGTCACCACTCGTGGCCAGCAGTCATATAATGACAGCCGTGTTGCCACCAGGAACATCATCGAGCAGACCATCGCAGTGCTCAGATCCCCATTGCTCACCACTTATCCCATCATACCATCCCTCTGTCACAGAACATCACAATGTCCTCCTGGGCACAAAGATGAAATGAGAGCCACCACAAAACACACATTCCAAACAAAATTCATACAGATGGCCTTGCAGGACAACCTCGAACAGCTGTGGACCTAGAAGACACGGCTGTAGATTGCACCACCTCAGCATGGGCAGCGGCAGTCAGGGCTGGTTGGCTGATAGGCAGCAGCAAGAGCATTGGCAGAGTGGCAGTGGTGGGAGTAGAAATGCTGTCATCCTAAGAGAGGACAGCAGGTTCTTGCTCCACAGACCCACTGCCACTCCCCCAGGGCGGCGCCTCAGCAATCCTAGTAATCTGTTGGAGGACTGGTCAGCTACGACACCCTGCAAGCCCCTTTTGAGACTCGTAAATCGAGCCACGATGGCAGCAGTCTGAGCTTCCACTGCAGCAGTGAGATGTTGGGTCGCTTTCGCCTGTGCTGCAATGGAAGCTGCAAGATTGCCCATCACACCCAGCATCATCCGTGGGTCCACAGGTCTCTCATGGAGTTGTCCATCATCTCCATCCTGGAAATCATGGGCTCCAAGCTCTGCACAAAGCCCGTGCAATGTTGCAGCTGACTCTTCCATGCTCCTTGACACTGACAAGAGGCTCTCTGGCAGGTTTGCCATTGCACCTAGCATTTCCGTGTGCATGCCCATCACCCTTCTTCTGAATGCCGCCCATCGAGGTCATCATCTGAGTCCTGTGCAGCAGAATCCATGCATGATTTCACCCTCCGGGGAGCTGGCATCCGAGCTGTCCTTTCCCCCTGGCCTGGCTGCAGCCCACTCGTGCCCAGTGACTCACCACAAACAGATCTCGCCTCTATACTACTCTCTAAAGTCCCTGCAATGCCATTTTCTGAGCTGGTGTCTGCAATTGTCAAATGCAGCGCCTATGTCTCTTCTTCTTCAGCTCCTCCGTCAGTTTGCTGAACATGATGAGCAACAGGCTGTGCTGGTGGCACTTCTTAGGTATCCAAAAGCAGAAAGGCACAAGTGTCAGGTTGTGGTGAAGGGAGGGGGTGAAAGCAAGATGTCCATGCATACACCATCAGGACCTTGTAAGTGAGAAGAGATTGTGGGATGAGGGGGAAGTGGGATGTGAGAAGAAGGATTAGGTATGACCATACCGTCATCATCAGCAATGCTTTCAACTTCTCCACTGGCTATGGACTCTGTTACTGCTCCTCCAATAATTTCAAAGACAGATTCCTCGAGGTTGGTCAGGGTCGCAATCCTGGCTTGGCCGCCTCCAGTCTGTTGTTGCTCACAGCTGTTGTGTGCCACCTTGGCCTGCAAGAGAAAGGGAAGTGTATCAGTGAGTGTGGTGCAATGTATTTGGGTGATGTGCCTGCCATGGTTGAATAGCTGGCAGTAGGTACAAGGTGTGAGATGTGGGTGTGAGTCTTGCAGCAGTGGTAAATGTGTGAGGGTGAAGTGAAGCCATGATTATGAGATATGAGTGGTCATAGGTAGAGATTGTTGGCAGGTGATTGATAGGGGTGTGGTGCATTGAGCAGTCTGTGAAGCTTGTGCTGCAGATGGTGGGATATGGTATTTGCTGAAGCCTTCACTCACCTTGACCAACTGTGTGAGGCCATTAAACGTTTTGTGGCACTGGATCCATGTCCTTGAGACAACACTGGTGGCCGTGACGGATTGTGCAATCTCTTCCCAAATCCTTCTGGTGATGAGTTTGGATGGCCTCTTGCCTCCCTGTGGCTAAAGGAAAGCCCACCTTCGTTGGACCCCCAGGACCAAAGCCTCCAGTGCAGCATCGCAAAATCATCTGGCTCTCCCTCTTGGCTGTTGGGCCATTGTCTTCTCATCTGACAATGAAGTGCTGCTGCATCAAAGCACCTCCCCTTTAAGTAGTGGAGAGAGCCTAGGCCAAACTTTATTGGCAATTAGACTGCACCCGATATTGGCCCCCCACCCCCGTTGAACGCAAAACCAATCAGCAGCGCGTTTAGCACAGAGGTCAGCGCTCCCAGCATGCTAATGGGCAGGCAGCACGAATTTTGAGTGCTGCCTGTACCACTTAGAAGAAGTGCAGGTAAATAGCGCTGGCCGGCGTCCCCACCCGCTGTTGAGCCTTATCAAATTTCTAGGCCATAGAATAGTACAGCGCAGAAGGAGGACATTCAGCCTATCGAGTCTGCACTTTCGAAAAGCAATCCAGTTAGTCCCACTCCCATTTTTTTCCCCATTTCCCTGCAATTTTTTCTCCTTCAAGTATTTATCCAATTCCTTTTTGAAGGCGACTATTGAAACTGTATTCACCACCTATCAGGTAGTGCATTCCAAATCCTAACCACTCGTTGTGTAATGTCGCCTCTGGTTCTTTTGCCAATCACCTTAAATCTGTGCCCTCTCATTATCGACCCTTCAGCCACTGGAAACAGTTTCTCCTTATTTACCCTATCTAAACCCTTCATGAATTTAAACACCTCTATCAGCTCTCCTCTTAGTCTTCTCTGCTCCAAGGAGAAAAACCCAACTTCTCTAGTCTTTCCACGTAACTGTAATCCCTCATTCCTGGAACCATTCTAGTAAATCTCTTCTGTACCCTCTCCAAAGCCTTCACGTTCTTTCTAAAGTGTGGTGCCCAGAATTGGACATAATACTCCAGCTGGGGCCGAACTAGTGTTTTATATAGGTTTAGCATAACTTCGAGCCTTTTGCACTCTATGGGGGAGAAATTCGTGTTAGCCAGTAAAGTTGCCGGTGAGTTAACGGCTGCTGAAAATGGCCGCAACGCTAACGGGGCAAAATTCATCTGGGGGGCTGGAAAAAGTTGGTGCAGCGCTTACCTTCCATGCAACGCTGTCCTGGTGGCATTGCTGGAGGCATCCAACCCGAAGTTCCTGTCCAGGTGCAGCGTCCGAGCTTCGCACAACCTCTGGAAGCGAGGCTGCGGAGCTCGCAAGGAACTGTGGGCAATGAAAAGGCCTGTGAATTAAAGGGACCATGCACACTGAAGTAATATAAATTAAAATCCAGTGAAGCAATGTAGTTTTCAGACCTTTCAGCCTTTTAAAAAAATACTTAACATTAAAAAGAAGTCCCAAATGTGAACATTCAGCTCTTAAAACTGAATTCCCTTCCTAACCTCAAAAATGGGAAAACTGCCTCAGCATTAACACAAATGGCTCAGGGAAGGGGCACCCAGGGTCTCGCACGCAGCAACCAAGCTTTGTGCAGGGTGTCAACACTGCAAGACAGGCCCTCTACCCACAGGGGCCAGGAGGCCCTCCAGAAGAATGATGTGGGAGTACATCACCGAGGACGTCACTGCCAGCAGTGTCGCCCCCACCACCTAGCTCCAGTGCCCAAAGAAGCTTCATGACCTCAAACCACTGGTCAAGGTCAGTGAATGCATCTTCAAAAGCCGTCACCTATCAACTGCACCACCAGCCTCACAAACTGCTCAATGCACGACCACCCCCCTTAATCACTCACCTATCAACAATCTGTACCAATCACGAGGCACATCTCCTAGCCTCACCTCACCCCCTTGGAGGAGACGGTGCTGGCCATTCTTGGCAGGGGCATGACTGAGCCCTTGGCCAGCGGCGGGGCTGAAAGGATACAAGATGCCGATATCCTCATATGTTATCCTCCTTCTGGCATGCACCTCATGATTTACGAGAATGATTCCAGGGATGAGGGACTTCAGTTATGTGGATAGACTAGAGAGGCTGGGGTTGTTCTCCTTAGAGCAGAGAAGGTTGAAAGGAGATTTAATAGAGGTATTCAAAATCATGAGGGGTCAGGACAGTGTAGGTAGAGAGAAACTGTTCCCATTGGCGGAAGGGTCGAGAACCAGAGGACACAGATTCAAGGTGACTGGCAAAGAACCAAAGATGGCAAGAGGAAAAACTTTTTTACCCAGCGAGTAGTTCGGATCTGGAATGCACTGCCTGAAAGGTTGGTGGAGGCAGACTCAATCGTGGCTTTCAAAAGGGAATTGGATAAGTACCTGAAGAAAATAATTTTCAGGGCTACGGGGAAAGGGCGGGGGAGTGGGACTAGCTGAAGTGCTCTTGCAGAGAGCCGGCATAGGCCCGACGGACCAAATGGCCTCCTTCTGTGCTGTAATAATTCTATGATTCTATGATTCTCACATCCCACTTCCCCCTCATCCCACAATCACTTCTGATGTACAAGCTGCACATGGTGTAAGCATGCAGCTTTTGCTTTCCCACCCCCCTCCCCTCACCATAACCCTACCCTTGTGCCTTCCTCATTTCAGAAACCCAAGAAATCCAGCCTGCCCCGCCAGTGGTTGACCAAGAAGAGGGAGAAGAGAGTGAAGAAGAAGAAGAAACACCATCACTCAATTTGACACTCGCAGCCACCAGCTCCTCAAGGTCATCCAGCAAGAACATTTGCAGTGTTCCCCACTGAAAGTCAGCAGCCTTCCACCCAGCCATGTTGCAGCCACTGGGGTAGCACTACATGACATCAGTAGGATAGGCAAAAGCACACACAAGACAGTCACAAAGGGACTGCACAAGGGTGATTAGCAACATTCTCTATAAGCTACACGGCTGCTCTCTGCCGGTCCCGTGCAGCCTGGGACCGGCTTTTACAATGTTAAAGTTCACGCATGCGCGAATCTGTGAATGGGCCATGCAGCCCCTTAAAGAGGCCGCGTACCCCCCAAAAAAACAGGGAACATTGGTGATTAGTTGATTTCTTGATGTCATATTGGATGCATATAATGGGTAAAGTTGGATTGGAAAGTTTGCTTTGTGGTGACTTTCATTTCAGAATTGTGGCCAAGAGGAGTCTGTGATGGTCAGTAACAGAGGGAAGGGAAGGTGTGGGACTAAGGTTGAAAGGGAAATTGGGGTTGTGGTCACTGGTACCCCGGCAGATGATTCCATCCCCGATATCCCAGCCAGAAAGGGGCTGTCTAGGTTGCATCCTTACTTTCGATTCCTCCTCTTCTGCGTCTTCCTCTTCTGCTTCTTCCTCTTCCCTCTGCAAGCAGCTTGTCCCCTTTGCTGCCTCTGCTTCATCTCCACGTGGCTCCCAGGACTGTGAGCAAGTGGGCTTCTCAGAGGCAAAATACTGCGGATGCTGGAAATCTGAAATAAAAGCAGAAATGTTGGAAATACACAGCTAGTCAGGCAGCATCTCGATCTGAAACGTTAACTCTGTTTCTCTCTCCACGGATGCTGCCTGACTTGCTGAGCATTTCTAGCATTTTCTGTCTTCTCACAGGCCTTCCTTTACCATCCAAAGGCTTGCAAGCATCCAGCAGCACTCCCTGCACACTTTAACAACTTTTTAAATGTATTGCACCATGCTACTACTTCAATAAAATATTTTTAAAACTCCAAAAGCTGAAATCCAAACTCACCTGAAAGATGTGTGTGTCCCTTTAAAAAGCACTGATAGAATCTCTGCAGGGCTGTTTCATGCACATTTTTGGAAACATAGAGAAACGTAGAAAAATAGGAGCAGGAGTAGGCCATTCGGCCCTTCGAGCCTGCTCCACCATTCAATACGATCGTGGCTGATCCTCTATCTTAATACCATATTCCCCCTCTCTCCCCATACCCCTTGATGCCTTTTGTGTCTAGAAATCTATCTATCTCCTTCTTAAATATATTCAGTAACTTGTGCTCCACAGCCTTCTGTGGTAGAGAATTCCACAGGTTCACCACCCTCTGAGTGAAGAAATTTCTCCTCCTCTCAGTCCTAAATGTCCTACCCCATATCCTGAGACTGCGACCCCTTGTTCTAGACCCCCAAGCCAGGGGAAACATCCTCCCTGCATCCAGTCTGTCTAGCCCTGTCAGAATTTTATACGTTTCAATGAGATCCCCTCTCATTCTTCTAAACTCTAGTGAATACAGGCCTAGTTGACCCAATCTCTCCTCATACGACAGTCCTGCCATCCCAGGAATCAGTCTGGTGAACCTTCGCTGCACTCCCTCTATGGCAAGTATATCCTTTCTTAGGTAAGGAGACCAAAACTGCACACAGTACTCCAGGTGTGGTCTCACCAAGGCCCTGTATAACTGTAGTAAGGCATCCTTGCTCCTGTACTCAAATCCTCTTGCAATGAAGGCTAACATACTGAAAAGATCGCAAAGTCTCTGTTTGAAGAATGGACTCATTCGAGAATATTTTGTGGACTTTATGGGATTTTTCTGAGAGTATATTCCCTGTGATGGGATCGCCCTGTGCAGATACGTGAAAAACTGGTTTGTTAAAACTCCAGAGAACGCATGGCAGTTGGCTGTGACAAAAGAACTGTCAGTCATCCAGAATGTATGGGTTCGCCTGACAGTCCTGGAAAAAGGAAGGGGGGGGGGGGGCATTGACGAAGGGGCTGAGGACCCTGAGGCACCCGTTAACTTGAACCTATTAGAAAGCCACTCTAATATGCAAAAGCACTTCTCATCTCCATCTCAGAAGAGAAGCAGAACAATGAACCCACTAGCCTCGCCAGCCGAAGAGGAGCCAGTTTTTCCCAACACAAAGACCGAGATATGTCCCAGACTTAGGGCCATTAGTCCAATCACGGAATAGTCATGGGTCTGATGATGGCCCATCACTGACTAAGCACCAGAGTGCTTAGAAACAAAAGGATTTTAAAGATTGGCGGGAAAGATAGAGGTAGCAAGACTCCTATAAAGATAGATCCTTTTCCACCATTCTCTCTCTCGCTCGCTCTCGCTCCACCAAGATCGACCTAACAAGAAGATGTATCAGAGGAAGAAGCCGCTGAGACTGAGAACCGCATACACCTCACAGGGAACGGCCTCCAGGCAGTGACTTCCCACAGCTGAGCGGAGCGATCAAGACCGACTGTGTGTGGTGGTAAGCATGGTCTCGAGTGTCCCAAGCCGGTAACCAAATATCTCAGGCGAGCTGGGTGAGGTGTAAGGGTTCAGGGTTTTTCTCAGAAGTGAAGTTTTTTTGGGCTATTCCGGGGTGGAAGCTTCATTTGGTTCAGCCAGGCGAAGGGGCTTATGCGACTGGGTAATTCATTGGTAGGGGTGGAGTTAGAGTCCACCATAGCAACAAGGGAATTACTGCATGTTACAGTCCCCAGTTGTGTTCTGTATGTATGTTGTTTGTAACCTGGATCTTATTCTCCACAGAGACAGTGATTTTGTTTAGTAGTGCATGTTTTAGCCAGTGTATGTTAGACCAAATAAATATAAGTATGATTTTTCACCGAAGCATTCCTGTCCGTGACTTATTCCATTTACACTCGGAATAATAATTCCCGGGTATAGAACTTTCGTAAGGCGGGGGCGATTCGAACCGTCCGTCTAGCAATTGGGCTTGGATCAAAACCGCTTACAATACCATTTGCCTTTCTAACTGCCTGCTGCACCTGCATGGTGGTTTCAGTGACTGGTATACAAGGACACCCAGGTCCCTTTGTACATCAACATTTTCCAATCTATCACCATTTAAATAATACTCTGCCTTTCTGTTTATCCTACCGAAGTGGATAACTTCACATTTATCCACGTTATACTGCATCTGTCATGTATTTGCCCACTCACTCAACTTGTCTAAATCGCCTTGAAGCCTCTTTCCATCCTCCTCAGAACTCATAATCCCACCTAGTTTCGTGTTGTCAACAAACTTGGAAATATTACATTTGGTTTCCTCATTCAAATCATTGATATATATTGTGAATAGCTGGGGCCCAAGCACTGATCCCTGCGGTACCTCACTAGTCACCGCCTGCCACACCAAAAAAGACCCATTTATTCCTACTCTCTGTTTCCTGTCTGTTAACCAATTTTCAATCCATGCCAGTATATTACCCCCAATCCCATGTGCTTTAATTTTGCACACTAACCTCTTATGTGGAACTTTATCAAAGGCCTTCTGAAAATCCAAACACACCACATCCACTGGTTCTCCCTTATCTATTCTACCAGTTACATCCTCAAAAAACTCCAGTAGGTTTGTCAAACACGACTTCCCTTTCATAAATCCATGTTGACTCTGTCTAATCCCATTGATATTTTCTAAGTGTCCTGTTATCACATCCTTTATAATAGACTCTAGCATTTTCCCGACTACTGATGTTAGGCTAACCAGGCTGTAGTTCCCTGTCTTCTCTCTCCCTCCTTTTTTAAATAGTGGGGTTACATTTGCCACCCTCCAATCTGCAGGAACTGTTCCATAATCTATAGAATTTTAGAAGATGACAACCAATGCATCCACTATTTCCATGGCGACATCTTTTAGTACTCTGGGATGCAGATTATCAGGCCCTGGGATTTATCAGCTTTCAGTCCCATTAATTTCTCCAGCACTATTTTTTTACTATTACTAATTTCCTTTAATTCCTCCTACTCACTAGACCCTTGGTTCCCTAGCATTTCCGGGACGTTGTTTGTGTTCTCTTCCGTGAAAACAGAACCAAAGTATTTGTTTGATTGCTAGCCATTTCCTTGTTCCCCATTATAAATTCTCCTGTTTCTGACTGTAAGGGATCTACATTTGTCTTCACTAATCTTTTTCTTTTTACATACTTGTAGAAGCTTTTACAGTCTGCTTTTATGTTCCTTGCAAGTTTACTCTCACTCTATTTTTCCCCTCTTAATCAATCTCTTGGTCCTTTTTTGCTGAACTCTAAACTGCTCCCAATCCTCAGGCTTGCTACTTTTTCTGGCAACTTTATATGACTCCTCTTTGGATCTAATACTATCCTTCATTTCTTTTGTTAGTCATTTTTTGGGCCGCTTTTCCTTTTGTGTTTTTGCGCCAGAAAGGAATGTATAACTGTTGCAATTCATGCATTCGTTCCTCAAATGTTAGCCATTGCCTATCCACCATCATGCCTTTTAATGAAGTTCCGCAATCTATCATAGCCAACTCACTCCTCATACCTTCGTAGTTTCCTTTGTTTAGATTTAGGACCCTAGTTTCGGATTGGACTTCTTCACTTTCCATCTTAATGAAGAATTCTATCATGTTATGGTCACTCTTCCCTAAAGGACCCCGCACAACAAGATTATTAATTAACCCCTTCTCATTGCACAATACCCAATCTAGGATAGCCTGTTCCCTAGTTGGCTCCTCAATGTACTGGTCTAAAAAACCATCTCGTACATACTCCAGCAATTCATCCTCCACAGTATTATTGCTAATTTGGTTTGGCCAGTCTATATGTAGATTAAAGTACTTGGAAGTATATTGCCTTCCCTTCATCGTCAAAATCCTGGAACTCCCTCTCTAACAGCACTGTGAGAGTACCTTCACCACACGGCCTCGTTTAGTTTATTAAATTAATTAAATTAAGTTCAGTTTTCAAAATTTAATTATATGTTAACTTAAAACTTAGCCCACAGTCACTACCAATCACTTACCTGCCTTACCTGTGATGTCACACTGCTGTTTTCTCTTGTTGATGCAGGTCTGCTGCTGCTTTATCCCCGCTCTAGGGCCTCGGTCTGGTCCCGTTCAGGTCCGCCGCCGCTCTGCGGGAGAAGTTAGGATAAGCAGCACCTCCTTCCTCCACTTCACCAAACTCCCACACTTACCAAACTCCTAGTTCTTCACTATGTGCATATTTAGGACAGGGCGTTATGGCTTGCGAGAACGTCCAAAATAGCAGACGTGGGGGGAAAAATTCAGTTGGTTGCGCCTCCCGTTAGCGCCTTAAGAGGGCGCTAATGGGGCGTTAAGCCGCTAACGCCCGGGCGCAGCGCTGTTTGCGCCGCTCGAGAACTTAACTTGAGATTGTGCGGCGGCGCTAAAACTTACCGCTGCGACCACCTGCGCGCGCAGATTGTGACGTCATTCCATGGTGCAACGCCCTTGGGGCGCCCCGGAGCGGAAATTGAGTGGCGCCCCCTGCCTTACCGCCTGGCGCTTCCAACGACCGGAAGACTGGAACGTTATCAATCGGTGTGGGGCTGGGGGGGGCGCTATTTAAAGGGGGCCTCTTCCTGTCTTTTTCTGTGGTCGACATTTATGCACCACTCGTTCTGAGAGAGAGAGAGAGATTCGGAGAGAGAAAGAGAGAGACTTCTACATTGACTCAACGCTTTGTGAGGTAGTTTGGCCTAGTTCATCCTAACTTTGCTGCTACTTTAGTTGCTGTACCTCATTACTTTTCTGGCAAAGAGAATATGGGGGCTGCAATGATTGGGGGCGTCGTCCTGCTCCAGCTCAATCGGAGGATAGTGAGACGCAGACAGAGAGTGGCAATGATGGCCAGACGGAGGAGGGCCATCAGGCGCATGTACAGGAGAGCTTACCCTCCCAGGGTATATCGTGAACAGCTCTCCTACATCCATATGTCCGAGGAGCTGTGTTTGCGAAGGCTGCGATTCAGCAAGGAGGTGGTCACTGAGCTCTGCCACCTGCTGCAGCCAGATCTGCAGCCTCAGCTGAGGTCCAGGACGTCTCTGTCGGTGGCAGTGAAGGTCACAGTGGCTTTGAACTTCTACGCCACTGGCTCATTCCAAGCTGCTGTTGGGGACCTCGCCAATATCTCCCAGTTTGCGGTGCATCGCTGCATCCGGCAGGTCACCAATGCCCTCTTCAGAAGGAGACGAGACTTCATCTCCTTCCCTATGACCCCAGACAAGCAGCATGACCGTGCTATGGGCTTTGCGAGGGTAGCGGGCTTCCCCATGGTGCAGGGCGCCATTGACTGCACGCATGTGGCTTTGCGTGCTCCGCGAGAGAATGCAGAGGAGTTCCGGAACAGAAAGGGGTTCCATTCCTTGAATGTGCAGTTGGTCTGTGACCACAGACAGGTGATTCTCGCTGTCAATGCCCACTATCCGGGCAGCTGCCACGATGCTTTCATCCTGCGCCAGAGTACTGTGGCAGAAATTTTCGAGGCACCGCATCAGCCAGTTGGTTGGCTTCTGGGGGACAAGGGGTACGCATTGAGCACCTGGCTGATGACACCGCTCCGTGCGCCAAACACCCCTGCTGAGCTGCGGTACCAGGAAAGCCATCAAGCAACCAGGAACATTATTGAGCGCACAATCGGCGTGCTGAAACAACGATTCCGCTGTCTGGACCATTCCGGAGGAGCCCTGCAGTGCTCGCCTGAGCAAGTTTCGAACTTCGTAGTCGTGTGCTGCATGTTGCACAACATGGCAATCCTCAGGACGCAGCCAATGCCACCAGGCCTTGCAGCACCACAAGAGGAGGAGGAGGAAGAGGAGGAACAGGACGAGGACAATGATCAGCAGCAGCACCAAAGCAGGAGGGCGGCCCACAATGGTCAAACTGCAAGGGCCGTCCGTCAACGACTAATAGCAAGCCGCTTCTAGGGCCCCTGCCATTGCTACAAACACGAATCAACCCAGCACGCAACCCCTAAGCCGGCCAAGGCACCAATAATTCCAACCACCAGCCATGTATATTTTGAATACAGAAACTTATTTATTGTACAAACTCTGTGTGTGTCAATTCCTCATGACAAACTCATAGAAATAAACACAAAAAAACAGTCAATAACATAACTGGTTCTCACAACCTGGAGATAATGTCCAAAACACTAAACAAAAGTTGGGCCATGAACCTCGGCCTTTAATAAAAAAATGACCAGCATTTTGGCACACCTCCTACTTTTTGCCCTTCGAGGGTGATCTCCTTCCCTTGCGCACTTCCCCCCTTCTAACCCTACTGCTCCTCCGTAATGGGACCTCAGTGGCTGCAGCAAGGCTGGTGGAAGGCTGCTGCTCGTCAGACCCTGACACTGCAGATGCCCCTGAAGGACGGCCTCGACCACTTCTGGGCCTGGAGGGCCCGGCTGCAGACTGCACCAACTCTGCATGGGCGGCAGCAGTCTGTCCTACAGGCGGTGGCAAGTGCAGTGGAGAAGTGACAGTGTTGGCAGCAGGAATGCTGTCATCGTGAGAGAGGACAGCAACTCGCTGCTCGCCCGACACACTGGCACTCCCACGGGGCAGCACTTCAGCATCCGGAGCAATTTGCCGGAGAACAGATTGCTGGCCTGCTGCGGCGCGGTGACAGCCCCGGGGACATGTGCACGAACCATCGAGGATGGCAGCAGTCAGTGCTCGCGTGGCCTCAATCTGAGTCTGCATGAGAGCAGTCTCAGATGGGTTCCTGGCAGCCAGTGACTGAATTGCAGCACTAAGCTTTAGTGTGGCATCCGCCTGTGCTACAGCGAAGTGCTCCACACTCCTTGCCAGTGCCTCAATGCATTCGGGCACCCTTCCCACTGCACCCATGAGCTCAGTGTGCATGCCCACCGCCTGGCTGTTCATTTCTGCAATCAGCCGCTCCTCCTCTGCGTCCATTGCAGTAGGAGTGTCCGGCATACTCTCCCTCTGGGGAGAAGGCTCCCGTTCTTCCCTCCCCCCCCCTTGGCGTTGCTGCAGCCCGCTGGGTCCTGGAGCTTCACCCTCATCAGCCCCTTCCCCCCTGCTCCCCTCCGGGGAAGGCGTGTTCCCAGTGTGGCCATGGGCTTCCTCGGGAGAGGGTGGCACTGATGCTCCGGCTTCCTCTTCCTCCTCAGCTGCAGCATCACTCCCAGTGGCAGCTTCAGGGACCATCTCCTCAGCTGGTGAATCACCATCTGAAAGCAGGGAGGTACAAGAGTGGCTTTAGCGTGAGGACAGGGTGGCAGTAAGGGAGGAATAAGTGCAGCGAGTTAGCAAGTTGGATTGAAAGTGTCAAAGGCTGGTATTGTGAGGGACAAGTGGAAGGACAGAGGACAAAAAGGTGATGACCTTACCATTGCTGTCCACAACGGGGTCGGCGTCCCCAGTGGCGACGGGACCGATCACCCGGCTTGCCACAATCCTGTGGACGCGCTCCTCCAGATCGCTGAGGGGTTGCAGCTGAAGCCGCCCTCCACCCGTCCGTTGCTGCTGTCTCCGATTATGAGCCAGCTTAGCCTGCAAGAAAATGGACAGCATCTGAGTAAATATACAGCCATGGTCTTGCCTGATGTGCCTCCCATAGGTGAATAGCCCTTACAATATGCAGCCATGGTCTTGCCTGATGTGCCTCCCATAGGTGAATAGCCCTTACTGTATGCAAAGTGTGGAATGTGTGTGTGTGTTTGATGAAAGGGCCATAGGTGTTGCATGAGTGTTGTGCATTGGGGTTTTAAGACCCTCTGGCCATAGAGTGAGGTTGAGATGGAGGGATGGAGAGGTATTGAGAAAAAGCCACTCACCCTGACGACCCGAGTGCGGTCGTTGAATTTTTTGCGGCACTGAACATGGGTCCTGGGCACCATGCTCCTGGAGGAGACGCTCTGAGCCACCTCCCTCCACACTCTTCTGAACTCGCGTGGCAAAGGCCTCCTGCCACTCTCCGGGAACAGCATGCATCGTCTGCGCTCCACTGCGCCAACCAGAGCATCCAAGGCCCGCTCGGTGAAGCGATGAGTGCGTTCTCTCACCCTCTCCATGCTTGGCAGCAAAATGGATTACAGGTCTCTCCAGGCTGAGATTCAAGGCTGCAATGAGCAGGGTGTGGCTGGGGAGCAAGTGGCCCCCCCCCGCTTTAAGAAGTGTCCGGCGCCAGTGTGTCTGTGTTCCCTCGCTAACTGGCAGCAGCTGCGCTGCGCTCGTGCGCTGAGGTAGCGCCTCACTCCTAGGCCTTTGCGCCTTAAGAGAGGTGTGCAGCGCCTAATTTAGTGCTCCACTCACCTCCCGGGGCGGTAAAAGTGAAGTTTCCTGTCAGTGCCGATAATTAGCGCCAGGCGCTAATATTTGCGCTCGGACGATATTTGCACCCCAAATGGGGCGCGACCTAATTTCTACCCCGTGGTGTCTAATCAGACATTACATGCTGATAGACGTCACAATCTGCTTATTTAAATTTGAAAGGCCAGCATTGGCAACGGCAGCACTATGGCCCTCACCAAAATGGCGGCTGCCGTGTCCCGCGCCAGAAATGAGGTGGCCATCATTTTTTTCAACAAAACCGGCCTTAACAGCCAGCGCTACACCGGGGAATCTCTAGGCCATTGTTTCTAAAATCTTCTCCACCACCGAGATTAAACCGACTGGCCTGCAATTGCCAGGTTTATCCTTCTCCCAATTAGACTTCAGTCCTCTGAAAGGGAACTGGAGCTAGACACAAGAATGAATCAAATTGATGTTGAAAAAAAGCTAACAGATTCTACCACAATGTTAAGTAAATATTTTTCTTTATCTGGAATGTCTGACATTCTGATCCTAACTGATGCTGATTATTTAACGTTGTGGCACAGCACTAACATTCCCGAGTTCAGACAATGTCCCTTAAAGGGGACCTGCCTTCCAAAATGAAAAAAAAAATCATTTAAAAATAGGCAGTTTTTAGCCCTTGCAGCTCAACTGCTTTCTGAAAAAATAATTAAAAATAATTCCCAAATGGCAGTCTTCAGCACTTAAAGCTGAATTGCCTTCTGCACCTTAAAAAATGGTAAAAGTGCTTCAGCACTAACACAAATGGCACAACAAGCCAGGGAAGGGCACCCAGGGTCTCGCAAGCAGCACTCCAACTTTGTGCAGGGGGTCAAAACTGCAAAAGAGGCCCTCCAGAAAGAAAAATGTGGTACCAGATCACCGAGGCTGTCACTGCCAGCAGTATCACCCCCAGGACCTGGCTTCAGTGCCCAAAGAAGCTTCATGACCTCAGACCAGTGGTCAAGGTCAATGAATGCATCTTCAAAAGCCGTCTCCTACCAACTGCACCACTAGCCTCACACACTGCTCAATGCACGACCCCACCCATCACTCACCTACCAACAATTTTTATCAAATATAAAGGCACACCTTCCATTCATAGCTTCACTTCACCCCTTTGGAGGAGACAGTGCTGGCCATTCTTGGCAGGGGCATGGCTGAGCCTGGGGCCAGCGGCAGGGCTAAAAGGATACAAGATGCTGGTATCCTCATATGTTATCCTCCTTCTCGTGTGCACCTCTTGCTTTCCCGCACTCCCCTCACCACAACTCCAATCTTGTGCCTTCTTCATTTCACACACCCAAGAAATGCAGCCTGCCCAGCCAGTGGTTGACCAAGATGAGGGAGAGGAGAATGAAGAAGAAGAAGAAGAAACACCCATCACTCGATTTGACACACCTAGCCACCAGCTCCTCAAGGTCGTCCTGCAAGGCCATTTGCAGTGTCCCCTACTGAAGGTCAGCAGCCTTCCACCAGCCATGCTGCAGCCACTGGGGTAGCACTGTGTGACATCAGTAGGATAAGCAAAGGCACACACAAGACAGTCACTAAGGGAATGCATAAGGGTGATGAGTTGATTTCTTGATATCAAATATACCAGAAGGTTGTGGTTTCAAGTCCCACTCCAGGGACTTGAGCACATAAATCTAGGCTGATGCTCCAATGCAGTGCTGAGGGAGTGCTGCACTGTTGGAGGAGCCGTCTTTCGGATGAGACGTTAAACCGAGGCCCCGTCTGCTCTCTCAGGTGGATGTAAAAGATCCCATGGCACTATTTCGAAGAAGAGCAGAGGAGTTATCCCAGTGCCCTAGCCAATTTTATCCCTCAATCTACATAACAAAACAGATTATCTGGTCATTATCACATTGCTGTTTGTGGGAGCTTGCTGTGCGCAAATTGGCTGCCACGTTTCCCACATTACAACAGTGACTACACTTCAAAAGTACTTCATTGGCTGTAAAGCACTTTGAGATGTCTGGTGGTCGTGAAAAGGCGCTATATAAATGCAAGTCTTTCTTTTCTTTTATATATTGGATGGATAGATGTATAAAGTTGGGGATTGAACAGTTTGCTTTTTGGTGGCTTTTTGGCTTTTATTTCAGCATTGTGACCAAGAGGATGCTGTGATGGTCAGTAACAGAGGAAAGGTAAGGTTTGGACAAATGTTGAAATGGAAATTGAGGTTGTGGTCACTGGTCCCGCAGGCGGATGATTCCATCCCGGATATCCCGGCCAGAAAGGGGCTGTCTGGGTTGCATCCTTCCTTCTGCTTCCTTCTCTTCTGCATCTTCCTCTTCTGCATCTTCCTCTTCTGCATCTTCCTCTTCTGCTTCCTCCTCTTCTGCGTCTTCCTCTTCTGCGTCTTCCTCTTCTGCGTCTTCCTCTTCTGCGTCTTCCTCTTCTGCTTCCTCCTCTTCTGCTTCCTCCTCTTCTGCTTCCTCCTCTTCTGCTTCCTCCTCTTCTGCTTCCTCCTCTTCTGCTTCCTCCTCTTCTGCATCTTCCTCTTCTGCTTCCTCCTCTTCTGCTTCCTCCTCTTCTGCTTCCTCCTCTTCTGCTTCCTCCTCTTCTGCGTCTTCCTCTTCTGCGTCTTCTCTTCTGCATCTTCCTCTTCTGCGTCTTCTCTTCTGCGTCTTCCTCTTCTGCTTCCTCCTCTTCTGCGTCTTCCTCTTCTGCGTCTTCCTCTTCTGCGTCTTCTCTTCTGCGTCTTCCTCTTCTGCATCTTCCTCTTCTGCTTCCTCCTCTTCTGCATCTTCTCTTCTGCGTCTTCTCTTCTGCGTCTTCCTCTTCTGCGTCTTCTCTTCTGCATCTTCCTCATCTGCGTCTTCCTCATAAAATGCATAAAATACTGGAAATACTCAGCAGGTCAGGCAGTATCTCGACCTGAGATGTGAACTCTGTTTCTCTCTCCACGGATGCTGCCTGACCTGCTGAGTATTTCCAGCAACTTAAGTCTTCTCAGAGGCTTTCCTTTACCATCCAAGGCCTTGCAAGCATCCAGCAGCACTCCCTGCACACTTTAAAAACTTTTAGCATCCATTGCACCAAGCTAATACTTCAATAAAATATAAAAATTCCAGTCCAAAGGCTTAAATCCAAACTTACCTGAAAGATGTGTGTGTCCCTTTAAGTAGCATTGACAGCATCTCTGTTGGTCTGCTGCACACTCGCTTTCTGAACAAGCTTAGGACCCAGTGTTAAAGTCAGCACAAAGGTCGAAGTTTGCAGACGAAACGTCAAGTCGGCATTGCACGCCGACTTCCGTCAGCTCTGCTGTTTTGTATTGCTTGGGTCAGTGCTATGGCCCTCACCAAAATGGCAGTCGCTGAGACCCGCACCAGAGGCAGGCGGAAGTGAGGCGGCCGCCACTTTTTTATAAGAAACGGGCCTTAACGGAGAACGGTAAGTACCCGAATTTCTAGGCCAAAAACATCATAACTTAAGTCCACTCCACAGATGTTGACTGATCTGCTGTGCATTCCCATCATTTTCTGTTATTATTGAAAACTCCAACCACGCTTTAAGGAGCTTATTTCTCCAGCCAAGCCAGTCTAACAATTATTTGCTTGTTGTATATGGCCATGCTGTGGGGGAGAGGCTGGAAGGAATAGGTGAATTCTGCTGCGTGGGCTCCATCGGTGAGGCTCATGCTGTTTGGCAGAATGGCTGCAGAAATGGGGGACTTTCTTTCTTAGAATTATAGAATCATAGAATGGTTACAGCACAGAAGGAGGCCATTCAGCCCGTCGAGCCCGTGCCAGCTCTCTGCAAGAGCACTTCAGCTAGTCCCACTCCCCCGCCCTTTCCCTGTAGCTCTGCAAAAAAAATTCTTTCAGGTACTTATCTAACTCCCTTTTGAAAGCTGTGCATTCCAGATCTTAACCACTCGCTGGGTAAAAAAGTTTTTTCTTATGTCGCCTTTGGTTCTTTTGACAATCACCTTAAATCTGTATCCTCTGGTTCTTGACCTTTCTGCGAAAGGGAACAGTTTCTCTCTATCTACTCTGTTCAGACCCCTCATGATTTTGAACACTTCTATCAAATCTCCTCTTAATCGTCTCTGCTCTAAGGAGAACAATCCCAGCTTCTCCAGTCTATCCACGTAACTGAAGTCCCTCATCCCTGGAACCATTCTCGTAAATCTTTTCTACAACCTCTCCAAGGCCTTCACATCCTTCCTAAAGTGCGGTGCCCAGAATTGGACACAATACTCCAGTTGAGGCCGAACCAGTGTTTTATAAAGGTTCATCATAACTTCCTTGCTTTTGTACTCTATACCTCTATTCATGAAGCCCAGGGTCCCATAAGCTTTTTTAAATGCTTCCTCAACCTGCCCTGCCACCTTCAACGATTTGTGCATATATACCCCTAGGTCTCTCTGTTCATGCAACCCCTTTAGGATTGTACCCTTTAGTTTATATTTTCTCTCCTCATTCTTTCTACGAAAATGTATCACTTCGCACTTTTCTGCGTTAAATTTCATCTGCCACGTGTCCGCCCACTCCACCAGCCTGTCTATGTCTTCCTGAAGCCTATCACTATCCTCCTCACTGTTCATTATACTTTCAAGTTTCGTGACATCTGCAAATTTTGAAATTGTGCCCTGTACACCCACATCCAAGTCATTAATATATATCAAGAAAAGCAATGGTCCTAGAACTAACCCCTGGGGAACACCACTGGATACCTTCCTCCAGTCCCAAAAATAACCGTTCACCACTACTCTCTGTTTCCTGTCACTTAGCCAATTTTGTATCCATGCTGCCACTGTCCCTTTTATTCCATGGGCTTCAACTTTGCTGGCAAGCCTATTATGTGGCACTTTGTCGAATGCCTTTTGGAAATCCATGTACACTATGTCAACCGCATTTCCTTCATCAACCCTCTCTGTTACCTCATCAAAAAACTTGATCAAGTTGGTTAAACACAATTTGCCTTTAACAAATCCATGCTGGCTTTCCTTAATTAATCCACACTTGTCCAAGTGACTGTTAATTTTGTCCCTGATTCTTGTTTCTAAAAGCTTCCCCACTACTGAGGTTAAACTGACCGGCCTATAGTTGCTGGGTTTATCTTTAGACCCTTTTTTGAACAAGGGTGTAACATTTGCAATTCTCCAGTCCTCTGCTCTTCTTCAAAATAGTGCCGTGGGATCTTTTACATCCACCTGAGAGCAGAACCTTTCTCTCTGACCCCAGACTCTGTCTCACCCCACCACCTCTCTATCTTCCTCAGTTTAATGCACACAGAAAAGCTGTAAGAGGTATATAATCAGAATACTGGAGAACAGCAGCCAGAAGATCCCAAGCCCTGAAGATCTTGCAGGATAAAGTATAAAAACAATTTACTTGTTGCTCCTGTCCTTTTCTGGTTGCTTCCAGGCCCCTATTTGATCCTCTGGTCTGAGGGGAGCCCTGGTGCAAGCCTCACAGCCAGTGATTCTTGGGTGCATATGTGGTTTGCAGAATTATAATAATGAAGGACTTTAACTATCCTAATGTTGATAGGTTGGAGGAGTGGGCAGAGAGGTGGCAAATGCAGTTCAATGCAAATTAATGTAAAGTAGTACATTTTGATAAAAAGAACTGTGAAAGCTGTCAGTGAAAGATATACATAATTCATAAGATTCTAAACAGAATGGAGGAGCAGAGATGCCAGAAATAAGCATTATAGTTATGACAAACTACTTAAGAAATTGGAATTTTTCACTGGATAACTGCAGTTAGCACATTGATAAATGATAAAGATGACAGCACAATCGTCCTTCTGTGTTGTCATTTCTATGACTCTGGTGACAAGCTTTGCTTTGTTGCCTCTCCACCTTCAAAAGCCTCTTCCAAACAACCGCACCTCTTTGCGATTTCAATCACATCATCCCCCGCCCCCCTAACTGTTCCCCTAAAAAACCCTCCTCCTGGGGCCACTTTCTGCAAACGGTACTTTATAAACGTTGAGTACAGATATCGCAAACCAGTCTGTGCACAGCAGCCCTGCAGTTGTGTGTGTGTGAGGAGTGCATTTTGCCTCTTATTGTTATTATTATTGTTGAAAATGTATTGATGTTTTTTGACTTGCCTTGTTCCCTATATCTGTCGTGGCGATCTCTGACGTTGCCACTTCGGATTGTTTCGAGTATTTTGCACGTGGCTCTGAGCTCAAGGGGCTTAAAAGCCGGAGAACTCTTCCAGTCGCTGCAGTGTCATTTCCCCCACACAGGGTCAGCGGTTGTTCTGCATTTAAAGCGGCAGCGACACAGAAACAAAAAATGGTTGAACCCTTTTTAGGAAAGTGGAAATTAGCCAAGACCGAAAATTTTGATGAGTACATGAAGGCTTTGGGTGGGGATTCTGTTATATATATATATTTTAACCACCCCCAAATAATATCATTGGTTTTGGGTCTGTAGCTGGACTGCTCCCCGCTGGTTGCCCGAGTTCAAATGCCAAGGTCCACAATTGATCCCAGAGATAAAGGCCACAATTTTGCCGGCGCTCAGAGGGCGTGTTTGGAGGTGGGTCAGGAGTTAAAATCCAAATGATTGACGGCGGGTTGCGAACCTGCCACCATCCCATCCTCTGCGAGTCCCGATCAGACCCGACACCAAACGGCGGGAGAGGCACTTAAGGCAGTTAACAGCTTGTTAACTGCCTAGATAATCCCTTTTTTACTGGCTCTTCCCATTTTACTACATTTTGAGCCTGTTGTCCGTCATGTGACAAACACGGCAGCTGATTGTGCCGGGTTCAGCAATTAGCTGAATTGTTGACAGCTGCTCCTGCAGCATAAAAGCGGAGGTGCAACATGGCTGACTTTCAGATGCCAGAACTTTGTGTTTTGAGGTTTTGGAACACATTTTGCAGGTCTATTGAGCTTGTGCGTGTTTAAGTTGAGATCCATATGCACTGTGACCTCCTTGGCATACCCTCTGAGATATATACCAGCGGGATGGGAACCATTTATACCCTCTCATCCTGGTCCTCAGAATCGGAGGAAGAGCAGCCGCGGCAGCAGCAGAACCGGGCACAACAGCAGCAGCAACAACAGGAGCGCCAACCTTTTCCTCAGCCACCTGATGCTGACAGGGCAGAGGGCATCAGCGCAGAGCTGTACCTCGCCGCAGGAGATACCCCCAACACAGGGTTTACAGGCTGAGGATGAGCTTCCTCAACATTAGTGAGCAGCAGTGCCAAAGGAGGCTGAGGCTTTCGCGAGAGGTATCACGCAGGTTACCAATGCCCGCTTTGCAAGGTCACACAATTACATCGACTTCTCCATGGATGAAGCAAGTGTAACTGCGTGTGCGGTTGGCTTTGCAAAAATGGCAGGCTTCCCAAGGGTGCAGGGCATCATAGACTGCACACATGTGGCCATTAGGGTACCCCATCACAACCCAGCTGTAATTGTCAACCGCTTCCACTCCCTTAACGTCCAGCCGGTGTGTAACCACAGGAAGAACATTATGCATGTTTGCGCGAAGTTCCCTGGCAGTTGCCATGACTCGTTCATCCTGCGGCAGTCTACTGTGCCTCAGCTGTTCAATCCGCCAACCCAACTTTCTGGATGGCTACTTGGAGACAAGGGCTATCCCCTGAAAAAGTGGCTAATGACACTGATGAGGAGGCCATCAAATGAAGCTGAGGAGCGTGACAATGAGAGCCATATTTCTACCAGAAGCATCATAGAGCAAACCATCGGCTTGCTCAAAATGCGATTCAGATGCCTCGACAGATCTGGTGGAGCCCTACAGTACGCACCAGCCAGGGTCTCCAGAATCATCGTGGTCTGCTGTGCCCTGCACAACATCACACAGTAGCGTGGCTTAGCGCTGCCTGGGGAACAAGTGGCTCAGCGGACAGTTCCTCAGAAGAGGAGGATGAGGAGGAGGAGGAGGCGGCAGATGAGGGACACCTTGCGGGGTCAGATGTGCCAATTCCACCAGCACGTGACCACATTGCTGGCCGTAAGCCAAGGGATGCACTAATCCATGCCAAATTCATGTAAGTTTGCGCATCAACCACATATGGCTGCCACATGGAAATGAATGTCTGGCTGACCTTCTTAACACACCATACAACATCTGTACAATAAACTGTGGTTTCCTATCACTCTCACCACCATCATTACAGATGAAAGGCGCCCTGACCCCTCACTGTGCAATTTCCATTTCTGAGTACACATCGGCCAACTCTTTGAATTTTTGCCATCTCATTTCTTTAATACATTTAAAATCACGATGACAAACTTTACTTTGTATGATATCAAAACACCCAAGTGACTACCCAAGTGACTATTTGGGTGTTAACTTTCTCTTATGCATGCTTCTACATGGTGCTTCCCCTGTGGCTTCAGCAGTTGTAGAGGCACCTTGCTCACTTCCATGCTGCGCCTGCTTAGACGCCTTTGGCAGGCGTCCTCTGTGTTTGGGAGCCTGGGAGGGCTCCATAACAGTCTGCTCCTCTCAGTTGGGTGAGAAATCTGGGGCTCTGACCGAGGGCTCCACAGTGGCATGGTCATGTGAGCGCTTGGAGAGGAGCCTACACTTCCTTGTTGTCGACCACCAACATCCCTCTCATAGATCACCCGCACTTCAGTGCTAGCAAGTGGCTGGAGAGCACCTTGCTGCACATCAGTGGGGCCATGAGGACCCGTCTCTGTACTGACAGTCTTCATAACGGGGCCGTCCATGTACCTCTGGTTCCTCTCCTCAATAGATGTCCATCTCTCCTCCATAGCAGACCATCTATTTAGAAGAGTCACCATGCTCATTTGAGTCTGGCGATTTATGTCCTCCATGGAGGTTGCCACCCTTTCCATGGCGGCACCTACATTCGCCATTGCGTGCACCACGGCATTGCTCATGTTTGAGATGGACTCCTCCAATCTTTGCACACTTGCAGTTACCGTGGATGCAAACCCTGTCAGAGAATCCTGCACTTGTTCCTGAAGTTCCAGCACCACTCTCTTTCTGGATGGCCCCAGAGGCACAGCGTCTACATGCAACTCAGCAGAGCTACAAGTGTCCTGCGACCTCCGACGAGGACTCTCCACTGCTGTTGCTGTCTCCACCATCTGCTGATGCTCACTTGTGAGCTGTGATACACCAGCATAATCAGCACCTGTGAAGAGACACTCGGTCACTCAACCAGGAAACACCAAGACTGGTTCGACGAGAATGACCAGGAGATCCAGGAGCTAATAAGCCGCAAGTTGTACAGGGCCTTGGTGAGACCACATCTTGAGTATTGTGTGCAGTTTTGGTCACCTTATCTGAGGAAGGATGTTCTTGCCATGGAGGGAGTGCAGAGAAGATTCACCAGGCTGATACCTGGGATGGCAGGAATGATGTATGAGGAGAGATTGGGTCGATTGGGCTTATACTCGCTGGAGTTTAGAAGAATGAGAGGGGATCTCATTGAAACTTATAAAATTCTAACAGGACTAGACAGACTAGATGCAGGAAGGATGTTCCCGATGGCCGGGGAGTCCAGAACCAGGGGTCACAGTCTAAGGATAAGGGGTAAGCCATTTAGGAATGAGATGAGGAGGAATTTCTTCACCCAGAGAGTGGTGAACCTGTGGAATTCTCTACCACAGAAGGCAGTAGAGGCCAATTCATTAAATATATTCAAGAAGGAGTTAGATATATTTCTTAAAGCTAAAGGGATCAAGGGATATGGGGAGAAGGCAGGGACAGGGTACTGAGTTTGGATGATCAGCTCCTGCTCTTATCTTCTATGTTTATGTTTTTATGCAAGCGCAAGGCATTCCAGACCTGGAAACAGCAACAGAACTTGAGAGCAAGAAAGCAGCTCTACAGACGCCTGAAGGCCGAGGTCCAACAAAAAACTCGCGACCTAAAGAACAGATGGTGGGTGGAGAAAGCGCAGGAGATCCAGCAGCTAGCCGACAACCACGACGTGCGTGGATTCTTTAGCGCAGTCAAGACCACCTACGGCCCAAGCACCCAAGGCCCTACCCCACTGCAGGCCAAGAACGGAGAGGTACTCATCAAGGACAGAGAGGCAATCAGTGCCCGCTGGAAGGAGCACTTCGAAGATCTCCTTAACCGAGACTCTGTCTTTGACGCGAGTGTCCTCAACTCCATCCCGCAGCACGCTACCCACCACCATCTCAGCACAACCCCAGCCCGGCATGAGGTTGAAAAGGCCATCCGACAACTGAAGAACAACAAGGCCTCAGGAGCAGATAGAATCCCCGCCGAGGCACTAAAGCATGATGGAGAAGCACTACTGGCGTGAATTCATGAACTCATTTCTCTTATCTGGAAGGAGGAGAGCTTGCCAGGGAATCTCAGAGATGCCGTAATTGTGACCATCTTCAAGAAAGGTGACAAGTCCGATTGTGGTAATTACAGAGGAGTTTCCCTGCTGTCTGCCACAGGGAAAGTCATCGCAAGAATCCTCCTCAATCGCCTTCTCCCAGTGGTCGAAGAGCTCCTCCCAGAGTCGCAATGCGGATTCCGCCCACTAAGGGGCACAATGGACATGATCTTCACCGCACATCAATTAGAAGAGAAATGCAGGGAACAGCACCAACCTCTGTACATGGCCTTCTTTGATCTCACAAAGGCCTTCGACACTGTCAACCATGAGGGATTATGGAGTGTCCTCCTCAAATTCGGCTGCCCTCAAAAGTCTGTCACCATCCTCCGCCTGCTTCACGACAACATGCAAACCGTGATCCTGACCAACGGTTCCACACAGACCCAATTCACGTACGAACCGGGGTCAAGCAAGGCTGTGTCATCGCACCAACGCTCTTCTCGATCTTCCTTGCTGCAATGCTCCATCTCACCCTCAGTAAGCTCCCCACTGGGGTGAAGCTAATTTACAGAACAAACGGGAAACTGTTCAACCTCCGTCGCTTCCAGTCCCGATCCAAGGTCGTCCCATCCTCTGTCGTCGAGTTACAGTATGCAGACGACGCTTGCGTCTGCGCTCACTCGGAGGTCGAACTCCAAACCATCGTCAACACCTTCACCGAAGCGTACGAGAGCATGGGCCTTACTCTAAACAACCGCAAGACAAAGGTCCTCTACCAACCTGTCCCCGCCACACAGTACTGCCCCCCGATTATCAAAATCCACGACAAGGCCTTGGGCAATGTGGACCACTTTCCATACCTCGGGAGCCTACTGTCAACAAGGGAAGATGTCGATGACGAAGTCCAACACCGCCTTCAGTGTGCCAGTGCAGCCTTCGGTCGCCTTAGGAAGACAGTGTTTGAAGACCAGGACCTCAAACCCGGCACTAAGCTCATGGTCTACAGAGCAGCAGTGATACCCGCCCTGCTGTATGCCTCAGAAACACGGACCATGTACAGCAGGCACCTCAAAGCACTGGAGAGGTACCACCAACGCTGCCTCCGCAAGATCCTGCAAATCCATTGGCAGGATAGGCGCACCAACATCAGTGTTCTCGCTCAGGCCAACATCCCCAGCATCGAAGCTTTGACCACGCTCGATCAGCTCTGATGGACGGGTCACATTGTCCACCTGCCCTGATACGAGACTCCCAAAACAAGCACTCTACTCGGAGCTCCGGCACGGCAAGAGAGCACCAGGTGGGCAGAGGAAACGCTTCAAGGACACCCTCAAAGCCTCCTTGAAAAAGTGTAACATCCCCACTGACACCTGGGAATCCCTGGCCCAAGCCCGCACAAAGTGGAGGAGAAGCATCCGGGAAGGCGCCAAACACCTCGAGTCTCTTCACCGGGAGCAAGCGGAAGCCAAGCACAGGCAGCGGAAGAAGCGCACGTCAACCCAAGCACCCCACCCACCCGCCCCTTCAACCACCATCTGCCCCACCTGTGACAGAGACTGCAGGTCCCGCATTGGACTCATCAGTCACCTGTGAACTCATTTTTAATGTGGAAACAAGTTATCCTCGGTTCCGAGGGACTGCCTAAGAAGAAAGAAGGACAACACTACTCTATGTCGTGACGGACCCACCGAGGTGTGCGTTTCTGCGCTGGTGCTGGGTGCGCTGATTTCTGGTGATGCTGCTCCCTCAGAGGCTGCAGGTTCCTCTGAGAGTTGTCCGGCTCTTCCTCCTGGACAGTGGGGAGGGGGGCTCTCGATGGTCCTGTGGGGAAGTAAAGGCATGAGTTAGACATGTGATATTTAGGTAGTAGACACATCCTATTGTGCAGATGATCAGAAGTCAATCTGTATGAACATCAGATGCCATATCAGTCATCATGAAATCTAAATGAGAGGGTTGCAAATCTATTCTGTCACCAGCTTGCTCTACTGCTCCCGTCTCTCCGTCCCCCACTTCCAGCTCCTCTGCACCTCCGACGATGTCGAGAGCAGCCTCCTCAGCATTTGTTAAAATTACCAGGGATGGTGGGCCTCCTCCTGTCCTCCCTCTCTCCCTCTTATTGTGGGCTCTGTTTTCCTGCAATGAGGGACACAAGTGGAGTTTCAGCGAGATTGATGGAGTGGGTGTAAAGAATCCATAACATAGAAGCTTAGAGGGAGACAAAGATGGGGTGAGGTGCCAATACCAAGGTGCCTCCCTGAGCGTTGTTAGTTGTTGTCATTGCATAACAGGGAGAGCAAGTGTGAGGGGTGCATAGTTGGATGGTGAAATGATTCTGTACATAGAGAGAGAAGGATCGTTAAGGGTGCAAGGGAAGTAAGGGTATGTTGGAATATGGAGGAGTAGGTTGACAATGCAGAGTGCTGGTGATGAGAAGAGAAGGAAAGCAGATTGAAGGTAAGTGTGATGTTATACTCACTTTTGCTGAGCGTAGCAGATCTTTGAACCTTTTTCAGCACTGAATTCAGGTGAGTGAGCACAACGACCTTGCGCTTACCTCCTCAGCAATTTGCAGCCAGGCTGCCTTTGTTTGCTGAGGAGGCTTCCTCCGGCCATCAGGAGGGAACAAAATCTCCCCGCTCCCTCTTACTCCCCCCACAAGAGTATGGAGGGAGTCATCATCAAATCGAGGAGCAGCCTTAGATCTTGCAGCAGTCATGTTCCAAAGACCCGTTTTTAGGAGCAGCAGAAAGGAAATTAAATCCAAAGGCTACATGGGCCCCTTAATGGAAGATGTCAGCAGAGGCGAGCAGCAGACCCGCACCCACTGATTGGGCCGGGTAGCGCGCACGGCGGGCTTAATAACCCCAGTTAAGTGAAAATAGTTATTTCGGAGTGGCTGAAACCGGCAGCAGGACCGGAACCCGCCGACCAGCCAAACTGACTCCAACCCGCCTCCTATGGCAAAATCGCGGCAAATAGTGGAGAATGCACTTAAAATTTGTAACGTTAGTAGGTACTGCCCTCCATTTGAAACACTGGGAGGAATTGCATGGTGTATTTCTGCTGAGTGCCTGCAGCATTGTAGATACGATTACAACTTAAAAGAAGAAAATGTGAAATGATGCTCTTTCAAAGAGCCGGCACGGGCACTATGGGCAAAATGGTCTCCTTGTGTTGTAAGATTCTATGATCTAACTGAATGTCGGAACAGGCTCAAGGGACTGAATGGCCGACTCCTGTTTTGATGTTCTATAATGGGAGTACATAATAGACTATTGATTAGTGGGAAAGAAGTAAAGGATGAGATTTGTAGGCAATTTCAGGGGTGGGCGGTTGCAGAATTTCAATAATGTGGGACTTTAACTATCCTTATGTACACAGGTTAAAGAAATGAAAGAAGGACTTGCATTTATATAGCGCCTTTCATGACCACCGGACGTCCCAAAGCACTTTACAGTCAATGAATTAATTTTGAAGTGTAGTCACTGTTGTAATGTAGGATGGGCAGATAGGTGGCAAATGTAGTTCAATGCAAAGTAATGTAAAGTAGTATATTTTCAGGAAAAGAAGTGATATGATATACTTGAAAGATATACCAAATGATTAGATTCTGAACAGGGTGGAGTGACAGAGATACCAGAAATAAAATATTATAGTTATGACAAAATGCTTAAGAAATTGTGACTATTTCAGTGCATAACGTCAGTTGAAGAGCGCAGTGATAAATGATCAAGATGGCAGTGCAATCGTCCTTCTGTGTTGTCATTTCTATGAGTCTAGTGGCAAACCATTTTGTTTTGTTGCCTCTCTCTGCACCTTCCAAGGCCTCCTCCAAACAAACGCGCCTCTTTGCGCTTTCAATACATCCTCCTAACTGTTCCCCTAAAACTTCTCCTCCTGCGACCACTTTCTGCAAAAGGCACTTTATAAACCTTGAGTACAGATACGCAAACCAATCTGTGCACAGTAGACCTGCAGTGTGTGTGTGTGTGTGCATTTTGCCTCTCATTCATTTGTAATTACTGTTGAAAATGTATTGACTTTTTTTTTGACTTGCCTTGTTCCCTGACATGAATCTGTCATTCATGAAAGAAAGACTTATGAAATAATACTGAGTGGCTTGCAGGTGGCGTTGTCCAGGGAGAGTATAAATACTCGGGCACAGGCCCAGCTTGCGCAGGACATTCTTAACAGGAACTAGTGAAGGACACAACTAGACCTCCATGTCGTAAAACAGTTGATTAAAGCTTTGTTTAACGCTTAGACCAAGTGCCTAGTAGTTTTCTTACGTCATTCCCTACATCTGTCGTGGCGATCTCTGGTGTTGTCACTTCGCATTGGTTCGAGTATTTTGCACATGTGTCTCAGCTCAAGGGGCTTAAAAGGCCGGAGAGCTCTTCCAGTCGCTGCAAAGTCATTTTCCCCGCACAGGGTCAGCAGTTGTTCTGCATTTAAAGCGGCAGCGACACACAGATACAAAAAACAATAGTTGAACCATTTGTAGGAAAGTGGAACTTCGTCACGACCGAAAATTTTGACGAGTACATGAAGACTTTGGGTGAGGATCCTGTTATTTAAAAAAATGTTTTAACCCCCCTCAAAAACATCATTGGTTTGGCTCTGAACATAGAACATAGGAACAGGAGTAGGCCATTCAGTCCTTTGAGCCTGTTCCTCCATTCAATGAGATCATGGCTGATTTGTATTTCAACCCGCCTTGGCTACATATCCCTTAATACCCTTGGCTAGCAAAAGTCTATCAATCTCAGATTTAGAATTATTAACTGAGCATCTGCTGCTTTTTGTAGGAGAGAGTTCCACACTTCTACCCCCGCTTTGCGTGAAGAAGTGTTTCCTAACTCCTCTCCTGAATGGCTTGGCTCTGATTTTAAGGTTATGTCCCCTTGTCCTAGACTCCCCCACCAGCAGAAAAAGTTTCTGTCTATCTACTCTATCAATTGCTTTAAAAATCCTAAAAACCTCAAGCAATTCATCCCTTAACATTATATATATATTTCAGGAACTACAAGCTTAGTTTATGTAATTATATTCTATCCTCTGGATGTAAAGGCTAACAATCCATTAATCTTTTTGATTTATGTTTTATACCTGACCACTACATTTTAGTGATCTGTGTGCATGGACCCCTAAATCTCTTTGGACCACTGCTCCTAGCTGTTCACCATTTAAAAAGTACTCAGATCTATCCTTTTTCTGCTCCAAAATGGATGACCTCACACTAACCTGTATTGAAATCCATCTGCCACCGTTTTGCCCACTCAATGGTTGCTGGAGTCCTTTGTGGTGGTTAAAATGCCAAGCCCACAATTGATCCCAGATATAAATACTGCACAATGCACTTAAAATTCGTAACAATAGTGGGCACTGCCCTACTTTCGAAACATTGGGAGAAATTGCATGGTGTATTTCTGCTGAGTGCCTGCAGCATAGGAAAATGTGAATTGATGCATCGTACCAGGAAATTTATGCCTGGAATCTGATTTTGAATGTAGCAAGTGATTTAATATATATATACTGACTTGGCATTACCAGAAATGGTTTATTTTATGCCACAGTCTAATGAAGCGTCTAGTACTTGAACTCATTGAGCTGGGAGCGTTACTGAAATTCCTTCACTTGGTGGAAGTGACATTGCGATGGTTAGTACCATTAAATGTTCCATTTTCTATGTCTCTCTCTTTATAGGAGTGGGTGTGGCACTAAGGAAGTTAGGTAACAATGCCAAGCCCACGACGACCATTTCTATCAACGGCAACACAATCTCTTTGGCAACCGAGAGTAAGGTAAAAAGCACAAAGATCCATTTCAAGCTAGGGGAGGAATTTGATGAGACCACCGCAGACGATAGGAAAACCAAGGTGTGTGGACAATTAACCCCGTTGACTGTTGTGATTTGTTTGGTGTCCGACTTCTCGAGATAAATGACATTCTTCTGTTTCAAATTCCCAATAGACCACAGTGACAATGGATAATGACAAACTGATCCAAACATAACGGTGGGACGGAAAAGAGACAACATTGGTTAGAGAATTGACGGATAGTAAACTAATATTGGTAAGGACCTCAGTACATCAATATAGGTAGAACCAAAAAGCTACTGCTGTTAACGAAGTGTAAATTTGTGGCAATGGATATTATTTAGATAACATTTTCTAGTTATCCAACAGTTTCTGGATTTATCATGAAGGTAATTGCTTGCAACATCATCTCTATAGAGTCAAACTGATGCACACATTTCTTGCAAGAATTATAACATTGATATTTAAACCTACAGTGGTGTTTAATGATGTATACTTAACTCATTCTGTTTCCTTTGTAAATCAGACTTGCACCATAGGAGATGTGGTGTGCACCAGAATCTATGAGAAGGCAAAGTGATGACCTGGAACAAGGAGGATCGGCTCTATTCAATAAACCTCACTTCTGCTGTTTTCCACTGGACTTTCCCTCAGTATTTTGTATAACTAGGACTGTTCTTTTTCATGGGATTTTTGGTCACACTTCAGGGTCTCTGCATGGTGCAAGACAAATTTCAAGAGTTAAGGCAGGACTTCAAAATAATAAAAGCTGATGTTTTCATTGTATGCATTTCCTGGCAAAGTGTTATGTAGGCATTTGTTTTTCTCATGAATGAGTGTGAAATTAGCTCAGAGATACACATCAACAAAAACAGTGCCAGTCTACCATTGTGCTAATTTATGATTAATTTGTGACATTCTTCATGCAAAATAATGGCTTGTCCTTGAATATTACCTACATAACAAATATGGACAGATTTTTAGTTCAGAAAGAAAAAGGCAGAAAGTAACAGTTTTTCTTAAATTATTCAATACTTCCCAAGATGCACAATATATTCATAAAGGCACGATTAAACATAGAGAAATGTTGTTAAACAATGGGAAAGTGAGACATAGAACAAACCTTCAAGTATTTACTTTGGCTGCTCATTAAGAATTGTTTTATAATTCCATGTATATGTTTGTAATGTTACAATTATAAATCACTAAAAGTAGCGACAATATCCCATTTAAAAAAACAAAGCACTGGGGTTCATTTCTGGAGGGTTGGAATTGAAAATCAGAGAAGTTATGTTAAACTTGTACAGAACCTTGGTTAGACCACACTTAGAGTATTATGAACAGTTCTGGTCTCCATATTATAAAAAGGATATAGAGGCACTGAAGAAGGGGCAAAAATGATTTACTAGAATGATATCAGAACTGAGAGGTTATACCTATCAAAAAAGATTGAACAGGCTGAGGCTCTTTTCTCTAGAAACAGAGGCTGAGGGGTGACCTGATAGAGGTCTTCAAGATTATAAAAGGGTTTGGTAGGGTGGATGTAGAGAAGATGTTTCCAATCATGGGTGAGATCAAAAACTAGGGGCCATATATATAAGATAGTTACTAATAAATCCGATAAGGAATTCAGGAGAAACTTCTTTACCCAGAGAGTGGTTAGAGTGTGGCACTCGCTGCCACAGGGAGTAGTTGAGGCGAATAGCATAGATGCATTCAAGGGGAAGCTATAGTAGAACATGAGGGAGAAAGGAATAGAAGGATATGTTGATGCGGTTCGGTGAAAAGGGGTGGAAGGAGGCTCGTGTGGAGTATAAACATTGGCATGGACCTGTTGGGCCAAATGGCCTGTTTCTGTGCTGTTAGTGACCCTACCACTGTCCTGCCTGAAATCCTACACCTGTCCAAAATTGCTGGCACAGCTTTATGATTTTCGACATCGTGGGACTTATCAGAATGCACAGAACCAATGCAGCCTGTGGAAAAAAGAATAGCCCTATGTACAACCAAAGTGCAAAAATTGGCAAATTTGTACAGCATTGATAAAATTGTGTACCAAGCAAGATCAGTCTGATTCTAATTAATATACAGAGAGGTATTGGCTTCACTAATGAATGAATGGGGTGGAAAAGACAATGCTAAGTGCCAGATTATAAAACGTAAAGGCCGCAAAATTTGGCGGTAGTTAAGGCCAGTTTGTAAACAAAATTGTGTCCGTCTCACTTCCGCCCACTGTTCGCCATCTTGGTGAGGGCGATAGCACAGGCAGGACGCGTGTGCGGCGGCAGCATACAGAGTAGGCAGATCGTGATGCCAGTCAGCGTATAACGGTGATTTGAAGCATGATCTGCCATTTTGGAAGTTGCCGCTCCAATCAATGCCCTCTGCTAAACATGCACAGCTGAACATGTGTTCAGCTACATGAGGGGCCATTTACTTAAAGCAAGCTTGCTTCTCTGAAAGGCAGTCTGCACCTCTTAAAGGTGAGCACCCTTTGTAGATGAATTTTTTTTTTAAGTGCTTCAGCACTAGGCAGTCTGCACCTCCTAAAGGTGAGCTGCCTTCTACTGATCAAAAATGGCAGAAGTTCTTCAGCACTAACCCAAATGGCTCAACAGGCCAGGGAAAGGGCACTCGGATGCAGCACACGAGCTTTGCGCAGAGAGTCAACACTGGAAGTGAGGTCCTCTACCCACAGGGGGCCAAGAGGCCCTCCAGAAAGAAGGATGTGGGACCAGATTGCCGAGGCAGGCACTGCCAACAGTGTGGCCCCCCCCCCCCCCAGGACCTGGCTCCAGTGCCCAAAGAAGCTTCATGACCTCAGACAAGTGGTCAAGGTCAATGAATGCATCTTCAAAAGCCATTTCCTACCAACTGCATCACTAGCCTCACACACTGCTCAATGCACTACCGCCGCCCACCGCCCGTCCCCATCACTCACCTATCAACAATCGCTACCGAACATGAGGCACACCTCACATTCCTAGCTTCATCTCACCCCCTCGGAGGAGACGGTGCTGGCCATTCTTGGCAGGGGCATGGCTGAGCCTTTGGCCAGTGGCAGGGCTGAAAGGATACAAAATGCTGGTATCCTCATACGTTCCTTCCCACTTCCCCCTCATCCCACAATGGCTTCTGATTTACAAGTGGCACATGGTGTAAGCATGCACCCTTTGCTTTACCCTCCCTCCCCTCACCACAACCCTACCCTTATGCCTTCCTCATTTCAGACACCCAAGAAATCCAGCCTGCCCAGCCAGTGCATCAACAAGAGGAAGGAGAGAGTGAAGAAGAAGAAGAAACACCATCACTCGATTTCGCTGACCCAGCCACCAGTTTCTTGAGGTCGTCCTGCAAGGCCATCTGCAGTGTCCCCCACTGCAAGTCAGCAGCCTTCCACCAGCCATGCTGTAGCCACTGGGTTAGAACTGCGTGACATCACTAGGATAGGCAAATGCACATGCAAGACAGTCACTAAGGGAATGGACAGGTGCGATTAGTTGATTTTTTGATGTAATATTGGATGCATATATGGATAAAGTTGGATTGGAAAGTTTGCTTTGTGGTGGCTTTTATTTCAGCTTTGTGGCCAAGAGGACGCTGTGATGGTCAGTAACAGAGGGAAGGTAAGGTATGGCACAAATATTGAAAGGGGAATTGGGGCTGTGTTCACTGGTATGCAGGCGGATGATTCGTTCCCAGATATCCTGGCCAGAAAGGGGCTGCCTGGGTTGCCTCCTTCCTTCTGCTTCCTCCTCTTCTGCTTCTTCCTCTTCTGCTTTTCCTCTTCTGCTTCTTCCTCTTCTGCTTTTCCTCTTCTGTATCTTCTTCCTCCTTCTCCTCTTCCTCCTCCTCCTCCCTCTGCGAGCAGTTTGTCCTCTTTGCTGCCTCTGCTCCATCTCCATGCCATGCTGCGGCCCAAGGGGGACTGTAACTAGAGCCCCCAGGACTGGGAGCAAGTGGTGTTCTCAGATGCCTTTCTTTAAGAGCCAAAGCCTTGCAAACATCCAGCCGCATTCCCTGCACACTTTAGCCACCTTTTAAATGTATTACACCAAGCCATTACATCAATAAAATGTAAAGAAACTAGTACAAAAGCAAAAATCTAAACTTACCTGAAAGTTGCGTGTGTGCCTTTAAGAAGCGTTGGTAAGGGGTCCGTCGTACTGCTGCACACATGTTCTGCCATGCGTGCTGTGGAGAGGGTGTTAATAGGAGCGGCGATTCCAAAACACCGATTAGCATCACGATCTGGCTCATCTAAATATCTAAAGAGAGCGCAGGCAATGGCAGCGCTGCCAACTTGCCCAAAATGGGCATTTTTTTCTTCCAAACCGGTCTTAACAGCCGGCGCAAATGGAACCGATTTCCCGGCCTACTTCTCTTGTACTGGCTCTTGCAGAGTTTGTATGAATACTGTGTTGCTGGAAGACATTTATAAAGTTGTTAAAGTGTGCAGGGAGTGATGCTGGACATTGGGAAGGTGTTGGCTGCTACTGGAAGGCCTCTGACTACACCACTTGCTCCCAGTCATGGGGGCTCTACTAGCAGTCCCGCTCGCGCTGAAGCATGTCAGGGAGATGAAACAGAGGCGGCAAAGAAGACAAGCTGCTCGCAGAGGGAGGAGGATGCAGGGGAGGAGGGCTCTCAGCAGGAGGCCTTACCCACCTAGGGTCTTCAGAGAGCACTGCTCCTAGCTGCGTCTAAGCCACGAGCAGTGTGTTCGGCGACTCCGCTTCACCAAGGAGGTGGTCACAGAACTCTGCCACCTCTTGGAACCAGACCTACAGCCTCAGAGCTGGGCGACGACAGCTCTGCCAGTGCCCCTCAAGGTGCCCGTGGCCTTGAATTTTTTTTGCAAGTTGATCCTTCCAGGCTAGAACAGGCGACATAGCAAACATCTCGCAGTTTGCTGTCCAACACTGCATCCGAAAGGTCACAGAGGCTCTGTGCTCTGGGAGAAGGGACTTTATTGTCTTTTCTCTAAACTGAGAGAAGCAGGAGGTGCGCACATGTGGCTTTACCAGGATATCGGGCTTCCCCATGGTTCAGGGCACCATCGACTGCACACATGTGGCTTTGTGGGCTCTGCATATCAATGGTAAGATGTACTGTAACCCCAAAGGGTACCACTCACTTAATGTGCAGTTGGTATGCTACCACGCCCAGTGCATCATGATGGTGAATTCCCGCTATCCTGGCGGTAGTCGTGATGCCTTCATCCTGCGCCAGTCCAGTGTGCCAGCAATCTTCCAGCCACCACGTCGAACCCGAAGGTGGCTGCTAGATGACAAGAGCTATCCGCTCTACCACCTGGCTGATGACACCCCTCCGCAACCCCGCCACTTGTGGCCAGCACTCATATAATGAGACCCATGCTGCCACGAGGAACCTCATCGAGTAGACCATGGGAGTTCTGAAGCAATGGTTCCCCTGCCTTGACCGCTCGGGAGAAGCTCTCCAGTACTCGCCGGAGTGGGTGTCCCAATTCGTGGTGGTCTGCTGCATTTACACAATTTGGCCATCATAAGGGCACAGCCTTTGCCACCACAGGTTCCACTACCACCTCAAGAGGAGGAGGAGGAAGAGGAGGAGGTGGAGGAGAAAGGGAGGAGGCAGCTTGCAAATCCCCATTCTGGATGGGCTGTCCTTGAGCGCATCATCAGACTCAGGTTCCCCTTAATGAAACCCCAGATCCCCGTTGCTCAAAACTTCCCCACCTTAACATCATTCCGTCACGGAACATCACAGCGTCCTCTTGGCCACAATGCTGAAATGAAAGCCACCATAAAACAAACATTCCAAACATAATTTATAAATGATTAATTCCAAAACGACATAACAAAGTCAATTAATCACCTTTGTGCATTCCCTTAGTGCCTGTCTGACATGTGCCTTTTCCTATTCTAGTACTCCTACGAAGTGCTACCCCAGTGGCTACAGCCTGGCTGGTGGAAGGCTGCTGACTTTCAGTGGGGAGACTGCAGATGGCCTTCCAGGATGACCGCAAGCAGCTCTGGGCCTAGAAGGCCCGGCTGTAGACTGCACTACTTCAGCATGTACGGCAACAGTCTGGATTGGCTGGCTGACAGACAACTACAAGGACACTGGCGGAGTGGCAGTGGTGGAAGTATGAATGTTGTCATCCTGAGAGAGGACAGCAGGTTTGTACTCCACGGAGCCACTGGCACTCCTGGGGCAGCGCTTCAGCAATCCTAGTAACCTCTTGGAGGACAGATTGCTGGTCTGCTGTGAGACCCTGCAAGCCCCTTTCCACACTTGTAAACACAGCCATGATGACAGCAGTCTGAGCCTGCATGGCAGAAGTCTGAGCTTCCACTGTAGCACTCAGACGTTGGGTCACTTCCGCTTGTGCTGCAATGGAAGCTGAGACATCATCCATCAGACCCTGCATCATGGTTGGCTCCCGAACTGTTCTAATGGAGTTGCCCATCAATTCCATCCTGGAAATCACGAGCTCCAAGCTCTGCGCAAAGCTCTGTGCAAAGCTTTGTGCAAGGTTGGAGTAGGACTCCTCCATGCTCTTTGAACATAAGAACATAATAAATAGGAGCAGGTCATTTGGCCCTTCGAGCCTGCTCCGCCATTCAACAAGATCATGGCTGATCTTCTACCTCATCTCCACTTTCCTGCACTATCCCCATATCCCTTGATTCCCTTAATATTCAAAAATCTATCAATCTCTGTCTTGAATATACTCAACGACTGAGCCTGCACAGCCCTCTGGGGTAGAGAATACCAAAGATTCACCACCCTCTGAGTGAAGAAATTTCTCCTTATCTCAGTCCTAAATGGGCGAGCCCTTATTCTGAGACTGTGACCCTGGTTCTAGACTCCCCAGCCAGGGGAAACATCCTCCCTGCATCTACCCTGTCAAGCCCTGTAAGAATTTTGTATTGACAGTGACAAGAGGCTCTCTGGCAGGCTTACCTTTGCACCAAGCATTTCTGTGTGCATGCCCATCACCCTTCTTCTGAAGGCCACCCCATCGAGGTCATCATCTGAGTCCTGCACAGCAGAACTTGTGTGTGAACTCGCACTGCTGGCACCCGAGCTACCCTTTGCCCCTGGCCTGGCTGCAGCCCTCTCGTCCCCGTGCGGACTCACCACGTGCGGATCCCGCCTCTATACTACCTGCTAAAGCCCACGCAGTGCCATTTTATGAGCTGGTGTCTGCAAGTGTCAGATGCAGTGACGGTGTGTCTTCTCCTTCACTCTCCCCCTCCATTGCTTCAGGAACTGGCTGTGCTGGTGTGACTTCCTGGCTCTCTGAAAGGAGAAAGGTACAAGGGTCGGGTTGTGGTGAGGGGAGGGGACAAAAGCAGATATCCATGCATACACTATCAGCAGCTTGTAAGTGAGAAGAGATTGTAGGATGAGGGGGAAGTGTAATATGAGAAGAAGAATTAGGTATGAGCATACCGTCATCATCAGCAATACTTTCAACTTCGCCGCTCGCCAAGGCCTCAGTGACGGCTCCTCCAATGATCTCCAGCACTGCATCCTCCAGCTCTGTTAGAGTCTCCAGACAGGCTTCACTCCACCCGTCTGCTGCTGCTCCCTGCAGTTATGAGCCACCTTTGCCTGCAAGAGAAAGGGAGTGTGTCGGTGAGTGTGGTGCAATGCGCCTGCCATGGTTGAATGGGTGTGAGATGTGGGTGTAGTTTTGCAGCAGTGGAAGTGTGTGAGAGGAAAGTGAAGCTATGATTGTGAGGTATGAGTGGTGATTGCTAGAGATTATTGGTAGGTGAGTAATGGAGGTGTGGTGCATTGAGCAGTGTGTGAGGCTAGTGGTGCAGATAGAGTCATAGAGCTATACAGCACAGAAAGAGGCCCTTCGGCCCATCGTGTCCGCGCCGGCCATCAAGCCCTGTCTATTCTAATCTCATTTTCCAGCACTTGGTCCATAGCCTTGTATGCTATGGCGTTTCAAGTGCTCATCTAAATGCTTCTTGAATGTTGTGAGGGTTCCTGCCTCTACCACCCTTTCAGGCAATGAGTTCCAGATTCCAACCACCCTCTGGGTGAAAAAGTTTTTCCTCAAATCCTCTCTAAACCTCCTGCCCCTTACCTTGAAACTATGCCCCCTGGTTATTGACCCCTCTACTAAGGGGAAAAGTTCCTTTCTATCTATCCTATCTATGCCCCTCATAACTTTGTACACCTCAATCAGGTCCCCCCTCAGCCTTCTCTGCTCTAAGGAAAACAACCCCAGCCTGTCCAGTCTCTCTTCATAGCTGAAGCGCTCCAGCCCAGGTAACATCCTGGTGAATCTCCTCTGCACCCTCTCCAATGCAATCACATCCTTCCTATAGTGTGGCGACCAGAACTGCACACAGTATTCCAGCTGTGGCCTAACTAGCGTTAACTACAGCTCCATCATAACCTTCCTGCTCTTATATTCTATGCCTCGGCTAATGAAGGCAAGTATCCCATATGCCTTTTTAACCACCTTATCTACCTGTCCTGCTGCCTTCAGGGATCTATGTACATGCACACCAAGGTCCCTCTGATCCTCTGTCCTTCCTAGGGTCCTACCATTCATTGTGTATTCCTTTGCCTTGTTAGTCCTCCCAAAATGCATCACCTCACACTTTTCAGGGTTAAATTCCATTTGCCACTGTTCTGCCCATCTGAGCAACCCGTCTATATCGTCCTGTAGCCTGAGGCTTCCCTCCTCGCTATTTACCACTCCACCAATTTTCGTGTCATCTGCGAACTTACTGATCATACCTCCTACATTCATATCTAAATCATTAATATACACTACAAACAGCAAAGGACCCAGCACCGATCCCTGCAGTACACCGCTGGACACAGGCTTCCAGTCACAAAAACAACCTTCGACCATCACCCGTCTGCCTCCTGCCACTAAGCCAATTTTGGATCCAATGTGCCAAATTGCCCTGGATCCCATGGGCTCTTACCTTCTTGACTAGTCTCCCATGTGGGACTTTGTCAAAAGCCTTACTGAAGTCCATGTAGACTACATCAACTGCACTACCCTCATCCACACACCTAGTCACCCCTTCAAAAAATTCAATCAAATTGGTTAGACATGATCTCCCCCTGACAAAGCCATGCTGACTATCCTTGATTAATCCTTGCCTTCCCAAGTGGAGACTAATTCTGTCTCTCAGAATGTTTTCCAATAATTTCCCTACCACTGATGCTAGGCTCACTGGCCTGTAATTCCCTGGTTTATCCCTACTACCCTTCTTGAATAATGATACTCTGTTAGCTGTCCTCCAGTCCTCTGGCACCTCCCCTGTGGCCAGAGAGGTTCTGAAAATTTGTGTCAGAGCCCCTGCAATCTCCTCCCTTGCCTCACACAGCAGCTGGGATACATCTCGTCTGGGCCTGGGGATTTATCCACTTTTAAGCCCGCTAAAACCACTAGTACCTCCTCCCTCTCAATACTAATTTGTTCAAGTATATCACAATCCCCCTGCCTGATTTCTATGCCTACATTGTCCTTCTCCATAGTGAACACAGATGCAAAATATTCATTTAAAACCTCACCCACATCTTTCGGCTCTACATACAGATTGCCACTTTGGTCCCTAATGGGCCCTGCTCTTTCCCTGGTTATCCTCTTGCCCTTAATATACTTATAAAACACCTTGGGATTTTCCTTTATTTTGCCTGCCAGTGTTTTTTCATGCCTCCTCTTTGCTCTCCTAATTTCTTTTTTGAGTACCCCCCTGCACTTTCTATACTCCTCTCGGGCTTCCACTGTTTTTAGTCCTTTGTATCTGCCAAAAGCCTCCCTTTTTTTCCTCATCCATTCTTGTATATCCCTTGACATCCAGGGTTCCCTGGGCTTGTTGGTCCCACCCTTGACCTTTACGGGAACATGTTGGCGTTGTACTCTCTCTATTTCCTTTCTGAAAGACTCCCACTGCTCTGATGTGGATTTTCCTACAAGTAGCTGATCCCAGTACACTTTGGCCAGATCCTGCCTTTTCATATTAAAATCGGCCTTCCCCCAATTTAGAACCTTTATTTCCGATCCATCTTTGTCCTTTTCCATGACTACCTTAAATCTCACCAAATTATGGTCACTGTCACCAAAATGCTCTCCTACTGACACTTCTACCACTTGCCCAGCTACATTCCCTAGAATTAGGTGCAGTACCGCCCCCTCTCTTGTAGGACTTTCTACATGCTGGCTCAAAAAGCTCTCCTGGATGCACTTTAAGAATTCCGCACCCTCTAAGCCTTTCACACTCTGACTATCCCAGTTAATATTGGGGAAGTTGAAATCCCCTACTATTATTACCCTATTATTTCTACACTTCTCTGAGATTTGCCTACATATCTGTTCCTCTATCTCCCACTGACTGTTTGGGGGATATAGTACACTCCCAGCAAAGCGCTTGCCCCCTTTTTGTTTTTAAGTTCTACCCATATGGCCTCATTAGAGGAACCTGCTAAGATATCATCCCTCCTTACAGCAGTAATTGACTCCTTGATTAATATTGCGACACCCCCTCCTCTTTTACACCCCCCTCTGTCTCGCCTGAAGGTTCTATACCCCGGAATATTGAGCTGCCAGATGGTGGGATATGGCATTTGAAGATGTATTCACTCACCTTGACCACTCATGTGAGGTCATTAAACTTTTTGTGGCACTGGATCCAGGTCCTTGGGACAACACTCATCGCACTGACGGCTTCAGCTATCTCCTCCCACATCCTTCTGCTGTTCTGCCTTGAAGACCTGCGAGTAGAGGACCTGACAGCACCTTTGAACCCCCAGGACCAAGGCCTCCAGTGCAGCATCGGAAAACCTCCTCGCCCTCTCTCTTGGCTGTTGGGCCACAGCTTTCTCCACAATGACAATGAGGTGCTTCTGCAACAAAGCACCTCCCCTTTAAGTAGTGCAGAGAGCCTAGGCCAAACTTCTTTGGCCATTAGACTGCACCCGATATTGCTCACCCTGTTCAACTCTAAGCTAATCAGCAGTGCATTTAGCGCTGAGATCAGTGCTGCAATCATTATAATGAGCAGGCAGCAAGAATTTTGCGTGCTGCCTGCACCACTTTGAACATTTTTGGGCCTTATCCAATTTCTCGGCCAATATATATTCAAGGATGTATGCAAGGCAAGAAAAGTTGATTTTTGAACTGGTTTTGGTGTAACAAAAATCATCAGCAACCACATAATTTTAAGGACTCGATGAATGTTTTTAATTATAAAATAGTTATGCCTCATATTGGCAGAAATAATTCTGAGGACAATGGAAATTAAAATTGAGTTAGGTAAGATTGAGGAGCCAGTGAGTGTAGATCTGACAGAATGGAGATTTTATTCCCAATTACTAGAATGCACCAAGGAATAAGAAACATTTGTATATCTGAAGGATCATGTGATGAACTAACTGTTTAAGAAACGAGATGGGCTGGTATGTTTGATATGTTGGCCTTTATTGCAAGAGGATTTGAGTATAAGAGTAAAGATATCTTACTGCAATTATATAGGGACCTGGTGGGACCACACCTGGAGTACTGTGTACAGTTTTGGTCTCCTTACCTAAGGAAGGATATACTTGCCATAGAGGGAGTGCAATGAAGGTTCACCAGACTGATTCCTGGGATGGGGGGATTGTCCTAAGAGGAGAGATTGAGTAGACTAGGTCTATATTCTCTAGAGTTCAGAAGAATGAGAGGTGATCTCATTGAAACATACAAAATTCTTACAGGGCTTGACAGGGTAGATGCAGGGAGGATGTTTCCCATAGCTGGGGAGTCTAGAACCAGGGGTCACAGTCTCAGAATAAGGGGTCGCCATTTAGGACTGAGATGAGGAGAAATTTCTTCACTCAGAGGATGTTGAATCTTTGGAATTCTCTACCCCAGAGGGCTGTGGAGGCTCAGTCGTTGAGTATATTCAAGACAGAGATCGAAAGATTTTTGGATATTAAGGGAATCAAGGGATATGTGGATAGTGCAGGAAAGTGGAGTTGAGGTAGAAGATCAGCCATGATCTTATTGAATGGCGGAGCAGGCTCGAAAGGCCAAATGGCCGACTCCTGCTCCTATTTCTTATGTTCTTATGTTCTTATGTTACTGGTGTGTAATTGTCAAGTTGTGTGTCCATACAGTCTTCATATATTGTCATCTTTCAGCTCATTAAAAGTATTGTGTTCTAGAGTTAAGGTAATATATTAATATTTATGATTTCATTCCAGAAGCCTATTTCTACAGGCCAGGCAGCAAAACAATCATTTGCTTGTTGTATATGCTGTGCTGTGGGGGAGAAGCTCGGAAGCAAAAAGTGAAATCTGGTGTGTGGGCTTCATCAGTGAGGCTCGTGCGGTTTGGCTGTGCGGCTGCAAAAAAATGGGAATTTCTTTGTTATAAAATGCAGTGTGAAGTGCACTGAATCCATGGACTTCAGCACCCACTTTCATGATCCACATTCCCATTTAGCCTTGCTAAATGACACTTGTAGTCAATAACCAGAATCTCTGGTTTTGGACATACACTGAATTGTAAATGGCAGAAATTACAGACCTCTTGTTCATAGGCTAGTACCTTGCCTGCTCAGCAAAAACAAATGTTGCCATTGTAATGCTTGTCGACGTTTTTATATGTTTGACATTGTTAAATTTATTGCTATGGCAAAAACTGGAACTACAACTAAGTATGTCTGTATAGTAGCCTGTTGTTTTGACCAGTGATTTTGAGCAGCATTGTAAACGTCCTCCAGGGTGTGCACTTGTACAGTAGATAATAACATCCCTGTTCTTTTGTTTCGTTCCATTGTCTGTTCAGCGAGCAAAAGTGATACATTGTTAAAAACAAAGCGCATTTCATTCAAAATTGATCGTACTTGCATTCATCGTAAAAAAAGCTCGCCGTGCTTATTGAAAGTCAGTTATTTTACAGACATTGATAGGTAATCTTTAGCCAGGGAAAGAGATTTACTTATAGCTTTTAGGATTTGATTCAAAAAAATCATTATACATTTTAAACCTTGTGTATGTATTGAAACAGAAAATATGATAATTTGACAAAGAATATTAATAATTCATTGCCGCTAGTTGATCTCCCATAGCGTTGCATATGGTAGGTTGGAGAATGTGGTCACTCCCTTACTTGTCTCTGATGTCTTTGGCGGCTAGCAACTTCTGAGTGCCCGGGGCACCCGATTAAAACAGACAATAACAGACAAAAATTGGGTCGCGTCCCCTCTGGGGCGCTAACTTCACTACTTTTAGCGCCCCGAAAAGGTTAGCACCCCCGCGCCCGAAATTGAATGGTAGCGCCCCAAGCAGGAGGCGGGGTGCTACTAGAGGCGCTCCCACTCACTCTTGGGGCACTCCCATTGAACATCGCTGCGCTACGTGCAGAAGCGCCGCGCGCGTCAGCATGTAGCGCCGCGCGGTACTGCAGGCCTCCCTCCCCTGATTAAAGGGGAGGGGTCTAGCGCAGCGCGCACTGGGGCCCTGCTGGACCACCGGGGAGCAGGTTGCCTGGAAAAGAGCCCGGCACCCAAGAGGAGTGCCGGGCTGACCGATCGCAGCTGGCACCCCGCAGGAGGAGGCGAGAGGGGGTAGGTGCTGGCAGGCAGCCCAGAACAAAAAGGCCGCTGGACACCTGCCCTTTAATTTACACCACCCTGGCCGCAAAAACACCACCCTGACCCTGTCGGTCATAGTGTCCGGCGGTAGGTCAGGCGGCGCGAGCCAAGTTTGCGGCCGGGACGCGAGCAGGGGCGATGACGTCATCGCTGGAGGCGCAGTGCCGCGGGGCGCTACTGGCTGCCGCCACCACTAGCCTCCCGCTGCATTTCACGGGAGGCGTTCACGGCGCTGCGCCCAGGGCACTAGGTGCTTTATGTCTCGTTAACACCCCCTCGGGGCGCTAACGGGAAGCACAATTCAACCGAATTTTTCCCCTAAGCCCCTTGAAAATGCTAATCAGGGGCCTAAGACCAGTTTTAGGTCCCACTGCCAAATTTAGCAGAAATTAGGCGGAGAATGTGCCACGCATGCTCTGCTCGGATTTTCCAGCTCTACCTTGGCCTAATCAGCGGTCTTTACAGGGACTACTGGAGGCCGCCGACGGTAAGGTAAGTTTTTTGATTGTTTACTTACCGCATCGTGGAGACAGGTGGAGCAGAATTTCTCCTCCTGGCCCCACAACAATACTGCTGGCCATTGCCAGCCTGCGCCCCTCCTATTTGCCTCCTTCCTTTCCCAGGTCATACCTGCAAGCCGACTGTTGTTGAGAAGACTCCGACTGGTGATCCTCATTGGGATGCCCAATTGGTGTCCACTGCTCACCGGTGGTATGGAGATGAGGACCGAGGCCCAATTTGGAGTGAGCCTCGGGCCTTCGTCCTAAGGTGCGCACGTTACTTCATGCCAGGAACCATCCTGAAACCAATTTCTTCTTCTCCGCTTTACAGATGTTAGAAATTAGATTCTCTGTTTCACAGGTGTAGTCCATTCGCATTGACCTTTTCTAAATGTCAACAAAATACATGTACGGTAATTACTCAGCAGGTCGGCCATTGACCTGAAACGTTAACTTTGTTTCTCTCTCCACAAATGCTACTTGACCTGCTGAGTATTTCCGGCATTTTCTGTTTTTATTTCAGATTTCCAGCATCTGCAGTATTTTGCTTTTGTAAGGTAATTAACTGGCTTCAAAATTCAAAAAAATTGAAAAGTAAACAAACATTAGATTAAAAGGTAAGACGGTAGATAAGCAGTGGCAGACTTTTAAGGAGATATTTCATAACTCTAAACAAAGATATATTCCAGTGAGAAAGAAAGACTCTATGAGAAGGATGAACCATCCGTGGCTTACTAAGGAAGTTAAGGAGGGTATCAAATTGAAAGAAAAGGCATTCAATGTTGCGACGGTTAGTGGTAGGCCAGAAGATTGGGAAATTTTTAGAAACTTGCAAAAGGATGACTAAAAAAATAATAAAGAGGAAGAAAATAGATTATGAGAGTAAACTAGCAAGAAATATAAAAACAGACAAGTAGCTTCTACAAGTATATAAAAAGGAAGAGAGTAGCTAAAGTAAACGTTGGTCCATTAGAGGATGAGACTGGGGAATTAATAATGGGAAACAAGGAAATGGCGGAGACTTTGAACAAATATTTTGTATCTGTCTTCACGGTAGAAGACACAAAAAGCATCCCAATAATAGTGGAAAATCAAGGGGCAAAAGGGAGGGAGGAACATAAAATAATCACTATCACTGGAGAAAAAGTAAACTAATGGGACTAAAGGCTGACAAGTCCCCTGGACCTGATGGGCTGCATCCTAGGGTCTTAAAAGAAGTGGCTGCAGAGATAGTGGATGCATTGGTTGTAATCTTCCAAAATTCCCTAGACTCTGGAAAGGTCCCAGCGAAGTGGAAAACCGCAAATGTAACACCCATATTCAAGAAAGGAGGAAGACAGAAAGCAGGAAACTGTAGGCCAGTTAGCCTAACATCTGTCATTGGGAAAATGCTGGAATCCATTATTAAGGAAGTAGTAGCAGGACATTTAGAAAATCATAATACAATCAAGCAGAGTCAACATGGTTTTATGAAAGGGAAATCGTGTTTGACAAGTTTATTAGAGTTCTTTGAAGATGTAACGAGCAGGGTGGATAAAGGGGAACCAGTAGATGTAGTGTATTTGGATTTCCAAAAGGCATTCGATAAGGTGCCACATAAAAGGTTACTGCACAAGATAAAAGCTCATGTTCGGAGTAATATATTAGCATGGATAGAGGATTGGCTAACTAACAGAAAACAGAGAGTCAGGATAAATGGGTCATTTTCAGATTGGCAAACTGTAACTAGTGGAGTGCCACAGGGATCAGTGTTGGGGACTCAGCTATTTACAATCTATATTAATGACTTGGTTGAAGGGACCGAGTGTACTGTAGCCAAATTTGCTGACGATACAGAGATAGTTGGGAAAGCAAGTTGTGAGGAGGACACAAAAAGTCTACAAAGGGATATAGATAGGTTAAGTGAGTGGGCAAGAATTTGGCAGATGGAGTATAATGTGGGAAAATGTGAGGTTATCCACTTTGATAGGAAAAATAGAAAAACAAAATATTATTTAAATGGAGAGACTACAGAATGCTGCGGTACAGAGGGATCTGGATGTCCTCGTACATGAAACACAAAAAGTTAGCATACAGGTACAGCAAGTAATTAGGAAGGCAAATGGAATGTTGGCCTTTATAGCAAGGGGGTTGGAATATAAAAGTAGGGAAGTCTTGCAACAACTGTACAGGGCGTTGGTGAGACCACACCTGGAGTACTGTGTACAGTTTTGGTCTCCTTATTTAAAGAGGGATATACTTGCATTGGAAACAGTTCAGAGAAGGTTCACGAGGTTGATTCCGGAGATGAAGGGGTTGTCTTATGAGGAAAGGTTGAGCAGGTTGGGCCTATAATCATTGAAGTTTAGAAGAATGAGAGGTGATCTTGTTGAAACATATAAGATTCTGAGGGGGCTTGACAGGGTAGATGCTGAGAGGATGTTTCCTCTCGTGGGGGAATCTAGAACTAGGGGGCATAATTTCAGAATAAGTGGTCGCCCAATTTAAAACGGAGATGAGGAGGAACTTCTTCTCTCAGAGGGTCGTGAATCTTTGGAATTCTCTACCCCAGAGAGCTGTGGAGGCTGAGTCATTGAATATATTCAAGGCTGAGATAGACAGATTTTTGAACTACAGGAGAGTCAAGGGTTATGGGGAACAGGCAAAAAAGTGGAGTTGAGGCCAAGATCAGATCAGCCATGATCTTATTGAATGGCGGAGCAGGCTCGATGGGCCGAATGGCCTACTCCTGCTCCTATTTCTTATGATCTTATGCTCATATTAAATTACAAAAGAAAGAGAAAGAAAGACTTGGATTTATATAGCGACTTTCACGACCGTGGGACGTTCCAAAGCGCTTTATCGCCAATGAATTACTTTTGAAGTGTAGACACTTGTTGTAATGTGGGAAACGCAGCAGCCAATTTGTGCACAGCAAGCTCCCACAAACAGCAATGTGATAATGACCAGATAATCTGTTTTTAATGATGTTGATTGAGGGTTAAATATTGGCCAGGACACCAGGGATAACTCCCTTGCTCTTCTTTGAAATAGTGCCATGGGATCTTTTACATCCACCTGAGAGAGCAGTAACTCTGTGAGCCCAGACTCTGTCTCACTCCCCCCCTCCCCCCGCCCCCATCCCAATCACCTCTCTATCTTCATCAGTATAATGCACACATAAAATAAAAACTACAAGTCGTATGTAATTAAATACGTGGGGTTACAGGGGTAGGGTGGGATATGTGTACTGTGGGGATTAAAGCAGGGACAGGGTACTGGATTTGGATGATCAGCCATGATCGTATTGAATGGCGGAGCAGGCTCGACGGGCCGAATGGCCTACTCCTGCTCCTAGATTCTATGTTTCTATGTTTCTATGTTTCTATGTTTCTATGTAATCAGAATACTGGAGAACAGCAGCCAGAAGGTTCTAAGGCCTGAAGATCTTGCTGGATAAAGTATAAAAACAATTTACTTGTTGCTCCTGTCCTTTTCTCATTGCTTCCAGGCCCCTCTCAGATCCTCTAGTCTGAGGGGAGTCCTGGTGCGAGCCTCACTGACAGCTTTTCTTGGGTGCATATGCATTTGGGAATTGCATGGATGGACCAGGAGGAAGGTAGGTAGGAAGGAATATCCCCTTTTGCTTCAATTCCATAGGAACACTAAATCTGTGTCTATTGTAATTGCAGGCCAAAGTACACCCACTGGTGAGAGCTTCAGAGATTCCATGGCAATGTAGTGGGGGCAGAGACTGATGTAGTGGAGCATTTGGGAACTGAGCTTTCTTGATGCTGCGATAATGAATATCAACTGTATGATGTTATTGCCTTGATGGAAATTTGACTACAGCCAGGGCAGCTTTGGGAACTAAATATTCTAGGCTATATAATTTCAGGAGATATAGAGAAGGTAAATAGACAATATAGAGGAGTGTTGGCCTTGTACATGGTGACAGCCATAGACAGGAAAGTATTTATTGATGCTGGTGCTCAGACAGAGACTCAATTGAGTTAAGAAATAACAAGAGGTCTTTTACCATATGGAGCAAAGGTAGGTAAATGGAGTTGAGATACAGATCAGCAAAAGGAAAAATTGGCAGGGCTAGCAGGGAGGAGAAGCAGAGTGGGAATAATTAGATAGATCTTTTGAAGAGCTGGCACAGGTACGATGGGCAAAATGGTCTCCTTCTTGTGCTGTAAGATTCTATGATCTAGCTGAGTGGCAGAGCAGGCTCAAGGGACTGAATGGCCTACTCCTGTTTCAATGTTCTATAATGGAAGTTCATTATAGACTACTGAATAGTTGGAAATAATTAAAGGATAAGATTTATAGGCAATTAAGGGAGGTTTGCAGAATTATAATATTGAGGAGCTTTAACTATCCTAATGTAGATAGGTCGGAAGAGTGGGCAGATAGGTGGCAAATGCAGTTCAATGCAAAGTAATGTAAAGCAGTTAATTTTGAGTGAAAAAAGTTCAAGATATGATATTAGTAAAGGATATCCATAAACCATAAGATTCTGAACAGAATGGAGGAGCAGAGATACCAGGAATAATACATTATAGTTATGTAAAACTGCTTAAGAAATTGGTACTTTTCACTGGATAACTGCAGTTAGCACAGTGACAAATGATAGAGATGACAGCGCAATCGTCCTGTGTTATCATTTCTATGACTTTAGTGGCAAACTTTGTTTTGTTGCCTCTCTCGCCACCTTCCAAAGCCACCTCCAAACAAACGCGTCTCTTTGCGCTTTCAATCACATCCCCCCCAACTGTTCCCCTAAAAACCCCTCCTCCTGGGACCACGTTCTGCGAAAGGCACTTTATAAACGTTGAGTACAGATACCGCAAACCAGTCTGTGCACAGTAGCCCTGCAGGTGTGTGTGAGAGAGAATGAGTGCATTTTACCTCTCATTGAACTAACATTTATGATTACTGTTGAAAATGTATTGACTTTTTTTTTTACTTGCCTTGTTCCCTACATTTACCGTGGTGATCTCTGACGTTGCCACTTCACATTGGTTCGAGTATTTTGCACGTGGTTCTGAGCTCAAGGGGCTTAAAAGCCGGAGAGCTCTTCCAGTCGCTGCAAAGTCATTTTCCTCGCACAGGGTCAGCAGTTGTTCTGCGTTTAAAGCGGCAGCGATACAGAAACAAAAAATGGTTGAACCGTTTGTAGGAACGTGGAACTTACTCAAGACCGAAAATTTTGATGAGTACATGAAGAAATTGGGTGAGGATCCTGTTTTATTTTAACCGCACCAAATAATATCGTTGGTTTTGGGTCTGTAGCTGGACTGCTCCCCGCTGGTTGCCGGAGTCCTTTGCGCCGGTTAAAATGCCAAGGTCCACAATTGATCCCAGAGATAAATAGTGGCGAATGCACTTCAAATTCGTAACGATAGTGGCCTCCGTTCGAAACACTGGGAGGAATTACACGATATATTTTTGCTGAGAGCCTGCAGCATCGTGTATATGATTTACCCACTTAAAGTAGTAAATGTGAAAAGATACATCGTACCAGAAAATGTACGCCTGGAATCTGATTTTGAATGTAGTAGGTGATTTTTTTTCCCCCATCTATATCCTGACTTGGCATTCCCAGAAATGGTTTATTTTATGCCACAGTCTGATGAAGCGTCTGGTTCTTGCGCTGATTGAGCTGGGAACGTCGCTGCCATTCCCTCACTTGGTGGAAGCGGCATCGTGACCGTTCGTGCCATTAAATGTTCCATTCTCTTTTTTTTAGACGTGGGTCTGATACTAAGGAAGTTAGGTAACAATGCCAAGCCCAAGACTATCATTTCCATGAACGGCGACACGATCACTATAGCAACCGAGAGTACTATGAAAAGCACAAAGATCCATTTCAAGCTAGGGGAGGAATTTGATGAGACCACCGCAGACGATAGGAAAACCAAGGTGTGTGGACGATTAACCCCGTTGACCGTTGTGATTTGCTTGGTGTCCGACTTCTCGAGATAAATGACATTCTTCTGTTTCAAATTCCCAATAGACCACAGTGACAATGGATAATGACAAACTGATCCAAATACAACGGTGGGACGGAAAAGAGACAACATTGGTTAGAGAATTGACGGATGGTAAACTAATATTGGTAAGGACCTCAGTACCTCAATATAGGTAGAGCCAAAAAGCTACTGCTGTTAACGAAGTGTAAATTTGTGGCAATGGATATTATTTAGATAACATTTTCTAGTTATCCAACAGTTTCTGGATTTATCATGAAGGTAATTGCTTACAACATCATCTCTATAGCGAGTCAAACTGATGCGCACATTTCTTGCAAGAATTATAAAATTGATATTTAAACCTACAGTGGTGCTTAATGATGTATACTTAACTCATTCTGTTTCCTTTGTAAATCAGACTTGCACCATAGGAGATGTGGTGTGCACCAGAATCTATGAGAAGGCAAAGTGATGACCTGGAACAAAGAGGATCGGCTCTGTTCAATAAACCTCACTTCTGCTGTTTTCCACTGGACTTTCCCTCAGTATTTTGTATAACTAGGACTGTTCTTTTTTCATGGGATTTTTGGTCACACTTTAGGGTCTCTGCATGGTGAAAGACAAATGTCAAGAGTTAAGGCAGGACTTCAAAATAATAAAAGCTGATATTTTCATTGTATGCATTTCCTGGTGAAGTGTTATGTAGGCATTAATCACTTTGTTTTCTCCATGAATGAGTGTGAAATTAGCTCAGAGATGCACATCAACAAAATCAGTGCCAGTCTACCATTGTGCTAATTTATGATTAACTTGTGGCATTCTTATAAGTAAGCTTAACCTTGAATATTACCTACATAACAAATATGGACAGATTATTAGTCTAGAAAGAAAAAGGCAGAAAATAACAGTTTGTTAAATTATTCAATACCTCCCATGATGCACAAAATAATCCCAAAATGCACGATTAAACAAATGTTGCTAAACAATGGGAAAGTGAGACATAATACAAACCTTCAAGTATTTACTTTGGCTGTTAATTATCAATTGATTTATATTGCTATGTATATGTTTGTAATATTACAACTATAAATTGCTCACTAAGTTAAAGTGCAACTATCCTGCCTGAAATCCTGCTCTTGTGTAAAATTGCTGGCATAGATTTTGATTTTTCAGTGTCGTGGGACCTTATCAGATCTGTGCAACCCATGCAGAGGGTGGGGGGGAAAGAACAGCCCTATGTACAACCAAATTGCAAATATTGCCAAATTTTGCAGCTTTAATAAAATTGTATACTAAGCAAGATCAGTCTGATTCTCCTTGATATGCAGAGTGGCATTGGCTTCATGAATGGATGGTGTAGAAAAGACAATGCTAAGTTGAAATAAGGTCTGTTCAGCAAGTGCCAGATTATAAAATGTACAGAATTTCTTATCTATTGGAATTTTAATTTTAACATCCCATGCATGTTCAATGAAATTTCCCATTTTGCTGTAAAACTGTCTCTCTATATACACCTGGTATAAGCCTAAAAGGTGAAACTAAGTTACAGTTGCTAACTGGAGCTTAATAATGGCACTAACATTGAAATGGGTACATGATATGGATAGTGGCATTCCTATTGTTGCCTTCTATCTCTGCTGAAAAGTCCCTGCCTTAATAGCAGTCTCTTAATTAGTATGAGAAGTCGCACAACACCAGGTTATAGTCCAACAGCTTTATTTGAAATCGCAAGCTTTCGGAGCGCTGCTCCTTCGTCAGGTGAAGGAGCAGCGCTCCGAAAGCTTGTGATTCAAATAAAGCTGTTGGACTATAACCTGGTGTTGTGCGACTTCTCATTTGTCCACCCCAGTCCAACACGGCATCTCCGCATCTTAATTAGTACACAAAGAGACTTAAAAATAAAGAAATGGGAATTAGCTATAACTACCTGAATCTGAACATGGTGCAACATTATATTAAATGTCTTTTGAAGGCAACAGAAAGAAGCAGGTAGGTAACATCTGAGGCATTGTACTAATCTTGGTTACTACCCCTGATCCTGGTATAACTGTGACATGTATTCAGTCTCACCTCTACTGTGAAACTTGGAACACACATGCTGATTTTGATATTTTTAATCAAAAGTGGTAGAATTGTCTTTAAAATGGTACATTTCTGAGAATCCTTGCATGAACTGATGGGGCTCTAACTTGAGCAGCTACTGCCCATGCTTCTTGCTTCTATTGTGTTGTAAGCTTGATAGCCCAAAGGTGGCAATATCGATGGTTTTCCACAATAGTACAGCATGATGTATGTCAGTTCCTGACCCCTTACTCGCTATTAGTTATTTCTAATGTGGAGGAAGGGAATAATAGCCTTTGTCTGCATTAGTTAATGTTGTAACATAGGATATATAGTCAAGGATGTACTCATGTACTCCAAAGCAAGAAAAGTTGATTTTTGAACTGCTTTTGGTGTGACAAAAATCATCAGCAACCACATTTTTAAAGACTTGAATATTTTTAATTACAAAAGTTATACCTCATTGGCATAAATGATTGAGGATGATGGAAATGAAGATTGAGTTAGGTAAGATTGAGTTGCCAGGGAGTGTAGATCTGACCGAATGGAGATACTATTCCCAATTACTAGGATGCACCAAGGAATAAGAAACATTTGTATACCTAAAGAATTGTGATGAACTAAATGATTAAGAAATGAGATGGGCTGGTATGTTTGATATGTTAGTGTGACTGGTGTGTAATTGTCAAGTCATGTGTCCATACAGTCTTCATATATTGTCATCTTGCAGCTCATTAAATGGATTGTGTTCTAGAGTTAAGGTAATGTATTAATCCAGTTCATTCCAGAAGTTTAGTGTTCAAACACAAGTATGCTATTCTTAATGACCTCAAAGTTAATTGCAATCGGCCAAATAATAGAGAAGTTGCTATGTTGCTCAGTCAACATTTTCATTGTTAAAACACTTAACTTTTGAAGGAGAGATGCTGTGTTTTGGAGTATATCATCTAATTGCATGTGGATGCAGCAGATGTATCCTAGTGCTAGAAGTAATTTTACACACTGGCTTTTTTTTTAAAAAAGGCTTAATATTTTTTTCACATCACTTAGGTATTCTACTGTACTTGATGAAGAGAAGTAACTGCTGATGGGCTGATTTAAATATTGCTGTAGTCGAAAGCTAACCCCAATTCTCTAACTTGTTTTAGATTCAGATTACTGATTAATAAAAAGATGAACGGTTTCCCTCTAAGTTTGTTGCTTTTGGGTTCACCTGGTAATTATCATTTTCTCAGTAATACAGCATTTTAACCCCCCTTCCCAGTGTATAGTTATATTTGTTAAATGCATTTTAAGTGTGTACAGGGGAAGTTACCATTTTTTCCTGACCTCTTCTAATCATCTCGGTGCAGCCAGGAAGATGTAATCTGATATTTTCTCAGTGAATTGATGACGTTAGGAAACAATACCAATATCATCAAACTTTATCTTAAACCTGCATGGTAGGAAGTGGAGTTTGAGCATGTTGAATTACTAATTTGATCTGTACAGCTATGGTGAGGCCTGCCATTTTCCATGGGCAGCATTTCCTTGTATTTTGCGCTAACATAGCGTCGGTTTCCACATGTACGCTGACGACACCCAGCTCTACCTCACGACCACTTCTCTCGACCCCTCCACGGTCTCTCAATTGTCAGACTGCTTGTCCGACATCCAGTTCTGGATGAGCAGAAATTTTCTCCAATTAAATATTGGGAAGACCGAAGCCATTGTTTTCAGTCCCCGCTGCAAACTCCGTTCCCTAGCCACTGACTCCATCCCTCTCCCTAACATCTGTCTGAGGCTGAACCACACTGTTCGCAACCTTGGTGCCATATTTGACCCTGAAATGAGCTTCTGACCACATATCTGTGGCATAACTAAGACCGCCTATTTCCATCTCCGTAACATCGCCCATCCCCACCCTTGCCTCAGCTCATCCGCTGCTGCAACCCTCATCCATGCCTTTGTTACCTCTAGACTTGACTATTCCAACGCACTCCTGACTGGCCTCCCACATTCTACCCGACATAAACTTGAGGTGTTCCAAAACTCGCACCAAGTCCCGTTCACCCATCACCCCTATGCTCGCTGATATACATTAAGCAATGCCTCAAATTCAAAATTCTCATCCTTTTTTTCAAATCCCTGCATAGCCTCGCCCCCCTCTATCTCTGTAATCTCCTTCAGCCCCACAACCACCAGAGATATCTGCGCTCCTCTAATTCTGGCCCCTTGAGCATCCTTGATTATAATCGCTCAACCATTGGTGGCCGTGCCTTCGGTTGCCCACGCCCTCAGCTCTGGAATTCCCAGCCTAAACCTCTCCGCCTCATTACCTCTAAGACACTCCTTAAAACCTACCTCTTTGACCAAGCTTTTGGTCACCAGCCCTAATTTCTCCTTATGTGGCTCGGTGTCAAATTTTTTGTCTTTTAATACTCCTGTGAAGCGCCTTGGGAAGTTTTACTACGTTAAACATACTATGTAAATACTTGTTGTTGTAGCTGGTTTCAGAACAAGATTGGTGATGTCTTGCAAGCATATTGTCTCTCTGCCCTCTTGGCTATATCGGTACATGTAGGGATAAAATATCTTCAAAAGAAAAGGCAAGGAAATGCCTTTTTTTTGGAAGGTTTGGGGATCTGGGTTTCAGCACGAGTGATCTAAAACATGAGAGCCAAAATAATATAGGTTAGGAAAGACTTAAAACACAATACAACAGTAACTGCAACTCATTGTTTGTAAAGTGCTCTGAAAGGTCCCTGAGAGAAGCAATGAAGTGCTTTTGTAAATGTGAGTTTGTTTCTCTCTCAATCATTCAACAAATTGGGTCAGGGAAATGATTTGGATGTACTGTTGACCAAATATCTAAAGTGCCATTACAATGTAGAGCAGGAATTGCCAAGACAAGCAGAATGTTAGGGTGTATAAATAGATAGAATGCAAGTCCAAAATTAAAGTAGATTTCTGTCTTCTCTCAAGCAATGCACTGCAGCTGAGAGGACAGGCAGACGAATTGCATTCCAAGTCTACCCATATGCTACTGTAAACCAGTTGTTGGAATGTGTATGTGAGAACAGCTCAGGGACAGTCCCTTGCATAGGGAAGCATTTCAACTTCACGCACCACTTGCACACAGTTATGATTAGGAATTGTGGGTGCAGACCAGTGTCCTACCATTCTGTACACCCTGTACGGTCTTGTTGAAGGGGTATAACAGTTTCATATGATACGAAATGAAGAATAGAATAGCAGTACCTACTGCAGATTTTTCAAATAGTCTGCAGCTTTAAATCAGCTGGCACTACATTGTGCTATGTGCTTCTACATCCTCCTAGTATTCATTTTGAAGTGATGATCAAGGTTAGACTGAATGTTACATCAAGTCTGCAGCAAAGAAACAGGCCATTCGGCCCAATGGCCTGTTCCTGTGCTGTAGACTTGATGTAACATTACTCTCTGTCAACAGTTGGTATGGTCTTGTTCATCACTTCAAAATGAATACGAGGAGGATGTAGAAGTCTATGCTGGCATTTAGTCTGCACACAAGCCTCATCTCACCCCTTTTCATCTTACTGTATCAGCATACCCTTCTATTCCTTTCTACCTCGTGCTTATCTGGATTCCTATTTGCCTCAACTGTTAATTGTGGTAGCGTGTTCCCCATTCTTGCCACTCTGGGTAAAGAAGTTTCTCCTGAATTCCCTATTGAATTTATTATTGACCATCTTCTATTTATGGCCTCTAGTTTTGGTTTCCCCACAAGTGGAAACATCTTCTGTACATCGATCCTATCAAACACTTCCATTATCTTAAAGACCTCTATCAGGTATACCCTCAGCCTTCTCTTTACTAGAGTAAAGAGCCCCAGCTTGTTCAGTCTTTCTGGTATCAACCTTGTGAATATTTTTTACACCCTCCACAATGCCTCTATATCCTTTTTATAATATGGAGACCAGAACTGTTCACAGTACTGTGGTCTAACCAAAGTTCTATACAAGTTTAACATGACTTCCCAGCTTTTGAATTCTATTCCTCCAGAAATGAACCCCAGTGCTTGGTTTGCTTTTTATGGCCTTGTTAATCTGCGCTGTTAGTTTTAGTGATTTGTGTATCTGCATCCTAGATCCCTTTGCTCCTTTACCCCAATTGGACTCTTATTATCCAGACAGTATGTAGCCTCTTTATTCTTCATACCAAAATGTACCACCTTACAATTACCTATATTGAAATTCATTTGCCAATTAAAATCCTATTCTGCAAGTTTGTTAATGTTGTCTTGTATTTTGTCACATTCTTCCTTTGTATTAACCATCTTCAGCTGCTTCATCAATGACCTTCCTCCAACATAAGGTCAGAAATGGGGATGTTCGCTGATGACTGCACAGTGTTCAGCGCCATTCGCAACTACACAGATAATGAAGCAGTCCATGTCCACATGCAACAAGACCTGGATGACGTTCAGGCTTGGGCTGATAAGTGTCAGGTAACATTTGCGCCACAGAAGTACCAGGCAATGACAATCTCCAACAAGCGAGAATCTAACCACCTCCCCTTGACATTCAATGGCATTACTATTGCCGAATCCCCCACTATCAACATCCTGGGGGTCACCATTAACCAGAAACTTAACTGGACCAGCCACATAAATACTGTGGCAACAAGAGCAGGTCAGAGGCTAGGTATTCTGCGGCGAGTGTCTCACCTCCTGACTCCCCAAAGTCTTTCCACCATCGACAAGGCACAAGTAAGGAGTGTGATGGAATACTCTCCACTTGCCTGGATGAGTGCAGCTCCAACAACAAATACTGTGGCAACAAGAGCAGGTCAGAGGCTAGGTATTCTGCGGCGAGTGTCTCACCTCCTGACACCATCCAGGACAAAGCAGCCCGCTTGATTGGCATCCCATCCACCACCTTAAACATTCACTCCCTCCACCACCGGCGTACCGTGGCTGCAGTGTGTACCATCTACAAGATGCACTGCAGCAACTCCAAAACCCGCGACCTCTTCCACCTAGAAGGACAAGGGCAGCAGGCGCATGGGAACACCACCACCTCCAAGTCACACACCATCCTGACTTAGAAGTATATTGCCGATCCTTCATCGTTGCTGGGTCAAAATCCTGGAACTCCCTACCTAACAGCACTGTGGGAGTACCTTCACCACGTGGACTGCAGCAGTTCAAGAAGGCGGCTCACCACCAACTTCTCAAGGGCAACTAGGGATGGGCAATAAATGCTGGCATTGCCAGCAACGCCCTGATCCCGTAAACAAATTTTAAAAAACTACACCTCCCTCCACCGCCCCCCCCCCCCAATTTGGTGTCATCTGCAAATTGTACTTACGATTCCGGAGCCCAAATCGGGAATGTAAATTTTGAGCAGCAGTGTTCTCCGCACTGATCCCTGTGGAACACCACTTCCCACCTTTTGCCAGTCTGAGTAACTACCCTTTACCCTTACTCTCTGTTTCTGTTTTGCAGCCAGCTTGCCACCTGTCCCCTTACTCCACATGCTCTGACCTTAAGTCATGAGTCTACTAATATAAGGGCTTTTGAAAATCCAAATATATTACATCTATTACATTACCCTTGTCTGCTCTTCCTGTTAACTTCTTCAAAGAATTCAATAAGGTTGGTCAAGCATAACCCTCCCTTTTGAAATCCGTGTTGACTACTCTATTATAGTTATGGTTTCTAGATGGTTTTTCTATTACATCTTTGAGTAAAGATCCTATTATCTTTCCTACCATCGACGATATGCTAACTGGTCTATATTTCCTTGGACTTGTTTCATCTCCCTTTTTTTAAATATAGGAATAATATTAGCTGTCCATCAGTCCTCTGGTACTATTCCCTTTTCTAATGATTTGTTATATATATATGTAATAGTGCCTCTGCTATCTCTTCCCTAATTTCTTTTAATATGTGCGATACAATCCATCCGGACCAGATGTTTTATCCTCGCTACGTTTGATTAGTTTATCAATTATCTCCCCCTTTCTATCTTAAATGTCTTTATCTTTTTTGATCTCTTCTTCTACTGTCATACCCACCTTGTCAGTCTTCCTGGTAAATACTGAGGCAAACTAACTATTCAATATTTCTGCTGTTTTGCTATCATTACCTATGAGTTTAGGTTGTGCATCCCTTAGTGGCCCTATCTCTATCCTGATTTTCTTTTGTTGTTGATGTGTCTGTAGAATACATTACTGTTTCTTTTTATATTCCTTGATAATTAAATTTTGTAGTTTCCTAATTGTTTTTTGGACTTCTTTCCTAACCTTTTTGTATTCCCTTTTGTCATCCATTCCCTTATTGTCTATGTATTTAGTGTATGCTTTCTTCATTAGTTTCAATGTTACCATTGTCTTTTTATTCACCCATGGTGTTTCATTATTGACTAGTTTGTTCTTGTTTTTAGAGGAATATATTTCTCCTGAACACTCTTGATCACTGTTTTAAATATTTCAAACTGCTGTTCTATCTCTATGACAATTTTTATTTCCAGTTTACCTTTCCTAGTTCCATTCTCATCCCCTCAATTAGTTTTTTCCCAATATATTACTTTGGCCTTTGTCTTATGTCTTTATCAGTCATTACTTTAAACTGTTGTGATCATTATTGCCTAGATGTTCACCTACGCTGACTACTTTTATCTGCCCTGTTTCATTTCCCATTACTAGATCCAGCAGTGATTCCTCTCTTGGGCTTCTTGCGTACTGAGTAAGAAAGGAGTCCTGAACACTACTGATGCATGGTAGTTTGCAGTGGTGTTCCCCAAGGGTTAGTTTTGGGTCCCTTGCTCTTTATAATTTTGATAAATGACCTAGACTCAGGTGTATGGAGCAGCATTATAAAGATTGCAGATGATACAAAACTTTGCAAAGTAGTAGATAGTGATGAGGATAGTTGAAGACTTCAGGGTGGTGAAATGGGCAGAAGCATGGCAGATGGAGTTCAACGCAGAGAAGTGTGAAGTGATACACTTTGAGAGGACTAATATGGAAGGATGGTACACTATAAATGGTACAATTTTGGAAAGTGTAGCTGAGCAGAGAGACCTTGGTGTCCATATACACAAATCCTTAAAGGTGGCAGGGCAAGTTGATAAGGTGGTTAAAAAAGCATATGGGTTATTTGGGTTTGTAAATAGAGGCATAGAATATAAAAGCAAAGAGATCATGCTGGAACTTTATAAATCACTGGGTAGGTCGAAGCTAGAGTATTGTGGACAATTCTAAGCACCACACTTCAGGAAAGATGTAAAGGCCTTAGAAAGGGTACAGAGGAGATTTACCAGGATGTTACCAGGGATACATACATAGATACATAGAAGATAGGAGCAGGAGTAGGCCATCCGGCCCTTCGAGCCTGCTCCGCCATTTAATGAGATCATGGCTGATCCTCCAATTCAGTATCCCGTCCCCGCCTTCTCTCCGTAACCCTTAACCCCTTTTGCCTGTAGAAATACATCTAATTCCCTCTTAAATATATTTAATGAGCTGGCGTACACTGCCCTCTGTGGCAATGAGTTCCACAGGTTCACCACCCTCTGAGTGAAGAAATTCCCCCTCATTTCTGTCCTAAATGGTTTAGCCCTTATCCTTAAATTATGTCCTCTAGTTCTGTTCTCACCCGCCAAGGGAAACATTCCTTCTGCATCTAGTCTGTCTAGACCTGTCAGAATTTTATACACTTCTATGAGGTCCCCTCTCAATCTTCTAAACTCCAGTGTGTACATCCCTAAACTACATAGTCTCTCCTCATAGGTCAATCCCGCCATTCCTGGTATCAGCCTGGTGAATCGCCGCTGCACCCCCTCCATGGCAAGAACATCTTTCCTCAGATGAGGCGACCAAAACTGTACACAGTACTCGAGGTGTGGTCTCACCAGTGCCCTGTACAGCTGCAGCAAGGTATCCCTGTTCCTGTATTCCAACCCTTTTGCTATGAAGGCCAGCATACCGTTTGCCTTCTTGATCGCCTGTTGCACCTGCATGCTCGCCTTCAGTGACTGGTGTACAAGAACACCCAGGTCTCTCTGTACTTCCCCCTCTCCCAATTTATTGCCATTTAAATAATAATTTGCCCTCCCTTTCCTGCACCCAAGGTGGATAACTTCGCACTTGTCCACATTATAGTGCATCTGCCATTTATCCGCCCAATCACCCAGTCTGTCCAAATCGCTCTGGAGCTTCCTGGTCTCCTCCTCTGAGCCCACCCCCCCTCCTAGTTTAGTGTCGTCTGCAAATTTGGAAATGCTGCATCCGACTCCCTGATCCAGGTCATTAATGTGGGACTTCAGTTATGAGGAGAGGTTGGAAAAATTAACACTGTTCTCCTTGGAACAGAGAAGGTTAAGAGGTGACCTAATGGAGGTTTTCAAGATGATGAGAGGTTTGGATAGAGTAGATAGAAAAAACTATTCTCTTTGGCGAGTAGGTCAATAACCGGAGATCATAGATTTAAAATCATTGGCAAAAGATCTAGAGGGGAGATCAGGAGAATATTTTTCAGGATCTGGAATGCTCTACCTGAAAAGGTGGTATAAGCTGATTCCATGAATAATTTCAAAAGAGAGTTGGACAGGTACTTGAGGATGAGAAACTTACAGGGTTACGGACAAAAAGTGGGGGTGTGGGAGTTATCACGACTACTCTTTCCAAGAGCCAGGGCAGGCATGATGGGCCGAATGGCCTCCTATGCTGTAAGTTTCTGTGGCCTAGAAATTGGGCCACTTACCACCATGAGTTACCGCCGCTGTCCTGGCAGAAAATGGCGGCCTTTACTCTAGTGACTTCTCTGGCACGGGACTCGGTGGCCACCATTTTGGTGAGGGCCTTAGCACTGCTATCAGCAGCGCTGACCATGGACGTAAGTGGAGAGGGTGACGTGCATGCCAACTTAACGTCACCTCAGCAAACCTCAACATTAGCGATGAGTTAAGCGCTGGGTCCTAAGCTCGCTATGAAAACCCAGCATTCAGCAGACTGACAGAGATGCTGTCAACACCTCTTAAAGGTACACACACATCTTTCAGAAAAATTTGCATTTAAGCTTTTGGACTGGATTTTTTTTGATGCAATACATGTTAAAAATTTAAGTGTGCAGGAAGTGCTGCTGGACGCTTGCAAGGCCTCGGATGGTAAAGGATGGCCTCTGAGAAGACAGAAAGTGGTGGAAATACTCAGCAGGTCAGGCAGCATCTGTTGAGAGAGAAACAGAGTTCATGTCTCATGTCCAGATACTGCCTGAACTGCGGAGTAGTTCCAACATTTTCCACTTTTATTTCAGATTTACAGCATCAGCTCGCAGAGGGAAGAGGACGACACAGCAGAGGAGGAAGCAGAAAGAAAGAAGCAACCCAGACAGCCCCTTTCTGGCCAGGATATCCGGGATAGAATCATCTGCCTGAGGTACCAGTGACCACAACCCCAATTCCCCTTTCAATATTTGTACATACCTTACCTTCCCTCTGTTATTGACCATCACAGCATCCTCTTGGCCACAATGCTGAAATAAAAGCCACCACAAAGCAAGCATTCCAATCCAGCTTTATACATCTATCCATCCAATATGACATCAAGAAATCAACTCATCACACTTATGCATTCCCTTAGTGACTGTCTTGTGTGTGCCTTTGCCTATCTTACTGATGTCACGCAGTGCTATCCAGTGGCTGCAGCATAGCTGGTGGAAGGCTGCTGACTTTCACTGGGGACCTTGTTGGTCGATCTTGAGGAGCTGGTGGCTGGCAGTGTGAAATCAAGAGACAGTGTTTTTCCTCCTTCTCATTCCCCTTCTCCCCTGCCCGCCCCCCCCCCCCCCCTGGCTGGGCAGGCTGCATTTCTTGGGTGTGTGAGATCCATTGGGGATGGTAGCATAGTGGTTGTGATACTGGACTAGTAATCCAGAAGCCTTGGATGATTGGGTATATGTGCAGTTCAAATCCCACTACGGCAGCTGTGGAATTTAAATTCAATTAATTATATAAATCTGGAATAAAAAGCTAGTATCAGTAATGGTGACTCACAGAACTATATTGGCTTGTTGTAATAAACCCATCTGGTTCACTAATGTCCTTTAGTGGAAGAAAATCTGCTATATGTGACTCCAGGCCCACAGCAATGTGGTTGATTCTTAACTGCCCTCTGAAATGAAAACAGAAAATGCTGGAAAGACTCAGCAGGTCAGGCAGCATCTGTGGAGAGAGAATCAGAGTTAACGTTTCAAGTCAGTGACCTTTTGTCAGAACTGGAAAAAGTTAAGAGTTTTTATTTCAGATTTCCAGCATCCACAGTATTTTGCTTTTGTCCTCAGAAATGCCCTAGCAAGCCACTCAGTTCTACCAAACTGCTAAGAAAAACAATAAGAATAAAACTGGATGGACCACCCAGCATCAACCTAGGCACCAGCTTCAGACACGACAACGACACACGCAGCCCAGTCAACCCTGCAAAGTCCTCCTCACTAACATCTGGGGACTTGTGCCAAAATTGGGAGAGCTGTCCCACAGACTAGTCAAGCAACAGCCTCACATAGTCATACTCATAGAATCATACCTTTCAGCCAATGTCCCAGACTCCTCCATCACCATCCCTGGGTATGTTCTGTCCCACCGGCAGAACAGACCCACCAGATGTGGCAGCACAGTGGCATAAAGTTGGGAGGGAGTGGCCCTCGGAGTCCTCAACATTGATTCCGGTACCCATGAAGTCTCATGGCTTCAGATCAAGCATGGGCAAGGAAACCTCCTGCTGATTACCACCTACTACCCTCCCTCAGCTGATGAATCAGTACTCCTCCATGTTCAACACCACTTGGAAGAAGCACTGAGGGTAGCAAGGGCACAGAATATACTCTGGGTGGGGGACTTCAATGTTCATCATCAAGCGTGGCTCGGTAGCACCACTACTGACTGAGCTGGCCGAGTCCTGAAGGACATTGCTGCCAGACTGGGCCTGCGGCAGGTGGTGAAAGAACCAACACAAGGGAAAAACATACTTGATCTCGTCCTCACCAATCTACCTGTTGCAGATGCATCTGTCCATGACAGTATTGGTAGCAGTGACCATCGCACAGTTCTTGTGGAGACAAAGTCTTTACACTGAGGACACCCTCCATCATGTTATGGGGCACTACTGAAGGATCCAGCTAGTTCCCAAAGAATTCTGGGATACTTGGCTAGGTTTAACCCTCCCAAAGAAGGTAACTGTAAGAAATAGCTCACTGAAAGGTTCAGCTTGTTCCCAAAGAATTCTCGGATACTTGACTATGTTTAACCCTCTCATAAAAAAGGCACTTGTAAGGAATAGCTGTAGATTCAAAGATGGGGCTTAATTAAAACGGAGACTGACAACATGCAGCTGGGAACAGATAGCAGGGATGTAAGCGAGGTCGAATATTGAACATCAGAGACCAGTAAAAGTGATAAGGGGATCGTAAAATGCAAGGAACAGGCACTTTTGCAGGCTGCAAGGCGTCTCTTCACTAATTAAACTTAGGGATGTGTATTCACAGCGCCTGAGTGGAGTCACTGTCCAAGCACGGCCTGTCCTCCCAGGAGATAAGGGTACCAATTATCAAACATGGTACGAGTTCGCTGGACACATGAATCACTGTGGCTTTGTGCTTGGTCGGCAGTTAAGGGTAAAACCGGTCCTCTCGAACAATAAACTATGCTTATAGTGAGGAAGAAATAACAACAGGAATGTGGAGGTAGGGTTACTCCCAACATCTGTGTCCAGCATGGGCAGGGGAGGGGCACCTGAGTTCAGGGGATGGGCCCAACAGTTGAGTGACTAAACACCGAAACCAATAAAGAGTAACTGTGGTGACGTTGTTTGTACGTGTACGCCCCCATTCTGTAGTAGGTGGGCGTTCCTTATAGAACTGTATATCTTGAATGAACCGCTGTTTTTCCTTTGTGAGTACACCTCAAGCTTGAGGAAGCTGGGTGGCTCCCCTTGTGCACAAGTCTCTCTTAGTTGTTTTAATAAATTTTGTTCTTGTCCTCAATTCCGTCTCCGTCTAGAGTTTCTCCAAATTCGAATCTAACACTACCACCGTGCTAAATGGAATAGGTTCAGAACAGATCTCGCAGGTAAAAGCTGTGCATCAATGAGGTGCTGTGGGGCATCAGCAGCAGCAGAATTCCATTCCACCACAATCTGTAACCTCATGGCCCGGCATATCCCTCACTCTACCACTACCATGAAGCCAGGGAACAAACGCTGGTTCATTGAAGAGTGCAGAAGAGCATGCCAGGAGCCGCACCAGGCATACCTAAAGATGAGGTGCCAACCTGGGGAACACCACATGCATGCTAAACTGTGGAAGCAGCATGCTATAGACAGAGCTAAGCGATCCCACAACCAACTGATCAGATCAAAGCTCTGCAGTCCTGCCACATCCAGTCGTGAATGGTGGTGGACAATTTAACAATTAACAGAGGAAGAGGCTCCATGAATATCCCCATCCTCAATGATGGTGGAGCCCAGCACATGAGTACAAAAGACAAAGCTGAAACGTTTGCAATGACCTTCAGCCAGAAGTGACGAGTGGATAATCCATCTCGCCCTCCTCCTGAGGTTCTCACCATCACAGAAGCCAGTCTTCAGCCAATTTGATTCACTCCACGTGATATCAAGAAACGGCTGAGCACACTGGATACAGCAAAGGCTGTGGGCTGCGACAACATCCCGGCTGTCGTGCTGAAGACTTGTGCTCCAGAACAAGCTGCGCCTCTAGCCAAGCTGTTGCAGCACAGCTACAACACTGGCATCTACCCGACAATGTGGAAAATTGCCCAGGTTTGTCCTGTCCACAAAAAGCAGGACAAATCCAATCCAGCCAATTACCGTCCCATCAGTCTACTCTCAATCATCAGCAAAGTCACGAAAGGAGTCGTCGACAGTGCTAACAAGCGGCACTTACTCACCAATAACCTGCTCACCGATGCTCAGTTTGGGTTCCGCCAGGACCACTCAGCTCCAGACCTCATTACAACCTTGGTCCAAACATTGACAAAAGAGCTGAATTCCAGAGGCGTGGTGTGAGTGACTGCCCTTGACATCAAGGCAGCATTCATCTTCACCGCACGTCAATTACAAGAGAAATGCAGAGAACAGCACCAACCGCTGTACATGGCCTTCTTTGATCTCACAAAGGCCTTCGACACTGTCAACCATGAGGGATTATGGAGTGTCCTCCTCAAATTCAGTTGCCCTCAAAAGTTTGTCACCATCCTCCACCTGCTTCACGACGACATGCAAGCCGTGATCCTGACCAACGGTTCCACCACATACCCAATTCACGTGCGAACCGGGGTCAAGCAAGGCTGTGTCATCGCACCAACGCTCTTCTCGATCTTCCTTGCTGCAATGCTCCATCTCACCCTCAGTAAGCTCCCCACTGGAGTGGAGCTAATTTACAGAACAAACTGGAAACTGTTCAACCTCCGTCGCCTCCAGTCCAGATCCAAGGTCGTCCCATCCTCTGTCGTCGAATTACAGTATGCAGACGATGCTTGCGTCTGCGCTCACTCGGAGGTCGAACTCCAAACCATCGTCAACACCTTCATCGAAGCGTACGAGAGCATGGGCCTTACACTAAACATCCGTAAGACAAAGGTCCTCTACCAACCTGCCCCCGCCACACAGTACTGCCCCCCGATTATCAAAATCGTCGACAAGGCCTTGGACAACGTGGACCACTTTCCATACCTCGGAAGCCTACTGTCCAACACCGCCTTCAGTGTGCCAGTGCAGCCTTCGGTCGCCTGAGGAAGAGAGTGTTTGAAGACCAGGACCTCAAACCCGGCACTAAACTCATGGTCTACAGAGCAGGAGTGATACCCGCCCTGCTGTATGCCTCAGAGACGTGGACCATGTACAGCAGGCACCTCAAAGCACTGGAGAGGTACCACCAACGCTGCCTCTGCAAGATCCTGCAAATCCATTGGCAGGATAGATGCACCAACGTCAGTGTTCTTGCTCAGGCCAACATCCCCAGCATCGAAGCTTTGACCACGCTCGATCAGCTCCGATGGACAGGTCACATTTTCCGCATGCCCAATACGAGACTCCCAAAACAAGCGCTCTACTCGGAGCTCCGGCACGGCAAGAGAGCCCCAGGTGGGCAGAGGAAACACTTCAAGGACACCCTCAGAGCCTCCTTGAAAAAGTGCAACATCCCCACCGACACCTGGGAATTCCTGGCCTAAGACGGCACAAAGTGGAGGAGAAGCATCCGGGAAGGCACTGAACACCTCGAGTCTCTTCGCCGGGAGCAAGCGGAAGCCAAGCGCAGGCAGCACAAGGAGCGCACGTCAACCCAAGCACACCACCCACCGGCCCCTTCAACCACCGTCTGCCCCACCTGTGACGGAGACTGTAGGTCCCGCATTGGACTCATCAGTCACCTGCAAACTCATTTTTAATGTGGAAACAAGTCATCCTCGGTTCCGAGGGACTGCCGAAGAAGAAGATTTGACTGAGTGTGGCATCAAGGATCCCAAGTAAAACTGAAGTCAATGGGAAGCAGACGGAAAACTCTCCACTGGCTGGAGTCATACCTAACACAAAGGAAGATGGTTGTGGTTGTTGGAGGTCAATCATCTCAGCCCCAGGACATCGCTGCAGGAGTTCCTCAGGGCAGTGTCCTAGGCCCAATCATCTTCAGCTGCTTTATCAATGACCTTCTCTCCATCATAAGGTCAGAAGTGGGGATGTTCGCTGATGATTGCATAGTGTTCAGTTCCATTTGCAACTCCTCAGATAATGGAGCAGTCCATGCCCGCATGCAACAAGACCGGGATGACATTAAGGCTTGGGCTGATAAGTGGCAAGTAACATTCACGCCACACAAGTGCCAGACAATGACAATCTCCAACAAGCGAGAGTCTAACCACCGTCCCTTGACATTCAACGGCATTACCATCGCCAAATCCCCCACCATCAACATCCTGGGGGTCACCATTGACCAGAAACTTAACTGGACCAGCCGCATAAATACTGTGGCTACAAGAGCAGGTCAGAGGCTGGGTATTCTGCCGCGAGTGTCTCACCTCCTGACTCCCCAAAGCCTTTCCACCATCTACAAGACACAAGTCAGGAGTGTGATGGAATACTCTCCACTTGTCTGGATGAGTGCAGCTCCAACAACACTCAAGAAACTCGACACCATCCAGGACAAAGCAGCCCGCTTGGTTGGCACCCCATCCACCACCTTAAGCATTCACTCCCTCCATCACACCAGCGCACTGTGGCTGCAGTGTGTACCATCTACAAGATGCACTGCAGCAACTCGCAAAAGCTTCTTTGTCAGCACATCTCAAACCCGTGACCTCTACCACCTAGAAGGACAAGGGCAGCAGGCGCATGGGAACATCATCACCTCCAAGTTCCCCTCCAAGTTACACACCATCCTGACTTGGAAATATATCGCCGTTCCTTCATCGCTGCTGGGTCAAAATCCTGGAACTCCTTCCCTAACAGCATTGTGGGAGTAGCTTCACCACAAGGACTGCAGCGGTTCAAGAAGGCGGCTCACCACCAACTTCTGAAGGGCAATTAGGGATGGGCAATAAATGCTGGCCTTGCCAGCGACGCCCACATCCCAGGAACGGAAAAAAAAGCAAGGACTTTATGCTAAACCTTTATAAATCATTGGTTAGGCCCCAGCTGGAGTATTGCCTCCAATTCTGAGCACTACACTTTAGGAAGAATTTCAAGGTCTTGGAGAGGGTGCAGAGGAAATTTACTAGAATGGTACCAGGGATGCGGGACTTCAGTTACGTGGCAAGACTAGAGAAGCTGGGGTTGTTCTCCTTAGAGCAGAAAAGGTTAAGGGGAGATTTAATAGTGGTGTTCAAAATCATGCAGGGTTTTGATAGAGTACATAGGGAGAAACTGTTTCCATCAGCAGATGGGTCGGCAACCAGAGGATACAGATTGGCAAAAGAACCAGAGGCGAGATGAAGAGAATTTCTTTTTACACACTGAGTTGTCATGATCTGAAATGCACTGCCTGAAAGGGTGGTGGAAGCATATTCAATAATAACTTGCAAAAGGGAATTGAATAGATACTTAAAAAGGAAAAATTTGCAGGGCTATGGCAAAGAGCAGGGGAGTGGGACTAATTGGATTGCTCTTTCAAAGAGCCAGCACAGGCACGATGGGCCAACTGGCTCGCCAAGACCTTGAAATTCTTCCTAAAGTGTAGTGCTCAGAATTGGAGGCAATACTCCAGCTGGGGCCTAACCAATGATTTATAAAGGTTTAGCATAAAGTCCTTGCTTTTTTTTTCGTTCCTGGGATGTGGGCATCGCTGGCAAGGCCAGCATTTATTGCCCATCCCTAATTGCCCTTCAGAAGTGCTGTATCATTCTGATTCTATGATACTGCACCCCAAATAGTGTTCAAGTTCATGAACTTCCTAATTTTGTTGAATTTACCTTTGTGTTTGTTCTATAACTCGGTTCGAGTATAGATTTTTAAAAATCAGTAGTAGGCACAGAGTGCTATTAGACACTGATTTAACCTTCTCTAAGTTCTGATTGGAACCAAGACTAGATGACTTGTTTCTCCGCAAACAGGAAACGGTATCAGCAGCGAACTGCGCACCTTTATTGTGTGAGAATAGAGCGGTACTAATTTTAAAAATATATAAGATTATAAGAACATAAGAAATAGGAGCAGGAGTAGTCCATTCAGCTCCTCGAGCCTGCTCCGCCATTCAATAAGATCATGGCTGATCTTCTACCTCAACTCCACTTTCCTGCACTATCCCCATATCTCTTGATTTCTTAATATCCAAAAATCTATTGATCTCTGTCTTGAATATACTCAACGACTGAGCCTCACAGCCCTGTGGAGTAGAGAATTCCAAAGATTCACCACCCTCTGAGTGAAGAAATTTCTCCATATCTCAGCCCTAAATGGTTGACTCCTTATTCTGAAACTGTGACCCCTGGTTCTAGATTCCCCAGCCAGGGGAAACATCCTCCCTGCATCTTACCCTGTCAAGCCTTGTAAGAATGTTGTATGTTTCAATGAGATCACCTATCATTCTTCTAAACTCTAGAGAATATAGGCCAAGTCTACTCAATCTCTCCTCAAAGAACAATTCCCCCTTCCCAGGAATCAGTCTGGTGAACCTTCGTTGCAATCCCTCTATGGCAAGTATATCCTTCCTTAGGTAAGGAGACCCAAACTGTACATAATACTCCAGGTGTGGTCTCACCAGGGCCCTATATAATTGCAATAAGACATCTTTATCGTATACTCAAATCCTCTTGTAATAAAGGCCAACATAGCATTTGATTTTGTAATTGCTTGCTGCAGCTGCATGTTAACTTTCAGTGATTCGTGTACAAGGACACCCAGATCCCTCTGAACACCAACATTTCCCAATCTCTCACTATTTAAAAAATACTCTGATTTTCTATTTTTCCTACCAAAGTGGATAACTTCACATTTCTCCACATTATATTCTATTTGCCATGTTCGTGCCCATTCAATTAGCCTGTCTATATCTCCTTGAAGCCTCTTTGCATCCTCTTCACAACTTATATTCCCTCCTAGCTTTGTATCATCAGCAAACTTGGATATATTACATTTGGTCCCCTCATCCAAATCATTGATGTAGATTGTGAATAGCTGAGGCCCAAGCACTGATCCTTGTGGTAGCCCACTAGTTACAGCCTGCCAACCCAAAGATGACTGGTTTATTCCTACTCTCTGTTTTTTGTCCATTAACCAATCCTCAATCCATGCTGGTATATTACCCCCAATCCCATGAGCCCTAATTTTGTTTAATAACCTCTTGTGTGGCACCTTATCAAATGCCTTCTGAAAATCCAAATACACCACATCCACTGGCTCCCCCTTATCTATTCTGCTAGTTACAACCTCAAAAAACTCTAACAGATTTGTCAAACATGATTTCCCTTTCATAAATCTGTGTTGACTCTGCCCAATCCTATTATTATTTTCTAAGTGCCCTGTTACCACATCCTTAATAATAGATTCTAGCATTTTCCCTACTACTGATGTCAGGCTAACTGGTCTGTAGTTCCCCATTTTCTCTCTCCCACCTTTCTTAAATAGTGGGGTTACATTCCAATCTGCGGGAACCGTTCTAGAATCTATGGAATTTTGGAAGATGACAACCAATGCATCCACTATCTCTATAGCCACCTGTTTTACAACCCTAGGATGTAGGCCATCAGGTGCAGGGGATTTATCGGCTTTCAGTTCCATTAATTTCTCCAGTACTATTTTTTTACTAATACTAATTTCTTTCAGTTCCTCATTCTCGCTAGGTTCTCCAATATTTCCGGGAAGCTTTTTGCTTCTTCTTCTGTGAAGACAGACACAAAGTATTTGTTTAATTTCTCTGCCATTTCCTTATTCCCCATTATAATTTCTCCTGTCTCAGCCTGTAAAGGATCCAAATTTACTTTCGCTAATCTTTTCCTTTTTACATACCTATAGAAGCTTTTACAGTCTGTTTTTATGTCTCTTGCTAGTTTACTCTCATATTCTATTTTCCCTTTCTTTATCCATCTCTTGGTCCTCCTTTGCTGAATTCTAAAATCCTCCCAATCCTCAGGCTTACTACTCTTTTTGGCAACATTATAAGCCTCTTCCTTTGATCTAATACTATCTTTAACTTCTCTTGTTAGCCACGGTTGGACCACTTTTCCTGTGGGGTTTTAGTGCCTTAAAGGAATGTATATTTATTGTAAATTATGTATTAATTCTTTAAATGCTTGCTATTGCTTGTCTACCATCATACCTTTTAATGTAGTTTCCCAATCTACCTTAGCCAACTTGCCCCTCATACCTATGTAGTTTGCTTTGTTTAGATTTAAGACCCTAGTTTTGGATTTAACTAAATCACTTTCAAGCTCAATATAAAATTCTATCATATTATGGTCATTCTTCCCTAAAGGCCCCTTTACTACAAGGTTATTAATTAACCCTTTCTCATTGCACAATACTAGATCTAAAATAGCCTGTTCCTTAGTTGGTTCCTCAACATACTGATCTAGAAAACTATCTTGCATACATTCCATGAATTCGTCATCCACACTATTACTGCAAATTTAGTTTGCCCGGTCTATATGTAGATTAAAGTCCCCCATTATTACTGTATTACCCTTGTTACATGCGCCTCTAATTTCCTGATTTATACTCTGCACTACATTATACTCTGCCCTACATTACAACTACTGTTTGGGGGCCTATAAACAACTCCCACCAATGTTTTCTGCCCCTTGCTGTTTCTTAGCTCCACCCAAACTGATTCTACTTCTTGACTTTTGGTGCTAAGAGCCTTTCTTTATATTATATAAAGAATTAAAATAACAATCATTTATAAGCTTAGCATTCTAAAGTTTCAGTTCAGCACAAAGTTAAGTGGAATTCATGAAGAACACTCCCATTGCTTCAGCCTTGAATATTCATAATAAAGTAACATTTTAATGTGTTACATTTGGGATGCAATGCAGCAGGACCTGCCTGCTGGAGATTACAGCTACATTCGATGAGTAAGTGTATCTTTATTTCTCAGCTCTGCAACATTTCCAGCTAAAGTAAAGTCCTATACGGTCATCTTCGAACTGAAAACCTTGAATCTATACAAATGTAGACAGGTGTTGCCAACAGAAACTATCCTAGCTGTCTTGAGACGTTTACTGTTGCTTTCCCATACTCCAGAACAAAGTTTAACATAGGAATAAGCAGATACTCAGAGCAGGAGGCAAAACAGCTTTGAGGAGCCACTGAAGAAGCTAAATGCTTTCTTCCTCCCACTTTTCTCCTCGGGTGCATAGTTCTGTTGCTGTATTGTTCTGTGGGAACCACCAGCATCTTCCCCAGGTGGCTAATCTTCACGTGTGAGCTTAGGCAGAAGGAGGCACGTTCTCATCAGGCTTGGGCTTTCTTTCAAAGCTCTGTCTCCCTTTTGCTACCAGAGATGTTTCTAATCAAAGATAAAGCAAATTGGTAATTATTGGTTATTTTTCCTTTCAATCTTCTACCACTTTTATATTTAAAAGAGAGACAATATTACAGGGGACAATAATTGGAAAAAATGTCAAGGCAGCTTTGCATATTATAGGCTTATGACTGACCCCAGAGCTCATGAGCTCAGTTTACCCCTAATTAATTTGAATCATCTGTTCCTTCAAATTAAAGTTGTGCAAAATATTGTGCTGTTTTATTAAATCTGAATAATTCAAAAACATTTTTAGCAAAAATAATGCCTGAATGAACAGGAGTAGAATGTAATATATTTGAATCTTTATTATTCCTTATTGTACACACTTTTAAAAGAAACCACTAGAAAAAGCTTACAGGTTATATGTTCTCGCGTCTGGTGGTTTATTCTGGGTAATGAGATTTGCCATTTGTTTTTGCTGGTTCTTTAAACTCTTGTCAGCAAACTGACAGCTGCAACTTGCTTGGCGTTTTCAGAATCTCTGATGATAGTGAGGATAGTGGGTGTACATGCAGTCTTCATTTCTTTCTTGAACATTTAATGAGGAACTTGTTTTGTCCACCAAAGTGAAACCGGGTGAGGGTACTGAAAACATTCTGCTGTGGAGTGAATGCACAGAAGTTGTAGTGTAGGTATGGTGACACTGGTCCTAGAGAGAGCTCCTAATTGCAGCTAACCTGGAAGTGCTTGGTATTGTAGTGAAGAGGGAACTCGTATCCATGCTACACCCGATGTGGGAGTGTATTCTAGATAATCTTAACCTCGCTTCATCTGTTCTACATTATCTAAGATCGCTTGTTGGAGCAGGGTAGCTCAAGTTCAAGCTGCCAACTGCATCTTAATGCCCTTGTTATGGCAATCTAGTCATCAGGCACAACTGGGTACTTCAAAACTCATAACACTACTGCACATATGCATGCCTGCATCTGCTGTGTTGTGAAACACACATTTCTACGCAGCTGCAATGTTACTCCAAGTTTTGGCTGGGATGTTGATGTACATGGCTACTTTAATCTAGTTGCACAAATTGCACATATCAATGTACCACGTACTAACCTAATAGGCTGCACTCATGCCAGTAAGAAAGAAAGAAAGACTTGCATTTATATAGCACCTTTCACGATCACCGGACGTCTCAAAGCGCTTTACAGCCAATGAAGTACAGCCAATGAAGCCAAGAATGAGGTAGATGGTAAGCGTGCATGGATTCTGGGGCTCTAAGGTGGCTCTAGACTGGATCCAATGAAACATTAATCCACAATTGGAATACCATCTTGGGTAGTAATCAAAATAAATGAAAGACCACACACAGTAATATTCAGTGGAATTATGTCAATGTCCGTTCCCTGTTCCAGTTCAGAAATTCAGGGGGAAGTTTTAACCCACCATCCCAAAATGGGCTCCGTTCATGATATTTTGGCAGCCATTTAAATTTTCCGCTGTCCGGCCGGGTTTCCCAGGGCTAAAGGGAGGTGGGAGCAGCCAGATCCAACAGGTAAGTGCTTTTTATAGCACTGCTGTGGGTCAGGAAGAGCAGGAGTGCTTCCCCCAGCCCCTCAAGCAAATCTTCTGCCGCGATCAGCCGACGTCCACCCTCCAAACCCACGATCTCTCCTGGTCCTCCCTCCCAATTTCCAGTCCCACTCGCCCCACCATCCCGGCAATCTCTCCCAGTTCCACCTCACTCCTGATTGCTGATCCGACTCCATCCGCCCACCCCCCCCCTCCCCCCCCAACCAACCCTGCGATCTCTCCTGGTCCCACCTCCCTCCTAATTGCCGGTCTGATTCCGCCCCCCCTCAACACCAACCCGCGATGTTTCCCGGTAGCCAGGGACTGTTCCCAATGGTCCCCGGTTGCGGCTTTCTACCGCGGGCTTCCCCGCCCAGCAGCTGGCCAGCCTGTCAACCAGCCAGACGGGAAACGGAGTAAAAATTTGATAATGCTGTTAAATTTGTCAGGACCTCCGCGTTCCCGGCTTTTGCAATTTCCCCAATCCCACAAACATGTGCACCCACTCCCTCCCCGCCTGTCTGTAAATGTTGGGGCCTCAATTTTAGGAATAATTTTCTGTTCTACACTTCATTTCATGCTTTTTGAACTAGAATGAAATATCTGAAATATACAGGACCTGAAATTGCAGTCGGAGGCTTCCCGCGGGCGAATGCCTCCGATTCACAAGAAAACTACACACCTACCTGGTGTCTCCGTATCTTCGGACTTTTGCAGTCCTGGGCCTGCAGGCGTACGCCTGCGTTAAGGCCCACGTATCCCGGGGCGCATGCGGTTCGCAAACGTCCCTGTGATCACATGGGCCGGCCCAACCAATCAAAATGGGGATCCCCATTATGCTTATGGGGATTCCATTCATGTACGGAATCCCCATAAGCATAATAGGAATGACATAAAAAACATTTTCACACAACCTAATATATACCATAGCATTATTTGAAGAAGAGCAGGGGAGTTCTCTGGTGTGCTGGTCAACATTTATTTCTTAACCAACACCACCGATTATCTGATCACTTATCTCATAACTGTTTTTTAGACCTTACTATGCATACTTTGGCTGTATTTGCCTACAACACTACAGTGACTACAGTTCAAAAGTAATTCATTAGCTGTGAAGGGTGTCCTGAGGATCTGGAAGGTATATAAATGTAAGTTCTTTCATTCTTTCTAATTTACTAGATTGTCATATGGAGCGGAGGAGGGGAGAAAAAAGCATTTTATTTGTTTAATTTTCTCTATGGCAATGAGGTAACTGAAGTGAGGACAAGGAAAATATAAAAGTATAAATTATTGTTCAAACTTTGCAGTGGCTGGAAAATTTTATATTTGCTGAATGCCTCCTTCTACTCCTCAAGTTACTAATGTGAATTTTTCATTGGTCTCAATTAATAGGTGCAAAGTGTTTGATCTGGTTCATAGGCTTTATATAGGCAGGATTCTTTTACTTTCATTAGTATTTACTTATTTACGCAGCACAGTACCAGAGTTTAAGTGTAAAGGTGATTAACGCTGGCATTTCAGCCCCAGCGGTGCAATGTGTGAAGTAAACTGTTGTGCAGCTGGGAGAACTGGATTCAGATCCTAAGCTTGGTGAACATTTGCACGTGTGCTTCCCACAGACAATGAGTTGCTTGTTTTGGTCAAGTTGTCAAGCACAGTATTAGTCAGAGACAGACTGGCTAACCAGTGTAAGGCAATGAAAGATTGGTAAGGTCTCACCTTGTATCGCTGGGGTTCACAAAGGCACCTTAGCTGAAGTGCTGGAGATAGCTACAGCAGTCATTCACTATTCATTCAGCTAGAATCTAGATTCAATATATTAAAGAAAGCAAAGAGAGATATAACCTATGTATTCCTTCTGTTAACATTTATCGTTAATGTTCTGTGTAGTGAGAAACCTTTGAACTTTTGTTACATATTTTTCCTGTCCTACAACATTTGCAAAATAAACAATTGGTTTTTCTAAACCTGATCAAGTCCGATTATATAAATGTATGAAATTATAGAGCAGTTATTAATTTATAATGGTGCATACATGTGAATAGTTCTTAAAGAGTTAAAATATTGCATTTAGAAAGTCAATACTCAAATGTAATACAGTATTTCCAAAGGTTTACTTTTCCACAGGCAGAGGTTTAACAGAAAATGGTGTTGAAAGGTTATAAAGATAAGTTCATAATTACTTCTTACATTTTTATAAACATTTCAGAGTGTCTAGAACCGTGTGAAATAAAAAAAACTACTTTGCATACTAGGCACATCATACTGACTGGTACATGTTTGAACATCAGTTTACACACCCTGTACTTCAGTGCACTATTGCCGAAGGAACTACATGAGGTAACTAAACTCATTTTAGTTCACTAAAGCTGTGCTCAAATCAGAAAATTACTTCCTCTATTTTACACATTATTGTTCATGAAATAATTCATGTTGTGATATATTGTACAGCTTAGCCAGTAGATTGAGATGGGAATTCAAACTTTCATGTCAGTGTGAATGTAACCTGAAGGAAAAGTGGAGAAGGGGATTTTATGTCATTGTTAACTCTGCTTGTAGAATCTACAACTGGAGTCGTGCCTCTGTGAATATGGAGAATAAACATTTTATGCATGTTATTACAAGAAATAAGCTTAATTACATTACTCGGAGTAACCTGATTCCTACATTCTACAAGAAAGCATTTTTACCTAACAGTGTAGTTTAAGACACTGTTTGTAGTCATTGTTCTCAATTTTTTATTTCTGGCTGTAATTTTGTGTTTAGCAAGGGAGAGAATATTTGTTCTGGAGAATAGAAGGTTTTAACTCAATATAAATCTCAAGCACTCCCAGATTAAATATAGAATGGGTTCTTTAAAAAAAAATTGTTCTTGGGATGTGGGTGACTCTGGAAAGATTGCATTTATTACCCGCCCGAGCTGCCCTGAGATGGCCCATGAACCATTTTGAACATTGTGATTGTCACTTTAGAGGGCATTAGGAGTCACTCATGTTGTGTGAGTCTCAAATTATCTGTAGTGTTGGTAGGTTCCCTTCCCTGAAGGACATTTGTGAAATAGTTGGGCTTTTACAATAATCCAGAAGCTTTCATGGTCATCTCCTTTTTTGTGCTAGCTCATAATTTAACAAATTTATTGATTTCAATTTTACAACATGCTATTGTGGGATTTGAACTCCCAACCTCTGGGATACTTCTCTTAGTACCATTACACTCCTCTACTCAATTTTTGGCATGGCTGAACTTCCACAGCCATTCCAGAGTTTTGTCGTGGGAGTGCGTCAGAAGGGCAACACGTTAAGTCAGGAAACAACTGTTAGCATTCAACCTCCCTCCTTCTGTGGCTCACAACAACACGTTTTGAGTAAACAGGAGACTCTTTGGGGTAAAAATTCAGTTGGTTGCGCCTCCCGTTAGCGCCTTAAGAGGGCGCTAATGGGGCGCAAAGCCGCTAACGCCCGGGCGCAGCGATGTTTGCGCCGCTCGAGAACTTAACTTGAGATTGTGCGGCGGCGCTAAAACTTACCGCTGCGACCACCTGCGCACGCAGATTGTGACGTCATTCCATGGTGCAACGCCCTTGTGGCGCCCCGGAGCAGAAATTGAGTGGCGCCCCCTGCCTTACCGCCTGGCGCATCCAACGACCAGAAGACTGGAACGCTATCAATCGCTGTGGGGCTGGGGGGGGGCGCTATTTAAAGGGGGCCTCTTCCTGTCTTTTATTGTTGGTGGCATTTTTGAACTACGCATTCTGAGAGAGAGAGGGAGAGACTTCTGGAGAGATTCAACGTTGTGTGAAGGAGTTTTGGGTACTGAGCAGCACTTTGCAGGTTCATTTTGATTTGCCATTCCTTGTATCGATTTAGCAGAGACTGTGGGAGCTGCACTCTGAGCTCTTTGCCTGGTACTCTCCATTGTTCTTTCCAGCACATTTGATGTGCAAGTCTCTCCAGGCCGAGATTCAAGGCTGCAATGAACAGGATGTGGATGGAAAGCAAGATTAACCATCCCCTTTAAGAACTGGCCCGTGCCATTGTGTGTGTGTTCCATTGCTGACTGACATTACATGAGCTTCGCCAGCACTCTGAGTTAGCACCTCACTCCTTGGCCTTTGCACCTTAAGACAGGTGTGCAGCGCCTGCTTTAGCGCTCCACTCACCTCCCGGGGCGGTAAAAGTGAAGTTTCCAGTCAGTGCCGATAATTAGCGCCAGGCGCTAATATTTGCGTCCAGACGATATTTGCGCCCCAAATGGGGCGCGACCTAATTTCTACCCCTTTGTATTGTAGTATACAGAACTGGTTTTATTGATAACTAGATTAAGGATCAACCCAACCTGGATCAGAGAGTGGCTTTTTGGTTTCTGTATCTTTCAAGCCCAAGACCTATTGAAAACCATGCTCCTTTATACACCATATTTTGCCTACATCAAAGGTACATGTCATAGATAAGACCTCATGATGTATCTATCCCCAAATCCTTTGAAGACAGTCTATTCATGCAAACAGTTGTAGTTGTTTACTCCAAAGCTACTCCCCCTAAATGAAACTTCCTGATCTAACAGTTTCCAACATCTTTGAAGAACAGGCTTTATCAACCGTTATCTTTCTATACTATAGCTAATGGATACCTCTACCTATGTTTATTACCTTAGCCCCTAAAGTTACACTTTAATCACTCATGGATGACGTCATTACTGTCATGTATTTCTGTGCACAAGCACTTTACATATCAGAAGGCAAGCTATGCATTCCTCTCACGATAGTTCAAAGTCTTCCTGTTTATATTGGAAAGCCTATTGCTCCATGATACAAAGAAGTTCGACTGTTAATCCTTTAACTCTCCACGGTGTCCAACACCAGCATACCTGGGTCCTGGCCTAACGTGGGATTATCCAGATGGCCTTTTTAGGTGTGGAACCACTGCTTGCCCCAAGCAAGGCCATCAATGTATGAGTGGGCTGGGCCTGCAGTGGGGACGCACAGTGCCAGAAGTTTCTGTTTCCCCAGCCTTTCATTTGCTGGGTGGATCAGGTGTACCAGCCCTCTAAATGGTAGAAATAAGGACCACCTGGGGTCCAGGTCCAGATCTTGCCCTGGACCCTGAAGATTCCAGGCAATATATAAAACCTTTTTTGCCCCTATAAAGGGGGCACTTGTGTAATCTTTCAGGGGTTGCACCAGCACCACTCACAGAACCAGTACTTTACGCCACAGGACACAGCCTCTTTTGATGGGCGAGTGCCTGAGATGCAGCCCTGGTGGTGCGAATGTCCGCCATTGGCATTTAAATGAAGGGATCTCTCCATGACCCTCCAAACTTTGGCATGTTCAGCACCGAAGATCCTGGCCAGATGGATCCTGACAATTATATAGCTCGGATGTAGGGTTCCTTAAGTTGGGAATTCCAATGCCCTGGCCTTCAGTTGGGACCCAGTGTAGCATCGGCAGAGCACGTACCTCCCTGACACAGCAGACGTGGTGCCCGCCTAGGGGTTCAGGTTGTGATTGGAGCCTGAATCCATCGAAGGTTAAGGGTTAAAAGTTTTGTTTTGAATTTTTAAAGTGGTCTCCTGCTATATGAGGGTTACTGGGGGAAGCCTCTTCAGCTTATGTATCCTTCCCATGGATTTTCAGGGCCAGTGTGTATAGGTATGTGGAAAATATGTTGTTGAGGGTTAAAGCATAACACATTGTGGCCAATAATCTAGTGTCGGTTGCCTGATCTGCTATTGCACATCTGGCATAGGATTGTCATATTATCAGGTATGGAGGTGATTGCAGGCCTCCTTGCCTGATGAGTGTAGCACGTCACAATGTGAGGCAGATGTGCATCGTATACTTGAAACCTGCGCACTGAAAGTGTGCAAGGCTCATTACACCATACAATTTGATGTAAATGAGCAGGGCCTCTTAATTACATGATTGGGTGATGGAAGAATTGCCTGATAGGCTGAGCACCTGTTTAAAGCCGGTGGTGGTAGGCAGGCTTGTTCACTTAGTTGAGTTCTTATTATTAATGGACTCCATGTTTTTCATTACATTTCTGTGAGTAACTTTGGTTCTACACTGTTTGGTCTTGTAATATGAAGGAAGTTCTTGAAGTTAGTTGGAAAATTCCTGATATTTACCTACATTTTTGCTGCTTCTTTAATCACTGACCATTCCTACAACTGCAGTTGTTGCACTGCTCTACACATTCCAGATAAGGTATTCCTAAGGGCTTACCTCACTATTTACATTTTCTGACATGAATCAGAGGATTCATCAAAGACGGGTGAGATTGTGCTTTACCTGCTTCCAACAGACACTTTTTTCTGACACGTGTGCATAGAGGGCAGGTTTTTTTTTAAAACCTGCCTGAAGAGACTTGCCAGTGCAAACTTTAATTACCAAAGAAAGGCATCAATTAATTCTGCAGACTGACTTGAAGATTGGTTCCAGCACAGAGATGGTTCTCTCGTTGACTTTCAATGTTACAGCTATGTTGAATTTTTGAGGCAGGTTCCTTCCAGGCTCACGTGAAGGACATCTCAGTTGCATCTTCCAATCTTCAGTTCACAATTGCAGCAAATAGGCAACTGGGGTCGATTTTAACCACCCCCACCCCAAATCCCCCTTGGTGGAAATGGTAGGTGAAGGGGGTTGAAATCAGGGGAATCGACTTATTGCCCCTAGGTCGCGTTGTTCCTGCCCAGCGACATTTTATCTTCGCTGACTTTTAAGTCGGTGAAGGCTCCCATTGCAGGCAGGCGGGGGCCTAATTGGAAATGTAAAAGTTGCAATCCGATGACGTCATCGGCGCTACAACGTTCTTTTTACTGGAACTCAGAGGGGAGGCCCGCCTGGTGACAAACCTAGCGGGAGACAGCAGAGTGACCAGAAGTGGCCAAGGTAAGTTCAATTCATTTTTGGAAGGATTCCTTGCGGGCCGGGAGGAACAGGAGTCCTCCTTCTGGCCCCGCAAGGAATCCTTGGCCTTCCCCTGCCATAATCTTTCCTCTCCCTCCCCCAAGCAGCATCGGCTCTGAAACAACCACTCCGCACTTAACTTATGCCAAACACTGTTCCCTTGGATCCCTGGTGACGTCTGACTCCCGCCCCAATTCTGGCTTCACCTGATGGCCTTGAGACCAATTCCACTGGCAGGAGAAAGATGTCCAACATTAAAATGAGGTCACAGTGTAAATCGGCTTTGTTCCCTTTCTCCACGTCCACCGCCCACTTCACCCCAAACCACCTCACACCAATTCTACCCTGAGTCAAAATCTAACCTATTGTTTGGCAGGGCCATCGATTTCAACCTGTTTCCTGTGATATAAAGAAAGAGCCATCTCTTCACTTCTACCACTTAGCAATATTCCCACAAGTGAAGGCCATCAAAGATTTCATTCATGAGACCATACATGCCACTAGACCAAACACTTTGCCATTCATGAAGACAAAGGGCTATTATACCATGAATATACAGCTGGTACATAAATCATGAATGTAAATATGACACAAAACTCGGAAATGTAGTAAACAGTGAGGAGCATTGCAGCAGACTTTAGGAGGACATAGACAGACTGCTGAAATGGGCAGACACATGGCAGATTAAATATAATACAGAGAAGTGTGAAGTGATGCATTTTGGCAGGAAGAATGAGGCGAGGCAATAGAAAGTAAATGGTACAATTTTAAAGGGGGAACAGAGAAACCTGGGGGTGTATGTACACAAATCTTTGAAGGTGGCAGGACAAGTTGAGAAGGCTGTTAAAAAAGCATAGGCGATACAAGGCTATATTAATAGAGGGATAGAGTAAAAAAGCAAGAAAGTTATGCTAAACTTTTATAAAACACTGGTTGGGCCTCAGCTGGAGTATTGTGTTCAATTCTGGGCATCACATTTTAGGAAGGATGTCAAGGTCTTAGAGAGGGTGTAGAAGAGATTTAATAGAATCGTACCAGGGATGAGGGACTTCAGTTATGTGGAGACATCAGAGAAGCTGGGATGAAGCTGAGCTCCAATCACATTTATATTTTATTTTATCCACCCTTTTATTTGTTCCCCCCCCCACCTTTTTTTTCCTCCTAGAAGCTGGCAGCTGTCCTTCATTCTGCCAGTGGATTTCACACCTCATTCAGCCTTAATCTGTCACATTAACACCACCTCTAGCCTTGCATATCTCTTAATGTCTCTTCATCTCCCCCTTTGTTCCTTTATCCCCTCCCCCTTTTCCCAGCTTTACCCTGGCCTTAAATCTATTTGATTTCCGGCTCTTCCCAGTTCTGATGAAAGGTCATCGACCTGAAACGTTAACTCTCTTTCTCTCTCCACGGATGCTGCCTGGCCTGCTGAGTTTTTCCAGCGTTTTCTGTTGTTATTAAGCTGGGATTATTCTCTTTAGAGCAGAGAAGATTAAGAGGAGATTTAATAGAGGTGTTCAGAATTATGAGGGGTTTTGAGTACATAGGGAGAAACTGTTGGCACTGGCATGAGGTTCGGTAACCAGAGGACATAAATTTAAGATAAATGACAAAAGAATCAGAGGGAGATGAGGAGAATTTTTTTACGCAGCAAATTGTCATGATCTGGACTGTACTACCTGAAACAGTGGTGGGAGCACATTCAATAATAACTTTCAAAGGGGAATTGGATAAATTCTTGAAGGGGAATAATTTGCAGGTGTATTGGTAAATGGAACTAACTAGATAGCTCTTTCAAAGAGCCAGCACAGGCACAGTGGGCTGAATGGCCTCCTTCTGTGCTGTATCATTGTATGATTCATGCCGGGCATTGTGTGCTGGGAAGATTGTGAAATCATGCAAATTATTTGACCTTGCGTTATGCAGCAACATTATACTCTGAGGCGCGGGCAGACCATCAACACTGCACACGGGTTACATTATTGGCCCTTCCATGGTTAATTTTCAGTTGTACAATAGTCTCCAGAAATGAAATGTTTCCCTAGTAAGCCTTCTGACAGCTGGCCAGAAATTGCAGTTTTTAAAAGTTTGCAGGAACTGACTTTCTCAATCCTTGACAAAAAAGCAAACGTAGGATACTAGTAGCTGTATCACTTTATGTTCCTTCCCCTTGTTTGTCTTTTCTCCCATTCCCTATTGCCTTACTGGCTCTTTTGTTATCTAATCTCCCTGTCCGACTGCAATTGGATGTGGGAGATTGATGGAATTTTAACTTAATTGGGCAATTGAGTTCCAGCATGTGGGAACCCATGAACCAATTAGTGGTTTCAGTCTGAAAGTCGCCTCTGATGATGTCATCATTGCTGCTGCATTGCAGGTCAGAGACTGCCTGGTTTTGCTGTGAGACTGCCTGGCTTTGCTGTGAGAGGATGCAAAATGAGCAGCAGCTCTAAGAAGAGAGAGAGAGAGAGAGAAATTTTTTTGCATCCAGGTCCTCTCACAGCAAAGGCCAGGCAGTCTGTAAAGACCTTCAATGCAGCAGCATCAGAGGCGACTTTCAGACCTAATATTACTACTACCTTCATCACATCTCCGTTGTAATAGTGGACCAGCAGCTGAGAGTCAGCAATCCACTTGTGTTCCCGCCAGGTTTCACTGGCGTGTTTCACATCAGGCATGCTTCACGTCGGAAAAGGATTAAACTAGCTAAAAAGTTTCAAAATGGCATTACAGAGCCAATTTAGGGCTTGTTAAGGGCTCTAATGGCCTCTCCCGCCTCTTGGAGGTGGGACAGAGTCGGGAACACCGCACACAATTTTATCAAAATTGCGTGGAGGCGGGATCAGGTCCACCTGCCACTTTTCGCAATTTTAACCCCCCACCCGCCTCCAAACCTGACTCCACGGCCCTATGAAAATCCAGCCCACTATGTACATTAAGGGTGGGCTCCCAGTGGTATTCCTATCTCCTATTAAGGAGCTCAATACCGGAAGGGGGCATGGGAAATAGAAGCTGCTGCTGGATTTAAGAGCCAAAAGCCTGGGAGGAAGGGGAGGAGGAAGTGTAGCCCTAAGGCTCAAAACAATGATCAGTTCAACATCAACAGCACGGCACAGAGCCCCAACATTTCCAGACCATTCTATAGAGGTTCTTCTCAGGAGAGGAGAGAGACCATGTTAGCTTTGGAGAGGAGGAGGCCATCAAAGGGCAAAGTGTAGACACAATGGAAGGAGTTGGTCCTGGTATCTCCAGAATTATTTAAATAGGTTCTCAATGCTGCAAAAGAAATCAATATCCTTATCAGATCAGCCAAGGTAAAAAAAGCAGTGAGACCTGTCTTTCAGGAATGCACTAGAGTGTCAGTTCTCAACAACTTCTTTCACTGTGTTCCTGGTAGAACAACTCCCAATCTCAAGGTAGCCACTGGGCATTTACACGATCTGCATTCTTTTTAAAGAAGAAAACAGCCCATAACCACGGGGGGAGGTCGGCCACAGGTGGTGGTCTCCATAACCTTCACCATTTCAATCCATTTGAGCGAGCCTTGGAGGTCCTTGCAGCACATGGAAGAAGGGGAATTTGGAGGCCAGATGCAATTGCTGATTTATCTTCACATTCAATTTCTCTTCCTTCTCATGTTGCTGCATCTCACATAATGTGACCGTGATCTGGATAATGAAACCTTAATGTCTATCCTTCCTCTGCAACTCACATTCAACTCGGGGTCCTCAGCAACCTATTGTGATCTCTCTTCTTCTTATCCTCTTCTACATGTGCTAATCTATCAGCAATCAGAGGAGGAAGGTGAATAGCAAAAGCTCCTCTGCTTCATACACCAGCAGTCCATCGCCTGAGCCATCATTGACCATAACCCTCCCAAGCAACAGCCTAGAGACGTGGGTCAGGGGAAGGGAATAGATCGGGATGCACAGGGTAATTCATAATGAGGCACAGAGCACAAGGCGAGAGATGTGAGGGTGGAAGATGAGGAGGCAGACACTGTTGACTATAGCTGACAAGCTTTGGGATCCAAGTTTGGAGTCAAGTTTTAAAAGAAAGATCCTTGAGGAATATCAAGCATAGATGCAAGATTTAAGGATGGTCAGTCAGAATGGGCAAGTCACATTTTGGGATCTTTTGGCCATTTCTCCACAGAAAGGATTTGGAAAAAAAATTGGGTTTTAAAAGCATAGCGGTAGATCTTGACTTTGTGCAATTTTGTAAAACAGGTGACAGTGAGTTGGCAGCCTGTTTTACATCTCTCCCGATTTTTATTTCCATTGACTTCACAAGAGGTTGCTGTGCCCTGGCCTCACATGGCGGAAGAAGATGCGTACTGGCCTGTTGATGGGCAGAAGTGGACCCCACCATCGAAAACCAAGTTAAAGAATTGGCCTGGACCCCCGAAAAGTTCACAGGACATTTTTAACTTTTGAAACTCTGCCCCCCTTAAAAAGGAGGCCATTTGGAACATCTCCCTGCCCGGCAGACTGTGAAGGGATGTTGGATGTCCCAGCAGCTTTGGACAGGCAGATGCCGAAGATGTATCTGTAGTGGTGCAGGTGCCCGCTGCCCCCATGCAATTTAAGTGCCCACCCCCAACCCAGCGTACTCTGGCAGGGGTGGTGTTATGTAAGAACATAAGAATTAGGAGCAGATCTGTCTGTCCTCATTTCAACTTCTGTAACCAATGGTCTTGGCTTTATAGCACTAATGTAATTTGCTCTGAATTTGGAAAGGGAAAGCTTTATAGCTGATCTATGTATTACCTAACTTCTGATGGACAGAGGGCTCTCATTAAACCCCTACTTTATCCATTTTCCTGTCTCTAGATTGCTTGTGGGACAAAGATAAAGCAAAAGTGGTGTGCTTGCTCTGATAGCAAATCCTTATTTTTCAACTTGTAATGACTGTAAATGAATTGCTGGCGCGGAAAGAAAATGCCATTCCCCCTCCCCCACCTCAGCTGTCATTTTGCAATGTCCATGGATTGGAAGTTTAGAAGAAAATTCCTTTGCAAAAGTCAAAGGGGATGATTATTTTTTTATTAGGGGATGATTTTTGCGTCTCTACTGCTCCAGTTATGCCCAAATATGGAGTCAAATGACACAGTTAGGACCCTGATGCCATTTCAGCTCCACCCACGTTGATAACAGCAGTTCCTTTACCCACCCACAAACCATGGGCGACGTAAATTGTCAGGCGGCCATTGCCAGCAATATTTAAAGGGATAAACACCTGCAAGATATTTTGCTTGTTTTACATTGGTGTTGTTTGCTACTTCAACCAGGTTAAAGTGCTTGTAGTGGCTGTACAATGTTCTGAACTCTTTAGTGGATTTTTGGCAATGCGCTTTTTTCCTCATAGGAATCCTTTTGGCAATTCCACTCTGGTTAGAGGAAGAGGAGCAGCAACAGGAGGAAGAAGCAAACAGAGCTGCAACTGAGAGGAGGCCTTGCAGGAATCCTTACCCTCCCAGTACAGTATATAGGCCAGCATACCTGCAGTTCTCTGAGGAGCAGTGCATAAGGAGGCTGAGCTTCTCTAAGGAGGCTATCACAGAGTTGTGTCACCTCCTGCAACAAGAGTCATTACCAGCTGCCACAGGTACCATTGCACTGCCTGTTGCAGTCAAGGTCACTGCAGCCCTCAACTTCTTTGCCTCCTTTCCAAGCTGCCACAGGTGAATCAGGAACATCAGTGAGTCTGCATTAAGCAGGTGATAATCTGCTGATTATCAAACCCATCTGGTTCACTAATGTCCTTTAGAGAAGGAAATCTGCTGTCCTTACCTGGTCTGGCCTACATGTGACTCCAGACCCACAGCAATGTGGTTGACTCTTAACTGCCCTCTGAAATGGCCTAGCAAGCCACTCAGTTGTACCAAACCGCTACCATGGGGGGAATTTTGCCAGCTCTGGGGAGGCGGGTTTGGAGGTGGGACTGCTGGGAAAATGGCAGAAACTGGGAGCGGGTACCAAACCCGCTCCCAACCTGCCTCTGTGCCATCTTCCCGGGAGGCGGGTCCCCGACTCGCACAGGGACCTGTCTCCTCGAGGAGGGAAGGGGATTACTGCCACTTAACAGGTAGTTAACAGGCAGTTAAGAGGCTTATCCCCATTTTACCAACACGAGTGCCGGCTTCCCGACGTCGGGAAACCCCGCCAGGGTCAGCGAGGCGAGCAGTGGGTCTGTGGGGGTCAGAGGGGCCGAAAAGTGCGCTGTGGAGGTGAGTGATGGGTGCAAGTGTGGAGAGGTAAATATGGGAGGTGAGTAGAAAGTGTTAGAAAAAGTTTACTTACCTTTGTTTCTTCCTGCAGGCTTCAACCCTTGGGGTTCTCTGTCACCGGCTTTCCCTTAATTGGCCTGCTAAGCTCGCAGGGCGGGCTTAACAAGGTCAATCAAGGGAAAATAACGTGGGTTGGCCAGACGTCATTGGGGGCTGGACTGAAACCCGACAACCAGCAGTCCCGCCCCCAACGCACCCCCATTGATAAAATCCAGCCCCAATTCACTGTACCTTCACCACACGGACTGCAGCGGTTCAAGAAGGCGGCTCACCACGACTTTCTCAAGGGCAATTAGGGATGGGCAATAAATGTTGGCCTTGCTAGTGACGCCCACATCCCAAGAATGAATTAAAAAAAATTAATACCATGGCCCTGAATTTGCGATCAGCAGCGAAGCAAAGGCCCCGAAGAAAGCTGCCCACAGAGAATTCACGATCTCTGTGGCAAGAAGTTTGCCTTTTACAAAGTTCAAGTGTTTTCAGTGCAGTGTAGTGGGAATCCCCTAGTGCAATGTTGCTGTGACGTCAACAAGCTGTCTAAGCAGCCAATACATTGCAGAATTCTCACAGCCAGGGAACCAGGAAATGAGAAGCTGCTTTTATCCAGACTTTTTAAAAATGTCACAGAGAGCAAAACAAAGATTGGGGCTCTCACATGGGGAAATAATTTTTTTTAGAAGTTGCTTGAAAATTGTAATTTTTATTAAAATGGAGAAATTTGACACTCCACAAAATTAAAATGAGTTTTTTCAGGGTCTTAACATTTGTTTAGCAGTCAATACGCTGTTAAAACCCCAGTTACACCTAATCCGACAAGGCTTAACAATTAATGAGGTATTTACCGCAGAAAAGCCCAAGTTTTCATCAGTTTCACTGATTACACTGATTGCCGGTTATGTGGGAGGGGGGTTGGTGGTGGCACAGTGCAGCCAGTGTCGGAGCAGTGGATGACTGACCACAACTTCAGGATGTCCACGTTTAGGTGCGCATGCGCTACATCCTGAAGTTGCGGTCAGTTGCAAAGGGGTAATATTGGTCAACGCCATTATTATCCACCACAAATTTTGGCTCCATGTTTGCTACAGCAAATACTTTCAACACTTTCCCCATGGATAACTGGAAGCAACAGGATAGGGCTCTGGCGTTCGCATAAATTGCAGGTGTCCCCCAAGATCAGGATGCCTTTGACAGCACCCATGTTATCCAGCAGGCAACTTTTGACGACCCCACTACCTTTTGAATCTCAATGGCATCCTCTCCAACTGGTGTGTGATCATCAGCAGTGCATCATGTAGATCTGTGCTGCTTTCTTGTCAGCTGCAATTACACTTTTATATTGCGCCAATGCTCCATCTCTCCACTTTTTTCCCCTGCACAGCACAAGAGAGATGAATGGTTGTGGACAGGCACACTTTGCTCATGATTCCTCCCAGGAAGGAACACTTGGTCAAACTATGCTACAAACAGATCCATGGTTCAACTAGAGCCCTCGTCGAGCAGGCCATTGGAGTCCTCAAGTAAGGATTCTGCTGCCTGGACAGGTCTGGGACTTTTTGCAACACAAACCCTAAAGAGTGCCTTCTATGAAAGTGGTTGGCATATGTTGTATAATTTTGCTCTGCAACAGGGACAACACATGGAGCCACCATTTGATGAGTACCTTCATCATGGTGAGAGAGATGACACTAATGACATAAAGAATGGTGAGGAGGTGGGAGAGCTCCAACACATACGTGTAGCCAGAGCTCCTCAGCAGCAGCTCATTGAAGAAAACTTCATCTGAACATTCTCTGCTCCTCTGCGTTAACAGCCATGTTCAGCATCTGTCCCAGTCTGTTCAACAGCTGTCCCAGTCCTTCCAACATTGAATAAGCTGCATGTGCCCAAAGACCAAAAGCAATATTCTTGTCAATTAACATTGCAGGGTCACCAGCTACTACAGGAACACTCTCTGTTCCTGTAAAAGATTTCAAAAACATTTATCATTTTACTGGCTTACACAAATGCCTACAAACTAATTATGACCCTGGTGTGAGCCCCAAGTGCTATCTTACCTATTGAAGCTCCTATCCATTTTGTCTCCCACTCTGTCAAAGGTGGAGATGGTGAAGCCCAGAGACTTTATGGCCCCAGTATGAGCATCCCTAAGAGATACTACTACTGGTGCCATAGACTCCTGAAAGGCGGGCCCAGCTGTAGTTTCCATTGAGGTGACATGTCAATGCCATGCGCAAGAACCCCAAGCAGGTTGGCAGTGAACGCCTCCAAGTTGTGGAAGCTAACTAGCAGACAGTCCAGTGCATTCAGCAATTGGTAGTACACAGAAAGCATCTTTTTTTTTTTAAATGCAGGTCCCCTGAAATCTGCATCTCTGCCCTCTTCAGCAGTGCCAGAATGTAGGACCTGGGATGTAGGGTAATACTCCAGAGTAAGAGAGATGTGAAGGGGAGCCTTGCCTTGGCAGATTGGTCAGATGGTTAAATTTCTTTCTGCAATGCAGTCAGGTCCTGAGAACAATGCTAATGGCATTGGCCTGCTCAGCCAACTCTATCCATTGATGCTGGCTGATTTGACGGGCGCCTGTTGCCCATCGGAGGATAAGAAGACCTTCCTGCTGCTCAGTCAACATCTCCACAGATGCATCGGAGAGTCAGGGGACACTGGATGACATACTGTCACCTGCTGCTTCAATAACTAGCTCTCCACTGACCATCTTTGAAAACTGCATCTGCAGGCTGTCTTTAAGCAGTGCTGCCCCACTGGATTTCTCGCCATCCCAAACGGTGAGCACCCTATAAAGAGTGTGATTGGAACTGGTACCTTGCCAATTCAATTTCAATAGGGCCTGACCACGGAAATTGATTGGGGCTCCCCTCAGGCAGGCAGAGCAGACGCGCTGCCCACCTTTATACAGCGGAAACAAAAATCGCCCCCAAATGCTCCACATATCTAAATTCTATCTTTACTGGAACAGCAGCTGTTCTGCAAGACATAAAATTTGAAAAACATTTTCTGTTAATTGTTCCTTTGAAATCTCCTATTTGATCTGCAGCTGTGGTGGGAAGGGGTGGATTCCTTTGCTTTAGCTGAAATATTGCTTTCATTCCTGGTGTGACAAGTGGAACAGCAAAGTCCTTGGGGGTTATTTCAAACTTCCCCGCCCAGGAAACTGATTTCAATGGAAAGTAAAATGGGGTGGAGTGTAAAACGGCTGGCCAGTCCAATCCCTTCAGTTTCCCGCCAGGCGGGTTAGGTCATAAGTACCCCCCTTATGTTTGCTACTTAAAGTTCTATGTGATTTGGAGTATTCCAACAGTCAAACAATTGCAACAAGCATTTTACTGTCATTGTCGGTTGTTATTTTCAAGGTGCTACACAGTATCTCTGATATTCTAGTACCCATGTATTCCAGTGTATGCAGCTCCTTAGTGTAGAGCATGTTTAAAAAAAATCTATGTTTGAAAAGTAAATTTAGAACTGTAACTGGTATAGGGAATTCTAGTTTAAAACCACAAATATCCTGGATATTTTTTACAGGTGTCAACTGTGGCTCAATGGTAGCCTTCCTGCCTGAGTCAGAAGGTTGTCAATTCCAGTCCCAATCCAGAGACTTGAGCACAAAGAAATCTAAGCTGACATTCCAGTACTGAGGCAATGCTGCACTATCAGAGGTGTTGTCTTTTAGATGAGACAATAAACCAAGGCCCCATCTGCCCTCTCAGATGGACGTAAAAGATCCCATGGCACTATATTGAAGAAGAGCAGAGGAGTTCACCCTGGTGTGAAGGGATATTTACTAGTCCTAGCCCCTTTAGGGCTACCCCGGATCAGGCTTATTTCTCAGACGTTCATTTTCAACTAAAGTTTGAGGTAGCCGAATCCTAAAGACACTTAATTGGATCTAAAGGTCTGGACTATCTCTCCCTAAAGGAAAGGAACAACCTGAGAATGTTACCATCCTCCAGATAGCGCTTTTAATAAGTTTAGCTAGACTGTAACGTTCTGGATATTATGAGGGTCCGGAAAACTCCCCAGAACTGTAACTCTTCACCAAAGAGTATACAGAAATTGAGTTCGCGAGTTTTTGATACAGAAGTCTTATGTGAGACAATTCTAAAAATATATAGATTTATTAAAGAACCGACATGCAATTTACAGTTGGTGAATCAGTCAATCGCAACATTAACCCAGTTTGTCATGTTTTAATAAGGCCAGAATCCTTTCATAAGATAGTGTATTTTTCTGAATAGGTTATATGGCTTATTCCGTCACAGGTGTTCTGGCTGATATTTATCCCTCAACCAGTATCACTAAAACAGATTATCTGGTCATTATCACATTGCTATTTGTGGTACCTTGCTGTGTGCAAATTGACTGCTGTGTTTCCTACATTACAACAATGACTACACTTCAATAGTACTTAATTGACTGTAAAGCACTTTGGAAAGTCCTGAGGTCATGAGAGGCGCTATATAAATGAAGGAGAAAGGAATAGAAGGTTATGCTGATAGAGTTAGATGAAGAGGGGTGGGAGGAGGCTCACGTGGAGCATAAACACTGGCATGGACATGTTGGGCCAAATGACCTGTTTCTGTGCTGTACATTCTATGTAATTCTATGTAAATGCAATCTTTCTTTAAATTGTTGACAGACAAACAATTGCCTTGATCAAATCCTTCAGTTCAAACAATATTACGGAGGTTATTTGGGGGCAAGGATGCGTGCTGTGCTCATAAAACCTGCCTTTTTAAAAGTCTGGATTTAGCCCGTAATCTTGGGGCTAATTGGTGATTTAGGCACTAAAACAGAGACCTGCAGGTTTAGCCTCTACGCACACAGTTCCACTGAAGGTCTGGAGTGTTTTGGCTGACAGTGAAACTGAAGGAGCAGGACAACGACATGTATCAGAATGGCTCAGGGACCGAGGGAGAGGGCTCACAGTTTCTCAGCGGCAGCACTGGAGGTCCTGGTGGAGGAGGTACAGCTGATGAGGGATATCCTGTACCTGCTTGGGGCGGGGGGGGAGAAAGGAGGCCACAGAGGCAACTAATGTGACGGATGTGGGAGGAGATTGCCGAGGATGTCACAGCCAGGAGCACTGTCCCCAGGACATGGCTCCAGTGCTGCAAAAAATATAATGATTTAACATGAGTGGTCAAGGTAAGATCCCATCTCATAAACACACTTATCAATAACTGCACCACCCAAGCCCAAACAGCTTCCATTACACTCCTAGCATGTTCCATGTAACGGCAAAGTGCCGCAATGGAAGCTCAGGCAGCTGCCATTGTGGCTCTGGGCTCCTCGGATGAAAAGGGCTTGCAGAGTGTCTCAGCTGCCCAGGGATCTGTCCTCCAGCAGATCACAGGGCTGGCTGAACAGACGCCCCGAGGTAGTGGCATGGAAATCATGGAGCAGGAACTTACTGGCCTCTCTCCGGATGGCAGGATTCCTGCTTCCTCCCCCGCCACCTCCACCATTGTCCTCACAGTTGCCTGTCGGCCAGGCAGCCCAGACTGCTCAAGCCTATGCTGAGATGGTGCAGTCTGAGGTGGGGCCATCATGGCCCACAGCCTCTCGAAGGCATTACAGGAGGACATCTGACTGCCTTCTTCAGATTCTCAGCAGCCATCCACCTTGCGTGCTACTGCCACTCGGGTTGCACTTCGTAGAAGCACCAGAGTAGGCAAGAGCACTGATAGATAGCCACTAAGGGTAAGCACCAGGGTGAATAGTTTAATATTTGTAATTGCTGTTGGTTGTGTCATGTTTTCATTATTTATGGTAAGATAAAGAGCGATTATGGTAATTGGCTCAGTACCCAATCTCATCGATTCAAGATGGCTCCTGGGCTGGCAGCTCGCTAGGGAGCTCCTTTGCCATCCTTTGCTCTTTTTCCCCCCAGTCTCCTCTCTTCTGCTGTTTAAGTTCCCCTGGCTCTAATAGTGGGTGCATTTTATCCCTAATTGCAAGTTCAAGCTGCAAGGTTAAAGTTACCTGAGCTCGGGGCCAGGGATCGCGAGGGGAGCTCGGGGCCAGGGATCGCGAGGGGAGCTCGGGGCCAGGGATCGCGAGGGGAGCTCGGGGCCAGGGATCGCGAGGGGAGCTCGGGGCCAGAGATCGCGAGGTGAGCGCGGGGTCAGGGATTGCGAGGTGAGCGCGGGGCCAGAGATCGCGAGGGGAGCTCGGGGCCAGAGATCGCGAGGGGAGCTCAGGGCCAGAGATCGCGAGGGGAGCTCGGGGCCAGGAATCGCGAGGGGAGCTCGGGGCCAGGAATTACGAGGGGAGCTCGGGGCCAGGGATCGCGAGGGGAGCTCAGGGACAGAGATCGTGAGGGGAGCTCGGGGCCAGGAATCGCGAGGGGAGCTCGGGGCCAGGAATTGCGAGGGGAGCTCGGGGCCAGGGATCGCGAGGGGAGCTCGGGGCCAGGGATCGCGAGGGGAGCTCGGGGCCAGGGATCGCGAGGGGAGCTCGGGGCCAGAGATCGCGAGGGGAGCTCGGGGCCAGGGATCGCGAGGGGAGCTCGGGGCCAGAGATCGCGAGGGGAGCTCGGGGCCAGAGATCGCGAGGTGAGCGCGGGGTCAGGGATTGCGAGGTGAGCGCGGGGCCAGAGATCGCGAGGGGAGCTCGGGGCCAGAGATCGCGAGGTGAGCTCGGGGCCAGAGATCGCGAGGTGAGCTCGGGGCCAGGGATCGCGAGGGGAGCTCGGGGCCAGAGATCGCGAGGGGAGCTCGGGGCCAGAGATCGCGAGGGGAGCTCGGGGCCAGAGATCGCGAGGGGAGCTCGGGGCCAGAGATCGCGAGGGAGCTCGGGGCCAGAATCGCGAGGGAGCTCGGGGCCAGGAATCGCGAGGGGAGCTCGGGGCCAGAGATCACGAGGGGAGCTCGGGGCCAGGAATCGCGAGGGGAGCTCAGGGCCAGAGATCGCGATGGGAGCTCGGGGCCAGGGATCGCGATGGGAGCTCGGGGCCAGGAATCGCGAGGGGAGCTCAGGGCCAGGGATCGCGAGGGGAGCTCAGGGCCAGGGATCACGAGGGGAGCTCGGGGCCAGGAATCGCGAGGGGAGCTCGGGGCCAGGGATCGCGAGGGGAGCTCGGGGCCAGGAATCGCGAGAGGAGCTCGGGCCAGGAATACAAATACACATTCAGGCACAAATACAAAAAAACTGATGGGGCTCCACTAACCTCCCCCCGGCTAACCTTGACCAGAATATCAGTGCTAATTTGATCTTGTGAGAGACAACATCATTCATGTCCGAGGCCGAGACCCAGGAGTGAGGACGAGCCCAGGAGGGGCGCAGCGTGGATCAGCATCGGGGACCAGCAGCGGGGTCGGGGCCCAGGGAAGGTGCGGCACGGGCCAACAGCGAGGTCGGGAGGACCACAATGCAGCCTAGGAAACCCAGGCAGAGAGGACCTGCGGGAAGGAGGGAGGAGGACAGTGGGAGTATGTTTGTGTGTGTGTGCTAGGCCGATGTAGCAGAGCCTGGTCTCCAATCGTCTTGGATCCCCTTGCCATTGGACCAAGACCTTGCTCTGTCAAGCCTGTGTGGTAGCTGGTGTGCAACGACCACCCCATGTTAAAAGAATTCACGCACAGGCATCTTCCACCCTTTAAAATAAAGTTCAGGACCTGGAACGTTAGGACTCTCATGGACAACCCCAACAGCGACAGACCGGAACGCTGTACTGCTATCATTGCCCGGGAGCTCAGATGTTTCGACATTGACATCGCCGCCCTAAGCGAGACCCGGCGGGCAGGGGAAGGCCAGCTCAAAGAGCAAGGCGGTGGCTACACCTTCTTCTGGAAAGGCAAACCTGAAGAAGAACACCACCTCCATGGGGTAGGCTTCGCCATAAAAAATGAACTAGTTGGGCGTCTCAGAGACTCCCCTTGCGGTATAAAGGAGCGCCTCATGACTCTTCAGCTCACCCTAGCCCGACCAGTGTGCTACGGTCATCAGTGCATACGCCCCAACACTGGAAGCCACAGATGAGACCAAAGAGGAATTCTGCTCCAGTCTCGAACAATCCCTGTCCCGAGTCCCAATGGGCGACAAGCTGATCCTCCTTGGCGACTTTAACGCCAGCGTTGGAAAGGACACAGACCTCTGGGGAGGTGTGATCGGCAGAGAGGGGGTAGGGAAAGCCAACTGCAATGGTACCCTCCTCCTGACGAAATGCTTAGAACATGGCCTTGTCATAACCAACACCCTGTTCCGTCAGAGAGACAAGTACAAGGTTTCATGGCAGCACCCTCGCTCCAAGCACTGGCATCTGCTGGACTACGTCATCGTCCTAGCGAGGGACCGCAAGGACGTCTGCATCACCCGCACCATGACAGGAGCTGACGACTGCTGGACAGACCACCGCCTAATCCGTTCTGTCATCTCCATCAATGTAGCCCCAAAACAGCGGCGGCAACAGAAACAATGCTGCAGGAAAATCAACGCTGGAGCACTCAAAGACCCCGCTAAGAAAGCCCTATTCAGCCTGCGCCTCACAACCAATCTGACAACTCCCAGTGATGCAGAAACACAGAGTGTCCACAGCACCTGGTCTACACTCAAGACCGCCATAATCAGAACCCGTGAAGAGACGCTCGGTCACTCGACCAGGAAACACCAAGACTGGTTTGACAAGAACGACCAGGAGATCCAGGAGCTAATAAGCCGCAAGCGCTAGGCATTCCTGATCTAGAAACAGCAACACAACTCGAGAGCAAGGAAACAGCTCTACAGACGCCTGAGGGGTACTGGTGGAATTGGTGGTCTTTTTTATTGTGTTCTTCATGCGGAAGGGTTTGAAAGGATTGAGTGCAAACGGCGGACTTTTTGATGGATCCTCCATTGTGGAAGGTAAGGCATGTGGTAATAGTGCTCCGAAGTCTAATGGTGGAGGACATCTCTCAATTAGATGCCGGTAAGTGTCCCTCCCAGGTGTGGGCCATCTACCTGGACCCTCTAGTGCTCCCCTGGACCCCTTCATCTTTCTCCTCCTCCTCAACCTCTTTCTCCTCTTCTTCCTTCTCCTCCTCTTGTGGCTCCTGAGCTTGACCCTCTGCTACAATTGTTGGTGATAACGGCTGGTCTCTCATGATCACCAGATTGTGGAGCATGCAGCAAGTCAGCACGATTCTGGAGACCTTCTTGGCTAAGTACTGCAGGGCACCTCCTGACTCATCTCAACCTCTGCTTGAAGACCCCAATGGTCTGCTCAATGATATTCCTGGTGCCAGAGTGGCTCTCATTGTATGAGTGCTCAGCTGGTGTCTGAGGGTTCCTCATGGGAGTCATGAGCCATGGGAGCAGAGGATATCCCTTGTCACCTACTAGCCAGCCATGCACATTGCATTGGGGCTCAAACTCAAAGAGCTGTGGGACAGATGACTGTCTCATAATGAAAGCATCGTGGCAGCTCCCTGCATAACAGGCATTCACCAACAGGATGCGTTGCCGGTGGTCGCACAAGAGCTGCACATTGAGGGAATGGGTTCCCTTCCTGTTCCTAAATACCTCCGAGTTTAAATGAAGGGCTTGCATGGTCACATGTGTGAAGTCAATGGCTCCCTGCCCATGGTGAAATCCTGCAATCATGTCAAATCCTAGCGCTCTCTGCCTCTGGTCTCCTCTGACAATAGGGAAAGATATTTAGTCATTCCTCAGAGCATATAGAGCCGCAGAGACCTCCCTTATGCAGAGTGCACAGAGGATTGTGATATGTGACTGATATCACCTGTGGCAGCCTGGAAGGTTCCAGTAGCATAAAGATTAAGTGCTACTGTGACCTTGACTGCCACAGGCGATGCAGTCCTGGCTGTGCTGTGAGGTCTGAGTCTTCCTTCCACGAGGCCACAGATCTCTGTGACGACCTCCTTGGTAAAGCGTAGCCTCCTTATACACTGGTCTTGGGTCATGTGACGGTAGGAATAGTGCTCTCTGAAGTCCCTGGGTGGATAGAGCCTCCTGCTGAGAGCCCTCCTCGCCCTCTATCCTCCAGCAGCTGGTGCTGCTCTGCCTGGCCTCATCTCCTCCTCTGATTCCTCCTCAAGACCAAGGGGGACCCCTAGCAAGATTCCCATAATCCCTTTCTCCTGGTGACTCCTAGAAGTTCTCCAATAGGTAGAGTAGCACAGCACTCACTCTTTTTAGGTGAAGTCCTCACAGAATTTCTGCAAATAATGTTGATAGAGTGTTGGTGAAGTCTTGACAAAGTATCTCAGGAAGTCTCCCGATGTGTATCAAAAGTCCTCTTCAAACACAGTGCAGTCAGTCGATCTTAATCAACAAATGAATAGTGAAAGCTGAGCATGGCTTTAAGTAGCACTCGCAATTCTCACCAACGACTTCTTTACTCCTGTTCAGGTGGTCGCTGTTGGGAGAGGTCATTAATTGCAGTGCTAGTCAGCAAAATGTCACGCAGCTTCTTTAATGAGCATTAGGAGCCAACTTAATTGCTAATCAGAGGCTTAATCATCCTCGGGGTGGCCGTTCTTAGCGCAAGCTTAAACTCCTTTACCAAGATGGTGTCTTGCGCTAAAGATAGGCTAACCCGGCGCTGCAGCACAAGACCGCAACTTGGCCACCTCAGAGAATCTTTAGCACCTAAACTACCAGCACTTTAGCAGGGAAAATAGCCCTCTACATCTTTCCAGATGAAGGACTTTCAACCAACCAAAAGCAAACAATCCTCCTTTCTAGTTACGACCATCACATTGCCTCATTGTCAAGCACCAAGGGCTTTTATTTACTCAATGAGGCTGAAGGTTACTCACGTTGACATTCCAGAATGACATGTAGCCATGCCCCCATGCACCATGCTGAACTACTGCTTGCCACATACCTAGTTGCTTCAGTTCCCACCCCTTCTCTACACTTCTATCACCTTCAGACCACCTTGTAATGTCTTTGCTGTATCGAGCATTTTTTAAGTTTACTTATTGCTCCTAATGATATAAGGTAAGAAAAAAATATTTTACTTGAAGTGGATCATTATTCAGTAACGTACAGTCGCCACGATAACACAAACACAAAACAAAATTGAGCCATCATATTTGGGTCTCAAGTAACATATCTTCCCTGATGATTCTCATCCATTTCACAACCCGATTGTTAATTTATTTGACTTCGGTTTGTTGCTCGATGTTTAAGTGGGATCGATTTTCCTGGTCCCCTTTGCCCAGGTGCTGCATCTGTCCAGACCAAACTGCAACTGAATTTGATGGCCTGGTCACAACCCCTGGACTGGCCCGACCCCTGGCAGTGATTTGCACCAGGTAACAGTGGTGGAAACAACACCACAGCTGCAGGCTTTCCAACCATTCCTTGCCCTACTATTTGGCTCCCTTTAACCCTCTTACTTGAGAGGGTGCCAAGTGCAAGACTCTCTACCATCTGCTACGGATGCCCTAGCTAGCTAAACAACAGGAAAATAGGAACTGGAGTAGGCCATTGAGCCTGTTCTGCTATTCAATGAGATCATGGCTGATCTGAAAATCAGGTGAGAATGCTGGGAATTCCCTCTCTTGCCTTCTATAAATGAGAACATTGGGCTTGTGCCTCTTGTAGGTGCAGCTGCTGCTCCGCCCCTGCATAAATGGGATGGAATCCCGTTGTCATGGGTTTCTGCCCCCTTTTGCCTAACCTTTGCCCTTGGGGAATAAGCATGCCACAGGGGCAAAGGTCAGTCAGATCAGCTGCCACCTCCATCCCCTGATCCCCACTGCTACCACCCCCGATCACTACCGCTACCTCCCTCTGATTACTACTACTACTACCTCCCCCCGATCGCTACCGCTATCTCCTCAGATCACCGCCACTACCTCCCCCTGATTACTGCTACTACCTCCTCCGATCTCCTCCACTAACCCCCGATCACCCCATTACCCCCACCGATCATCACTGCTACCTCGCCCCGATCACCCCTCCACCTCCCCCCGATCGCCACCGCTACCTCCGCCCCAGATCGCTGCCACTTTACAGACCTAACCAAAGCCAGCCATAGTATCCTTATATTAATTAGCTGCCCAGAGTACTCATGGCACACAACGGGAGATTGTGCAAGACAGTGCGTATTCAGATGATTGACATAAGGTTCAGAATATACCAACAGTGGGTCTTGTGCCTACTCAACACTGAGATCGTGCAGCTTTAATAAGGTGTTGATAATTGCAGTAGTGAAACCCAAGGGCACCGTAAAATAAACAATGATGCCATTGGATCAACATGCAGCTACTGGATGTAAATATAAAGCAGCCTCTCATCTAAGAAATAGGAACCAACATAATTGAATGGGCTAACCATTCACTGCCTGGATATCTAAATGCTAAACTCCAGTGGTGCTGTTCAGCACTGAGACTGTATTATGGTGCAAGGACCTAACTAACTTTTTTTTTGAGGCCTTAATGAGCATGCCTGCTGTGCAGGCCCTCGGTGCCACAGATGCTTTCCCAGCACATTACTGTGCTGTGCAAAATGAATGCAGAGCAGGCTTCAGGCCTTAGTGCCCAACAGGCACTATCACTGCCGAGCATCACATAGTCAGCCCCATTGTGTTCAATATTAGAATTGTACAGAATATTATTTTTGCAAGCATTTTGTGAAGAGACACAAATTTTATGCTCCAACTGCAGTAGGACATTCCGAATTTGGGGTAAGGTAACAGCTGATCTTGAGCAGTAGGAAGCACAGAATAGTGTACAATGTAGAATTATGCCGCCTTCCCTCTTAAACAGTGCACACTGCAATATTTGACTGCTGCCAACCCCAGGTCCACATAATTGAAGTCTGTCTTTGCTGTTTTCGTAAACAGTACAGACCACGTAACAGGCCATAAGGTTATGAGCCCACACAGTTCTGTGCAGTAGTAGTACAAAGCCTATTTTCTCAAGAATTGAGATGGAACAAAGCTGATATTATGGGTATTTCTGTCCCACAGTTTTACCGCATTTCAAGAATAATTAGATTAGTGTTGTGAGCTTTATCCTTTTGTACTATCAGATCCCTGGTGCACCAAAATGAACTGGTGCCTGCAAAAGTCAGAGCTGATTCCTGTAAGATAAGCGAACTAACTTACACTGCATGAAGAAAGGTTACAATTATCATTTAAAGGGTTTGGAAAATGCTCTCAGATATACTTGTATTCTTTTGAAAATAGTAATGAGGTAGTGGTTCATTCACCAGAGACAGTTATATTGCTCATTCCTGAGGAGGGAAGCTCCATAATTCACACACTAGACACGAGAGTTGTAATCATTTTAAGTACAAATCCCAATGACTTAGATCAGTGCGACATAGAGGCTTTGTTTGTGAAGCACTTGGGACATCCCGAGGATGTGATGAGGCACTATATAAATGCTGTAATAAATTCTTCCTTAGTCCATGGCTAGAAGTATCTTAAATATCTGCTAAATGAAGCAGTTTGGATAACTATGATAAAGAAGCCACGAGTAGGTTCTGGTTAGTCTTGTGAATGAAAGTATTTATAATATGACATTGTGGACCCTGACGTAGGCTATTTATAACACTTGTTGGTTTTCACAGAGAAAAAAAAATTTGAATCGGTACTTTTATAATTTTTGGAGTTCATGAAAAAACAGTTATGTTGGGATGCCACTTGTTATGCGTTCTGGGCCGTAATTTACAGCCACTACGGGTGCGCATGCGCCCGTAGGGGCCACACAAGTTCCGGATTTAAGCATGCGAAGCGCATGCGCTAAAACCCGGAACTTGCGATCTGTCAAGAATCTTCTTGACAGATCACATGCTTCCCCGGGAAAAGGGCCTCCATGGACAGAGAGTTGGGCTATTTGCCCAACTTCTGCCCAGCGAATGCCAGTGAAATTCTTATGCCTGATAAAAGCGTATGGCCTGCTTTTACCAGCGTAAGACTTTTAAAGAACAGAAAAATAAAAAAAATTCAATAATTTATACATTTAAAAACCTGTGAAATAAGATAAGTTTATTTTTAGCCCCTTTAAAATATGTAAAATTATTTTTCAAAAAATTACATTTTTTTAAATATTGAATTAAATGCCATTTTGTTTAATTTTAAATGTGATATTTTTTTAATTTATTTGAAGTGTGCGTGTATTTTTGGTGGTATTCCCACTCATACCTATGAGGATTCTGTACATACGGAACCTCCATAAGTATGAATAGGGATTCCCCCTTCTTTGATTGGTTGGGCCGGCCCACGTGATCCCAGGGGCGCTTGCGAATCGCCTGCGCCCCTGGGATACATGGGCCTCTACACAGGCCTACACATAAAGGCGCAGGAGCGCAAGTCTCCGAAGCTCCGGGACCATCAGGTAAGTTCGTAGATTTTCTGCTGGTCAGAGGCATTCGCCCGCAGGAAACCTCCGACCTCAAATTCAGGGCCAATATGTTTAACTAATACTTTACAACCATCTGTATTGCAGCAAGGAACTGTAGATAGACAGGTTAATTTAATGGTTCAAACTTCAAGTGGAGTCTTTCTATTGGCTTACTGTTCTCTGTTTGCCAGTGGAGTACAATTGGAGTCCTTTATTATTATTCAAGCATATTTTCTTCTACCTTGAGTGATCCACTGCAGTTTTCAAATATCATTGCCCAGAGCTCAAACAAGAGCAGAGAATGGTCCATTGATGTAGACAGTTTGAGGTAAATTTTTATACTCATCCCCCTCTCTTTCTGCAAATCAAGACAGCGCACAATGGGAAGGAGAGAATTAAGACTGGGGGAGGAGTAACGAACATCATTGTCCTCACTTAAGCAGAGCAGGATGCCCTGGAGATCAGTGACCCAGGCAGAGCCAGCACCATCGAGGAAGGCGAGATGGGCAGCATACAGAGCAGGGTGTCTGCATGTTACTTACAACCTTTCTTTCACCTCAGCAAGCTGCACAACCTCAAGCTATATGCTCAAGACTATCACCTGAAAATGTGCAGCTTCTATCTCCCATCATGAAGCTTGTCCCTTTTCTCTCTATTCTAGGTCCTTCTCAGCAGCAAGAGCTTCCTTCGCAAGAAGACACCTGAGAGGAGAATAATCGTCCTGAGGATGCATCGTCAAGTGTTCCATCCCTCCCAGGCACCAGCTCAGACTGGTACTCTGCATGGGTGAGATAAAGTTTGAGGGATCTGCACATGGTTAGTCACAGAGCACCAGTGAGCAGCAGCAGGTATTGGTGGCAGGAACAGCACAGGAGACAGTTCACCGGAGGGCGAGGTCCTCACCCAGTTCTGCTCTAGAGTACATAGTTGACTACAGGGGCCCAGCCATGAAAAGAAAACTGTTGGAATCACACAACCAGATGTACGAGGTATTGGAAGGTCTGCCAAGGAATATGACCACTATGGCTGACAGTATGGAGGAGCCTGCTTCCATCCTGTGTGGCCCCCTGGTACAGTGGGTAGTATGTAGCAGGTCCCATTGCAGGAGGTTGCAGATGTCTGAGACAGTCTGACTGCTGAAGCAAAGCCTCCTGCGGCACTGCTCCTTAGTCAGGTCCAGGAACGTTATTCTGGGTCTGTACACCCTGTGTACTGGATATGGCCTCGTACGATCATCCCCCTCCCCTCCCTCACCTGGTGTCTTAGCGCTGATCATAGAAAGCCATACCCAGTACACAGGGTATCTGTGCGCTGCTCCCTGAGGCTGCTGACGCCCCTGAGGCTGCTGACGCCCCTGAGGCCTTTGTTGCACCCCCTGTAAGGCAAGTATATCCTTCAATAGGTAAGGAGACCAAAACTGTACACAATACTCCAGATGTGGTCTCACCAAAGCCCTCTATAATTGCAGCAAGATTTCCTCACTCTTATAAACAAACCCCCTTGCAATAAAGGCTAACATACCATTTGCCTTCTTAATTGCTTGCTGTACCTGCATGTTAACTTCCTGTGATTTGTATACAAGAACACCCAAATCCCTCTGAATACCAACATTAACTAAACTCTTACCTTTTAAAAAAATATTCCGCTTTTCTATTCTTCCTACCAAAATGGATAATTTCACATTTCCCCACATTATACTCCACCTGCCACCTTCTTGCCCAATCACTTAACCAGTCTATATCCCTTTGCAGCCACTTTGTGTCCTCCCTCCTCACAGCTTACTTTCCCACTTAGCTTTGTATCATCAGCAAACTTGGATTTATTACACTCTGTCCCTTCATCTAAGTCATTGATATAGATTATAAATAGCTGCGGCCCCAGCACTGATCCTTGCAGTTGTTGAGGCCCCTGAGGGTGTTGAGGCTAGTTAGGGTGGCCATCTTTTGTCCAGGCTAATACTGGTCAGGGCCAATGCATTTTAAAAAGCTTTGCACTTGCATGAAACAGGGGAAGGGATTGATCTTGCATGCACAAGACTATTTTGAACACAAATGAGTAAACCCTGTTTCACACATGCACATAAACTTTTTGAAAATTCATCCTTTTCTGTTTATCTTTATTTCTCAAAATTCCAGGGAAGCCACCTGCAAAAATGGACCAATGGCGGCATTAATGGCAGGTTCAGGGAAATGTAGCAACTAGATATACTCATGGTTCAAATTCACAGGAAGTGTGAACAGAATATCAATGGGTCCAACCTAATTTCTAAACTGACTGCCTTATAACCTATGTGCTTAGAAAACAGACTATGTCAGAGTCAGTAGCGCACAAAAGGGAACTGATGCTGTCTATTAAGCACAAAGCAGGACTCTTCACAATTTTTTGAATGCCTGCTCCCTCTCAAACATACCAATTTATGTAAAGTATGCCTAGTAACAATCAATGATCTAAAAATATATTCAGTATGTAAAATATTCAGAGTAAGATTTCATCTCCATAATAAGCAATAATTGTATCCCTCCCCAGCAAGTAGATTATGATGGAAATTATTTCATGCTGAGGTTCCATTGCATTAGTGTAAAGTGATACAGCAGGAGGTTTTCCTCTCTGCACCATGTCTTTTGAAGTTGTAAGCCCATTCTTTATAAGTGGGTTTACCATTTTGCTATACATACCCCATAGAAGAAAGGTCCATCCGCAATGTTGATATATTCAGTGAGGTGCATGCTCACTGCTTGCAAGACCTCTTAGAATTGTATATTTGACAGTGGATGAACTGGCAAATACTGAATGCACTGCCAGTCATTCAATGCTTTGCAGGGTCTATTTTTAGGTCACTGATTACTGCTACGTGTATCTCGATTGAATCGGTATGCTCAGGAGGCAGCAGACACTGAAAGAATTCTGCGGGCTCCTGTTTGAGTTGCATAAATTAGGATGTTTGGGAGGGAGCAGGCATTCAAAAAATTGTTATCTGCATTAAATTGAATTGGAAAAGATCTTGGTAAAGTCACATTTGAAGAACAATGTGGTTGTGATTCTGATGTTACATAATATCTTGCCAATGAACTCAAAGTGGTCAATTACACATGGTCTCCATACCCCTAGAATGTCTACATCCCATGTATTTATTTTGTGTCCACTATATTTTTAACATATGCTTCTGACTTTATGTTCAGGTCTCTGCTTACAACACTACGCACTCACTGGGCCAATATTCACTTGGTAAAATCAGTGTTAATAGAACAGTAAGGGGGAAAAATTCAGCTGCTTGCGCCTCCCGTTAGCGCCTTAAGAGGGCGCTAATGGGGCGTAAAGCAGCTAACGCCCGGGCGCAGCGCCGCCCACGCCTCCCGAAAAATTTAGTGGGAGGTTAGCGGCGGCGGCAGCCGGTAGCGCCCTGTGGCGCTGCGCCGCCGGCGATGACGTCATCGCCGTGCGCAGCACCCCGCTCGCGCCCCGGCCGTGATCTTCAGTCGCGCCCCCTGATTTACCGCCAGACGCTATGTCCGACGGGTTCAGGGAGGCGTACGTGCGGCCGGGGCGGCGATATTTAAAGGGGAGGTGGCAGGCGGCCATTTTTGTTGCTGGCCGCCTGCCAGCACCTGCCCCCGTTGCTGTCCCCGGCCCCCGTGAAGCCCCCCCACCGTGAAGTGCCGGCTGCGCTCCAAGAGCCCGGCACTTCTCTTGAGTGCCGGGCTCTTTTGCCGGCACTCCCGATCCCTGGGGGCCCAGCTGGGCCCCGGTTCGCGCTGCACAGGGTCCCTCCCCTTTAAGAAGGGGAGGAAGGTCTGCAATACCGCGGCACGTAGCGCCAGGATATTCACTCGCAGCGCCCCAAGAGGGATGCGGGGTGCTTCCAGTGGCGCCCCGCTTCCCTCTTGGGGCGCAACCACTGAAGTTCCGGCGCGGGGCCGCTAATTTTTTCGGGGCGCTAAAAGTCGCGCCCCGGCGAGGTTAGCGCCCCAAATGGGGCGCGACTCAATTTTTACCCCTAAGAGCCTAAAAATGGGGACAGTAGTTTTACCGCCCTGTTAACAATCAGCCCGCTGTGATTTTCACAGGGGCTTGTTGCTGGGCGCCCAATGCGCCTGCCTGTTTTAGATGGTAGGCCCCTATAATATGCAAATGGGGTTCTATAACGTACATAGCACCCCGATTGCCATTTTAGAATTGAACTGGTTGGAACGTGCGCCATGCACACTTCAATCAGTTCCACGGGCGATAGATCTGAAAAGGCTCTCAAAAGCTAAGTAGTGCTCCTCTGGTCCCCACAAAAATACTGTGGGTCACTGCCGACCCAGGCTTACCCTCTTACCCTCTCAGCTTTTCCCCTCCCCCCACGCCCCCGCCCTCCCCCCACCGATGTCGGCAGTGTTCCAGCTGACCAAAATTCCTGTGGGCAAAACTGCTTTGCCGGTTGGCCACCCAAAAGTCAAAATCGACTCCAATGTTAGAAACTATGTTACAATGACTCTTTGCAATTCAATCTTCAAATTTTCTCTCTTTTCATGTCAAATATTATTGATACAATACAGCACAAAAATATAATGAGCAAAGTCCATAATGGGTAACTGCCCTTTTCGAGCAATGTCTTTGAATAATAAAGTCTCTGGATTGGCAAATTCCACCGGTCTTCAGCTGCTCGCCCCTTTTAGTATTGATGTTGATTGGAATTGAATCATGATTTATATAACATAAATCTCATATTGAAGACCTGGAACAAACTGGAATAAACTAAGGAACTAATGCAACCTCCAGTTTCCAGAGGAACCAGAGGAGTTATTCATTCTGCAAGGTAAACTCAGTTAAATATTGTAGTGGTGCTCCAGCTACTTAGAGCTGGATTTTACCAACCTCGGCGGGTCCGTGGCGGGCAACGTCGGTGGCGGGTCCCGACCCCACTGCTGGCTCCAGCCCGCTGTCCAAAATGATTTTCCCCTGATTGGGCTTGTTAAGCCCGCCCAGCGCATTTGCCGGCCAATTGAAGGAAGCAGGTCTGACGTCATCAGCCGGTTTCCTTAAAGGGACCATGCACAAATTTACTTTGTCAGTTGTGCTGTCAGTGTTCTACAGCATTGAGGTGCTGCAAACACTGACAAGCACTGCACAGAGGTGCACAGCTGCACCCAGGCTTTCCCATGGAGGGAGTCACAGCATGCAGGGAGGTTCTCTTCCCTTCCAATGGGCAGAAGAGACCTCCCCAGGAGATCAACACAGCCTGGTTGCACATTGCACAGAAGGAGGACCAGGATGCAGTGGTGCAAACCTTTCAATGATCTCAGTAGATCACGAAACATTACTGCAAAGCCACACTCAACCTCATCCTGCCGTGCCACTCATCACATCCCCATCACTCTGCCTTCCCTACCCTACTCCTGCACATCCTTACTCACACCAACTTACCTTGCACCTCCATCCATCCCCCTCTCTCTATATACATTATCACTTCCCCATCTCACTAGCCACCCCTCACACTCATCCTCATCCTAGTCCAACCATATGAACTAACAACACACAAGGGTAGGCACTTGGGTGGTTTAGCCAATGTTTATGTGATGTTTCTGGTAATGTGCTGTCAAACATTGAAATCATTATTTTCAACACTTTGCATTCTTGGACAGTTTTGTGTGCACCTTTGGAAGTGGCTTAGTGAGTTGCAGTGAATGGTGAGACATAACGATAACCCCCGCAATGGTCATGAGTGTGAAAGAAATGGCTTGGGCATTGTAGGGATGCTTTATGGTGTTGGTGTAGGGTGGTGTCAACCTGGCACATCATGTGGCAGCCAGGGTGTACAGCATCAAGTGAAGTAAATCTGGCCATGGTGAGGCCATCCCTGGTATCCTGGGCAGCAATGGGGTCGGGTGCTGATGCCCTCTGTCCTGTGCAGCATCAGTTGATTGCGGAGAAGGTTGGTGTTGTTGTTGGTGCTGCTGGTGTCGCGGCTGATCATCGTGGGATTCTGAGGACCAAGATGAGAGAGTTTCAAGGGCACTGATACTAATGTAATAGATGGCAGGCAAACTTGAGATGACAGAAGCGATCTGTCAATGGTGAGAGAGATTGTTCCAATGAGGTGACACTGGATAGAGAGTTTACTCCAAACACTTGCAACCTGCATAAAGCTCAATCTGTCTTCCAAATGCAGTAAGCAATAGCTTCTGAGCTTGGAAAGTGAACAGCTGTGAGATGGGAGCTTTTATAGCACATTTGCAGCTGTCAAGTAATGAGATGATTCCATGGTCATACAACTCCCGCCCAGCTTACCTGACGTGATCCCCGAGCAGCTTGGACCCCGTGGCCGACCTTGTAAAATGCTCAAAATACTTTTTAATGGGCTGTTAACAAGGTCATAATGACCTGAATTGCCTCCCCCACCGCTGCGTGTCGGGTCTGTTCAGCTGACAGACCCGACATCTGGGAAAAGCGCATGGCGGCAGGTTGACAGCGGGGTCCCGACCCACTGTCAAAAAAAACACATTTCCCCACCTGACCCGCCACTGAACACGCCCACTGACCCCCTAAAAAATTCCCCCCTTAGTGTATGACACTCGGAGCAGGGTGAAGTTTGAGGCTGGAATCATTTTCCACCAGCAGTTATGAAAGGGCTGCTGGCTGGCTGGCTGTATAGTGCTGCCATTTCTCTCACCACAAGTAACCTTTGAGATGGAAAGACCTCCTTGAAGAATTGACTGCCAATGCCAACAAAATTTCTGGTCATGAAGGGAGGGTGGCTTTATAGCAGTGAGGGTGCCAGCCAGGTACAAAAAAAATAAAGGTTTTATATGAGGTCTCCCTTCAGTGTCCATTCAGATTTTAAGGCTTACAATGTGCCTCTGGCCCTCAGCGCACATCAATATGTGTGGTGAGTGCAGGGGTTGGGAGCTTGCAGAGAAGTTGTGCACTAGGCCTCTTTAAGTCCCTGAAATGTTTTAAATAAGGTGGCTGGCTGCACTGTATATGATTGGAATGGACATTGAAGGGGAAACAGTAATAAAAATTGGGGGGGAAATTCAAGCACTCCTGCCCTTTGCCTCCTGATCTCCCTGCCCCTCTGTCCCCTTAGCCCTCCTGCCCAGTGTCCCTTCTCCCATGATAGTGCCTGATGCACAGCAGGCAGCCAACAGTCCTTCACTGGCTGCTAGTACCCAACAATACAGCCTTGGTGCTCACGAGAGATGCATCTGGAGTGCCAGTAAATTATGCAAATGAACTGACCACTTTATCCAGTGAGGTGAGCTCATTTGTGTGCAGGTGCATGTAGTGCCCCTGCAGTGCATGCTCAGGCTGCATTTTCAGCCCCTTTATTTTTACAACAGCAACTCAACTGTGCCTATTCCCCACTGGCTGATTGCTGGACATTTTGCAGTAATCATTCTTCTATTACTGCCTTCAGGTGATTTTCAACTTGGCTCTCAGCAGGGGCCTTCCTAATCCTGCTCATGTCAATTGGGTATTCACAGTTGCTAGATTGCACCTTTATGTAAAAGGATGGTTAAAGAGGCAGCCAGCAACTTAGACCTGTAATTTAAATAGAGTTTTTCAATAGCTGGAGAATTTTCTTTTTTTCTTTTTTCTTTTCTGCACAACTGTAAAGGTCAATGGGTTCTTTAGGGCTTCATTGGGTTGTTCATTGCTACTTCCTCCATATCCCTTCACACGATAGTTATCCTATGGGAATCCCACTGTAAATGTGTTACTTGGAGGAAGGCGAGGACAAGGATGCAAGGAAAGTTTGGTTACGTGGCAGGAGAAAAGCCCTACCCGCCATTGCCCTGTCAACTGCATCTATTTGTAATGGCGACTTATCTCGATGTGTCCAATTAACAAAGCATGCAAAAACTTAGATTCACCAGGGAGGCAGCAACACAGTTGTGGTGCATGCCACAAGATGCATGCTGCAAGATGACTGCCACCCAAACTCCAGGGCAGGCACAGCATTGTCCCATCAAGGCTATCAAGGTCCCCTCAACCCTGAACCTTTCCAAGTCTGGCTTTTTCCCAGCTGCCACGGAGGCAGCAGTAACATCAGTAAGTCTACAGTCCACATATATTAAGCAAATAATATATTGCTACAACAAGCAACTTCATCCCCTTCCCTATGAAGAACCAGCAACAGTAGGAGAGAGCCGCCTTGAGAACCCCCGTGGAAATTCCAAGCAACTAACTCCATAAATATAGGTTTACTTTACTAGCTAAATTATTCCAAGTTAGACAGTACCGACTTTTAAATTGTAACTTATGCTGATGCCTGCTAGGGCTAGCTTGTCCTCTGTTTCTCAGACAGACAGGCGGACTGCTCCGACCCCTGTCTTCAGTCTGTGAAATTGGAGGGTCAGCCCACCAAGCTGTCAATGAAACTGGTTGTGTGAGCACTAGTCTCCTAAATGTCTACCTCAGCTAAGTCCTTGGCTGTGCAAATGGCATGAAATGACCCCTGGCTGCATGAGGCTACACAAAGACTGGTCCACTCACAAAGCCCTCAAATGCTTGCGATTATACATAAAGAACGCACCTTTATTTTGCACACTATCACTGCAAAAAACTATGATAACCATCGTTCCCTCTAATTTTTTCCCCCTTTAACTGGCTGCGCTGCCCATTCAAATTTTTGCGCATGCATGGTTTCTTCCATGTAAAAGCTGGTGAGCGGCCTGCGCGGGACCTCCAGACCACTGTGCGGCCACACAGCTTAGCGGGAACATTGATCATAACCATTCTGGTTTTAGACTACTGGCTTATTGAAAAATGCTAAATTTAACCATACAGGAATATTATAAGTTTAGAAATTCAATGCAGGCAACACAGACAAAAATCTAAATTGTTACAGTAGATTAAGGAAAATATTACAGCATTAAATCTACTCTTAAAATTTGAGGGGTGTTATTACTGCAATATTGATGTTATTTCAGATCTGAAAATCTATAATTCATTCAGCCAGGGAAATGTCATTTCTCTGTATCTTCCAGCAGTTTAAGGGTTAACTCAAAACAGTTAGCGATCTCTGAAATTTTAGTGCTAAAATGTGACTTTTCTCCATCAGAGAATGAGTAAAAATCAGATCTCATGGAGATCAGCACCTTTAGTACCAAACATTGTGGTTAATGTTCCGCACCAAGATGCACCAGTCAATGAATGAAAGGCATTGATTTTGCAAGTGGTTCACAGATATTAACAATGTTCTTTTTACGGATGTTACAAAATCATTGTCTGGACAGTAAATACTAAGTGATTTGGAATGGGTTCAAACCGGGTGATATCTGAGGTTGCAGTAAAATTCTTGTTAGCAAATAACTATTAGCATCCTGTTTGACCCTGAGCTGAGCTTCAAACCCCATATCCTATCCATCACCAAGACTAATTCCAACTCTGCAACCTTGCTCACTTCTCTTATCTCATCCCCACTGCTACTGAAACCTTCATCCTTGTTTTTGTCATTTTCAGACTCGACTTCACCAACACTATCCTCATCAGCTTCCTGAGTTCTGCATTAATTAAACTATAATTCATCCAAAACGCCACTGCCTCAATTTATTTCATGCTAAGTCCCGCTCTTCTGTTACTCCTGTCCTTGCCAACCTTCATTGGTTCCCTGTTCCCTAGTGCATTGAATTAAAAATCTTTGTTCCTATTTACATGTGATTCCACCACCATGCTCCTCGCTATTGTGCAACCTTGTCAAGCCCTAAGTTTCAGTGCATGACCTCCACTCTTCCAACTCTGGCTTCCTTTTACATTCCTTGCATTCTCTGGTCCACCTTCAGTGACAGAGTCTTCAACTGTCTTGGCCTCAAATTCTAGAATGTTCTCCCAAAACTCATCTGCTTTGTTACTTCTCCCCTCCATCAAACATTTCCTCAAATTCTTTGACCCTGCATTTGGTCACCTCCCTTAACTTCTCTCCTACCACTGCTTTTGCCTGTGTGAAATATTTTGGAGTGTTTTGCTCCATTAAAGGCACTTTATAAATGCAAGTTGTTGTGATATAGAGACAATAGCTAGCCAGAATGTATTCAATCTACATTTTCGAAAAACAGACCTTCAGCATAAATGTAACAAACATAATTCCGCCTCAGTAAAATATGATTTAAACTGATGACTTTCTCAGAATTTCTAATACCAAATACAATCAAACAGGACAAGAGAGTAACGTAGATCCATTTAAAAGTTATTTCAAAGGATTCTACGAATAATCCAAACAATACAAACTCTCTGTAATTGTCATTGAGGCAGCGGAATGTTGCTGCAGGTTAATGTCCAATCAACCTTAATTGGCCTGCATCCAATGTACAAAAAACAAAGTGCAACTTTATTCTTTCCTGAATCCTACTGATGCAGCGATGTCTGTTTCAGTATGGAGGGTAAATGAGAGAGATTAAACACTCCTGTACATCAGCACATTTGCAAAAGCTGACATCTAGTGATTTCTTTTAAATAGAAATGGTTTCTAAAGATAATTAAATAAAACATCTGGCACACCTATCAAATGAAATTGTTGTGGTCAATGTGGAACAATCTTCCCAACAAATTAGAGTTTTGTTTGTTGTCTGTCACTGTTAAAACAATTATCCAGAAGGATTATCGGATATGATGCAACATAAGCTATTTTTGTACAAAGCAATATAGCACAGTCGCGTTTACCCATTGTCACGAAATTAATACATTAATCTTACTCAACAAAACTGTTTCCTCAGAAATTATGGACTAATGTCTTCTGATTTGTATGATCCTCAGAAATACTAATCTATTCAATATGACTCAAGCAGTCCCTAAAGAGATAACATGTTTATACGTCTGTTTCAAGGCCAGCATGTTGCTGGCTGAATTAATATCAATCCAACCACTAATAATTGCCAGAGAGCTGTTGGCTACATTTGGTGCCTGGCAATTACATGGAAAAGCAGATTCATATTATTAATTTAACAAACATAAATTCACATTTGTAAATACTCCAGTGCTCTGGACACAGCCAGCAGCTTCAACAGGACTGCCACTTCCCATAGATACAATGAGCCTCTGTTCAAACAATATAACATGGACAACAATTAGTAATTAAAAGTGGGTTTTCAATTACAGTTCGTTATACCTTGTGTAAGAAAATAGGAGTGCTATTTTTGCATTTTGGAGGCTTTAAGTTCAGATACTGGCAAAGGATAATAGACCATCCCATAACTGTTGTGAAAATCATCCCAGACCACCATGCAACCTGAACATCTCTCTCCAATGCCCAAAGCTAGCGAATATGATTGCATGCTTAACTTGAGTACTGCTAGGGATCTTCGATATAAGTGCTTCTAGCACCAAATCAGAGTCAGCAACGCAGCCAAAGAAAATGGCTGTCCCCACATTAGTGAAAATGCCTGCACATTCATCACTATACTGCCAGATATTGATTGTCATTCCACTTATACTAAGATGCTACCAGAATGGATACATACAAGGTGCCAGACTCCTGGAAGTTTTTCAATATTTTTATTATTTGTTGCGGTGGTTTAAATCCCAGATAGCAGATACTCACCCACAATGCTTATGGCAGAGAAGTTAATGGTGTGTTATACACAATGGTGTCACACAAGCAAAGAGGGATCTATTTCCTCCAGGATTATTCTCCCAATGGCTGTGTTCCAGAAGTGCAAGACTTCTGCCCACCCCTCCAAAACCTCCAAAACCCTGACCCAGTTTCCTCAGGGAAGGATCCCACCCTGCAGAAGGGGGAAATTCTGCTGCTGCTATAGCAGGTCTATTGCTGTAGCACCAGAAAAGCTGGATGTTTCATTAACGATGATGATCGAAAGATTGACATACATGTCCCACTGAAGGCCTCAGCTGAGACCAGGGCTATTTGTGGGTAAGTTCTGGGGGTGGAATGGAGAGAGAAAAGGCTGCTGCAAAGCCCTGTCCCTCCATGGGGACAGCTCAGGGCTGTTACTGCCGCTTCTTGGGGCTTACAACCACCTTCTCCCTGGCGACCCCAATAAGCAGAGGTAACCTGAGTGAACAGGTACCGGGGCTCCACTTCCTCGCCACTATTTGCATATGTTGGACAGGGAAAGAGCACCCAGCAGTGGTTCCAGTGAGGTAAATGCAGCTCGGGTAATGCAATGGTGGTAGGCTTCACTGTCTAAATTTTCCAGCATTTTCTGCCACCATCCTGCCCTATTTTGGGCAAGATTGTGGAGGAGAATCCAACCTAAGTTGTCGTATTCTGGGATTTTTGAATCTTTTTCCGCAGAAAGGTTTGGTAAAAGATATTTTTAATGTGTTTTTTTAAAGCATACTGTATTCAGACAAGTTAAATAAAAAGCTGGGACGATGTGTGGGTAAGATGCTAACTTTGATGATGGTCCCTCATTTTCTAAAAATAAGTAATTTATTTGACTGTCTCAGCAATCAAAAATCACCTTATGCCCATTGTATTGGAAAGTCCTTGATTTTGATTTTGGCTGTGAACAGATAAGATTAATGCTGGGATACAGGCTGGGAGAGAGGTTTTTTGGTACAGGCTGCTTTGCAGACAGACAGATATTTTAAGTGAAAACAGCGAGGGTGTAAGGTTTCCAAAATTTACAGATCCCCAAAACCTAAGGAAAAAGGACTTTGGAACTACCTCAGAGTGATAAAAATGCATTTGGGCCTAACCTAAGGAATTTAAGACCAAAAACCAAGTTTTGGCATTTTAAAACTATGTCTGGGCCTGTAAAGGGACAAGGAGGTGGGTTCGACCTCTGTAAAAGCAGTTTGGTTATTGCAGTTAATTGCACTGTCTGGGGAACCGGGATGACCCCACTGTCTTCTCCCTGGGTCTATTGTTCAAATGTTAATGTCTGCTGGGGCTTCTTATGTCAAGCCCCAGCAGACATTATAATTTGAACAATAGATCCTGGGAGAAGACAGTCCCACCCAAAATACAGGCCCCATCAAAACCGATTACAGGGCCCATCAGAAACATGCAAAATAAAACCCACTCAGGTCCATTCTATAGAAAGACTGAGTCCAGCCTAGAAACCCAAACACGAAATCAATCAACAGTGCTCAACCAAGGAGATCGACAGGATGCAAGCCATCCCAAAAGCCATTTGACACTTACAGAGCAGTTACTGGTAACAGGCCCGCCAAAATCAGACAATGAACTGAGCAGATTTGGCGGGTAGATAAGGCCATGTTCAATGGGTGAGATTGAAGGCCTGTTTGTTTCAGTCTTTACGGTAGAGGACACTAAGAATATCCCAACACTGGACAAACAGGGGGCTCTAGGGGGGGAGGAGCTAAATACGATTAAAATCACTAAGGAATTGGTACTCAGTAAAATAATGGGACTCAAGGCGAATAAATCCCCTGGACCTGATGGCTTACATCCTAGGGTCTTGAGGGAAGTGGCAGTAGGGATTGTGGATGCTTTGGTAATAATTTTCCAAAATTCCCTGGACTCAGCAAAGGTCCCGGCAGATTGGAAAACTGCTAATGTAACACCCTTATTTAAAAAGGGTAGTAGGCAGAAGGCTGGAAATTATAGACCAGTTAGCCTAACATCTGTGGTGGGTAAAATTTTGGAGTCTATTATTAAGGAGACAGTAACGGAACATTTAGATAAACATAATTTAATAGGACAAAGTCAGCATGGCTTTATGAAGGGGAAGTCATGTCTGACAAATTTGCTTGAGTTCTTTGAGGACATAACGTACAGGGTGGATAAAGGGGAACCAATGGATGTAGTGTATTTAGACTTCCAGAAGGCATTCGACAAGGTGCCACATAAAAGATTATTGCTCAAGATAAAAAATCACTGGATTGGGGGGAATATTCTGGCATGGGTGGAGGATTGGTTATCTAACAGGAAGCAGAGAGTTGGGATAAATGGTTCATTCTCGGACTGGCAAGCAGTAGCCAGTGGTGTTCCGCAGGGGTCGGTGCAGGGTCCCCAACTCTTTACAATCTATATTAACGATTTGGAGGAGGGGACCGAGTGTAACATATCAAAGTTTGCAGATGATACAAAGATGGGAGGGAAAGTAGAAAGTGAGGAGGACATAAAAAACCTACAAGGGGATATAGACAGGCTGGGTGAGTGGGCGGAGATTTGGCAGATGCAATACAATATTGGAAAATGTGAGGTTATGCACTTTGGCAGGAAAAATCAGAGAGCAAGTTATTATCTTAATGGCAAGAAACTGGAAAGTACTGCAGTACAAAGGGATCTGGGGGTCCTAGTGCAAGAAAATCAAAAAGTTAGTATGCAGGTGCAGCAGGTGATCAAGAAGGCCAACGGAATGTTGGCTTTTATTGCTAGGGGGATAGATTATAAAAACAGGGAGGTATTGCTGCAGTTATATAAGGTATTGGTGAGACCGCACCTGGAATACTGCATACAGTTTTGGTGTCCATACTTAAGAAAAGACATACTTGCTCTCGAGTCAGTACAAAAAAGGTTCACTCGGTTAATCCCGGGGATGAGGGGGTGGACATATGAGGAGAGGTTGAGTAGATTGGGACTCTACTCATTGGAGTTCAGAAGAGTGAGAGGCGATCTTATTGAAACATATAAGATTGTGAAGGGGCTTGATCGGGTGGATGCGGTAAGGATGTTCCCAAGGATGGGTGAAACTAGAACTAGGGGGCATAATCTTAGAATAAGGGGCTGCTCTTTCAAAACTGAGATGAGGAGAAACTTCTTCACTCAGAGGGTAGTAGGTCTGTGGAATTTGCTGCCCCAGGAAGCTGTGGAAGCTACATCATTAAATAAATTTAAAACAAAAATAGACAGTTTCCTAGAAGTAAAGGGAATTAGGGGTTATGGGGAGCGGGCAGGAAATTGGACATGAGGCTGAGATCGGATCGGTCGAGGCCCTGTGGGTGGCGTAGCGGGCCCAGGGGCTGAGTGGCCAGGTCCTGCTCCTACTTCTTGTGTTCTTTAGATTTGAGGTGAGGATCAGATCAGCCATGATCTTATTGAATGGCAGAGCAGGCTCGAAGGGCTGATTGGCCTACTCCTGCTCCTATTTCTTATGTTCTTATGTTCTTATGTTAAAAAAACAGTTAACACGCTAGTAAGTCGTTACCGATTTACGAGCCCGCCAAAACCAGACAATGAACTGAGTAGATTTGGCGGGTAGATAAGGCCACTTCAATTCCGTATAATTGAAGGCCCGTTAAGCAGTTCAAAGTCAGTGGTCATCAGAAGAAGAAGAAGCAAGGAAGAAGACAAGCCGAGCTGGAAGCGAGTCGGCATCGCTCACCACTCAGACACACCTGAGTCCAGCTTGCGAAGATACCACCTCGACGGACCTCCAACAACGGTCCCAACACAGTCACCTGGAGCAACAAGCAGCAACAAGTCACCGACAGCTCCACGAGGTTGACCGACACACTAGACAAGGCCTAAAACCATCGCGGAAACCAAAGGCCTCAAGTAACCAACAACCGCATATTACCCCCAACTGACCGGGTAATAGCAGGCCACCGCGACCAACAAAGACCAACTCAAGGGAAGAAAACCTGAAGAACCGCAAAGTTGCCACTCTACAATCTACTCCTGACTTACCCCTGGGTAATATTTTCCCCAAAGACTCTAAACCCTACTGTTAAACCAAAGAAATTGGGCACTCACCAGATAGATCCAAAACGACACCCTACCGCATCAGCGGACTCGCGAAGACTGACCAGATATGCAGGTGAAGTCCTCTACCGCGTATGGGGTACGGCAGACACTGACCACCATAAACAGCAAACCCCAAAACCGCGATTTAGCTCAACTGTCAAAGGATTGGTGAGCATTATCCCTGGTCCTTCAAAACCTAACTTAGCTAGTAAAGTGGGGTTGGGAGGGGTGAAGTATTGTTCTACTGTCATTTCCCTCGCTTGTACCGAAGTGTTCCCCACCTTTAGAGTATTAAGAGTGCTATTATTTGTGTTTTACCTTTTTAATAAAGATTGAAGTTCTTTCATCAAACTCAGTTGTCTGCTGCACCTTTTGTCACAACCCCCAAATAAGTCCAAGGTCTAGAACCAAGGGAGTGGGAGCGATTCGAACCGCTCAGAGGTCAGAGGTGAAGCTGACACAAGTCAGTCTTGCAGTGTTGACAAAGCTGGAGTGCTGCGTGTGAGACCCTGGGTGCCCCTTCCCTGGCTTGCTGAGCCATTTGCTGTAGTGCTGAGGCAGTTTTCCTATTTGTTGAGTTAAGGAAGGTAATTCAGCTTTAAGTGCTGAATATTGACATTTGGAACTTCTTTTAACAAATAATCAATATTTAAAAGATAGAAAGGGCTGAAAAAGGTATTGAATCAGTGCATTTTATTTTGCCTTGCTTCAATGTGCATGACCCTTTAAATTTCAGAGATCCTCACTGCCCAGAATTCAGTTCATAAGGGAGCATTATTGTTACGCTCCCCCTTCACCCAGGTTCTTCGGCAGCACCTCCAAAACCCATGACCTCTTCCACCTAGAAGGACAAGGGCAGCAGGTGCATGGGAACACCACCACCTCCAAGTTATCCTCCGAGTCACACACCATCCTGACTTGGAAGTTTATCGCTGATCCTTCATCGTCGCTGGGTCAAAATCCTGGAACTCCCTCCCTAACAGCACTGTGGGAGTACCTTCACCACACGGACTGCAGCGGTTCAAGAAGGTGGCTCACCACCACCTTCTCAAGGGCAATTAGGGATGGGCAATAAATGCTGGCCTTGCCAGCGACGCCCACATCCCATAAACAAATTTTTTAAAAGGTTACAGTATCACATAAGTAGATATAGGGCATTCAGTCAACTCCCATTAAAGTACGATGTTTAGACCACTTATGAGAGCAACTGCAACACTGAACTTAAGAAGGTACCTATAGCAGACCCAAATTTGTAAAATATGGCACCTGAAATGATCCAGTTTTGGTCAGGGGCTGGAAATTAATTTGTTCGAAATCCCTGCAGAACACATACAATCGTTACATCTAGCCGTATAATTCTGTATGTTTCTGTATCTGGTCTATGGCCAGAACAAAATGATAGCTCTGTCAAATTGGTCCTAGAGGCAATGAATTAAAGAACTTTCGTGAGGTGGTGTTCCCTGCCTTGGAAGGTGTGTTTACAGCCTTATTTATATTACAGCACTTACACTTTTGGGTAGTTTTGCGCTGATAAAAGGAAAATTACGCGAGGAGGCATTCTGCCAAAACCCTGTCACAAAAACCGTATCAGGATTTTGCTCCACTGAACCCAACATTGATTTTGCCCCACTCAGCCTGTCCCGCTATATGAGCGAGCTGGATCCTACTATTTCCCTCTGTTTTCACCTTATGCCATCCCCCAGGAAACAATGGCCTCTGATTTCTTCCAAATTACTGTCCATTTTGGGGCAGGTTCAGGGTGGTAAATGGAATAAAATGGGTTCTTAGAGGTTACTGCCTTAAATCCATCGCAAAAAATCTACACCTGCATTATCCTCCCAAAAAAAGCATCAGTCTCATTTAAGGCCTGCTGGCAGCCTGATCCACTTCATGTAAATGGAGTCAACCCATAATGGTAAATCTCTTTTGCTTTTTTTGATATATATAAATGACCTGGATATTGGAATACAGAGTAGAATTTCTAAATTTGCCGATGACACCAAACTTGGAGGTGTTGCAAACAGTGAGGATGATACCAATCAACTGCAACAGGACATAGAAAGGCTAGCAGAATGGGCAGACAAGTGGCAGGTCGAATTTAATCCAGAGAAGTGTGAGGTGATGCATTTTGGCAGAAGGAACAGGGAGAGGCAATATACACTTAATGGCACAGTTCTAAAGAGTGTGTAGGGGCAGAGGGACCTGGGAGTTAATGTGCATAGGACCCTGAAAGTGGCAGGACATATTGAGAGAGTGGTTAACAAAGCATATGGGATCTTGGGCTTCATAAATAGAGGTATTAAGTACAAAAGTAGAGAAGTTATGCTGAATCTTTATAAAGCGCTGGAGTATTGCATCCAGTTCTGGTCACCACACTTTAGGAAGGATGTGAAGGCCCTTGAGAGGGTGCAGAGGAGATTTACCAGAATGGTTCCGGGGATGGGGGATCTTAGCTACAAGGACAGGTTGGAGAAGCTGGATTTGTTTTCATTAGAGCAAAGGAGGTTGAGGGGTGATTTGATAGAGGTGTACAAGATTATGACGGGTTTGGATAGGCTAGCCAGGGAAAGGCTGTTCCCACTAATTGATGGTACAAGGACTGGGGGACACAGATTTAAGGTTTTGGGCAAGAGATACAGGGGGGACGTGAGGAAAAACTTTTTTACGCAGCGAGTGGTGAGGACTTGGAATTCGCTGCCGACGGAAGTGGTGGAAGCGGAGACACTCAATGTTTTCAAGGGGAGACTGGATAGGCACTTGAGGGAAATAAACTTGCAGGGCTATGGGGATAGAGTGGGGGAATGGGACTGACTGGATTGCTCTACAGAGAGCCGGCATGGACTAAATGGGCCAAATGGCCTCCTTCTGTGCCGTTATGACTCTATGACTCTCTGTTTCCCCCAACTTCCTCCTCAAAAAATGACCAGCACTATATAAGTGACAGTCGGAGCACCAGTAAGGTATCCCTGAGGTGTTCGCCACATTGAGGAGACCATTTTGGTTGCTGCTACGCAAGGGTAAAGTTACGTTGCCTGCATTTCGATCTCTTCATTACTTTTGCGACTAGTTTCTCTCAGTTTTGGTCAAAGTACTGCTTTGCACTGTAAATATGGATTCTCAATATGAATACCTCTATTCTTATATGATGAAGAGGAAGGATGAAGACATGGAAGAAACTAGGTTGGAGGCCCTTAAAGTCAGGCTTCACAAATGAATCTCTTCCCTATTCGCTCATATCCACTCACCAGGATCTACAGACCAAGAAGGTCTTCCTTAAGTAGCCAGCAGCCATCCATCCTGTCTTTCTGTACCTTCAAAAATCCAGGCACAGTGGATTGGCGCAAAATGAATGCATCATGGATGCTTCCAGGTTATCGAGCATTGGCTTGCATGATATCGGGGTTAATGTTAACCTAACCCGCCCAGTGGGAAACTGATTGAATTGACTTCAAATGGAAAGTAAAATCAGGCAGGGTGTAACACAGGCGGCCGACCCAATCCTGTCCGTTTCCTGCTGGGTGGGTTTGCTTAAAATCACCCCTAATGTTTCTGTGGTCTGACACCACCTGAAAACTAGTGGAATGGAAGTAATTTCTGTTCATGTAGACCATTGAAGCCCTGATGGCCACGTGATGCCATCTATGATGCTGTGTACTCTTGGAATTCTGCCACCCAATAAAGTTCTGTGCCCTGCCCAGATGATGTCTATTTTCCACAAGATATTGCCCCTTGCAAATATGGGACCCAGTTTTCCTGGCCCTCCTCTGCCACAGTGCTGGACCCCTGAAGTATGCTGTGGCCTATCCAGGATCAAACTGTGCCCAATTTTGATGGGCCAGCCCATTAACATAGCCGGGTTGCATGTACTGCAAAGGCCCACCAGGTCAGGGCCTTGCACTGAAACATAAGGGCTGCTTGCTTGGTGCCTCTGCCACTGGATTTAATATCCACCCTCCCCATCACTGGCGCTGCAGTATGTGCTATTACCAGGATGCACTGCAGTAACTGTACAAGCTTACTTCAACAGCACCTCCCTGTCCCTCAACAGCTACCACCAAGAAGGGCAAGGACAGCAAGATCATAGGAACACTGGTACCTCCAAGCACCACTCTAAATTGCACAGTATCTTTTTATGCTGTTCCTTCAACTTCATTGGGTCCTTCAACTTCATTGGGTCAATATGCCTACCTAACATCATTGTGAGAGCACCATCAGCACAATGATTGCAGTGGTTCAAGAAGAAAGCTCACCATTACCTTCTCAGGGTAGCTGAGGGATGGCCAATAAATGCAGCATTGCCAATGCCACCCACATCCCAAGAAAGCCTAGGGTGAACAGCAGCCACAAGGCCTCTGGGCCTGAAAATTGACCTGCAAGCAACAAGAAAAGGCTACGTATCACTAGGCTTGTCTTCAGATTAATGCTGTGCCCCCTCAGATGCTGTGATCTGAGGCAGGTCCTGGCGCAGGCCGACCGCAAGCTTCTTCAGGCATCACTGGGCTGTAAACACAGGAATCTGAGGCGGAAGAGCTGGAAACGATCCCTCCATCTCATTACCTAGGCTGTATGGGGTCTGTGCCCATTGCAGGTGCAGGTCCTGCTCTGCCCCTCAGAGAGGCCCTGGGAATCCTGGGCAAGATAAAGGGGTGGAGACCCAACGTGAATAGATGTTCCCTGCGATAAAGGTCAGGAAAATTGGTCCCATGGACAGTAGACTGGCTAAGTTGGGAGTTTGGTGCCTTGGGAGGATTGGATTGAATGAAAGATTGATGCATTGGTTATTTTCACAGCTACAGTAAGAGTCATCCCTGTTGTTGAAGTTGTCTGTAGGTTGGTTTGGAGCAGGTGGCATTGCTCCAGTGACAGCCTTCCTTGTGAGGGGAAAGAAGCAAAGACGGAGATGCACAGATAGGTCTGTCTTGATCTACAAATGCAGGCCCTGGGTAATGACGGATGTGTATATAACACGCCTTTCAAATCCCCTTATGAATTCATTTTCGTCATTCAAATTGTGTAGTGCTATTGGAACGCTCAAAGGAATTCTCATCCTGAGAACTTTCTTTAAATTAAATTGCAGCTGGAAACAAGACTGTTGCAGGAAAGGGTGTGAAAACTAAGGAGATTGCACTGCAAAACATGTGATGTGTATGACAACCAGAATTAAAACACAAAGAACAATGCTGTGAAACAGGTTATTAAGTGAAAAATGAAACTTTGCCACCAACAGTGTGCCAGCAGTCTTGCTCTATTATATTATTATATTATCCTATTGTATTCAAATTTTATAATGTGAGATCCTCACAACTATCAAAGGTATCTTGAAGCAGCGCTTCAGACGTTGATACCGATCAGGGTACCTTGCTGTAAAGCCTTGAAGGTATCCAGAATAATGATCATCCGCTGCATTCAGCACTTTGTTTTGCAAAGAGGTCTCACCATTGGAAGAAGAAAAACAGAATGCTAAATACATGGTAGAGCAGGAGGCTGAGGCAAGAATGAGAATGTAGCTGCAGAACAACCCGTTCAGCAAGTTTAAATCCAAGATGCCTCCCAATAAGTGCCAGAGCTGTCCCATGAAATAAATCATTAATCAATTTGTGCAAAGCAACCTGCCTCATACCACCTTCTCCTACTTTGCTGCTCCTACTGTTCCTCAAATACCATCTATTCCCATCTTTTGCTGTGATGATCGTAAAAGGATCTGGGAGCCAGTGTACAAGTTGTGTGTTAAATTCACTGAGCCCCCAAATCTCATTTAAATGGCACATGGTTGCCTGCCCTATCGTACACCTGAGCAGTGCTCGAACTGCACAAGACCCATTTGGTACAAGTGCTGGAGGAGGCAACCTTTATTTTTTCTTTTAATTCAGGCACCACTCCCCTTTACACCCCTGACTCCTTAGTACAGCTGCTGACATCCAACAATGCGGCCCTGGTGCTATCAGCATATCACAAGAGACACACCCAGAGCACCAGTATTTAAATATTCTGGCTGATGTTATTTCATGAGACGAGGTCTTTCATACATAGGCGTGTGGAACACCTTAACCAACACCAGCATGAACTTGCATTTATATAAATCCTTTCATGACCTCAGGACATCCCAAAGTGCTTTACAGCCAATTAAGTTTGAAGTATAGTCACTGTTGTAATGTAGGAAACACAGCAGCCAATTTGTGCACAGCAAGGTCCCACAAACAGCAACGTGATAAAGACCAGGTAATCTGTTTTAGTGATGTTGGTTGAGGGATAAATATTGGCCAGGACACCTGGAGAACTCCCCTGCTCTTCTTAAAAATAGTGCAATTGGATCTCTTTACATCCACATGAGAGGGCAAACAATGCCTCAGTTTAATGCCTTATCCGAGAGACAGCACTTCCTCAGTACTGCACTGTGAGTGTCAGCATAAAATATGTTCTACAAGTCTCTGGAGTAGGACTTGAACCCATGACCTTCTGACACAGAGGCGAGAGTGCTACCACTGAGCCACAGCTGACATTTTGACCCCGATATTAACTGGGAGACACGCTGGGAGCCGGGGTGTCCGATATCGCGTGGGAAACCCAGAAGTATGTTCAGCATGTCTGTCAGTGACTTTTTAACTCAGCCACCTCACTAACATTTTACTTCTGGGTTTCTGTCCAATCCGCGGTATCAGCCGTGATGAGGACCCGCATGACGCAATCTCAACTGCAGTATTTAAAGGCCCAATCCAAATTTGGAGGAGTTGAAGTTGAGAAGAAGAGAGGAGCATCTTCAACAATGGATTCAAGATGGGCAAAGGCTGCGCCCTGGTTCACTGATGCCTCTCTTGATGTGTTGCTGGGGGCTGTGAGGAGCCGGAGGGAGATACTATTCCCCAGCAGTGGGAAGAGAAAACCTGAGGCAGAAATGAAGAACGCGTGTTTAGAGGTTGCTCAGGAAGTGAGCAGCAGGAGCTGAGTGCCACGCACCTGGATGCAGTGCAAGAAGCGGTTAAATGACCTAACCAGGTCAGGAAAGGCAAGTACAGTTGCATATTCACCTAAATCTTGCTGTGCGCAACATCCCAACCCTCTCACTTTGCTTTCTCAAGCCTACTCCATCACATCATTCCACACACCCACTTACCTTGCAGGTGCATCCATCCCTCTCTGTCTATGCACTTCCTCACATCCCTATCCATCCACCACTGCTACTCACCCTCATCCACGTAACGGGGAGCTCCCAGCTACCTGGTGACACAATTAAATATTAGCAGCCCACATGTCATCCGGCACTCAGTCATGTTGACTTGATTTCAACAGCGAGTGAAATATGATAATCTTCATAATGATAACTTGAAACATATTCTTTCCCTGCGAGGACTAAATCATGTCTTTTATCTCTAACAGGGCCTTCACACGTGCAGCAGAAGTCAGTGGAGGTTGCCGCTGATGATCCTCAGAGGAGCTGAGTCCTTCTGAGGGTGCACCATCACAGGACTCATGCATACCATGCACAAGCTCAGATACATGTACCTTGGTGGGACCACATAAACAGATAGTAAGGTTTTCACCCGGTGACTCACACGTCACAAGTGAGCAAGAGCAGATGGTGGGGACAGGGACAACAGTGTCATGTTTCCATGAAATTGATTGACCCTCTTCAATTGCCGCTGTGTTCTTGCCTTACTTTCACTGGCGAGTTTCAGGAAGTCCGGGAATCCCATGGACCCAACGTTAAACTCAAAAGTGTGTTTAAATATCGCTCCAATTGAGTGATTAACATAAGTTAATTTGCAACCCGCCTCTCAAGAGAGGGTTGCGCGCATGCAGCCTGACGCGCTCAAGTGAAATGCGGAAGTCGGCGGGTTGGATCCAGCTTCCCGACGTGCTGTCATTTTCCCCAATTTAACCCCGCACCCAAACCCACGCGCTCAACCATGTTAAAATTCCCCTCGTTATTATTAGTTCCATGGTCTATTGCTTCTCTTCAGTAATTCCCTACTGGAAGAAGTACCTTTGCTGGTTGACTGCAGGGTTTTCCTGTCAACCTGGTAAGATTGTAGAGACATAAGTCCTCCATGTGGAACTCTGATGGCCTTGCATATGAGCCAGCCATACTCTGTTCAGATGGCCTGATCCTGCATGCTTTCTGGCCCACCTACTGTCACTTTCACACAGAGGCGATGACATTGGACTGCACCAGCTGCGCGAAACAGGCTCATAACGAATCGGCAGCCCATTTACATCACACCTGATTTCTTTTTTCCATTGACTTCTGGAAAAGAAGATCAGGCACGGTGTAAAATGGGTTGCTGATTCACTGTGAGCCCATTTCACACTGCTGGTGTAGACCAACTTCAGCCCAGATAGTTTATGGTCCGCATAGGGTATTGTCACAAGAACCAGCCATCTAACTACTATATACCTGCCCCTGCTGCTGGGCACTCCCTCAATACGTCCACTAATCTTTCTGAGAACAGAAATTTGGGCATCTATGTGATTTAAGAATCACCGGATCAAAGTTACATGCATCTGTTCTCCAAGCAGGTAGCAGCTGGCACCGAGTGTAAATGTTGGGCCCCCAAAGTATCTATAGCAGCAGTGTGAGTATTCACGAGAAATACTTCCACTGTGCCTATGAGGACTCCACTTAGATACCACTGGAGTTGCCATAGTCTCCTAGGAAAATTGCAATGCAGACCACTGTTCATCCATGATGGTGCATATATTGAAGGGGTCAGGGATTTGTCTTCTGCCAGGATAGCGGGTTTTTATTGACTTAGTGTAGGGATGTCCAATCTTTTAGAGCAGGAAGCCAGATACATGTGCCAAACCCAGTGACTGGCCAAAGGGCATTTTGTTGTGCAAGCAGAAGAAAAGTATTGAAATATTGAATGTACATAGAATGTTGACAATGTCAGGCAGTTCACAGATTTTGTAGCATACTGCAGGGATGTCCAAACTTACGTTTTCATGGATGTGTACCTTGGAGTCACAGGGCGAGTTTCAATCTGTGCTCCCATTAATTTGTATATATCTTGATTTGTTGAAACTAACAGATCTTGCTGCTTTATTTAGGATCTACCCTCCAGGGAGGCAGCAACGTTAGAAGCTGCTCTTTAGATACTGTTGTGGGGGATGACTTATCAGGGGAAGGCAGCAGCAGCCAACTTCCTGGCACCATGGGTGGCTCTGCTGCACAGGCTGGGAGGAAAAAGAGTGGAAGAGCTATAGCGATAGGGGACTCAATTGTAAGGGGAATAGATAGGCGTTTCTGCGGCCGCAACCGAGACTCCAGGATGATGTGCTGCCTCCCTGGTGCAAGGGTCAAGGACGTCTCGGAGCGGCTACAGAACATTTTGGAGGGGGAGGGCGAACAGCCAGCTGCCGTGGTGCACATAGGCACCAACGGTATAGGTAAAAAAGGGAATGAGGTCCTAAAAGCAGAATATAGGGAGTTAGGAGGTAAATTAAAAAATAGGACCTCAAAGGTAGTAATCTCAGGATTGCTATCAGTGCCACGTGCTAGTCAGAGTAGAAATAGGAGGATATTTCAAATGAATACGTGGCTAGAGGAATGGTGCAAGGGGGAGGGATTCAAATTCCTGGGACATTGGAACCGGTTCTGGGGGAGGTGGGACCAGTACAAACCGGACGGTCTGCACCTGGGCAGGGCCGGGACCGCTGTCCTAGGGGAAGTGTTTGCTAGTGCTGTTGGGAAGGGTTTAAACTAAAGTGGCAGGGGGTTGGGCACCTGAGCAGGGAGACAAAGGAAAGCGTGTCAGGAAGGGACAGAAGATATGGAGTAAAAGGTAAAGTGTTAAAAAAGGAAAAAGCAGGAACTAAGTGTCACAAAACATATTTGAAAGTTCTTTATCTGAATGCACGTAGCATTCGTAACAAAATGGATGAGTTAACGGCACAAATAACTACGTATGGGTATGATCTTGTGGACATTACAGAAACATGGCTGCAGGGTGACAACAACTGGGAATTAAATATGCCAGGGTATTTAACAATCAGGAAGGACAGGCAGGAAGGAAGGGGAGGTGGGGTGGCTATGTTAATAAAGGAAGGAATCAGTGTAATACAGAGAAATGATATTGGGTCAAAGGATCAGAATAATGAAACAGTTTGGGTGGAGATAAGGAATAATAAGGGGAAAAAAACACGAGTGGGAGTAGTATATAGGCCTCCTAATAGTTGCAACTCTGCTGGAAGAAGTATTAATCAGGAAATAGTTGGGGCATGTAATAAGGGAACAGCTATAATTATGGGGGATTTTAACTATCATATTAACTGGACAAATCAAATTGGGCAGGGCAACCTTGAGGAAGAGTTTATTGAGTGTATTAGGGATGGATTTCTTGAGCAGTATGTAACTGATCCTACAAGGGGGCAAGCAACCTTGGACCTGGTCCTGTGTAATGAGTCAGGATTAATTAATAATGTCCTAGTTAAGGATCCCCTTGGAATGAGTGACTATAACATGGTTGAATTCCATATCCAATTAGAGGGTGAGAAGGTTGGTTCTCAAACAAGCGTACTGAGCCTAAATAAAGGAGACTATGATGGTATGAGAGCGGAATTGATAAAAGTGGACTGGGAAAATAGATTAAAGGGTAAGACGGTACATGAGCAGTGGTGTTCATTAAAGGAGTTATTTTACAACTTTCAAAAAAAATATATTCCACTGAGGAAAAAAGGGTGTAAAAGAAATGACAGCCATCCGTGGCTAAGTAAAGAAATTAAGGATAGTATCCGACTAAAAACAAGGACATATAAGGCAGCCAAACTTAGTGGGAGGATAGAAGATTGGGAAGTCTTCAAAAGACAGCAAAAAGTAACTAAAGGATTGATTAAGAAAGGGAAGATAGATTATGAAAATAAATTAGCAAAAAATATAAAAACAGATAGCAAGAGTTTCTATAGTTATATAAAAAGAAAAAGGGTGGCTAAGGCAAACGTAGGTCCCTTAGAGGATGAGACCGGGAAATTAATGGTGGGAAACATGGAGATGGCAAAAATGCTGAACAAATATTTTGTTTCAGTCTTTACGGTAGAGGACACTAAGAATATCCCAACACTGGACAAACAGGGGGCTCTAGGGGGGGAGGAGCTAAATACGATTAAAATCACTAAGGAATTGGTACTCAGTAAAATAATGGGACTCAAGGCGGATAAATCCCCTGGACCTGATGGCTTACATCCTAGGGTCTTGAGGGAAGTGGCAGTAGGGATTGTGGATGCTTTGGTAATAATTTGCCAAAATTCCCTGGACTCAGCAAAGGTCCCGGCAGATTGGAAAACTGCAAATGTAACACACTTATTTAAAAAGGGTAGTAGGCAGAAGGCTGGAAATTATAGACCAGTTAGCCTAACATCTGTGGTGGGTAAAATTTTGGAGTCTATTATTAAGGAGACAGTAACGGAACATTTAGATAAACATAATTTAATAGGACAAAGTCAGCATGGCTTTATGAAGGGGAAGTCGTGTCTGACAAATTTGCTTGAGTTCTTTGAGGACATAACGTACAGGGTGGATAAAGGGGAACCAGTGGACATAGTGTATTTAGACTTCCAGAAGGCATTCGATAAGGTGCCACATAAAAGATTATTGCTCAAGATAAAAAATCACTGGATTGGGGGGAATATTCTGGCATGGGTGGAGGATTGGTTATCTAACAGGAAGCAGAGAGTTGGGATAAATGGTTCATTCTCGGACTGGCAACCAGTAGCCAGTGGTGTTCCGCAGGGGTCGGTGCAGGGTCCCCAACTCTTTACAATCTATATTAACGATTTGGAGAAGGGGACCGAGTGTAACATATCAAAGTTTGCAGATGATACAAAGATGGGAGGGAAAGTAGAAAGTGGGGAGGACATAAAAAACCTACAAGGGGATATAGACAGGCTGGGTGAGTGGGCGGAGATTTGGCAGATGCAATACAATATTGGAAAATGTGAGGTTATGCACTTTGGCAGGAAAAATCAGAGAGCAAGTTATTATCTTAATGGAGAGAAACTGGAAAGTACTACAGTACAAAGGGATCTGGGGGTCCTAGTGCAAGAAAATCAAAAAGTTAGTATGCAGGTGCAGCAGGTGATCAAGAAGGCCAACGGAATGTTGGCTTTTATTGCTAGGGGGATAGATTATAAAAACAGGGAGGTATTGCTGCAGTTATATAAGGTATTGGTGAGACCGCACCTGGAATACTGCATACAGTTTTGGTGTCCATACTTAAGAAAAGACATACTTGCTCTCGAGGCAGTACAAAGAAGGTTCACTCGGTTAATCCCGGGGATGAGGGGGTGGACATATGAGGAGAGGTTGAGTAGATTGGGACTCTACTCATTGGAGTTCAGAAGAATGAGAGGCGATCTTATTGAAACATATAAGATTGTGAAGGGGCTTGATCGGGTGGATGCGGTAAGGATGTTCCCAAGGATGGGTGAAACTAGAACTTGGGGGCATAATCTTAGAATAAGGGGCTGCTCTTTCAAAACTGAGATGAGGAGAAACTTCTTCACTCAGAGGGTAGTAGGTCTGTGGAATTTGCTGCCCCAGGAAGCTGTGGAAGCTACATCATTAAATAAATTTAAAACAGAAATAGACAGTTTCCTAGAAGTAAAGGGAATTAGTTGTTACGGGGAGCGGGCAGGAAGTTGGACATGAGGCTGAGATCGGATCGGTCAAGGCCCTGTGGGTGGCGGAGCGGGCCCAGGGGCTGAGTGGCCGGGTCCTGCTCCTACTTCTTGTGTTCTTTAGATTTGAGGTTAGGATCAGATCAGCCATGATCTTATTGAATGGCGGAGCAGGCTCGAGGGGCTGATTGGCCTACTCCTGCTCCTATTTCTTATGTTCTTATGTTCCAAACCGCTAGGCCCACAAAATTCAAGCAGGATAAACAAGCAAAAATACTGAACATGGTTCTTCATCCCACTGATGGTCCCCTTCCATTTCCTCATTCCTTCTATCAAAGTCTCAAGCACGTGCTTGCCATCTCATGACTTCCTGTGCATGGGATCCATCCATGATTGACGCCATTGAACCTGCGAAGGGATCTGAGGCAAGACCCTAAACTTGTAACAGTGTGAAAGCAGCCCCCCCGTATGAAGTTAATTAGCTAAATTAATCGATGGAAATCTGGATGAGCTACATTACTGGCATGTGATACTCACCACCCCATTTTTTTGTGCACTGTACCCAGGTGATTCTTTACATCCAAGTGCGATAAGAGGAAATTCTGCCCCATAGTGACAGCTGTAATCTTCCCCTCGTAAGTTTTCATTAACATTCTCCTCATATTCACTTGTATTCTATTCCAAGTAAACCTAACTTTAAAATCAATCCTTATTCTATTTCCTGTGATTTTAAGCAAAATTATCCTCTTTCTCTTCTCTGAAACCAATGGTATGTGAGTACATTTTGGGATAAAGTTTACAGTTATCTGGGGTCTAATCTGAATAATATAAATCTGTCAATCAAAATGTTTACGATAGCAAAATACTGCGGATGCTGGAAATCTGAAATAACAACAGAAAGCGCTGGAAAAACTCAGCAGGCCAGGCAGCATCCGTGGAGAGAGAAAGAGAGTTAACGTTTCAGGTCGATGACCTTTCATCAGAACTGTGAAGAGCCGGAAATCAAATAGATTTAAGGCCAGAGTAAAGCTGGGAAAAGGGGGAGGGGATAAAAGAACAAAGGGGGAGATGAAGAGACATTAAGAGACATTAAGAGATATGCAAGGCTAGAGGTGGTGTTAATGTGACAGATTAAGGCTGAAAGAAGTGTGAAATCCACTGGCAGAATGAAGGACAGCTGCCAGCTTCTAGGAGGAAAAAAAAGGTGGGGGGGGGGGGAAATAAAAGGGTGGAAAAAATAAAATATAAATGTGATTGGAGCTGAGGTTATGATCTAAAATTGTTGAACTCGATATTGAGTCCAGAGGGCTGTAGCGTGCCTAAACGAAAGATGAGGTGCTGTTCCTCGAGCTTACGCTGCGCCTCCGTGGAACAGTGTAATAGGCCGAGGACGGTGAGGTCAGAGTGGGAGTGAAGCGGTGAATTAAAGTGACAGGCCACCGGGAGCTCGGGGTCCCCATTACGGACTGAACGGAGGTGTTCCGCAAAGCGGTCACCCAATCTGCGTTTGGTCTCCCCAATGTAGAGGAGACCACATCGTGAGCAGCGAATACAGTATACTAAATTGCAGGAAGTACAAGTAAATCGCTGTTTCACCTGGAAGGGGTGTTTGGGGCCCTGGACAGTGGGAAGAGGGGAGGTGTAAGGGCATGTGTAGCATCTCCTGCGCGTGCACGGGAAGGTGCCGGGCGAAGGGGAAGGGGTGCAGGGGGTGGTAGAGGAGTGGACTAGGGTGTCGCGGAGGGAGCGGTCCCTGCGGAATGCTGAAAGGGGAGGTGAGGGGAAGATGTGTTTGGTGGTGGGATCACGCTGGAGGTGGCGGAAATGGCGGAGGATGATCCGTTGAATGTGGAGGCTGGTGGGGTGAAAGGTGAGGACAAGGGGAACTCTATCGTGGTTCCGGGAGGGAGGGGCAGGGGTGAGGGCAAAAGTGCGGGAGATAGAACGGACACGGTCGAGGGCCGTGTCGACCACAGTAGAGGGGAATCCTCGGTTGAGGAAAAAGGAAGACATGTCGGAAGCACTGGTATGGAAGGTGGCATCATCAGAGCAGATGCGGCGGAGACGGAGAAACTGGGAGAATGGAATAGAGTCCTTACAGGAGGCGGGGTGGGAGGAAGTGTAGTCCAGGTAGCTGTGGGAGTCAGTGGGCTTGTAGTGAATGTTAGTCAATAACCTATCCCCAGAGATGGAGATGGAGAAGTCGAGGAAGGGAAGGGAAGAGTCGGAGATGGACCATGTGAAGGTGAGGGAAGGGTGGAAATTGGAAGCATTAGTCACATTAGTCAGTTTAGTTGCATTTCTGGTTCTTCACACACTTGCCTGCAGTGATGAGTTGTCAAGAGGTCATTTTAGATTTACAGTTGAAACAATCTCAGCTCATTCTAAGTTGGAGATGAGGAGGACATGTTATTGTTTCTCATCCGCACAGTACTTTAGATGATTCATTTTCTAGATGCTCTATTTTCATTCAGAGCACTGAGTTATTTCCAGATGCTTTAATTTGTTGAAGTATTGGGCGGATTATGTCAGATTTCTTACAGAGCACGATGGTGTCATTACTTTAATTACACTTTGATCGCTTCATCCTGTTTTCTTTCTTTCTTTAATCACATCATTGCCATCTAAGATAATAATGACATCCGCAGGATTTTGGGACCAAAGACGACAGTGTGACCTTAATTCATGTGAAAACCTCAGTTATGCAAATAACCCTGATAGGAACATGACCTGAACTGAAGAAAGTGTCTTGAGTTTCTGCCATTTCTGGTTTCTAAGCAAATGCTTGGAGTTTGATAATTTGGACATTAATTTTAGTGTGTCCTGTCCTGTCCTTTAAAGGAAATAACAGGGTATATTTTTGTTCCATGTAATTAAATATTAAAATTCATGGTACAATGCATGACAATTCCGAGAGTTGTGTGCTCTGTTCATTCATATTAAAAAGGCGCTAAGGATCAGGCTGGTTCGGGGAAGATATAAATGACCACTTAAAGGGGAATCAACTGAATTTTTCATGTGATCATTACAAAAAAAGACTTTAAATATAGATTTTTGAAAGCTGAATTTTTAAGGTTTTTTTGTTAAATGGTTTGGTGGAGAATTTCCATGGGGGTTCTCCCAATCATCCATTGCAACTTAGGTAGAAGATCCATGGAAACCCCGGAGAAGCAACATAAACAGTGTTTCTTGCATTATATTTTTGATAGTAACATTTTTGATCATTCCAATTAACATTTGGAATATGATAATTACTCACTTTTTGTGTAATTTGCTGGAGGATGTATGGAGGGATGCAGGACAGGTTAATGTGCATGCCCTTACATACATAGGTGTGTTTACAAACCCAGGGACAGTTTCCTGGGAATGTCCGAAGAAAACTTCCTTTGCAGGCTCCGTTTCACCAGGGTGGGGTGGGGGGGGGGGGGGGGGGGTGGTGGGGGGGGTGGGGGGGGTGGAGGGATGAAGCCCACCAAAGGCCAAAACACTGAAAATAAGGCAAAAAATATTGCTGCTGAAACACCATTGCAAGCAGCAACAGTCATACCCCAAGCACACTTAAAGGAGACCTCCTGGTGATGGGCCACATCGACCAATGTATTAACAGTCCCCATGTACATAATGAAGTGGTTAAATGCATTTTACTCTGTGTTAAATCAACTATCGTGGATGCCAAGTCTTTGATTTGCTAATACCTTATTCTGCACCATCAGAAGAACACCATTGAAATAAAGTGCAGCCAAATTTAAGTCCCTAAAAGTGTTTAGATTAAGGGCCTATTGTTTTTGTTCCAGTACTTTCCCTTGGTGAGAGTGTACATTTTCTGTACTGTCGTACCTAAACTTGTGCTCCTTTTAGGTGGAAGGAGTAAGGCAGATGGCTGACTGTTGGATGTCGATGATAGCCTCTTGGGTTCAAGGTGGTTCTCTGTGTCCTTGTACAAAGGCGTTAGATGGTCCGACAGCTGCTTCTGCCATATCTGGCCCTGTGGTGGCTGCCAGGCTCCGGCAGCTTTCTGGCACATGCATTTGATTGGCAGCATTTCCCTGAAAAACAGCAGAGTCATCTTTCAGTGTGCTCTGCCTTTCCAGTGCCTGTGTGGGGGGAGGGGAGATGAACATAAAAGACTTTTTATTATTTTCTTGATTGTTTTCTTGTAATGTGACAATTGGAATAAAAGGTGTACTTTGGGTGTAGGAACATTAAGTTCAGCAGAGTCTTTTTCTTGCTATTTTGGGAGGAATTCCTTGCCTCTCATGCAAATCTTACCGACAAACTCTACTCCAACTTTGGAATGCTCTCAGTAATTTACTGCTGATTAGTTACAACTGAGTTAGTTGACCTTTTACTTCCTGTTTCCTTCACTCTTTATATTTTTCTCCTCCATTTTTTCTTCCCTTAATTCTTTTCTAAAGATGGTGGTTTTTATGCTATGGACTACATGGGCCCTAATGCAAGTGGTCATTCTTCATGAGGGGCTGAGGGGTGACCTAATTGAGGTCTTTAATATTATGAAAGGTTTTGATAGAGTAGATACAGAGAGAGTGTTTCCACTTGTGGGGAAGAGCAAAATTAGAGGCCATCAATCTAAGATAGTCACCAAGAAATCCAATAGGGAATTCAGAAGAAACTTCTTTACCCAGAGAGTGGTGAGAATGTGGAACTCGCTACCACAGGGAGTGGTTGAAGCAAATAGTACAGATGCATTTAAGGGGAGGCTAGATAAGCATATGAGGGAGAAAGAAATAGGGGGTTATGCTGACAGGAGACTCGAGTGGAGCATAAACACCGGCATGGACTGGTTGGGCCGAATGGCCTGTTTCTTTGCCATATATCCTATGTAATCCTATCCTATGTAATCCTATGTAGTCCCACTCCTCTATTCTTTCCCCATTGCCCTGCAAATGTTTGCTTTTCAAGTATATATCCAATTCCCTTTTGAATGTTACTATTGAATCTGCTTCCACCACCCTTTCAGGTAGTGCATTCCAGATCATAAAAACTTGGTGCTTAAAAGAAATTCTTCCCCTCTCCCCTCTTGAATACTGAACATTTGTTTAATGTTCAGGATAGCACTTATTAAATCAATGCCCTTATTAACTTCTGATAAGGATCTTTACAAGGCAATAATATTTAAAGCAGTGTCAGCTTGTAAAACTTTTGCCCGAGTAGGTTCAAGCCCATGCCAGAATTTGAGCATATAATCTAGGCTGACACTTCATAGCAGTACTGAGAGATTGCTAACTTGTGAAATGCACCGTTCTTTGGATGAGCCATTAAACTGAGGCTCCGTCTGCTTGCTTAGGTGAACATTAAAGATTCTGGCCTAGAAATTGGATAACGCGATAAACAGGTGTGGGCACCACAATGCGAGATATCCCGTGCCCATTCAAAGAGCCCAGGCAGCACATCAACTTCCTGCTGCCTGCTAATTATAACGATTGCAGTACACAGCCTAGTGCTGAACGCGCTGCTTATAGGCTGTGTGTGTGTTCAGAAGCGGGCCGAACTTCGCGTTGTTCGAGCGAAACTTAAAGCTAGCCTGCTTCTCTTAAAGGCAGTCTGCACCTCCTAAAGGTGAGCTTCCTTCTGCTGATGAAAAGTGGTAAAAGTGCTTCAGCATGAACCCAAATGGCTCAATAGGCCAGGGAAAGGACATGCAGGATCTCGGACGCAGCACTCGAGCTTCGTGCAGGGGGTCAACACTGGAAGAGAAGTCCTCTACCCACAGGGGGCCAGGAGGTCCTCCAGAAAGAAGGATGTGGGACCAGATCGCCGAGGTGGTCACAGCCAGCAGTGTCACACCCAGGATGTGACTCCAGTGCCATGACCTCAGACGAGTGGTCAGATCAGTGAATGCAGCTTCAAAAGCCATCACCTACCAACTGCACCACTAGCCTCACACACTGCTCAATGCATGACACCACCACCGCCACCCCTCCCCCCCCCCCCCCACCGCCATCACCCATCGGGCAGCACGGTGGCATAGTGGTTAGCACTGGTGCCTCACAGCGCCAGAGACCCGGGTTCGAATCTGACCTCGGGTGACTGTCTGTGTGGAGTTTGCACATTCTCCCCGTGTCTGCGTGGGTTTCCTCCGGGTGCTCCGGTTTCCTCCCACAGTCCAAAAATGTGCGGGTTAGGTTGATTTGGCTATGATAAATTGACCCTTAGTGTTAGGGGGGGATTAAATATGTGGGGTTATGGGGATAGGATGGGATATGTTAGGGGGAATTAAATACGTGGGGTTACGGGGGTAGGGTGGGATATGTGTACTGTGGGGATTAAAGCAGGGACAGGGTACTGGATTTGGATGATCAGCCATGATCGTATTGAATGGTGGAGCAGGCTCGACGGGCCGAATGGCCTACTCCTGCTCCTAGATTCTATGTTTCTATGTTTCTACCAACAATCTCTACCAAACATGAGGAACACCTCACATTCCTAGCTTCACCTCACCCCCATGGAGGAGATGGTGCTGGCCATTCTTGGCAGGGGTATGGTTGAGACCTTGGCCAGAGGCGGGGCTGAAAGAATACAAGATGCTGGTATCCTCATATGTTATCCACTTTTAACATCCCACTTCCCCCTCAATCTCTTCTGATTTACAATCTACACATGATGTAAGCATGCACCTCTTGCTTTACAGCCTCCCATCACCACTACCCTACCCTGTGCCTTTCTCATTTCAGACCCCCAAGAAATCCAGCCTGCCCAGCGAGTGGTTGACCAAGAAGAGGGAGAGGAGAGTGAAGAAGAAGAAGAAGAAGAAGAAGAAGAAACACCATCACTCGATATCACATTCCCAGCCATCAGCTCCTCGAGGTGGTCCTCCAAGTCCATCTGTAGACTCTCCCACTGAAAGTCAGCAGCCTTGCATCAGCCATGCTGCAGCCACTGGGGTAGCACTACGTAAAAGCACTATGATAGGCAAAGACACATGCAAGACACTCACTAAGGGAATGCACAAGGTTGATTAGTTGATTTTTTAATGTAATATTTGATGCTTATATGGGTAAAGCTGGATTGGAAAGTTTGCTCTTGGCCAAGAGGATGCTGTGCTGGTCAGTAACAGAGGGAAGGTAAAGTGTGGGACAAACGTTGAAAGGGGAATTGGGGTTGTGGTCACTGGTACCGGAGGCGGATGATTCAATCCCAGATATCCTGGCCAGAAAGGGGCTGCCTTGGTTGCCTCCTTCCTTCCGCTTCTTCTTCTTCTGCTTCCTCCTCTTTTGCTTCCTCCTCTTCTGCTTTTTCCTCTTCTGCTTCCTCCTCTTCCTCCTCCTCCTCCCTCTGCAAGCAACTTGTCCCTTTGCTGCCTCTGCTCCATCTCCACGTCATGCGGCAGTCCAAGGGGTCTGCAACTAGAGCCCAGTATCACCTTTGAGATATTTTTGAGAGATAGAGTCATAGGGGTAAAAATTCAGTTGGTTGCGCCTCCCGTTAGCGCCTTAAATGGGCGCTAATGGGGCGTAAAGGCGCTAACGCCCGGGCGCAGCGCTGTTTGCGCCGCTCGAGAACTTAACTTGAGATTGTGCGGCAGCGCTAAAACTTACCGCTGCGACCACCTGCGCGTGCAGATTGTGACGTCAGTCCGTGGTGCAACGCCCTTGGGGCGCCCCGGAGCGGAAATTGAGTGGCGCCCCCTGCCTTACCGCCTGGCGCTTCCAACGACCGGAAGACTGGAACGTTATCAATCGGTCTGGGGCTGGGGGGGGGCGCTATTTAAAGGGGGCCTCTTCCTGTCTTTTTCTGTGGTCGACATTTATGCACCACTCGTTCTGAGAGAGAGAGAGAGATTCGGAGAGAGAGAGAGAGAGACTTCTACATTGACTCAACGCTTTGTGAGGTAGTTTTGCCTAGTTCATCCTAACTTTGCTGCTACTTTCGTTGCTGTACCTCATTACTTTTCTGGCAAAGAGAATATGGGGGCTGCAATGATTGGGGGCGTCGTCCTGCTCCAGCTGAATCGGAGGATAGTGAGACGCAGACAGAGAGTGGCAATGATGGCCAGACGGAGGAGGCCCATCAGGCGCATGTACAGGAGAGCTTACCCTCCCAGGGTATATCGTGAACAGCTCTCCTACATCCACATGTCCGAGGAGCTGTGTTTGCGAAGGCTGCGATTTAGCAAGGAGGTGGTCACTGAGCTCTGCCACCTGCTGCAGCCAGATCTGCAGCCTCAGCTGAGGTCCAGGACGTCTCTGTCGGTGGCAGTGAAGGTCACAGTGGCCTTGAACTTCTACGCCACTGGCTCATTCCAAGCTGCTGTTGGGGACCTCGCCAATATCTCCCAGTTTGCGGTGCATCGCTGCATCCGGCAGGTCACCAATGCCCTCTTCACAAGGAGACGAGACTTCATCTCCTTCCCTATGACCCCAGACAAGCAGCATGACCGTGCTATGGGCTTTGCGAGGGTAGCGGGCTTCCCCATGGTGCAGGGCGCCATTGACTGCACGCATGTGGCTTTGCGTGCTCCGCGAGAGAATGCAGAGGAGTTCCGGAACAGAAAGGGGTTCCATTCCTTGAATGTGCAGTTGGTCTGTGACCACAGACAGGTGATTCTCGCTGTCAATGCCCACTATCCGGGCAGCTGCCACGATGCTTTCATCCTGCGCCAGAGTACTGTGGCAGAAATTTTCGAGGCACCGCATCAGCCAGTCGGTTGGCTTCTGGGGGACAAGGGGTACGCATTGAGCACTTGGCTGATGACACCGCTCCGTGCGCCAAACACCCCTGCTGAGCTGCGGTACCAGGAAAGCCAACAAGCAACGAGGAACATTATTGAGCGCACAATCGGCGTGCTCAAACAACGATTCCGCTGTCTGGACCATTCCGGAGGAGCCCTGCAGTACTCGCCTGAGCAAGTTTCCAAATTCGTAGTGGTGTGCTGCATGTTGCACAACATGGCAATCCTCAGGACGCAGCCAATGCCACCAGGCCTTGCAGCACCACAAGAGGAGAGGAGGAAGAGGAGGAACAGGCCGAGGACGATGATCAGCAGCAGCACCAAGGCAGGAGGGCGGCCCACAATGGTCAAACTGCAAGGGCCGTCCGTCAACGACTAATAGCAAGCCGCTTCTAGGGCCCCTGCCAGTGCTACAAACACGAATCAACCCAGCACGCAACCCCTAAGCCGGCCAAGGCACCAATAATTCCAACCACCAGCCATGTATATTTTGAATACAGAAACTTATTTATTGTACAAACTCTGTGTGTGTCAATTCCTCATGACAAACTCATAGAAATAAACACAAAAAAACAGTCAATAATATAACTGGTTCTCACAACCTGGAGATAATGTCCAAAACACTAAACAAAAGTTGGGCCATGAACCTCGGCCTTTAATAAAAAAATGACCAGCATTTTGGCACACCTCCTACTTTTTGCCCTTCGAGGGTGATCTCCTTGCCTTGCGCACTTCCCCCCTTCTAACCCTACTGCTCCTCCGTAATGGGACCTCAGTGGCTGCAGCAAGGCTGGTGGAAGGCTGCTGCTTGTCAGACCCTGACACTGCAGATGCCCCTGAAGGCCGGCCTCGACCACTTCTGGGCCTGGAGGGCCCGGCTGCAGACTGCACCAACTCTGCATGGGCGGCAGCAGTCTGTCCTACAGGCGGTGGCAAGTGCAGTGGAGAAGTGACAGTGTTGGCAGCAGGAATGCTGTCATCGTGAGAGAGGACAGCAACTCCCTGCTCGCCCGACACACTGGCACTCCCACGGGGCAGCACTTCAGCATCCGGAGCAATTTGCCTGAGAACAGATTGCTGGCCTGCTGCGGCGCGGTGACAGCCCCGGGGACATGTGCACGAACCATCGAGGATGGCAGCAGTCAGTGCTCGCGTGGCCTCAATCTGAGTCTGCATGAGAGCAGGCTCAGATGGGTTCCTGGCAGCCAGTGACTGAATTGCAGCAGTAAGCTTTAGTGTGGCATCCGCCTGTGCTACAGCGAAGTGCTCCACACTCCTTGCCAGTGCCTCAATGCATTCGGGCACCCTTCCCACTGCACCCATGAGCTCAGTGTGCATGACCACCGCCTGGCTGTTCATTTCTGCAATCATCCGCTCCTCCTCTGCGTCCATTGCATTAGGAGTGTCTGGCATACTCTCCCTCTGGGGAGAAGGCTCCCGTTCTTCCCTCCCCCCCCCATGGCGTTGCTGCAGCCCGCTGGGTCCTGGAACTTCACCATCATCAGCCCCTTCCCCCCTGCTCCCCCGTTCTTCCCTCCCCCCCCCATGGCGTTGCTGCAGCCCGCTGGGTCCTGGAACTTCACCATCATCAGCCCCTTCCCCCCTGCTCCCCTCCGGGGAAGGCGTGTTCCCAGTGTGGCCATGGGCTTCCTCGGGAGAGGGTGGCACTGATGCTCCGGCTTCCTCTTCCTCCTCAGCTGCAGCATCACTCCCAGTGGCAGCTTCAGGGACCATCTCCTCAGCTGGTGAATCACCATCTGAAAGCAGGGAGGTACAAGAGTGGCTTTAGCGTGAGGACAGGGTGGCAGTAAGGGAGGAATAAGTGCAGCGAGTTAGCAAGTTGGATTGAAAGTGTCAAAGGCTGGTATTGTGAGGGACAAGTGGAAGGACAGAGGACAAAAAGGTGATGACCTTACCATTGCTGTCCACAACGGGGTCGGCGTCTCCACTGGCGACGGGACCGATCACCCGGCTTGCCACAATCCTGTGGACGCGCTCCTCCAGATCGCTGAGGGGTTGCAGCTGAAGCCGCCCTCCACCCGTCCGTTGCTGCTGTCTCCGATTATGAGCCAGCTTAGCCTGCAAGAAAAAGGACAGCATCTGAGTCAATATACAGCCATGGTCTTGCCTGATGTGCCTCCCATAGGTGAATAGCCCTTACAATATGCAGCCATGGTCTTGCCTGATGTGCCTCCCATAGGTGAATAGCCCTTACAATATGCAGCCATGGTCTTGCCTGATGTGCCTCCCATAGGTGAATAGCCCTTACTGTATGCAAAGTGTGGAATGTGTGTGTGTGTTTGATGAAAGGGCCATAGGTGTTGGATGAGTGTTGTGCATTGGGGTTTTAAGACCCTCTGGCCATAGAGTGAGGTTGAGATGGAGGGATGGAGAGGTATTGAGAAAAAGCCACTCACCCTGACGACCCGAGTGAGGTCGTTGAACTTTTTGCGGCACTGGACATGGGTCCTGGGCACCATGCTCCTGGAGGAGACGCTCTGAGCCACCTCCCTCCACACTCTTCTGAACTCGCGTGGCAAAGGCCTCCTGCCACTCTCTGGGAACAGCATGCATCGTCTGCGCTCCACTGCGTCAACCAGAGCATCCAAGGCCCGCTCGGTGAAGCGATGAGCGCGTTCTCTCACCCTCTCCATTCTTGGCAGCAAAATGGATTACAGGTCTCTCCAGGCTGAGATTCAAGGCTGCAATGAGCAGGGTGTGGCTGGGGAGCAAGTGGCCCCCCCCGCTTTAAGAAGTGTCCGGCGCCAGTGTGTCTGTGTTACCGCGCTAACTGGCAGCAGCTGCGCTGCGCTCGTGCGCTGAGTTAGCGCCTCACTCCTAGGCCTTTGCGCCTTAAGAGAGGTGTGCAGCGCCTAATTTAGCGCTCCACTCACCTCCCGGGGCGGTAAAAGTGAAGTTTCCTGTCAGTGCCGATAATTAGCGCCAGGCGCTAATATTTGCGCGCGGACGATATTTGCGCCCCAAATGGGGCGCGACCTAATTTCTACCCCCATAGAGTCATAGAGTTTTTCAGCACAGAAAGAGGCCCTTCGGCCCATCTTGTCCGCGCCGGCCATCAAGCCCTGTCTATTCTAATCCCATTTTCCAGCACTTGGTCCATAGCCTTGTATGCTATGGCATTTCAAATGCTCATCTAAATGCTTCTTGAATGTTGTGAGGGTTCCTGCCTCTACCATCCTTTCAGGCAGTGAGTTCCAGATTCCAACCACCCTCTGGGTGAAAAAGTTTTTCCTCAAATCCCCTCTAAACCTCCTGCCCCTTACCTTGAAACTATGCCCCCTGGTTATTGACCCCTCTACTAAGGGGAAAAGTTCCTTTCTATCTACCCTATCTATGCCCCTCATAATTTTGTACACCTCAATCAGGTCCCCCCTCAGCCTTCTCTGCTCCAAGGAAAACAACCCCAGCCTGTCCAGTCTCTCCTCATAGCTGAAGCACTCCAGCCCAGGTAACATCCTGGTGAATCTCCTCTGCACCCTCTCCAATGCAATCACATCCTTCCTATAGTGTGGCGACCAGAACTGCACACAGTATTCCAGCTGTGGCCTAACTAGCGTTTTGTACAGCTCCATCATAACCTCCCTGATCTTATATTCTATGCCTCGGCTAATGAAGGCAAGTATCTCATATGCCTTTTTAACCACCTTATCTACCTGTCCTGCTGCCTTCAGGGATCTATGTACATGCACACCAAGGTCCCTCTGATCCTCTGTCCTTCCTAGGGTCCGACCATTCATTGTGTATTCCCTTGCTTTGTTAGTCATCCCAAAATGCATCACCTCACCCTTTTCAGGGTTAAATTCCATTTGCCACTGTTCTGCCCATCTGACCAACCCATCTATATCGTCCTGTAGCCTGAGGCTTCCCTCCTCACTACCACTCCACCAATTTTCGTGTCATCTGCGAACTTACTGATCATACCTCCTACATTCATATCCAAATCATTAATGTACACTACAAACAGCAAGGGACCCAGCACCGATCCCTGCGGTACACCACTGGACACAGGCTTCCAGTCACAAAAACAACCTTCGACCATCACCCTCTGCCTCCTGCCACTAAGCCAATTTTGGATCCAATGTGCCAAATTGCCCTGGGTCCCATGGGCTCTTACCTTCTTGACCAGTCTCCCATGCTGGACTTTGTCAAACGCCTTACTGAAGTCCATGTAGACTACATCAACTGCACTACCCTCATCCACACACCTGGTCACCCCCTCGAAAAATTCAATCAAATTGGTTAGACATGATCTCCCCCTGACAAAGCCATGCTGACTATCCTTGATTAATCCTTGCCTCTCCAAGTGGAGACTAAGGGGTAGAAATTAGGTCGCGCCCCTTTTGGGGCGCAAATATCGTCCGAGCGCAAATATTAGCGCCTGGCGCTAATTATCGGCACTGACAGGAAACTTCACTTTTACCGCCCCGGGAGGTGAGTGGAGCGCTAAATTAGGCGCTGCACACCTCTCTTAAGGCGCAAAGGCCTAGGAGTGAGGCGCTACCTCAGCGCACGAGCGCAGCACAGCTGCTGCCAGTTAGCGAGGGAACACAGACACACTGGCGCCGGACACTTCTTAAAGCGGGGGGGGGCCACTTGCTCCCCAGCCACACCCTGCTCATTGCAGCCTTGAATCTCAGCCTGGAGAGACCTGTAATCCATTTTGCTGCCAAGCATGGAGAGGGTGAGAGAACGCGCTCATCGCTTCACCGAGCGGGCCTTGGATGCTCTGGTTGACGCAGTGGAGCGCAGACGATGCATGCTGTTCCCGGAGAGTGGCAGGAGGCCTTTGCCACGCGAGTTCAGAAGAGTGTGGAGGGAGGTGGCTCAGAGCGTCTCCTCCAGGAGCATGGTGCCCAGGACCCATGTTCAGTGCCGCAAAAAGTTCAACGACCTCACTCGGGTCGTCAGGGTGAGTGGCTTTTTCTCAATACCTCTCCATCCCTCCATCTCAACCTCACTCTATGGCCAGAGGGTCTTAAAACCCCAATGCACAACACTCATGCAACACCTATGGCCCTTTCATCAAACACACACACACATTCCACACTTTGCATACAGTAAGGGCTATTCACCTATGGGAGGCACATCAGGCAAGACCATGGCTGCATATTGTAAGGGCTATTCACCTATGGGAGGCACATCAGGCAAGACCATGGCTGTATATTTACTCAGATGCTGTCCTTTTTCTTGCAGGCTAAGCTGGCTCATAATCGGAGACAGCAGCAACGGACGGGTGGAGGGCGGCTTCAGCTGCAACCCCTCAGCGATCTGGAGGAGCGCGTCCACAGGATTGTGGCAAGCCGGGTGATCGGTCCCGTCGCCACTGGGGACGCCGACCCCGTTGTGGACAGCAATGGTAAGGTCATCACCTTTTTGTCCTCTGTCCTTCCACTTGTCCCACACAATACCAGCCTTTGACACTTTCAATCCAACTTGCTAACTCGCTGCACTTATTCCTCCCTTACTGCCACCCTGTCCTCACGCTAAAGCCACTCTTGTACCTCCCTGCTTTCAGATGGTGATTCACCAGCTGAGGAGACGGGCCCTGAAGCTGCCACTGGAAGTGATGCTGCAGCTGAGGAGGAAGAGGAAGCCGGAGCATCAGTGCCACCCTCTCCCGAGGAAGCCCATGGCCACACTGGGAACACGCCTTCCCCGGAGGGGAGCAGGGGGGAAGGGGCTGATGATGGTGAAGCTCCAGGACCCAGCGGGCTGCAGCAACGCCATGGGGGGGGGAGGGAAGAACGGGAGCCTTCTCCCCAGAGGGAGAGTATGCCAGACACTCCTACTGCAATGGACGCAGAGGAGGAGCGGCTGATTGCAGAAATGAACAGCCAGGCGGTGGGCATGCACACTGAGCTCATGGGTGCAGTGGGAAGGGTGCCCGAATGCATTGAGGCACTGGCAAGGAGTGTGGAGCACTTCGCTGTAGCACAGGCGAATGCCACACTAAAGCTTAGTGCTGCAATTCAGTCACTGGTTGCCAGGAACCCATCTGAGACTGCTCTCATGCAGACTCAGATTGAGGCCACGCGAGCACTGACTGCTGCCATCCTCGATGGTTCGTGCACATGTCCCCGGGGCTGTCACCGCGCCGCAGCAGGCCAGCAATCTGTTCTCAGGCAAATTGCTCCGGATGCTGAAGTGCTGCCCCGTGGGAGTGCCAGTGTGTCGGGCGAGCAGGGAGTTGCTGTCCTCTCTCACGATGACAGCATTCCTGCTGCCAACACTGTCACTTCTCCACTGCACTTGCCACCGCCTGTAGGACAGACTGCTGCCGCCCATGCAGAGTTGGTGCAGTCTGCAGCCGGGCCCTCCAGGCCCAGAAGTGGTCGAGGCCGTCCTTCAGGGGCATCTGCAGTGTCAGGGTCTGACGAGCAGCAGCCTTCCACCAGCCTTGCTGCAGCCACTGAGGTCCCATTACAGAGGAGCAGTAGGGTTAGAAGGGGGGAAGTGCGCAAGGGAAGGAGATCACCCTCGAAGGGCAAAAAGTAGGAGGTGTGCCAAAATGCTGGTCATTTTTTTATTAAAGGCCGAGGTTCATGGTCCAACTTTTGTTTAGTGTTTTGGACATTATCTCCAGGTTGTGAGAACCAGTTATGTTATTGACTGTATTTTTGTGTTTATTTCTATGAGTTTGTCATGAGGAATTGACACACACAGAGTTTGTAAAATAAATAAGTTTCTGTATTCAAAATATACATGGCTGGTGGTTGGAATTATTGGTGCCTTGGCCGGCTTAGGGGTTGCGTGCTGGGTTGATTAGTGTTTGTAGCAATGGCAGGGGCCCTAGAAGCGGCTTGCTATTAGTCGTTGACGGACGGCCCTTGCAGTTTGACCATTGTGGGCCGCCCTCCTGCCTTGGTGCTGCTGATGATCATCGTCCTCGTCCTGTTCCTCCTCTTCCTCCTCCTCCTCTGGTGGTGCTACAAGGCCTGGTGGCATTGGCTGGGTCCTGAGGATTGCCATGTTGTGCAACATGCAGCACACGACTACGAAGTTCGAAACTTGCTCAGGCGAGTACTGCAGGGCTCCTCCGGAATGGTCCAGACAGCGGAACCGTTGTTTCAGCACGCCAATTGTGCGCTCAATAATGTTCCTGGTTGCTTGATGGCTTTCCTGGTACCGCAGCTCAGCAGGGGTGTTTGGCGTACGGAGCGGTGTCATCAGCCAGGTGCTCAATGCGTACCCCTTGTCCCCCAGAAGCCAACCAACTGGCTGATGCGGTGCCTCGAAAAGTTCTGCCACAGTAGTCTGGCGCAGGATGAAAGCATCGTGGCAGCTGCCCGGATAGTGGGCATTGACAGCGAGAATCACCTGTCTGTGGTCACAGACCAACTGCACATTCAAGGAATGGAACCCCTTTCTGTTCCTGAATTCCTCTGCATTCTCTCGCGGAGCACGCAAAGCCACATGCGTGCAGTCAATGGCGCCCTGCACCATGGGGAAGCCCGCTACCCTCGCAAAGCCCATAGCACGGTCATGCTGCTTGTCTGGGGTCATAGGGAAAGAGATGAAGTCTCGTCTCCTTCTGAAGAGGGCATTGGTGACCTGCCGGATGCAGCGATGCACCGCAAACTGGGAGATATTGGCGAGGTCCCCAACAGCAGCTTGGAATGAGCCAGTGGCGTAGAAGTTCAAAGCCACTGTGACCTTCACTGCCACCGACAGAGACGTCCTGGACCTCAGCTGAGGCTGCAGATCTGGCTGCAGCAGGTGGCAGAGCTCAGTGACCACCTCCTTGCTGAATCACAGCCTTCGCAAACACAGCTCCTCGGACATATGGATGTAGGAGAGCTGTTCACGATATACCCTGGGAGGGTAAGCTCTCCTGTACATGCGCCTGATGGCCCTCCTCCGTCTGGCCATCATTGCCACTCTCTGTCTGCGTCTCACTATCCTCCGATTCAGCTGGAGCAGGACGACGCCCCCAATCATTGCAGCCCCCATATTCTCTTTGCCAGAAAAGTAATGAGGTACAGCAACTAAAGTAGCAACAAAGTTAGGATGAACTAGGACAAACTACCTCACAAAGCGTTGAGTCAATGTAGAAGTCTCTCTCTCTCTCTCTCCGAATCTCTCTCTCTCTCTCAGAACGAGTGGTGCATAAATGTCGACCACAGAAAAAGACAGGAAGAGGCCCCCTTTAAATAGCGCCCCCCCCAGCCCCACACCGATTGATAACGTTCCAGTCTTCCGGTCGTTGGAAGCGCCAGGCGGTAAGGCAGGGGGCGCCACTCAATTTCCGCTCCGGGGCGCCCCAAGGGCGTTGCACCATGGAATGACGTCACAATCTGCGCGCGCAGGTGGTCGCAGCGGTAAGTTTTAGCGCTGCCGCGCAATCTCAAGTTAAGTTCTCGAGCGGCGCAAACAGCGCTGCGCCCGGGCGTTAGCGGCTTAACGCCCCATTAGCGCCCTCTTAAGGCGCTAACGGGAGGCGCAACCAAGTGAATTTTTACCGCTAATTCTTTCCCTCAGAATTTTTTCAAATAATTTCCCTACCACTGATGTTAGGCTCACTGGCCTGTAATTCCCTGGTTTATCCCTACTACCCTTCTTGAATAATGATACTATGTTAGCTGTCCTCCAGTCCTCTGGCACCTCCCCTGTGGCCAGAGAGGTTCTGAAAATTTGTGTCAGAGCCCCTGCAATCTCCTCCCTTGCCTCACACAGCAGCCTGGGATACATCTCGTCTGGGCCTGGGGATTTATCCACTTTTAAGCCCGCTAAAACCGCTAGTACCTCCTCCCTCTCAATACTAATTTGTTCAAGTATATCACAATCCCCCTGCCTGATTTCTATGCCTACATTGTCCTTCTCCATAGTGAACACAGATGCAAAATATTCATTTAAAACCTCACCTACATCTTTCGGCTCTACACACAGATTGCCACTTTGGTCCCTAATGGGCCCTACTCTTTCCCTGGTTATCCTCTTGCCCTTAATATACTTATAAAACACCTTGGGATTTTCCTTTATTTTGCCCGCCAGTGTTTTTTCATGCCTCCTCTTTGCTCTCCTAATTTCTTTTTTAAGTACCCCCCTGCACTTTCTATACTCCTCTAGGGCTTTTAGTCCTTTGTATCTGCCAAAAGCCTCCCTTTTTTTCCTAATCCATTCTTGTATATCCCTTGACATCCAGGGTTCCATGGACTTGTTCGTCCCACCCTTGACCTTTACGGGAACATGTTGGCGCTGTACTCTCTCTATCTCCTTTCTGAATGACTCCCACTGCTCTGATGTGGATTTTCCTACAAGTAGCTGATCCCAGTCCACTTTGGCGTGTGATAAGTAAATTGCTATGTAAATTCAAGCTCATTCTTTCTATTCCCAACTGTAAAATAAAAAGAGATAATTTTCTGTTAGTGATTGTAGTCCAGCTTTGTAACCTTTTGGAACTATGGTAAATATGTTACTGTAGCATCTCCTCTCCTTGAAAAAGCTACAAGATGAGTTTTGCACTGCACACAATGTAATTGGTAAGATAGTGCTACAGTTTGTTGGTTCCTTTGTACATTTACACTGAAACCAATGACAAATTACCAGAAAATGGAAAATGCTGTAAATACACAGTATCAGTGTCTGAAAAGAGAAAAGATAGATTATAAAAACTAAAATTGTTTTTAAAAATGTCTTTGGGTCAATATAGATAAGCGAGCAACTTTTTACACAAATGTATAAATTGCTCTTTGCAGCTCTGCTGATTTGAAAGCTGATGAAAGTTTATGCACTTGATTCACACAAGAATGTGCCATTTGCATCATTCTCATTTCCACTAAGGAGAATGAAATTAATGCACAAGTTGTAATGTGTGCATCCTACAAACCCAAACCCTATTCATAATCTTAATCAAACCATAAAATGACCCAACTTTTTTTTTGTTCTGCTCTGATCAGATCTGCATACTGGATCGCTAGACAATCTGGGGTGTTTTTGTTCATTTCATATGGGATTCTGTAAATGTGGGGTTATAAAAGACGGAAAATATAATTCAAGAAATGTTGTAATGAGGGCAACCACACAGGGATTTGTTTCTGGAGAAACGAGACTTATAACAGTTTAAAAGTAATAGCAAATAATGGCCTATAAATTTGTTGGCGCCATGCTCATTTTACAGGCATAAAGCAGGCGCCTAAGCGTCCAATATGTTGGGTGGCACACATGCGCCCTTCCGACGCTGGCAGTGCGCCACCCAATATATTGGATCAGGCTCCTCTGTAGGCGTGCTGGAAGTATTCAAAACAATAATTCAAGTATTTAAATAAGGATCCTACGCTTGTTGTAGGACCCTTTTGTGAAATGGATCTGCACCAGTGCCTTACTCGTCACATGGTAAACTCGCTCAGCATCTCATGACACTAACAGTCAACAAGGGCCCTATTTAAAGGCCTCATCCACTACATACAGATTTGTTGCTGGTTCGTCCTTTTAGGCTGCTGGTTAACTTTTGGATATTTTTTGGTCTGTTTTCTCACTTCTACAACTGATTTCTGACTTTTGAGAAGAATTTTTGCTGATGCTGCACTGTTTTTGGCTGCACGACATCTTCTCCAGCATTGCCACTCAACACTGCCATGACTCCTGCCCCACTTGTGGTGGCTAGCACGCTATCTTTCACAGGGCAGCGAATGTGCAGACGAGTTCAGCCTCCTCTGGTGGTCATCTGCTGTTACAAGTTGTGCGTGACATTCTCCTGCAAGAAAGAAGGGAGTGTGTTAATGACTGTCCTGTGAGGTGTTTAGAGAATGTGCCTGTCATGGTCAAATAGTCTGTCTATCGTATGTAAGATGAGAGGTGTGGGGAAGTGAGGGTTGCAATATTGGTGAGTGTGAGTATGAGAAGGAGGTGGAGTGAAATGTGGTGCAATGATTGTCGGAGAGTGAAGGGAAGCAGGGGAGGCGAGTGTTGTGAGTAGTGAGGCTGAGGATGATGGAGATGTGAGCAGAGAATAAGAGAGCAGTATTCTTATGTTGACAACTCTGGTGAGGTCATATAAGTTCTTTTGGCATTGCAGCCACATTCTGGAATCTAAGTTCCTGGCATTGACCTCCTCTGCAAACTCTTTCCAATGGCAATGGCGGTGTTGTCTGGAGGGCTTTCCGCCCCCTGGGGGAAACAGGATCTCCCTTTCCCTGTACACCGCCTGCACCATAGCCTCCAATGCTGTATCAAAGTATCTGGGTACGCTCTCAGGACCTCTTCCAGCAATTTTTTTCCAATCTGGGAAATTTCCCTATTGTCTGCATCCAGTGTCCACTTCTCCTTTATGTGGCATGAGAGACGCCTGATTCCACCCCCACCCCCCCTCAAAGAAAGCAGCGCAGCCAATGAATAGCGTGGGGAATGCTGGCTGCATGTCTGAATCATTATAATGAGGTCCCAGCACCAATTTCACATGCTCCCTGGGACCACCTGAACAAGTGCGTGCAGCGAGCGCCCCTACCCTTGCTCACTCGTTTCCGGACACGATCGAATTTCTAGGCCATCGCCTCTGCAGCCTGACAAGGAGTGAGAAAGGCTGGAGCCTGAATCCCGAATGCACAATCCAGAAGGAACAGGACAAAGCCATACATTCCCAAAGCAGCAGTAAAAAAAGAAAAAAGTAATAAAGACATTTATATAGCGCCTTTCACGACCACTGGACATCCCAAAGTGCTTTACAGCCAATGAAGTACTTTTTGGAGTGTAGTTACTGTTGTAATGTAGGAAACGTGGCAGCCAATTTACGCACAGCGAGATCCCACAAACAGCAATGTGATAATAACCAGATAATCTCTTTTAGGGATGTTGATTGAGGGATAAATATTAGCCAGGACACCAGGGATAACTCCCCTGCTCTTCTTCGAAATAGTGCCATGGAATCTTTTATGTCCACCTGAGAGAGTAGACGGGCCTCGGTTTAACATCTCATCCGAAAGACGGCACTTTTGACAGTGCAGCACTCCCTCAGTACTGCACTGGAGTGTTAGCCTAGATTTATGTGCTCAAGTCTCTGGAGTGGGACTTGAACCCACAACCCTCTAACTCAGAGGCGAGGGTGCTACCAACTGTGCCACGGCTGACACTGAGCTCATGCCTGCACAAAACCGGGGAATTGTCAGCAGGAAAGACAGAGATGAAGATTTGCATTTCTGGGAATATTGCAGAACTCAAGCTCCAGGCCCCAGAAAGAAGGGTAGGCCTGTGTGGGAGCAGTTGCTGCAGAGAATTGTAATAGGTAAATTTAATAATTTTTTTAATCAATGGTCTAATTTTTTATATATTACTTTTGTAATATATAAAATATATTACAATATATAATATTTTGTAAATGCAGTTATTAGCATTATATTTTACAGCAGCTTAGGAAGCAACATTTCTGCTGAAACAACTTTGAAAATGAATTGAGCAATTTGATCAGTTGGTTTCCTGAAAGTTGCTGGTTCCTGATTGGTAGCAATTGCTTTTTCAATCTGTCCAGTGACAAATGGATGTTTTAAACAAATTAGCTGGTTAGCTAAACAAATAGTCGTTACTAAGTCAGTCATTGAAATATGACAACTGATTTATCATTCTGCAAGCACTATGGGTGGGATATACCAGGTTTTTAATTATGTAAAAATATTATGTTATTTTGGTGCTGCCTGCTGATTTAAATGAGCGCAGCGCAGAATCTACCTTGCAACGTGCTCTTTCAGCCACTAAGATCAGTGGGAGGCAGAAGGTCTGGTATGAAGTATCTGTGCGGCATTATCAGGAAATCGCGATTTCTGAAAGTGAAGTGCAGTGTTTCCTGCTTTGTTTGTAGCTTGACAGAGGATATGCAAGATAAATCAAAGCCTAAAAATACAATATTCTGTCAGATTTTAAAGAATGCAAACCTGCAGTTTAACTGAATTCTATGTTTAATTCAACTGCTGACGGTCTCAAATATTTAGCCGGCTAATTTGTCAAGCACAGTTATCAATCAAAAAAAGTCATCATTAACTGATTAAATAACTGCAATTTGGGTGGAATTATTCTAGCAGTTTGAGGTTCCAAATACTTGAATTTACAAAAAGTCATGCTACATGTGTCATAAAATTTCTGATTACACCATCTAGTGCAAACAATGTCAAAATTATTTGAAACAGTGATCAGTGAGGAATGCACAGAGGCTAGGTTCGGTGGGGCTGCTCATACTCTGTATAGTTATTGAAGACTTCTCAGAGATCTATAGATCTCTGCCGCTTTCTCCTGGGTCTACGTGCTGGCAACGGCTGCTTTGGAGAGGGCGGTAAAAGGAGCAACGACGTCCAAAATCACTCAGCGTGCGTCAATTCGGCATTGCACGGCGATTATACAAACTCATTGGGATAGGTTTTCACACTGAGCATTCGGCCAGCAGAGTGCCAGCTGGCCGCCTGATAGTCCCGGCTGGAGGACAAGTCTATTTTGAGGGCCAGGGCCTCATTAGCATTTGGCCGGCAGTTTGTGGGTGGAAATTGGGCCTCCTGGGGAGGCCGCCGGCTGATCTCACTACATGAGGGTATCTGGAGCAGCCGCAGCCCAGGCTGGCTTAGTGGAGTGGGAAGAAGCACCCCTGCTCCTCCCGGCCCATCAAAAATAAACACCTCTCTTTGGCTGGCCCACCAGCTGATAATGGGCAGAGCATACACAGCGCCGCTCCGCCCAATACTGTCCTGAAAAGGCAAACAAGGTCCTATGACATTAATGGGCGCATCACCCGACCCTGGCTGGTGCTCGTGCCACCCAGAAGTAGGCCCTGGGGAAGATTGCAGTGGCCACAGTGATGGCAGGAAAGGGGCGGTAAGTCAAACTCCATCATTTTCGAGGCACTGCCACCCCGTTTTCATCAGACGAGAGGCCTCAAAATCTATACCATTTGTTCTCGGGATGTGGGCGATACTAAGCAAGGCTGCATTTATTGCCCATCCCTAGTGGCTCTGAGAAGGTAGTGGTGAGCCTTCTTCTTGAACTGCTGAAGTCTTGGTGCTCTCACAATGGTGTTAGGTAGGAAATTCCAGGATTTTAACCCAGCAAAGATGAAGGAACAGCAATTATATATTTAAGTCAGAATGGTGTGTGACTTGGAGGGGAACTTGGAGGTAATGGTGTTGCTACAATCTTACTGGTGGTAGAGATTGGGGAGCTGGAGATGCTGTCTAAATAAGCTTGCTGAGATGCTGCAGTGCATCCTGTAGATAATACATACTACAGCCACAGTACAATGGTGATGGAGTAACACAAAACAGAAGAATCATTGCGGAACAGGAGAAAACATTCTTTCAGCCCAACGTGTCAACTCTTTCAAAAGGACCATGAGACACAATTTGCACTATGATTGAGTGACCCTAATTTCTTGAGGGAAGCAAGTAGTCATAGGTAAACTGCTCAAAGAGAGAAAACGCTGGGAAATTCTGCCAGTGGCCCCCCCCAACAAGAAAGTCAAGATATAATAAAACATTTATAATACCATGACCAGTTGCATTCCATCAATTGCATTCCAGTGATCCCAACATGTCTAGAGCCGAGGTGTTCCATAGTGTATTTGGTAATCTCTGCCTTACTTATTGCCAAAACCTTCAATTATTTTGATACCCATTCAGATCTTTCGCTAAGGGGACAGTTAACACTGCATTATAGCAAACAGTATTTGTGTAAATTGCCACAAAATTCTAAAACATTGAAATTATGACTGACAATTTTGGGTCTGAGCCTACCTGTAGCACGGGCAGACCCACGCTGGCACCAGGGAATGCTAAGCTCACCAGAAACCGTGAGGCTAGCTCTTCCTTCTAAATATAATAAACTCCCAGCACCAGGAAAATGGGCACTGAGAGCTGGGATTGGAGCACCATTGTTTGGGTGGGGGCAAGGTTTTCGGTGACACAGCAGCCCTTAAAGGTAAATGGATCTTTCTGAATTTGGAAATAAGTTTTGGTGGAAGCTACAATGCAGCCAAGTGGCAAAGCAGGACAAACTGCCCCTATTCAGGAAAAATCAATGGTGGTTTTAATGCAGGAGATGCAGCAAAGATGGGTGGTGCTCTTTGGAGCCGAAGGCCAACTTTCAGTGAAAGCAGAGGTGCAAGTTCCATGGACGGATGCAGCAGAGAGTGTGAGTGCAGTCTTCCAAGAAAAAATTCAATGGAATCAGAAGGGCTGCCAAAGTCACTGTCCAGAACTTCCTAAACTTTATTAATGTTGGAACGTTGTACATATGGCACGAGCCAAAATTATAAGTTGCAGCACCCTCGGGAAGGTACCATGTAAATACATCCAAACCCAAACTTTCCCTTTCTTTGTAGAGTTGTGGAAAAACTGCAAGGCACAACTTTTTGCACAGTGCATAACCAGTTTGTACCATAACATCTAAATGTAAAAGTCTGCTCTAAACCTTCGCTGCCATTAGAACCTAAATGCATGCTGCATTGGTTTGCACTCACAAGGAGGGCACTGGCCACAGGGCTGTCTGTCTGAACACTCTGCCAATTTTTAACATCTGGATGTCTTGTGGGTGCCTCCAGGAAAAGGTTGCTGATAATGACAGGGAGTGACCACACATGGATGTGGGTATCACCATAGTTTAATAAGCTGATACAAAATGTGAAGATGGCACTTTGCATAGTTGGTCCTCAATACATGGAAGGACATGGGGTCCAAGAGTATGGAGGAGTATTGCCCCCATCCAGCAAATATTTTCCTTCTCTCATTGTTACCATTTCTCACTCTCACTCAGTAATGTAGAGGCACACATTACACAGCAGTAGCATAGCATCCCATCTCTGTTACAAGGTATATGAAACCATTGTAATACATTTTAATTTCTTTTTCTAATAGGTTCATTCAAAGTTTAGCAAAACCGAAGAGTGGCAGACAGGAACAGACCACTTCACAGCATGTCATGTCTCGCACTCCATCTACCACAAGCACCATCACCGTTCAAACACCCGTGGCATTTAGATAGTGAGTTTCAAGAAGGGAAGCATAGATCAGAAGTGAGGAGGCATAAAGGGAAGTGGCAGTGGTGGAACAGCAAGCAGTTGCCCAGGCTTGCAGCCTGAGGTATTCCTCAGATACATGGGCAAGGGATTGATACCCTACTTTTCTGACCTTCAGAAGAGAATTAATCAAGGACCAAAAGAAACTCATGCCATCCTTTAGGGCAATGCTGGGCACCTGCAAGGGTTATTGGTGAATTTGCAGGAGTGCAACTCTGACCTCCTGGCAGCAATATGCAAAGGATTTTCACAACCACATTGCATCATGGAACAAATGGCACCTTCACTGCCACTAGAGAGTAGCCCAAGAACATTATGACTGGGGCTACAGAGGCTCGAGCTCCAACTTACTGGAGTCCATGGCTGCCAGATTTGCTATGCTGGGGATTGACTGAAGAAAGTCATGGTGGGCTTCACACTCCTCAGTGGTATCCTATGGTCTGCTCTCATGCAGACCTGCCCAGCATCTCTGGCATTGCAGAAGGGATGGATGAAGCAGGCTCTTCTGATAATAACTGCATATTCATCCAACCCAACCCCCTCAAGGGATGGAAGAAGTGCCAGTTAGCAGGAAGGCCTTCTTGTAATTGGCACTAGAGGTGCAATGCCACCTTCATTCCTTGAGGTTTGCATTGACCAACAGCAGCCTGCCACCATGCTCCTCATATTCAGCTTTCTTAGACATATTAGTCGGGTAAGCATGAGAAGCAGTATACTTTTATAGGGTCAGCAAGGGGAAGCTTGCTGGTAGACAGTAGGAGCAAATCATTATGTAAGTATCACTAACTAAATCTGGAGTACTTTATTTCTCCTTAGTGTGGACCGCTTCAGTTGGGATGGACCATCTTAAGGTCCTCATTATAATAATTTTGTTTATAAGGATGCAGCAATACAGGCTCTCTTAGGCCCGGTTTTCTAACTACTGCAAATTGGAGTGCACAGTCACTCAGGTACAAGTCCATGCATGCCACAAATCATGATCCGAGCTTGCCCATGGCAAGGCCCTGCATAGACAGTAAGCCTCACAATTTCAAGGCTTAAGCGTTTTGAAAGGATATACCTGGTCACTTGCTAGTGTCTCTCCCTTGTTCCTGGGTTTTACATTTCAAAGATTATGATGCCAGTCCCCGATAACACTAAAGAGCAGATTCTATGCAAAAGGGCCAGGCTCTCAAACTGCTTTGGAACAGTGTAACTTAAAGGAACATGAAGCAACAGAGAAACACCAGTATAGTTAGCTATCTTTATAACATTGAAGATTATGTGGCATAAGAGATAATTACATTCAAAAAAGGGTGTAAAGATAAACCCAGCAACTACAGGCCTGTCAGTTTAACCTCGGTAGTGGGGAAACTTTTAGAAACAGTAATCAGGGGCAAAATTAACAGTCACTTGGACAAGTGTGGATTAATTAAGGAAAGCCAGCATGGATTTGTTAAAGGCAAATCGTGTTTAACTAACTTAATCGAGTTTTTTGATGAGGTAACAGAAAGGGTTGATGAGGGTAATGCGGTTGACGTAGTGTACATGGATTTCCAAAAGGTGTTCGACAAAGTGCCAGCAAAGTTGAAGCCCATGGAATAAAAGGGACAGTGGCAGCATGGATACAAAATTGGCTAAGTGACAGGAAATGGAGAGTAGTGGTGAACGGTTGTTTTTCTGGCTGGATGAAGGTATACAGTGGTGTTCCCCAGGGGTCGGTACTGGGACCACTGCTTTTCTTGATATATATTAATGACTTGGACTTGAGAGTACAGGGCACAATTTCAAAATTTGCAGATGACACAAAACTTGGAAGTATAGTGAGCAGTCAGGAGGATAGTGATAGACTTCAAGAAGACATAGACAGGCTGGTGAAATGGGCGGACATGAGGCAGATGAAATTTAACGCAGAAAAGTGTGAAGTGATACATTTTGGTAGAAAGAATGAGGAGAGGACATATAAACTAAATGGTACAATCCTGAAGGGGGTGCACGGACAGAGAGACCTGGGGGTATATGTGCACAAATCATTGAAGGTGGCAGGGCAGGTTGAGAAAGCAGTTAAAAAGGCTTACGGGATCCTGGGCTTCATAAATAGAGGTATAGAGTACAAAAGTGTGGAAATTATGATGAACCTGTATATACACTGGTTCGGCCCCAACTGGAGTATTGTGTTCAATTCTGGGCACCACACTTTAGGAAGGATGTGAAGGCCTTAGCGAGGGTGCAGAAGAGATTTACGAGAATGATTCCAGGAATGAGGAACTTCAGCTACGTTGATAGACTAGAGAAGCTGGGGTTGTTCTCCTTGGAGCAGAGAAGATTGAGAGGAGATTTGATAGAGGTGTTCAAAATCATGATTGGTCTGGACAGAGTAGATAGAGGGAAACTGTTCCCATTGGCGGAAGTGTCGAGAAACAAAGGACACAGATTTAAGGTGATTGGCAAAAGAACCAAAGGCGATGTAAGAAAAAACTTTTTTACGCAGCGAGTGGTTAAGATCTGGAATGCACTTCCTGAAAGGGTGGTGGAAGCAGACTCAATCTTATCTTTCAAAAGTGAATTGGATAAGTATTTGAAGGAAAAAAATTTGAGGGCTACGGGGAAAGGGCAGGGGAGTGGGACTAGCTGAGAGTCGGCACGGGCTTGATGGGCCGAATGGCCTTCTTCCGTGCTGTAACCATTCAATGATTCTATGATTCTACATAATTACAGATGTATTCTCCACACCTAAGGGTAGATTTTACAAATTATTTCTCCCAGCAAAAAGCTTTACATGCTATGAATGTAAATCAGGAATTCATGTGCAGAGGTCAGCAGGTCCTGGAGGAACTAAGTCCATGAAAGGAAAATCCTGTGGAGCCCACTGATTTTTGTGCCAGAATTTCCAATGCACGTTCCTGTCATGTGAGGCTCTGTGCCGATAATTCAAACCTATACGTTCCTCCCTCTAGTATGAGTTTTGGTTTGAATTTAACATTTGCATCCCTCCCATTCAAGATAGATTGCCTGAGTAAGGCAACTTATTGCACATTGTGGATAGCATAGGCATTCCTTAGGGAATTCCCCTTGCCCTTCGGGGGATGGTGGTTGAAAAGGAATGTTTCAGTCATGAGCAGAGGCAGGTGCACCTGAATTAGAGGAAAGTTCTGCAGAGCTACCCAAGAAGCCACGGGGTAAAAATTCACTTGGTTGCGCCACCCATTAGCGCCTTAAGAGGGCACTAATGGGGCGCAAAGCCGCTAACGCCCGGGCGCAGCGATGTTTGCGCCGCTCGAGAACTTAACTTGAGATTGTGCGGCGGCGCTAAAACTTACCGCTGCGACCACCTGCGCGCGCAGATTGTGATGTCATTCCATGGTGCAACGCCCTTGGGGCACCCCGTAGCGGAAATTGAGTGGCGCCCCCTGCCTTACCGCCTGGCGCTTCCAACGACCAGAAGACTGGAACGCTATCAATCGCTGTGGGACTGGGGGGGGCGCTATTTAAAGGGGGCCTCTTCCTGTCTTTTATTGTTGGTGGCATTTTTGAACTACGCATTCTGAGAGAGAGAGGGAGAGACTTCTGGAGAGATTCAACGTTGTGTGAAGGAGTTTTGGGTACTGAGCAGCACTTTGCAGGTTCATTTTGATTTGCCATTCCTTGTATCGATTTAGCAGAGACTGTGGGAGCTGCACTCTGAGCTCTTTGCCTGGTACTTTCCATTGTTCTTTCCAGCACATTTGATGTGCAAGTCTCTCCAGGCCGAGATTCAAGGCAGCAATGAACAGGATGTGGATGGAAAGCAAGATTAACCATCCCCTTTAAGAACTGGCCCGTGCCATTGTGTGTGTGTTCCATTGCTGACTGACATTACATGAGCTTCGCCAGCGCTCCGAGTTAGCGCCTCACTGCTCGGCCTTTGCGCCTTAAGAGAGGTGTGCAGCGCCTGCTTTAGCGCTCCACTCACCTCCCGGGGCGGTAAAAGTGAAGTTTCCCGTCAGTGCTGATAATTAGCACCAGGCGCTAATATTTGCGTCCGGACGATATTTGCGCCCCAAATGGGGCGCGACCTAATTTCTACCCCCACATGTCTAGACCACGCCACAGTTTCCTGGACATGTTGGATCAGCTGGATCTTCATCATTTACATTTCCGCAGGGAGGCAGGTGTGGAACTTTGCCCTTTGCTGCAGTGGGACATTTGACTATGGATTAGAATTTCCGCAGGGGTTTCCCGATCTCCCGCTATGACTTCAGCAGGAGATAGAGAGAATCCCCACAGAAAATACTGGCGTTCTGTTTCTATCAAATAACTTCAGAGGGGAAGCTGTCTCAGACACACAAAAAGTGGTTCACTGCACCAACTTATATTTTTACCAGAGGAAGCTGCCTTGGCACAGGCTTCCACGGCAGTAGCTATGGTTACTGCAAACATTCCAATTCTCTATGACTGTTTACTGTTGTAATCAAGTATTCGGTTCTTACAGTTAGAAAGTAGCACCAATAATAAAACCTCAGATTCCTTTTTGCAAAGATGCCTACTTCAAAAACATTACTTCATACTCCAGCTGACTGGCAGTCTGACCTCTAGTAACCTCTTTTTACTTAATTCACTGTCACTAATGCAAGACAAATGTTAAGGCTCCCATAATTTGTAGCTCATGGTCTGCAGTACTGCAGTACAAATTCATTTGAACCTTTGAAACATACTTTTATTTGCTCTAAATGACCTATCCCTCAGACTTGCAATAACATATTTACCTATAGCTCTGGTGAGATACAGCCTTTATCAGCATGGCGTCCCAGCATTTCAACACTGTTGTAATATTGAGAAATAGCATACGACGCCACTGTTTAAATTAGGTCAAAGGTAATGATTTTGAACAACTGCTCCTCTTCCACATGGGTTACTTGAAATACATGGCTTACGACTGATAGCTGCCTACAAATTTGAATGAGAAGTCGCACAACACCAGGTTATAGTCCAACAGTTTGACTATAACCTGGTGTTGTGCGACTTCTCATTTTTGTCCACCCCAGTCCAACACCGCCGGCATCTCCGCATCACATACAAATTTGAAGAAATGTATTGTCTTTTGAAAACAATTCTGTAGGATGCCCTGGATTAGCCACTCACTCCATGGTGTTCTGCAGGTTCCTACACAGATGTCTAAGCATGTTCTCCACCATTCCATGTAGGGTGCTCTGAGCGTTCTCAAAGGACTGCACAAAGAGCTTCTTCTGATTAATGACTACAGCTTGGTATGCAGCCCCTGTGAAGTACAAATTCATGGGTGCCACAATAGACACCGTCTGCCCCTGACCATCCCGCCCCCGCCCCCCGCCACCCCCCCACCCCCGACCACTCCACCCTCCTCTTGTTGCTGCTGCTCATCTGCTACCACCTCCACTTACGTAGATACGGGACACTGCATTCATGCCACCTTGTGCCATGTCTGCTGCACATTTGCTGTACAGGGAGTGTTCCCCTCAGTCCTAGAAGTGGCCACCTTGTTCAGCACCAGCTCCTCCAGCAGTATCTCCATGTGAGAAAGGACTAAATGAAAAAAGAATCTATATCTCCATATCGGAGTCATTCATCATTCTGGGACCAATACTGTGATTGGATGCACCTAGGCAGTGAGCCATTTATTATCAGGTATCCAGACCTAAAGCCTACTCGGCACCCAATGCATATGACACATGAGAATGTGGGCTGCAAGCGTATCGATTTTGTCCACTGACTGTGCGCAAAGCTTATTAAGGCCCATGAAGGGAGCTCCCCATATTGCAGCTGGAGCATCTTAAAAGTGCACTTATCAGTTAGTGCCAATTTCAAATGGACGTTGTTACAAAATTTCTTACTTTTTTCTGGGTGGCCGTCGCCTTCAAACAGGGCCATCCATCTTTGCTGGACCTCCTATTGTATGATTTCCAGAGTCTGATCTGTGAATGGGGCAGTTCTGCCCATGCCATTTTTTATTCCCCCAAAATGATAGCAGCTTTAAGGGCCTCCAGCAGCCTTTTAATAATGGCTGACACCCAATAACCCGGCCCCAGGTTCTTATGGTAATCCCAGCGAATCGTGCCACAACAAATAAAACAGCTGGCCTTGCACTACAGGGAAAGATCAACTGCTTGCCTCTAGTGTGTGCGCAGTGTGTAATGGTCCTAGCGCAGCTGCATTAGATGTGCCTGAGTTCATACAGTGGCTAACAAAGGAAATTAGGGATAGTATAAGATCCAAGGAAAGGACATATAAATTGGCCAGAAAAAGCAGAAAACCTGAGGATTGGGAGCAGTATAGGATTCAGCAAAGAAGGACAAAGGGATTAATTAGGAGGGGCAAAATAGAGTATGAGAGTAAGCTTGCGAGGAACATAAAAACTGACTGTAAAAGCTTTTATAGATATGTGAAGAGAAAAAGATTGGTGAAGTCAAGCGTAGGTCCCTTGCAGTCAGAATCAGGGGAATTTATAATGGGGAACAAAGAAATGGCTGACCAATTAAATACATACTTTGGTTCTGTCTTCACAAAGGAGGACACAAATAACCTCCCAGAGATGTCGGGGAACATAGGGTCTAATGAGAAGGAGGAACTGAAAGAAATCAGTATTTGTAGGGAAATAGTGTTAGAGAAATTGACGGGATTGAAGGCCGATACATCCCCAGGGCCTGATAATCTACATCCTAGGGTACTTAAGGAAGTGGCCCTAGAAATAGTAGATGCATTGCTGGTCATCTTCCAAAATTCTATAGACTCTGGAACAGTACCCATGGATTGGAGGGTAGCTAATGTTACCCCACTATTCAAAAAAGGTGGTAGAGAGAAAACGGGGAATTACAGACCAGTAAGCCTGACATCGGTAGTGGGGAAAATGCTAGAGTCCATTATAAAAGATGTAATAGCAGAGCACTTGGAAAACAGTGACAGGATCGGACAAAGTCAACATGGATTTACAAAAGGCAAATCATGCTTTACTAATCTACTGGAATTTTTTGAGGATGTAACTGGTAAAATGGATAAGGGAGAACCAGTGGATGTGGTGTATTTGGACTTTCAGAAGGCTTTCGATAAGGTCTCGCATAAGAGATTAGCGTGTAAAGTTAAGGCACATGGGATTGGGGGCAAGGTATTGACTTGGATAGAGAACTGGTTGGCAGACAGAAAGCAAAGAGTTGGAATAAATGGGTCTTTTTCCGAGTGGCAGGCGGTGACTAGTGGGGTACTGCAGGGATCGGTCCTAGGACCCCAGCTATTCACAATATATATTAATGATCTGGACGATGGAATTGGATGTAATATCTCCAAGTTTGCAGACGACACAAAGCTGGGAGGGAGTGTGTGCCGGGAGGAGGATGCCGAGAAACTCCAGTATGATTTGGGCAGGTTGGGGGATTGGGCAGAAGCATGGCAGATGCAATATAATGTGGATAAATGCGAAGTTATCCACTTTGGTGTCAAAAACAGGAAGGCAGATTATTATCTGAATGGCAATAGATTGGGAGAAGGGGAAGTGCAACGAGACCTGGGTGTCCTTGTGCACCAATCGCTGAAGGTAATCATGCAGGTGCAGCAGGCGGTTAAGAAGGCAAATGGAATGTTGGCCTTCGTAGCGAAAGGGTTCGAGTACAGGAACAAGGATGTCTTGCTGCAGTTGTACAGGGCCTTGGTGAGACCACATCTTGAGTATTGTGTGCAGTTTTGGTCGCCTTATCTGAGGAAGGATGTTCTTGCCATGGAGGGAGTGCAGCGAAGATTCACCAGGCTGATACCCGGGATGGCAGGAATGGCGTATGAGGAGAGATTGGGTCGATTGGGCTTATACTCACTGGAGTTTAGAAGAATGAGAGGGGATCTCATTGAAACTTATAAAATTCTAATAGGACTAGACAGACTAGATGCGGGAAGGATGTTCCCGATGGCCGGGGAGTCCAGAACCAGGGGTCACAGTCTAAGGATAAGGGGTAAGCCATTTAGGACTGAGATGAGGAGGAATTTCTTCACCCAGAGAGTGGTGAACCTGTGGAATTCTCTACCACAGAAGGCAGTAGAGGCCAATTCATTAAATATATTCAAGAAGGAGTTAGATATATTTCTTAAAACTAAAGGGATCAAGGGATATGGGGAGAAAGCAGGGACAGGGTACTGAATTTGGATGATCAGCCATGATCGCATTGAATGGCGGAGCAGGCTCCTGGGGCTGAATGGCCTACTCCTGCTCCTATCTTCTATGTTTCTATGTTTCTATACAGTTTAAAGCAGAAAGAACATGTCCACACCTGTTTTTCCTTTCACAAACAGTTTCCAATCTGTTTTGCAAAGGTTATTTCTTCAGGCTTTCTTTGTGGTTGAGAAGCCACAGCGATGTGTACAGACAGGAAACCTTGTTTGAACTGCTTTCAAGCCAGCCACACCTTTTCTGCATAATCTCAGTAATAATGCTACCCACTATTTTCCCATGACTGAGGGCTGTAATAGCAACTACTAAATATCTGTAAATAACACATTTTTCATTACGAATTCACAGGCAGGATTGCGCCACTGCTGCTCATTGTACGTATTGTTTTTGCATCGGCTGCTGTTCACCGTATTTATGTTTTGTGTCAGTTTTGTTGCTGTGTTTTTATTTATTTATGGTCTCTCTCCTTGGGTTACTTTGTTGTCGCCATGCAAAGACTTGCTTGCACCAATCTGCCACTGCCAGTGCCACTTTTTGATAGAACTGAGAGGGATACACAGAAGTGGCCAAAGATGACAATCCCATCAGTATTCCCTGCCTCCTTCACCCAGTCTCCACCAGTTTTGCACATTCCCGGATTTTATGATTAAGTTCAAGATTTCACTGAGTGCCAAATCCTAAATGTCGCATGTCTCAGTCCCAATGTGCGACTGTTGCACTATTTATTGTTTTACTTATGCCTATTTATCTTTTTGTATAAGGATCTTCATAATAGATTTATGTAACTCATATACCCCAGTTGGTCTGGTTGTTACTCTTTATTTCTGCAGTGGTATGATTGGTTCAACTTGAGGACAAGGACTAGTTGAGTTAGAAGGACTGCCTGCACTGTATAACATTGCTATTATTAGTGATTCCTTCCCCTTTGCTAAGAGGCAATTGTTTTTACATCAGTTTTTGTGGCTCTATCTTGGTTCTAAAATTATGTCATGGGATACTATTTTATGAATGCTGAATGCATTTGTCTGGAATTTTCTCTCTTTTATCTAGAGAGGAATTTCAGATCGATGCATTAAATAGACAGTTTTGCAATCCCAATGAAATGAAGTCGGGAATGGCTAGTTGCGAGTACAAAGCAGTGTACTTAGCTGACTGCCTACAATTTCCAGTTCATTTCCATAATTAGCACAACTTTGATCTTGTGCCGAACGCCAGCTCAAATTTAAAGCAATGCATCCACATAAAGTTAAGTGGAGTTCAAAATGGGTTTTGCATGTTTCTCTACCTCTGCCAAAGCAGTGTGTGTGAGGGGGGAATTTGAGGCCACTATCCAAATAAGTTTAGATTGCACTGATCACCAGCACAGCTCTAAAAACTTTTATATTTTCATTGCCGCAAAATGCAGCATGAGGCGCCTGACCAATTTCACAATCTCCGCTCACTGCTAGCAATCCCCCACACCATCAGTGGACATATGGCAGGAATGCAACAATAGGGCCGCAGTGTTGCAGCCCCTCTGTGTGTGAGGTAGCCTTCTTTTTTGAAGTTAAAAGATATGGGAGGCAATTTTCCTGTCCCTACTGCCTTGTTTGTGCTTTAAAAGGGGCAGGTAAGTCGAACCAAAATAGTGCGGCTGGTTGATGCGGCAACTTATGCTTGGTTCCTGCCTGTTCCGATTTTCATGCGGAACTTGAGTTAAGTGCTGGAGCATCCACCAGAAAGAGGGAGGAGCCTCCTGAATATATGTCAGATGACATAGTTACGACCCCAACACCTTTTTGACTCTTGTCTGCCAAAAGGGGGGTAGGGAAAAAGCAGGTAATTACAGACCTGTAAGCCTTACATCAGTTGTGGGCAAAATGCTGGAGTCCATCATTAAGGATGAAATAGCGGAGCACTTAGCAAATGGGGACAGGATAGGACAGAGTCAACATGGATTTACAAAGGGTAAATCGTGCTTGACTAATCTATTGGAATTTTTTGAGGGAGTAACTGGTAAAATAGATGGGGGAGAGCCAGTAGATGTGGTGTACCTGGACTTCCAAAAGGCCTTCGACAAGGTCCCACATAAAAGATTAGCATGGAAAATTGAAGCTCATGGGATAAAGGGGAAAGTATTGACGTGGATAGAGAACTGGCTGTCAGATAGAAAACAGAGAGTTGGAATAAACGGCTCATTTTCTGAATGGCAGGCAGTAACAAGTGGGGTACCACAGGGATCTGTCCTGGGTCCCCAGCTGTTCACAATTTACATTAATGACCTGGATCAGGGAGTCGGATGCAGCATTTCCAAATTTGCAGACGACACTAAACTAGGAGGGGGGGTGGGCTCAGAGGAGGAGACCAGGAAGCTCCAGAGCGATTTGGACAGACTGGGTGATTGGGCGGATAAATGGCAGATGCACTATAATGTGGACAAGTGCGAAGTTATCCACCTTGGGTGCAGGAACGGGAGGGCAAATTATTATTTAAATGGCAATAAATTGGGAGAGGGGGAAGTACAGAGAGACCTGGGTGTTCTTGTACACCAGTCACTGAAGGCGAGCATGCAGGTGCAACAGGCGGTCAAGAAGGCAAATGGTATGCTGGCCTTCATAGCAAAAGGGTTGGAATACAGGAACAGGGATACCTTGCTGCAGCTGTACAGGGCACTGGTGAGACCACACCTCGAGTACTGTGTACAGTTTTGGTCGCCTCATCTGAGGAAAGATGTTCTTGCCATGGAGGGGGTGCAGCGGCGATTCACCAGGCTGATACCAGGAATGGCGGGATTGACCTATGAGGAGAGACTATGTAGTTTAGGGATGTACACACTGGAGTTTAGAAGATTGAGAGGGGACCTCATAAAAGTGTATAAAATTCTGACAGTTCTAGACAGACTAGATGCAGAAGGAATGTTTCCCTTGGCGGGTGAGAACAGAACTAGAGGACATAATTTAAGGATAAGGGCTAAACCATTTAGGACAGAAATGAGGGGGAATTTCTTCACTCAGAGGGTGGTGAACCTGTGGAACTCATTGCCACAGAGGGCAGTGTACGCCAGCTCATTAAATATATTTAAGAGGGAATTAGATATATTTCTACAGGCAAAAGGGATTAAGGGTTACGGAGAGAAGGCGGGGACGGGATACTGAATTGGAGGATCAGCCATGATCTCATTAAATGGCGGAGCAGGCTCGAAGGGCCGGATGGCCTACTCCTGCTCCTATCTTCTATGTATCTATGTATTACCGTCACTTCCAAGTTTTTAATATACAAAAAAAATACATTAAGCCTCAAGAGAGAGGTTTTATTGCTGAATTTTCATAGGTAATAAAGAAGTGAGTGACTAATAAAGCCTGCTACCCTTCAAGGCATTCTGATGCACATGTTACATGCTGGGACATTCTGCAAAATGAATAGGCTGAGAATTCACAGATGTGGTTGAAAGCTTTATCCATCTGTTGTAAGATAAAAAATAGCCAGTCAAAGTCCAGACTTTTGAGACAGGCAGAAAGAGGCCTTGAAGTAAAAAGTTTAATGAAGATATTAAAAGACAGAAAAGACAATTGGATGGGTAAATTTAACATGTTATTATGAAATGTGTTTTTTGTTTAAAACCTTATTTTGGAAATTAAAAGAACAAAAATGGAAAAAAAAAATGTTATCAGTCATTTTAAATGATTTGATTGGTTAAGAATATAAGAACATAAGAATTAGGAGCAGGAGTAGGCCATACAGCCCCTCGAGCCCGCTCCGCCATTCAATAAGATCATGGGTGATCTTCAACCTCAACTCCACTTTCCTGCCCTATCCCCATATCCCTTGATTCCCCATGAGTCCAAAAATCTATCTATCTCAGCCTTGAATATATTCATCGACTGAGCATCGACAGCCCTTTGGGGCAGAGAATTCCAAAGAGTCACAACCCTCTGAGTGAAGAAATTCCTCCTCATCTCAGTCTTAAAAGGCCGACCCCATATCCTGAGACTATGCCCCCAGGTTCTAGACTCTTCAGCCAGGGGAACCAATCTCTCAGCATCTATCCTGCCAATCCCTGATAGAATCTAATATGTTTCAATAAGATCACCCCTCATTCTTCTAAACTCCAGAGAGTTTAGGCCCAATCTACTCAATCTCTCCTCATAGGACAGCCCTCTCATCCCAGGAATCAATCTAGTGAACCTTCGTTGCACCACCTCTAAGACAAGTATATCCTTCCTTAGATAAGGAGACCAAAACTGTGCACAGTACTCCAGGTGTGGTCTCACCAAAGCCCTGGACAGTTGTAGCAAGACTTTCTTACTCTTGTACTCCAATCCTCTAGCAATAAAGGCCAATGTGCCATTTGCCTTCCTAATTTCTTGCTATACCTGCATGCTAACTCTCTGTGTTCCATGTACTAGGACACCCACCTCTCTCTGAACACCAAGATTTAATAGTCTCTCACCATTTAAAAAATATTCTGTTTTCCTACTCTTCCTAACAAAGTGAATAACCTCACATTTCTCCACATTATACTCCATCTGCTATATTAATGCCCACTCACTTAACCCGTCTATATCCCTTTGCAGGCTCTTTGTGTCCTCCTCACAGCTTACTTTCCCACCTAGCTTTGTATCATCAGCAAACTTGGATACATTGCACTCGGTCCCTTCATCTAAGTCATTAATATAGATTGTAAATAGCTGAGGCCTAAGCACTGATCCTTGCGGCACCCCACTAGTTACAGCCTGCCAATCTGAAAATGACTTGTTTATCCCTCCTCTCTGTTTTCTGTCCGTTAACCAGTCCTCTATCCATGCTAATACATTACCCTCAACCCCATGTCCCCTTATCCTTTATGTGGCACCTTATCGAATGCCTTTTGAAAATTCAAATATACTACATTCAGTGGCTCCCCTTTATCTACCCTGCTACTTACATTCTCAAAAAACTCCAATAAATTTGTCAAACACGATTTCCCTTTCTTAAAACCACGTTGACACTGCCTAATCATATTATGAATTTCTAAGTGCCTTGTTACCACTTCCTTAATAATGGATTCCAACATTTTCCCGATGACTGATGTGAGGCTAACTGGCCTGTAGTTCCCTGTTTTCTCTCTCCCTCCTTTCTTGAATAGCAGGGTTACATTTGCAATCCGCTGGGACCATTCTTGCATCTAGGGAATTTTGGAAGATCACAACCACTATCTCTGCAGCCACGTCTTTTAGAACCCTAGGATGCAGGCCATCAGGGCCATGGGATTTGTTGGCTTTTAGTCAAATTAGTTTCTCAAGTACTTTTTCTCTACTGATCTTAATTAGTTTAAGTTCCTCACTCTCATTAGCCACTTGGTTCCCCACTATTTTTGGTATACTTTTTGTGTATATCAACAAGCTATGAGGGTGACATAATAAGACAGGATTTTGTGATTATAAATGTTGACATGGAGAGGGGGACAATTTTCATGAACTTTGCCCCAGGGAATGATCTTTTTTGAGTGCAAAGGTCAGGTAAAAGGAGTGGAGATTGATTTTGATGGGTCTTTGCCCTCTTTATGTTGCCCGGGGATTAGCAGGGCTTCCCTGGGGGATGAAACTGGGCCTGTACCTGCAGTAGGTGCAAGCCCATTGCAGACATGAGGTGGGAGGGAGTGTTCCCAGTCTCACTTTCCTTTATATCTGCTTGTGATTGTCCAATCTCTGGGGGGCCCGACCAACCACAGATTCTGGGGCTAGTGCTGGGGACAACCCTGCTGACTGGAGGTTCTGTGGAGGTCTTGGGGGCAACCTAAAGCTTTTTATATATTTTAACCCACCTCCTCCCACCCCCAGCTTGGATGATCTTATGGTCACGCAGCCATCTGCCTAACATCTGGCCAATGGTCAGGAACAAAGCTGCAAGCTTGCAGCTACATTAGAACTTACTCCCCTTTTTGCCAGAGCTAGGCTCTGCAAAGACTTGGGACTGGACCAGTAGTGCCCTTGATCCATGCCAATGCCCCAGGAAAGGAACTGGTGGTGGTTCTGAACAGACTGCTCCTTTTCGATCTAGGGCACAGTGTGGCCAGGAGAATTGGCTCAAGGTACTTCTGTTCAGAAAGAAAGACTTGCATTTATATAGCACCTTTCACGACCTCAGGTTTTCTCAAAGCGCTTCACAGAAAATTAAGTACTGTTGAAGTGTAGTCTCTGTTGTAGTGTAGGAAACACTCAGCTAATTTGCACACAGCAAGGTCCCACAGATAACAATGTGATAATGACCTGATAATCTGTTTTAGTAGTGTTGGTTGAGGCATAACTATTGACCAGGACACCAGGAGAACTCCCCTGCTCTTTTTCAAAAAGTGCTGTGGGATCTTTTGCGTCTGCCTAAGAGGTTTAATGTCTCATCCAAAAAAAGCACCTCCAACAGTGCAAAATTCCCTACATTATGTGCTCAAATCTTTAGAGTGGGACTTGAACCCACAACCTTCTGACTCAGAGGCAAGCATGCTACCACTGAGCCATGGCTAACACCATGTTCAAAAAAGATTAAATGAGTATTACATTGTTTTTACCTACAACAACAACTTATATTTATATAACACCTTTAATGAAGTAAAACATCTCAAGGTGCTTCACAGGAGCATTATCAAACAAAATTTGACACCAAGCCACATAAGGAGATATTAGGGCAAACACCAAAACCTTGTTTAAGAGGTAAGTTTTAAGAAGCGTCTTAAAGGAGGAAAGAGTAATAGAGGCGGAGAGGGTTAGGGAGGGATTTCCAGAGCTTAGGGCCTTGGCAGCTGAAAGCATGGCCACCAATGGTGGAGCGATTAAAATCGGGGAAGCACAGGGGTGATGGGTGAACGGGATTTGGTGCGAGTTAGGACACGGGCAGCAGATTTTGGATGACCTCAAGTTTACGTAGGGTAGAACGTGGATGCCGGTTAGGAGTGCATTGGAATAGTCAAGTATAGAGGTACATTGCTAAACTTACAATGCTAAACTGAGACAAAAATTGCTATTGTGAAGTTTTCTAGCAGTGCAAACGATGTCCTAGCATCCTGGCCTAGCACACAGAAATACATTACTCTACTGAGCCTCTGTAAACATTCTAATTTATTGTGTTAGTCCTGTGATACATTATCTATAAATATCCAGATTATTGACATTTTTCTGCAGCTATCAAATATTCAAAGAGGGGGAACTGTGGGGTCAATCTTTTTCCCGGAGTGGGCGGGGGAGGGGCGGGGCGGGGCGGGTGTGAAACGTACTCGCTGGCTTAAATTTCAGGCCCGGGTCTCATTTAACTGCTGCTCGTACACTTCCCGTCTGGAACAGGCAGGAAGAGGGTGTAGAGCCGCCACTGTCAGGTGAAAATTGGGCTGGCCACCCGCCAGCTTCTAGGTAAATGGCGGGGGAGTTTCGGGAGGGACCCGCGGGAGGGAAGTGTGGTGTCCAGAGCAGAGGAGACCATGACTTTTCTTGTGGGCTCCAGAGGAGCACACCTGCTCTTCCTGGCACACAATGAAATTTTTTTGACGCATACGGAGGGTCTCTTTGTCCTTCCCACCAGCTGCTGAACTGCCTCAGCCTGGTGGGATAGCTGCGGCATCTTTACCGCTCAGACCCCGGTGAAAATGCCATCGGGATCCTATTGACGTCATAGGACCCCAAATAGCATTTATGTATGAGCTCCCGCCTGAGTCCAATGGGCACCTCATCCACCAGCTAAACCGGCAATTTAAAAATTGGAGATCGGCAGGAACGGAGCAGGAAATGAAGCCACTTCATTTTAACTACTTGCCATCCGATCTCGCCCAGTTGGGAGAGTTAAATCACACCCACAATGATATATATTTCCCTGTGCGATCTAACTTTGAATTCCACTGAGGTTGATAGGACAAAACACTCCTATCCCTGCTGAGAGGAACAGTCCGAAGTGAAATGTTTGGCCAGTCTCAACCCAGGCTCTGGTGGACATGAATCCATAGCACAGCACTGCTGTAATTCAGCACTAATTTAACTCAAAGAGCCCCTAATGATAGCCGGTTTAGGAAATAGGGGCCTAGAAATTCGTCTCGGGCGGTGGCGCAGAACGGGCGGTATCGGATCGGCCGCCCGTTACACACAGTGCCAGGCACTGCATATAACGGGCGGCCAATCCGATATCGCCCGTTTTACCCCACCGCCTGAGACGAATTTCTGGGCCCCACTTCACGTTGGTGTATATGAGGGGGTTTCTCTGAGGTTACATTTGAGCCACATTGTTAAGACAGAATGGAGGAAGTTTTATTCTGCATCTTGGCCCATTACATGCCGGACCTGAAAGTGATAGATCCTGAGTTTGGGAGACAAAAGGAAATCAAGTGTTCAATGAGCCAGCACTGACATCCATTATGTTGATGAAAAAAATTCATTCTTCTGCCCCCAAACAAAAAAAATAAATTTGAAAAGTAAAGAAATCAGCTTGAAAAATGATTGCAAAAAGGTACAAATAATCTGTTCGTAAACCACTGTTCCTGACCCATACTGAATACCTGCTGTGTTTATACAAATTTACATTTCTCACAAGCGTAAATAGTTTTTTCCAAGAACAAAAGTGTAGATTTAAGATTTCGTGTCATTTCTTTGGAACTTCCTGACTTTTGTTGAGGCATTTTGAAAATATGATTCCAAAAACATTCAGATATGAAATCTGCAGTAAGATCAGTGAGAGGTGATTGGAGTGAATTGCTCTGTTACTGTTCAAAGAGCAACTAGCAGTTCTGCAACAAGCAGAGATAGCACATCTCTTTCCAGTCAGGTCACAACTGCCGTGTTTTGTAATTGGCTGCTGATTTTCTCAGTGCCACTGGGGTCAGTTTACATGGTTGTGAGGTGATCATGCTCTGCCTTGATTCCTCCATTCAGAATCCAGCATTTTCATCAGACCACTAGGACCATTATACAGTATGATAATGAGAAATTGAAAACCCCGTCAGCAAGACCTGTTTTGTGAGAGATCAATACCTAATCTGTTTAACAGCTGTCAGCTCCTCTGAATAAATGGCTGTGAAGCTTTCTTAAACTATCCCCCTGACGATTTGAGAAGAATCGCCAGAGGCATTTCTTCATAATGTTGTTTAAATTGGAATGTTCATTTAAGCCGGGAGACCATATTTAGATGCACTACTTCCAGCCGTTGTAAGTAAAAGTAGGCACAGATGATCAAATGTATGGAACACAGAGGTTCCTGTGCTGTAGGGGCCATTGAAAAACCATCTGTGAAATACAAATCGGGAAAGATTGAATTTTGTATGTTGTAATATAATAATGTAAGTCATAATATTAAACTGTTAGGGGGAAAAATTCAGCTGCTTGCGCCTCCCGTTAGCGCCTTAAGAGGGCGCTAATGGGGCGTAAAGCAGCTAACGCCCGGGCGCAGCGCCGCCCACGCCTCCCGAAAAATTTAGTGGGAGGTTAGCGGCGGCGGTAGCCGGTAGCGCCCTGTGGCGCTGCGCCGCCGGCGATGACATCATCGCCGTGCGCAGCACCCCGCTCGCGCCCCGGCCGTGATCTTCAGTCGCGCCCCCTGATTTACCGCCAGACGCTATGTCCGACGGGTTCAGGGAGGCGTACGTGCGGCCGGGGCGGCGATATTTAAAGCGGAGGTGGCAGGCGGCCATTTTTGTTGCTGGCCGCCTGCCAGCACCTGCCCCCGGCCCCCGTGAAGCCCCCCCACCGTGAAGTGCCGGCTGCGCTCCAAGAGCCCGGCACTTCTCTTGAGTGCCGGGCTCTTTTGCCGGCACTCCCGATCCCTGGGGGCCCAGCTGGGCCCCGGTTCGCGCTGCGCAGGGTCCCTCCCCTTTAAGAAGGGGAGGAAGGCCTGCAATACCGCGGCGCGACGTGCCGCAGCACGTGGCGCTGCGGCACGTAGCGCCAGGATATTCACTCGCAGCGCCCCAAGAGGGATGCGGGCTGCTTCCAGTTGCGCCCCGCTTCCCTCTTGGGGCGCAACCACTGAAGTTCCGGCGCGGGGCCGCTAATTTTTTCGGGGCGCTAAAAGTCGCGCCCCGGCGAGGTTAGCGCCCCAAATGGGGCGCGACTCAATTTTTACCCCTTAGTCTGCTAGGTTATGGGGCTGGGGAGAGGGTCTGGTAGAACTTCCACTGAGTTTCATCGTTTGAAGAAAAAAATAGTGGCTGGTGTAGCATCTGGAAGACACGTTGACATTTCAGATGAGTCTGTTAATGAGTAGCGGCCATGGATGTACAGTATATTTATTTAAAGCTTACAAGCCCTTGAAAAATAGAGTTGTTTTGTAGGGGGAAAATTTTGTTGCTTTGCGCCTCCCATTAGCGCCCTAAGGGCGCTAATGGAGTGCAAAGCAACAAGCGCCCGGGCACGGCGATGTTTGCGCCGCTCGCAAAACTGACCAGACATTTTGCGGCGGCGCTAAACACTACCGCCACGATCTCCTGCGCCCGCAGATCGTGACGTCAGTCGAGCGTGCAACGCCCCGGACCGGATATTGAGTGGCGGCCCCTGCCTTTCCGCCTGCCGCTAGCAACGACAGGTTGAGGGGAACGTTTTGCAATCGGGAAGGGACTGGGGGAGCGCTATTTAAATTAAATACGTGGGGTTACGGGGATAGGGTGGGATATGTGTCGGTGCAGGCTCAATGGGGATTCTGTGTGAGAAAGCAGGGACAGGGTACTGGATTTGGATGATCAGCCATGATCGTATTGAATGGTGGAGCAGGCTCGACGGGCCGAATGGCCTACTTCTGCTCCTAGTTTCTATGTTTCTATGTTAAAGGCGACCGCTTCCTGCCTTTTTTTGTCGGCGACATTTTTGCACAACGCATTCTGAGAGAGAGAGACTTCTGGAGAGATTCAACGCTGTGTGAAGGAGTTTTGGGTACTGAGCAGCACTTTGCAGGTTCATTTTGATTTGACCTTCCTTGCATCGATTTAAAAGAGACTATAGGGGCTGCACTCTGAGCTCTTTCCCTGGGCCTCTCCATTGTTCTTTCCAGCAGAATTGATGTACAGGTCTCTCCAGGCTGAGATTCAAGGCTGCAATGAGCAGGGTGTGGATGGAGAGCAAGATCGACCCTCCCCTTTAAGACTGGCCGGCGCCAGTGTGTCTGTGTTCCATTGCTAACTGACATCACATGAGCTTCGCCAGCGCTCTGAGGTAGCGCCTCGCTCCTCGGCGTTAGCACCTTAAGAGAGGTGTGTAGCGCCTGATTTAGCACTCCAATCACCTCCAGCGGTGGTAGAAGCCAAGTTTGCAGTTGGAGGCGATAATTAGCGCCAGGCGCTAAACTTTGCGCCCGGCCGATAATTGCGCCCCAAACGGGGCGATACTGAATTTCTCCCCCGTAAAGTCTTACGATGACAAACTTTTGAACAGGAACAGGAGTAGGCCTGTAATAGCTTGTGACAAATAACATGGTAAGATGTTTGAACTATTAAAGGCAGCATGCAGAATACAAAGCAGTACAGATTGTTTCACTCAAAAGCAAGTCTGGTAAGAGGAAAGACTCATTCAGGAACAAATTTGCTCCCTATACAGCTTTTCAATTCCCCCCTGCATTGCCCACCCCCCACCACTCCCTTTCCCCTTCCTGAAGGAAAATGTTGACTGCTGGGATATAATTCATCTCTCAAGTAGCCACTCTTCACATATGAACTTAAATAGTGACAAGCTATTCAGTCACGGTTGGCATCACATCAGAGCCCAAGCCCATACTTGCCGAGTGTGCATGTGCACTTTCTGGCAGGGATAGTGAACAAGTGTGGAAATTTTTCCTGAATTTCCTCCTCTGTAGCTCATGGAAACTGAGTTAATTGTAGTGCTCCTACTGCCTCAGCTGTATGCCTCCCTTCTATCATTTGTGTTGCCTTCACAATGTGCTTTCCTACCACAACAGCTCCAAATAATGCATGAAATGAAAATGCCCCCTTGATGAGGAGCAGTGGACTTCTCCCATCATTTTCCACATCTCTATTTGCAGAGATCTGAGGGTATAGCATAGAAATTGCAGATACACTGGTTTAAATGCATCTTTGTATCTTGAGTATTAGTCCTTCAAACTTTACATTCAATCAAAAGAATATAAATTGTACAAAGTAACAGAAACTAGGATAGCCGGAGGATTGGAGGACTGCTAACGTGGTACCGTTGTTTAAAAAGGGAGAAAGGGATAGACCGAGTAATTACAGGCCAGTCAGCTTAACCTCAGTGGTGGGAAAATTATTGGAAAAAATTCTGAGGGACAGGATAAATCTTCATTTCGAAAGACACGGATTAATCAGGGACAGTCAGCATGGATTTGTTAAGGGAAGGTCGTGAGTGATTAACTTGATTGAATTTTTTGGGAGGTAACAAGGAGGGCCGATGAGGGTAGTGCATTTGATGTAGTCTATATGGATTTTAGCAAGGCTTTTGATAAGGTCCCGCATGGCAGACTGGTCACGAAAGTAAAAGCCCATGGGATCCAAGGCAAAGTGGCAAGTTGGATCCAAAATTGGTTCAGAGGCAGGAAACAAAGGGTAATGGTCGAAGGGTGTTTCTGTGACTGGAAGGCTGTTGTTTCCAGTGGGGTTCCGCAGGGCTCAGAGCTAGGTACTTTGCTTTTTATGGTATATATCAATGATTTGAACTTGAATGTAGGAAGTATGATTAAGAAGTTTGCAGATGATACAAAAATTGGCCATGAGGTTGATAATGAAGAAGAAAGCTCCAGACTGCAGGAAGATATCAAAGGACTGGTCGAGTGGGCAGAACAGTGGCAAATGGAATTCAATCTGGAGAAGTGTGACGTAATGCATTTGGGGAGGCCTAACAAGGCAAGGGAATACACATTAAATGGTAGGACACTGAGAAGTGCAGAGGATCAGAGGGACCTTGGAGTACAGGTCCACAGATCCGTAAAGGTAGCAGGACTGGTAGATATGGTGGTTAAGGAGGCATACGGGATACTTGCCTTTATTAGCCGAGGCATAGAATATAAGAGCAGGGAGATTATGCTTGAACTGTATAAAACACTGGTTAGGCCGCAGCTAGAATACTGCGTGCAGTTCTGGTCACCACATTACAGGAAGGATGTGATTGCACTAGAGAAGGTGCAGAGGAGATTTACGAGGATGTTGCCTGGGCTGGGGAAGTTTAGCTATGAGGAAAGATTGGATAGGCTGGGGTTCTTTTCTTTGGAACAGAGGAGGCTGAAGGGAGACCTAATTGAGGTGTATAAAATTATGAGGGGCCTAGATAGAGTGGATAGGAAGGACCTATTTCCCTTAGCAGAAGGGTCAATAACGAGGGGGCATAGATTTAAAGTAATTGATCGGAGATTTAGAGGGGATTTGAGGAGCAATTTTTTTCACCCAGAGGGTGGTGGGGGTCTGGAATTCACTGCCTGGAAGGGCGGTAGAGGCAGAGACCTTCATCACATTTAACAAGTACTTGGATATGCACTTGAAGTGCCATAACCTACAAGTATATGGACCAAGTGCTGGAAAGTGGGATTAGGGTGGATAGCTCTTTGTCGGCCGGCAGGGACAAGATGGGCCGAATGGCCGCCTTCTGTGCTGTAAATTTCTATGATTTCTATGATAGATTTTAACTTGGGCCACCCGCTGTAAAAGTGTTACTGCCCCATTTACAGTGGCACCTTGACCACTGGCATTTTCAAAGGGGCCTTTGTTGCTGGAGCGGGCGCTGTTTCAGGCACAAGGCCCTTTTAACATGCAAATTGGGGTCCTAAGGCATACATAGGACCCCAATTACAATTTTGACAGACAACTGGGCAGAGCTTGCGGGCGCTCCACTCAGTAAAACCTGCCCGTACAGCAGCAGAGGCACCAAAAAGGTACGTTTACAATTATTTTATTTGGGCCAGGAGGAGCAGGAGTGTTCCAGTGGGGCAGGATTTCCACCCATCCCTCCAACAGAACTGGAAGGCCGACATAATTTCCTGGGTCAGGGTTCATCCCATATGAACAGGCTCCTGGCGGGATTCTTGTTACCAAGAGGAAGCCTGCCATTGCTTGACTGCAAAATTCCAGCGGTGCTGCAGTGGAACTGCTACTTCAGCACCAGAAGAGGAGGCCAGGCAGTCAAAGGAGCAGAAGACCTCCAAAAATGAGAAGACCGGCATGCTGGAAAGTTTCGTCAGAGACTGAGGCTTTCTTTCGAAGGTGGAGTGAGAGGAGGCGACTACAAGGCTCTCTTCCTCCATTGGAGGTACCTGGGGTTATTACTGCCGCTGGCAAAGGCCTAAAAGCACCTTCCCCATGATGGCCCAGGAAGTGGTGGTAAGTTTTTCTAAAAGTCAGACCGAGCTAACCCAAGTAATTACAGGCCATTGAGTTTCAAATCTGTGGTGGGGAAAATTTTGGAATCTTTAATTTAAGATGAAATTACTAAGTATCTAGATGAAGAGAAAATAAGTAGAAGCAGCCAATATGTATTTTAGAAAGGAGGATTGTGCTTGACAAAGCTAATAGGCCTAGAAATTCGGGCGGGCCCAGTTTTGGGCGGGCGGGGAGGGGGGTGCGCAGGGTGTAAATGGTGAGACCCGAGCATAAAGCGAGGGAGTTACAGAGAGTAAGAGGCAGCTTGTCTGGCAAAGCATCATTACAACGCTAACAGCTGCCCTCAGGTAAGTGAGGAAGAGGTGGGCGATCAGGTGTCGGGGGGCTTATTGATAACTGGGGGGAATCACTGGCCAGGGAGGGTGAGGCAATTGATAGCCGGGTGGGTGGGGGCTCTGTAGAGTTGGCCGGGGAGGGGGCGGGGGGAAGAGATTGGGCCTCGTGCTTCTTCTTCTTCTTAGGCAGTCCCTTGGAACCGAGGATGACTTGCTTCCACTCTAAAAATGAGTTCTCAGGTGACTGATGAGTCCAATGCGGGACCTACAGTCTCTGTCACAGGTGGGGCAGACGGCGGTTGAAGGGGCGGGTGGGTGGGGTGCTTGGGTTGACGTGTGCTCATTGCGCTGCCTGCGCTTGGCTTCCGCTTGCTCCCGGCGAAGAGACTCGAGGTGTTCGGCACCTTCCCGGATGCTTCTCCTCCACTTTGTGCGGTCTTGGGCCAGGGATTCCCAGGTGTCGGTATGGATGTTGCACTTTTTCAAGGAGGCTTTGAGGGTGTCCTTGAAGCGTTTCCTCTGCCCACCTGGGGCTCTCGTGCCGTGTCGGAGCTCCGAGTAGAGCGCTTGTTTTGGGAGTCCCGTATCGGGCATGCGGACGATGTGGCCCATCCATCGGAGCTGATCGAGCATGGTCAAAGCTTCGATGCTGGAGCTGTTGGCCTGAGCGAGAACACAGACATCGGTGCGCCTATCCTGCCAATGGATTTGCAGGATCTTGCGGAGGCAGTGCTTTGAGGTGCCTGCTGTACATGGTCCATGTCTCTGAAGCATACAGGAGGGCGGGTATCACTATTGCTCTGTAGACCATGAGCTTGGTGCTGGGTTTTAGGTCCTGGTCTTCAAACACTCTCTTCCTCAGGTGACGGAAGGCTGCACTGGCACACTGAAGGTGGTGTTGGACTTCGTCATTGACATCTGCCCTTGTTGACAGTAGGCTCCCGAGGTATGGAAAGTGGTCCACATTGTCCAAGACCTCATCATGGGGGGGTGGTAGCAATCGGGGGTGGCAGCGGGGGGGGAAGGTAGTTGTAGCCAGGTCAAGGCGATTGGTGGCAGGTTCAGGGGGAATGGTAGCGGGAGGTGGGGGTGGAGAGAAGCATTCCTGCTCCTCCCGGCTCCACACTCAGGACCATCAGCAAGCCTTTGACACAATACCACAAAGGAGACTGTGGGAGAAAATTAAGGGTTATGGAATTAGGGGGAGGGTAGCAAATGGTATTAAGAAGTGGTTAGATGGGAAAAAACAGAGCGTTGCAGTTAAGGGCAGTTTCTCAGAGTGGCTGGAAGTGGGTAGCAATGCCCCATGGGATTCTCTTCTGGGACCACTTCTGTTCATTATGTACATCAATGATTTAAATATAGAGCTCGAGGGAATTGTGTCTAAATTTGCAAATGATACTAAAATAGGAGTTATAGGGGGAGAAATTTGGTATCGCCCCGTTTGGGGTGCAATTATTGGCCGGGCGCAAAGTTTAGCACCTGGCGCTAATTATCGCCTCCGACTGCAAACTTGGCTTCTATCGCCCCTGGAGGTGATTGGAGCACTAAATCAGGCGCTATACACCTCTCTTAAGGCGCTAACGCCGAGGAGCGAGACGCTACCTCAGAGCGCTGGCGAAGCTCATGTGATGTCAGTCAGCAATGGAACACAGACACAATGGCGCCGGCCAGTTCTTAAAGGGAAGGGTCGATCTTGCTCTCCATCCACACCTTGCTCATTGCAGCCTTGAATCTCGGCCTGGAGAGACATGTACATCAAATCTGCTGGAAAGAACAATGGCAAGGCCCAGGGAAAGAGCTCAGAGTGCAGCCCCCATAGTCTCTTCTAAATCGATGCAAGGAAGATCAAATCAAAATGAACCTGCAAAGTGCTGCTCAGTACCCAAAACTCCTCAACACAGCATTGAATATCTCCAGAAGTCTCTCCCTCTCACTCAGAGTGCGTGGTGCAAAAATGTCACCGACAAAAAAAGGCAAGAAGCGGTCGCCTTTAAATAGCGCTCCCCCAGTCCCTTCCCTACTGCAAAACGCTCCCCTCAACCTGTCGTTGCTAGCGGCAGGCGGTAAGGCAGGGGGCGCCACTCACTATCCCGTCCGGGGCGTTGCACTCTCAACTGTCACAATCTGCGGGCGCAGGAGATCGTGGCGGTAGTGTTTAGCGCCGCCGCAAAATGTCTGGTCAATTTCGCGAGCGGCACAAACATCGATGCGCCCGCGCGCTAGTTGCTTTGCGGCCCATTCGCGCCCTCTTAAGGCGCTAACGGGAGGCACAAACCAACCGAATTTTTCCCCCATAGTAACTAATCTTGAGGACCAAAGGATGCTGCAAGGGGCTATTGATAAGAAAAAAGTGGCAGATTTAATTCAACATCAGTAAATGTGAGGTGGTAAAAAAAAAAATTAATTATAATTTGAATGGGGGAAAGCTGAGTAATGTGGAAAAACTGAAGAATTTGGAAGTTTAGGTTCACAAGGTATTAAAAGCAATGCCTCAAGTGGATAAGACCATAACGAAAACTAATGGGACACTGGGTTGTATGGCAAGAGATACTGAATATAAAAATCAAATGTAATAGTGAATCTATATCCCTAGTAAGACCACAGTTGGAGTACTATGTGCAGTTTTGGGCTGCACAATATAGGAAAGATGTTGAGGCAATAGAGAGGGTACAATGCAGATACACTAGGATGTTGCATAGTATGAGGAAATACCAATATGATTGGAAAATAATGGCTGTTTTCATTAGAACAGAGGGGATTCTGGGGTGATTTGATGGAGATAATTAAAATTATGAAGGGATGATACTGAGTAAATAGAATCAGCGGGAGTAAAGTTTAACTTTGGTGTGGGCACAAAATGGACAAAAGTGAGAAGTCACACAACACCAGGTTATAGTCCAACAGTTTTATTTGAAATCACAAGCTTTCGGAGCTGCTGCCCCTTCGTCAGGAGAAGTGAAGGAATACGAATCGGCAAAGCATATATAGTCAGAGAACAATGCCTGTGTAGCGTACAATCTCAGACGACTACATTTTATCTTTCTGACTGCCTTTCATCACACCTCGGCAGAGAAACAATCAGGTCAGCCAGGAAGGCACCACATCAAAGACATAGCAAGATACAACTGAGACAATGAGGTGGGGTCACAGGGGGTCTAATGTGTCAAATGCAGTCTGTATGGAAAACCATAAACTTTAAAATTTTTACTTTTTTTTACTGGAAATCACATCTGTGAACAAGCCAACGACGACTCGAGTCTGGATGACTCTACGTCATGTAGCGTGACATGAACCCAAGATCCCGGTTGAGGCCGTCCTCATGAGTGCGGAATTTGGCTATCAGTTTCTGCTCGATGATTTTGCGTTGTCGTGTGTCTCGAAGGCCGCCTTGGAGAACGCTAACCCACAGATCCGAGGCTGAATGTCCTTGACTGCTGAAGTGTTCCCCGACTGGGAGGTAACAATCCTGCCTGGCGATTGTTGCGCGGTGTCCGTTCATACGTTGTCTCAGTGTCTGCATGGTCTCGCCGATGTACCATGCTCTGGTGCATCCTTTCCTGCAACGTATGAGGTAGACAACGTTGGCCAAGTCACATGAGTATGTACCGTGTACCTGGTGGGTAGTGTCCTCACGTGTGATGATGGTATCTGTGTTGATGATCTGACATGTCTTGCAGAGGTAGCGAATGAAAATGGACGGTAGCGAATCAGCCGCCTGTTATACACCCCACCCGATTTTCTTTTCCACTGAAGTTGAATTTCACTCCCAGACTGTTTCCAGTGATTGAGGGGTCTAGAACAAGAGGACATGGATATAATATTAAATGTAAGAGATTAGGACAGAGAGCAGGAGAAACCTTTTTTACACAGAGGCTGTAGAATGCACTGTCGGATTTAGTCATTGACGCAGAGACCATGCCAACTTTAAGAAAAGGTAAGATAGGTGGTTGAAGGAAAGGGCATAAAGGATTTTGTAATAGAGTGGGCACATGGAATTAGCACTATTGCTCATTTAGAGGATAAACACTGTAAGCATCGGCGCAGGCCCCAAGTATTTGTATGATTGTTACTGCTGTTCGACCAGCAGTCTGTTTGGCCCAGTGGTAGGGGCGTGGTGCAGTTGGACCTAGAAGCACAGACACACCTGTGAGTTTCAATTTAACTATGGAAAAGACATTTACTTTGGACAATGAGCGTCTCGATGGGTAATTTAACGGTGAATAGATGATTTAACTTTGGACAATGAGACTTTGTGTTTTAATGGGTTTCGATGGATCTTCAATTGGATAAGACCATGATGCCAGTTTCGCTGGAACAATGAACTTCCTGGCCTCAATGGTAAACACTTTAACCTTGGGCAAAACACATCAGCAGTAAGACTAAATCACATCAAATATGTACCACAGGGAGGGGGAGACAAGATAAGGAATTGTCTTCCATCCCCCAGCCCTGTACATGTCCTGTGGTTTGGATTACTGGGTGTGTATTGGAATACAAGAGTTGGGGGAAGGCCCAGACTCGAAAAGGTGGGAACCAGACAAAGAAGGGTGATTTAAAAGACATCACTGCAATACACAGACCTGGAATTAACTTTTAGGGTATACAGAGAAGGCAGCTTTGGCCATTCTCTCTCTCTCTCTCGCTTGCTCTCGACTTCGTGTGCCCTTATTCTCTGAACCAAGAACTGAGCACTCCATCCGAGATGGAGAGAAGAAACCACCACAAGCGACAAGAGCCTCGCCTTGCTCTTCGACTGTAGGAACGAACCTCGAAACTGGGACTTGGATACTGCATCGGCGATACGGAACCAGGAGACACGTTCTACACAGGGGAGCAGCGAGCAAGAAAACGGACAATCGGGGTGAGCATTGTCCAAGCCCACGCATCCCTAAGACCACCGGTACTGTGTGAGGGGGTGTTGTGTGTCCCAACCAATCCAGAGGGGCTTAGTGGGGAGGTTCTGTGTGTATTATACAGTGTATGTTCCGGGGTTTGTGGGACAAGTCCATGTTATACTCTGTATAGCAACACAGTGTGATTTTAGACGTCTTAATACGAGACAGGGGCCTGTTCGACGGGCCAAGTTGTATTGTTGTTCTGTTTGTTTTACGCCACCAGGCATTTTGCGTACTGGAGGCGGGTGTGTGTGTTAACCTTATTAAACACCGTACGGTTGAGTCCGAAAAGCTTGTCTGTGTTCCAATCCTGTTCACCGTAATTCCTGTCGTATAGAACTAAGTAGGAGAGGTGATTCGAACCACCAAGGCAAACCACCTACAACACGAACACGGACTAATTGGACCAAACTGCTGGTTTCCATGTTGTCATTTCTAAGTAATAAAGTGGGTTTTGTAGGGAAGGAGAGGCTAGCAGTGGACTTGGCATGGGTGGGGGGAGAGAAATCCTGATCAGGTTGCTGAGGTGGCATTAGGCCTCACCACCCACATTTACCATTATTTTTTAGGCATAATGGAGAATAATCCCAGCCTGCGTATCTTGATTTTCGAAAGACCTTTGATAAAGTGTTGCACATGTAGCTATTAAATAAGATTGCATCCTGTGGATTGGTGGTTAAATGTTAAGCTCTATTGTGACTTGGTTGCATTCACATAGGCAGAGGATGGTTATTAATGGTAGCAGCTCTGTGTGTAGTCTAGTGACTGGTGGAGCCCTGCAGGGATTCGTATTGGGACCACTGTTCTTCACAGTCTTTATCAATCATTTGGATGAAAGCATCAGGAGCACCATCCTTAAGTTTGCTCACGATACTAAAACATGTGCAGAAGTTAGAAGTTTAGAAAAACTGCAGGCTGATTTAGATACATTGGGGAGATGGGCCTGGAATCCAGGCCCTGGATGTGGCAGGTATCCTTCAATATGGATAAACCCAGCAATGATGCATTTGGATCATGGTAATTCCAGGCATCTGTATAGAATGCAAGGTCACCATCTTAATGCTGTGGAGCAGTAGAGGGACCTGAAGGACATTGTTCATGACCAGTGCCATGAAACTGTAAGGAAAACGAATAGGGAGTTAGGATGTATCGCTAGGACAGTTAAATACAATATTTAACCTATACAAGACATTGGTACGGCCACATCTAGAACACTGCAACAAGTTTTGGTTCCCTAACATGGTAGGAGATAGCAAGGCCCTTGAGAAGCTCCAGAGGAGGGCCACTAGAATTATATCAACTCTCAGAGTTCTTAGTATCTGGATAGGCTGAGGTGACTGGGGCTTTTTTCAAAAGAGAAACATAGACTTCTAGGCGATATGATTAAGGTCTTTTAAATGATATGGGGAATAGATTCTGTTCATATCGATACCTATTTAAGCTGGATAGGGAGGAGAGGACTAGGAGGCATCAATCAAAATAGTAAAACATTGACCTAGGTTATATGCCAAAGAATACCTTTCACAGAGAGTTATCGACCTCTGCAATAGATTGCCAGAATGTGTGGTGAGTATGGATTTGCTTCAGGCCCTCAAAAGAAAGCTGGAAGAGTTCTTGCAAGTAAAAGACATCTCCAGTTATAGAAGATAAGTGGGGCCAGCAGTGACTAATGTATCAGTTACTGCAGTCTCCTGGACCTTGGCTGATTGCACTTCAGGGGCCGAAGAGGAATTCCGCAGAGTTCTGCCAAAGTTGATTTAAGGTTTTTTCTCTGTTTTGTTGCCTCTCCCAGGACATTGAATAACTGGGAGGTGGGGTGAGGAGTTGATGGTGCTCATGGGCTGCAACATATTTGGATGGGACAGGATGAATCAGTTGTTGTTTTTTCTCGTCCTTTTTTGTATTTTCATAAGTTCATAGGACTTGTAACTTTTTGTGAAAAATAAAAGAACCAAAAAAAAGTTCTCGGAAATAAATTGTTTGAAGAAAAGGGAAATAAGTAATTTTCTCAGAGTTGCTGTACAGTAATAATGCCTCATGAGTTACTAGTGAAAGAACAGATAAACTTTTCAACTTTCTGTTTAGTTTCCTTTACATCCTTGTCTGGAGGTAATCTTTCCTTCTTGCATGTTTAGATTTCCCTGTGCCATGCACTATCACCTCGCTGAGGTAACTGGTATGTGATCTGTTCTTTGGTATGTGCTAATGCTGTTCGAAGAGTGGCTTGACTGACCTCTCTAATTGACCCTACCGCCCTGTAAAGATGCATCTTTCCTTTGTTCAGCCCCTCTCCTCTCCAGATGAGATCAGGAGTGTGTAGTATTAATGCTGCTAATCTGTGCTCAAGCACTCTGCCCACTTTGTTTTTCAGAATCTTCTTTTTAGAAAAAAGCACGCATTTGTTTAAATAAATTAGCATTTTGATGATTTCCTACTTTCAAAGAAATATTAAAAGTTGTACTTTTCTGCATTTCTCCAGAGCAAAAAGTGAAACAGAATAATAGTTGAGCTTAAAAACAGAAAATGCTGGAAATACTCAGCAGGTCAGGCAGCATCTGTGGAGAGAGAAACAGAGTTAACGTTTCAGGTCGAAACCCTTTGTCAGAACTGAGCGAAGAGAAGAGCAGAACTTCTTCAAGGTGGGCATTCCTAGAAGAGAAGTGGCAGTCATCGACCTGAAACGTTAACTCTGTTTCTCTCTCCACAGATGCTGCCTGACCTGCTGAGTATTTCCAGCATTTTCTGTTTTTATTTCAGATTGCCAGCATCCGCCGTATTTTGCTTTTGTAATAGTTGAGCTTCGTTCTTTTCACTAATAGTTATCAAAGCCCAGAAAAAATATTATTGTTGTGTCTTATCGTGTTGACATATTATTGAGCTGATTCACTAACAGAATTTCTATGTTTAGACAAATAGTAAAACTAACAAATGGTAGAGAAAGACTTTAAAATAAATGGACAAAAGGGAGTTTACAGGGGAAATGTTTTGATCATGATGAATTGAGACTCCCTCAATGGTTCAGCTGGTTAAGGCAGTGAGTAGCTGAAGCATGTAGTTTAGGAAGGTCCCAAATTGAATTCCCAATATGCTGTTTAAACTGATCTCAGAAGACAGGCAATAGGGACCCTACAATTGGCTTCAGGGACCCTGGGTTAGGGAGGGGAAAGTGACTTGGATTTCGAGTGTAGATGTTGGGTTATAAGAAGGTCAGGGCTCAACTGTGACATCCCTGCAACTGAATAGCTTGCCGACATTCACTGTTTAAAAGTTAACATATGAGGCACCATTTTCTGACCTTGTGCTACCCGTTTAAAATTGATGGTTCTGTGCAGTGCGTGCCTGAATTTCTGATATCTGTTTTCGGAAGGTAAGACTTCCTGCTGGCAACGCAAAGTCAGAAAATGATGAAGTTTATGAAGCATGGCGACAGGCGAGGTACCAGAAGGTGGCCGAACCCCACAGAACTTCAGGTAAGGAGTCAGTGGGGCAGAAATTCACCTTGGGCGGTAGCGCAAAGTGGGTGCTATTGAAGTGGCCGCCCGCTATACACCCCGCCCGATATTCAGTTCCATTGCCTACCTCTGGACCTTTTTGGTTCCATGATGGGCAGTACTATTTAATATCCCAGCATCCCCTGTGCCAGCATAAAGCTACCTGTACAGGAGCCTGGAAGTTCCGCAAACCTTTTGGGGCAGAAATAGTGTTTTTTCTGGTGTAGGTGGCGGGGTCTGGCTCAGGGCTGAGGGCAGGACTCCGAAATTCCAGAAGTCCGATCCCTTCTAATCTGCACGATAAATTCCGGCAATAATGGTGGCAGTTGGAAGAAGCACTCACCCCCAAGCGCAGTGAATGTATGCAAAAGGCAGGATAAGATAGGAATGAAGTTATCTGTCAGAAATATTGTAATTTCACCAGCATTGCACCTGATCTGGCTCATGCCTGCATGATGTCCCAAACCAGGAAGTGGTTGATTTCACAAGCTTTGACTTAACACAAAGTTCGTCTGATGTCTTACTTCTGACTGGAGCAATTTGAATATTTTCTTGTGCTGTACTGTGCTGTGCTGTACTCTACAAGTTGCCTTTCTGTAGAGTAAGTTAGGCAATTTTTTTCCCTATCCTTGTTTCCCACATATATGGAGGCAAAACTTGAGCAGGAAGAAGAGAGAGAGGTACACAGGATAGGGCTGCACTAAGCTAAAAAAAACAACTAGACTGTCCCTTCCACCAGAGTCTACAGACCGTGCAGCTTTTTTGGCGATGTACCAGAAGTGGTCTGCTTAAGGAAGCTACGATTCAAGAAGGAGCCATTACAGAAACTCCATGTCCTGTTGTAACCAGACCTCCAAACATCCTCTACAACACCCACTGCACTCTCTGTCAGATAAAAGTCACCACACCCCTCAATTTCTATGCCACAGGGTCCATTTGGCTGCAAGTGCTGACTTCTGCAACTTCACTCAATTTGCAGCCCACTGCAGTATGGATGAAGTTACTGCCATGCTTTTCAGCAGGGCATCCCAATTTACAACCTTCAGAATGTCAGCTCAAGAAAGGCAGCAGTTTTATGATGTGGCAGCATTCCCTGTGGTGCAAGGTGCTATAGAAAGCACCCATGTTGCAATATGGGCCAACCTCAGAATCCCCCAAACTTTCTAAATCACAAGGGATTCCACTCTCTCAGTGTCCGAGTGATAACATGGAGTCATAGAATGATACCGCACAGAAAGAGGCGATTCCTGTGCCGGTTCTTTGAAAGAGCTATCAAATTAGTCCCAATCCCGTACTCTTTCCCCATAGTCCTGCAAATAATTCCCCTTCAAGTATTTATCCAATTCGCTTTTGAAAGTTATTATCCAATCTGCTTCCACCAACCTTTCAGGCAGTGCATTCCAGATCATAACAACTCATAACAAAAATTCCCCTTGTGTCGCCTCTGGTTCTTTTGCCAATTGCCTTAAATCTGTGTCCTCTGGTTACCGACCCTTCTGCCACTGGAAACAGTTTCTTCTTATTTACTCTATTAAAACCATTCATGATTTTGAACACCTCTATCAAATCTCCTCTTAACCTTATAGAGTCATAGGGGAATTTTGCCGGCGCTCAGGGGGCGGGTTTGGAGGCGGGACATCCGGCAAAATTGTAAAGATTGACAGCAGGTCGGAAACGCGCTGTCAACCCGCCTCCAATCAATCTTCCCAGCTGTCGGGTCCCCGATTTGCGAATGGACCCAACACCTAGCGGCGGGAAGAAGATTATAGGCACTTAACTGCTTGTTAACAGGTTGTTAACAGGCAGTTAAGAGGCTTTTTCCAATTTTGACAGGTCTACTGCGGGTTTCCCGACATCCGGACACCACGCCAGGTAAGTGTGGTGTGCTGTGGGTCTACTGTAATGTTTGTGCATTGATGACAGCTGCAGAAGTGGGGTGAAGGATCCAATGGTACACTGGTAAGTTTCAGAGGTAAGAAAATGTTGGGAAAATTATTTTTAATGTATTTAGACTTTTCTGTAGGTGACAAGTTTTGAATTGTTTGTGTAGTCCCACCTCATTGGGAGAACCTCTCTCACCAGTGACAGATCGCTTCTGTAACCTCACCTGCAGCTGCCATCTGTTCTAGCCTAAGGAGGGAATCACTGGAGAGCCTGGGTGCAACGGCTCACCTTTGTACAGTGATTGTCAGTGTTTGCAGCACCTCAATGCTGTCAAACACTGAAAAATCAGCTGTCAAAAAAAATTGTGCGTGGGCCCCTTTAAGAAAACCAGCAGATGACACGTCATCAACTGACGTAATCTGACACCAGCTTTCTCTTAATTGGCCGGCAAGCCCGCAGGGCGGGCTTAACAAGGCCAATTGATGCAAAATCGCATCTGTGCGTCGGACGTCGTTGGGGGCGGAACTGGAACCCGGAAGGCAGCTGTCCCGCCCCAGGCCGCAAGTCTTTCTTTCTTTAGATGAGGAAAGAGAGCCAGTAGAAAAAGCTCAGCAATCACTTGATCAGCAGCAGCAAGAGGAAGAAGCAAGGAAGCCCCTGAGATCTGGAGAAATTGATAAGACAACATTTGATAAACACCACCTTCTCCAATCAATAAATTAAGAGGTGACCCTCTCTTGCAGCCCTTACACTTGTCCTTAACATCAACCCAGCACCCTTTTCCCCTCAACCATTTGCCAAACAGATTCTTCATTCTGCTTGTTACTCCTCTCTAAATGGAATACTTCAGGAACACTGAAACATAAACCCCGAATAGAGACATGCAAGAACACTGGACTTCATTTCACAAAGTGTCTTTACTATCATATATGTTTACAAGTGTTTCCTTTTTAAATAGTCACACTAATATTTATAGCAAATGCTTCCTTTTGTCACTGTGTTTTCCCCCCAGTCCCTCTCTGTGTTATTTTTAATCCGATTCTGGTGGAATCTGAGGGCCTGGGAAGCTGATGGTGCTTGACTGCATTGTGGTATCATGAGACTTTTGGGAACGAGGTGGCCCTCGTCTCAGGGCTTGTGAGCCTTGCCAGGACTCTTTTGCAGGTTGTGTTGCAACTGCAGTTGCATGGGCATAGGTAGCCTGGTCCTGTATCCCACCACTTACGTGAGTAGGCATCTGAGGGGGCTGACTGGAAAGTTCACAAAGGCTGTCCTCAAGAGTGAGGACAGCATCAAAATGGTGGACTCTTGTCATGGTACTTGATCTGAATCCTGGATCTGCCTGACCACAGATCACTGTGAGGGCAGACATGATGATGGCATTTAGATCATGCAGACCCTGAAAGCTGGTATCCCAAAGCTGTTAGAAACTGGTTCTCCTCATATGGTTTCCCCAAGATTTGAAACCCAATGGTCAATGCCTCCACATAGGAGTCAGTAATTGTTCTGGAGGCTTCGCTCTTCTCTCGGTTACAGGGGCACATGCAGAGTTTCTGGAACTGCTACTTGCTCCAGGTAGCATCAATTCAAATTCATCTCGGAAGCCAATCAAACTTCTTGCATGGGTGTTCTGGATCACAGGCCATTATTATGGCAAGCTCCTAATGGTGCTAATAA